>OY720679.1:119788016-121178935 GCA_963170755.1 Amphimallon solstitiale
TACATCATGCTCAAGTGGCATCTTTAAAACACAAATCACCTTTACATTATATATCCTCAGCAAGAATGTTTTATTATGACTACAATTATACGACTAAGAGAATGAGAAAATAATAATAATAATAATTCATTGTCTAACATACCAACGACACGACATGCGACAATATCAAGCAATGGGATAAGAAATAAATAGTAAATTGCGTAATTGTATGGAAGAAAAAATATCAGAGAATTAGGATCACGGACAAATAATTACAATACAAAAAATGAGGTGTGGGCACCACACGACTTTCTTATACGTGAGTTTCGAAATGTGTATACAAAAGTTGTACCAAATAAAGTTTTAAATTCTTAATAAAATAAAACACTGTGTAAAAGTTACTTCCAGTCCGAATTTTGAAATTTTTGTATACAAAAATTATCCCAAATCCACAGCTTAAAATACTTTTATTCCCTTGATAAATCTCTACAGAATTCATAATTTGCGAGATATTTGAAAAAAATTGCTTTTCGATAAAAGTAAAAGTGATACTTCCGATCCGAATTTCGAAAATTTTTATATACAAAAATTGTTCCAACTCGAGATCTATTTTTGAATTCTAGATAAATCTGTATAGATTGCGTACTTTACGAGATATTTGCAAAAATCTCTGTTTCCCGTTAGGAATTTCAAAAAATTGTTTTTATAAAATTCACTTTTTAGTAGTTTTGTATTCTTTATAAATTTGTCGAATTTAGTAGATGAAGAGATATTTGAAAATTTTAATTTTACTACCCAAGTAAACTACTATTACTGGTCTACCTATTTTACCGAAAAAATAATCAGATATCACAAGGAGTACTAGTAAATATTAAAGTTTGGTACCAATAGCCTTAACCGTTTGGCTGCTAGCGTGGCCACACACAGAGAGAGAGAGAGAGGCAGACACACAAACATGTTTGCAAAAACCACTGTTTCTGTATCAGGGGATTTCAAAACGTGAATATCTGCAGAAACCTTAGAGGTATAAAGATTTCGTCATAATTTCTTAATTACGTATAGAAAGTAAAAAGAAGACCACCACATACCCGACAATTAGAGAGGAATCACTCTATGAACACAGCATACAACGTTTGGAAGATATATATACAGGGTGAGTCATCTCCGCGAGGAAGGCGGATTGTCACTTTATGAGAAAAGATATTTTGAAGCGAATTTTTTCCAATAACAGCCACTTATTAGAAGCACGTTTGAAAATTATTTTGTATTTTTGTATACATAAATTGGTGGCTGACCACAGTTATAGTTTTTTAAATGTAACACCCTATACATTATTACTAGGACGCGAACATGACCGATCTAAACTACGACGAAGTTACGACGGAGCAAAGAAATAATGCAAACAACACACGCTTACTGAATAGCACTAATTCATATGGTGAACTGCAACATCTGTTTGCGCCCGAGAATGAGAGCAAAAAATGCCCATAAAATAAGGAATTTATGAGTAAAATCCTTTTTTCATCGGCGTAGATAGGAGCGTGAGGGGTTTTTAAAATTTATTATATTTACCTTATATTTCGCAAGAGAAATAAAATTTTCAATCATACTTAGTTAGTTTCGTTTTTTCATTGTTTTGACTGTTAATTACGTACACTTCGTAATTTTTGTTAATTTAATTATCGTTCGTCACTTAGCTTTGCTAAAACATACACAGAAATAGTTTTTTTGCAGAGGATTTCGATTGTTTACAAAATTTCGTTACATGTTTGAATGACGATGCTCGAAGTATTTCTGATTGCAAGGAACTAACATAAATCCCAAATTTAAAAAATTAGTTGTTATTTCTTCAGGAACACTTTGGAAATTTCCCTAAACTAATCACATATTTTGAAAATCGAAATCTCAAATTAAAAGATGGAGTAACCACATTAGATGTGGGCTATTAATAATTTCAAAAGTATTCCAATTCACTTCGGATGTAGCCTTCGGCAAAAGTTAGACGCAGTTATTAATAGAAATCCAGATTTAATAACATTGCGGCAATTGTGTATGCTAAATAAGCTGAAATAAAAGAATATTTCCAGTACGCACCTATAATCAGTTGCGATGCAGAAAGGACGTTTTCTATCTACAAGGATGTACTTAATTCAAAGAGAACAAGTCTTACAGAAGAGAAAATGAACAAATAATAAGGTATTTTGTATTTTATAGATCACCAGCCACTTGTTATCCAATTATATAAAAAAAATTAAAACCTTAAAAATACAACATTTCAATAGTGCGCCCATGAGCGAAGAGTCATCAACCGTTCGTGTTCCCGCCCTAATTATTATATTCTTGTAATTTCCGTATAATTCTTGGTTAAAAAGTTATGAGACAGTATAGACCTAAAATTTAAGATTTTCGAAATATCATTTTTCTAAAAAAAATCATTGTTTACATAAAATTACATTTCTTGGAAACGGCGCATTAGATGGACACAATTTTTGGTAGATATGTTCATAATAAAAGGTGCTAAAAGAAATATATTTTATTTTGTTGCAATTACTAATTGAATTTGCAGAAAACTGGACTAAAAAGTGATTTTTTCAAATGGAACACCGAACAACGACTTGCGAGATATTGCCAAAAAACTGATTTTTGGTCACAGTAAAAGACCTACTTCCGGTTGGAATTTCGAAAATCTGTTTCGATAAATTTTTTCTCAAATTTAATTTTGAGTACATATGAATTCTTTATAAATTTGTTTATATACTTAGTAGTTGACGAATTATGTATTGGCAAAATTCGATTCTTTCACTGAAGTAAACTACTACTTCCGGTCTACCGATTTTACTGAAAATCTAACTATATCTCAAAAGGGGGATTATATATATTATTATTTAATAAATAACACTTTTTCGGTATCAGGGGACTTCAAAAATCTCAAAGTCGAAAATATTCTTCATCACAATATAATATAATAAAATGCTATGTATAATGTATCGATAAGGATTTTGAAATTACGGAATTTTACATTTTTTTTCATTTTCAAGCATATTTATCAAGTAAGATTGGATTGACTCAATTGTGATAATACAAGTATCAAGCAAGAGCACTAACTGTATTACGTAAATTTTCCTGAAATGAAAACTAATTTTCAAATTAGAATGTTTCTAATTATACACTATTACAGTATAGCCAATTTTCTTTTCTTTTAGTGTTGTAGAATTGTCTACATTTTTATATATCCTTGTTTTCAATGTAAAAGTTATTATCGTGTTAAAAAAAACAAAAATTATGAAACAAAATGTGAGTAATTATTCTGTTCATTTACTATTTCCTACATTACTACATGCCTTCCAAATTTTTTTATACAAAAGTTGTTTCAAATTAAGTTTAAAATTCTCTTATCTTCTTAATACAATAAAGGTAGTAGTAAAAGTGTTACTTACGAATTTTGTATCTTTCTTTACACAAAAGTTATACCAAATGAAGCTCTAAATACATTTGTACTCCCAATATATCTGTTTAGAAGCCATTACTTACCAGATATTCGCAGAAAACTGTTTTTTGATAAGACTAGAAAAGCTACTTCCGGTAGGAATTTCGAGATGCTTTCTTTATAAATTTTTTCTCAAATTCATTTTTGAGTACTTTATACATTAGCGTAAACTTAGAAGTTGACAAGAAATTGATGAAATTTGATTTTTTCACTGAAGTAACCTAATACTCCCGGCCTAGCGATATCACTCAAAATCTATAAGGTCTTAAGGGAAAGATTATACTAGTAAATATAAAGTTTGGTATTGATAGCTTTAGTACCTTGGCTATTATTGTGGTCAAACACATAGAGAGAGCAAAGCACAAAAAATGAGAGAGAGGGAGGGAGAGAGAGAGATATTTTAAAAACCAGTATCAAAATCGAAAATTTTCGTCATCACAGTACTTCCTTATACTACGTATAAGAAAGCAAAAATGAGTTTGGCAACAACAAAAATAGAATCACTCATCAGAAACCGGAACTGGTATTAAAAGTATCTTAATCTTCGTATTATCATCAGCTCACTTCATGATAAAACTTATATCTATAAATAAACATTTAGTCGTGAATTATCGTTGATTTGTCATATGGCAACGTTTGGAAATAATAACCGTTAAATATGTATGTACTTCCAAATCACTGGTTTAACGGAAGGCGTGTCACCTTTCCATATTTCCAAAACCGCAAACCGCTAGAGATTCGGCGTGTTTGATATAAAACGCAATTTTTATCCACGTTGCCTATCGTAATGTCATAAAACAACGAAATATATCTTGTCTCTACTATTTTTTAACCACAACTTTACCGCAGATATAGGAAAATGTATTTCATAAAATCTGGACGTTACGTCATTCATATGTTCGCGAAGTTGTAGTTATACTTACTGACGTTATGATACTACACTGGGAAAATTTGTTATTTTTATTAATTTTTCCTCAAATTTAGTCCTACGATTTATATAACTGCTCATTTTTATTAAACTTTTTAGTACAATTAGATTAAAAGAGTTTTTCCCTATTCTTTTCTCATATTTTTAATGTAATTTTAAACAATTTGATAATTTAATAGTATAGATGAATTCCGTTTTAATTCGATTGACGTTCACACTGCTATGGCATGATATGACACAAATATTTAAACTTTTTTTTAAAATATAAACATTATCGGATACATTGAAATCGCGGGTAGTAGGTATATGGGTTCACGCGATTTTGAAAGTTCTTTAAAAAGATAAATAGTGTCCCTTATAGATGATGTAAAACGTATCAATAATTAAATGAATTACTTGAATTATAGCAAAAATACATAAGTACGTATAATTTTAAGAAATAGACAACCAACACACCATATGTTACAATGGTGATAAATATTACAATATTAATAATTGTCAATGAAAGTGTATGCAAAAACGACTCATTAGTAGCACATCTGGGGTTATTTGTCAGCTATATGTCAGGCAACCACCAACTAATTACACAACTAATCAAGACCAACTGGATCTACTACTTCCGGTATATAGATTTCGTTGAAACTGTAGCCAGTTCTCAAGAACTAGATATTATTCATAAATATGAAGTTTGGTATTGATAAGTTTGGCCGTTTAGCCAATAACTTAATCATAGAGACAGAGAGCGCGTGACTTTTTCATAAAACACTTTTTCAGTATCAGGGGACTTCAAAACGTGGACATCTGCAAACAATATCGATGTCGAAAATTTCTTTCATCACAATATTTCTTCATATTGTGTATAAGAAAGCAAAAACGTATAAATTGGGCTTAAATGTTGTGTAATAAAGTGAAATAAACATCAATTATTGTGATTTCATCATTTTAAGGGCGGCGCGTATGACATATGTACATATGACTAAGAATGAGACCTGCAAAATCAAAAAATTTCAAATTTGTTCTAATGCTTGGTGATATGTATAAATATGACTATTATGTAGAAATAATAATTAAAAATTGGTGATCCACTTATCCAATATAAGAAAGAAATCTTAAATCGTTGGTGCTTACCATAAAAAGCAGCCGGTGATTGATCTATTACAACTAAAGTATTATATTGTTCCCGGCACAAAACATAATCAAATAGTTCAACACATTAAAAGGTACAAAGAAAGAAAAATGTTAGGATATGCACACACACACACGCGATTAAACATCCAAAAATCGACTAAATTTACAGCAAAAGCAATACATTTGCCAGGCAAGCCTAGAACTGGTAAATAACAAAAACTAGCGTTGATATTTTTTGTGCCACTGAAGTTCGGACGTATTGTCGGTTTTTATTAGCGAATGTTAGTTGTTCCAATGAAAATATTTATTATCACTTTCATTAGACATTTTTAGCTAAAGCAATAGCAATCCTGAGAACAAAAGGAATTCTATGATGCAAAGTTTACATGTAATTAAATAATAAGCGGAAGTAAATAAAAATGCTGGTGCCTAATAGGAAATTAATAGTTCTCATGCGTTTTTCTTACACATAGGCATGAAAAATTTGAGAAACGACTGATTACAATTTATTGAACTCCACATAGAAAACTTCCCAGAAGTTATATTCCCTACCAATTTTATAATTAATGGCGCAAATTCAGTTATGGACAACATCCTGAATATTAATAAATTTATAATGGAAAAAGTGTAGCAATAGCGATAATACTTTTAATATATTTTTCGTTTGTCTTGTTTTTAATGTTAGGACTTTTTGGAATTTTTTTAACAAGCTATAATTTTTATTATTTTTTTCGGTAAACTTTCTATTTCACTTCCAACGCTAGAGCATGTTCATGTCACTTTTGAAAATATATTATAAAAATGCAAAATGAATCTATTTAATGGTGCAACACTCAGGTGGGGGCACCCCATTATTTTCTTATACGTATGTTCGTTTCGAATGTTTTTTACAAAAGTTCTTTCAAATTAAATTTTAAATACAGTCTTTGTATATAAAAAAATATATCCAAATCCAGCTCTAAATACTTTTGCATTTGTCATACATCTGTACAAAACGCATAATTTACAAAAGATTTGCAAAAAAAACTGCTATCAAGTGAAAGTAACTGTGCTACTTCCGGTACAAATTTTGAATTTTTTTTAAACAAAAAATACTTCAAATGAACCTTTAAATACTTTCATACTCTAAATATATCAGTCTAGAAAACATAACTTGCGGGAAATTCCGGTAAGAATTTCTGATTTTTTTAGAAAAATGTACCCCAGAGAGAGGGAGAAAGAGAGAGAGAGAGAGAGAGAGAGAGAGAGAGACATTTTTAAAATGCTACTTTTTGGTATTAGAGGACCTCCAAACGTGAAAAGACGTAGTATTATAAATAAAATAGGAAGGTAATACATATACTATAATAACAGCAACATCAAACACTAACCATTCAAATATTATATGAATGGTTAGTGTTTGATGTTGCTTTTATTATAGAATATTAGCTATACATTTCAAAAACTGTTTCCTATTTTTGTTTTAAGTGCCGAAAGAGCAAAAGACAATATTTTACATCGTGTATTTTACTTTTTAATAGTAATAGCGTTGATTGAAGGAATACATAAAGATGCGCAACTACATAGCACTGAGCGTAGCCAAAACTGGGTCCGAGATCTATAGCGATGCATCAGTCGTTTGGGTCCGAGATTCGAAACAGCCCGAGACAGCGATGATGTTTCTCGGCAAGGGGTTTGCGGGACGACTTAACGGAAAGACATGCAATTTTACTATGGCGTTGCGCATCTTTATATATACCTTCAATCAACGGTAGTAGTAGTTTTCTTACGAATATCTTGTTAATACTAAATTAAGACGCATTTCGAAAGAGTAGTAGGTACTTAAAAGTGAATCTCAGAAAAATTGTATAAAAACATTTTTTCCAAATTCCGAAAGTAAGTCTTTTACTCTTATCGAAAAATGTGATGCTTTCTATACAGATACATTAAGAGTATCAAGAAGGTATGTAATGAACAATTATTATCTAATAACATAACAGTTCATGTCTCTTGGTGTTCTCACAAGTAAGCAACGACTTAAATGTTTAAATAGAGTAACGGTTCCAGTATGGATCTCTGAGAAATCACTGGCTTCAACGTTTGCGAATATATCGAAGCATCGATAACAAAACTCGATGCGAAAGTCTATGAAACGCCTTAGAGAAGTCCAGCAAATCGAGACAGTAATAAACCGCAGAAATTATATAGTCTGATATTATTAACAAGATCGGAGCCTGGATTGGATTAATTGATATCGTATAATATGAACTCTGAATTGAAATGATACAAATAATTAAGCAGTTTTGATTTTATTGTGAACAGTGTACAATTTTGACTTAACCATTCTTTCATTCAGTGATTCGATTATTCATTCATTCACATGTATAATTTCTTCGTATTTTGGCAATCTTGTTTGAACTTTGAATGCAAAGAGTATAATGCTAAGAAAGTTGTCATCTTAATAAAGTAGAAGTGCAATATAAATCGATGAAGACTTTCTCCTGGTAATTATTATTAAGTTTCAAAGTTTCGATGCAATGCAGTATATGCGCAGAGAAGTGAACATATCAAATATTTGATATAATTTGTAAAAGGGAAAATACACTTTTCATTAACTTCAAAATAATCAGAATAAATGCGTATAAAAGGTAAAGCGGTAACACATTTGCGCTAGGTGTGTACCTAAGCGTGTATGTATGTACATATTTACATAAACGTATGTGGCTATATAAATATATAGAGTACCCATATATGTACAGTGAATTTAAATTTAAGAATACACTACATTCGAAATTGTACCGTATAATTTTATATTCCCGTCTTGAAACAGAATACAAATGTAAAGTTGTGTTCATTTATTCTATAAAATGTAAATGAAAACCCCGAAAATTTACAATTCCGAGAAGTTAAAGATACACATCTTTCGGTGAGCAAGTCGTCATATATTCAGAAGAAGTGGAGAGTTCTACATTCCTTTGCCGGTAATTTAAAGACGTCCGTAACAGTCCACAGTCGGAGATCAGACCAATGATGTCGACAGATAACCAGAAAAAGAAAATAAAAGAAAATAATAATCTATACCTGTCATTCTTGGTAACACCAATTTCATAAACATATCGGATGAATTTGGTTTCTACTGTTTATACAGAGTAATGATAAAGAGAGTTGTATACATATTTAAATTTTAGGTGTATATTATGGCTGCTACAAATTACTATGGACGAATACGATGCAAAACACTCTCATATTATGTTCTTTCTTTCATTTTGGACAAATAAAAGCCATTATTTTAAAAAAAGGAAACATTTCGAGAAAGGTGTCGTGTAAACATTAGAATCGTGAAACTTTTGGACATCGAAATTCTTAATAATAATAATAATTTATTTCACAACAGGTACACTTAATAATAGGATAAATACATAATTATTGGTTTATATTATACAGGGTTAGTCAAAAGTATGGAATGGGCGGTTTATTTCCGAAATATAAACTTTATAACAAATTGTCTGTAACATAAGTTTTTTTACTAATTATTCTCCATTTCTTGGCCAACGCCTTGTTTTTGTAAGTAAACGCATTTCCATGGTAACGTATTTTTTTTAATTGCATAAGCAAGCAGTTTTTTTGCTGATTTTTATTCCTCTTGTTTTTCTTGAAATTACTTGACAGTGCTTACATATACTTGAATAAGAAAATTTCTCTGTAAAATCAGAATTTCCTAAAAACGGCAAAATGTGATATGAAAACAGATTCTACAGTTTTTAATACTCCTTTTTATTCTTTAGAGTATTATTCTAGAAAAAATGATAGTGGCCTCTGCTTCGCTAGTTATTAATCATGTCATTGTGAAGTAGGTACCTTTGAATAAGTGGACAAGCTAATTTAATAAGAATAGTTTAATTTTCATTTGTAAAAGTCAGTGAAACTGAAAGAATAAAAATACTAATGATGGTTAGTTATAGAGATCGGCAACGTTCACAAGAACATGTTTGTCATTTGTTCAATAACGTTCATCCGGAGAGAAATCCTATTGTACAATCCAGTGTCTAAATTGGTTAGAGGATTTAGAGAAACTGGAAATGTAAGAGCCACAAATGAAGATCGAGCTCTCAATGTTGATGGATAATCCAATTACATCAACCAAGTAATTGGCTTTGGACAATGATATTAGTCAATCGTCGGTTGTTCGAATATAAAAAAAGAACAAACACAAACCCTACAAGATAGACCTTCTCCATGAGCTAAACTAAGACGACCCTGACAGATCAATGCAGTTTTGTGCAATAATGATGGAAATCACCAATACTAATCCTAATTGTATAAACAACATTTTATTTTCTGATGAAGCTACTTTTTGTCTAAATGGGTTTGTAAACAGGCACAACTGTCGCTACTGGTCCAGTGAAAATCCTCATTGGATGATGGAACACCATACACAGTATCCACAAAAACTTAATGTCTGGGCTGGTATTATTGGACACCATAATAGGCCCATATTTGGAAATATGACAGCAAATAAATACCTAAACCTATTGCGTGATCACATTATACCTGACATTGTAAATTTATTTCCAGATAAAGATCGACAAGGAATGCTAAACCGCAGTGTTTGGTTTCAGTAAGATAGCGCGCGGCCCTCCACCACATTATGGTGTTGATATTCGCATGTTTCTAAATAACATCTTGCCCGCTCGTTGGATAGGACGTCGAGGATCTATTGAATGGCCTGCTAGGTCGCCTGATTTGAGTCCCCTAGATTCTTTCCTCTGAGAACATTTAAAAAATAAAATTTACAAACAGAAACCACAAAATTTGCAAGTGCTGGAAGCCAGAATTAGACATAAATTTGAAAATATAAATCCAAACTCGCTGCAAAATTCATTGCGTAATTTCGGTGATACATTAGGATATTGTCAAGCTGCAGGGGGTCTTCAGTTTGAACATTTAATTTTATTTTATTATTGATAATATAAATACAGTATTATGAACATTTTATCTGAAATTTTCTTATTCAAGTGTATGAAATAAATATCAAGTCATTTCAAGAAAAAAAAGAGGAATAAAAATCAGCAAAAAAACTGCTTGCTTGCCATTTAAAAAAAAAATTCGTTACCATGGAAATGCGTTTACATACAAAAACAAGGAGTAGGCCAAGAAATGGAGAATAATTAGTAAAAAAGCTTATGTTAAAGACATTTTGTTATAAAGTTTATATTTACGGAAATAAACCGTCCATTCCATACTTTTCACTAACCTTGTATATATATTATATTATTTTCGTTGATCAATGTATCAAATTAAATTTAAATATTTAGTTAAATTAAACAGTCGATTATTTTATATAGCGGGTGTTTCGGAATTGCACGGTAGTATTGTAGGTATGTGTTCTGTGGCATAAAATAAATAAAAAAATCCAATAAACATATTGCAGTGATCCTGAGTTTAGATTTAAGTTGTAAATGAGTTTTCTCCAGATCACTTCTAGATTTAATTTAATTAAATACTATTTTATGTATTTTATAATGGTCATGGTATATAAATATTTATTAGGTTAGGATTTCAGCACATTTCAATAAATTTAATTAAAACAATGTAGGAAAGTTATTATAAATTTTATTCAATAAATTAATATTAGAATAAGCCTTGTATAGCAAGTAAATATTCATAACAACGTGTTTTCTGTAACTTCGGCGTAAAAAGATGTGATGCCGGAGACCGTTCGATGGATGGGCCCGAGGTGACAATATTTATTCGCTAGATGCTATCAACAATTACGAACGTATAACACATCAATGGCAGTAAATACTTATATTTTATATTATAAATAACGTAATAACTATTAGGTATTTACTGTGTTGTAAATGGCAGTGGCAATTACTCACTAATGGTCACATTTATGCATTGATATTTCTTTAAAATTCCGTGCATTATAATTGATATAAACACGTCAATATTTAAATATATATATGTTTACGTTTTCAAGTGAGTAATGTATAGATTCACGGCAAGGGGCAGTAATGTAGACACGCATCTTTAAGGGGTGGAAATGATAGTCGGTTCAGAGCATGGCCCAGTTTTTTTGTCAAAATAATGTTAATATAAGGACGGGACACAATAATTAAGCCTCAAATTGATAGCAGGTGAAAACCGCTCTAAATACTAAACTAACATTAAGTGTCTATATCAATAAATAAAATTTGAACTTGTAATAATTTTAAAAAGAAATTATTTAAATGGACTTTGAACAATTTTAATAAACTTGAATTTGTATTTTTTTTTTAAAATAAATTACTAAAGGGACTTTTCATAAATTGGAACTTATAAATATTTTAAGGAAGATTAAATAAGGACTTTAAAAATGTTGGATAATACATATTAAACTTATAGGATTTTATCTGTTTTCATACATTTATGTGAATTCAATTTAATAATTCTCAGACTAAATAAATGTATTTCACATGCAATTAGTAGCAAGATAAATAACACGGAAGAACCAGAATGTTTTTATTTTAAAATGCGGTGGTCTAACACTACGCGTTACAGTAAAACATTTTGGAATTTGTAATAGTTTTTGTTTTATTTAGGATAAAAGATTTATTTTATTTTTGTGTATAAATACAGACACGCTATGTTTGAATATATGCAGGAAGGTCAGAAGTATAATTTTTATTTATGTTTTTTTTTTTTGTAGAATACATTTCTTTTTTGTGAGATCAAAAATTTTGAAATGGATGGGTTTAATGAACTTTATGAGGGGTTGAGGTAGTTTACATGTGTTTTTTTTGTATTATTTTTGCTTATGCATCGAGGTCTGACGTGTTAAGGAAGTTTAGTCAGGAATGTGTACAATGAGTTAAGTAATTAGTTAATTCGTAGTATGGAGCCTTGATTGATCCTAAAAACACGAATTTGTGCTGAGAATGTCATTTAGAAGCGAGAAAAGGTATTTGAGTGAAATTAATATCAGCGCTACCTGATTAACATCTTCACCTACAATATCTTCGTAATACATTCATTTGAGATATATTATGTTTCTATGGACTTTTTCGTTTATTTTGTGTTATCGAACACATACCTACAATAGTGCCGTGCAATTCCGTAACACTCTATATAATAGTCCCAGGTCAAATTAATTATTTAAAGGTTGTGATGTAAGTAATGAAATATTTTTCATGTTCGTTCTACTATTTGGCTGGTATATTACCGCAGAGAATCTTGCTACTGATTTATTATGGTTTGATTGAGTAAATCGTATCGTATGGTATAACGGTTTGGGGTCATGCATCTGTCTGCCACCTTAAAAGACTGCAAGTGACTCTAAAACAAATAGTTAGCAACATTGGGGGAAACACAGATGAGCATGTCAGGGCAACAAACAAAAATTTATGATTACTAAATTTGGAAAATCTGTTTCTTTCACGTGTATACTTAAAAAACTATTTTGATTGCGATATGGTGAAATTACGGCAATTGCAAAACTAGGGCTATTGAAAGCGTAATAGAGATTCCGCGTCACACAAACAAGTATGGCTTGAGGCATAGAAAAAATATGCTTCCAAAACTTTTCAATTGCCTACCGACTGACAACTTTAGAAATCTGCCAACTTTAAGGGATGTTAAGACCAAAATTAACTTCTGGCTAATATGCGAAATAACGTAAGTTTAGTATAATCTCGGTCAAAAGTGTAAACGCGTTTCTCTTGAATTATAACTAGAATTAATGTCCTAATTCATATTTTGTTGACGTGCTATTGTACCTAAATATTAGGACCTGATGATGGATCCGATTTAGGGGAAAAACGAGTAATATTTACTACTGTCAAGCTTCTAGCTTAGTAGCAGCAAAAAAATATGTGCTTTCCCATACAAATAAAATATGAATTGGTAAAGAAATAGGAAATATGTATTCTGAATGTTCATTTTGTACGTTCATAGTACGAGTAATTGGTGTAATTAAACTATTGCAGTTATTTATGCAAAATTATTTCTATAGCTATTTTATAGAGTTTACTCGTATATTAAAATTTCAAATTCTTTTTATTTAGCTAAATAAATAAAATACGTAAACTTGGTTTCAAAAATTATTTAATAATATTATTACAATATCGTTTGGCCAAACTTTGGCTTCATCAGGTGATGAGTAACTGAATATACAAAATTATTACAACATAATATATAGTGTCACAAAATTATGGGATATGAGTGGGGGTATTTTATAAACTATAGCATTGTAACAACGGGGAATAATTGAACTGAGTCTGATCGTTTAAAGCACGACCTAATTTACTATATCTATTAATTTCTAAGGTTTCTAATAAATTAAGTTTCTGTCCTTTGTCTTGTATATGTAAAACTTTGAAATCTCTGTTGAATTCGTGTTCTTCATCTATACAATGCGTTGCGAAAGTAGAGTCCGTTTTTTTACCCATATATCTTTTTTCATGTTCCCTGGTCCTTTGTTCAAAAGTACGGCCTGTCTGACCCACATATACCTTATCACACTCACAAGTCAACATATAGACCCCCGATTTCAACCTTTTATCCGTTTTATCTTTATCATTTCTAATATATTTTTGAACTGAATTATTAGTTTTAAATGCTATTGGCTCATTTTTAACGTTTTTAATTAGTTTACCTATTTTTATTGATGTATGTCCTATATAGGTGAAAGCATTATATTTCTTATCTGACTTTTCTTGTATTTTTGGATAAATTAACGATAAAGCCTGCTTTTTTCGTTTTCGTGCAAGAATATTGTCTACTAAATTTACTGTATAGCCGTTATTGTTAGCTATCGTGTAGATTCTATTTAGTTGAAATCGGGGGTCTATATGTTGACTTGTGAGTGTGATAAGGTATATGTGGGTCAGACAGGCCGTACTTTCGAAGAAAGGACCGGGGAACATGAAAAAAGTTATATGGGTAAAAAACGGACTCTACTTTCGCAACGCATTGTATAGATGAAGAACACGAATTCAATAGAGATTTCTTGTATTTTTGGATAAATTAACGATAAAGCCTGCTTTTTTCGTTTTCGTGCAAGAATATTGTCTACTAAATTTACTGTATAGCCGTTATTGTTAGCTATCGTGTAGATTCTATTTAGTTGAAATCGGGGGTCTATATGTTGACTTGTGAGTGTGATAAGGTATATGTGGGTCAGACAGGCCGTACTTTCGAAGAAAGGACCGGGGAACATGAAAAAAGTTATATGGGTAAAAAACGGACTCTACTTTCGCAACGCATTGTATAGATGAAGAACACGAATTCAATAGAGATTTCAAAGTTTTACATATACAAGACAAAGGACAGAAACTTAATTTATTAGAAACCTTAGAAATTAATAGAAATAGTAAATTAGGTCGTGCTTTAAACGATCAGACACAGTTCAATTATTCCCCGTTGTTACAATGCTATAGTTTATAAAATACCCCCACTCATATCCCATACTTTTGTGACACTATATATTATGTTGTAATAAGTTTGTATATTCAGTTACTCATCACCTGATGAAGCCAAAGTTTGGCGAAACGATATTGTAGTGATATTATTAAATAATGTTTGAACCCAAGTTTACGTATTTTATTTATTCAGTTAAATATGGAGTTTCAATATGTATCAGCCTCATCAATTAACTTTTTATTTAGTCTAATTAATACCTGTACATTCGTAGTTTTAAGTTATAAATTTGTATTTCGTTGCTATTGTTACTGAGACTTTTTACTGTTGTTTGAATAAAGATTGTAGTGCCTTTGGTTAGATTGCAAAATGAATAAACATGTATGGGGATGCGGGTAGTGGTCGCTTAAAAATACCTACTTTCTTCCGTCTGCCAGCATTCTACAAGTTATGGAATGTTATATCTGAATAAATCCGCATACAAATTATTGAATTCAAAATATGAGTTACCTTGACCTGCATTACATACAGTATGACTACAGTTAATCGAAAAAAGTTACTTATAATATTTTCTTTTTACAAGTAAGTAATTTTTATTAAATTTTTAAAACTTATGTCGTGTCAAGCTTGATAATTCAGTTATAGTGTATCAAGAAGTATTCAAAACGCTGAATTTAGGTTCATGATTTTAGTTGAAGAATCAAAGCCGTCATTGCAAGTATATTCAAATTTACTTTACTGAACAATAAGTCTCTTGAAAAATATGCTATTGGTTACTATTTCATGAGTCACTGTTATTATCATCATCAACTAACACATTCAAAATTACGTAGATTATAAAAACTATAGGTAGGTTAGGTTATTGCTACACGCATATAATTTATAATTTAATATGTATAAAACATAAGAACAAATACATTTAGCGCCAAGAATGATAAACAAAACTTTGTAATCAATATTCAAAAGTCTTGCCTTCTTCTTGTGTACACATGTGAAGTCGAGTTTCAAATGACCTATAAACATCTGCCATAATTTCTTAGTTAAAAGTAGAAACTGTATATGCCTATGATAGATGCTTAACTTAATATTTAACTGTATTTATTTTAAGGTAAAGTAATAATATACATGTTTTTTAGTGCGAAATTTAGTCAAAAATTTAAGAATGACCCAATATACGGACTGTTCTATTTGAAACAATTGACTTTTAGATAAAATATGGGCATCTAATTTTAATCAAGTGTTCTGCACATGAAATTAGTGATTGAAAAAAAAATGTGCTTGTATTAGGACCTCTTACTATAATTAACACTACCCAAAAATCTAATACGTCGTTTTCGAAAAATATAATTTTATAAAAACATTAAATTTTTCAGAAAAATTGTATAAGTCGAAAACTTTAGATTTAGGTCTATACTATCTGATTACTTTCTAACTAAGAATTATACGATGCTTAACTTAATATTTAACTGTATTTATTTTAAGGTAAAGTAATAATGTACATGTTTTTTAGTGCGAAATGTAGTCAGAAATTCAAAAATGACCCAATATACGGGCTGTTCTATTTGAAACAATTGACTTTTAGATAAAATATGGGCATCTAATTTTAATCAAGTGTTCGGCACATGAAATTAGTAAATGAAAAAAAATGTGCTTGTATTAGGACCTCTTACTATAATTAACACTACCCAAAAATCTAATACGTCGTTTTCGAAAAATATAATTTTATAAAAACATTAAATTTTTCAGAAAAATTGTAATAAGTCGAAAACTTTAGATTTAGGCCTATACTATCTGATTACTTTCTAACCAAGAATTACACGAGGAATACAAGAATGCAATAATATAAAGTTTCATTTAAAAAACTATAACTATGGTCAGCCACTGAGTTATGGAACACTTTGTATAATACAAAATAAATTTAAAAAGTAGTCCTAATAAGAGGTTATCATATAAAAAATAGCTTTAAAATATCTTTTCTCATAAAGTCACAATCTGCCTTCCCCAGGGAGATGACTCAACCTGTATGTATTTTACTTTACTTAATTGTAACTCTTCTTGCACAACTTTAATTAAGAATCATATCACGGAAAAACCTAATTACTTTTGTTTAGGAAAACACGTTTTATCCCAAAATTAACGTTTTATGCAATTTGCATTTTCAAGAACAAACCCGACGAAATATTCTTCTTTATTAATTAATACGACCAGTATCTATTACCATTATAAACTGTTTTTACATTTAACTCGTTCGTGTTTGTAACGATATTTGAAGATGTTTTAATGTACCCACAAGCTCCTGTTTTGTACATATACAGTAAAAATTAAAATATAATAGGATAGAACATTATATGTATATACTTAAGTAAATCTCTTAATGATATCAGGTAACAAAAGCATTACGTGAACAATTTGAGCTAATTATATGAAAGAGCGTTTTTCTCTTTCTTTTCCTCTACTAAAACCAATTATTACGTCGTGATTAACTCTCTTGATTCTTCCTCATCATTCGTTTCAAAACTTCATCTTTTTCTTTTCTTCATAAAATAAAATACATAAAATGTTTAATTCTATAACCTGAGCATTATCTCCTCATTCTATCCGTATTTCTAATTGTGTGTCATTAGTCGACAACCAATCCGAAAAATTGCCGTTAATAAAAAAATAAATTGTGATCTTCAACTAAATTACATATTACTGGACAGCATATCTGGTCGGCAACTCAGGAAAGGATTGAAAAAAGAGATGACCGTTGCATTAAAGTACGACCACTTAGTTGATCCTTGCATGGCTAATTAGCACATGTGTAATTGACACACAGTTATTTTAATTACTAAAAATAAAAAAGTCGTAGTGATCAGTGAATATACAGAGAATATTACAAAAATTGTTTTAAAAATAATTATTGTTTTTTATAGTCTTCTAATCGGTATCGCTTACAGAAAAGGTATTTTAAAAGTACAGTTTTATCTAATACCACACATTTAATTTTTATGAATGTTTTATACTCAAGGACTGTGTAATAAATATTATTTGTATGTGTATGAACTCTTCAAACCAATTTATAGATTTGAAGTAATAATTTAGTGCATATATACTGTATGACATGGAAACTGCAACACCAAGAAGGGGTGCGGATTTTTTGACCAAACTTGGTAGAAACGTATAACTAGTCAAAGGCAATAATTGATTAAAATTTCAAAGAAAAAAAACAAAAGACTAACACAATTTAATATAATTTTTATTAATAATGTGTTGAACCGCCCCTATTAGTGTCACACTCCCTCACTCTTCGTGGCATTGATTCGACTAGGTGGTCGTTATCCTCTTGGGGTATGGTGTCCCAAGCAACCTGTAATTCATGCCGGAGAGCTATTAGTGTCTGCGGGGGATTGACTAAATTCATAAGTTTTCGTCCCATAATGTCCCACACATGTTCTATTGGCGAGAGGTCGGGGGATTTGGGTGGCCATGGCAAGATATTGACATGAGCCTCTTCCAAGCGATTTATAGAAATTCTCGCTACGTGGGGAGGGGCATTATCCTCCTGGAAAAGTGGGTCTTCGAGCGTTTGAAGATATGGTAGAATATGGGGTTCTACCACCTCATCAATGTAACGCTGGGCGTTCATGGTAGTTTGGATGAACACCAATTGAGACCTACTCCCATATGCTATAGCACCCCATACCATAACACCCACTGCTCGATGCACATGCCTTTCAACGGAAAACTGAATATCACGACGTTCCCCACGTCTTCGTCTGACCCTCATACGGCCATCATGCATCCCTAGACAAAATCGAGATTCATCACTGAATACCACCCTGTGCCACTCCACGTTCCAGTGCAGTCGCAATCTACACCACTCCAAACGTTGCTGTCGGTGTTGAGCCGTAAGTGGTAACACAAGATGTGGACGATAAGATTGTAAGCCGAAACCCCTAATTCGACGATAAACGGTTCGAGGGGTTACAGGACGACCAATATTACCTAACCACACGTCAGCAATTGATCTGGTACTGGAAAACCTGTCTCTTAGTGCCATTAAGCGAAGGCGGCGGTCCTGTATCTCACTAGTTCTTCTTCGGCCTCCGGTTCCTCTTTGGCGTCTTTCCTGACCTTCCCTAGTCCATGATTGATAACAGCGCATAATGGTGGATTGGTTCCGGTTAAGGCGATTTGCAATTTCCCTGTATGAAAAACCACCTTCTCGCAAACCAACAATTCGACCTCTGTCGAATTCGCTTAATTGGCGATAATTTCCACGTTGCCGCACTCTAGGCATAATAAAACTCTTTAAACACGTTAAACAAAGGTATAATAAGACAAAACCGTTGAAATTAATTTCAAACAAACAATTAATACACCACACATTAATGTCAGCGAAAACTGAATGAAGTGTCAGATGTGTCATGACCACTTGATCTATCGCAACAAAATTTTAATCAATTATTGCTTTTGACTAGTTATACGTTTCTACCAAGTTTGGTCAAAAAATTCGCACCCATTCTTGGTGTTGCACTTTCCATGTCATGCAGCATATACATGTTGAGTCATTTAAGCGGCTAAGGCCGATTATGCCTTTATGAGTAAAGATATTTCGAAGCGGTTTTTTCCTTGTGATAGCCGTTCATTAGGAGCACATTTTAAAAATATTTTGTATTACACAGAGTGTTCCATAACTTGGTGGCTAATCATAGTTATAGTTTTTTTTTAACGGAAGGAGCCTTTTTGTATTCCCCGTATAATTTTTAGTCAAAAAGTAATAAGATAGTATAGGACTAAAGTGTAAAGTTTTTCACTTATTCCCATTTTTCTGAAAAGTTCAATGTTTGTATAAAATGATATTTCTCGAAAACGACGTATTATATTGACAAAAAATTTTGCAGTATTGTTTACAATAAGAGGTCCTAATAGAACGATGTTTTATTTTTTTACAGTTACTACCTGCATGTGCAGGAAACTGGATATTCATTTTTGAATTGTTTATTAAATTTCATGTCAGAAACATGTAAGACGTTAATACTTTAAAAGTGACTATTACTGAGCTACTGTCACTTTTTGATATAATTTTGTCAGTACTGATATACAGGGTGTTCTCCTGATACGGTGCACTATTATCATTATTTTCTTCTTAACTATCGCATGTTCATTGACTGGAGCATCACAGAAATTGTCTATTTTATATATAATAATTTTTATTTTTGCTAATTTGTTTTCGATAACATGCTTTATTTAAACCCCGAAATGCACCAAAACAATTACAATCATTATAAAATAACTTTTAAATAAAGGCCATGTCAGTTTTATTGTTTTAATTAATATAGTATAGTACTGACAAAATTATATCAAAAAGGGACAATAGCTCAGTAATAGTCACTTCTACAGTATTAACGTCTTACATGTTTTTGATGTGAAATTTAATAAGAAATTCAAAATTGAACTAATATATAGGTGTCCCATTAGAAAAAATTAACTTTTATACAAAAACTAACAAAATTATATCAAAAAACGACAGTCGCTCAGTAATATTAACTTCTTACATGTTTTCGATGTGAAATTTAACAAGGAATTCAAAAATGGACTGATATATAGGTGTCCCATTTAAAAAAAAATGACTTCTATACAAAAACGTGTCACGTAATTTTAATCCAGTTTCCTGCACATGCAGTTAGTAACTGTAAAAAAATAAAACATGCTTCTATTAGGAACTCTTATTGTAAACAATACTGCAAAAAAATTTATCCATCTAATACGTCGTTTTCGAGAAAAATAATTTCATACAAACATTGAATTTTTCAGAATAATGGGAATAAGTCAAAAACTTTATACTTTAGGCCTATCCTATCTTATTACTTTTTGACTAAAAATTATACGGGGAATACAAAAATGCAATAATATATAGGGTGTTCCATTTAAAAAAGTTTAATTACGGTTAGCCACCAAGTTATGGAACACTCTGTATAGTACAAAATATTCTTAAAATGTGCTCCTAATGAGCAGCTATCACAAGGAAAAAACCTTTTCGAAATATCTTTACTCATAAAGGCATAATCGGCCTTACCCGCTTAGATGACTCACCCTGTATATATACTCCCCCCGCCCCAAAAACTATTATCTATTTAGAACTAGCCAAACTGACAAACTACATACTAAACACAACAATAATCAAGAAACTGGAATCATTAGCTTGTTGATGCTTGAGTCATTAGCTTGTTAATGATTGCCTAATCCTCTCTTCTTAGTCCTTCAATCGCAACTAACCTGCAATTTTTGTTTTCTCCACTGTCATTGTGAAAGAAAGGTAAAATGAAAGAATTTTCTTTTACAGAATGGATCTCTGAGTTACGCCTGATATTGCAGTGATGTAGTTCGAAAACTATCAAATAAAACGAACTGTGAAGAAGAATCTGTGAGATCCCAATTGTTAATAGTCTATCCAAAAGGATATAATGTCAAAAGCGTTAGAAAAATCTGTGTACAATACATCAGTCTGAGAACCATTATCGATGTCAGTCGCGATAAGCTGGGTAACAGAAAGAAGATTGGTGACTGTTGAACAGCCCTGGATGAAGCCATGTTGCGCAGTAGACAGGCGATTTTTCAAGTAATTATAAAGCGGTATGAAAATATATTTTTCCAAAGCGTTTGCAAAATTGCAAATGATCAATATTGGACGAGAGTTACCAATGCAATCCCATCTACTTTTCTCGAACACGAGACAAATTTCTGAAAGCTTCCACATTTTCGGAAACTAAATTATTTGCAACGACAAGTTAAAAAAGGTAGTAATAATATAGGTCAAAACCGAAGCACAATCCTTCTGAATGAAAGAATGAACACCGTCAGGCCCAGCATTTGTGTTGCCTATGAGACTATTAAAGGATATGTAAACATCATCTTCAAAGAAAGACCTGACATTAAAACTGTCATAGCCATCATTACGATCCAGTAGTAGTAGTAGGTAAATGCATTGACAACGTCGCGAGAATTAGAGATGACATGGTCGTCATACAGGAACTCGTGAGGGAACGCCGCTGTTTTACGCCTCTGATTCACATAAGTTCAGAAACCTTTAGGTTCAGGATGAAGGGGCTCAGCTCGATATGAGTGATATAATTCTTATGAGCTACATTAATCATAATTCTTAACAATCGTCTCAGCCCACATCATTATTACGTCTGTAAGAACGACACGCCTCTTTCTTAATGTAAATGGTATTGATATTATAGAGTTTGCGCAAGGAATTTCTCCTAATAGTTATAAATGTATAAGGATCGTTTTATAATCATAAGAGAAAATATGCTCTTTGTCGTTTGTGCATAATGTTTTAAGTTGGCTATAGTTTTACAGTTTGAACGCAACACAAAATATTGAACAATTCTTTCAGAGCTTTTATTTGTTCAAAATACTGCACTGTCGGCAAGACATTTTGATTTAACGAGACAACAAGTGGCACGCACCAACCACAACAAATTTGTTGCTAATGTTTATACATTTATACCTGTTAGTACCAAGCATTTCGTTCATTTTCGGCCAATGTCATGTCACGTCTTATAACGTCTAGTTTTCTGACTGGTTCCTGTTATTTTATAAAATAGTCTAATGAAATTGGTCGTAATGATTTTAGGGGCCGTTATAGTTATAAGGATAAGGACAGGTTTTTATAAGGAAAATATTCCCATGCGCAAAATCATAATATCTACAGTGATGTAGGTGGATACGGTTCCTTCTAAGCCTTTGCAGTTTTATGAGAGCGAAGTTCATGGGATACAATTTCTCATAAATTTGTACTTTTTCAACCTCTTTAGTGAAATAATACTAACTTATTCCAAATTAGTAAGAGTTATTCGTCAGACATTAATTTTATAGTAATATATATTGTTAGATATACCAAAAATTATGTCTCAATAACAATAATTGCTATCTTACTATGTATTAGACAATAGTTACTCGAAATGTAATACTTTTTAGATACCCATGAATTAATTTGCCATCTCAAACTTATACAGTTACATTTTAATTAATTATAGTAAAAAAAAATTACATAGCTCTTATAACAACAAATTTTAAAAAGTTTTAAATAATCCTATTTTAAGTAGTTTTATAATTTATAAATTATGTAATTAACATTTAAAAAATATATGCAATTAATAATTATTAAATACTATGACTTACATATATACATTTATACGTAAAACGTATATGCATATATGCATGTGTTTTGGATACACACATACATTAAAAAGATCTTTTCGGTGTTAAATGTCACTGTGACACTCTCACTGCATCTACCACGCAAAACTGACATAAGTAGCGTTTTAAGTTTTAAAGCCATTGTCGACAGTCTCCACGTGCACTGATGAGGCTTCAAAAGCCGAAACACCCGTGTCTGTGCGTTCGATTGTCGGCAATGGCACTTAAAGTATGTGTGTATCCCAAACACATGCATATATGCATATACGTTTTACGTATAAATGTATATATGTAAGTCACAGTATTTATTTGTCTGCTTGATGTTAGTTTTAACATCCATGTGTTTGCAATAATTATTAGTTAGATTAAATTTTACTTAACCTTGTAACTTAAATAAGATATGTATAAATTTCCAGAGCGATACAAATTTAATATAGTTAATTATTAACTATTGCATTACCTTTTTAATTGTTAACTGCATTAAATTTAGTTCAACCTGCGCTTATATTCTACAGGAATGCTATAATTTATTTAAGTTTAGCCTTGCATTCTACATAGTCATTTTCTTTATTAATAACTACGCAGTTTTATAACCAATAACTAATAAGTAGGTACATATTATGTACGATCTGCAAACAAACACATCACTATCTATTTGCACGAAAAGATTGTACAATGAAAATCCACCATAGATACACCATGTCGGTACATATATTTGATTGATTTAAAAGGTATTTCATGTCATTACGTTTTTTCTACTTGATACTGTCTTCTTGCGTATACACTGCTATACTTGTGCAATAATCTTTACTTAAATAAAGGTTATTGATTTAAAGAGATATGGTAGAAATCATTTTTGCGAACAGGAAAGCTTTACAAGACTTTTTACTTAGAGAATTCATTTATTGAGCAAATGCATTAAGATCCGAGCGGCTGCCACTTTCAAGTACAGGTGGAGACACTATCAGGTAATCACTTAATTCTGTAAATAGCATTTTACCACCACGTGTTACTTGCTTAAAGTCATCCTCTGAAAACCTCGTTCTTTAATTGACGCTATCCCCACATAAAATAACTCAGTCAATTTGTATTATCCTTCTTTTATTAGTCTTGAAGCAAAATCGTATAGTACAGTCCATTAAAATTACGTGACAGGTGTTGTGTTGTCGATAAATAAATGCAAGAATGTAATTTTATTATTAATTTTACTCCTGATCATGACTTTTTATCGAACAAAAAAATTGTTTGATAGAAATAATGAAAAATTCGATGAAAGTAGTAGGGTAATAAATAACAATAAATGGGTTATAATTATAATAGTAAATTCATAGGTTGATTCACTCAGTCTGTAATAATTGTACATATTATTGTTATATAAGTTACCAGGAGCATATCAGAAGGATATACGTCAGACTATATCTGTTATTAAGGTATCCCCAAAGATAAAGATAAAAAAAAATTAGTCCTTGCATTGAATAAATAAACTGATAATCACCCTAAATAGTGAGGCCAGTAGCAGAGAGAAACAGCCCAGGTACATACACAGGTATAGAGTCATCGTTTGTTGTAGAGGGCCCTTATGGGACTGCATCATGTGTCGGCACCTCGCTTTAAAAACCAGTGTTGCATAAGAATATGCGTCCCAAAAGTGACAAGTTGGCAATTATAACAGAAACACAGCGCATAAATAAAGAACCCAATGCTCAGACATATCCAACCAACTATCCCATGCAAAAATATAGGATACTCTCTCATGTCTTCTTTTTCCAAAAATAAATCGCAAAAATGAGTTTTGTCCTCTGAATGCAATTAATGTTGACCATTGTTCAACAAGGACCATATACAGAATGAGTCACATAGAAGAAATTTTACTCCCCGTTTAAACAAGTGTCTATTGCAGGATAAGGCCGTCAATCTAGAGTTACGGATCTAGCAATTAACCAACATGGAACGAGAACCGCAAACCGCTTTCAATAGTCAGACCCATCACATGAGTTCTGTCAACATTGGGAAAACCTCATCGCTAATTTTAATGGAAAAAACATCCACCCGTTCCAGCACATAACGTCCGCGAACGGCAGTAATAATACACTTTGTTAGGTTGAGTTTTCAAGAAGTGTTTTTCTAAAAAATTGCTTTCGTATCATCATTGATTAAGTTTATAGCCTGCTCCCTATCCTTAACTGAGAATGAATGGTAAAGCTGTGCATCATCTGAATAAAAAACGATAGCTACATGTACTTAATACAGTTGGACAGTACGATGTGTAAATAGAAAAGAGCAGGGGTCCAAGAATCGATCTCTGTTAGACGCCTGCTGTTACAAGGAAGGGAGATGAGACATAAAGGTTCATCTTCCCTTTTTTGTGTCCTGTTAGTTAAGTAGTTCTTAAAAATACTTACCGTGATGCTGCACAAACCAATGTAATGCAGTTGTGCACAAAAAAACCTCAAGATTCATATATATTTTTAGTTAAAAGGTCATTTATATTACAAGATCAGTATTAAAATCATGTAGTTTTATTATTTTAGTTGGTTGCATTTGGCATCAAATTATTGGACTTGAAAGATACTAGTTTCCCCCTATACTCTATCCAAAATAGATGAAAATATATGCACTACTTTCTCCACCAACATATCCGAATATGTACTCCGATAAACATAGATACCCTGCTTTATCACAAACTTAACCCAATCTCTAGATATACGATGCAGTTTTCGATCACATCGCCAAACCATAAACTAATCCGATTTACATATAAGGCTTCCATGTCCATAGATCTAAATTCAGGCGTTAGGGAATCCTCCACATTGAAATTTCAAAGAATTGTCACGGCAAGAATTTTTCAAATATTACAGAAAAGTGCGATTCAATCATGTCGACTTGTCATGAATGGAAGCAAAGCTTAAAAGTAATATTTTACGTACCGATAAGATCTTTGTGCAGTCAATAGGAACTTTTGGAAGCAGTTAATTACGAAGAATATCAATACTGTATTTGCGATGATCTGAAGGAAAATTGGATCCTCATCTGTGTAACCCATTAAGTACCAGCGTCATATTAATAGGATGCAAAGCAAATGTTTGTTTCATGACTTTGTTTTTATCAATTTGCTTGTGTATTATTTTTTTCCATTTCTTCCCAGTTCTATACATCAACATTTCCGTCATATTTATAGAATGCTGGCAACTGTTGTAATCAACCTATGAATAATAGTCTGAAAATAATGGCTTGACAGAAAGTGAGGAACTAGTATTTGTAACTGCAATCACCACAACAGATGTTTTTCCAAAATCAAAGAAAAAAGGCCGCTCACCGATGTATTAGTTATGTGGTAGACTGTAGACCATATCTACTCAAAATTGAGCGTAACCCATAGTGAACCTATAATAATAAGTTTGAGGATCTGAAAAATGTTCAAAGACAAAACTCCTGTTGACATTTTTGAACGTTTTTTCACTGAAGCAATAATGATTTCCGCCAAACTAATGAATTTCGCCAAAAAAAAAAAAAAAACTAAAAACTTTCGGGTAATTGCAAATTGCTTTCTAAATGACATTACTGGTCGGAGGAGGAAGATCTAAGAGTAGATATTGTAAAGAAGTGTATTCCTAGGGATCCATACCTCAAAATGAAACGATACATACCTACATTTCAACAACATCAACTGCAAAACGGAAAAACCAAATTGACAGAAGCTTCAAACTACGAGTGTTATTTACTATGATCAATGAAACGTTCCAACAGTTCGAGGTCTTCATCAAAGATTTCTCGATTGATAAAATGGTCTAAAATCTAACTGTTCTTATGCTATGGAATAGATAATTTGCGAAATATTTACAAAATTTTTGGCCATATATTTGAAGGTTTCTTATTTTTTGACCTGATCCCTATATACTTGTGATTTAATCTGCCCTAATTCGGGAAAACCATCAAACATGATTATTAGCGCAATAGTTTTATCTCTAGACCAGACATATTTTTAGCCCATTTTTTTGGCCTAGTACTATACACTTGCTCATTCAACTTTCAGCAAAATCGAAATAAATTTCAACTTCCTACAGCGCTCTCCCAATCGGTTTAGACACGCAAACGATTCTTGCCGTAAGTACTTGCCGACACTTTTGCGACTTGCTGTGAGAGCACTCTCAGATACTGTTTACACATACAATTTATTTTAGAAGTACTCTCAGAAATTAACTTGTGATAGTTTTACTTGTTCGTGTAAACCAAGCTTAAACTTAGAAGTTGACGAGATATTAGTAAAATTTACCGGTTTGACTGAAAACGTAACAGTGTTGACAGGAAGATCATAAGCTTTAATATAAAGTCTGGCAATGATATCTTTAACCGCTTAACTCCTATCGTTCGCACACAAACACACAGATAGCCATGTTAGAAACACTTAATTTAGATCAAGTTTTGTATGACTTTTATATAAAGAAAAGAATAAAGTGTTGGTACCACACGCATTTCTTATACGTTGTGTGTTCCGAAATATGTATACAAAAGTTATTCCAAAGTAAGTTTTAAATTTTGCGTCTACCTAATAAAATAAACCTCTGTGTAGAAGTGTTACTTCCGGTTCGAATTTTAATTTTCTTTATACGGAAATTATCCCAAATCCTGGTCGAAGTACTTTTATTCCCTTTAAATCTCTATAGAACACATAATTTGAGAAATATTTGCAAAAAATTGAATTACTTCCGGTCCAAATTTTAATATTTTTTATAAACAAAAATTGTCCAGTTCAACCTCTGAATACTGTTGTATTCCAAATAAATCTGCATAGAATGAATAATTTGCGAAATATTTGCAAAAAATTGTTTTTTACTAAAACTACTTCAGTCTATCGATTTTACTGAAAATATGTATAATCAAATCTCAAGAGGAAGATTATACCGTAAATACAAAGTTTGGTATTGATGGCCACTATCGTGGTCAAACATACCCACAATCAGACATACACTCAGCCAGAGACATGTTTGCAAAAACATTTCTCTGTCTGAGTGTCGTACTCAAAACGTAAGTTAGCTATTTAAATATATCTTGTACATTTAAATAAAAACTCAGATACGCCACTGATACGGGAATATTTAGAGTAGCACCTAACGATAATCTAAGTAGGTACTAAGTTGCAATATTAACATATTTTAATTTTGAAGCTTTCCCTAATTCATTCGCAAATTTTTTCGGTCGTTATTTTATAAATTTATAAATATTATATGTTAAGGGATAATAAATATAAGCCCAAACTATTTCCCAAATTAATTGCGACAAAAAAACTATCTCTCGTTTGCTAATGCAGGAAATATAAATCTTTGTCTATGTTTTCACAATTCATTGTAACAATTTAGGGCCCTACAGAAAAATATCCAATCTGTTTATCATGACACGATGTACGTACAAGTTTCTATTTAATTTTAGAATTGTTTCGCGATAAAAATGTTCTCATTTGAATGTTGGCATTTATTTTCTAATAGAATAACGAGCCTATTTGCATATTCATAAAGGAAACAGCTATACGCAACTAGGTAAAGTATTCGTTGTCTCTACTGTGTGTGAACGATTTTATTGCAGGAAATAGTAGAACAGATAAAAATTCGTACTTGTTTTGAAAATCGTTAAATTTACTATACATATACACACGCATGTGTAAACTATTGGACTAAATAAAAAAGTGTGAAGGAATATAAAATTACGTGACGTACATGCGCCGTTAAGCCTAAGATTACGGCCTCCTAATTGCGACATATATCATTTTAATTTGGCCTAAAACATAAAGTTATATTTACTGAACGGTAATTTTACAAAACTAAAAATAACCCTCCCTAATTTAAGCGTTCCGCACGCAGGTAAACAAAAGCACGTATCATGCTGTGCAGATATAAAAAGAACGGAAATAATTTATAATTTTGTGTCCCTAAAACCAAATGGTCACTTTGACATTTTATGGGATATTATAGGGATGCGGAAAAAAGCAGGCTTCTCCAATTCTGTGTACCATGTAGACGATCCAAATAAAGAAACCCTTTTGTTTATTCATCTTGTTGATTTATTTATTTAAAAGAAAAACAGAGGTAATCAAATTTCAATTTATCCTGGTTCCGTCTAAATAGCCTGTATAATGTACTACATTTTCCTACTCCCGTCTTTAAAATGCCATTTATGATATATGTTTCTACAACGCAAAGTGATATTTTAAATACAAATCGACAAACTGTGACTTCATGCGCTTTAGTCATGGAGTAAACTTAGCAATAGGATCTTTAGTCATAGGTGGAAGCTAGCTTTAGGTTTTTTAATTACAAAAATCAATTAAAACTCAATCAAGTTGACACTTGTCATCAATCTGTCAAAATAACCCGACTTGACGCGACAACAGACAAGTAATTTCCTTTTATTTTAATTATTTGTTGTCATAGAAAAATTATAGTATGAAACGCGTTTTACTAAACACTCGCTCCACTACGCTTCGCCCGTGAATAATAAAATTCGTGACTAAAATGAGGTTTATTGATACATAATATACTATTAAATGATAGATAATACGCGCTTTGCGTTTCCCCAATGTTAGAGTAGGCACTATAGAGTTATTAGCCCTTTTACATACCTGTTATTAAGTCATTTTATGCAAATGTATTATTGTGTATGTATTCTAAATAAAATATATTATTTTTATAAGCGTTATATAATGGCTTTTCGAAAGATTTAATTAATAACATATAAGCATCCCTACAGAAGTTTAAAACTATATCCCTAATTTATCCCGTAGGAAAAAAACAACAATAGAACCTATAGTTATAATTCCATTACATGCAATGGTAAAATTCAAAAAAAAGTGGGGAACTTAAATTAAAATAATTAGGAACAAGACCATTTCATTTAAACAAAGAACGCTATACAAAAAGCAAACAAAAACGGACAATAGAATAATCTCAGAAGAAGTTGACGTGCGAAGACTATAAAAAAGTGGTATGACAAACAGGACGACCCAAACAAGAATGAAAGAGCACGAAAGATGCTACTAAGACAAGAAGACAGACTTAAATTTTCCTAATCACTGCTTATTACTTAACACAAATTCAATAATAGTTTCAAAACATTACATGTTTAAGATAAGAGTAAAAAACTCAATATATTAGAAAGTCTAGAAATCCATAAATTTACTAAATTATGTGTAATTTTAGTAAAGTTAAATTTAAATAATTCTCTCCTACTAAATTTAAAATTAAAATCTGTCCACTACCTCTGAGAATGAGATTATTTTGTTTAGTTTACTCCTAATTTTTACATTACCTACTCTTTTAGTTGTGCAATTTTTCTCAATATTATTTGTTTGGTATAGCTAAATGCATGCCTTACATAAATCAAGACCATTTGATGAAACTGCGTGGATAATAGTGATGGTTCTATACTTAATTGGTCACGTTATCACTTTTACACATTTATATAGTTTACATTTTGTCTTGCTAGTCATTGACATTTTTTAGATGACAGTTTGCCGTCAAATTCTGATTTTATTATTATTAATCGTCTTAATCTTGCCGCTGTGCTAAGATAATTCATTGCTTTTAATACATTCCTGTATATTTTAGCAAAAAATGTTGCTATATGAGTTGTCATTTTCTGTCAAATTCTGATTTTATTATTATTACTTGTCTTACGTTGCCGATGCCCCAACACAACTAAATGATTTTAATACATTCCTATACCGTTTGACTGAAATAAAAGTAGATATAGGGAAATACAGACACGCACACATGTGCATGCAAACATGAAATGGAGGGGTACGATAGTAGGGGAGTACAGATGAGTTCATATCGGGACACCGGGGTACCCAGGCTTTAGTGCAAAACGTTGAAAGTTAGTATGTAGACGTTTGCTTTAAGGAATTGCTACGCTCTTTACGGCTTTTGTATAATATTTTGGTAACTGATGTATAATGTATTAACATTGAACTGAAACAGAACTCTATAAAATTTGAAACTAAAATAAAATTCTTATAAAAAATTAAATAAAATTCTCACATTTAAAACGAAACAAAATATTATACTTAATGAACTATACAAAATTTAATGTTGAAGATGTTCAAATGTCTGTCCCTCTTGCATCAAGCAGTACCCTAAACGATTATAAAACCCATTTCGTACATTCGATAACATTTCAGGAGTAATCATTTGTATGGCGTTAAGAATTTGTTCTCTTAAGCCATCCAAATCAATCGCTCTATTTCCTTCAGCGGTATTAATATTTGCGAGTTTGCTCAGATACAATGTACGTATGTACGTTCACGCTCTAAAGTTACGGAACGAATGTGTTGTCCCCGCTCTCGATCTCCCCACTATCTCCCCACACCACCGGTCTTATACATAGGTACATGTTTATGTGTGTGTATTTGAAGATGCATATTAACTTTTAACTACGACAATCTGTATATCGGTACCAATCCGTAAGTTTGAATTGTAACTTTTATCCACCTGAGATGAACCCACTTTGGGTATACTTTGATAGGAAGCAATTCTGTATTTCTTAGATATACTTATTTCATAAATTATTTGGATAGTCTATCAGGAAGCTGTGTCACACCATACACAATTGTTCAGACTCGCAGATTCAGGACAAAGATTCTCTGTCTGTCACGTAAAATAAATGCAAAAACTTTCTACACGCATAGGAATAACATAAATTTAAAATATCTTTGAATGTCCTTTTCTCAGAAATTAGCAAATAGTAGTAAGAAATGCAAAATATGAACATATTGTTACTCGATAACAAGCATATGATAATTCTTTTATGTGCTTGATTGCAATATTCATATAAAAAACTGTATTCTTAATGTTTTTTTTATTTTAAGATTGTTAAGATAAGTTAATCTACACGTTTGCCTTCTTACAATAAATTTAATTCTATGTAGGAATAATCTAAAACAACATTTAAATAAAATAAAAATAGTCCTAAATGAAAAATCTGATCGCCAGAATTACAAGAATATTATTTTAACATTTCTGTAAAAGTATGCAATCGACAAGAGTAAAATAATCTAAATAACTGCATAACGTAATCTTCAATTCAGTGAACAAATCGGTCATCATGAAATTGCATTCGCAATAGACATATCTGCTCTTATCTGTGTATCGACATACAACGACATGATTTATTAGAAATTTTTGCAATTCCTGGAACGTTCGATATATCAATGAATCATACGTTAAGTACATACGACGTATATACATACATATATACAACTACTAACTCGCTTTCAAACATACCACTTTGTGGCCTTGCACGGTTCTACAGTGTGTTATCGAATAAATTAGCAATTTTGTTGACTGCATTTTACAGTAAATATCGTTTTATATTTTCTAAAACTGGAGCACAATTACTGGATTAAAAACTTTTAATTTATTACGGACAAGAAAATGTATTTATTACAAAATGTCAGTTGTGTGTAGAATGATATTAGTAGCAGAAATAAAGTTTAATATAAAAACTAGAACAACTGCATTGAATGAATGTATATTGCATGTTTATATATTGAATTGAGCAACATTGCACAAGATTAATTAAAAATATATTACAGTTGCCGCTATAAATATGGGATCACCAAGCAGTAAAAGTTGAAGTATTTTGGTTAAATTTTCAGGAAATATACGACGGCAAATCAAATTTAAGCAAACCTTTGTTGGCTGTGTCAGAAAGTGTAGCCGTGTGTGCTGGGGCGGTTGCCTTAATTGACGGGGATGCGTAGGTTAGGGGAATCAGTTCAGCAAATCCGTCCGTTGCTTTGTTTAGAAATGCTGACGATGAGTGAAGCAAATGTAGATGTGACTGTTGCCCAACACTTCATAATAAAGTTTCTCTGCCGTAAAAACGCGAACCCAACTGAAATTCACCGCAACTGCAGGCCCAATTCGGTGAAGATACAGTTTCATGGTTTAGAGTAAAAGTATGGTGCAGGACCGTAAAAATATTTTTAAAAAAATGCCATCAAAATGAGCCTTGTAAATGTTACGTGTATTTGCGAGCTCATTGAAAGGAATGGACGCTTCACCGTGTGCGAAATAGAAGAGAAACTTGGTGTGCGCTATGGTAGTGTGCAATCCATAATCTTTGAATCACTGGGCTTCAGAAAAATATCAGCTCGTTGTGTTTCAGGGCAGCATAAGGAAGATCAGAAATCCACACGACTGCCCTCCAAAGTGACTCTCTCAATTACTTCAAACTCGTTTTAAAAAAGAGGAGGACACTTTTCTGTGTAAAATCGTTATTTGCCGCTTAAAGGCAGAAAGGTGAAATCAACCCCGTGAAAGCGAAAACTCTGCGGGGAAAGCGTCAGCAATGGTTTTCTGGGACTGGAGAGGGGTCCTGCTCGTTGAAATTTTGGGCCATCAATGCAGCATATTGCTGCTGCCTCCGTGATCAAGTAAGGCTCCTGTATCGAAGCAAGAGACGAGATTGGCCCATTCGCGAGATGATACTTACTCCTGCACGACAAAGCAAGATCCCACACAGCGCGTGTAACTAAGGAAAAACTGCTGTGGAAAACGCTTGAGCTTCCACCACACGTCCCTAACTTACTGCTATGCGATTTCCAGTTGTTTAAGCAGCTAAAAGAAGCACTGGCTGGCGAGCGCTTAGAGTCAAATAATCAAGCGAATACGTATGTGCACAACTGGTTCAGCACGCGTCTGGCTTGCTTTTACGCTAACGGGATGAACAATCTGCCTAAGTTTTGACCAGAATACATTGTGAAAGGGAGAAACTATCTAGAGAAGTAATCTATAAGAAATAAGATTAGACACACTCATTTATTTTATTCACAACAGTAGCCTACTTATATAAATTCAACCATATTAGAAAGAAAGAAGAAGAAGGAGAAGATAGGAATATAGGAAATTATGTGCTTTTTTGCTATATACAAGCCCTAATAAATGCTATAGTAGTTTAGTAGCTAAATACGGGGTCTAACAACAAAAATACCGACAAACTTTAAGGGGCGATTGGGGACATCAAAACAAACATTTTTGATTTAATAAACATATGTTCGTAAATGAGCCATATTAGCATAAAATAGGAAAAATTGTTTTGCTATTATTTTACAAAAAAAAAAGTTTAAGATAAGAGGACAATAATTATTGTTCGTGTTTGCCTTTGTTTTATTGAAAAATAAATGATGGTTTACAAAAAATTTTATTAGCTTTAATACAAAGATTGCACCGTCGGTCATTGACTCGCGGTCTCTATGGAACAATCCGGGAATAGCTTCTACATGTGTACAACTGGCCACTACTTTTGCAAGGAGATCTTCCTCATATTTCGTTAACTAAAGATGTCAGATAACCCCAAAGAGGGGGTTGAGATCAGGAGAACGCGCGGACCAGATCACGGGACCTCCTCTTCCAATCCATTTGCGGGAAAATTGCTGGCCAGATATTGGCTCACGTTTAAACCGAAATGTGGAGGTGCCCCATCATGTTGAAACCACATGTTATTTCTAAAGTTTAAAGGAATAGTTTCCAATAATTGAGGAAAAATATTCTTCTGAAAATTCAGATACATGTTTGCGTTCAATCGAGCAAGCATCAAGTGAACTCTTAGATTCTCTCCAAAAATAACAGCTCGCATATTATTAAATTTTTGCTGGTGTCTTCTAAAAACCACAGCATGAGGAGTGTCATCATGCCAAATGTGACTGTTTCTACTCTTCCGAAATCAGGATCGTTGTGGCCCAAAAACCATTGGCAAAAATCCAATCGATGCGGATTATCTTCAGAATTTAAAGCTTGTACGCCTCGCAAATAGTAAGGATAGAGAATTTGGTCATAAATGACACGGTATACCGTCGACTTGGACGTTCCCATATGGTGTGCAATTGCGCAAACACTTGTAGATTCGTTTTTTTCACACGATGTAGAACTTCTTTTTCAAATTGAACCGTACGAGCTGTTCTGGGACGACCACCACCACCAGGACGTCTTAGGTTCCCACTCTCTCTTAGGCTATATGATGAGGTTGCCTGCGTACCGGATATCTCTATTCTTACAGACGTGCTGCTTCTCTTCCATTGCACTGTGCTGCACCATAGGCAAGGTGCATGTCGGCAAGTTCTTCAACTGAGAAATTGTCATTCATTTTGAATCAAATTTCAAATTAACAATCAACAAAGTAAATGTTATTTTGACAACTATATGTCACAAAACTACGATCTCAAAATCGGCATCTGTGAAATGTTTATTGTGCTAAAGAAATGTTTCTGTTCCCCAACAAAAACCATAGTTGCAGTAAAAAAGACAGTGGCGTCCAACTAAATCAAGAATTACTTTAGTTATTTGGGTATGATTTAAAACATTTTTCCCTCTAGAACACAAACGGTACATTTATTACACAAAGAATGTTTGTGTTGATGTCCCCTGCCACCTCTTCAGTTTGTCGGTATGTTTTCGGGACTTGCTGTATAGTGAAATCTAAGTAGTTTCATATAGTAACTTTTAACCTAAAAAATTAACAAACAGTAAATCAACTTATTACTATGTATTTATTTATATACAAACAAAATGATGATTAAAAAAAGTAGAATACTTTGATGTATGAAATTACAAATTTTTCATATCTGTTTTCAAAAAGCCGAGTAGGCGGTTGAGAGAGACTTCCTTCAGTGTGTCTTGTATTTATTCCCTTCCAAAGAGACCAGGAAATAAATTCTCGAACGGGTTTGAGATATATAAAACTTATATAATCGTAAAATGGATCAAATAAAATTTGTGAAAGCCAGCGTAGAAATAACATAATTTTGGACTGGATGCAGCTGCCTCTATTAATAGAGAATTATACGCGTTCAGTTTGTTCACAAAGTACGGATGACATTTTGAAACTAATAAAATTTGATAATTTTATTTTGGACATGAATATAATCATCGTAAATTTAGTAAGATTGGATGCAATATACCTATGTATAACACGTTATTTCTACATTTAATAGTGTCGATCGCGCTATAATAGTGTGTGTATATTTAAAAACAATCTTACACAACATATCATGAAATGTCTACCATATTACATACGAGTAAACTATGTATACATAATTCAGCCCGCAGTTACGCTAGTGATACTTTCCACACTAACCAATTATAATAAAGCACGAAAATCGAACAATATAGGTACTGCAAATAATTGCTACTGACGTTAAAGCCAAGAGGGGTAGTAGTAAATATTAATTAAATATGTAGACTTTCTAAATATCTGTCTCTTTGAAATCCTAATTTAATATTCAACGACTACATATATAGACAGATAGATGCATTTATTCTTTTGCCATTAGCAATGAATACTTAATATAATGCAGGTGTCAAAAATAGGTTAATAATTTATATTTCCAAAGAGATGAATCCTAATTGTAAAAATATTTGTCACAATGAATTATTATTATGCTCCTTTCCCCCGACTTAAGGTGGAGCCCCTTCGCAAACAAAGAAAATATAGTGCTAAATACACTAAACACTGAATGTCTTTCTTTAAAAATTGAAATTTTATAGCTCTTATCTATCTTTTAAAATTGTTTATATAACATGGAAAACTGTTATTAGTTGACTTATTACATTTTAAATAATACTTTGGGTTTTGTTATTTCCATTTTTTATTTTTTACAGTCAAAAATTTTTAAAGAAAGACATACATATAAATAACAGTGGAATATCTGGGTTTTAAAATATGACATAGAATTTTGACCATTTTATTTTATCTTTACAACGATTTTATATGGTGATTCTAGCTAGAAGTACCTATTGTAAAATGTAAATTAGTTACTGTCACAATATTTATTATGGCTATTAGTGTTTGTTATACCTGAATTATTTTTGCTCTCGTGTGACAATCATAAGATCGTTAATAATTTGTAATTTTTAGTTTTACCAGTTGCCCCTAATGATTTTTTATTTATAGATCTGATAAAGGAATAAATATATATCAAAATGTTATAAAATCAAAACCCTATTATGTATGTATATGTGAATTTCAAAATGTAGTAATTTTTGTGGTGGTTGGCAATATGTTATGATATTTGACGTAAATTCAGAATTTAAATTTATTGCGATTTTTATATTCAGTATTTGGTACATAAATTTAATATAAAATGAGTGCAAATATTTCATGTACACCCCCCGAAATTAAAGAAATTGCTGAAAATGTCGTGAATAATATACTTCCCACTAAATCTGGTAGCAATTATGAGATGCAATATACGAAATTTGAAGAATGGTGTAAAGAAAAAGAACTTGATGTTATATCAGAAAACGCTTTATTTGATTATTTTCAATTACAACATACTAAATATAAACCTCTACTTTATGCACAATTTATTCTATGCAGAGGTCTTGTTTGTTTATATATAAGGATGTAGATATATTGCAGTCTAAGAAATTACAGACTTTCCTGAATCGTTTATCTCAAGATTACCTACCAAAAAAATCTAAAATCTTAGAAGTAGATATTATTAAATTTATAAGAAGAAGCAGCTAATAAAATTTATTTGGTAATGAAAGTATAGGTACATTTTTCACATCTATCGCAGCTGTGTCTTGAACAATGGGTTACAATAAATCTTGTAGACGAAAAGAGCTAACCAATATGTCTGTAGACGACACTGACTACAAATGTGACACCATCATTATATCTGTACCTAGAACAAAAAATAATATTCTAAGATTCTTCGTAATTACAGATACAATATGGATCGATTTATTTAGGAAATATTATAACTTACGGCCTATTAAAACTAGTCAAAAGCGATTTTTTTTTATTTACCATAATGGTCAGTGTATTAATAGTCGATTGGGAATTAATATTATATTATAGGCAAAATTCACAAGAAGATTGCGAGTTTTTTGAAAACCTAACATTACCTGTTCCAAAGCATGAAAAATAATATATATAATCTGAATAATGTATATTATTGTTCCAAAATTGTAAATTTATGATGAACAGCTTATACATAGGGTAGGGCTTGACTATATAATAATAATAATAATAAAGTGTCTTTATTGCAACAGGAAAAAGTTGAAGTTAAAATTATAGTTAGTACTCAATGATGCTTTACAACTTAGCCTTGGATATAGAGTTCCGAGTTTTGAAATTTCTTCTATGCAAAATCGATTCCAAATACAATTCTATATACTTTCGTACTCTTGATAAATCTATATAGAATGCATAAATTACGAGATATTTGCAAAAAAAATAGCTATTCGATGAGTAAATGTCATTTTGAACTTTTGTTTATACAAAAAGTATTAAAAATTAAGCTTTAAGTATTTTTATACTCTTAGTTTATCTGCTTTCTGCCTAGAAAGCATAACTTGCGAGATATTCTCAAAAAACTGATTTTCGATAAGAGTGAAAGATCTGCTTACGTCAGGAATTTCAAAGAACTTGTGTATTAAAATTTTCTCAAATTCACTTTTGAGTACATTTAAATTCTTTATAAATTTGTTTAAACTTAATAATTGATGAAATATTGGTAAAACTCCAATTTTTCATTGAAGTAAGCTAATACTTCCTATCTGCCGATTTTACTGAAAATCTAATCGGATCTCAAGAGGGGGATAAAGTTTGGTATTAATAGCTTTAGCCGTTTGGACGCTATCGTGGACACACATAGACAAATAGACACACGCATACCGAGAGGGAGAGAGAGAGAGAGAGAGAGAGATTTCTTAAAAACCACTTTTTCGATATCAGGATGCATCAAAACGTGGACAACTGTAAAAATCTCGAGATCGAAAATTTTCATCAAAATCCTGTTTTCTACAAAAAAAAAATGAGGTGTGGCCACCACACGACTTTCTTATACGTATGAAAGTGTTACTTCCGGTCCGAATTTTGAAATTTCATTTATACAAAAAATATTCCAAATCCAACTCTAAATACTTTTGTACTCTTCATAAATATATATAGAATGCATAATTTACGACATATTTGTAAAAAATCGCTATTCGATAAGAGTAAAAGTGGTACTTCCGGTCTGAATTTTGAAATTTTTTTTATACAAAAGATATTTAAAAGTATGCTCTAAATACTTTTATACTCGTAATGTACCTGCCTAGAAAGCATGACTTGCGAGATATTCGCAAAAAACTGACTTTCGATAAGAGTAAAAGACCTACTTCCGGTAGGAATTTCGAAAAACTTTATTAAAACAATTTTTCTCAAATTTAATTTTGAGTACATTTGAATTCTTTATAAATTTGTTTAAACTTAGTAATTGACGAAATATTTGCAAAATTCGATTTTTTCACTGAAGTAAACTACTACTTCCGGTCTGCCGATTTTGCTCAAAATCTAATCAGTTCTCAAGAGGGAGATTATATTCGTAAATACAACATTTGGAATTGATATCTACAGCGGTTTGACCGCTATCGTGGTCACACACAGACAGACAGCCACACACACACACACAGAGAGAGAGAGAGAGAGAGAGAGAGAGACACAGACACACAGACACATAGACATTTTTTAAAAACCACTTTTTTGGAATCAGGGGGCCTCAAAACGTGGACATCTGCAAAAATCTCGAGGTCGAAAATTTTCATCATCACAATACTTCCTTATACTACGTATAAGAAAGTAAAAAGAGAGAGACTGCAAATGGTGCGATATAAGCAATTTATTTCTGAAATCGAGCGTGTTGCCTAAATCGCACTGTGTATTGAAATGGTTAATTTATTTGTTTTTAAATCTACAGAGGCAACACAAATTAATATTTTATTGAAACGTAAAACATTTATTGCCTTAAGGAAATGCCTTCAAAATAAGAAATAAAATAAATAAATTTTAGACGTGCTCCAGTCAGGTCAGAAGCAAAAGGCATTTGGCAATTCATGGTCGTGATTTGTTGACCTTAAAAATCATCCACTACAATTGATGGAAATAACAGTTTTCATCAAAATATTCTATCAACCAGTACGAGTAGTTTGCCTGGTGTTACAAGATACATCTCATGTACATATACCGTAAGCGTCAAATTTTAATTTCGGTTTGCACTTCTATCATATGCAGAAGATGATCTTCTCATATGCAGCGATGCCTGCTTGCTAACAGTGGAGGGAGAGCAACGGAGTGGCGGGGGACCCCCACGCCTTACAAATGTCCAGTGTGGCAGCCTCGCTTATGTCTATCTTTAGTTTAATACGTCGCGCTCTTTTCCACTTACTACTTTCCTATCAGAAATTAAAATATGACGACCTCGGTATATCAATGTACACAGTAACTGTACAATTCAAGAAAATTCTTGCCCGTAGTGATATATATTTCTAAATTTTAAATTACAAGTAGCCACCCTCGAAAAGCCTCGACCTGGCCCCTAATTATTATTATCTGTTGCCAAATTACATTAAATATCTTTATGGAAAACGATTTTTCGACTATGAAGAGCTCAAGGCGGTAATAAATGCACACTTTTTCGATTTTTTACAAGCTACTGAAAAATTAATTCCAAGATGTCATAAATGCATTGAGCTTATGGGAAATTACTTTGAAAAATTTGATTTTATTAAATTTTATTTGTATTGTTTTTCATACTGATTTCTAGAATACATTAAACAGCCCTCGAATACATATTATTTTCTAGTGTCAATAATTATCGTCTACTTAAAATGAGTAAATCTTGTTTTTTCCTTAACTATATGTTAATTACTTCCTATTACCCTATATTGCAAAAATACATACACTATGTAAAAAAGTATTGTATACAAACAAGTGGTTTAAAACATATATCTACTTATAGAGCCAACGAATTTCAGTTTGTCACTGTATTTTTCAAATTGTGTTATTCTAATAGCCTAGATTCGAAAAAACAACCAGTTTGTAAAAAGATCATTTTAAAAACAAAACAATACAAAAGTTTTTGCTGGCTTTGAAAATCGACAAAAAATATAATTATTGTATTTCGTACTTTATATGCTAATTTTAATGCTACTTAATTGCTAAAATTACCTTTAATTATTACACAAGATTTTCATACAATTAGAGTCATTATGTTGGTATAAATATAGACTTTCATATTACTTCATTGGAAAAACGAATATCTAATGACTAGAATACTCTCTACGCTACAGTAATTCAAATTTTCGTATAATGGAAATATAACAATTTTTGTATCGCAGTGAAACGTTACTAGTCGGCCTTTCAAAAAAATAGCCTTTATATACTGGGAAAAATCCGTTTTTAAAATAGTGTTTAATCAACGCTTATTATTTGCAAGTTTTTGAATATTATACCCCGTTGTTATTAGGCTGAAAGTATTAGAATAAATCTAGTCAATCCCCGATGTTTAAGCAAATACCACCCTTACAATATTCAATTTAATTTTACGACAGAAATTTTCAAAAAGTCTTCCATTTTCCTTGTAGATCATTGCTGAAAACATTTTTCTTTTAATATGAAATAGTATTATATTGAACATTTCCCAAATAATGAACTAGTAAATTGTTACAATCCTCATTATTACAATGCAAAGTTAGTGAATGGAGATGTAGTTTTATCAATAAATGTTTCTACATCTATCTTTTGACCAATCTTGTTCTTGAATACACAGTTTGTCCAGTAATCGTGCAATAAAATGTGAATTAGCCCACCTGTATTCTATTCTACTGTGTTCGTAGCCAATATAAAATACCCGCAGAATTCAAAAAAATTTTACTCAGCACTGATGTGATTGAATCACGATCAAGCTATTGGTACTTATTTCTTCGATGGAATTCAAATCGACGAAAATGTTGGGTGCTTTTAGCAAGTACTTCTGTACATAATAGACAAAAAATTTGAAATTATGAAAACCGAAAATTTCTATTATGTGGATCGATGTTGGTGGACCAGTTATTTCCTTTTTTGTGAGGTTTGTTTAATGTATATCCTCCATCAATGTAGAAGACATGAAAAAACGTTTAGAAATTCTTTTGAGACAATCACTCCTAATATTACATATTGTGAAATATTAAGCGATTATTTCAAAAGATGGCCTGCATGTCAATTTTACGTTAAATTCTACGCTCAATTTTTTTTACATTAGATTTCAGTTGCTTACTAAGAAATTTTGTATTCTAAAAACATACACTTAATATTTTTAAAATTTAAAAAATCGTCTATCGAAACCCAGAATACAGATTAAATATACTAATAATGAATATGACAATTCTAAACATCATGTAAACATGTTTTTATGAGATTTTTTTTAATCATCAAGGGATAAAAGCGAATTTCTCATAATTTTATTTTTGGAGTCATTTAATCTTTCGTAAAATCTTACAGTTTAAGAAAAATAGAAATAACTCAAAACATTTTGTATTTAGATATACGGAATTCTTATAAATTACAATTATTTTTATTCCACTTGTTTCAGTTACTTAGTTTTCTAGTCCAGTAGATCAGTCCTTCTTGTAAAGTTTAGCATCCTAACAACTAAGCCTTTATTAAAAAGTACTCCTTTCAGGTTCACTGCTCCATTAAGATGGCAACCTTAATTGAAAAACTGTTTCGTCTTATCCATTTTATCATCATTCTTAGGTCTATCTTATTTTACACCTACATTAAAAAATATGATATATAAAATGCACTATAAGAAAAACAAAGCTTTAATTTTTTTCGCATCTTGTTCTGTGGATTTCGAATTCATATATTTGAGGTAAAACTATTTATGAAAGCGGAGAGCATAACTGCGATCTTAAGGTTAACTGCTTATGAACGCCCAACAATGTTACTGGACAACATACAGATATTAACGAAACTGTGCTAGATGAGCCTTTATTACATATGCAAACAAATTGAATTATTGAACACCCGTCAGAGACCAAGCAAAGAGTCAGTTGACCAATCAAGATGCTAATACCTCGTGGTTTTGAGCTAGAGCGTAACCAATCTGCTGTGCCTCAAAATAGAAATATCACCGAGCAGAAAAGAGAGCAAGTTGTTTGTTGTTGCTTCTTATGCTAAAGCTATTATAATTATCAGTCAAGTGGCCATAAAAGTTATTATAAAACTTACTATCAAGTAGAAGCTGGTAAAATAAAATATATTTGTATAAAAATATTGCATTACTGGTCTTGGTGTCAGAATTAGTAAAAGACCAGTCGATAAACTAGCCACTGCGGAAGCACCGAGAATAGCGCCACAGGCGGAATCCCCATATGATAAAGTGAAAATTAGGGAAGGTCAATACCATACTATGGGATGTTAAATTCTAAGTTAAGCCAATTAGACGTTACAAAAAAAATTAGGGCTTGGTATTACACAATAAGTGTATTTTTTTTTATTCAACACATTTAATGTAAATAAAACAATTTTAATTATTCTTAATAAATTATTATTGTTGTATATATTTGATCTTCTTTGCTTAACTAATGCATATTAATTAGTTATTTACTTGAACAGTAAACGTTTCACAACTACTAAACCATTTGGAAAAACCGGTTATGTATACAACCGATTGTCTGCTTGTTTCAAATATAAAGAGTTGTGTAATTATTCTTTTTTTATTTACGTTTTCAATTGTACATTTACATACGAGACCTTAACATAATGCTAGTCGTGTTTCAAGTTCTATAAATCTTTTGTGTTACTAGTATTGAACCCAATTTATTTTCATTTGCTATGGATGCATGTTCTTGCGCTTTTAATGCACACAGCATTCTTTTTTTTATCATAAAATGACGCTTTGAAATTCCGCTCCGGCTTGTGTACATGAACATTATTGGAATATATAATTTAGTTTAGACACTCTCACAATTTTTTCCACCACTTTATATTTGGTTGGCGTCCATCACTGAGCTCTACAAACATGTCTAGGTATAAACCTTTTGCTGAAACTTGCCTGGAATCGTCCACAGTTCATTCACGAATACATTAGCTCAACACACACCGAACATGCATAGTTACCGAACCCTAGCGGAGAAAATGTAAATTACAAAAGGAAACAAGTTTGCATGTAATCTGTACTTATGAGGAATTGAAAGGCATAGGCATTTGGGCAATGACCTATTGGAACCTACGAGGGTACTCAAACTTTCCTAGAATATGGTGCTGGCCTTCATGGAAGATGCAGGAGTGTTTGAAAGGAAGTTTAAAAATGACACTCAAGTGTCTGTATGTTCTCTGGTGCTCACCCCAAACACGTATTTACAACAGAAATTCAAGACAGTATGCCCTTTGACCATAAAATTCAGTTAAGTATGTGGTGATATAGAGTTATTATTTCTTTATAAGAGGTTGTGGTTTAATACTAAAAGATTAATTCAATTTAACAAATAATAATCAAAAATATTCGATATAAACCATGATACCTTTAAAAAAAAACAAGCTAATTAACAGCAAATTATTTTGCAAAAATTAAGATCCACATCGCCAAAAAAAATTTATCACGGAACACGTTCTTAAATCTCGCACAACATCCTTAAAAATAATAATCCCAGCCAACCCAAATGAAATAGCGTACGCCATAATTTAGCAAGTCAGATTTAATATTCACAAATTACGAAACGCCGGCGCGCGCGTTCTCTGTGACCGACGACGACGACTTTAAGAGCTAAATAAAGAAAATATCAAGAGAGAATGAGAACACTAGACAGTCAAGGAGAAGATTTGGAAAAGAGGTGACGTCACGAGCAGTGTCTAGCAGTCGTGACCACCAAGTCAAGTGGCGTAAGACAAGATTATAAATAACCTGGCTGTATAAAAAGCAAGAGACCGTGGCCGAGTACGGTGTATTCTACGACAGACGTGTTGTCCCTTTAGTGCTACAGGTTGGATCGAAATTTTTGACTGTAATATACAATCGCGGTTTCGTAACTAAACCTATTTTTTATACTCGTATACTCGTGCGCATTAGCAGTATTGTTCGATATTCATACATAAGTATTAAATATAAACACATATGTATACTACGCTTATTTGTGCGAGAGAGACTCGAAGTGGCCCTTGAACTCCAAGTATCTTGAAGTATTCGTCACACGTAAATTATCTGCTATTATTTAGTAGGTACTTGATAAATCTATTTGAACCAGTATTTTCGTAATTAAAAATTATTGTATTATATACAGGGTGTACCACTTAAAACTCCCAGGTCGAATATCTCGGAAACGGATAAAGATATTTGAATTTTGTAAAAAGCAGTTACTAAAGAATGTGATCGACTCTAGTTTGCTCTCACAATTGAGTTTTATTATGTGAAGATATAGATGGCGCTGCGATGAAAAGAATTTTTTTGATCGCCACAATTTTCATTTGTTTTTTATTTGAAAGAGTATTAAAATTAATGTAAATTTTATTATTTGTGTTAATTTCCAAAATTTAACGGTTTTATAGATATTCGTGTTTAAAGAAAGTAAGAGTAATTTTAAAGTTTTGTCGTTATTTTGTTTAAATACTTAAAAGAATCAAATATAACTAACAAAGATGTTGCCTTTTTGATTGCTACATAACGTATATCGCCTTATTAGTTCTCTTCCGCAAATTTAACAATGTATTTCTACTAATTTTTTGAACATTTGCATAAATTTTATTATAAAGGTGGCCAATATCTGTTATGGGTTCTTGTAAACTTGAGCTTTCAAGTAACCCCACCCCTGTATAATAGATATCAGAAAGAAAATATCTAATACGAAATTACAAAGCTATACTATGTTCCGATATGTATATACAAATAGTAGCCTTTAATAATTATATCTAACGAAACTAAATCTATTGGACGCACTACTTGAGTAAAGACTTTTCTATGCGTATGTTAAACGGTTGTTTTGAAATGTTTTAAGAAATGAAGTCACCAACGATGAAAGCGCAAGTTGTTTTAAATCCGTTCCAAATGTCAAAGAATGACATTTGTTATTTGACGTTTATACTTTGATATACATCGTAACTTTAAAAAGTATATAGATACGCATTTCGTTTCCTTATATGTACATAATAACGAAGACTCTTGCATTCTATTGCATTCTATTGGTGCGTCTACTAGTGATCGTTCTATTCACACAATATATTTGTTTTGTCGAGATGATGGTTCATAGCTATGCTGGGATCCTAGGTGGCGCTGTAATTCAGTTATTAACAAATTCTATATTTATGGACCAAATAACTCATATTCACAATATATGTTGGTTTAGTGCCAAAAAAGAAAATTACAAGATCTGGACCCTATAGCTGGCTTTGTGGTCGAGTTATTAATAGAACGGCCATTTTTCAGTTCCGTTGCCTATCCTCTAATCACGCCAACGACCTCTTCTGTTGTGACTTTCTTATACAGGGACTTTAACCAAATCGGACCATCACGCCACCTACCGGAAAGAGCGGAACAACGTCTGCCGGGCAAGCTAGTTATACAGGGTTGCTCATTAGTGCGTCAAAGTTCAATATAGGTGCTATTAAATAGTACTGAAGAAATTTATTTTATAAAAAGTGGAACAGTAACAAAAAACACACATTTTGAAAATAATTTGAATTATACAGGCTGATGCATTAAAATGGCACACATTCGAAATTTTTTTTAATGCAACACCCTGTATATCTTTTGTTTTTCCTTATCTACTTTAATTTGTGTTTTCGATATCTGGGGTTTTGGCTTCGGATGACGCATTGTTGAGTTATGAACGAAAATTATAAAAAAAATGGTAGCGACAATGTTTACCATAATAATGCTATGCGGTAGAATTACGATTATCTAAGACAACATTATTTAGTAAGTATACAGCCAAAGGATGTGTTGAACCTACAAAATAATCAAACATTCATTTTATTTTACAGGGTGTTTGTTACGATGCAATCAATTTGGCTATCGTCAAAGAGCGTTTACTGATTTTTTTCAAATTGAACATCCCGTATATTATTATTTTTTCGGAATGATGCGTTAATTGTGCTTAATTTTTGTTAATTACGTCCTATACCCAAACCCAATAATTTCGGAGTTATTTTTATTTTTTCATTATAAACCGCTAAATTATTTGTTTTCGGTTCGATTTAGTGTACTGGGTAAACGATTTGACAAACAAAAACAAATAAACGACTAAAAGTATCAAACTGTAATTTTGTTAGAAGCAATATTTATAATAAATTTTCAAAGTGACCCCCATTTTGAATAGAACACATTTGCAGCATTGACAGAAAGGACCTATTTACGTGTTGCAACTTCTCAATGGAAACTCTTTCAAAAGCACGTATTATACGTTGCCTCATATCGTCTGCTGTAGTTGGAGGTGTCTGGTATACAATATTTTTTATGTACCTACCCCCATAGAAAAAAATCAAGTTTGATCAAATCTGGCGATCTAGGTGACCAACTAATAGGACCACCGCGGCCTATCCATCTACCTTCGAATTCTTGATTCAAATCCAACCCCAGATATCGACGAAAACACACATTTTTCATTTAAAAAAAAAATTTAAATGTGTGCCATTTTAACGCATCGCCCTGTATAATTCAAATTATTTTCAAAGTATGTGTTTTTTGTTACTGTGCCACATATTATAAAATAAATTTCTTTAGTACTATTTAATTACGCCTATATTGGACTTTGACGCACTAATGAGCAACCCTGTATATACACTGACCGGCAAAAAAAAACCGGCCCCTTAAAAATTTCACAAAAAGACATACACGTTTATTAATACCATCAGAAATTTATATTTTATTATAGTAGTGCACATTAATAATGAGAAACAGCTTGCAAAGTTGCAGGCATTGTTGGACGACGACGAATACGCCTTTGGAGTTCATCCCATAGGTGTTCTACCGGATTTAGATCCGGAATGCATCCTGGAGAAGAAAGTCTATAAATTCCAACTTAATTAGGGTATTGAGTAACTACTCTTGCTGTGTGTAGTCTAGCGTTGTCATGCTCAATGCAAATCAGTCTCCAATAAAATGTGAAAATGGGACAACAGCTTCTTCTAGAATATCTTCCATCGTACCTGTGAGCGTTTAAAGCACCATTTTCTATAAATATGAGCTCCGTACGTAGTTCTGTGGAAATACCTGCCCACACCATAACAGAAACACCATGAAACCGTACCGGTACAGAGATTCGGCATGTCGCTCATTCCTTCCCATCCACATTCTTTCTCGATCATCAGGTGATCGTAGACAGAAGCACGACTCATCCGTAAAGAGAACTTCACTACATTGCTGAAGATTCCAATTCGCAATTATTGACATGCTACTTGATGTCTAGAAACCGATTCCAGGCATCCTCAAAACAGTAATACAAGGTTTCCTAATATACCAAACACTATTACGTTGACTACGACCATCTTCAATTAATGCAGTAATTCCAACGTCTGCACTACATAGTTAACAGCATTGTGATCGCGTGAAAATTGTTGTTTACTGTCAAACTGACGTCCCTAAGCAACTGAAAAGAAGGAAAAACTAAGAAATGCCGACTAACATAGTAATGGGGGTTTCAAGAAGTATGTAGATGACTTGTATAAATATTTTCAAGATGTTAAAGTTAAACTTTTTTAGTTAGACTAATCTATACGAAAATTTAACACTTATTATAACAGTTTAAATCTTTATTTTGACAAGAAATTCGACATTTTAAGAGCTTCAATAAATATTTCATGGTGGCCGGTTTTTTTTTTGCCGGTCAGTGTATATATAATTTTTTCTACTCCCATACTTTAATTGTATTATTAGATATATATGCCGAATCTGTACTTTAATGATGTCCATTACGATACAGATTTTCATTATGATACAAGTTTATATCCAATAGGAATACACATTTTTCATTACGATACAAGTTTATATCCAATAGTAATGCGACATTCCAATATTCAAACAATATTCAATATGGCGACTGCATATCTGACAGATATACAAATTAAATAAATGTGACAGTTCTTTGCAATTTACAAGTAAGTATTTAAAATTTGTGCCTTTTTGAAAATATAAACGGTAAAAATGAGGGATAATGACAGTAAATGTAAAATTTGAGTCCACCAGAAATTATGGAACAAGCCTTAGTAACCACGAACAATTTCTTACCAGCTAAATTAGCAAAGGTGCATGGAAAATTTTAACCTCAATTTATGAAATGGAATGTTCAAAAAATAATGTTTTATTATGGGGACGTAGAAAAAATAGTGTATGCAACTCGCATTTAATGGCTATTAAGACACTCGTATTCATTACAATACTCGGCTTCGCCTCGTATTGTAATTTTCTTACTCATGTCTTAATAGCGATCATTAAATGCTCATTGCATAATATACTATTAATACACTGGAAATGCCAAACATTTTTCATTTGTTAATTACACGCCTAGTTAATTATTTAAAATAGTCAATCTAGTGGTTGACTAATTCATCTCCAAGTATTTATGTTAAATGCAATTCTTGATGATCTTTGTGTCTTGAGACAGTAGATTATTATATGAATAAAATAATAATAATAGTTTATACGTTGTAATTACAATTACTAGAGAGTGAATATATTAGAAATGCAGCATATTTAGCTGTATATGACAAACAAAACAAACAAACAAAGAGCAACAGAGAATGCATCCTTGTATAAAGGTAAATTTCTTAACATTTATAAATAAATGTCTTTAATGCCTTAGGTCACACTACAGGAAATCCTTTATTAAATAGAAACTAGGATGACTTAAAATATTTTTACTTTTTTTTTAGGAGAAACTTCACACTCCTTCCAGATGGCTCCTGATTTTATTATATATAGCTTTGGCGCCCAGTTGTCTAGATAGTGTTGGGTTATTTGCGTAAACATGAGTGGATGGCAAATGGATTGTATTTGGAAATATTTTGATCATTCAATGAACAAAATCCAACCAACAAAAAACCTGTGTGCAAAACATGCGACAAAACTTTGCAAGCTTTGGTTAGCCGTATGCAAAACACAAAAGTAGTTACAAAATTGTTTTTGAAGAGACAAATACAATTATACAGGATATCAGTAGATCCTCCGAGACTTCGAAGTAGAGGAGGATGTGCCGTTAGCTGCAATCTCGGCTGCAATAAAAAGAAAACACAAATTCTTCACACGCTGGATCTACTAGAGAAGGTGAGCTTTTAAAAATAGATATATTTAATTAATATAAAAGTAGAAGTAGGAGACAATTTCCTATTGATAGCTATTACTTTACTATTGTACTAATTACTAATTAACTTTTGCAGATCCGCCGACTTTAAAAATTCGTAAGACAATAGATGAAGCTGGAACTAAACTAAAAGGTGACAACAAAAAACATTAAATTCCTTTGTAGTAAAAAGTATTTGGACATGTTATATCCTGAATACAAGCCTCTTAATAGAAAAGTAATTGGATGTACTTTGTTGGATCAAGTTTACCAGGAGAAATTAAGAAAAGTGCATGCCTTGTAAATGAGGATGGTACTGTATTTTTGGTTAACGCAACAGATGCATTTGACTACCAAATGTATCTGTTGCGTTAACCAAAACTACAGTACCATCAGTGGACTTCAAAACGTGGACATCTGCAAAAACCTCGAGGTCGAAAATTTTCATCCACAGAATACTTCCTTATACTACGTATAAGAAAGTAAAAACATTACCTGTTATTCTGAGCAAGTCAATATGTATAAGTAAGAAATACCCAGTCAAGGCAAGGGGAGAACTAAGCTCAAAGAAAATGCAATGAAAGAATTTGTAGGACACAAAAACTAACACGAATAAAAAACTGTTTCTAATAATATACAGAGTATAATAAAACAAGTGAACGTGATTTATAGAAAAATATAGATGTATAAAAGAAGTATTAGAAAATGAAGGCGAAGAAGCAAAGATAATGGCAATATCAGGAGAAGAAGGAAATTTAAATATAGATGTAGACGGAATTAAAGTAGTACAAGTAGAATACTTTGATGTCTGGAGGTAACAATCGAAGAAACAGCACAAGTAAGAAAAGTCAACAAAAGAATATAGCCGAAGGATATCACAGTATAAATACAACTTCAATTAAAAAAGTATCTGGTGGAACGAAAATGATTGTTCTGACATATAGATTAGAGACATGGACCTTACCATTAAAATACAATAATGCAAGGATACAGATAGTCGAGAAGAAGTATTTTTAGCGAATTGCGAAACGTGAAAAGAAGAGATAGGATCAGAACTTAACAAACAAGAGCAGATCTTGAAATGTAGTTAATACTAAAGTTTATAGTGCAATGGCAAGTAAATTGGTAAGGACACCTGAAAAGAACGAAAAAGTACAAAGAAGTAAAAAAATCCGTGAAGCAAAAATACTAGTAAAGAGGTAAGAGGAAGCTCAAGCGAAACGTGGCAGACCACAATAGGAAAAATACTAGACAACAAATAAAAACATTAAAGCCCAGCTAATGGCAAAAAAAACGGAGCAAATTTGTGTTCGGTCAGGAAATATGTAATGCCGACACCTATAGATTAAAAGGGAATTTAATCATACTTACATATATTAATGTTCTGTATTACCCCACTGTTTACACGTGTAATATCTAATTAGAGCTTGGTGTATTGTACCATAATTAGTTTGATATGTTGTATCTTGCTTGTCAATGCTCAGATATGTATTATACCTACATCATTATCTTTTAGGAAAATAATAAATTTTAAATAAACAGAATTCCTTCTCACCTCACTTAATTAATGCTTATTTGTAACATACTGAAAAAAATATTATTCTCGTATTAATGTCATAAATCTGAGTAAATGCTTTCCTACGTCGTGGAACGAATAAATGAGTAAGCGCCGAATTACTACGCCTGACGTATTTGTTCTGGAGACAATACAATGGAATCATCCGAAACGCAAATGGGTGAAATATTTGAGTCTTGTTATCCTAATTATTTTGATAAAATATTTAAGTGTAAATTACTTGACTTAAGAATTAATAGTAACTGAGATTGGCAAATCCATGTTTTAATTATATACTAATATGTATTTTGCTCATTCATCGTGTAAATAATATTATTATCTATTATTTTGACGTTCGCAGACAATCATGATCCAAATTATTTTATTATCCTAATAATTTACAATTTCCAACTGTCGTCAGAGTATACATAGCAGGCTATATTTTACAGCCATGATACATATCCACTTCTTTCAAAAATTATTTTAAAAATTTTAGTAAGGAAATGTTTTAATTAAAAAAGAAAGTATTGTTTTGCAGAAATCGTCTCTGTATGTTAAGCTTTCAGATGTTTCTTAAGGCTTCGTTTGAAAGGTTTTGGCGAGAGAAATATATGCCAAAAAAATTTCAAAAAATAGCAAGTAAAATGTATGTTTTGAAGACAAAGCTAAGTTTAACGAAGTCTACTATTATACAATCAACAATTAAATTAAGTTAACATATTAAGTGGTAAATAAATTGGAAAGTCGGAAGCACTACAAAAAAATGGCTAAATCAAAGAAATACGCAGTATGTCATATAGCTTCTTCACTCATTATTTCTATTTGGAAGGTAAACATAGTAACAATAGCTAATAATACGTTCTATTTTTAAAGATAAGTATGAAGCAATGACTATTAATTAATGTATAGTATTTACATATATTTATATACATTTACGTCGTATTACAATGCAGCACATATTAGTAGAGCTCGGATTATATGCAAAATGCATATTTGTTATTTAAAGATATATCAACAAAATTTTGAGTATTTTGGCTGTATCTAATGTTTTTTGATTAAAATGAGCTTATTAAAAAATGCATACTTAGCATATTTTTGCTACTTGATGCATATTTTATGAAATATTGCATATTTGTGCATATTTCCATCAAATTATAAATTTCCTCCTAAAAAAGAAGCATTACTGCCGTTAAGCCGCATCATTGCCGGTCATAAAATAACTAACTCCATTTTCAAATAATATAATATAAAAATACAAAGCTTTCTTTAATTTCGTCCATAAAGGAGGTTTTATATTTCTTTAGTAACTAGGCAGTTTAGTTTCTTTTTATTTATTGAAGCAACATATTTGCTAACAAGAGGACCTTTATTTTATATTTTAAAAATCTGGGTTTTTCCGTAAACATTTATTTTTCTTATTATTTGAGCGTATGTCATATAGGTTTCAATAACAAGTCTTTAAAATGAAATGTTTGAAAGAAAATAATTAATTTGTTTCCTTTCGTTCGTTGTGTGCACTTCGTAACCTGCGATATGCCGAAAGTACAAAGTTTAGTGTATTCGACCAGAGTTTACAAAACGAGATATTTTGTAGAGCTTGTGGAAAAAATGTAAGTATACCTACAATTATGTAATATTTTTGATGTTTGTTTTATTGAGAAACCTATAAAAGTTTTTTTGTTTGCAACAATATCTGTAGTATAAATATAATGTGGTTTTACGTTTTAGGTGTCATGTGAAAAGAAATTTTTAATTATGCAGCACGTGGGTACTGCATTACATCAAGATAAAGTAAAAAAGCTTAACTCTGGTAATGGTTCTCAAAGTCGTCTTTTTGAATCATTTGAAAATGCACACAAAAAAACCGCTCAACAAGAATTCTCCAAGGATTTGTGCGAGGCATTCTTAAGCTCCAATATTCCACTGGCGAAACTACAAAAACCAAAATTAAAAAGTTTTCTTCAAAAATATTCCAAACATCATGTTCCCGATGAGAGTACCTTGAGGAAGAATTATGTGGACCAAATATACACCGAAGTAATATCCGAGATTCGCACGTTGATTGGTAACAACTTCATTTATTTTGTAGTGGATGAAACCACAGATTCTGCCGGTCGATATATTGCTAATTTATTAATTGGTTGTTTGAATGGAAACAGTAGTAAATCATATTTAATAAGTTCTAAGCAGTTAGATAAAACCAATAATTCTACAATAACTCGATTTATTCACGACGGATTAACAAATTTTTTTCTGCCCAATTCAATACCACAAGAAAAAATAATATTAATGTTGTCCGATGCTGCCTCTTACATTTGTAAAGCCTCAGTTAATTTAAAAATATTTTTTCCTAATTTGATTCATACTACTTGTTTGGCTCATGGTATTAATAGAGTTGCCGAAAAAATCAGAAACCAATTGCCTCTTGTGAATGAATTAATTAGTAATATAAAAAAGATTTTTTTAAAAGCGCCATTGCGAGTTCAGTTTTACAAGGAATCGTTTCCCAATTTACCATTACCTCCACAACCAGTAATTACTAGATGGGGAACGTGGATAAATGCCGCAATTTTTTACTCAAAAAACTATCAAAGTATTAAAAATTTTATTTTCGAATTATCTGATGATTCAAATGCTATAAAAGAAGCTAAAAAGTCCTTAAAAAATAATATAATACCAAATCAGTTGGCATTTATTGCAACACATTTTTCTATAATAGCAGAAACAATTTTGATATTAGTATCAAGAGAATTACCCTTAACTGACTCAGTAAATTTAGTAAATAAATGTCACAAAGCATTGGCAACTGTTACGGGAACCGGAGAAATAATTTTTAAAAAGCTAAATTCAGTAGGTATTAGATAAAAATGAAGGATTTAAAATTCTTTCAAAAGTTTCTAGTATTTTAAATGGGGAATTTGTAGAGGGCATTGAATTAGACCCTAATATTGTAGCCAATTTAAAAAATGCTCCAATTACTTCCGTCGACGTAGAACGATCTTTTTTGACATTCAAACACTTGTTAGATGACAGACGACATTCATTTAAAATGGAGAATTTAGAAAAGCACTTAATTGTCAATTTTTATAATAATAACTAGCATAAGTAGATAGACGATAAGTAAATAGTTGTACATAGGTACTTAGATAGGTATTACTACTTAAGTAATGAAATATTTATTATTATGTTAAGTTATTTTTTAAACAGCATATTATTATGTATAATAAATTATAATATAATATAAAAAATATAAAAATTATAAAATGTAAGTATTATAATTTATAACGTTATAGACAATAATATACCAATGTTATACGAGCATTATGTTTTAAATGACTTAAAATGTAAAATAAACTTTTGTTTTCATTGAATACGATGTATTTTCTGTTAATTAAAATTTTGCATATTGATGCATATTTTGCATATATTGGAGCATATTTTTTAATAATTTGTGCATATTTTTGTCAAAATATGTGCATATAAATGCGCATATTAAAATAAAAAATCAAACTTTTGAAAATTTACTCATAGATGTATTTCAATAAATTTAGTCATGACTTGTTACTTGTATGTCATGACTTGTTACTTGTATGTAATGTAAGGTTATATAAAATGTTTCGCAGTAAATTAAGGAGATGTAATTTACTTACATAAAATTTAACCTATAGTAAAGTGGGAGATTTTAAAATTCGCTGAAAGGGAGGCTATAAATTCACATGTCACCATATGCGTGATATATGTTTGTGATAAGTAAAAGTTATTTGTGTGAACAGAAGAAACCATATATAAGTTAAATTAACGAAAATGTAGATAAATTGAATTATAAATAGACAATAAATTGTGGAGGTTCTAGATAGTAATTCTTTTAATATAATTATGTTTCTATAAAATAGAATTAATTGCGGAAGCTTATGCACTTTCCATAATTCTTTGGTATTTCTTCAATGAATAGTCAACATTTCTTAAGAGGCGCTCAAATTTAATTTTTATGCATTGTGCGCTATAATTTCTCAAACCTAATCGCATGCCATAAGGAAACTCACTATGCGTACAACATACCCATCACAAATGTTTGCTTTAAACTATGAAGAATTTCTCTTAGTCGTATATTTTAAAAGAATTTCATTTGTTAAACTGTCTAGGAGTCAAAATACAAAATATAAATACAACAATAACATTAAGAGACAGTAAATGCAGAAGAAACTAAACTTGGAGTCTGTGGCTTGAAACTACACAAAAACACTCAAACACCTTCACCACACTAAAGCACAAAAATGGCTAAATACGTATTTCAACAACTAAGTTGTCATCATCAGTAGCACTGATTAAAAATCGCGCTGTCTACACACCGTAGCGTAACAGAACAACACTGATTTCCAATTTACAGGGATGGTTTATTTATACTTTTACCTAGACTCCAACTTGGTTGAAATAACACAATTTATCAGTTCTGGAATTAACTCTCGAAAGCAGGTGGATGTGTTGTACACAGACTTCGCCAAGGCGTTCGATACTATTGATCACACAATACTTCTTTCAAAGCTGAGTTCCCTGGGTCTCACGTCACCTGTCATTAATCTGATTGCCTCTTACCTGCACAATCGTTCTAATTATGTTTACTACAATGGATTTCATTCTAACACTTTTACAGCTTCTTCAGGTGTACCCCAAGGATCAAACCTGGGCCCACTCTTCTTCAACGTTTACATTAACGATCTACTGTCTATTCTCAGCTGTCGCGTCCTAGCTTATGCTGATGACTTAAAGATTTATTCAAGGATCTCGTCAGTCTGCGATTGTGAAGCCCTACAGAATGATCTATGTGTTATTAACAACTGGTGCCAGCGGAACAAAATAAAAATCAGCGTTAATAAATGTGCGGTAGTTACATATACCACACGAATCGAGCCACTAGTTTTCCCTTACGTATTGGATCAAACTCCTATTCCCAGGCAAACACAAATGAAGGATCTTGGAGTGTTATTTGACCAACGTTTGAATTTTTCTAATCACATATATTCGATATGCAACTCCGCCTCACGTGCACTCAGCTTTGTTGTCAGGTCGTGCCGGGAGTTCATGAATCCGGATACATTGAAGATACTGTTTTTCTCACTGGTGCGACCCAGACTGGAGTATGCCTCTATAATCTGGTATCCTTGTTACGTTTACCAAAACCTTTTGATTGAGAGAGTACAAAAGAGATTTTTGAAGTACTTTTCGTACAGGGCTCGAGGCACGTATCCTCCTAGGGGCGTTGACTATGAGAGTCTGCTATTAGAACATGACGTTCCTTCCCTCTTGGAGCGTAGAGAGATCGCAAGTGCCAATTTTATGGTTGGGCTGGTTAGTAACAGAATTGATGCCCCCAATATACTCTCCGCTGTGGATTTTTTGGTTTCCAGATACGGTACGCGTTCAAGCGATACTTTTGTGGTGGCTCGAGCTAGGTCAAATGTTTTTGCTAAGGCACCTCTTACGCATATGGCTAGGAACGCTAACGAACTATGCCCTGATCCTTTTCACTTTCCTTTTATTCAAAAGCCTCACTCTATCGATAAATGAATATGTCTTTCGATTTGACTCAATGCATATGTCTGTAACACTATTTATTTTAATTTAATCTGAACGCATTGGCTATGATGTACTAATTATTAAATATTTGCTTCTTAGTCTAATGTGCTAAGGTTTCTACTCATTGTTGTTATTGTTATTATTGTTATTAATACAATATGAACCACTGTATCAGATTTTAATATTAGTTTTTCAATTCAGGTTATGCGTGTGTTTTCATTTATATAAGCTTGAAGTGTTCCATAACTTGTCATCTATTGTAATGTTACTTGTGTGTTTTCTTTTTTTTTTTTAGTTTTAGTTTAGGGAATGCTATCAAGAATTGATTGTTGTCCTGTAATTGGCATGTGCTGTTGGACAAATAAAGAATATTATTATTATTATTATTATTATTATTATTATTATTAGACTATTAACTACTTCATTAACAATACCTGATCGTTGTACCGTTAAATTCGTCATACTTACTATTCTAATTAAAGGATAGGATTAGAATTTTTGTGCTTTAGTGTGGTGAAGGTGTTTTAGTGTTTTTGTGTAGTAAATGCAGAATATATAAAACAAGTCTTTAGCAAAGTCATAGGCTTCTACGTTTGTTGTTGATACCTTCATGATTTCTGGGTTGAGCTCACGTCGTCGTCAGGCTGTTTCAGATTATCGCAGTGGTAGAAGCACTGAAGATATCCCTTAGGATAGTGGACGAAACGGCAGCAGTAGAAGCAGAGAGACGACGACGACGCAGTTTCAACCAACGCATAAAGAAGTTATTAAGTCTTTAGCATACAGAAAAGTCAAAATTGTGTTACACTCTTATATATTTGGATACAAACCGGTAAGCAGGTATGATTTTAAACATTCACGATAATTGTATATGCAAAATAATATTTTTAAACCTTCAAAAAGTATCATTTTCCTCAGAATAATCCAATTATTGCTAGTAGAACCATGAAAGACGAAGATCTTAGTTTGAACCGAAATGAATTTGCTAATATTGAAAGACAACCTGGATGTACAATGTAAGTAGATATTAACAAGAACAATCAAACGTATAAGTGCCTACTTTTAAAAAATCACTGCACTTTATAATGTAATAAGGGCAGCATGATGTGCTTGCTAAACGTCTTAGTTAATTATGATTATTGTTAAAATACAGTCTCTAAAGACTGTATTACACTTATCAAGTTCTTGACCAAGTTATTGACCAAGAAATTGTCGACAAGTTCTTGATCAAGTTATTGTTGGCCTTGGCTGTTTTACACTTATCAATTTCTTGACCAAGTTTTTAAGTGAATTAGCAGTACCAATAATGCAAAAGTACGAAATAAAAATCAAGTTGAGAAGAAAAATAGAACATGTTCTAAGCCACCAAGTTCTTAGCCATGAAATTGATCAAGTCGACTTGACAAGTGTAATACACGACTTGTCGTCAATTTTAACTTGATCAAGTTCTTGGTCAATAACTTGGTTAAGAAATTGATAAGTGTAATACAGCCTTAACTTATTATTACAAAGTGTTCTATTGATAGTGAGGCAACGTCCTCTTCTGTTTTGCTACCCACTCCATCTATAGAAGTTCATTTTGTGATGGCTTCCCTTTCGTCTCAGGGAATGCGTAGTCCCACCATTAAGAGCGCAATCACATCGCATAGAAAGTAATCCCCATATAATTGACTAGAGGTGGAAAGATGGTTGAGGCGTGGATTATTATTATTAATTATTGTAATAACATTTAATGTGTAAAATAGTTAATAAGATTGACAAAATATAAAATATAGAATTAATAAATAGTAGTCTGACTCTGTTATTAAATTTCTCAAACACAGACAATGAATCGAAATTTATCCATGTAACATATGATTACTGTGGAAGAAAGTAAACAGTCAAGATATCGTTACATTAAAAAAAAATAGCTGTCTAAAAGTATAATGCCAGCTAATCCAGTGTTCAATGATGTAAGTAATATTTTGTAGAAATTTCAAACAAAATTAAGGTACCTTCTAATAAGTACAATTACTATAATTCAAACAATAATTTTTAGGAATTACCTATAATGAGTTGAGTATAACTACTTGTGCAATAAGAAAAGCTTATGGGAAAACAAGAGGAGCGATAGATAATGCTTTTAAATAATTAAAGAGAGCTTAAGGAATATTTTTCCAGCTTAGTGCATGCTAGAAATAACTATAATTAATAGAGACTCCTGCAAACAATTCTGAACATAATGAAAGTGTTACAATGAAAAAAGTACAGAAAAAGTACCATCCGTAAGATAACTGTAGGGTACATGAAACACGCACCTTTTAATGTATTAACCAACTCTTACTGTTTCGTTTTTGTTTGTCAATGGTGTTAAGGATATTATGTATTTTACATGTCAATGTACTACATACTTTCTTTTTTGAATATTACTGAGACATATATTTGACTTATATGACGTTGTTTTGTGCATTTTAACACTGAAAAGAAATTTATATTAAATAAGAATGTAGATTGGCCGAATTATCATATACCCTAAGAAGACTAATTATTTTACACACTAGGAACTGTTATTATCTCTCTTGTATGAAGTTGTTACACGTTGACTATGATTTCCTTTTTCTTGGGAATTTTCGGCTTTAATAAAAAAACGCTTTTTTTGATAGATCCATTATATGTTTAATTAACGTTCCGACTCACTATTGTGGCTTCTTCAGAATACATAAACTTCTAAGACTACAGGAGTATTGTTTAGTTGCAAAATCATAATTTTCTGTTATTTTCACACTTCAACATGTGTATAATTTTATTAGACATAATTTTTTACTTTTAAGGTTGTAAAAATAAAATAGATTCGGCTTTTACTTGATGTGGTTCCATATTACAAACGTAAATAAAACAAAACAGACTTGTTGAACTACACTTTAATAACTAGAAATTGAACAATTGTTTCACCACACAATGGCTTCTTCAGCAATGACTAAAAATATAATTTACAAAGTATATATATCATGTGTATCGGTTGTAGGAGGTAGGAAAAAAGAAAAGAAACAAAGGGGGAAGTGGGTTAAAACCCTCATAAATCTATGTGTATTGTACTACTAGACAAATAAATTAAGTAAAGGGGATTTATTGACATCCAGTTGGTCATTTAAAAGAAAATGAGAGTTTTTGTGTTTATTGATATTTAGGGCCGATACACATGTACTTTGTAACTTATATTTTTAGTCATTGCTGAAGAAGCCACTGTGTGGTGAAACAATTGTTCAATTTCTAGTTATTAAAATGTAGTTCAACAAGTCTGTTTTGTTTTATTTACGTTTTTAAGGTTGTAGTTAGATTTTTCACATATGCCTATCAGCTAATTTATTCTTCTTATTTTATTACACATTCTGTCAATACAGGGGTTTCTTATTATTATTATTATAAGGTTATGTTTGTACAAAATGTCAAAGAATTGTATGTAATAATCATCTGGTTACAGGAAAGTACGAACAGACTGTTTAGAAATATATATATATATATATAAATGAAATAGGTCCAATAATATACATAAAAATTTCCCAAATTGGTATTCAACGATTAGCTGATAATTACCTAAACATTTTAAAGCCTATAGCTATAGGACTTGATAAATTGCAAAGGCAAAATGCTTTCCTATCCGATGAAGTAGAAATATGGAAGAATTTAGAAAGAAAATTCGTGGAAGGTTCAGTGTTTCTCCACTGGGGCGATATCGAAATTGTGATTGATTTGCAATATAATGAGGAAGCAAAGATTTTGTATACACAGGATAATATTCAATCATTTTGGGTGAAACATAAGCACAAATAAAAAACGCTTTGGTATGAGATCAAGTTATTAATTATAGCGTTTACAACTTCTTATATTCTGGAAAAGGAATTTAGTGCCATTTTACAATTAATGTTGAAGGAAAAAAATCTGTTACAATTAACACTGAAAGGTCATTTGCTAAACAAATTGGCAAACTTCATCAGCCTCAAGGTTCGCACTAATAACGATTTTTCTTTATATTAAATATTTCATATTGAATAAAAAGCCTTATATTCCATAATATTCTATAAAATGTTAACACATATTTTTAATTTTCCTTCCGGTCCAAATTTCTAAAAAAATGTATCCAAAAGGTATTGGAAATTAAGTTCTAAATACTTTTATACTCGTAACGTACCTGTCTAAAAAGCATGGCTTGCGATATATTCGCAAAAAACTGGTTTTCGGTAAGAGTAAAAGACTTACTTCCGGTAGGGATCTCGAAAAACTTTTTTCATAAAATTTTTCTCAAATTTAATTTTGAGTACATATGAATTCTTTATAAATTTGCTTAAACTTAGTAGTTGCCAAATAATTGGCAAAATTCCATTTTTTCTCTGAAGTAAATTACTTCTTCCGATCTGCCAATTTTTCTGAAAATCTAATCAGATCTCAAGAGGGAGCTTATATTCGTAAATACAAAATTTGAAATTGATATCTATAGTGGTTTGATCACTATCGTGGTCACACACACACTGACATATACATAGAGAGAGAGAGAGAGAGAGAGAGAGAGAGAGGCATTTTTTAAAAACCACTTTTTCGGAATCAGGGGACTTCAAGACGTGGACATCTGCTAAAATGTCGAGCTCGAAAATTTTCGTCATCACAACACTTCCTTATACTACGTACAAGAAAGTAAAAAACGATTAAAAGTTTAACTATTATTTTGGATATTCCTGAAATTAAATTTAAGTTAGGTAGTGAAGAGAACGAACAAGCATTAAGTACAATGTATGACATGTCTGAAAACAATGGATAAATACTACAGACCATTATAAAGCTTCAAGCAGACGGGGTAATATGAATTGCGAGTATTTTACAGTAACGAATTTCTCAAAAAAACATTTCCGACATTGAGAAACTGCTCTTTCATCAGCTTCGATAGAAAGAGATTTTCTGCATTTGGTCTCGTTTACTCCAATTTTTGTCATAAACTACCGATATAGAAAACAGGAAAATTAGTATTCCTGTACAAGAATTTCGGAACCATTTTTTTTAGCAATATTATTTATTATTGTTTAATTTACATTTTGTAGTAATTATTATTTTTAATTGTTTTCTGTATTGGTTTTCATAAAATAAAAAGAATAATGTGATTAAAATCACGAATCACATATTTATATCTTTTAGGAAGTCACTTCAGTGAACTATTTGCAAACGTAAACACCACCGTCCTCAATCAGTTCATGTCAGAATTCTACGACTCTAAAATGAATTGTCTTTTTTTTTCTTTTCGGAAGAAATGTGATAAACTATAATATTTGATTGTGTACTTTTTTTTATGATTAAATATAAATTACGAAAAAAATATTCAGAAATAAATAAATGATTTAACACTAGTATTACACAGATTCATATGATCCTACATTTCAGCATTTCAGACGTTAAAAATTATGTGTTTTAAAAATATAAAATAAAAATAATTCCAAACCTAAATTTGATCGGAACTTTAAATGTTTTAGTGCAAAATAATTTTCTTTAAAAAATTAGGTTTTAATAAATTTTAAAAAAAGAAAGAAAGAAAATACAACGGGCTCTAGTGTGAGAAATTACTGTGCGAAATTTTAAAGGAGAACACCAAAACAAACAGAAGTTATCGCAGTCCGATAAGGCGCGGACAGAAAAAGGAAGTGGCGCGAATGAGAAGTGTAAACAAACCGGCATGCAATCAACCGGCACCAGATAAGGGTCCCATGTGGCCTCTATCCCATTCAATCACGGACCTATATCGATTCTAGTACCTATATAACACGAACGTACATACTGAACTGAATAAGATGCCAAGTAAATACGCAAAAAAATTAAATTGAAATTCTGCATATGCAAATCATTAGGTTTTACTTACTTTTTATTGTTTCTTCAGTAGGAATAGTCCGAAGAAATCCGAGATGTCGTCTCTTAGTAGACTAGAGATTGTCCTCCAACGAGGACGACGACTTCTCTAATTCTTCCTATTACGATATTATAATGACAATCACCTTGAGGAAGTATTTCAAGGATATCAAACAGTAATTTGTTATCTTTACGTTTCATTAAATAAACACGTACAGTCAGACGATGAAATGATATATAAATTGCACAATATTAATAGAATCTTTAAGATTGTTTCAAATTTAATAGAACACATATACAAAGAGAACAACTACACACAGTTTCTAAGCTGTTATTTATTATATGTACTAAGTAAAATCTAAAAACTATCAAATGTGTAAATCACTCAAAGTTACTTGTTTATTTTTAGGAGAACAGTAGTTTTTATTTTATTTTGCGGTCTATGTATGTTCCTCTCTTTTAATTAGAACACACGGTCATATATAATAAGTTGTAATTTCCGGATTTTGGCGGGTTAAATAGAGAAAAAGTCAGCACGATTTCTCCCGCACAAGATCTGAATAAAACTGAAGTGCGGGTTGCAGAATCAGACAGTGCGACTGGAACGGTCGGCAAACTCCGACAGAATTCGTTCCTATTGCTCGACCGCTCTCCGTACACCTGGTGTTCGTTCATGGAAATACTCTCATCGACGAGGCGACTGCATTCACGACCAGGCAACGCCGCACGCGGAATGCCGCCGAATTTATGCGGGTCACGAGAAGGCGGGAACGCGATTCGCGATTGCGCGAAACCATCACCAGTAGGATCTCGCTGGTGAAGGCTTCGTAACGGTAGGCAGGACTAGAGAGACCGCGGAAAGGACAGGTGACAATTCGGTCGACTCCCATTGGACGCCGTGAGGCGTTGAAAGTTCAGGTGTCGGCGTGTCTAACAACGGACACCTTCGCCGTGGTGGTCACCTGAAGAAAGCCAGCGCGCTGTTAATTTATAATGACCGGCGATGGACCCCACATATACCTGCTGCCGCATTAAATGATGTATATCGTCAGGTGAGGCGGATTCATCACTTATGGATCCGTCAGAATTTATTATTTGTTAGGGAAAGTTCAGAATCATGGATTTTGGCTATGATGAAATTTAGATTAACACTCGGATGGATGTAACTGATGAGGGAGATGGAGCATATACTAACCTGCAAACAAACGAACAATATTACTATGTGACTCCAGCTTTGAGAGAATGTAAAATTTCATATTTGTAACGTGCATTAAACAAAGTTTAAAGTTTTATTTTTTATATTGAATTATTCACCTAACAAATTTCGTAATGATCAAATTAATTACTGCACTTTATGAACACCAAATCTTCGTACATTTCCAATATTTGCATGTGGATTTGCCCGAAATACTGAGTCATTCAGCGAGTGCAAAATGAATGCATCAGATAAATAAGATGGTCAACTCAATTAAAAGAGTTCTTAAACCTTACACTACGAGAAGTGCGCCTATTTTCAAGTTGATAATTAATCACATTGCCGATGGTACGTCTATCAACAACAAATCTAAAAATGAAACCAAACAGTGACTTTCAGAAAACATGGCTCAAACGCAAGTAGTCCATTTTCAAAATGTATCAGTCTTGAACATTAATGTTGACGACAAATCCTTACCTTTGGAAAAGACGGGAAGTTCCTAGGTCTGAGTATAGATACAACGCTAACGTGAAAACCTAATATACATACATACAAGGGCTTTCATCTGGATGATCCCGATTCCACTACTCTGTGTGCGATTAAAATCGCGGTAACAGGTGTACATGGAAGACTCTTCTTATACTTCACATATATTCATGCAAGACCTCCATATGAAGTATGTTTTTCCTTCAGAAATTGTTTACTCCCGAACAAACTTTTAATTCACTTTTTGGTTTGGTACACTCTGTATATAATATTTACATAAATCTTGGAACCGGAGCCTTGCTTGAATTGTATGTACCACATCTGCTATTTGTTAGACATTGTAAATTGTTCCCAATATGCACTCAACTTTTTCTTTATGGTATCTTATTTTAATACTTTATGGTACTCACCGAAACGAAGGGTCAACTTGACCTAGCCTAATAAATCTTTTAAGCATTTAGAAATATTTAAAGGAAGTTCAACTGTGATTTTATGTATTTTAGTTTATTCATCCCTTTGCGGCAATAAATCAGTATTTGTTTTCTATAGTATATGACATGGGTTAGCAAGAAATTGTATTTTTGTTTTACTTCTTAGAAACCTGAGTTAGATATCATGCGAACTCCGCTTGCAAGAAAAATTCATATTTGAAATCAGTTCATTAAGGTACCTCTAATCATTAACATGGGTTCCGCATTTTCTGTAATACCAAATCAACAATACAGTTTTTAATGCGTAATTTATCTCTATAATATTATTAGTGTGATACTTGTTTATTTTAATAATTAAAAACTTATGCATTTACCATTTTGATTTGCTGTGCTATCTACGCAAATATACGAAGTTTTGTGAGTTTGTGTCTTTTAATCCAACTAGCTGTGGCCGATCAATTAATCATCCATCAATTGAAAAAAAAATTTACTTACATCATCAACATTAAGGAATTAAGAGACAGCGACAGTTTTGACGGATGAAGACATTGGAATGTTTTACAGAACACAGAGTATCACATAGTTCGGGCACGTTGTTACAAGAGAGAAACAAGCAGCAGTAAGAACTATAACAGAGTGACTACCAATAGGGAATAGTCAAAAAGGTAGACCCAAGGCTAAAAGGAAGGATCACGTTTAGCAGTATCTGAAATTTATAAAGATAACAGAACGGAAAAATAATGTTAGGGGCAGTCAACAATGGGAAAAGATAGTTAAGGCAGCAACAACACACCACAAAGTTTAGAGATTAGAAGTAAAGACAGATTGGTCTGACCTCTCACAACAATTGAATAAATAGCGTGTTAAAGATCTAGAATTTCTGGAAGGACATGAGGAAGATTTTTATGACGTTAGCGACTATTACAATACCAACATGAAAATAATTTCTTTCACGTATTTTTTCTAATTAAATTTTTACATGTTTTACACATTTATTTTTTCATTGTCGTTAATTATATATGACATTTAATATTTGGACGTATATTTGTTTTGAATAATGAGTATTATTATTAATAATAAAATGATAGTGTCTAGTGGTATGACTCATTACGTCAGCAAGTTAAAACTGTCCACGTGGTAGAAACCCTATGCTCAATAAGCTTTCACTGGTGCACTATATTTTGATAAGCCTATAATAGGATCAAAGTTATTTATTTATTAAGTAGTCTTTCAGGTAAACGTAAGTTTCTTCCAATTAAGATTTTCGTAAACAATCTAGCCACAACTATTGTCTAGAAATATCGTGACTCGATTTAAAACAATAAATTCTTAGGACATATTTTTCCGAAAATATCCGAAAAATGATGTTTTTCTGTTTTACACAGAAACATTTTTTGTGTCGAGCAAAATATCTTACCGCATCTGGTATTCTGTAGGAAATATGTAAAATATCCGATAATAATTTTTAGATTATATTCAGCCTACACTCCAATTATAGGGGAAGCAGACTCCGTACATTTAGATGTCACCCTTTAAATGTCATGAAAATAGCAAATCACACCAAAGAAATTGATATAATGTCATCTAAAGTATAAACAGGAAGTTCATAATTATGTAACCTGGCAAGAGATTTGAATTACATCGAATACCTACTACACCTCCTATTGTGTATTATTAATAATAATAATTATTATTATTATTATTTTGCCGGCTCTTTATGGTGCAAATATAACTCAGAAAATGAAATATTTTATTGAAACAAACCATATTTTATTGAAACAAACCCTATTTTAATTTATCACAAAAATGTTGCTTTAAATTTTTTCTATATACGTCTGCTTTTAACACTCTCTTTGATTGAAAATGCATCCTCAAATAGTGACTACTACGAGAAAATTAACTATTCATTTGATGTTTTCTGTCATAGATAATCTTACAGTACCAATTGACTGTCGCATTAATTAGATTCTGCTACATCTCACTCTAATGTGTCAATTTCTTTTCGACTGAATACTATTTACTGATCAAATTTAACCAACTACATTTAAACCACCCACATTAAAAAAAAAACCTGTGCTGTTGAAAATAATTTTGGAATCTGCTTTCATAAATTCAGATGTAATGAAAAAATCTAGCAAAATAATTGATATCCGCAGCATAAAACAAAAGCTAAGTAACGAAAATATAGGCTTCTTTAATGTGTCGTTGTTTTTTTAAAGAAATCTTATAAAACGTGTTACAATAATTGTTATCCCTTGGTGGATTATGAATTCTTTTTATGTGTACAAACTGCCGTTCGTATTTCTAAAACTTTATTCACTAACTTACATCTCAATAACCTGCTCGATGTACATGTTATGTATGTTATAATATAATTGATATAGGACTGTATCTATAGGTACGACTAAAGTGTAGTATATGTTGTCACTACTTGGTCACTACTACTAATGTGTCCCCCTCGCTCGCGTTCTCACAGTCGTTTGTCGACATCACGCGCACGCGCACTACTGTCATCCTTTGACTCCTTAAATGAAATACCAACATACCGGCGGCCTTGAAAGACCTGGCCCGGGTGTATCTTGATGATCCTACCCATACTCCATTTCAATGGAGGCACGTTATCTTCCTTTAATAGCACGAGATCTCCGATTTGAACACCTCCTGGACTATCCAACATCCATTTATTCCTCTGCTGCATGGTGTGCAAATACTCCGAGGACCATCTTTTCCAAAACTGTTGATAGAGTTGCTGTAGATGATGATAATTATTCAATCTGTTGATTGGAGCTGTAGTTACATCTCGCTGTGGTATAGCCACAAGTGACTCTCCAATCAAGAAATGCCCTGGTGTTAAAGCCTGTAAGTCGTTTGGGTCATTGGAAAGTGGGTATAAGGGTCTAGAATTAAGGATAGCTTCTATTTGTATTAGAACAGTATAAAAGGATTCATAGGTTAGTCTTGTATTACCAATGATCTTTTTTAAATAAGTCTTTGTTGATTTTATAGCAGCTTCCCAAATCCCCCCAAAATGCGGAGTACGCGCAGGAATAAAATTCCATACTATCTCCCTTGTTTCGAGATAATTCTTAACCTTGCTTGAGTTTTTTATTTCAGTCAATAAATGTGCTGCGCAAAGCTCTAATCGTGGAATTGAAATAGTTTTAATAGGAGCAACACGTGATTTCGCTGCAAGTAATCTTGAACAAATCTGATTGTTTGAATTTTGTGATCTAATGTATATGGTAGCACCATACGCACGTTCTGATGCATCGCAGAACCCATGTATCTGGATACTAACTGGATCAAATAATAATACATGTCGGGGTATTGCGATTTCATGAATATTCTCCCATTCGTCGAATAATTTCCTCGCAGTCGCATAAATGTCTGCTGGCACGGTTTCATCCCATTCACTTTTGAGTTCCCATAATTTTTGTAACAATAATTTTGCCCTAATTACTATTGGACCAATTAATCCTAAAGGATCGAAGATTTGTGACACGGTAGATAGAATAACTCTTTTAGTAATTCGTATTCTTTTCATGTTAAAGTTCGTAGTAAAAGTAAATCTATCTAGCTCGGCCTGCCATATAACACCTAATGTTTTTGTTTCAATCAGGTTCACCTCAGTTGGCCTCTCGCTTTTAACAATACTTGCATGATTTGAATTAAATTTTCTTAACTCAAACTTGGCACTGCTTAAAATACTAGTAATATCTTGCTTCAATCCTAGTAAATCTTCTATTGAGTTCGCTCCTGTCAATAGATCGTCCATATAAAAATCCTTTCTTATCGCATAGGCCGCTTCCGGGTAAGCCTCCTCGTTTTCCATAGCTAATTGTTTCAAACATCTTGTGCTTAAAAATGATGCTGGAGCTGTGCCATAGGTAAGCGTATTAAGCTTATAGTGTTTTAATGGCAATTTTGGATCAGATCTCCATACAATACGTTGTAAATCCCGTTGCGATTCTACTATATTTATTTGACGATACATTTTTGTTATATCTCCAGTCAAAACATAACTATGTTTACGAAATCTTAACAAAATTGAAAAGAGATCATCTTGTACCACCGGTCCGGTTTTCAAAATGTCATTCAACGATATATCGTTTGTTGTTTTGCAGCTTGCATCAAAGACAACCCGTAACCTTGTTGTGGTACTAGCCTGTTTAAAAACACAATGGTGTGGCAAATAATTAACATTCTCGTTAATATTGTCATTGAAGTTTGTAATTTCTGTCATGTGTTCCAACTTTTCATATTCCATCATGAATCGCGTATATTCTAATCTTAAAGAATCATCCCTAGCAAATTTCTTTTCTATTGAATTCAATCTTTTTTCTGCGTTCTCCAATGATTCACCTAAATTAACATGCTCCTCCTTCAATGGTAACGATACTGTAAAACGACCATCCTCTTCACGTTTAAATGTGTTTTGAAAATGATTTTCACAAGACAACTCTTCGCTCGAATAATATTTGGAATCGGGTAATTCCTCGATTTTCCAGAATTTTTCTAATTTGTTTAAAACTTCGGTATTTATGCTTAAATTACACGAAATCTTATTGCTAAAATTATCGTTAGGTAAATCACCTGATATTAGCCAACCTAATTTTGTCCTTTGCAATATTGGTTTATTTTCTCCCAGTTTAATTTGTCCTATAGACAACAAATCAAAGAAAATTGTAGCACCCAATAATATGTCAATGTTCTGTGCCTTATAAAAGTTTGGATCTGCTAGCGTAATATCCTGTGGTATATTTAAATTCGAAATATCAAAACTTTGTTGAGGCAATTTATCTGTTATTTTGTTCATAATTAGAAATGGCAATTTTTTGTGATATTTTTTGCTAGTCGAGAATAATTCTGCATGCGTTATATGAGAAATACTTAATACCGACTGATTTATTCCGCTTACAGGTATTGATATATCAAACTGCTTCAACTTTAATCTTTCTAGCAATTCTTTTGTCATAAAATTTGATTGCGATCCTGAATCAATCAACGCACGACACTGAACTAAATTATTATGAATATCCTTGATCAGTACTACTGCCGTTGATAAAAGAACATATTCCGACTGTCTGGTCGATGTATGCGCTGTAATGACTGAATTGCTATCACTGGATTGTTGTGATTCTTCCCTTGAATTATTTGGTCTATCATTGTCGTCATGTGGCCTTAGCTTTTTATTATCAAAATGTAATAAAGTATTGTGGGGTTGATTGCATCTTTTACAATTACTGGCTTTACAATCTCTATTAAAATGATTATGTTTCAAACAATTAATGCATAATTTTAATCTTTTAATAGTATTAAATCTTTCTTTCACATTAAAATCCAAGAATTTTTGGCACCGAAAAATGAGATGATTTCCCTTACATAATTGGCATTCTAATTTATTTATTGCGACATAAGATTGTACGCTCGATTTTGTTATGTTTTTTCCCTTATCTAGCGTTTCTAAAAATACGCACTGATTTACTAAAAAATCCCAAAGTTTTTTCAAATTTGGCATCGAATTGGTTGCCACGGAACCTTCCCATGCTCTTTTAGTTTTTGCGTCAAGTTTTGAGGTAATTAAATGTATTAACAACGTATCCCAGCTATCGGTTGGTTCGCCTAGAGTTGTTAGCGACCGTACATGCTTTTGGAAGTGATCGACAAGTTTTCTTAAATGTGTATGCGATTCTTGATGTAATACTGTATAATCAAATAATTCTTTTATATGCGTATGTATGATAATACGTTTATTCTCATAACGATTTTTAATTAAATCCCAGGCGACGGAGTAATTCGCATCCGATGCTTCGAGTGCACTTATAACTTGTGCCGCTTCGCCCTTCAAACACGACCTTAGATAGTAAAATTTCTGTGTCGCATTCAATTGTTGATTTTCGTGAATTAATGACTTGAAAGCGTCCGAAAACATTAACCATGTATCATAAGCACCGTTGAATTCCGGTAAAACAATTTTAGGCAATCTCACATTCAAATTCATTGGGTTATTGACTATATCATTACTTGCGGTATTGACATTTATGTCATCGAATACTGTTTTGACTTGCAACTCGGTAATAATTTTGTTAGCGCTTGAAACGGTACTGAAATATCTATTTTCAAACTCTTCTCTATCCTTAAATTGACTGTTATCGATGGCTTCGATTTCATTTTGTAACAAATTGTATTCATCTAAAACAGGTGTAACTCTTTCTAATCTTAATCTCAATTCAGATTCTTTTTCACACGTATATGTTTTCATAAATGTTTCAAATCGAGTTAAAATTGCCTTAACATTACCACGTTTGCGAATCAATTCTATTAATTGATCGTTTTCTGTCATTACTGCTTGTTGGTAATACAATACAAAATAATAATAATAAGGAATATGTATTTGAAAGGAACGACTTACGGTTAATGGTGGACCGTCCTTCCTCAATGTGTTGATTTGATGTTTCTACGACTATCCGGCTCGTTTTGGACCAAAATGTTATCCCTTGGTGGATTATGAATTCTTTTTATGTGTACAAACTGCCGTTCGTATTTCTAAAACTTTATTCACTAACTTACATCTCAATAACCTGCTCGATGTACATGTTATGTATGTTATAATATAATTGATATAGGACTGTATCTATAGGTACGACTAAAGTGTAGTATATGTTGTCACTACTTGGTCACTACTACTAATGTGTCCCCCTCGCTCGCGTTCTCACAGTCGTTTGTCGACATCACGCGCACGCGCACTACTGTCATCCTTTGACTCCTTAAATGAAATACCAACAATAATATTAAATATATACAGTGATGTCATTACAATTCAAAATGAGAATGCAATCCCGATCAGATAAAAAAAAAAAGGCAGAACCTCAATCTGATATCTCATTAACAAGATCCGAGTAAATAGGATATGTTGATAACAAAATTTGACACTTCTATACAAAAATTAGAAATCGAATACGATATCCTTGTCAACTAAATCCGGATCTGAGAAAATTACTCTCGGTTTATTCTATATAAATATTTGCATACTATTGTTCTTTAAAAATGCATTGTTTTAGCACAATATCTCTACAAAAAAAAAAAAACACTTGATGAGCAACGTATTCACATTTTGATAGCGAAGCTATATTCTTCGTCGGTCAACAAAAAGTTGGTTCTGAAGTCGATTGGTTGCTTCTTCAATCTGCAATGTAAATATGCGTAAGACTACCTTCCTCAGTGATGAACTATACTTTTGTTCATCGTAAAAGAAAATTGCTTCACTATTCAAATGGGGATCCGATGCTTTACCAGATGCTTTTGTGTGGTGCTACGGTACTAAAACAATTTGAATTTTTCAAAGTGCAAGTTTTACAACCACATTATACCTATATATAAATTTAAAAGTAATACATACTCGTTGAGTTAAAACACAAATGTATATATAAAAATCGTAAACTAAAGTAAAATATTAGCAATCCAACAAATAAATTAATAGTAAATTACAATTGATTTGGGACTGACCTGAGGTACATGTTTAGAATATCCATCTTTATCCTAAAAACCACTTGGATTATATAATAATAATTTATTTGTCACAATGTACAATTGTCAAAATATATTCATACATATATTACAACAAATGTAAAAACGATAATAGTAAAACACAAAAAACATAGAATGTATAAATAAAATCAAAGAATAAAGACATAACTTCCAGAAATTAAAATGTAAAGTTTCAAAATTTATCTAGTGAGTAAAAGGAGTTTTTCATCAACATCTGTCTGACATGGCATTTGAACAGTTTATAACTTTTACATTTTACATCTTTGGGAAGCTTATTATAGATCTTCACAGCGTGATAGTTGTGCAAATGCAGCAAGCAAACCAGAATTTGGAAATGTTAAAATATGACGTTTTTCAAATAAAGTTCTGCATGAGGATTTTGCAGATACATTGCTCAGTGCCCGTATCGCTTGCTTATAAAGGCAAGATATGGACCCCGTTACGTTCGACACACCCCATGCCAGATTCCCGCTCAGGAGTGAAACTTTGCAAACTATGCTGCTCTGGCCGCGTTGTATGCTGCCACATACATTAAACCACTCGCCAGCCTTTGTAATGCTGTTATCCATTTCTGACTCCAGCATGTGATGTTTTTTATTTCTCACCAGGAATGCTGTGTCATCCGTATACATTATCAATCTTCCTTTAGAAATGTTGCAAGAAAAATCATATACATACACCAGAAACAGTAGGGGCCCGAAAATAGAACCCTATGGTACTCCTCTAGTGACATGGACTGACCCTAAACCTTGACCTTTCCAAGACACCATTTGACTGCTATCTTTAAAGCAGAATTCTATCAAATTATTCGCTACTTCCCTAATACCATATGACTCCATTTTCCACACAGTGAAATGTGTTCCCCAGATTCAAACAGGACATCATCACTTCCTCTCCATCATCAAAAGCAGCCGCCATATTCCAACAACTCGACAATGGCTGTTTAAGTGGACCTATTTTCCATAAATCCATGTTGGTTTATCTGAATGATATTAAAGTTCTGAAAGTATTCCGTTAATCTGGTCTAAATTACTGTCTCTAGGATCTTGAAAATTGCAGGTAATATAGAGATAGTAGGTACTTGCTCATCTGTATTACCTATATCTTCACTATATAATAATATATATTTATAATTTTATTTGAGGTAATAATACCTAAATAAATATATTTATTAAAATATCGCCAAATTGTAATTCGCATTGATTTTTACCATTTTCGAAAATACTTAAAGAGAGATAGAATCAGAAATATGAAACTATTTCGTTACTTATCATATAGAACGGATGTAGAGAATCTATTAGGTATTTGTAGATTACACAAGCGATTTCATTTGGATAACTTCCAAATTCTCACCATATAAATCCTGGAAGTTATCAAATCGATAGTGTATAGACTTAGTGTCGGCATCTTCATTTTATTACGCATAATATATGCATGCTTTTACATATCGTGATATTGATAGAAGACCTATTATATGCATACAGTCTGTCCAAGATAAGATTTCACCATGGGATTCGAATTGTCATGTAATATAGGATTTTGATATTCTTCTTTAACGTGAGAGGAGTCGGTTTAAATACACTTTCTCGCTTTTTATATAGAATATCAATATCTTTGCAAAAATCAAATTCTCTTATTGAACGTCAAATAAAATTTACAATATTTGTTTTTCGTCCATTTAAAATGACATATTTTCTGTAATTTTTTAACTTTAAACTGTAGAGTTACCATTATAAGAATTTTGTATATTTTTGTCAATTGCATTATTCGTTACCATAACCGGGAGTAATTTTCTTGATTCTTCAGTCATTGTATAAATAGTAAAAATGGATTAACTCAGTCAAAGTTAGTAGAATGACGGTTTGTCTAAAGGATTGAAAAAACATAAGTAGGTACAAGAAAAATAGATGAATTTTATACAGGCAAAATCAACAGACCAACAACTGCGTTAGTTTACTATACGAAATAAAACATGCTCTCTAAAACGATCAAATATATCCAAAAAGAATAGCAAGAATAGGAAAGAGTGGACCAACAACGAAGGTTTGGCTACGCCCAGAGAATAAAACGTACTATGTGTGGAATATGAGGGGAAGTATTTGTGCTGCAAATCAAAGCCTCCAAAACCTCCAGAAAGAGCAATTTATTGTTTCTCAGTATTGGGAATAGGTATTAAAATAAAACTCAGTGTATTTGAATAAGTTTACATTCAATATTAACGTGTCTGTAGAACTAACTCAAGAGAAAAAAAATATCGTACATATATCGCATTTCTCCAGCCCAGGTGCATCTTATATAAAGAAATATACTGATACATAATAGAGTGCGAATAATAAGTATAACATATACACACAACTCGAGCGGTAAACACCACAGACCACACATTTGTGATTTATATTTTTGTATAGGAAATGCCCATGATGTTAAATGTATTTCTAACACTCAGCAATGTATTCAAGTGAACTTGTATAATTTATTCCTGTTTCTTTAAGCGTTTAGTATACAATTAAATTATTTCAGAATACAAAAGTAATAATAACAATAACTAGACACTAAACATCAGGTCAAGCTTCAGCCTCATATCAAAGGAGTCGACAGCAATGTTTTATAATATTCAGGCAAAATAGATAAGCGATGAATTGCTCAGCGGTGGTAAAATGACATTTCGGTATCGAGTTGTTATACACATCACAAGGATATCTAGTCTTGTTGTGCAATATTATATACTGCGGAACAATAAGCGAAATGAAATAATATGAGAGATACACAAAGCGTTGTTTTCACCGTGGTACCCAGTGCATTGTTATGTGGATGCAGTGATTTTAAGTTTATGTAGGTTCGCTTAATATATTTGCTAATTTATTCGCGATATTAAATGATTTGTCTGTTACCATTCCCAAGTTCTTCACTCTACTCACAAGGAGCTGATTACAAATCCTCGATTTACCAAACAAAATTAATAAACGATTTGTACAACTGGATGTAATCAGTATACATATGATACACATGGGTATTTAAATTATGTCTTATAACAGGTCGGCAGTCGCCCTGTCCTCCCTAATGGGGTGCGACAACCAATTATTTCAGTATAAATTAATAAAAAACAAATAAAATAACACAAAAAATTATAAAATATATTAAATACTACATTTATTCACTCTATCAAGTGAAATTTACATATAATAAAAAATTTACAATGACAAGCATACGAGGATGGTTTTAATATGCAGCAGAAATTGAGCAACGATGCTCTTCGAGGTCCATGATTTTCCCCTGGCTTGCTTTGTTTAAGCGTGGCGACATGAGTCTCGACGTTCAAGAACATTCTGCACCATGAAAGCTTGTTACCATTCCCATAGTGTGTAACCGTCCTTGGTATTGACTAGATGTTTTGGTCCAATAAAAAGGATGTCACTTTAATATGTCAATGAACTTGCTCAATAATTAGAGCAAAAATCAAAAATGATGCCGCTGTAACTCTTTAGTCGGTGCGAAAGGTCATGGGTCGTCTATAAGCGCCACATGCTTTTTAAATACATAAAAACATGAAAACTAGGAGTAGGACTTATAGCAATATCAATCAAACACACAAGATCTAATTTAAGTGTATAATTAATAATAAAAATATGTATATGAATAAAAAAAACATCAACTGTATAATACACACACAAAGACTGTCAACAGGTAGTCACTTAATGAACTCGGTTCTCAATAATCTTAAATAAACACGTTCTGAATCGTAACAGCTGTTACTCTAGGCTTATAAGAAACTCACATTAGGTGTTATAATGCGCTTATTACTTAAGACTAATACAATTAACTACAAAGCTTCCAAAATACAACCAAGCTCTATCTGACACCGATGCTAAAGATAGGTTAATTCAGAGTTCTTTCAAAGAATCTCCGAACAACAAAGCTAAACGTTCTTTATTAGTTATAGTATCTTGGAGTCTTTGCATTAAATAAATAAATTACAGTTAAAACTACTTAGCTTATACAATCTGCACAAGTGAAGGTCTCGTTGAATCTTGTAGGTTGAAGACTGTTATTCTGCTTCGCACTGTTTCACAACTGCAAACCGTCGATGGTCTTGCACGAGTAAACATTGGCCTCGTACAGGTGTTAAGGTGCAATATTCTTAGCTTCGCCCTGCTTTTCTGTTCGCTAATATATGTAAATGTAGGGTTATAATATGTCCCAGCTACGCCTGGCTTCTCTATTCACTGTACAAACTGCACACTGTCGCACATATTGAGATGTCGCCTATTTGATAATACACCATTTGACTGTATCTCCTGTCTAACACCTTGCCACTTTGTTTTTGAGAGCACGTTCCAGAGAGTATTTCACTTCTATAGGTTCATTTGCCGGTTACATATATTCTGCTGACATTGTTACTTGCACTGCATTGTTTTAAATGGTATCAAGGATTTCCATACAACAAGGATCCTCCTTACAAAATTATCTCCATACCACTTTTTTTTTGTGCATTACTTACTATCATCATGTACTTACTATCATCATGAAGCATGATGATTTGAGATTTTAATTAAATGATATTATTAACAATTGAGCTTACCTTAGTGTCTTATTAGGCTTTACCATTTAAACAAGGACTAAAATTTGCCCGTTGTCGTTTATATGTGCCTGTCAAATAACAACAAAGAAGCGCATGAATGTAGGCGCGTCAAAACCTCCGTGATTGCACATGCTACCTGTCACATCCCGACAATGATTGTTACTGAATCATAATAACAGGTATATATAACTGTTACAAGTGATTGAAAAAGTTTATGATGTGTAGCATGTCTTATTAGGCATGTCTGAAGTATTCGCCAGGTCAAAAACCAGAATGGGTCCGAATTTCCAAAGACAATTTGATAGGTCATATTATTGACGCCCAATTTACCCTATTAATTCGATCTCACTTTTTCAGACTTCGAATTATTCCCAAAATTCATGCTGTTTCTCGCCGGTAGAAAGTCACTCCAAAAAGAACAAAAGAGGTTATACAACTAAAATTATTTAGTTAATTGATGAGGCTGATACATGTTAAAACTCCATATTTAACTGAATAAATAAAATATGTAAACTTGGTTTCAAAAATTATTTAATAATATCACTACAATATCGTTTCGCCAAACCTTGGCTTCATCAGGTGATCAGTTACTCATCACCTGATGAAGCCAAAGTTTGGCGAAACGATATTGTAGTGATATTATTAAATAATTTTTGAAACCAAGTTTACGTATTTTATTTATTCAGTTAAAATTATTTAGATTATTACCCATTTGCACTTTTGATTTTACTTTAATTCACAGGCCTACAAATTTTAAACAAATTTAACAAAAACAAAATACAATTTTCTCTAATTTCAACTCAGCTATTAGATTTTTGTCAAATTGGAATTTGACGTAAATAATTAAGATTTTAAATATATTTACTTTTATTTTCTAAATACACATTTAAGCGTGCTTAATAATAAGGAAACATTTGTTCTAATACAGTAAATCAGAATCGGTGTTCGTGGACACTTTGCTTACGTATAGACTTTATAAGGATCGTCACGATACAACATTCAACAGTAGTCTCCTGTCACGTTTTCATTTTAGAAACCTTGAAATCGTTTTTAAATTAATGGAATATCCCAAAGAAAACGCACACTCGTGTACTTCTTAGTGTTTCAAGGTTTTCAATGAAAAAATAGTAATTAGTAGTGTATTTATTAATCGCAAGAAAATAGATATATTTTAATTAATTATAATTACAAGAGTAAGTTTAACAGAGGAAAAATAAAGGAAGTACTTATAACGATGGGACAAACGTTGTATATAAGCAACTCTATAGCTGTCAGCATTTCATCGGTCACATATGACGAGGAAGTAGGGCAATTATTTTCTCTAAGATTTACAATAGGAGTAATATTTATATTGGTTTTAAATCGTTGTAACCGCTGAACTTCTTGATTTTCGGATGCTGGAATAATACTATTCTTCCACTTACAGTTAGGAAAAACACCATCCATTAAACTCGTATTGAATAAAAGTGTAATTATAAGTGATATGAAAATACACGTGATCTTGTAAGAACCAAAAGCACTTGAGATGTCAGTAAAAGTAATACATGCAAATGCACTTCTTAAAGTCACCTGATACCGAAAAAGTAGTTTCTGAATAATCTCCCCTCCCCTCTCTCACTCCTTCTCCCTCTCTCTCTAAGTCTTCCAAATCCTCAACAATATAGTGAACATCGTTTTCGCAGATCGTCTAGAATCGGTCTATTAACTGTTAAGAGACATGGTGTTTCGCGCTCCGATACAGTATCAGAAAGCCATAAAAAAGATTTCAAAGAAGGTAAGAAGCAAGTGTCCTCTAATATTTTGAGTAACATTTCAGTCACTGATGGCTCTTCAACAAGTTCAAGCACTCAGGAGATAAACTTACTATCTAAAAATTCAGCCCACCTGTCATCTGCTGGAATTAATTTATCCAGTTGTTCAGAATTTGCAATTAATGTTTACAAGAAATAAATGTAATCAATTTTTTTATAATTAATAATAACAAGTAAAGTGGTGACTAATTTTTTTTTATTTTTTTTTATATTCAAATGAATTCATAATGGCATTGAGTGTTATTATGAAATCCCATTACAGTAGAAAAGATAATTCTACGATATTACCTATCGCCTCTGTTGATTACGACAAAAATGTACAAATTATATTTAAAAAAGAACTAATTAGAACAGAATTCTTTAGAAAGTTCTTTGCAGAAAACTTTAATATGTCGTTTGATAAGCCAAAGTCAGACACTTGGCAAAAATACGATAAACTAATAACAGAAATCAACTGTGCAAATACGGAAAAATATACTGTCTATGGAAAAAAAATTGCACATAGCCAAAGCAGATACATTCTATTAGGATCTGAAAAAAACTCAGCTGGCCCAAACGCAATACCACATTTAAATCATAACATTCGACTTTCAACAAAATTTTCCATTATCTGTTTGCTCCGGTAACGAGATGTTTTATAAAATTCAATTGTGGCTATACAACTTTTGCGTCCAGGTGGGAAGTAGTGAAAAAGTTACTTTTTCCTTGATGATAAGGCTATGGGCGCCAAAGGACAAAATGAATTTGTAAGCATGCTTTGGCATGTTTTTGACAAAATCATAAGGTCGGAAGTTAACGATTTTTATATGTTTTCGGACAATTGCTCATCTCACTGTGTGATGGTGGAATTTCTTTACAGCACTGTGCACCTAGAAATTTTTAATTTAATTCATCTCCGTATTCCCGAACCGGTATATAGCTTTTTACCTTGTGACCGAAGTTTTGGAACTATTGAACGTGTGAAGAGAAAACACGATAAGATTTACTTGCCCGACGAATACATCGAAATAATTGGCAACATTGAAAAAAATTTTGAAGTCATTAAAATTAGTAAAGATGTAAATTTCAAAGACAAAAAAATCCATGCACTTAACAAAATGAATTCGCAATATCCAAATACAGAATTATTTAATATGGACAGAATGATTTTCCTAAATTTTCATGCAGCGAACCTCTTTCGGTCACAATATATCAAGAGTTCTTACTAGTGAAAAAGACGGATATACCCATCACTTTACCGGGCAATGGTCAACTTTTGTTTATAGACTACTAGAAGAACAAGAAATTTCAGAAGGTAATGGAACTTGCCAAAAATTATGTTCAGCTGGGGTGCGTTCAGAAATGTTGGATAGCATACTGGCATGGTCAGGTCATATTTTATGACGTCATCCACTTGGTAAACTTGGAGCGCTTTACAATTCTGAACGCCGTAGAGTGAGTCGAGTTAGTTTGTGGCAAAAGTCAAAGGTCAAAGCTAAGCATTGCAGAGTTAGAGGTTATGTATGAAAAAATAAAGTCATCAAAGAAATAAGTCGAAAATTAAAAGTAACTAGAACAATGGATCATAACCGAAAAAAAATTAAAATTGTCCAAAAACAAACTGTTCAAATTCCAAGAAACACACATATGTCCATATGATATGAAATGACATGAAATTTATACATGGGCGAGATAGGGGAATACGATTCAGTTTCACTCAGACTAGACCGACTCGAGTTTTGTCGGCTCTCGGGCACCGTATTACCTACCGGTTTCCTCGAGAGCCGACAAAACACGAGTCGGTCTAGTCTGAGTGAAACTGAACCGTATTCCCCTATCTCGCCCATGTATAATGAAATTATAATTATAACCTTAAAAAACACTCAGAACCGCGTTTTAAATACCCCTACCCGAATGCGCATGAATCGCCCGCTATTAACGATCACAAATAGGCGAGTGATGGAAGGAACACTCCGAACGTCGCACCAATCATTTCTGAACGGCAGTGACATCATAATTTTGGGACATCTTTTTGTTTCTGAACAGCAAGTGTGAAATTGGAATGACAGTTGGATAACATTCTTTCCTTTTCTGAACGCACCCCTGCCGATATTCTATCGTTGTATTACAACCAGATCGAATAATACCGCCAGAAACTTGAAGATGAAAATAAATACACGTTATGTTTCGAATATGAATCTAATGAGTAAATTCTGAATTTCAATTGAAATTATTTTACGATGCAGAAGCACGTATTTTTATAGAATTGTAATGCCAATTAATAAACAAAAATATTTAATGATTATTTTATTAATAACATTTCCAATTTTACCTCATTCCGTGGTAAAAAGTGAAGAGATTTTTTTGTGCGCGCAGAGCAGTAAAAGAGATTGTCTCACATGAAAATAAAACCTCAAAGCAGGAACAAATATAATACATACAAAAACAAATCAGGTTTTTTTGCCTATTATATGATAGAATGTTTTTTCTCTCGCCTGAAAAATTGGTAGAATGGACTTGTCCACTTATTGCAATGGACCCCTCATTATTCATTTTATTTATGTGCTCATAAGTAATTTTATTACTACATTGTCTTTATACAATCTGTCCCAAAAACATTCCGACAAACTTTAAGGCCGGTCGGGGCAACAAAACAAACATTTTTTTTAATATATCCGAAAATGAGCCATATTAGCATAAAAGAGGAAAAATTGTTTTGGTATTATTTTATAAAAAAAGGTTTAGGATGACATTAATAAATCTGTTTTTGTTCATTTTATCTTTGGTTTAATTGACAAATAAATGATGGTGTACAAAAATTGTTGAAAACGTCGACCATTAATTAGCTTCAATACAGAGATTGATTACTTCGGTTCATTGACTCGCGGACCCTATGGAATAATCCGGGAATAGTTTCTACATGTGAACAACTCGCCATTACTCTTGCTAGGAGATCTTCCTCATTACGAATAGGTGTTTCGTAAACTAAAGATTCCAGAAAACCCCAATGGAAAAAATCCGTCTGGCCCGCGCGTTCTACTGATCTCAACCACCTCGATTTTTTCCTTTGGTCTTATCTGAAATCTTTAGTTTACGAAACAACTATTCGTAATAATGAAAATTTCCTAACAAGAGTAATGGCGAGTTGTTCACATGTAGAAGCTTTTCCAGGATTATTCCATAAGGTCCGCGAGTTAATAAGCCGACGAAAGCTTTGTATTGATGCCGTCATTGTCAACAATTTTGTAAACCAACATTTATTTGTTAATAAAACAAAAGCTAATATGAACAAACACTGATTTATTAATGTCATTCTATTTTTTTTTTTAAATAATACCAAAACAATTTTTCCACTTGTATAGTAATATGGCTCATTTTCGGACGTTGTTTATTAAACAAAAAATGTTTGTTTTGATATCCCCAATCGCCCCTTAAAGTTTGTCGGTACCGTTTTGGGACACTCTGTATATTCCGATTGTCACTCCATGTCAAGTATGAAAATAAAAGCACTCGAATACCTATTTTGATATGTCGAATTAATCAGAAGTAAGGATAAAAACACAAAATACAATCGGGCACTTTACAATGTCATGCTAATATTTAACTTGAACATGTGGGAGCCGGCTCAAGACAAATACAATTTTAATGCAGCTTCGTAAAAGGACCGCGTTCAACAAACACCAACCACTAATGTCCAATAAACAGTGGAAGAAAACTGTGCAAACAAGTGCGTTAGTGTATTCATTAAACTCATATGGGGTTCGATTTTTTAATTATGTGCATTTGGTTGTCCTTTTAACGCAAGCCGATTCGTCTTTATTTACTTTTCCTTCAATCTAAACAATTTGATTTCCTAAAGTGAACAATTGCTATTATTTGGACAGACCAGATATATACTGTCTTGTAATGTATACACTTACAGTGTTTGTAGTGTTTAGTAATTCTCATTAATTTTCACTTCATAGATGACAGATGGAATGTAATTTGAAGAAAATTAATTCCCGAAAGGGAATCTCATCGTGCAACATGCTTGTACTTTTTTTTTCTTTATTTCATTTATACTGCCATGCAATTATATATAAACCGTAATACTGTTTATATGTGTATAACTAACAGACAGACAAATTAACTAGGTTTATGCGTTTAACGAAGATAACCTATCAATTAATGGCCTGTAGCGCGCTTGTTACTTAAAGTGCTTTTAAATGTAAATTTAGACGAGTTTACACGCAGTTAAAGAATTACAACCTGTTATAACGAAACACTCATGTACTTTAAATTACTTAATTGATTTGCATGTTAAACTGGTATAAGGTAATGAATAAAAATGTTTTTTTTTGCAATAATTATAAAAATTTAAAAAAAAAAGGTGAATCGAAAAACATGGTAATTTTTAATAATAATAATTTATTAATAATCCAATTGAATACAATGCAGTCATAAAAAATTATTCTGCTAGAGAATCCTTTCTTTTATTCCACTTCTGAGCTGTACTATAATTTTAATGCAATTGCATTTATGCTATATGACAAAAAAATAGCAAATTTCTTATTAAGTTTTAAATATGTATTTTTATCTTCTTAGTAAAATAAACCTACGTTGTGTTACAAGTAGTGAAGTAGGGCGAGCTTGGTTGTTTAGTCATCTTTGCCGCGCGCCCTCTTTTGGCCAGACGAGAAGTTGTTCTTGAAAATATTTTTTTTTTGCTGAAATGCACAAACAAGGGAGGGGTTAAAATTAAATAGAGGTGAAAGCATACTAAAAATTGTTTCTCCTATTTAATCCTATTTATAATATATAAGTATATAAATGGTTTTTTTATATATAACCATAGCCGTAATGTTGGCATTTCTAAATTTTTAAAAGTTTGGAAATGTGACTTTGTTCACATTTACTTCCCGCCCTCACTTCCCCCTCTCATTTTCCACCCTCATTTCCCAACCTTAATATCAATCAAATGTTAATTTCTCTTTATTATTGATAATACATTAAAAACGGCTTCCAACCACATTTTAATTAACAAGACAAACAAGGACTTTAAAATTAATTAATAGATTAGAATTATTGGAAGCTTAAATTCATTTATAACGTATTTCAAAAAGAGAGAGACGAAATTCTGAACAAACCCCCAGTTCAAATTGCAACCTGTAACTGGTGAACTCAATTTTAGGCGGAAAAACTAAATTTACATATCTGTCTGAAATATTAAATCAGTATCATATTAAATTGTATATAGATTCTTCAGAAATAAATCCACAGTTAAGGCATCAGAATGGTAATTTAGTAATCACAACACATGAAAGTAAATAAATTTAGAAAACAAACAATATCATAGATGTCAATATATTTTACAATTGAAAGCGAATGTAGTTCTGATGTAGTATTGTATTATTTCGCCTTGCTGACAACCAGTTAGAAATAACTCTCACTTGGGTCTGTTCCGAATTTCGTCTCTCTCTTTTGGAATAAGCTATAGATAAGCCGCCCTGCTATTGCTAATATGATGAAATAGTGATTTCTTGTCATTCTCCTTTCGAGAAAACTTTTACGGGAATTTTTATCACAGAAAAATAAATATAATAATTATGGTTGTACATAAAAAGTATACAAACCTCGGTGAAAAGTTTCATTCCTGTCTCGAGATAATGTTAGTCTCTCGACAATAATGAAACACTTTCCACCTCGGTATGTAATATACTATTAGTTCTCTCTAAAAAATTCTTCTGGTTCATATCCCCAAATATTGAAAATGCTCCAGGAATAAATCCATTTACACTACCATCACATAAATCAATGTATCTTAAATGTTATTTAAACATTTTGTAAATTTACTATTTATTTAATTTAAATATTTTTAGAATTAATACCCCCTTCCATAATATTTTATTTTATTATTTTTTTATAGTTAACTGACTATTATCTTCCCATTTTCAAATATCCATGGTTTGTCAAATTATAGAAATTGTCAAAAACGATTTTAGTCACAGTGTATGTATGTAATGTCATGTATATACTTTTTTTTGCCAATAAAATTCTATTATTATTATTATTATTATTATTATTATTATTATTATTATTATTATTATTATTATTATTATTTCGAACATATTGCTGTGACTCTTGCAAATTAATGATTGCATAAAAATAAATTAATTAATTTAAATAATAAACAAGAGCAGAACCAAGGATATTTTAGTACTAGGCCTTATGCTAGACTAAAATCTTATAATTTCCTGCAAAAACAGTAGGTTTAGCAATTTCACACTTCACTAGGCAGTTTTAAAATTACTAATGAAGTTTTTACTCAGGGGCAGAAAATGATGACAATGTTCCTTCTCCAATACGAATGCTCTCAAGTTGTCTCCAGGTCAGATAAAATAAATAAAAATACAAAAAGAAACCTTATAATATAATTTATTAAAAATACTAATTCACAAGTAAAGCAAGTATATTTATAATCAACAATATCTTAAACATTAAATTAAATCTTTGCACGTTATGATAACATAATCAAATAAATACGACAATTATAATCAATATGATGAAAATATATCAGAAAATATTCTACTAAACATTTATCATATCTTAATTTATTTCTATTTAAATGTAAAACAATCAACATATCAAAATTTTCATTATATGTTATGAATTATACTGGATTATAAATAAATAACAGAATTATATCGTTTATCGATTGCAAAAATATATACACTAAGGTAATGGCTCTGTCTTGATTAATTCTGCTTAGCGCCTTTGCTCGCTTCCGAACAGTATCACCAAATGACAAATTCACATAGGTAGGTACCCCAGGGTTCCATTCCACGAGTATGCCTTTCAACTCGTTGAACACACCCCTAACGTACGCAACAATGTGCTCATCCCTTAATACATATATGTCTTTAAATTCAATTCAAATGCCTTTGTGTATTTAAAAATATTGACTCAGTCCTGATTAGTTCTGCTCAGCGCCTTTGCTCGCTTCCGAAACAGTACCACCAAAACTAATTCGTGTTTTTAAGATTAATCAAGGCTCCATGCTATGAATTAATCACCTACTTAATTCATTGCATACATCCCTGACTTATGACCCAACAAGTCAAAATTTCAATACACATGTACAATAAAGTATAAAATAAATAAAGAATATATTCACATATATAAAGGAAAATTACTAACCTCGTTCTACAACTCGAGTATAAAACACCACACAAAAATTTTATGTAACACAAGATATACAATAGAACAAAAATAAATACCACTAAATTACCTTAATTCCTCATACAAAACTTCAAATTCATCCATATTCAAATTGTATTGATAAATGTTTTTTCTTTTACACAAACTTTTAATTAACTTAATACTTTTATCTGTTTAATGTTTCAAACACCAAGTGTCTATACTTTTATTCCGATTTGATAACAAATACTTTCTCATTAAATCTTAAACTAAATCATTACAATTACTAAAAATGTTCTACCATAACGCACGGTGTAATGACCCCGCGTATAAGAATAAAACATCCTAGTTCAAAAAAAAAAAAAACTTAACTCGCTAAAAATATTAAAGTCTTATTTAAATGAAATTGTTCTAAGTAGAAATAAATATCTCAGTGAAATAGTATAAGTTCCAATTTATAAAAATTGTTCTAAGTTAAAATAAATATTTTATTCGTAAAATATTGCAAGCCCCACTTTTATTGAAAATTTCAACTAAATATTTCGGAAAAATATTACAAGTTACGAATGATGAAAAATTTTCTAAGTTAAAATAAAATTTAATTCAGTAAAATTTTGCAAGTCCCGAATGATAAAAATTTTTCTAAGTTAAAAATAAAATTTTAATAGTATAAACACCCGCATTTGTATTTTATTTAAGCGGTTCACACCTGCTTCAAAAATTCAACTTTCCTGGCGTTCTACCATTATATAAAACAATTTTTTAATAAAAAAAAACCTCCAGAAATGCATAACGATGGTGCTGCACCTATCGGTAAAGTGATGTTGGTGCTGCACCTATCGGTAAAGTGATGTATTACTTATTTAAAAATGTAAACAAACATCCGTCTCGATGTCGACATGTGTACGTTTGCGATTGTTAATGGCATCTCGCGGGAATATTGTTTCGCCGGGCCTATTCATTGAACGTTTTCGGTCATAATATTTTCTTGCGCTGAAGCTTGCGGGAAACACTTTATTGTGCATATTTACTTGCTCTTACAAGTCTTATTTTAATTATTAATTTTATGAATAATAACGGTGGTGGTAGACCAAGAGTTCGTACAGAAGAAGTTATTACTGACGTTCGTCAACGTATGGAAGAAGAGCCTACAAAACCTTTAAAACGTTTCTCTCAAGAAATTCGGCTTTTTTATGGAACATGCCAAACTATTGTAAAGAAGGACCTGAACATGCATCCATATAAGATGCAATCATATCAAGCTCTTCTGCCTGCAAACCACCCCAGACGCCTTGCGTACTGCCATTGGTTCGTTAATAATATAATTTAATGAATGACTATCTGCTGAACTTAACTTTTTTTCTGACGAAGCTTGGTTCCACCTTTCGGGATACATCAATTCTCAGAATATTCGAATGTGGAGCACTGATAACCCGCATATTTTTATTAAAACGCCACTACATGCTCAGAAAATTGGTGTTTGGATGGCAGTTTCTCGCATAAGAATAATTGGGCCAATTTTTTTCAATTTCACCGTCAACGCAGGAAGGTACAGAAATATTTTTTTGACTGAATTTGTGCAACAGTTAGACGATGATGAACTTCAATACGGTTATTTCCAGCAAGACGGTGCAACAGCACATACTACACGAGAAAATCTTGCTTTTCTCCGCGAGTTTTTTGATGACCGGCTGATAAGGTTGAGTTTCCTCCGAGATCACCTTGTTTGACAATTATGGACTATTTTATCTTTCCTTATTTAAAAAATAAGATTTTCGCAAATCCGATACATAATTTGCAAGAACTGCAACAAAGAATTGTTCAGCAATGTGCAACCATAACGCCAGAAATGCTGCAAAACGCTTTTCACAGCATGAGGAGGCGCGTAAACTTGTGCATTGAACAAAACGGGGGACATTTCCAACAATTATTGTAATTTAGTTTTTCTGGTTAATAAAAACGTTATTTATTTCATAACTTGTAGTTCATTATTATTTTACAGCTGAACTAAATAGGTAACACATTTGTAGGTTATTGATAATGTCAGTGTAGCTTGACAATGATTGAATTATTTCAAAAGGATGATTTAAACTAAGACAAGCGTTTTACGTTCCATGACCAACATTGACCAATTTAATTTTTGATATCATAGTATGTATTATGTTTTAACCATTCATACAATAGCGGAGATATTTGCTGTGACACATAAAATACAACATTTCTTTTTAACAATAATATTTTTTTACATATTTTATATAATGAAATTAATAATTTTAAGATATCTGAAAGAGTCTTTATAATTTCATATGTTGCATAAAATGTCTATCCCTTAAATGTGACTTTAGAACTTATCTTTTTAAAATTATTTAATTGCTTGGTAGTTTAACTAAGACTATGACACAATGTATATCTGCATATAATGATTTCATCTAAATATATGTTAATTTATTTAAAAGAAATGGTAGAATAATAACGCGAAACAGCGTGAATGTCGCCAACCCCCCCAAGGATAAACAAACTGTTACGCGAAACAAAGAGTTTCCTCTGCACTCGACAATTCGCAATTGAAATTTTCATATAAAAAGTATGTATTGTTGGTAATACGCGCAGTATATTGTACAAATACTCAAAAAAGAGATTATACTTAAAACAATAGGAATTAATACAAACTCTGGCTTTAAATATATTAAGCACGTATTATAAGTATGTACTGTGCAAGCATACCAACAATACGTTGAATTTTCCAATGTTTTCAAGTGTTTCTAAACAACCCTTAAAATAGCTTTATCCTCTGCATCCATGAATATACACATCATTGAACAGATTATAGTCTGAATTGTTCCGTGTACATCTGACTGTAAAATATAAAATCCCATGTAATTCAAGTACAATGGCAAGTCGTGTATTTATATTTAATTTAAAAAAATTCAAAAAAACAATGTGCAATTCAAATAGGTAAGTTAAATAAATTATTTAAAAAGTTTGAAAGAAAATGTACAAAAGCATGATTTTATATACAATTGTGTTCAATAGTGATTATAATAATAATCATATTCATAATTTATTCCATTGGCTCGGCTTTTAGTTAATGAAAATCTATTTTTTTTTTTCAATATGCCAAAATTATTTAATATAGTTCTATTTTTATTGTTTTCTAAAGATCTGCAAGATTTCATTTTACTATTATCAATATGTAAAGTACCACAGATTTTATTAAAACTACGTAATACGGTTTCTTCTTTCTAAATGGGCTTAAACATATATACAATAATTTTCCGATATTTTTTTCTCAAACCTTGTTTCGGTTTGTTCAATATAAATTTTAATACATTCATTACAGCTCAGCTTATATGTAATACTCATAAGCCGTGATCTTTTGAGATTTTATTTATTTATTGGTTTTTATATTCTTCCCTAAATTATTATCAATTCTAAATTCCATACCTTAATGTTATTTTGTTTAAAAATGTTGGAACACTGTCACTAGTTAGCTAAATAATTATCAACTTATGAATAAATTAATAACCTTATATGACAACAAAAATTACTATATATTTTTACTTGAAGTCACTAAGTCAACAGTTACACAATCTCTGAAAATAAAGTTAGTTTCTATTAAGCAATGAAAATTAATAACTTATTGAGTTCTCAAATTAGAAATTTAATAATTTTAAAGAAGAAAATGTAATACTTCTTTTCAACAAAACTTATAATTTTTTTTTTTATTAATTGAGTTAGCAGACGGTTCTTGGTGGAACATTTTATTAATAACTATTTTAAATGAAAATAAAAATAAAAATAAACTCTTGAAAACTTTCCACAATTTTTATTTTAGTCTTTGCGACATATGTTTCGGTATTTTTCATACCATTCTCGAGCCGAAACTAACAGGTCAGTTTGTGTGTAGGGTGTTATATATGTCGTTGTATTTATTGCCTCTTTGTACATAAGTGTCTATTATGGGTGTGTGTGTTTGTAAAATCTCTGTGTGTGTTCGTTACTTTCTCTTTTCTTTGAATTGATTTTTTAATTTCTAATATTTCTAACAAATTTAATTTCGGTCCTTTGTTTACATTATGCATAAGTTTACAACTATCTATATCGGGAAAATGGAGATTATCTATACAATGTTCGGCAAAGCCTGTATTTCTAATATTATGCAATATTGATCTTTTATGTTCTTTTAATCTAGTTTCGATCTTTCTGCAACTTTGTCGGATATAGATAGCTTTACAGTCTGTGCAACTAATTTTGTATACACCTGATTTGTCGGTAAGTTTAGTTCTTTCCTTGTTATTGACTAACAATGACCAAATCTGTGCACAAATAAATGGTTTTCCGATGGGGAGTCCACTAAGCCCTCTTCTAGCTGAAATATTTATGGCAGACTATAAAAAAAAGCTGTTTAAGAGTAATAATAAATACATCAAACAAATAAAACATTGGGTCAGGTATGTAGATGACATTTTCTGTATATGGTCAGGTACTGAAATACAGGCACGCGACTTCCTACCTTATCTAAACACTATTCATGAAAATATCCAATTTACTATAGAAATAGAAAAAGAAACAAAATTAAACTTTCTAGATTTAACTATCAAAAAAGACGACAAAAAGTTAAAATTCAGTATATACAGGAACCCTACATACACCGATACAATCATACCAGCTAATTCCAAACAATCTTGGCGCACAAAAACAACAGCTGTACATAGTTTCGCTTACAGACTAATTAACATACCACTAAGTGAAGAAGATTTCAACACAGAATTACGCATAATTAAAACCATAGCTAGAAATAATGGATTTAAAGAAAAAATACTAAATGACATTATTAAACACAAACAAAGAGAAAAACTCAAAATACACTTTTATCCTAAAATAATAGAAAAAGACAACACGAAATGGCACATTATACAATACATTCCATATATTAATTATAAAATTAACAGAATATTTAAGAAAATAGGTAAGGTGTCAAAACAGTCAACATAAATAAAAACAATTTAGGTGCTATGTTAGTCAATAACAAGGAAAGAACTAAACTTACCGACAAATCAGGTGTATACAAAATTATTTGCACAGACTGTAAAGCTATCTATATCGGACAAAGTGGCAGAAAGATCGAAACTAGATTAAAAGAACATAAAAGATCAATATTGCATAATATTAGAAATACAGGCATTGTCGAACATTGTATAGATAATCTCCATTTTCCCGATATAGATAGTTGTAAACTTATGCATAATGTAAACATAGGACCGAAATCAAAAAATCAATTCAAAGAAAAGAGAAAGTAACGAACACACGCACAGATTTTACAAACACACACACACCCCATAATAGACACTTATGTACAAAGAGGCAATAAATACAACGACATATATAACACCTTACATACAAACTGACTTGTTAGTTTCGGCTCGAGAATGGTATGAAAAATACCGAAACATATGTCGCAAAGACTAAAATAAAAATTGTGGATAGTTTTCAAGAGTTTTATTTTTATTTAAAATAGTTATTAACTTATAATTTGTTCTGCTATAGTATAATTAATAAAGAAATAACTTTAATGGGGGAAAATATAGGAGTATAAAACAAATTATTAGCCTATGGACTGAGCTCACTTTGTAGGCAATCCGTTATCTTTGCAATATTCTTACCATTTCTGCAGCTCCCCAATCTTCAATTTATCTATCTACACACTGCTAGGTATAATATCTATATTATGTGTATTATATTTGAATACATACATCTTTGTTTTTGTAAATATGTGTAAATATTTCCACAATACATAACATAACATTTCGTTTCCAATAGATACCTGTGTTTGCTTCTAATTGTGTAATAAAATTCTCATTATCGTCCTTATTCCTTAATCCTCTTAGCTTTGGGAACGAATACGGCTATGATCCGGGAACGAATTCGGTCTATAACACCTTGTTAGCTGAAGATTTGGGAAGGAACTCGATGCTGTCCATATTTATTACATCTAGTTCTCCAAATAAAAATGTTTGACTTTATATAAAACTTATTGAATTTCCCTCCCTGCTGTAATTTCCCTTTCCAGTAAACATACTTTTTATTCAAAAAATTTGATTCGCGTTCGGAGGAATCTGGTACTATCAGCCGACAAATAAATATTCGCGTGCATCAGAAATAATTAAGGAATTTCGTAATTATGCACAATAAATTACATGTTTATAAGCGAAGCTGTCGTCGTTGAAATTTATGCTTTATGCAGATTAGATATGAAAAAAAACATTAGAAAAAGAAGAATGAAATAAAGGGAAAAAAATAAAACAAACACTACATAATGAGAAGAAGAGGGAATGTAAGTTACACTTATCCACCATAAATATGCAAGTAAATTACCGATGCATCACGCACCAAAGCTGAAGAAAAGCGAAGATATATGGCGAACGACCTCGAGGCACGAGCGGCTTAGCCCTGTATTTAACCGCTATGAATCAGATACAGCAGGTGCTTATTACCGTCCCTTCGCACCCCTCGTGTCTTCTACGCCGCCAGGGGAACGGATCATGGGCGAGATTAAGGACGCATCTATCACCGCTATCGGTCGCGGCATCGCGAGATCCCGCGGGCTGGTCTTACATATCCTTGCACATACTCAAGTTATCCGCATATATGTATGTATTTACGTATTACATACATACGTGTACGTATACCTATATGTATATGCACGAAAGATGTAATGGTATGTGCTATGCCAGTGGTTATAACTAACAGAATTTAGAAGATGAATCTAATAGTCTGAAACCTGTTGTATTATATAACATTATCTTCTTGTGTTCAACCAAGATTTCAGTGGTAGATAGATAAAATCATTTCCAGTACTTAAAACCATTTTGATGTACGCACTTTGTTGCGAAATTTATGTCTCTTCTGCAAATACATAATTATCACTACAAGTTGGACGCATCGGACAGCGTTATACAAGTTTTGTCTCCTACATGGTTAGCAGATACATACAAGATGCGATTACTTACTCTAAGAAGGGATTAATCTTTAAATTAGTCATATCAACACCATCTCTCTTCATTGAAAATATTGAGCTTGGATCACCTCGCTTTTTTCACTAATAAAATTCTACTTCTACAGGGTGTCTGGGAAAATGTGGGAAATCTCTTGGCTGCAGATAGAACATGAACAAATAAGATGACAAGTTCCTATAAAAAAATTTCCTACAGGCCCCTCCTACGGAGATATGCGTCCCTGAAGGACGCCGCTGGAAATCGGTTGTTATTGAATTTCTTTTAAAGTAATTAATATAATTTAATAAAAATTTTATGTGATGGACACTAGTAAGGACCTCTTAAAATAGTGTCCTTGAAACATATTTAGCTTTTGTAATTTACCAAGGGCGGGCTAATCTTTACAACTTAATGCCTAAATTTTTAACACCCTGTATGATAAAGACTTTAAAAACATTAAACTGGATAGCTTGAACCATAGATTTTAAAAAAGGTGCTCTTGCTTATTGTCGTTAAAACGAACCGTTTATGAGAAAAAGTTTGCAAAAAATGTGCGTTTTAGTTTTTATCAGCACCAAAAAAACCTATTGATGTTGCAAACGTTACTATAATACAAAATAAATAAAATATCCGGCATTTTATCACATCGTTGACACATTGAATTTATTCGAAGTATGGAATACACGTTTATTGAGTATGCAGATGTGCATACTACGTATAAGAAAGTAAAAAGTTGTTAGGTTCATTCATTACTTAACAGAATTTTAGGTTTGGCATTGTGCTATAGCAATTATCATACAATTAAACTAATCAATTGGAAGTAGGAATTTTATCGTATTTAATAATAATAATAAACTTTATTCATCTTTAGATGTTTACAATGTTACACTATAATTTTAAACTATACAATCATTCCTAACATACCTCGTACAATAGTGTTTAAACTCTCTTATAGAAGGACTCTGTTTAGTCGCTTTAGGCATACCATTATATAATTTTAAACCCTTGTAAAAAAGACTATTCTGCGAAGCCGATTTTTTGTGAAAAGGTAACCTAAAGTTATCTATGTATCTAGTATTGTAGTCATGAATCTCATTACTACACGAAACATATTTGTTTAAATACTTTGGTAACCTATTATGTATTATTTTATAAATCAATATAAGAGTGTTGAACTGAATCCTTTGCTTAACACTAAGCTATTGTAATGTATCTTACATTAATGTAATTCCAGTATACCTATTGCAACTCAGTATAATCCTCATAGCCCTGTTTTGCAGTTTCTGTAATCTATATATATCCCCATCGTTGGCTAGAAATAGAATTGTGGAACAATAATCAAAGTGTGGGGCAATGATTGTCTTATAAACATAGATTCTAGCCCATAAACTTAATTTAGCACTTATCCTACCCAAAAAACCTATTCTTTTTGCAACTTTCTTTTCTATATAGTCAATATTTCTAGAGAATGTTAATTTATTGTCAATTATCACACCGAGATATTTAATCTCATTTACCCATTCAATAATTTCATTATCAATTACCACTGGTTCACTAGTGTCATTTATCACACTGCTGTAGATAAGCATAGCTTGTGTTTTCGACGTATTCAACTTTAGTTTATTAATTTTTATCCACTTGCTAACACCTTCTAGTTCACAGTTTATCTTTTTTATTGCTGAATCAACATCCCTATCTGCAACACTTATTAGCGTATCATCCGCAAACAGGGTAATCTTGCAGTCCTTATAGTCGCACTTATCACGTCGTTTATGTAAAGGATGAAGAGAAGTGGTCCTAGAATTGATCTTTGAGGGACTCCTAGGGAGACGTCCTCAGCTGTTGACTCTTCATCGTCGTACCTAGTTTTTTGTTTCCTATCTGTTAAATAATCCTTTATCCATTCCAAAGCCATGCCTCTTATTCCATATTTACTTAACTTTTGTATTAACTTATGTCGGTCAAGTCTCTCAAGAGCCCTTTTCAGATCCAAGAAAACTGCCACAACTTTGTTATCGCGATCTATCTCTTCCTTCCAGTTACCTATTACTAAATTTAATGCTGTTTCACATGAGTGATTCCTCCTGAAGCCGGACTGCACATCCACCAACACGCAATTTTTTTTCCAGAAAGTATTCTAATTGTTCTTCTGCTGCATATTCTATGCTTTTTTCTAATGTTGGCAACATGTTGATCGGTCTAAAATCAGAGCAGTTCTTGGTGCCGTTGATCTTTGGAATCGGTATTATCGTAGTGGTTTTCCAGACATCCGGAAACACGACTGTCTTGAAGGACTCATTAATTATTCCCAATAGCGTATGTCCAATAATCGGAAATGCGTCGCTAATAACTTTTGTATCAATACCATCAAGCGGTTCAAAAGTGTACAATATGTTTGTGTCTCTACCGCGACAGTCATCCATATTTACGTTGTCTTAAATCTGTCCATTTGTTAAAACTAAAATTAATTTCACAAATACATATTTAATCGTACAATAATCACATTAATTAAACAAAATAATTTAGATATAAATGTCTAGCAGCTAGGTTATCTGATAATAAAATTCTGACATTGCATTTCGACATGATTTGGACCATAGAAGCAAATGTTACATAAGGTTAATCAATTATAGTCGTATGCAGGCAAAGAGGTAATACAGACTGATTTAAAATATCTACTAAAACAGTCGACTTTTGACAGATGATTTTCATACTTAATATTATTGAGATGTATGCGACCAGATGCACTTGCATTAAACTCCGCAGAACTTACAAAACAGGACAAATAAGAATCATAAGCGCCAAGTGACTGTTTCTTTACAAGAACTTGCAGTCACTTTAAATGAAAGTACGAATTTCAACAATTACAGCGATTAAAATGTCGGCAATATTTATTCTCCAGCTTTACAATTAATAATTTTACTAGTGTACCACATAGAGCATATGTATGTTACATGTTTATACTATAATAGTTTATAGTAGCATTGAGTGGATTAGTCAAAATAACAATAATTAGACCATAATGTATATATGATTTTGTAAATTATTTGTACTTGAGTTTAATTTTTTTTTTAATTTTAAATATCTATCGTAACTATACTAAAAATAATATAGTTTTGTATGAGTTTAATTCAATATAACCTTCTTCTGTTTCACTAAGTTTCCACCCAATTAAATATATGGGGTTATCATAAAGTAAGGGATATACTTTAACTTATTATAACTTTTTAACAAATCAAGCTAACAACAAAAAGTAAACGAAATCTAGTTGCCTAAGGAATGGGATTTGTTGTATCTATGGAAAACAAAAGCGTTGTCATGACAGTTGTTGTCACAAGTGTTAAAAGTAAATCATTCAATTTGGAGTTTATTTTCAAATTAAAACTCAAGTAAACGTAAAGTTTTAACGACTCAAACTGTAATAGCATGGACCTACGAACAAGAATTGGTTTAGTTCAGTGTTATTATGAATGCGGCAGAAATTACACAGCTGGATTACGAAGGTTTCGCACGAGAATGGGTTTGAGAGCGGGACCCTGTCGTATGAAACCGTACCGCAATTTGATACAAAAATTTGAAAGAACAGGTTCGATAATTGACCTTCCGAGATCAGGAAGACCAAGCATTAGTGATGTCCAAGTTGCAGAGGTTCTTCACGAAAATCAGGACATATACAGAGGTAATCCACTAGCAATCAGCAGTGCAAATGCGATATGCAAGCGATTGCAAATGCCGTACACCACGGTCTGGAAAATTTTACGCAAAATTCTAAAAATGTATTCATATAAACTCAAAATGCTGTTTGAATTAAAGGAGGCAGATTTGGCTAGTAGGTACGATTTTTCTTTGCGATTATTGGCTCAGATGGAAATTGAACCCGAATGGTTATCCCGTATTTTATGGACAGATGAGGCACATTTTTCTCTGAATGGTGGAGTCAATACTCAAAACTGTAGAATCTGGTCAGCAGGAGATCCACAAGTAATTGTTCAAGAAGGTCTTCATGACAAGAAAGTCACCGTTTGGTGCGGTTTTACAGCTGATTTTATCATTGGTCCGTATTTCTTCGAAGAGCTACAGAATGGAGAAGCCGTATCTGTAACTGTTAACGGTGAACGATACTTGCAAATGTTAAGAGATTATGTTATTCCACAGCTGCAAGACGAGCACCACAGAATTGAAAACATGATTTTTATGCAGGATGGAGCACCTCCGCACATTTTCCGACCAGCTAAAGAATTTTTAACTAACGTTTTTCAAGATCGCGTTTTAAGCAGACATTTTGCAAATTCATGGCCACCAAGATCATCTGGTCTTAACCCAGCGGACTACTGGCTGTGGGGTCATTTAAAAAATTTAGTGTTTAGAAGAAGACCAACAACGCTACAAGAATTAAAAGACAATATTACGGAGCAAATTGGTGCAATTCAACCAGAAATGTTAAGAAATGCAGTGTACAATTTAGAGGAACGGTTGCTGATTTTACAAGATCAAAATGGAGGACATATTGAACATTTGCGGTAACTGGGTTTGGGCATACAAAATCCCATTATTTAAACAATTAAATTTCGTTTAGTTTTTGATATTAACTTAATTTGTTAAAAAGTTATAATAAGTTAAAGTATATCCCTTACTTTATAACAACCCTGTACATATATGCGTGATTATTTGAGAACGGCCAGTACAATTTCTATACAAATAATCACGAAATTCGAAACAAAAGAGTAATACTTTATTAGCTTTGTGTAAATAATAGGGCTAGGCTATAACCATAATTTTGTCCATTATTATTAATATATTAATTAATTTGGCTTCCCAATTAACAATAGTTATGGTGTATAAATTATAATTATGTTATACCCACTACTAGTATGGTTGATCAGAGAATGCATTATTTCAGTTTTCTCTCACCCCAGTAAGCACTTGTACTATTGAATGGGTACTGTTTGCTTTTATGTTCAATTCGATAATTGATTTTTAACTATTTAACTTTAATTTTTGTTTGCGAATTCACTGCTACTCAAAAATTAGTCAAAGTCTTTTTTTATTCTGATGTCGCTTGTTTTTTAGGGTAAAAGCATATGTAAAATACTTTTGAAGATAAAATAATTTAATAACAATAATCCTTTCAAATACAAAGTAAAGGAAAATATTGTTCGAGTTTTGATAATGAATTTTAATAATTAGTATTAATTTCGGAAATAAAATTCATACTTTTATCACATAATATTTTTTCACAACAATTGCATTATGCTCAAATCATTAAATTTTAACATTTATATTTTAAGTTTATCACACCGGCAATACTTACTTTTACATTCCAGTTCTAATTATGATATCAATGAATAATGATTTTATAAAGCCCTTAAGTAACGTTGTGTTCATTTCTAAAAACTTCTTTTTGTGCTTTTCCTCCTGTGGAGTTGCCAGAGATTGTCTTTTTTAACGTCCAGCAGTTCATGCTGATAACGTTTCTATTTCCTTTAGGTCTTGGTGAAATCTATCACCTTGCGCCTCACTTGTAGGAAAAAATGAGGTGTAGCCACCACACGACTTTCTTATACGTATGAGCGTTTCAAACTATACAATTTTAAGAATTTGTTTATACAAAAATTATTCAAAATCCTATTCTAACTACTTTCATTTTCTTAATATATCGCTATAGAATGCATACTTTGCAAGATATTCGAAAAAAAGTGCTACTCGCTGAGAGCAAAAGTACTACTTCCGGTCCGAATTTTGAAATTTCATGTATACAAAAAATATTGCAAATCCAACTCTAAATACTTTTGTACTCTTAATAAATATATATAGAATGCATAATTTACGACATATTTGCAAAAAATCTCTATTCGGTAAGAGTAAAAGTGATACTTCCGGTTCGAATTTTGAAATTTTTTTTACACAAAAGATACTTAGAATTATCATTTAAATACTTTTATACTCGTAATGTACCTGCCTAGAAAGCATGACTTGCGAGATATTCGCAAAATACTAATTTTTGATAAGAGTAAAACACCTACTTCCGGTAGGAATTTCAAAAAACTCTAATTGGCAAAATTCGATTTTTTCACTGAAGTAAACTACTACTTCCGGTCTACCGATTTTACTGAAAAACTAATCAGATCTCAAGAGGGAGATTATATACGTAAATACAAAATTTGGAACAGATATCTACAGCGGTTTGACCGCTATCGTGGTCACACACAGACAGACACACACAGAGAGAGACATTTTTTAAAAACCACTTTTTTGGTATCAGGGGACTTCAAAACGTGGACATCTGCAAAAATCTCGAAGTCGAAAATTTTCATCATCACAATACTTCCTTATACTACGTATAAGAAAGTAAAAGTAGAAAAAAGTTTGAATGAAGAAGTTGAGCTTTATTTTTAATTACCTGTTTTTACTACTTTTCGAATATCTAGCCAGTAGGATTTTGTTTATTTTTTTAGAACATTTTGAATATTTGAATATCGGCGATCATCAGAAGTAAATTTCTATAATAGTATTAGAAATTTTACAATCCAACGCTCTTTAACGATTTATATCGTTAATTACCATACATAAGATTTTGGGACTTTTTTATGCTTTGTACAATTTCAACTGCAGATGGTTGTTAACTTAAAACATTTATGTTGTCATTTAAATATGGTTTGATTTAATATTTTATTTATTACCAACTTCACAAAAATAAATTTACTGTGCGATAAAATAAGATTTTATGCAAGCAAAACGGGTGTCGTACAGAAAACTTTATAACATGGAAATAATTATACTTTCTAGCTTTACTCATTAAAACTTCTGTTTAGATTATGCAATCACATACCGACCGAATTTATATAGTTTAAAATGCCAGATTTGAATAAATCTATGGGGTCAAAAAATTCGGACGTATTAACTCGAAGATTACACAGGGTTATGTATGACATACATTAGAGACTTTTAAACACTGACAATTTATCATCAAGTCTTATTGTATATGTCTCCCCCATTCTTAGACACCAAAACACATTTTAGACACAACGTTCGCAACCTAACGACTAGACCTTCATAGCATAAAATCTTGCTATTTGAAATATCGTTTTCTTTCGATTTGTAAAAAAGGTATAATAGCGTATTTATGTAGCTGAAGCGGCCAGGATTAGCCATTTCAAAGGTAAATTACGGTATTGCTTTCTCAGGTTCCGCATAAGCTCTGGTTATTACAATTTACTGATCTTACATCTGCTACTTTGTAATAATTATTATTAATTTGTTTGTTTTAATGTGAATAAATTTATAATTGTACAAATGTACAATATGGACAACGTCCTTTTTTATTATAATTGAAAAAATCGGCCACTTAGTCATCACGTAATATGCAGAATTACTGGGAAAATGGATTTTTAAAGTTTTTTGTAATTGGTTCATCGTCTTTGAATTTTCTACCACGTTTAGGAGCGTTTATCTAATAAATCAGGAAGGTAACTAACTACGTCGCTTATAATTATCGTCAGTTTAACATAGATCTGCATTGTAGCTAAATCTATACAATCTATATGTGTAATAAATTTAACACTTTCAGTTTAATTTACACAATTATACATTGTATATCTTTGACACATAGTCAATATTATTTGTGTGATGAGATTAGATGTTCGTTTAAGATAAATCTAAACCTTCTAATCAACCTACATGAATAGTGTACCACAGCTTTACTCTTTATTGATACAATTACTCTTTTAATTACTAAATTTACGTCGATATTATTTGTGTAGCGGACTTAAATTCTGTCTATGATAAATCTAGATCTTTTGATGGAACTACTTAAATAATAGCAGCTATTTTATGCTTAATTGCTTGCATTTTTACTTTTAATTACACGTTTCCCGTTTGCATTTTTCTATGTTAGTCATTAAACACATAGGTCGGCATTGTTTCCTTATAATGTTGTTGGATATCGTTTTTGATAAATCATGTATTTTCCAATGATTCTATTTAATTGATTTCTTTTTTTGTTAATATTTGCTATTTTTAATCAATATTCGCTACAATGAAACTGTTTGGATGGCAGCTTGCTTTCCGATTATTATAATAATATTATTTTTATTATTATTTTTTTTATTATTAATTGATTCATGTATGCCGCTAGATTATTTTAAATACATTATATATACATATGACAATTAGTTTTTTCCGTGTATGTATCTGGAACTAATGTTACATTTTCCTTTTAATTTTGATGCCTCAGTTAACATTTTATATTTCTTTTGTATATTTCCTGCGGGTTGCCGTGTACATGTCCTCTGAATTCGTCCATGTGTTGGTGAGATGCTTGGAGTTACTCTTTAATCACCGTCGGGATGTCCGTTCTTTCATTTTTGGTTTGTGAAGTATTTCCCTTGACTAATTTACGGTTCTCGTCGGAAACCATTATATTTTATTTCAATTATAGTAATTAATAAGTGGTTGATATTGTTCCGCTAGCGCCACCTGTCATCGGTGGTTAACGCTAGTCTGCTTTGGGTTATTTAATTGATTCCGAATTAATGTCTTTTATTTTAATTTTTAATTACTGTAAATATTTTGTTCGAAATATGATTGTGTATTTGTGCATTGCTCCCGGTATTTTGTAAATAGTCTTTCATTTTGGTTCATTGGTATAACAACGGTAGCGTAGCACAGATGGCTCTGTATTGTGGGAAATTTCATTTTTAGTCTGCGAGTATCTGACACTTTTGGGGTCGGTTGCTTCAAGATTGGTTGTTATCGTTGCAGCGTATGATTTTTAATGTCTGCCGTACTTTTGCTTTTAAGATTATAATGTTTTAACTGCCGTTTTGAGTTAGTGGTACGCTAGATAAATGCGGATGGTGCAAAAGTACGAAGGGTTTTCCGTTATTCCTGACTTCGTAGGTGTTACGGATTTGTTTAAGCCGACATTCATTTGTACGATCATCGCTGGTAAGATGTTTGCTTTCTAATGTTATTTAGCTTCGTAGTAATTACCCTTTTGTTCCCTTAATTTTTAGCTGTTAGGATGACCTGGATTAGTCCAGATTAAAGATGCACGACATGTTTTAAATTCCATGTGCATTGATATCATACCGACGCCATCTTGTTGCTGATGTATAATAGAACATTGGATTTATGTAAATCAAGGAATTTTGCTGCTGGAAGAATTACCACCGTGGCTTTCGACTCACAATTCCGTCATCCGGAAATTCATCTATGGATGTTGTGTTTTATGAGGGAATTCAAGTGCTCGTAGAGATAAGTAGCACAAATTTTATTTCCTTGAATTTTGGAAGTTAACTTGGTTAAATACGCCATTTATATTGAGGGCTAATGTATTAGAGATTAATTAGTAAATTGTAACATTTGTTTGGCCGTTGTGTGTCATGTTGTAGCCCGATATAAGAATTTGATCGGAGGTTATAAGACAGTTTGTCTTTGTGATTTAGGATTTGTTTTGGTATTTCTTTTTTTGATTTGTTCTTTAAATGCTATTCAGAGTTAATGTCCGAAAAGTCAATTTCTGTTAAAATAATATTGACAGTTTGATTAGAAATTACATCGTTGTTCTAGTTAATGGCCTAGTAATTATTCTTGTTTATATCTTGTAGATCAAAGCTAATGATATTATATTTTGATATTTTAAACAACATTTAAAACTTTTCGATTTCATTTATTTATTGCTTGAATTTTAAACCAGCACTAGCTGTTGTATTTGAATTACTTTTGTGGAATATCCTCTTGCAGTTGCAAGGGCGTTATGTAAGGTTGATTTGAGAGGGCCTATCCACAGTTGATACCTGTGTTAAAATTTTGTGATTAACTTCTAAATAATTTAATATCTGTATATACAGGGAGTAGTCATTAAATACCTTGGTGCAGAAGCTTTGTAAAAGACATGTACTTGTTTTACTTTAAATGCGCCGATTGATCTCTGTTAAGATGGCTTCCTTTGATTTTGAACCAATATCGCACTAATTGTTTTTTTTGTGTAATGTAGTTTTGTATAATAGCAACTCATAACGTCACTGTTTATATTTTACTGAAAAATTTGTAATTAATTTGAGGTTTGTGTTCTTGACCTGATCTGCTGTAATTTGAATGAAATTATACATGATGATTTGCTTGAATAACTAATAATTTATGCTAATATACTGGGTGACCAGTTCACCAGGCCAACTCTAAATTTAACTGGGCAACGAAGTTAAATTTTCAATGTTTGTTGTTGTGACTGTGTTTGTAAACCTAATGCTTAGACTTTGATTAAAATTTGTTTTGTTGACTTGTGAATGTTTATTTCTCATTTTGTTACCTAAGTGCTTTTAATTGATCATTCTCTTGGGTCAATTCACTTTGGGATAGAGATTAATTTTCAAAGAGATGGCGCCGGGTACTCCATCCACCTCTGTCTCGACAGAACCTATGCCCACACACGAATGAGCTAGCGGCATAATCTCTGTCTTTTATTTTCATCGCACTTGGGAAGCAAAAAGGTAAGGTGTCTGAAGGTGGTCACACAGTTTCCGAAACGCAATATTAAGTTTTATTTGTGGATTGAAGCCAAAGTTGATTCCGTTTATTTCGACGTAACAAATTTACCGACGGATGGAAATATAGTATGCGCCATATTTGACTTCGCTTCTGGCCTATTTGGTTTTAGGGCTAGATGTCCCGTTCATAGGCACGGGCGTAGCACTAAATAAATAATAAATAATCTTCTTCTCAAATTTCGTACTGTACATGATTAAAGAAAGTTCTTATTGTCCACACTAATTTACTGACATAATTAGTACAGAAACGCATTTATTTTTTCATAAATTAATAATTTAATAACAATTTTATTATTTGTTTCAGTTAAACATTTTCTTGATATTCATACGCCAAAATGCTACAAACATGTAGACATTAATTGTATTTAAATACTCTGTAGAGACTATAGCGTTTATAATATTCAGACCCTACTGTGCTAGCACCACTCCCTTCATTCCCTCTTAAAATTGCAACGTGACAAGACTGCTTCAATTATAGACATTAGATTATGAAATAAACTTGTTCGTGTATATGTGTAGGTGAAAACTCATTAACATTTAAATTAAATATTTACTTTCCAGAATGTATATACGGACCTTGTTATGATAAGTAACATGCCAGTTAATTACTAATTGGCCCCTTTCGTCAATAAAATAATAAAAAATTAATACTCATCTTGCATGAAACGTTCAAATTAAGTTCACAATACGTGACTATGTTGTATCTCGCGTAATGCCATTTACGTGTTGGGTTTCTCGTTTTTTATATATTTTGTTGGTGGGTTTAAAATAACATCTGCACTTTGAAGCGAGAAAATTAATTATGTGATGTCCGTTAGATAAAATTAGATAATTATAGAATTAGAAGTAGGTACTTAACCCTCGGACGTGTATGTAAATTTAATTGTCCCCTTTGTATTTTCTATTGTCACGTACGTACTTACGCTAATTTAATTTTTGGATAACATTAATGTTTAGACTTCATAAAAATTACTAGTCACATTTACAGTTAAACCCTGCGTATTGTTTCATTTTTTATAATAGTCAGCTTCATTTCAAACAATTTAAGAAAAAGTGTCCATAGCACTTTATTTTCTTCTGAGATGGAGCCCATTTAGTAGTCTTAGGCTTAGGATTAGGACGTACTGTAAATGAAAATAAATTGTTCGAAGTAGTCTCTAATTAGAATTTACTGCAAAAATTGAATGAAAATTAAGTGGATTGTAAGTTTTGTAAATGTGTTTTAAAAATTGTGACAATAATTCGAATTCCAATGGCCTTGTAAAGAGAACACACTTGTAAATTATATTTTCCAATGTCATCTTAATAACAACAATAAAAAAAAATAATTCTCACAAATCAAAATTCATAGAATGTAGTGACTTACACCAGATGTGTTAAATAAAAATAAATAAATCCTATCGCTTATGATTGTATACGCATTAGAACATGGACTTTACACTGATAATAATACTGTCCAAATGCCTTTTCTCGCTTCTAGACAATATTCCCAAAACAAATTCACGTCAATTGGTCGATCAGAGTTCTGTTCTATGAGTTCATCTTTTAACTCATTGAACATACCCCTAACTTACGCAATAACGTGTCCAGCCTCTAATGTTATATACAAAAAGAAAACTCAAATTCAAGTGTTTAATTGTGCTTCAAAATATTGACTCTGCTCTGATGTTAATTTCACTCAAATGCCTTTTCTCGCTTCTAAATGAGATTCTCAGTACAAATTCGTGTCATAGGATCAATCAATAATAAAAAGAAACACAATATTAATTCTACCAAATATCGCGTGTCTGTATTTTATATACAAAATAAAATAAATTCTTTATCCAAACCTAAACAAAAACTATCACAAATTCCAAAATGTTTTACTATAACACGTAGCGTATGACCATCGTGTTTTAAAATAAGAACATTCTGTCTCCTCAGTATTATTTGTCTAATTCCTAATTATATGTGAAATACATTTATTTGATTTGAGACTTATTAAATCAAATTCAAATAAATGCATGGAAGCATTGACAGTCTTATAAATTCAATATTGTTAAAAATTGTCCCTTTTAACATTTCTTAAAAAAAGTTCAAAATTATCGAAATAAGTCCCTTTAAATATTTATTTAAAATATTACAAGTTCAAATTCAATTTATTAATACAGACACCTAATGTTTATTTTGTATTTAAAGCGGTTTTCACCTGCCGTCAATCTCTCTCAAAATCATTGTCCACGACCTTTTATATTAATTATTTTAAACAAAAAATTCGATCATGCTCCAAGCTGTCTTTGTCCCATCTCTTAAAGATGCGTATCATCAATACCGCCCCTAGTCGCTAGTCTACACATCACTTACTTGAAAAATGTAAACAAATAAATGCATCTTAAATATTGGCGTGTTTATGTCAATTCAATACACAAAATTTAAAGAAATACCAGTACAAAAGTGTGAAAAATAGTGAGTTATTGACACCTCCACTTTCAACAAAGTAAGTACCCGAATATCCTAATAGTTATTACGTTATTTACATTATAAAACTTAAGTATTTACTGCCATTGATGTATAAATTTATAAATCTCTGTATTACAGTCATTGTGATTTCGAAACCATTTTCTTATGTTGGTCGGATATTTGATTCTAATTTTCTTTGTTTTATTTTTCATAGGAAATAAAGAAAACACGTTCGTAATTGTCGACGGCATCTGCTGAAGAAACATTGTTTACTTCGGGCCTATCCATCGAACGGTCTCAGACATCATATCTTTTTACGCTGAAATTGCGGATAAACAATAAGTTATGAACGTACACTTGCTATACGCGGCTTATTCTAATATTAATTTCATGAATAAAATTTATAATAACTTTTTTACATTGTCTTACTAATTGAGATTTGCTGAAATCCTAACCTAATAAATATTTATATACCGGGATATCATGGATTTTAAAATTATTGTCGTAGCGTGCATCGTACATTTAGGTATGTCATAATTTTTTGAATGTCAAAATCTGTCAAGTTATTGTGTTGAAGTTTTCTAATCCTGCACGGTTTTTGAATCATGGTTTTCACCACAGAGCACAAAATTTACATGATTGAAGCCTATTTTCGAACAGGTGTGCTAGCTAATGGAACTTGGGAATAAAGTCAACGTTTGTGTTTGGACAATTTTCGAGAGCACTTCCCAGCCGTAGCAGTATTACCGGACAATTTTTATGCATGCCTTACAAATTGTGTAGAAGTGTTTCGCGAAACTGGTTCTGTGACGCATAAAAAAGGTGCTGGTACACCAAGAGTTCGTACAGAAGTTATTAATGACGTTTGTCAACGTATGGAAGAAGAGCCTACAAAACCTTTAAAACGCCTCTCTCAAGAAATTCGACTTTCTTATGAAACATGCCAAACGATTGTAAAGAAGGACCTGGACATGCATCCATATAAGATGCAATCATATCAAGCTCTTCTGCCTGCAGACCACCCCAGACGCCTTGCGTACTGCCATTGGTTCGTTAATAATTTAATGAATGACGATCTGCTGAACTTAACTTTTTTTTCTGACGAAGCTTGGTTCCACCTTTCGGGATACATCAATTCTCAGAATATGCGAATGTGGAGCACTGATAACCCGCATATTTTTATTGAAACGCCACTACATGCTCAGAAAATTGGTGTTTGTATGACAATTTGTCGCAGAAGAATAATTGGGCCAATTTTTTTCAATTTCACCGCCAACGCAGAAAGGTACAGAAATATTTTTTTGACTGAATTTGTGCAACAGTTAGACGATGATGAACTTCAATACGTTTATTTCCAGACGGTGCAACAGCACATACTACACGAGAAAATCTTGCTTTTCTCTGCGAGTTTTTTGATGACCGGCTGATAAGTTTGCATATACGGAAGTTGAGTTTCCTCCGAGATCACCTTGTTTGACAATTATGGACCATTTTATCTTTCCTTATTTAAAAAATAAGATTTTCGCAAATCCGATACATAATTTGCAAGAACTGCAACAAAGAATTGTTCAGCATGTGCAACCATAACGCCAGAAATGCTGCAAAACGCTTTTCACAGCATGAGGAGGCGCGTAAACTTGTGCATTGAACAAAACGGGGGACATTTCCAACAATTATTGTAATTTAGTTTTTCTGGTTAATGAAAACGTTATTTATTTAATAACTTGTAGTTCATTATTATTTTACAGCTGAACTAAGTAGGTAACACATTTGTAGGTTATTGATAATGTCAGTGTAGCTTGACAATGATTGAATTATTTCAAAAGGATGATTTAAACTAAGACAAGCGTTTTACATTCCATGACCAACATTGACCAATTTAATTTTTGATATCATAGTCCAATGTGTACTGTTTCATTTTAGTCCATGACTATTATGAAATAAATAAAATAGTATTTAATTAACTTAAATCTAGAAGTGATCTTGAGAAAACTTATATACACTTAATTCTACAAGATCACTGCAATATGCTTTGGAAATAATTAATATTCCTATTTAAAAATTATAAAAATATTAAATTAGGCCGTGGCCTTACAAGGTTTGAACATGTCTGCGCTTGTTGGTGAATCCCCCCTGAGCTCGGTGGGCGTGGTTGTACATCGCTCAGTTTTGATGTAGAAATTGCCCGTCCAAATCCTTACACTAGCGCCTCGTCGAAAAAATGCAGTGTTATGGAGCAGCAATTCAGCATAAAGTTTCTTGTGAAATTGGGGAAAACTTCTACAGAAGCACGTGGCATGGACATAATAAGAAAACTTCAAACAAATAACTCTTTTTTTATTTTAAATAAAATACATTAAGTATGTATATATTCCAATTTATTTTAAAATCTTATTCATGACGAAGTAAAAATAATAGTAGCCATGAAAAAAGATCGTAGCCATGAAATCATATTCCTAAGATATATTGTGCTTCTGTAATACTGTCTGCAAAGTATTATTATTGATTCCTAAACCTATTATTATTATTGTTTTTTCTTCGCTTTTCGTGTAATTTTTGCTTTTTGTTGTTACATCATATTTATAGTTTATTCCAATAATAATGAACATTCCAAAACAAACAGTTAATTGGCATGGTCTAAAACTTGAGTGAAATGCAGAAAAATTCTTTGCTTGCTTCACGTATTTAACGATGCGTTACCTGAATAGACGTCATTCACAAACTTTTGGAAAACTTACACGTATAATGGTAATGGAAAATTACAGTATGATTTGGAGAGTCTTCTGCATGTCATACAAAATCGATAGGTTAGTGTTACAGCAGAAGCATCTCAGTCCACGATAAATCGCTAGTTGTAAGCTTCATCTAGATCGCATAAAATTGTATCAAGAATTAAAACTAGGAGATTTTAAAAACTGAATTCGTTTCTGCAATACAATTACTAGTTAATTCAATGGTAATTATAACTTTCTCTCCCTGGTAATGTGGTTTCTGCATGATGGAGTGCCAGTGCATTACTATAACAATGATCGTCAATTTTTAAACTTTGCTTAATCCGAGAGATGAATTGGCCAAAGTGATTTCATAGAATGGTCGCCGACATAATGTTGCAACAGCTTTTATAGAGAATCGATATATTTACGCAAGTGAAAGACCATATCTTTGAACATTTATTATGAATCTAGTAATTAAATTACTTTGTTTCCTTAATACGCTTTAAATATATCACTTCCACATAATTTGATCTGTATTTACTTTTTCATTATAAGCAAGTAATAACAAATAACACACTTGGTATTGTTTCACAAATATATATAATTAAATACTCGATGTACATTTCGCCTTGCGGCATCGTCAGGAGTTCTCGAGAAACTAAAGTAAAATTTAATATACTGTAACTACCTACTTCAAACAAAAATGTAAATAGAAAAAATATCCAAAAATAGAAAATTATGAAAAGGTCATGACTTATCTGGAAAGACCGTTTTTACAATGCTAGGGTTTATTAGCGGTGAATTTATGAATTCGGTTTGTTCATTAAGAACATTGCCTGGTTGTAAAAGTAAACTTTCTTTTATAAAATAACCTTCTAGAACATTCATTTTTTTTACTTTTATTTAAACTATACAGTACTACTAAATTGTCTATTGAAAAATGATATCCCGTGTCTAAAATATGGTTAGCTGCACTTGAATTTTCATAATTTAATTTAACTGCTCGCATATGTTCTGAGAATCTTAATTTGAAATTTCGCCCCGTTTGACCTATATAAAATTTACTACAATCACTACAATTAATTCTATAAATTCCTGATTTGTTTAGTTTAGGATTCGCTGTTTTATTATTCATTAATTGACTTTTTAAAGTGTTATTATTATAGAAGGCTATTTTAAAATCCAGTTTCTTTAAAACATTACTAATTTTCATACTTATACTACCTAAATATGGAATTTTAACCCATTGTTTTAATGTCAAGTCCTGGGACGGGGGAAATGCTGATTTTAATGTAATTGATTTGTTCATTCTATTGACTAATTTATTTATTAGAGATGAGTTATAACCATTATTTTGTGCAATTATTTTAATAGTTTTTAATTCTTTATTAAAGTTAAATGTGTTCATCGGTACTTTCAATAGTCTATAAATCATTGAATTAAACGCAGCATGTTTGACGTTAGTGGGATGATTGGAGGTATTTGGTATCAACGTATCGCAAAAGGTGGGTTTTCTAAAAATACTCTAATCTAACTTGTTGTTACTAATCTGGATTTTTAAATCAAGGAAATTTAAAGATCGATCAGGTGCTTCTTATTAAGTTGTAATAAAAAGTTATCTAGCTGTCTATCTGAACCTGACCACAAACAAAGAATATCATCCACATATCTAAACCATGCTGATACCGGTGACGTATTTGTCCTGTATTTATCAAACAAGTTTACTTCGAAATGGTCCATAAAAATGTCTGCTAGTAATGGTGACAAGGGGGAGTCCTTCGGAAAGCCATTGTTCTGTTTATAAAAGTTGTCACCAAACTGGAAATAATTTTGATCCAAACATAAATTCAGCATTTTTTTTAAACATTTTATTCCAAAAAAGCATGTACCTACATACACATACATAGATACATATATACATATACACATATACTGTACATAACATGTCCCCTTCGGTCCTCAGCCTCATTGCAAGATCCTGGTTTTTCCAGTTTCCCACACGAGCGGTATTGAGGGCTCCTGTGTGTTGTTTCTCTTCTTTTATTTTCTTTCTGGATGTCTCTCAGGTTTCTTCTTGATTTTATTTATATTTTCAATATCCTCTTCTTGATTTCCTTGTGAAAGTTATGGTGGTCCATGTTTTTTATTTTTGCTGTTAATTTGTTGTAGTCCTTTATCGCATCTGCTGTTGGTATTTGTACGCACCTTACTATTCTGTGTTTTTTTGCTCTTATGTGTGTGTGTGTCCTCTCGTTCGGTAGTTATGTATTTCATTGTTGGTGTGTAGTTTTATTTTTGTTTTGATTAGTCCCTTGTCTATTTTATGTATCAGCAGTATATTTTTAATTCTTATAAGTTTCTCAATATTTGGTATTCCAGTGATATTATATAGTTGTGCTGTTGGAATTCTTTTATTTAGTCGATATATTAGCTTTATGAATCTCTTTTGTTGTCTCTGTAATTTGTTTATATTTTTTAACGTTGTTTGGCCCCATATATTGACGAGGTAATTCGTATGAGATGCAAACATGGCGTGGTATATTGCTGGTCTCATGCTTGGTGGTATTATATTTTTAATTTTATGTATTCCAGCTATTGCTTTTGAGTTTTTTTTGATAAGGTTTTGGACATGACCGTCCCATTTTAGGTTTTCTTGGATTTCTACCCCTAGGTAAGTTACTTGTTTTCTTTGATGGATTTTCTTGCCTTTAAGTTGTATATTTAGTTTTGGTTTTTGTGCTTTATTTGAGACTCCATTTCTAAAGATTTATCCGGGCAATGTTTCTTAATTCTAGAATATAAAATATCTTTTACTTGCGGGATGGGAATGGAAGTAAATAAACTTTTTACATCAAATGAAAAAAGTTTAGTAACGTGACTTACACTAGTATTTTGAAGTTTATCTATTAAGTCTAGGCTATTTTTAACGGTAAATTTAGGTTTAAATTCAATTAGTTCGGGTAAAATTTCATTAACCAATTTACAAATATTATAAAACGGAGCTTGGACATAACTAACCACCGGGCGTAAAGGTATTTCTTCTTTGTGAATTTTAGGTAGCCCATATAGCTTTGGGGCTACTGGGTTCATGATACTAAATTTGAATTTTGTTCTTCTTTTATAAAGTTCGTTTTCTTAACAAAGATCGAATAACTTTTTGATAAATCTGGGATGGATCTTTTTCTAACTTTACAAACATCTGGTCAGATAAAATTTCATTAATTTTTGTTTTATAATCAAATTCATTTCATTACTTTATACTGAGCGTGATTTTAAAAGTTGATTAAGTATTTTATTAACTATTACAACAAAGTTTGCATTAAAATTAACAAAATATAAACTATCCTCAAGTGTACTTAATATGATTGAGCAAAAGGTATTTTGTATGGGAAAATAAATATTTCTTTTAGTACAACAATGAACGTCGGAGCAACACCAACGACAGTAGTAATAAGTAATATTAACAGAACAATGGCTTTTATACTTCTACGAAAAGTTTGATAGACTTTCAACATTTTCCATCAATATCTATCAACAGCGACTCTGCTTCTCCAAGACAAAATAACTTTGAATATCTACTAAAATATTGAAGATAAGTATAGGACACAAACGAAAAAAGGTATCTTTCAAGGAGCGTAAAAAAGTATTTTGTGTTCCATTTAAATTAAATAAGATTTTTTATTTAAAGTTTGCTCTTTTGCCATACCTTTGCGAACACCCATTATATATTATAACAAGATCTGAATATAAGTAACACTCTTTGTATGTACGCCATACCAAATTATTTCGTGCTCTGTCATGGCACTCTGGAATTATAGGCAATTAAAAAGACATCTGTGAATGTCATTTTCTGACTGTAATCAAACATAATTCAAAAAAGTATTAAATTATATTTGGGGTATTCCATTTAAAAAAAAATATTTCTCTTTAGTGCCACCGATTTATAAATCACTTTGTATATGTGTATCAATTTTTAAAATGTGAAGCAATAGCAGCCCTATCAACTACATCAAAGAGTAAATTTACTTTGTCAGATTGTTGACTCACCCTGTATACATGTCAGAACGCACATAAGTAAAAGAAAGTTGTGTACTGCCCACACCTCACTTTTAAATTCGCATAATATTCCCTTTAATTATTTCGGTGTACAATAAGATACATATTTACATTAAAAAAGCGAATTCTATTGGGTTTTATTTTTAGTGAAGCCAAACGCATAATTTAGTTGACTTATATAATAATTAGCAAAACCTTAACAATGAATATCTCTTGTTTACATACAAGTGCTTTGCTTCCGTATACACCTCCAAATGGGCCAGATACAGAAATATACAAATTATATCAATTAGAATTTCCTGTTGTGACCGAAATGTTCACGAAACTACGGTTTTTGTTCTTATTCGAACAATTAATTATAAACAGCATACTTTCTGATATTTGTTGGGTATCTATGATGTAGAGAAAATTTATACATATACAGTCCGAAATAAAAAACACATCTACAGTATGTTACAATTCGCTTTGAAATATGGTCGTATCTAATCTAAATCAAAATCTACTTTCTATATATTCTTATAGGATTAGTATATCGAAGATAAGATGATTGAAAACAATTTTAAGTACCTAATTCAGATTTTTTTCGGAAGCAAAGGCTTTTAACGCGACTTGATTTAGATATGCATTAGTTATCCCATGTTAAGTTAGTTACTAAATTATAGCAGTTGTACTTACAAATGTGACGTAATTACAGATTTTTAACATGCAAAAAAAAAGAAGAAACATTGCCATAAATTTTGCCATCAATTTTTTTCTGCGTAGAAGTTGAGAACATTAACGTTCTGTCATATGGTGGCTATAATATCCTTTCAACATACTTCACACCATCATTATGGACTAGTTTATCACTCTATGATTCTAAGCAACAAAGTTCCTAAAAAAGTTTACTATATTTACAGTGTAAATAATACAGTGACCGGCAGAAAGTGCGCACCATATGGGAAAATGGTTTACCTTTGAATATAGCAAAATTATTTTATCGCATCATGTCTCGGCATGACTTGAGACCAAAATAGCACTCGCGATTTCTGCCGAAACTCTCATCGTATACGAGGGAGAGTCAAAAATACAAAATTACGCTAAGAGTAAAGTACCCCCATTTTTAACATTAGACTTTTCTTTATTAAGCAATAGTTCTTTGGTTTTAAAAATTAAAGTAAAATATCGAGTTTCATTCACTTTTGATAAAAAATTTCAGTTTACTGTTTATTCTGAATTACCCTGTATAAGAAATTGAGCGCGCTCATACAATACGCAAATCTTACTCTCTGTAGACATCGTAACAGAAAACCATAAATAATACGTCGCAAAAGTCAGCTACAAAAATAATATAGCTCTTGAAAATAAAAATTCAAGAATGTGAAATAATTTTGCTACACACCATATTTTACGTTTTCAGAAGTCAAAAAATTTTATTTAACTCAAATTGTGTGATTCATTTTAACTTAATCATCTTTAAAATTGTAATATTTTTTCATAAAATTAGCAACACTTCTTTTTATTAAGGTTTTAATAATAAACGCTTGACGAGAAAGAGCGACAAAAATAAAAAAGTTAGTCCAGCATAATCCTCGACAGATGTTTTTTCGTACTGCATGTGTTTGATTTTAAAAAACATGAACTTAATTCAATAAATGTCATTTAGACATTTAGTTTTGCTATAAAAATGGAAGCGGAAAGGTTATCGGTACAAGAAAAGGTAGAAATAGTTCTAATTCGTGGTGAACATTACTATAGCTATCGCGAAACAGCAAATATTTTTAACAATAGACACAATAAAAATATTCACGATTCTACTGTATGCCGAATTGTGAACAAATTTAAACAAACTGGTTCGGTGGAAAGTAAATACAAGCAACCCCATGAGAAAAGTGTAACTAATGAAGAAAATAGTTTAAATGTGTTATTGTCAGTAAATGAAGTTCCTACTATGCCATTGTATGAAAGACAAGAAGTATTAGGTATTTCCGAAAAATCGATTAGAAGAATTCTTAAAAAAAACAAGTACTTACCATATAAATCAAAATTCACCCATACTCTTCAACAAAGAGATCTAGATGCTAGAATTGACTTTTGTTTTTGGTTCCAAGGCAAGAAGGAAGATAATCCCCATTTTGGAAGTCAAATATTATTTACTGATGAAGCAACCTTCACAAGCAACGGCGTAGTAAGTTCTCAAAATTGTAGGTGGTGGGCTAATCAAAATCCTAATTTTACAATTGAATGTCAAAGCCAATATACATTTAAAACAAACGTTTGGTGTGGTATATTGAATACTCAAATAGTTGGACCATATTTTTTCCGGCAAAATTTAAATGCAGGTAGATATTTACAATTCTTGCAGAATGAATTTAGCGAGTTCCTAGATGATATGCCTTTAAATCTACGAGCGAATATGTATTTTCAACAAGATGGTGCTTCGATCCATTCTACATTGCAAGTAAGAGAATTAATCAACAATTTCCTCAAAAATGGATCGGACGGTTTTCAGAAAATCATTGGCCTGCAAGATCGCCTGACATTACCCCAATGGATTTCTTTCTCTAGGGTTACTTAAAGAACCAAGTATACAAACATCGACCATTTAGAAATCTGGACCATTTAGCAAATACGATTAGGCAGTGTGTCGTTCAAATTAATCCGGTTTTTTTAAGAAACGTAGCACAAGAATTTAACAACAGGACAATGAAATGTATTGAGAATGGGGGAGCTCGCACGTAGAAAAATAATGTACTTGTAAATAAATATTTTTGTTTACGATTTTGTTAATGTATTTTGAGTTTTATTTCCTACTATTATGTATCTTTACTATTATTATTATTATTAAAACCTGAATAAAAAGAAGTGTTGCTAATTTTATGAAAAAATATTACAATTTTAAAGATGATTAAGTTAAAATGAATCACACAATTTGAGTTAAATAAAAATTTTTGACTTCTGAAAACGTAAAATATGGTGTGCAGCAAAATTATTTCACATTCTTGAATTTTTATTTTCAAGAGCTATATTATTTTTGTAGCTGACTTTTGCGACGTATTATTTATGGTTTTCTGTTACGATGTCTACAGAGAGTAAGATTTGCGTATTGTATGAGCGCGCTCAATTTCTTATACAGGGTAATTCAGAATAAACAGTAAACTGAAATTTTTTATCAAAAGTGAATGAAATTCGATATTCTACTTTAATTTTTAAAACCAAAGAACTATTGCTTAATAAAGAAAAGTCTGATGTTAAAAATGGGGGTACTTTACTCTTAGCGTAATTTTGTATTTTTGACTCTCCCTCGTATACGATGAGAGTTTCGGCAGAAATCGCGAGTGCTATTTTGGTCTCAAGTCATGCCGAGACATGATGCAATAAAATAATTTTGCTATATTCAAAGGTAAATCATTTTCCCATATGCTGCGCACTTTCTGCCGGTCACTGTATATAACTAGCTGGTCCAGGCAAACGTTGTGCTGTCCTTTTCGGTAGATGGCGACAGGAATGGACCATAGCGCCACCTTCATTTTTTGCACTAAATCAACATATATTGTGACTATGAGTCATATTCGTCCATAAATATAGAATTTGTAAATAACTTGATTACTGCATTTTCTATCGGAACATTAGTCTAGAGTCTAGACAAAACAAATTTATGTTGGCTTAGTGAAATAGAAATATAAAAGTGCAGTTACTTTGTTTCTATTCTAATTTATTTCGTCACGTGCCCATATGTCGTTTGACAGCTGATTCTAAAATTGTGATTCAAGCGAATCGGTTACATAGTGAAGAATAATTGATAGATAAATAGAAATAAAATAACTGCAATTGTTGGACAGATCGCGAAACAACACAAAAGTTAAAACAAATGTAATTTTATTTTAATTTAGGCTGTAATGTGTTTTCCAGATTTTTTTCCAGATCTTCCAGATTTTTTTTTTGTCAATTGAAAACATTCAATTGAGGTACTTCCATCCGAGGAGCTTAACGAACAAAACAAAAAAGAATCCACCAAATATGTCGTTCCTACTGTCATCTATGATCCACACTGTATATAAAAATTATGATTTTTGTAGTTTGTCCGAATTTTCCGACTCCGTTTGTAATTGTACCGAATTGTTTTTCCTGAAAGCTTTTCCAGGCCATAACGAGTTATAGTCTTGAGTTTATACAAAAATTCTATAGAAAAAACCAGTTCCAGTTTTTCCCGAATTTTCCAATTTTTCGGGAACTTTTCCTATTTTTCTTTCCCTAAAAAAACATAATCGAACTATTACGAACATTTTTAAAAAACAAATAGCGATCATGATTTAATTTTTTTTGTATAGCTAGCTCAGCTTTAATAAATAAATTTAACTTATTATAAAAGTTTTGTGTTTTGTATGCAACGAAATGTCTATTTAAATTCTAAAAAAAAGCCATATGGTACTGGAATAAATTAATATTATATTGTGCCATAATTAGTTATAATTACAAAATTATTTACAACTTATTATTTATTACAGTTTTTATTTTCTTATACGAAGTAGGGAAAAGTGCAGAAGTGATTTGATTTTCATCGAAATCGGTAGACCGGAAGTAGTAGTTTACTTCAGCGAAAAAATAAAATTTGAATAATATTTGGTGAATTACTAAGTTTAAACAAACTTTTAGATACTAAAAACTTAATTTCTTATAAAAAAAAATTTCGAAATTCCTACCGGAAGTAGGTAGTTTATAATAAAATAATTTTTTGCGAATATCTCGCAAATTGTGCTTGCTACAAAGATTTACCCAATATACAAAGTAGTATTTATAGCTAGATCTGAAACAATGTTCGTATAGAAAATAATTCAAAATTCCAACCGGAAGTAGCTTTTTCAATCAAATAAATAAAATATAATTTCAATAATATTTCGTGAATTACTAAGTTTAAACAAACTTCTAAAGAGTACAGAAATACACAAAAATAAATTTGCAAAATTTTTTTTAGAAGTTCCTATCGAAAAAATTATTCGTTCTGCAGTTCATCAGTACAAAGGTATTTATATCTCCATTCGAAACAATTTTCTTATTGAAAAGAAGAGAAATTTTTAATAAAAGCAATTTCAAAATTCGGACCTGAAGTTACACTTTTACTCACAGGTTTATTAAGAATACGGAACGCAGATACGTTTAAGAAAGACGTGTGGTGCGTACATATCATTTTTTATTGCTTACACATTATAAATTTCTGGTAATAAAATTAGAATAAACTAAAACTAGACTAAAGTTCATAAAATTATAACGGACGACTTCAGTGTGATGTAAGTATAATTCAGGCTTATTATAATTTATATATAGAAATGGTACCCTTTAAGATTTTAAATTTAAGATGCTAACGAGTTCTGCCTTTAGTAAAAGCTAGAATATTTGTTATTCCAGCTTTTACTAAAGGAAGAACTCGTTAACATCTTTAAATTTAGATTAATTAATTAACTTGAAGAATCCTCTGTGTTTCACTTATTAAAAATTCTTTATGTCCTAAAACAACATATCCTGGCATAAGGTTGTTGCAAAAATGATCTGTCTCTAGTTATTTATAAGATATACATCGCCCCAAGTTTCACTAATATAGCGCATACTTCCCTGAGGAGTTATTGTTATTACAATTTCTATCGTCCTAATAATTAGACCAGCACTGTTGCTGAACTAAATTATTATCTGGTTTTCCAATGAAAACTTCAAAGTAGTCAGTAATTGCAACTGCTTTTTCTGGAAACACTTCTTTGAAACATACTGTAATACAGAACGTTCGGGTCACATAATTATGAGTCTTTGATACAGAATTTTATCATATTTAGATAACTAATTAGTCAGTTAATTAAATGAAATAATTGTTTAATAAGAGCACCGGTGGTCGAATGTTAATGATCCAAACTTTTTTGTTTGCCCAAAGCCGCCATATTAAATTTAATTTGACAGGTAATTGGATTGGCTTATGTCAAGCCGTCGAACATAACCTGAAACAACCAATTTATCAAAACATGCAATTTTACAGCAATATTAGAATGCAACGACATAATTTCGTATGACGCAAAAATCTCCTAGTATGTAAATTATACTGTACAGTTCGTCTAATGGATCATTAGACGCACGTCATTAATTTTTATGCGTACGAATCAAATAGGTACTTCCAGTTCAAGTTAAGCACTATATACATAATGCATTAATATAAACTTCACATTTTTTAATTTTTCAATTGATTAATGCAGTAGTCTAGATATGATTTGTATTGCAGACATACGTATTTTCCGCACTTGAATATTCGACACCGATATTAAATAAGGATAGATAGACTGACCGACAATCTTTGCTTATGTTATCAAATAATTACGTGCGTCTAAAGATCCATTAGACGAACTGTATGTACCTTTTACATCCATTTATACGACAATATAAAATCTATTTATTTCGCAATTATAATTATTAACTCGCTAAACTCACGGGTTTTTTAAAGCCTAGATTTTATATATCGCTTTATGTTGTTTTTCTAAATTTTTCGCACACCCTATATTTGTTATGGTTTTGTAAACCGCCTGTATGTACATACATATTTTGCAACCATGCGATACTTAGAATACATATCGGACTTTCAAATAAAAGGTGCACCAATCTTTAGGCAGAGAAAGAGAGATATTTAATATAAAAAAACAACAACTTTATTGGAAGAAACTAATTTACTCCCTATCTATATTTCCTAATAGTTTGAATAATTCGCCAAGTTTAAAGAACGCAGAGAAATGAATCTAAAGAGGAACCTATCGCGGTTACTCAGTGTGTATTTCAACAGTTTTGTAGGTACACGTATTTACGAGTCCTTTGTGTTAAGCTTAAGGACACCTGGCATTTCCCGACAGGGATTCTTCCCGGAGGAAGGACTACGTACACAGTTTCCGTTTCCTAAACATAATCCGGTTTGCAACATATCTTTGATTCTGTCATTTCATTTATGGTTTATTAGGGAGCGGTTCCCGCGCAACGAATACACATGTATTTCATACAAATTGCCGTTCATTCGGGATTATTATTTCACTGATATGATTGCGACCGTTTCGGGTTTTGCTCGAGATGGTATCAATGCAGTTTCAAAACAGTTTCTTGGTTTAATAATTTCATTACAGAAATACGTTAATGTTATTAATATTATTTTTAAATTGAAGCTTCTTTTGTACATATTGTATTCATGTTGCATAATGATATCAAATGGATACAAAGTTCGCTAATTGCTTCTATCATTTATCAGTAGAATAATATGTTTTCATAGTATCTTTCCAATTAAAATATTTGTAAATATGTAATCTTTCATTTATTCCGTTAAATTTGGCAAATAAATTCAATTAGAATTACCACAATTATACAGAATCAATTTTGCGATAAATGAAAAAAAAAATGTTTCAAATTCTTTTAAAAATCCTCGTGTCCAAGAATTTTGAAAATCGTAAAATATCTTAAATTACTCATGGAGATAATTTTAGGTTATGGGATGCACTTTTTCAAATTTTAAATTTCTATGTGTAATTTTTAAGTGCAATTTTTAGAATGAAGAATTTATATACTAGTGCTGGTGTCGATTTTCATTCAGAGGAGCGTTTACCTATCGAAAACTATGGCCCCGTAAGGCATGGCCGTTTTGCGTTTTTTAAATTTATTTTGTAATTTTAGAATCTCAAATTTAGGTTAGCGATGCCAAAGGCATAAATTTATAATGTCAAGGCCAGTTTTTGTATTAATTTATTTTCTTAAAAAAGTTAGGTGTTTTAGAAATAACCACAAAAATGTATACATTTGATTAATGTCTACTAACTAAGGCTGGTACACAAAAGAAAAAAACAACCTCTACGCGCCAGCTGCACATTTGATGAACGATATAAAAAGAAACAAATTTATGTTATTATATTTGAAGATAAACAATTGAAAATAGTTAACATTGTCACACACATTTCAAGCAAGTGTTTTTCGAAGCGATCCCATCGTCTATCCCCACTTTACGGTATCTCTACCGGGCCTAGCGGCTATTATTGAAACGTTGCTTTTTCACCAATGATAGGATAGGGTAATGGTAAATTCATATCATACCCCTCACTTCATTTATTAATGCTATTATTTGTTAATTTTATTATCTATATAAATAAAAATGAAATGCAGTTTGTTTTTAAGTGCATCACTTGTGAAGGGCTGGACAAATTTGGTTATTTTTTTTACATGTTCGTAGTAGTTCGAATAAGGTTTTTAGGAAAAGAGAAATTGGAAAAGTTACCCAAAAAAATTGTAAAATTCTGGAGAAACTGAAAGTGAGTTTTTCCATAGGACTTTTTTATGAACTCATGACCATAACTAATTCTTTTTTATTTTGTTCGTCATGGTCCTGAAAAAGTTTTCAGGAAAAAAAAGTCGGAAAATTCGGGCACTACAAAAATCATAATTTTTTATGCACTCTCGATCATAACTGACGATAGGAACGACATGTTTGGTTAACTCATCTGAATGCTTTCAATTGATGAAAAAATCTGAAAGACCAGGAGAAAAAACTAGAGAAACCTAAATTGGTGCGCCTGTTAGTTATCGTGTAACTTCTGAACGACTTGACCGATTAAGCTCATATTCACGCAACATATTTGTTTTGTCGAGACGATGGTTCATAGTTGTGCTAGGATCCGATAGGGGGCGCTGAAGTCATGTTATTATCAAATTCTATATTCACGGACCAGAGTAAGTCATATTCGTAATGTACATTGGTTTAGGGCCAAAAAAACTAAATCACATAATCACACAATCTAGACCTGAGAGGTAGCGCTGTGGTAGAGTTATTAATAAACTTTATATTTAAATCGACATGATTTACATATACCTACACAATATGTTCGCGTGGTCAACAAAATCGTTTTGGTATATGCTGCCGTCCGATAGACGTCGCTATTTTTTTTTTTTTTTTTTTGGTAGAATACTAATCTCGCCAGCTAGTAAACTAATAATAATAAGTGATATCATAATTCGAAATTGGGCATAGTAATAATGATATCATCACTATTACTCTAATATTATTCAGCTAAACTTCTGCTAAAAGAAAACTAGTCACTCATTAAATGCCATTATAACTACATTTGTTATTCTAATGCAAAATAAAATACATTTGTCTTAAAGAAATGTCAATTACATTAAGACATTAATTGTTAATACATAGTTTAGATAGAATTTTACATCAACTTGTTTACGGGAAAGTTATCCATAAAATTTACAACTCATAGTTATTAATTACTATTTAATCATTGAATGGTTTGAACATTGAAGCACCATAATTTCTCGAACTTAATAAGAAGAAGAAAAGGGACAACAATAAAGTAGCAACAACACCGTCGGCCTAATATTAATTAAGCGGTGTGATACTTAAGAAACCGCATTAAATTCAAACAGACACAGTGTAATATTGTAGTAGGTATATATAATCTGGCAGCAGATGTATGGTGAATGACAATTTACATATTAATACCGGAAATAACAGAGTAACAGGTTGTAGTTGTAGGTGTGTGACATCTGTTATTGTTTAGTTATAATTACCTTTCCGTTTCACGCGCCAATTGTCAGTGTTTTTATTACCCACCTTGTATATATATGCGCCTTTGCATATATTTCTTTGTCTGTTATCTGACAGTGTACAAGTATATACTACATATGTACGTATGATATTGTTAGTGTGTTGGAACATCTAGGCGTAAAATCGTTATTTATATCACTCGGTGTGCTGTGGGGAAGCAATTAATTTTAAATTATAAATAAATGGGCAACACATAAATTTGTCGCGGGCTATAAAATGGTTATTTTCGGTTACACGGGAAAAATATGAAGGAAACAATATGTGGTTGGCTGCAAAGATATAGTGGAAGTACTTTCATTTATTCCTTGGAAAGATAAGAACTCAAATGCATGCAGTAGCAATATAGAACCTCTCTATTCTCTAGCTATAATTTTCAGTGCGTAATACACTAAAAACACATAGGAAGACTAGTTTTAGTTTTTATGAATAGTATTCGAAATAACTATATCTACCACTTAATTAACTTCATAATTTATTATTCAGTTTTGAGTATCTTTCTTTCAGTCTTTATTTATCTTAATAATATAAATCATAAGACACATCATTACAGTGTATATATACAGTGTGTACTGCTATGTCTTGCTTATTAGGAAGTGACCCACACTATAAGAGAAAGAAGGAAAATATATGAGTGTCGAATGTTTGAGAAAAACGAATGTTTTGTTATAGCTTGTAATGGCTTATCTTCTTATATATAAAATTGGATGCATTTGGCGGTATGTGCATGTTCCCTTAAGCTTCAAAACCGTTGAACCGATTTTGATGAAATTTTCATGAAAACTCGAGCAGTCTGGAACGTGTTTATGTGAAGTTTGGTACTGATGGGACAAAAATAAAAACCTTTTCCATCAATTAATCTTCCTGATATCGGATCACCTGTGATTATTCAGTGGTTAGATGAATACTAACCCGTGAAGTTGCACTAATAATCTTATTCGATTTTGATGAAATTTTCAGGAAAACTCTAGCATAGTCTGAAGAGTGTTCCAAAAGTCCGACTGCGATGTATTTTCTTGACCGATAGTACCCGGTTTTCTCCTGGAGCTTCGGCAAACGTTGAGTACGTGTTGTGTGTGTTGGGATCGGCTTTTGTGGTTGGATTAAGGAATTTTTAGGTTTTTAGGTTTCATTTTGTGCTGCTGAAATTTTTTTTTTTGTATTCTTGTTGTTGATATCCTACTTCAGGTGCCTGAGTACCTCCGTGGTAGTCTTCTTCTTGGTTCATCCTTTTAGGTCTGGTCGCGTTTTCTATTTAAGTGTTGCTAGACCATAGTGCTCTCTGAAGAAATACTTTATTTAGGTTGTTAATGTGTACCTTTACCTCCTCGACTCCCGTTGTGGTTCTGGTGGTTCTTAGGAGTGTTGTTCTGGGAGACTTTGTTACAAGTCTCAAGCATCTGATCTGAATCACTTCTCTATGCGGAGCTTGAGCGTTGTTCTTGACATTTTGATTCACACCGGACTGGCTGGATCGGACGTATGTATGTCTTATACAGCCTCACACTCGTCTTCACCGAGAGCTGCTCCTTAGAAGGGGATTAGTTGGCACATCCTCGCTTGTGCCTTCTGCTTGGTTTTCGTTGCGTGTTGACGGGTTTCTATGTCTTTGCAAATAAATATAATCGCCTGATGCTACCTAGGGTTGATCGTCATGCCCCACGTGTCGTAAAAGGTTTCAATCTTGTTCATATGTGCTTGCGCTAGCCGGACGGCGAGCTCTGGGTTGTGTGACTTGACCATCACTGCCGTGTCATCTGCATAGAGGGCGTTGATCACTGCGTGGTCTTCTATTTTGGGAATATCGCTGAGGTAGAGCGTGAAGAGGACTAGCCCGGGGGCTAATCCCTGCGGAACGAAGCCCATCATCTTCCTCCGCTCGGAGGTGATTCCGTTTACTACAGTAGTAAAACTCCTGTCGTCGAGGAAGGACTTGATCGTCTTGAATATCCTGGTGGGGAATTCTGCTCTCCTCATCTTCCTCGGCAACTCCTCGTGCCTGATTTTGTCGAACGCCTTCTCCAAGTCAAGTGATACCATGACTGTATTCTCATGTCTCGTGTGAGACGTGGTGATTCTTTCAGCGAGTCTGTAGAGCTGTAGGAACGTGGAATAATGTTCTCTGAAACCGAACTGATCATTACTCTATTAATTCAGATACCTTTACGTACTGTTGTATCCATTTCGAATCTCACAGATGGCAAAATTTTTAAAATTTTGTTTCGCTATTTACATTATAAGTAATAATTTAGACGAACATAATTTTTAATAAGCGTGAAATGATAAACAGGAAACACCAATTCAGACAGGCCGAAACGAGATATCTGGGAAAAGTGGCAAGAGTGAAGAGAATGGAAAAGAAAATAACTGAAGGTATTAAAAAATAACTTTAAATAAAATCCTTCAAAGACAAGATAAAAGCAAAGAAACTTAGATTTAAAAGAAATTATTTAATTCTGTCTATCATCGACACATAATAAATTGTTACGGAGTAACAGCAAATTACCAGAAATTCAAGAAGTCAATGTTTTCTCTAAATAATAATTTAATATTTTTTTTGTATATATCTGCAACGCGCACTTCTACAATTATTACTAAAAGGATTCCAAAAAATCATGTTTAAAATGACATTACTATTATTGATACGGTATTAAATGATAATGCCATTAAAAAATATGATCCTCATTTTTCATTTTATTCAAATGCGACACGTTAAAAGTGTGTCGAATGTTCTCTGACATCGCCAGCGTTACGAATTTAATTTAAATGCATTAAAAAAAGTTGACGGGCCTGCTCGTTTCATAAAAGAAAGATATGCTAATGTTCAGCGTGCATGAGACAAATGGCGAACATTAATTTCCTCATATGAGGTCCAATTCGTATTAATTTTACTGTAATCCTTTTTGTTTGCGACGATCGCGAACAAAGTGGTACGAGAAAAAGTTGACTTCACGCAAAAAGAAATCGAAAAGCAGATGTTTGCATTTTTAAAAATTAATGACTTGCGATTAAGTATTATTATTGAGATATAAATTTTGAAACGTCCTTCTGGTCATTATCTCTTTTTTTTTGTATTTATACCTACATGTATATTATCAAGTTCACTAACAAGAACATATTTTATACAGAAACTATTCACAAGAAATTAATACTATAGAAAAATGATTAATATGAAACTATCAAGAGAGAATATTTCTTAGCTTAAAAGCAATTATTCATAGGGTAAGATCGCCTGTAACCGGCCACCATCCTATAGTCGGCCACTTGTGACTTTTTCAAGAATAACTTAACCCTCTAATACATGAATTATCGAAATTTGTAATTATGTTTCTAGCAAAAATTTTAACAAACAGATGACCTTTGAAATAACTTACATTGGGTTTGGAATAATTTTGGTCGGCAAAATTGAATTTTTCAAAATTTAATTTTTTTGGTTACCAAATGGTAACATATTGCTGTGTGCTGTACCAGCAACATAATTTATAAAAATAATGTAATTTTTATTATATTTAATATATTCACTTATTTCTTAACAGCACGCACTTTCTGAGTACGCGTGAGTTCTATCAGTGTATTCAACCTTCTTTTCTCCTTGCTTATTTTTTTTTTATATATATAGGGATAAGGTTATAGTTTTTATTAAAGAAAAATCTGAGTCTATATAAAAAACATAATTGTATATTTTATTCAACATTTTTAAGAATAGATAGCATCGCTATACTATATCCATCCAAGAATTATAAAAGAAAACATAATTAAAAGAAAACATTTATACCGTATTCTCGATTGTAATGTTTTGTAGAATAAATATATCGATAATGCCTAATCAAAAATAAAATATTATCCTGTTTTAAAACAAAGAAAATTCAATTGAATATCAGTATTCTGTTAATATTGTGCTAATTCTATTATATCAGAAACATTATATTCGCACGTAATGCTCTGATAATCCTAGAACTTCGCAATGGTCAATGTTCGGAGGAAAAGCTTAAATTTGATCACTGGTAACAACCATTCGCACGCATTGCAACTAGCTTCTCAAAATCCACCACACCGAAACATTTCCCTTTTCTAAATATATATTTCAATTTTTAAATTTGAAATCAAAAATGAATTGCGAGAATTAATACATTCGCACGTTATATCCTCTTAACACCCAACACCATTAATAATCCTATTTGTGTTGTATATAAAGAAAAACTAATGAATTAATATTTTTACAGGACAATATCTATTATCCCTGCTGCCCAACGTTATACTGAATAAACGAGGACCAGACTTGCAAATCGTGTTTTGTCAACTTTTTCATGATTTGAGTTTTAGATGGCGTTGCAGTCTCTGGGCTTATTCTCACTGTTTACGTCACTTTGGACATTCAAACCACGCTATGTCTCATATTAAATACATAGGATATTTCACGTAGACATTCAAACTGTATTTTGTCGTTTGACTTTAGACAAACAAACCGTATTTTGTCGATGCTTTTTGACATAACACGGTTTGTTTGGAAATTTGTTCCGAATTTTCTGGACTGTGCGCTTCGCGCTCATTCTGCTTTGTGCATTGATTGAGTGATTAACTTTCTGTTTAAGTACCTAACATTAATAAAAAATGGATGAGGAAGAAAGCGAACATGTTGTTGGTGATTGCAACCGTGGCAGTAGAAAACGAACAATAAATCTTACTTCAAGACAACGGAAAAAGGAAGTCATGTATGATAACGTTAGGTTATGTTGATCACAAATTTACTATTTGAAATGGTTATTATTTTTCAAGGTATTCAAACCATGATTCAAACCTCGATAATTTTAATTTAAACTGCAAACACAAAGAAAACACACATTTTGCATGTAAAACAGGCACCAGAGAAGACATACTTACAATGAGAAATGTATTTTTTCGAAAAGCGGATAAAATTATACAGGATAATATATTGGCTAATTTATTAACTGTAAGCAATCCCAAACAAAAAAGGAATCGAAAATTGGATGGCAAGTCTCATATATTTTCTACGGTGTATAACGTACGTTAAATTTTAGACCTCCTAGTACCTATACCTACCTTAATTTTTTAATATTACAGATAATCATTAATGGGATTAAATACCAAATATGTCAAAAACTATTTATGGCTATTTATGGTATTGGCCCAACCAGAATTCGCAGAATTTGTACATCACTGATGAATGGGGATGCAATTGTAGAAAAAAGAGGAGGGGACAAACGATCTTTCGCATTTAAAGATAAACTGGCAGAGGTAAAAAACTTCATTCGCAATTTGAAAGGAACAGAAAGTCATTATGGACGTAATAAGTCGAGAAGAATTTACTTAGGATCACAATACAATATTAAGATACTTTGGAAGTTTTACAATGAGAAGGCTGAAGAAAGTTTAAAAGTAAACTATAAATTTTTTTCAAGAGTATTTAGTCGTCATTTTAATATTGGTTTTGGGAGCCCCGCCACCGATGTGTGCTCTTTTTGCGTCAGAACACTAAGCCAAATAGCTAACACAAAAGTAATAGCGGAGAAAATAGACGGCAAAACAAAACTAAAAGTTCATAAAACTCGCGCCGCTCAATTCTACAAGCTAATGAAAGAAAAACCTCCAAAAACTGCATCTTTCTGTTTTGACCTTCAGCAGGTGCAGGTACTTCCTAAGGTACCAATTCAGGAAGCTTTTTATGCTCAACAATTATCTCTCTATTTTTTTTTGTATAACAAGCATTGAGCGCCAGTCGCCAATTTTTTATTCATGGATGGAGAATCAAGCGGGAAGAGGTGCTATTGAAACATCCTCTGCTCTTCTTAATTTTTTACAGTCAACAGAATTTCCACCTGGCATAGAAAATATACGTTTTTTTGCCGACGGATGCGCGGGTCAAAACAAAAACAGTTTCGTTGTTCACCTATTAATGTATTGGCTTCATAAATTTGCACCAAATACAATAGAAGCTATAGAAATAATATTTCCCATTAGGGGGCATTCATTTCTTCCTGCGGATCGTATTTTTGGTCAAATAGAGAAGGTATTAAGACGACATAGTGTAATCAAAACTCCTGAGAAATATTGGGACTTGTATTCACAACATGGAAAAGTTCGAAAACTTGGTACAGATTGGCATTTGGTAAATATCAAAAATTCTTTAATTTGCCTAAAGAAAGTAGTTGGTATAAGTTCAAGCAGAAGAATAAAAATTAAAAGAGAAGCAGGGAGTAATAAGATTGTTATGAAAACTGAGACCCTTTACCGTAATGATGACAAATCAAAAAAATTCGAGACTCTATTAAAACCTCGAAAACGTATAGATCAGATCGACCTACCCAAACTGCCATTAAAACATACAATTAAAAAGAAAAAGATAGACAGCTTGCGCAATCTACTCATCTCATTAGGTGGTGAGAATTGGATGGATGATCCTGATTTAAAGTGGTTGCTACCTATAATATCTGAGGATCGAGACAGTCAAGATCATTCGGATGAAGAGGCCTGCGAATGTGATGAAATTGAAGAAGAACATTTTGTGTAAACAGTTCAGTGTGGTAAAAACATTATTTGAATATTGGGTGATTTATTTTACTTTCTGTTTTCAAACTAAATAAGATTTTATTAACAAGGGACAATCAAAAGTTATTTTGTCAAAGAAAGACAACCGAAAGGCACTTTGTCAAACAGTTTTTTTCAGTATTCAGTACCTAATTTAAATTTTTCTAGTGTAGTAATTTACAATTATAATTAAGTTATTTTTTTAAGAATATATAGTTAAAACCAATTTGTTGTTGCTTTAACCGTTTCTGAGCGATAATTAATCGTTTCTACTGAAATTTTACAAAAACTGACAAAACACATTTTGCAAGTCTGGTCCTCAAACATTTGCACATTGTATTCCTTCAAATTGTGCCATAGGCATCCCCATTTTTTTAAATACACAAGATATTAACAAAGAAAATTTATTATAATTAATGAAAATTAGATAAAATAAAATTAATATGCTAATACAACAATGAATGTACATCTAATCGTGGTGTATCTGACCCTACGATTAATTCTTTTTTTAAAGTCTTTATCTTTCGAAGTCGCAATCAGTATCTCATCTTGTTCATTGCTGTTTTTGAATTTATACCCGGGAAAAAAAATATTTAACGCCTGTCACGCCACCACCGAACTAAAATTTAGGTTGTCGCCCTGCGTCATCCGTAAAATCTCTGCCCCCAAGTTGCCGTCGTGACACCAACACACACGCACTTATTGTCTTTGACAGTTCATTCACGTAAACGTCAACACACTGCAAATTGTTTGCTAATTTAAAAGTCTTTATTCCCTAAACTATTCGGCATTTTCGCATCTTCAAAACTAGGTATATTTTTTTATTAATACAATTCTTCCTTGTATTTGTTTATGAACTTGTTGCCTTTTTCCTCATTCGTCACATATTTTCTTTTTCCATTAACTAACACAATCCTTATTCTTCTTTTATTTATTTCAGTATTCGGTAAATTGGAAATATATTATAAATAACAGGTATTCTTCTTCCAACATTATTCGTACTATCACTATCCGTCTGGCCTGCTATTTCGTCGCTGCTTTCGACCCAAGACTTTTCCAATGGTGATATATTTATATGTAAAAAAACTACAAACAAAGTTTATACCATATTTTCTTTTTGTAGGTCTTCAAACCATACGAGTCTTTCTACAGTCTATGAAACATAGTGCTACGCACACAAATTCATGAATGTTTATTTTGTTTGTTCAGCTGTCTTTTATATAAAAACATTATTGCTGATCGTTCCGTGTCAAGATATACTTATATCCTTTTTTTTTCTATAATTATAAGTGAAAGTAAATTTTATTATTTAAGTATAATTTATATAAATCCCTCTTATAAAATTTTATTACATTGTGCACGTTTTCAAATTCATATATTATATTTATTCAACTATATTTTCTTCCCTTGAATAACGTATTTGATCTTGTTCGTATAGTTTTACTGCGTTTAAATGACTAATTCTCTTCACTGTTCCGTCCTTAAGCATAAGCCTTTCTCGGTTGTTTGCTTTCATTACCCTTTTATTTTTAAACAACGGTCCATTATTCAAAATGTTTAGTGCAATTTTCACGCATTTTGAAAAGTTAGGTTGTTTTTCATTGTATACAAACCATACATCCTGTTTATCTTTTCTATAAAAGAAATATATAGCTTAGATTTATCTTGTCTTTTATTTTGTACCTATCTAATACTTAATTTGTAAATACTTATCTAAATAAATTCATTTTATGTTTGAATTTTCTATACCTAAATGTATGCAACTCATTATACCCTTATGTTATATGTATTGCAAACATAAACGAACTTAATGTTGAAATCTTCAAACACAATAAAATCTGATTCTTTACTGTTTCTTTTATTTATTTTTTTTTACTTAAATTAATCCTTAATACTATTCTTATTATTTTTAATATGCAAGAGACCACGGCAATATGAACCCATACAACAAAACAAAAGATTTAAAAAAAATCAGAAAATGTAGTAATTTTATTGATGAATTTGTAAGAAACAATTGTTTTTGGAATTGCAACAATAGTGAACTTGGCATTTTTGACATTTTACGCGAGAAAGCCCCTTGCAGCCTTGCAGCTTGCATCTTTCGCGTTCAATTGTCCATTCTGGCCAATGGCTAATATGATCACTCTGAACAAAATTGTTTGGTCTCGGTTCCAGGCATTTTCGCGACTTTTTGGGTGGTTCTGGTGTTCCATTGTTTGACCCGCTTGGCCTTCCTCTTTTGTTAGATGCTCAAATTCCTGTAGAGCAAAGCTGTTCTGCCAAAGAGTTTTGAATTCGAGAAGTGGACTTGTTGCCTTTTTATTCGTCTATACAATAGCCAAGAATTTACCACCACAACATCTATCATATGATAAAATATTCGGTGATACCACTTCCGACTTTTTAGATTTATCGGGTAAAGTCCTATTAGCAAATCCTGCAAATCAACACCCCCCCCCCCCCATATGGCGGTTGTATTATGTGATTATATTTGGACAATCTACTTCTTTTTTGCAGTTTTTAGACTTGAAAAATCTTTCTACTTTGGTGATAGGCCGGCTTCCACAATACTCAGAAATTAGAGTGACAATTTTGTTGTCGTACCACTGCACATCATGTATATCGATCCCATCAAACTTTGTTGTGCTTTCATTTATGGTACCTCTTCCTTTTTGCTTCATTTGTTTTTCTGTCTGTCCTTGATAATCAGGCAATCGATTTTGGCGGGCAGTGGCCACAGAATGAATTTTCCGTTTCGCTAAGTATGATATTAGCGGCAACGAAGAAAAATAATTATCGTAGAAAATTTTGTGGTGTTTGTCATGTGGAATAGGTTTGCTCGATCGAAGTACAATGTTACTTGCGGCCCCCAAATCAGGCTCATTATCATCAATTGCATAGCCTTGCTTTCCCGCAAACAATTCAAAATTGTAGGAGAAAGCGGATACCCCACTAAGAACCCACATCTTGTACCCCATTTATGGGGTTTCTTAGGGTTGTACGTTTTTATACTAATCCTTCCTTTAAACGGGATGATCTGTTCACCGCAAGACAGATGCTGTTCAAGAGAAATGGTCAAACAGGCTTTTCTGATTGTTTCCATAACTGACATAATTTTATCTAAACTGCTTGTACTCCGACTATTGTCTGAAAAATGCAATAAACTTTTGATTACCTCCAATCTATTTACTGGCATAACATTGGCAACTTGCGAAATTCTGGTTTGAGGAGACCAATAGCCTCTGGTATTAGGTAGTTTGATAATCGACATTCAACTTATCATACCCACAAACCGTTGTATTTCCTCAACACTAGTGCACAACAGTCTATTAGGTCGTGGTTGGACGCTATATAAACAAAATGGGTGAACAACTTCGGTGAAAAGTCTTCTGATAAAAAGTGTCCAGAAAGTATCTAATTTCAAAATTTCATCAGGAAGTAACTCACTGCCACAAAATAGTATACCCGCTTCATCTTTACTCGTCACTGAATTTTTCCTGTTCAATTTTGGTTTTTTAGTTACTTTCCCTCTGGATTTTTGGTTTGCTGGATTCGGGTCTTGATTATCGAGTTGTATTAGAGGAATATCATCTTCATCTGAGAACTCATAATCACTCTCTTCAATGTTGTTTGAAGAAACTCCTGCTTCTACCAATAACTCTTCATTAGGGGTGTCATCGTCATCTGACAACTCACTGTCCTCACTATCAGAGAGGATATCACGAATGGCACAGTTTTGCGTAACATTTTTTCGCCCGTAAAATGTTTTAGGATCCATTATCTGGAAGAATTTCATGTATCAATATAATTCTATATTTTACGAAAATGTTTGGTCAATGCATAACGTTTCCGAACGGTAACATTCGTTGAGCACGTAATTGTTTCGATTTCCTCATGCAAAAGGTCATATTTGAGAAATACAACATGACATAGTAATGATTTATGTAACCATTTTTATTTTTTACTATAGCAGTTCTTACCTTTACTTCACTATAAAAGCTTCAAACTTCTAGTTGAACACACCAAGGTTACAACTATAACCTTGCTTTTGTGCTGTCAACAAATAAAAATCACATTTACAACACCTAGCACCATCTATCAATTTACGCACGTACCAATCCATTCAGTTATGTTACCAGGAGGTAACGACATGCATACAAGGAACAGTTTATAGTAATGCAAAATAGATAGGAAATTTTAAAGTTTGAGTTACATATGCCATCTTCAGCAAGGAAGATTTAAAAAGGACACAATATTTTAACGAATTTGGAAAGGAAAAGCACAGCCAAACAAGCGGTGCATAAACCGGGGAGGTTTATAAAAGCAATTGGTGGTGCTTAGACCCTTTAAAGTGTTTTAAGAACTAGCGCTCCTGTTAGGAAGGATGAAAGTAATTTAACACTGGCCCAAACGTCGACAGCTGACAAATGTTGAATTATTATATATTATCAGTGAAAATATAATTAATTTATGATGGTTCAAGTAAAGAGCTATAGAACATTGACTTTGGGGCTATCTCCTTCCAGTTCTGACAATATAAGATCGTCAGCATCGAATACCATAGAAGCACCAGAACCAGCTTACAAAAAAAGGAAGAAGGAATGATCAGTTTGCCCAAAAGATACTATTCAAAGCAACTGCTGCACTGGAGAAAGTTGGTCAGTTCACTGAAGACCACTTAGATGTTCTTGGCCTGTAAATACTCGTACTAAACAATTACTTTTTAATGAAAAAGGATAATTTATAAATATGTATGTATAATAAACGATAATTGATGTAGCTCGAAGTGTACACACGTGTTATAAGAAGAAAATTGTAAAAGCTTCAGTGTAAAAAGCTCAAAAGAAATCAAATTTAGTATGGACAGGTGGCAAATTTTCCAAATTATTTTAATTTGCTACTGTTATGTCTCTTTTGTACGGTGGTAAAGTGTGCTAGAATAAAAGAACGTGGAACAACAACAGATAAGCAGAAGAAATACTAAAATAAGTTTTTGTTAATGTTTCTAAAGTGGGTGTTTTGCAAAATAAAGTAAACAATGCAATGCCTTACAAATCCCTCTTGTTAAAACCCAAGCGAGGTCCAACCTTTATCTATGATTAGTCAGACACCGCGAGGAACCCAGCTGGTGCGAAAAGTATTACCTTTTCCCTACCCTGACTGTAATTGTGTGGTATGTGAACACTGAAGGAATAAAATCAGAACAATCAATATGGGATCTGTAAAGGAAAATGTGAAAGAAATAAAAAAAATGTTTTTGCAATTAAACACTAAACTAAAAGCTATCGAAAATAAACTGGATAAAAATTCGAAAGCAATTATCGAGCTGAAACAGGCAAAACCAACAATTAAAAATGACAATTAGGGAACATAAAGAAAGAATGGAAAAAGTTGAAAGGGAGATAAGGGGAAAGAATGTCATAATACAAGAAACATCAGATATAGAGGAGGAAAAACATGAGGAGGTAAAGGAGAAAGTGGTGGGATTATTTAGAAAAATTGGAGTAGAAATTAATTCAAATGTAGACATCAATAAAATTATGCCAAACAAGACGAGACCAATCCTTGTTAAGCGGCAAACGTGTAATAAGAAAATGGATATAGACGTCTGGATTAACGAAGATTACACGAAAAAAGTTCAAGAGGATAGGAAACATTTGATACCCCGCTTAAAACTGGCAAAGCAACAAGGACATAAAGCCTCGGTGGATTGTAAATAGCGAAGTATACGGGTTAGAGGAAGTGAAAAATAAAGGAAAGGAAAGCCACAGTGACAAAAAACGTACGGTGAGTAAAAGATCCCCAGAGAGTCAGGAAATTAATCAACAACTAAGGAAAATCACAAAAAGTGGACCAAGAAACTAGAAAGGGGCAGATGAAGGGAATAATGACAAGGCTATGAAAAGGAAAACGAAGAAAATCATAAAATGGTAGAGAAAAAGAAAACGGCAATAATAAGAATAGAAACTCGGAATATAAGAACGATGTTAGTTATAGGCAGAATAGAGAAAGTCGCTAGAGAAATGATGCAATATAAAATAGAAATACTGACTCTGTGGGAAATAATATGGAAGGGAGAAGGTAGAATTGATAAAGAAGAATACACACTGTTGTGGTGAGGACGAGAAGGACAGAATGGAACAGTATTTATGATAGATAAACAAGCGAGAAGGAACTTATTAGAATTTAAGACAATAAATGGAAGGATTTCGTACATAAGACTGAAAAACGATATAGCGAATATCACGCTGGTCATTTTGCTTCCGACAGCAGTAGTTAATTCTTCATTGGGACTTTTGAACTGTCAGTACAAACACAAAGCATCACTTTTCTCCTAATAACATAATCTATTATCTTTCCAATTTAATTGGCAAAAGGTTATCATAAAATTTGACCTCCATTTTATAATGTCATATCCTGTGAAATTGTTTGTTTACTTAATATTTAATATTTTCTCTTAAAGAATATATAAATGTTTGAATATTCTGAAAACGAAACACTTAAATAAATAGCGAAGCTGCTAAGTTAAAAGGAGTGCTGTAAATAAATAATGAAGAGAACTTATATTCTGTCAAGAGAGCAAACCTTCACTTCTCCCGCACGGCTTGATGACTGAAGTTAAAGAAACGTTGTATGAGTCCGTTAGGGTCCTCGGAGGACTGTTGCTTGGCATGCATTCGTACGTGTTTTATATCAGTTGTCTACCTGCTGTCTCGTAAAATTTCTCCGTATACACCACTGACATAAATATTTCAGATGACGAATTTGTTTTGATAGCAAATTCATCTGCTAAATGTGTCTATATATATGCAATAAGTTGATATGCATACGTAAGCAAATATAAATTACTTACTTGCGTAGAAACTGATACTATTCAGTAATAATAATAACAATAATAATAGTTTACTGGACAGTTTATACAACAAAAAAGAAACAATATATACGTATACAATTTACATACACATACACATGCATGCATATGCAATAACATTATGAATACGTGCCATAGGAAAACATCATCAATTTTGCCGAAAATCCCTGTTCTTCCTGATGCTCCCACTGGAGAAGCGCAAAAACTATAATTTTAGTTAAACTGTAATAAGTAACCAAAGTAAACACACTACAAAACAATGTAATAACAGATGAAAGAAGTAATGCAATTTAAAAAAAAAGGAAAATAAAAAACAGTATAACCAGGTCTGCTCAACCACCAAGCTTCCCCACAGTCGACCTAAATGCACACAACGAGGACGCGCTTTATATCCATGGGCATACCGCACCATTTCGGAATTTCTTAATTTAATTACTCAAATTAAACTTTTTTCCGCAATTCAAAAAGCTATATCTCACAAGAAAACATTGATCTACACGGGAATTACATCCGTTTTGATCAATTTCATTTAAGTATTTCAGATTTTGACCGAGAAACACACTTACATTTTACTCTAATTTGGAATAAAAAATGAGTCGAAGAGAAGGAGATGACGCCATTTTGAGATCGTAATTTGTTGTGTACGTTTTGTAGTGCTTGTTTAGAATGGCGGCATTGATTGAAAATCCCGCCGTTTGTAATATTAGATCTGTAATTCGTTTTCTAAATGCAAAGAACATTAAACCAGTCAACATTTATCAACAAATCTGCGAGGCTTATGGGGAAATGTAATGAGTGATGGTGAAAAGATGGGTCCGACAGTTCAATGAAGGACGTGATCAAGTGCACGATAACGAACGATGTGGGGGTTCATCTTTGGTTACTGATGAAATGGTTCGTGTAGCTGAAGAAAAGATTAAGAAAAACCTTAAGTTTACTGTTTCTGCTCGTTTTATGGAATTTTCACAAGTTTCAAGATCGCTTACTCATGAAGTTGTTACTGGAAGACTGGGTTTTCGAAAATTTTGTGCTTGTTGGGTGCCAAAATCGTCTGGGCAATGCACTAGACTTTTTAACACGTTACGACAATGGCGGTGATGACTTTCTGAGACACATGGTAACCAGAGATGAGACTTGGATTGCTTGTGACACCCGTGAAACTAAACGACAATCGATGGGTGGCGAGGAATACACACTTCCTCGCCACCAAGGATTAAAGCCATGCAAATTATGACGCCTCGAAAAATCATGTGTACAGTGTTTTGGGATTCGCAGACAATGCATTTTACTGGTAGATTTTTTTAAATTTTTTTTAACAAAAAATCTAACTTGACAGTAATAAAATTTAGTCTATAAAATACTACTTCCCTCGACTATTCTTCACTAAAAGTTGGGGAAATAGGAGTAATAACTAAAAATTCTTCCAATAAATTTGTAACGCCATCTATTTGAATATTTTTCAAGTAACATTGAAATTAACAGTTAATTGTAATCAACTCAAAAAGCGATAAATTCACTATACCGGGCTCTTTTTTTATCATTACACATAGCATTTTCCCTATGTGTAATGATAAAAAAAAATTGTCAATGCATTAGCGATATAGTCACTGTATAGTAGACAACCAGTTATACACCAATGAAGAATTTACGTATAGCATACCTTAATTTTTAAATCAGGTTGCCATGACGGGAAAAACATTTTTTATGTCTAATATTTCTGAATTTTTATTCAAACATAAGTCATAAATTAAATACATTTTATTAAAAAATATATAATTTATTTATAAGTCATGGATAAATACAACAGAAATGAAAAGGTGGCAATAGTAATGTGGTACCAGAAAAATAATAGTTTAAGGCAAGTTAGAGACATGTTTTCCGTCAATTATCCAGACAGGCCTATACCTTGTGCAAAAACAATTCTGAACTTTTTAAAAAATTTCAAGAAGATGGTTGTGTTCTAAATTCTCACAAAAAAAGAAATAGAACCAATCATGTTCGAACAGAAGACATGAAATTAAATATCCTGTGTTACGTAGAGGAACGGTCTGTAGGATCGCTTTTAGATGTAGCTAAACATTTTGGAGTATCGTACAGTTCGGTATACAAAACTCTGAAAGAATTTAAATATAGGCCATACAAAATATCAAATCATCAAGAGCTTTTCGAAGAGGATAAGATAAAACGAACTGAGTTTTGTGAAATAATGTTTAACATGTTAAATGAAAACCAAGAAATTTTAAATAAAATAATTTTTACTGATGAGGCTACATTTACCGTAAACGGTGAAGTCAACTCTCAGAACTTTCGGTTTGTACCCTACATTTATCCATGAAAAATTATTAAATTTCCTATCCATTAATCCATTAGGTGCTGGTCCCGTACAAATCCTCACGCTCAAAACCTGACCCGAACACAGTACCCTCAAAAAGTTAATGTCTGGATTGGAATAATAAGCGATAGACTTATTGGCCCATTTTTTATTGACGGTAACCTCACTGCAGTGAACTATTTGAATTTGTTGAGAGACCATATCATTCCATCAATTGAGATGATGTATGTTGATGAACCCTGGTTCCAAATCTACTAACGCTATCAGGAATTTTTTAAATAACTTATTTCAAAGACGGTGGATTGGTAGATTTGGTCCCATACTATGGCCTCCAAGATCAGCTGATTTATCTCCAAATTACTATTTTCTTTGGGGTTACCTAAAAAGTAAAATTTACAACAAAGTACGAATACGCAACTTGAATGAACTAAAAGAGCGTATACGTACTGCATGTAATGGAATAAGGCCAGAATTTATTAGAAATACACTTCGTTGCTTTCAAGATCGCCTTGCTTATTACCTTGAAAGACAAGCTGGACATTTCGAGAACTTGTTATGATATTAGACTTCACATTTAAGTTCGTTTAATTGTTATAATAAACTAATTATTTTGTTCCAAGTGATATTCTGCATTTTCTTTATTAAAAACATAACCTTATTCTTCTAAGCTTTATTTTGCTCTGTATCGCCCAGTGTTACCAGTACAAGTATTATTGCCGAATCAAATACTTTCGCGCTAAATTTTAACAGTTTCGTAATAAATATAAAAGGTTTTATTTACGCTGCAAAGTTTAATCTTTCCGTACAAATAATTTATGGTAGAAGTAAGAGAAACGGATCTCCAGAATACAATTTTATTTGTATCGGCCAGTGGGAAATGGCGGGAAATCCTTAATGTAGCAATTATGATGTTGACGACGTGATATATTTCGAATTTTAAAATTGTAAGAAAAATTGTACAAAATTAGTTATTTACGATATAATTGTTAAAAGTGCTATTTTATTTTGCGAGTAAGATTTGCGACACGAGGGTGATTAGGAATTGGAGCAATTTAAAATAAGCAAAATAAAATAACATTTTAACACGTGTATCGTACAGTGCTCTGTATCGCCCAGTGTTACCAGTACAAGTATTATTGCCGAATCAAATACTTTCGCGCTAAATTTTAACAGTTTCGTAATAAATATAAAAGGTTTTATTTACGCTGCAAAGTTTAATCTTTCCGTACAAATAATTTATGGTAGAAGTAAGAGAAACGGATCTCCAGAATATTATTTTATTTGTATCAACGTTACGCGGCCAGTGGGAAATGGCGGGAAATCCTTAATGTAGCAATTATGATGTTGACGACGTGATATATTTCGAATTTTAAAATTGTAAGAAAAATTGTACAAAATTAGTTATTTACGATATAATTGTTAAAAGTGCTATTTTATTTTGCGAGTAAGATTTGCGACACGAGGGTGATTAGGAATTGGAGCAATTTAAAATAAGCAAAATAAAATAACATTTTAACACGTGTATCGTACAGTGTTTCTGCTACAAACTCAATTTTTATTTTAACATTTTAATAAAAAGTTTAACGAAAATTGACTGATAAAAATCTTATGACAGCTCACTGTTCCTGCTTGTCAAAATACGAGTGTATACTGGTTGTCTACTATACAGTGACTATATCGCTAATGCATTGACAATTTTTTTTATCATTACACATAGGGAAAATGCTATGTGTAATGATAAAACAAGAGCCCGGTATATATAAGAATAAAAACGTCATAAGCAAGACTATAGTAACTTAAACTAAATTTAAATGTGAGTAATAGGTACTTAGAACAAATGCTTAAATTAATTAGGTAATCTATTTTAGGTTAGGTATAATACTAATCATTTTAATCAATAATATTTTTTTAGTTTATGCTCGTATACAAAAAATATTGTCAAACCACTTGCATGAAGATATCTTCCACGCATTCGCGCAATTAAAAGCACTCGCTTCCCTTCGGTCGCTCGTACTAAAAGTTGGGGAAATAGGAGTCATAATTAAAAATTCTTCCACTAAATTTGTGGCGCCATCTATTTGACTATTTCTGAAGTAACATTGCAATTGACAGTTAATAAGAATAAAAACGTCATAAACAAGAATATAATAACTAAATTTAAATGTGGAGTAATAGGTACGTACAAGAAATGCCTAAATGAATTAAGTAATCTGTTTTAGGTTTGGTATGATACTAATCACTTTAATCAATGATATTTTTTTAATTTATGCTCGTACAAAAAATATTGTACAAACTACTTGCATGAAGACATCTTCCACGCATTCGCGCAATTAAAAGTGCCCTCATGCGGGAAAATAGTCTTCCCGCACTTGGATCGTAAATAACTATTATTATAGAATCTCTGCTTCTTTTCTTTTCATTACCAAACGGAACTTACTTTCTGGACTTACCTCGTATATAACGATCCATGTATTTTGGCCTTTTGTATGGATAATCCTGTTGGACAATAAAATGCATATTATTATTATTATTATTATTAATTTCGTACAAATTAGGAACGTGTGTTATATATAATTTTTGTTATGCGTATGATTGTTCCTTGTTTTAAATGACGTATTTAAATGGACGATATAAATTACTGGAAATTATTTATGACGCTCTAGGGATACGCAACTATAAAAATATGCACATGATGTGTATGTTCAAAAAACTAAAAATTGTTGACGTTTAAAATGTTTGACATAATTCCGTTGATAGTTTTGATATCGAAAAATGGCAAACAAAAAACAGAACTGCCAATAATATTTATAATTAAAAGTGACTACAGAATTAAATTCGTTGTGTACAACATGAGGGCGTCGGAAGCAAACACAGCAGCCGATCGGCGTAATTTGAACGGTTGCATCGGACATTTTTTTTAATTAGAGATCGTAGAGTGCAACGTGCAAAAACAGACATTTTGCAAAATTGTTAGCATTAAACAATAGCTTGAATTTAATTTCGTTTTAATTCCCTCAAGGCATCAATGGCCAATAATTAAAAATTTACGTTTATTTAGTCAAACTGGTCAGTGCACCACTTACGCATATATACCTCCAAAACATTTACAAAAAGTGAAATTAGTTCGTTGTTTTGTTGTCCGGTTTCCCCTCATCAATTATTGCCAAAATTTACTTATTCATTTTCTGAAAGAGCATGTTTTTCCTGAATTTAATTTTTTTCTTGATATTTTTTTAAATTTTCGTTAAATTGAACATAACTTAACGTATTTTTTTATTGTACTGTAATGTGTTAAATTGTGGGACAGTATTTAGAAAGACTATGAAAGATATTGTCCAGAAATAAATAAACGGAAAACATCTTTCATATTGTTCGTAACTCGAAGAGGAAACATAAAATTCTTGCTATTATCGTAAACATAAATGTTAAAATAAGAAGAAGTAAATGGTATTAATATTACTAAAAAAATAGCTAAGTTTAAAATGCAGTAGGCGGCATATTACAGCATATTTCAGCAAATACGTCTGAATGAGTAAGCAATATGGTATGCTTAAGAACGCTCTCAAGAGACATCTATTAAATACTAATATACAGGCTAAGCGGTAAGTCGAGTTTTCGCGACAACCCGAAGTGACCTCAATGGCCGAAGTTAAAGGGTTTAAGGAGTGGCGGCCCGTGACATTTTGAGACGGGAGGGCACCGGGGGGGTCTGAGTGTTTAATATCAAAAATTAAATACAAACAAAAAAATAAACTCAATATGTTATTTAATTAACTTGTTTGAAAATAAAATCCATTCGCCGTTCCTTACGATTAGCAAAATGATTAATAACTAATTCATTGAAGTTTGGTGTTGATGTCAGTAATTGTTTTTCAATGGAACACTTGCTGAGGTACATAGTTTGCTTTCCTGCATGGTATTTCTAGAAAATGTTTTTATTCTCTTTAAAGTTGAAAAACAATATTGCAATATTCTTATTTTTATTAACTGCACTAAATTTAACATCAGTTGCCAGTGCTTTTAATAAATATCTGCCACAAACCCCTAGAAAATAGTGTAAATTCTCCTGTTTAGGATAGGATTTCATTTTAGATTTGGTAGCTACAACTCGAAGCTGTTTTAGGCCTGTATGAGACGATGCTAAATTTTACAGAGAATTTCTATGTAAGTTATTACGAAAATTTTCTGCTTTAATTTAGCATACAATTTTGATATTATTGCATTACTCCTGTATGACACGTATGCATTATTACATATCAAATTTAGCACACGCACATGCGTAATATATGATGTAGTGACGTAATTTTAATGTTATCGTAATTGAAAGGTTGGTTGCTCTTCGAGAAATTAGTTTTAAATTCTTTGATTCATTAGGATACACAGTTAACCTTTATAATCATCTTCTCCTGATTTTTTTCCTAGGTTTATCTAAAATATATATTTCTTTAAATTTATATAAACAAAAATTAAATGCGTTAGTTAGTAAGCGCATCACTTAAGAGTAGCCAGATTGATCTGACTATTTTTTAAATATTTGTAATAGTCCGAATAAGGCTTTTAGGAAACGAAAAATAGAAAAAGTTGCCCGGAAAAATCGAAAATTCGGGAAAACTTAAAGTGCTTTTTTCTGCTGGAATTTTGTATTAATTTGAAACCATATTTTGTTTAGTTCGTTAGGGTCCTGACAAATTTTCAGTGGAAAAAAAATCGGGACAATTACAAAAAAAGTCGGCAAATTCGGTTTTGGCTAATGTTTTTTTTTAAATGTTCGTAATAGTTCGAATAAGGTTTTTAGGGAAAGAAAAATTGGAAAAGCTGTCCGGAAAATTGAAAAATGCGAGAAAACTGAAATTTCTTTTTTCTATAGGAGTTTTGTATGAACTCAAGACTATAACTCAAGATTCGAACGATGGATATGCATAATTCTGTTTTTTTTTAGTTCGTTATGATCCTGGAAAGTTTTTGCGAAGAAAAATTGGATCAATTACAAAAGAAAGTTGGAAAATACAGACGAACTACAAAAATCATAATTTTTCTTATTCCTTCTTCTTTATTGTGGTTTTGAGTTAGACTATTTAGTCTTTTACTCGTCATCTGATTGCGGTGAATCTTGGAATGTTGGAGTTTGTAAAGTAAGACTTTGTTGCTCGTGTTCAACTTGCTTTTTCTGCCTATAAGACGCCATAGTTGGCATCTTGTTTGTTTGGTCTTGGTTATCGTTTTTGCTATGTGTGTGTTGTAATTGAGCTTTGTATCCAGGTATGCTCCCAGGTATTTAACTTCTTAACTCCATGGTATAGTGTTGTTTTTGATGGTTATTTCGTTGTCGGTTATTTTCCGCTTCTTTTGAAAGATTATTGTTTGGGATTTGTCTTTGTTTATTGTTGTCCTCCATTGTTTGAATCATTTTATTGTGTTATCTAGGTGCGTTTGGCGTTTCTGTACCGCGTTCGTCAGACATCTTGATGCTGAGACCAGTGCTTTATTGTCTGCAAGGGTGGCCGTATTTATATATCTTGTAGGATTTGATGCTGGTATGTTGGCTGTGAATATTGTATATAAGTAAGGCGACAGGTATGAGCCCTGGGGAACTCCCTCTATTGGGTGTTTTATTGTGGAAAGTGTGTTCTGGATGTTAACTTGAAAGCAGCGTCTTTGGAGAAAATTGTTCGTGATGTTTATGAGGTGTGTTTGGTAATTGTGTATTATCATTTTATAGATAAGTCACTGCCTCTATACTTTGTCAAATGTCTTTTCTATGTCGAGAAATACAGCTGCTGTCATTAGGTTTTCATTGAATCCTTCTTGGATAATTTCCGTGACTCTTGAGAGTTGTGTTATCGTTGAATATTCTTCTCTAAACCCGTGTTGATCTTCTGTATTATGTTTGAGTGTCAGAGTGGTACTTTATCTTCTGTAGGATTATTTTTTCTATCACTTTGCTAATGGATGGTAACAGGCTTATGGGCCTGTAGCTGCTTGGTATTGTTTGGGGTTCCTGGTTTAGGTAAAACTATTATTTTGGCATGTTTCCATATCTTTGGGAATGTTTGGAGTCTGATAATGGAGTTTACTATTGCTAGAATTGACATTATTGCTTTTGGGAGGAGGTTTTCTAGTGATCTGTTAGTGATGTTGTCTATACCAGGAGCTTTTTTGGTATTTAATGCTTTAAGGATTGCTTTTAGGTACTCGGCTGTGACTGGGTCGTTGCTGGGGGTAACTGTTTGTTCTAGTTCTGTTTTGTAGCTCAGTTTGTGTTGTTCTTTCTGTTATGTCTTCGTTCCAAGTTATTATAATTGGATTGTGGTCAGAGCTCATGACACTTTCGGTTTCTATCTTTATGGTTTCGTTAATGTTTTTACTGATTGCTAAGTCTAAGGTACAAGGGAAGTTTCCTATTCTGAAGAAGGTTGGAGAATCAGGAGCATGTATGGTTATTCTTCTGTTTTCATGGTATTTTAGGAGGTTTCTTCCGTGTTGATTGTTTGTGTCACATCCCCAGGTTGTGTGCTTAGAATTTAAACCGCCCGCCAAAATTATATGGTTGTTGTTATTATTGTAGATCTTGTCATAATCTACCTTTTCTCGAATTGCTGGAGTAGGAAGGTATGCGGCATAGATATGCAGATCGTAGTTGTTGACGTGTAGAATTATGCCATTTGTTTCAAGTACTGTGGTAGGTGGAATTGGTACTTCTGTGTGCTTGATGCCGTTTTTTACTAGTACTGCTGTGCCTCCTCCTGGTACTCCTCTGTCTCTTCGCTAGACCTTATAGTTTCTGATTTTGAGTCTCATGCCTGGTGTTAGATGAGTTTCTTAATTCATCATAATATTTGTACACACTCTCGATCATAACTGACAATAGGAACGACATATTTGGTTGGGGATGAAAATAATTCTAATTGAATGTTTTCAACTGAAGAAAATCTGCAAGATCTGGACAAAATCTGGAGAACGCATTCCAGCTTAAATTAAAATAAAATTACATTTGTTTTTACTTTTGTGTTGATTAGCGATCTGTCCAACAAATGTAGTTAGTTTATTTCTATTTATCTATCAATTTTTCGTCACTATGTAACCGATTGACTTGATTCAAAATTTAACAACCAGTTACTGGAAAAGAAATTATGATTATTAAATTTTTAAATATTCTTTTGACTTTCCTATACGTAGTATAAGGAAGTCATGTGATGATGAAAATTTTCGACCTCGATACCGAGAAAGTGGTTTTTAAAAAATGTCTGTGTGTCTGTCTCTGTGTGTGCCTGTGTGTGTGTGTGACCACGATAGCGGTCAAACCGCTGTAGATATCAATTCCAAATTTTGTATTTACGTGTCTAATCTCCCTCTTGAGATCTGGTTAGTTTTTCAGTAAAATCGGTAGACCGGAAGTAGCAGTTTACTTCAGCGAAAAAATCGAATTTTGCAAATATTTCGTCAACTACTAAGTTTAAACAAATTTATTAAGAATTCATATGTACTTAAAATTAAAATTGAGAACCATTTTATTTAAAAAGTTTTTCGAAATTACTACCGGAAGTAGGTCTTTTACTCTTATCGAAAATCAGTTTTTTGCCAATATTTTGCAAGTCATGCTTTTTAGACAGGTACCCCACGAATATAAAAGTATTTAGAACTTAATTTCCAATATCTTTTGTATAAAAAAAATTTCAAAATTCGGACCGGAAGTATCACTTTTACTCTTACCGAATAACGATTTTTTGCAAATATGTCGTAAATTATGCATTCTATATATATTTATTAAGAGTACAAAAGTATTTAGAATTGGATTTGCAATATTTTTTGTATACATGAAATTTCAAAATTCGGACCGGAAGTAGCACTTTTATTCTAAGCGAGTAGCACTTTTTTTCGAATATCTTGGAAAGTATGCATTCTCTAGCGATTTATTAAGAGAATGAAAGTACTTAGAATAGGATTTTGAATGAGTTTTGTATAAAAAAATTCTTAAACTTGTATAGTTTGAAACGCTCATACGTATAAGACAGTCGTGTGGTGGCCACACCTCATTTTTTGTATACGTATAACATACGAAGAAATTCTTTTAACAGGAACATTTTGTTATAGTAGGAATTTTTTATTATTCCTATTATTCTTTAGGCTGTCATGGTTTGCCGTGTGAGATTCCACTGCATGTGAGAAAATCGACGCAAATATCCACATATACATACATATATCAGCTTAGGTAAACGGAAACATATCCGAGTGTGTATATAAATATTCATATCTGCATATTCCGCATTACATAGCGTATTAAAATTAACGGTATGATCCTGATTGATTTCAATATTTGAAGAGCAAAGAGAAGAATTTCTTGGTTGATTTCAAAGCGCTCGTCCTCACTATAACATACTAAATCTGCTTATAAATTGTAACTTCGGTTCAACAATAATTGTTTACATTCCATTACGTTATATCTTTACCTATACACTCTCTCTGTGTAACTGAGTCTATTTACAATGTCCTATGAATTCTGGGCAAACAGTATCATCTCTGACCGCCGCGCTGTTTGCTCTATACTACGGGGCCTTCGTGCACATCAAATGGGAACATTCAGAGTATATTTAAAATAAAATTACACATACATAGAAATGTATTTACATGTGTATGTACATGCGTACATATAGGTATGTATAATATATCGGGGATTAAAGGTTTCGTTTGGTTACTAATAGCATGATGAATATATGGGCATGTGTAAGCTCAAAGGTGGTCATCATTTAAGTGCTTTCAAAATCTCAAATAAACCTCTGGAGAAACACATTAGTACTTGAACAGTGAACTTTAAAGCGCGTATTACCATGATAATAACTATTGTTGTTGTTTTACTGTATTTATATATACGTGCTTCCTTAGGCATTTTGCAAGATATCCTTTGGTTTATATATCTAGTCTTTCTGTCCGAAATATTAACGTATCTACCCATACAGCCACGTTAATAGATAACAATACAACAATTGTTAGTTTTAATATCATTTCAATTATTTTTAGTAGTTACCGAACGTCTTTCCACATAAGGAGAGATATCGTTTGCCATTAAAATTTTACCAGCCAAGAGGGTAAGAAATTTTTTAGAATTTTTTAGTTAAGAATATTCCTTCGCAGGAAAAGAACAATTTTACAGATGAAATTGCATTTTTTTTAATGTAAATTATGTCCAAAAGAAGTTAATTTTAATTTAAAAAAAAAACATTGCGATTTTTCTTTCACTTATGTACCAAATGTCCCAGAAAGCGGTAAAATTCATTATTGGTATCTAATAATAAGGAGAGTAAATTTGTTTGAATAAAATGTTGTATGAGCCCTTCAATTTAAAAATATTTTTATATACGCAGTGTTCGACAACTACGATCCAAAACAAACTTATGTTTTTTTTTAAATACTGTATCTGTCAGAATAAACAGTACCAAAAATAAAAATTATATTTATTTCTTAATTTCCGCAATTCAAGTCCTCAAAATGTTCACCATTACGACGCAAACAAGCTTAACACATTCGCGGACAGGACTGCATATGTAACATGATCTTTAGGGACATGTCTGCTATTGCAGACAATATTTGCCTGTTCAAAGCGACATGTCTGCAATAGCAGTCTTTATTTCAATGGAGACTTACGTGGCTTAAACCAAGTTGTCCCACTATCCGAGTTCACTTTACTGGAAAGTGTCCCTCGACATCAAAAATCTTCGTGTGATCTTCAGCATGTGCGCAGTATTTTTTTTTTTGGAACTAGCAAACGCACGTCTGCATTTGCAGACAATTAGGTCATATGTTTATGCGAAATGGATAATGTAGCGTCCCCAGCAGTATAATTAGTTTTCTCATTGCATTTTGCCATAAATTTAGTAAAGTGTCGTGTTTTACGTGTAAGTTGATGTGCATAAAGTCTTCAGTTAGTCGTATCTATCGGAAACGTGTGTGGGAATAAAACCGCCAATACAAAAATCATATTTATGTAAGTACGTTTTTGTAGGTTATTCTAATACAAATTTTATGTAGATTCTGATTGATTTCTTCAGGAGATCCAAATGGATCCCAGAGAAGAAGCCCGTTTGCTAAAATTATTTGATGAAGTGCAAACTGACGATGAAAATTCTGGTGGTTGAGATCGTACTAGTAAAGAAAATTCAGAATCTGAAGAAGACCCTTTTGGAGGTGATGATGACAGAGATCCAGATTATTGTCCAGTTGATGCTGAAATGTTATCGAGAAGATTCTGTTGGTGGTGATTTTGGAGACACTATTGAAGAAGTTAATCCTGACAGTGATGACGACGAGTGGGTGTATATAACCGATGAAATCCCACAATTCAACTTTGATCAAAACTCTGCTGGCGAAAAACTTCACTTCGATAATCCTACATCTCCTACTGAAGTTTTCAAATCTTTGCGGACACAAGAAATCATGGATTTGGTTGTAAAAAATACCAATTGTTATGGCAAAGAATTGGAAAATACCAACAAACCTAAACGTAAACATTGTAGGTTCTCTGTACTTACAGAAACGAACTCTGAAGAATTGTACAAATTCCTTGGTCTTTGCATACTTCAAGGTCAAGTCCATTTTCCAACTTTACGAAAATTACTTTCTCTTGATTCATTATACTACCATCCTGTAGTTTCTAATACAATGTCAGGGAGGCGCTTTGAACAACTCCTTCGATGTTTTAATTGCACTAATGAAAATGAAAACACTGATAGGCTCAATAAGTCATCTGCTGAAAATATTGATTGGGAATTTTCAGAAAGCTTATTCACCTAATGAAGCTCTGTCTTTGCATGAATCTTTGCTATTACACAGAGAACGCCTTAGCTTCAGGCAATACATAAAAGGGAAAAAAGCAAAATATGGCATAAAATTTCTTGAGTTGTGTTCCCCCGATGGCTATAATCACAACATAGAAATATACAAAGGCAAACAAGTTCAAAATGGTAGTGTATCAAAACTTGAATCTTTACTTTCTCGACTGATAAGTCCCTTCTTAGACAATGGACATCACTTGATAATGGATAACTATTATAATAGTGTGTCACTGTCGAAGAATATTCTAGATCGTAAGACGCACACCACTGGAATATTGCGAGCAAACATAAGAAAACCTGAAGGCTGTTACAACAAAAAAACTGAAGAAGGGTGAGCATGTTTGGTTACGGAAGGGTAAAATGTACGTGTCTAAATGGAAAGATAAAAGGGAAGTGTTATGTATTACAACAAAATTTCATCCGCGTTTGATTACTGTAAAGAACTCCTATGGACAAGATAAAATAAGGCCAGACGAAATCAACCAGTATAACATCAATATGTCTGGGGTAGATAGATGTGATCAGCTAATGTCGTATTATAGCTGTCCTAGGAAATCCGTCAGGTGGTACAAAAAAGTCATATTCCATTTGCTAGATGAAACGATTGTAAACAGTTTCCTAGTGTATAGAAAGATAAGTAGCTCCAAAATGAAGTTATTAGCTTTCAGAGACTTTATAATAAAAAGTCTCCTTGGTATTTCAGAAGTGAAAGATGGCAGAACGCTGGTAAAGAGAGGGCCTATAAATTGCCTCAATGTTACCAATGCAAGAAAGGCACCAGATGAACAACAACATATGCCAGAGAAAATTCCTGCACCTGAAACTGCAGGCAATGTTCTTCACAGGACAAAAGAGGACAAACTTCCTGGCGCTGTAAGGGTTGTAAAGCAAAGCCGCCTCTATATGTGGGAGCATGTTTTTTGAAAAATATCATTCCAATAATAATAATTAGATGTTTGACTGTTTCTTTGTTTTATAGGATTATGCTTGTTTCATTTTGGTCGATATAAATAGAACTTCATTTTTCATAGTATGTTACGAATATGTTTATCCTTACATGTTACCAAATGCGTAACACAATTCCAAAATATGTGATATGCATATGGAGACGCGTTCCAAGAAAACAAAATTTTACTTTGTTGGACATGTCTGCTATTGCAGACTTCTATTTTTTTTTAAAAAAAACAACTTTTTTTTTACATTCTTGGCAAAACATGTTATACAGGGTGAGTTTTTTTTCATTATTTGTATGGGGATCTCGAAAACCATAAGAGATACGCATTAGGTTAAATGGAGAAAGATTTGCATCTTTATAAGCCTCATCCAGATACGTTTTTGTTAATTTAAGAAAATGCATGGTTTACTAGATATTTGAAAAATTCAATTTCAAACAACGACATCTCAAATTTTTAATTTTGCTTAGCATTTTTGAGTTAGCAAGCAAAGTCTAATTTTTTTAAATGGAAACCATAGTTGGCTATGACATATTCTAATAGTATATTTTTTTCTGCTTGCAATGATGTAAGGGTTGTAGAACTTATTTTAATAAATAACAGCACAATGCACTATTATTATGTTTAACAAAAATCATGTCTTGCCATGGAAAACGCGATATAATAATTGAAGCATTATGTTTACTTCATCATTGACAGTTCGTTCATTAGGGTGACTATAGTTGGTTTTGTTAGTGATTTAGTTGCTTTACAAAGTTAGTTATGGTGTACACAAATCTTGAGAAACATGAATTGATTGAATGTTACATTATTTGTAACAAAAATAGTAAAGAAGCCGCCGAACGCTATTTTTTATTGTATTTTGATCGGCCTCAACCATCGTTAGACACCTTCAAGAATTTATACAATAATTTAAAAGAGTGTGGAAGTTTTGTTAAACCTAGAAATAAGGGTAATATTGGTGAAAACACGCAGATAACTGTTTTAGCTGCTGTTAATCAGAATCCATCAACATCAACGCGGCAAATTTCACAAGGCGCTGCTACCTCACAACGCACAGTAGTGAGAATTTTATGAAAACATATGTACCATCCTTATAAAAAGATAGTTGGTCAAACTCTACACCCTGGAGACGATGAAAGACGATTACATTTTTGTGCTTGGTTCGTAAATATGTGCCATGAAAATAATAACTTTCCGATGCAGATCTTATGGACCTACGAAACACGTTTTACCAACTGCAGCATGTTCAATCGCCATAATGACCACCTGTGAACGCAAATAAATCCTCACCGTTTAGAAGAAAGGCGACCCCAGATTAGGTTTGGCTTCAATTTATGGTGTGGTGTTATTGGTTCGCAACTTGTTTGGTCATTTATTTTTAATGAAACTTTAACCGGAAATCGATATTTGCAATTTCTTAGGGAAGATTTCGACAATATCCTAGATGAATTAAATTTACGGACCCGTACAAACTTACGGTGGTTTAAACACGACGGTGCCCCGCCTCACTATCAGGCACAGGTCAAAAGATATTTAGATGAATTATTTCCAAACTCGTGGATCGGCAGAAATGGTCCTGTTTTATGGCCTACACGTTCCCCAGATGTTTCACCGTTAGATTTCTTCGTCTTTGGAGCAATAAAAGATCTCGTATATGTGCGATCATATGCAATCCAAGAGGAGCTATTGGAAGCTGTTATTAATGTATGTGATAGGTCGATGGGCGCAAAATTAGGAGAGCTAACTCAGTGTTGAAAAGGTGCCGTATGTGCGTCGATAATAATGGTGGGCATTTCGAACACTTAATGTAAATTTGGCGTGTTACGTCTTGTTAATAATTAATTCGTTTAGCGTTTTTATTGTTTCTTGTATTACATTGCATATTATAAGTTTCTTTTCTTTTCCATGGCAAGACATGATTTTTGTTAAACATAATAATAGTGTATTGTGCAGTTATTTATTAAAATAAGTGCTACATGCATCATTGCAAGCAGAAAAAAAATTCACTACTGGAATATGTCATAGCCAACTATAGTTTCCATTTAAAAAAAATATACTTTGCTTGCTAACTCAAAAATGCTAAGCAAAATTAAAATTTAAGAAGTTGTCGTAGTTTAATTGAATTTCTTAAAAACAATATTCAAAAAGTTTTTTTCTAACTTTAAGAATAGAAGTGTTATAGCACTGAAAGGGTTTTGGAGAATTTCTATTTTTTGCAAATAACTAGTAAACCATGCATTTTCTTAAATTGACAAAAACGTATCTGGATGAAGCTTATAAAGATGCAAATCTTTCTCCATTTAACCTAATGCGTATCTCTTATGGTTTTCGAGATCCCCATACAAATAATGAAAAAAAACTCACCCTGTATAATAGCAGAACTAAAACAAAAGCAGCAAAATCTGATGTGCGTTAGAAATTCCCCTCCTCTGCTATGAAGTGTCCGCGAATATCTTAATATCGATTTTGTAGGTCACTAAACATATTTATAAAAAGTGGTTGATATAACTGTCGGCAAAATGTTTGTATTTTCTCTCGTAGTTGCAATATTCTCTGGTAGATTTTCTGAGCGAAATATTTTGTCTTTTATCATACACCAAATGCATCAGGTGGCGTCAGATCCGGTAAATGAGAAGGATATTCGAAGTCTGTTCTCTGAGAAATTAATCTATTATCGAAATGCTAATGGTGTAAGTTTAGGGTGCGCGCACCAAATGGCAACTCGGACACTGTTGAGTGGTTTCTTTACAATAACATCAGGACGTTCAAATCCAAAGAATCGAGTTGTTTATCGATTAATATAGCCCCTAAAATGAATGTGACTCTCGTCTGAGAACCATGTTTTTCAAGAATTCGGGATCCTCATAAATTAAGTTCAATATGAGACCACAGTAAATTTTCCTTTGCACGTTTGTCCGCACCGTTTAGTTGTTATCTAACTTGAATACGGTATGGATAACCATCAATTGATTTGAATATCCGATGTGTAGATGTTTCACTGATGTTGAGTTTATATGTAGAGGGTGTCCCATTCAGAGCGCAATATTTTATTTTGTTAAAATGCTTCATATATAAGCTTTTTTTTTATTTCTGTATAAAATACACTCTTGCTCTTTTTACGAAATTCTCGAAGGCTTTTGCGCATAATTGTGGTTCGATTTCGCCAATAACATGTCTAATCTCCGGCTTCGTTTCAGGAATTCTTCGTGGATTGTTGGCATAGATACGAGATTTCACGTACCCCCCAAAGAATGCCTGTTCAGCACTATTTTCGAAAAAGTAGGGCCCTATTATTCCGCCATCTCAGAATCCACACCAGACAGTAACTCGTTCTGCATGCAATTGCTTTTCATGAATCTCTCGATAATTCTCCTCGCCCCAAAGCCGATAATTTTGAGTGTTCACGTACCCATGCAGCTGGAAATACGTCTCATCGTTAAAGATAATTGACTTCGAAAAACAGTCATCCTCTTGTTGGTTTTCCATCACCGAATTTACAAATTCTCGACGGTGGCCATGGTTGGCTAGCTTGAGTTCTTGTAACAACTGCATCTTGTACGCGTGCATATGTAGATCTTTGTTGAGTATTCGGTGCAGGGTGCTTCTCGACATGTCTAACTGTTGAGAACGACCAGGAATCGATGTTTTTGGATTTTCGGTAACACTACTGCAATATTCTCGAGAGATTTTTCTGTTTACAGTCGAACCAGTTTCCTCGAATTTGTTAATTAATCTTTGAACTGTTGACAGATTAAGTGCATTTCGTCGACCGAAAATTGCACGAAATCTACGAACTATTCCCGCATAACAATCTCCATACTTATAATGCGTTTTCACAACAACAACCCTATGTTCCGTTGTATAATGCTCCATGACTACTAATCACAATAATGACAGATGAAGGATATGATAGTTTCAGTGCCGCCAACCTAACTAAACGAACGTAGAGCACGTTTTAAATATTGCGCTCTTAATGAGACAGCCTCTTACAAGACTTCTTTGCAGTGAATGCACAACTTGGTCAAGAACACGTCCTCTGTTATCGTTGGTACACACTGTTTCGACGACCTGAAGAACCTTTACGTTGACACTACCAATGCGACGAAACAGCTAATATCACACTTTTACTGTGAGCTACAGCAAAACAAACTGTTGTCGATATCTTACTGACACCTGTTGTAAGCTTATACCTTGATTACGACCATTTCCGTATAAGCGAAAATAATATTCTACAAAAAACACTTTTTCTGCCGTCGTTATAACCATTTTCAATTCAAATACAACGGTAACGTAACATGAATATGTCAACCAATGACAATTAAGTCAATAATAACAAATGCATATTACATAAACAACTCCATAGCGCCCTGAGTTTCAGTGCTGCTTATTTTGGTGGATACCGTAGAATGCTATTGTGTGAGCTGATTAAACTGACATTAACTTGTATTATTCGATTTTATCTGTTTCTGATATAGGGCAAGTTTTCAAAAACTTTACGATTTTTGAAAAGTTCATTTGATGTTTATTTCACATTTCAACGTATGTTCTTTAGTATTCATACGAAGTTAAAAATTCAAAAAAATTTTTGTGTTGCTTTTTTAAATTATTACTATGTACAATATTGTCAATTATTTACTTATTATAAATTAGAGATTTAAATTTTTAAAAGTAATTTTACATTTCTATCTAATACATCAAAATTTATTGACTTCCTCAAAATATCAAATATCTATGATACAGTAACTATATAGGTTCGATATTTCAAGGCTATCCCTTTTCACAACTTCACTGCGTAGCTCATATTGCAAATTTTCAGATTTCCTTTATAACAAAATGGATTTTATATTTGCGTATTAGTAACGATGGGCAATTTTTATAATTTAAAAAACATTTTATAATCATGAAGATATGTTATTAGTACTCATTACTAAATCAAATTTAAAGCTTTGTATAAAACAAATTTCAAAATTTTGGAGCGAAACTAGCACTTTCACTCTTACCTAATAGTAGTTTTTTTTGCGAATATCTCGCAAATTATTAGAGCTCAATTTAGAACATTTTTGTATAAAAAAAAATCATGCTGTACATAGTATGTATAAGTATAAGAAATACATCTCATTTTTAATAATAATAATAACACCTTTATTGATTCCATTACATTAACATATTAGTTTTACATATTGGTAATAATGAAATCAAATGGTAACACCTTCAGTTATGCCTGAGGCTCCCTGATCTACCAGGTGTACCAAATGACTCAAAGAAGAGAAGAAGGTGTGCGTGCACATATATACATAAATAGCCATACACACATACATAACACCATTTTGAACACTATTCAAACGCGCAAGTGTAATTAAAAAAAAATAGCAAAAAATAAAAACTACAACATAACACTACTGCTATCCGAACAACTCGAGCAACTCAAAATACAAGATCACTTAGTAAACGCTCTCTCAAACATCGCTTGAAACCACGGAGGGACAAATCTTTGAAATACGGTGGCAAATCATTCATAATCATAGCACAATTGTATTGAAAACAACGCTTGAAATGAGTGGTGCGGTGACGAGCTATATCAATCAAATCCCTTCTCCGAACGTTAATGCTGTGGACATCAGTGCGATATCTAATTTTGTTTAGCAAATACGGTGGGGTGCGGGTAGTAATAATTTTATAAGCGAAACAGGCCAAATGAAAAAGTCTGCGCCTTTCCATATTGAGCCAGCCAACCTCCGACAACCTAAAAGAAATTCTCTCCTTTCTACCAACACCGAAAATGAACCGCAAGCATGAGTTTTGGGTTACCTGTATCCTCCTCCTATCCAAACTGTCAAGACAGGGACCATAAAGGGAATCGCAAAAGTTAAAATGGGACAAGACCAATGTATCGGCGAACATGGTCTTAACATGAGCATTCAAGGAGGATCTGTAAGGATATAACATTTTCAAATTACAATAAGCCCGCCTAATAAGGTTGGTAGTGTTATCCTTGAACCTTAAGTTTTCGTCCATAAGCAGACCCAGATTTCTAACACAATTCTTTCGGACCAACCCAACTCCATTAATACGCAAATCCAACGTATCACACATCTGTGACCTGTTGGAAGCACTACCGAAAATAATGTAGCATGACTTTTGTCCATTAATTTGCAAACCATGACGACGAGTGGCTTTATAAAATGTATCTAAGTCACTATTGATAGTCTGCGTTGCAACAGCAACATCCCCGGTGTTGAAAGAAGTGTACAGTTGCGTGTCGTCAGCATAGAAGTGAAATTTGCAATTAAAGTGATCAAACAGAAAAAGCTGCGAGGTATAAACTGCAAATAACAATGGACCCAAGATAGATCCCTGAGGAATACCGGATTTCAAATATGTGTAGTCAGAAATGTGATTATTTAATACAGTTCTTTGTACTCTGTCGGACAAATAGCTGTGAAAGAAGGAAACAACATTATCATGAAACCCCACATAATGCAAGACCGAGAGCAACAACTGATGATTGAGCCTATCGAAAGCCTTGGAGAAATCAAGCAGGACCAAAACAGTAACCATACCAGTATCCGTAGCTGAAATAACATCATCAGTAATTTTAGTCAGCGCGGTGGCACAACTAAACCCCGGTCGGAAACCTGACTGAAAAGATGGGAGAATATGAAACCTAGATATATGTCTCAATTGACGCTCCACCACCTTCTCCAAAACCTTCGACAGCGTCGGCAGAATACTTATTGGTCGCAAGTCCGCAAAATCACTGGGGGTGCTATTCTTTTTTTCTTATATATATGTAGTTTAATATTTTTTGAATTTATTGCCTCATCAAATTAGATTAAAATACATTCATTGCCTACACTCCTTCAAGTTATTCAATCATTTTGTTTGCAATTTTTATTCTAAATAAATAGATGCCATTTTCATTTACTTTACAAAACGGTCATTTAACCTGCAAAATATTCATAAACTTCTTTTTCTTATATTAAATTTATTTACCGGTAAATAAGCAGTGAACAGTCTATATACGACCAGTTTTTCTACTATCTTTTTGCATTGTCAATTTATTATTCTCATCCGATATAGTTCTTATCGAGTATATTGGCAGCAGCTGGTGGTATCAATTACTACTTGATGTTTGTTTATAAAAAATATCACACGAGTATGGAAAGCAATGTTTAGCAAAATTTAGATATAATCAACTGGACTCCCTATAATCATATTTTTATCTGTAATATAAAATACATGCAACTCGTTATTTCGCTGTTTTTCACCATCCTTGTAAGATATCTTAATTATAGATGGCACCTGCCACTCATACTCATAACAACCAAATTTATATACCTTATTTGTGAAACGGTTCATGCACGTTCAATCAACATTAGTGATCATTATACGTCCACCTTGTTAAATGACTTAGATTAGTTTATATGATTATTATATTTTCAGTTTGAACAATATAGCCTACATTTTATATTATATACAGGGTCCCAAAAACATACCGACAAACTTTAAGGGGCGATTGGGGACATCAAAACAAACATTTTTTGTTTAATAAACATATGTCCGCAAATGAGCCATATTAGCATAAAATAGGAAAAAAATGTTTTTACAAAAAAAGGTTTAGGAGAACATTAATAAATTAGTTTTTATTCATGTTAGCTTTTGTTTTATTGACAAGTAAATGTTTGTGTTGATGTTCCCTACCACCCCTTCAAGTATGTCTGTATGTTTTTGGGACTTGCTGTATATTGATGAGACAACTTTGCGGCAAAGAGAAAACGGAATTTTAATATTTTAACATTAATATATTAAACTGTCTTTATTGCAACACAAAAAAAAAGGTCTACAGGTATATAATCTGCGTAGATACAGTATTATACAATTTAGAGTTAAAGTTGAGGTTAGCAGTAAAATAGTAAAATAGTTGCAATCGCAAGGCGAAGTTCAGCTAATGCTGCTTTGCAACTTAATCCTTAACCTTAGATGTTGAACCGAAAATTTTGTATTATGACATCGAATGCCTAAGGTAAAGTTCGATGAGACACCACCGCTGCAAATCGACTTACACGGAGAAAATGAATATTCTAATCTGCTTTCTAATGGTTTTCAAAAAACACACAAAAAATAAGAATTATTAAAACTTTCACTAAATTTATCCAAATTACTAAGTTTTTCACTAGCAAGCATCAACCTGCTCACCCAATAATTTCCTCCTTATAGAATTACGGAAGGACGAGCCAGAAAAGACTTTAGTAGGAACCCCGTTATACTTAAATGAATTTCAAATGAGAACGATCTTTGATAATGGGCGGCTTTATGTGGTGATGGAGGTTATGAACATCCTTTCTGAAGGTGATATTTTGATATAAATATGGTGAATATAATAATTTTGTTATTCAAAGTCAAGCATCGAAGCTCCCTTCTATTATGCGTATTCAGCCAACGTGCAGAGCCAAGTTTGTGCGAGATGGTCAAACTTTCGTATGCCATATGTAAATCTCAAGCAAGCGTTTTGTACTTTTTGTATACAATTTTGCGTTAACTTGTCTAAAACCGAGTGATAAATTGGAATACAGTATGAAAATTGAAAAAAAAAAGTTATCGCAAAAGTTTTTCTTGATGGTTTCGTCGTTGATTGAAGGAATATATAAAGATGCGCAACGCTATAGTAAAATTGCGAGTCTTTCCGTTAAGTCGTCCCGCAAACCCCTTGCCGACAAACATCATCGTTGTCTCGGGCTGTTTCGAATCTCGGACCCAAACGACTGATACATCGCTAAGATCTCGGACCCAGTTTTGGCTACGCTCAGTGCTATGTAGTTGCGCATCTTTATGTATTCCTTCAATCAACGGTTACGTTGAATGCATGTGTTAAAGGATACAATTTTTTCACATTTAGATAAGCGCTGCGAATATACGTAGCCATAGATAGACCTTGTGTCTGTACCTATGAGTGTTGTCCATAGCCAGTCACAGATTCCTTACACTATACACAACTGGTATCTTAGAATTATCAATTTCAGTGTTAAAAGTACGGGATAAATTACCGCAATCTTCGCAGAACCGAAAAGGATTACTTTTGATTTATCCGGATCTACTGTAAGACAATGTTCTGTGGGCACTCTGTGGAGACAAGTTTCTATTAATACTAGTAACAGCATGTCTCCAGCTATTTGGTTCAAAAGAATAATAATATTAATAATAGTATAAAGAACAAGTGATGCAAAAATATGCATAAGAAATGGTATCAAAAAATTTTTAAACTCGCTGTTATTATGAGATAGAGTTTTATTTTCTATGTTACATACTGCCCTTTTGTACCATTGCGTCCTCTGAAATATATCCTAAACCCCTTCTTTTCCAATTCTCCAAAGGGTATTATAATTGTTTTCATATAGGATACAAAGTTTTTTAAAGGTTGATATAAATAATTATTTGCTGCAAATAGATAGTGAAATTCACTTTTTCTTAAAATCGACACTGTGAGCTGTTGTACTTTTGAATTTGAATGTTTGAGGTAATAGAGTGTCATACCTATCATTAGATATTAATTAAATCAATATTCTATATGCACATAGAAACGTAACGTTGATAAAACTAATACAATGTGTCTGTTAATGTTTGTACGCCAATTATGTTGGTATTCCTGCAATTATATCAAAGTGTAGTGGTAACTCTGCCGCTTGAGTTGTGTACATAGACGTAGGTAAATAAATTGTTGATAAACTGTCATTAATTGTATTGTCAGTTGTATCGTCGGTTTTGTAAAAATAATTTGCTCTGCATTCTTCTTATTTATACGTCTAATTTCGAACAGTTCTTTTTAGAGCTCAATAGTTATCGTTTGTAAGTTGCAGGTAAGTAATAATTTAATATGAAATGCAACTTGTGTTTGAATAACCACTATTTTAACTTTTTTTTAGTATTGACTGGAAAGCTAAAAATGTTTACACCTGAATAAGACGCACACATTCTTATGGCCCACTTTCGAAGTGCAACTCGCAATCAGGATGGAACTTGGTGTACAGTTTACACACTCTTCCTTCGATCAGTTTGTAGAAGCATTTCCTAATGAAAATATAAACTATGACGTTTTCGCCCATCACAAGCATGAGATTGAAAAGCGTTTTGATAGAAAAAATAGTATTTGTAAGGATAAATCAACCGGGAGACCTACAATATTAACTGAAGCTGTTGTTAATAGTCTTGACGAACGAATCAATCAAAGCCCCAACAAATCACTACAAAGGTTATCAGCACAGTCAGGTACACGAGCTAGACTATTTAAATAAGTGCAAGACCTTAATTACCTATGTGTTCTTTTCAGGTTTTAGTAGAGCTAGTTGTGCAAAAGCTCTACATAAAAATTTACATATGCATTCCTATCGAGTTTCGGTTGTGCAGCAATTGTACCCTCGTGATTATCAACAACGTATACTATACTGTCAATGGTTTAACTAGCACCTTAATAATAATGATTTACTGGACCTAACCTCCTTCACTGACAAAGCATGGTTTTATTTATCTGGTTATGTAAATAGCCAGAATTACCGAATGTGGGCTACGGAGAACCTTCACAATTTCAAGACGGAGAATAATAGAAACAATATTCTTTAATGAGATAATGAATGCAGAGAGATATCAAACTGTCATTTTGACAGAATTTATTATTGCATGATGATGAAATAATGAGGGGCTATTTCCAACAAGACAGAGTCACTGCTCATACTTCACGGACCACCATAGAATTTTTGCAACAATCTTATGGGAATCGTATTATAAGCCAAGGCATGTGGCCACCGAGGAGTCCAGATTTAACACCACCAAATTATTTTCTTTTTGGACAGGTAAAAAATAATGTCTATAAAAACCGCTTGCAGAATTTGGATGAACTTCAACAAGCGATTAGGCATGAAATTCAAAACATAACACAAGAACAGCTTTGCTATATATTTGAAAACATAAAAAGACGAATAATGTTGTGTTTACAAACAAATGGAGAACACTTTCAACAATTTTTATAAATCTAATTTTGTACTTATCAGTGTTATTTTCATTTAATAATAGCGTTTTTGTGATTGCAAGCAAACAAAGAACATTTTCAATAATTTTTATAAATAAACTTAATTTTCTACTGATCAGTGTTATTTTCATTTAATAATAGCGTTTTTGTAATTACAAGCAAATGGAAACCATTTTCAACAACTTTTTATAAATAAACTTAATTTTCTACTTATCAGAGTTATTTTCATTTAATAATAGCGTTTTTAATGTAGCTATTAACAGTCTCTACAATATAACCTCATTGTGCTTTAGTGCTTGTCAGAACAATATGGTCATGCCGTGCTTCTATACTCCGCTACTGAATTCCATCAACTTTAGAAAAATAAAATCCATACTACCAACATAATTGGCGTACAAACATTTACAGACAGTCTGTATAACTCATTTTAAAACAGTGTTCTCAAACTCAAAAAATAAAACAACAACACCATTTGACATTTGTCGTAATTACCTTTTGACGTCTGTTAAACTTGTCATCCAAATAATACCTACTACGTGATCATTTTGAACTGTCCTGAGTTGGCCATATTGATTCTAATTTGGGAACACAGTGTAATTGGTAAGCCTTTTTTATATTTTTGTGGTTAGGTTTACTACCTATCACAGACTAAACAATCCAGACCGGCAACTTAATCCTAGATTTTATCCAGAGTACTCATCCTTGTTTAGCAAGCGTAAATTTCAATACTCTACCATCTTTGTCAGATTCACTGAACTTGGAGATGAGATGGCGCTAGCGTCAATTGAAATTTTTGTTATGCTGTGGTTATATGCCATTCAAAATTACATTTGAAGTTTGACACGATTGACATATTTTTGCAATCCTTTGTCGTACATCATATTAATTATATGTTGATACAAATATGGTGTCCAAGTGTTTAGTGTGCGGGTTTGGGCACGACGAAGTTAACAAAATGCACAGGTTTCCTGCAAATATCGACTAGTGAGTATAAATATTGTAAAGTTGTGCTTTAAATATGCATATTACAAAATTTCTTAGTCATCATATTATATTATATTACAAGATTTGTATTATTTTTGTCTTCTCGTTACTGTTTGTGTAATTTAATTTTACTATGTATTGTATAAGTATATGTATCAATAAAAACTATTATTATTATATCCCTATGTTTTCCTTGACAGTTTTCACTTGATTATTATATTTCTTTTAATCTTAGTACTTTATTGTGTCTAATATGTCACCGTAAGAGCGATGTTATAATACATGTAAGTAAAAGATTAATATTTACATTTCGTATCACATATTTAATATGTAACACCACAAAATTACACATAAGATGCTCAAACTATGGCTATAATTGTTACAGTAAGTAATATTTATTACCATAGTTTTAGTAACTTTTGTGCATGTTTCTGTTATATAAATAACGTATTTAATAAGCGTATTCTAAAAACAAGTTCATTTCAAATTCCGCGCCAATATGCTGCTAGCGCCATCTTCGTACTAAGTTCACTGGTGTGTGACAAGGATAGAAGATCTTGGATATTTTTTTTTCAAGTAGTTGCCGGTCTGGGTTGTTTTTAGTCTGTGCTACCTATTTTAAATTTTCCTGTGATGTCAATGAAATTAGGGTTAGTTTTACGTTGAATTATATGAAAGAATTTTTTAGAAATATAGTAATTGCACTTTATTTTTTTATCATAAACAATAATAAATACATTACACCATCATTAATTTAAAACATAATCCCATAATTATGTCACTAAATGTCCACCGTTATTCTTAATGCATAGATTGACACGTCTTCTCATGTTATTGAACATATTGTGGAGTGTTTCCGGTGTAATATTTTGCAATTCTATTGTAATTGCCTCTTCAAGTTCGTCGAGATTATGCAGTCTGTTCTGAAACACTTTCTTTTTTAGATGGCCAAAGAGAAAAAAGTCCAGTGGGGTTAAATAGGGAGAATTGGCTGGCCATCGATTTCGACTAATCAATTGGTCACCACAGTATCCTTGCAAATAATTAATAGTTTTTTGCACAGTATGTGCTGTTGCCCTATCTTGTTGGAAGTACCCCAGATTTAATTCATCTTCGTGAAGGCTGTTAATAAAGGGTTCCAATATTTGTTCTTGGTATCATATTGCATTAATTGTATCATTAAAAGAAATTAGTCCAATAATCCGTATTTTCGACATTGCAACCCAAACACCAACTTTGATAGGATGGAGACCATTTTCAAAAAAAAGATGTGGATTCTCTGTTGACCAGGTACGGTAATTTTGAGAGTTGATATACTCCGACAAATGGATCCATGCTTCATTCAAAAAAAAAGTGCTTATTCAAGTCTTCCTCGTGTAATATTTCATTAAACCAGCTGCAATAATTCAATCTCTGCTCAAAGTGATTGCCCCGTCAATGTTGTAGTACAGAAACTTTATATGGGTGCATATGTAAGTTTGGTTTCACTGCCTTATGAGTACTTCCGAAGGAAATACCTACGATTTAAATACATAATGCTGTATAACAAATTACGTTTAAGTTAATTAGATCTCTTTACCAGTTTGAGCAGACTTCCATTCGCTGCCTATTGTCTGCGACAATATATCTTCAGTTAAAACTGTTGGTACTTTTCAGGTTTACATTTACAAACCTTTCAATCACCCTATTGCGATGACAAGCGAATATGTCCAAGTTTATTTTCATATTTCCATTTTTCGTTACAAATTGCTGAAAACACAATCCCAATGAATATTTTCATAATCCATCATCTTGCAATGTTCCGCTGCGAAAGTGCGACATTTCAATAAACGTGTCCTTTTATATCGTACAAGGCATAGTATACGAGGTATATTGTCTTGAAATAGACAGAAAACCGACAATAAAATAATGAAAATACGAAAGTACAAAACACTTAAATACATTATGGTTTTGACATTTGACATGTAAATTAGTATGGACAATTCACGGAAGTAAATATTTCCTAGTTTTTGATAATACTGGGACTTTTTTGTTGCCAACCCAGGACAGTTCAAAATGATCTCTTTGTACAAACCAGCTTGTTGTCTTCGGTGAGTTGATTAAATCTATTATTATCTAGGAAATAGAAAATGGAAATAAACGGTAATAAATGATATCTGCAACCAACCTGTGTGTATTCAGTAGTACGCATAATTATCATGTACTCATGTCAACCTATATCTTAATGAAGTTTGATTGACTTATTTATTTTTAAATCTTATTCTTTTAACTAACAAAAACCAAGTGTTTATTTTTGGAATTATTCATTTTTTCTATTACCTAAATTATTGGGTTTATAGCAACATGCTTTAGAATTCTGCCAATAAGCTTATATACAATACCTACACGTACACTTGCGATTGTAATGTTACTTGAAAAATATCACAAAAATGCATTGTAGTGCCCTCTGTTTGACGTTATTTGAATTACAGTAATTAGGCATGATACCTAGGTGTGTTTTCGCTACTAATATGTGATGTCAGAGCATGCTTTTGTAATAATAAGCATTAATTATTTACGTTCTTAACATTCCATTAACGTAAATACGTAAATAACTCTTTCCGCAAAATTCCGCATAAACATTCGTCGACGGCCATTTTTTACCAGTTCCAAGGAATAAAAAACCACACGATTTAATTAAAAATTAAGGGAAAAGAGCGGAAAAAATTATGCAGCGGAAGGGCGCCCCAGGACGACCGACGACGAAAACGACTAGAGTAGAAACACTCCAATAATTAAATGTTTGTTATTTAAGGTTTTCGGAAATTTATAAGACGATGTAATTACTGCATTATTGAATACCAATGTACTGAGAAGTATTAATTAGAAGTTTAGTAAATATTAAAACTTCGCTAATGAACTGTAATTGAGTTTGTTCTCTTAATGAATATATTGATTGCATAACCCTTTAAAATTTACACAGCTCGAACGGAGGAGGCTTGGAGGTGCTGGTGGTGGGAGAGGCGAAGTGAAACTCTCAGTTCGCAGCTGGTAATAGAGAGAGGCAAGACAGTAGCGGGCAGCAATAGGAGGAAATACACAGCAGAGGGATGTAATGGATGAAAGAGCAGAACGAGAGTACAGCAGCACTTCTTCACTTAAACATCCACCGACCATTTATCAACCTCTCGATTTTGCTTTAGTGTTTTACTGAATAATAAAGTGCTCATTAAAAATAATATTTCCGTTTTATTAAAAAGCCGGGGACGCTTAATGTACTTAATTAAAAAATGAGGTGTGGCCACCACACGACTTTCTTATACGTATGAAAGTGTTACTTCCGGTCCGAATTTTGAAATTTTATTTATACAAAAAATATTCCAAATCCAACTCTAAATACTTTTGTACTCTTCATAAATATATATAGAATGCATAATTTACGACATATTTGCAAAAAATCGCTATTCGATAAGAGTAAAAGTGGTACTTCCGGTCTGAATTTTGAAATTTTTTTTATACAAAAGATATTTAAAAGTTGTTCTAAATACTTTTATACTCGTAATGTACCTGCCTAGAAAGCATGACTTACGAGATATTCGCAAAAAACTGATTTTCGATAAGAGTAAAAGACCTACTTCCGGTAGGAATTTCGAAAAACTTTATTAAAACAATTTTTCTCAAATTTAATTTTGAGTACATTTGAATTCTTTATAAATTTGTTTAAACTTAGTAATTGACGAAATATTTGCAAAATTCGATTTTTTCACTGAAGTAAACTACTACTTCCGGTCTGCCGATTTTGCTCAAAATCTAATCAGTTCTCAAGAGGGAGATTATATTCGTAAATACAAAATTTGGAATTGATATCTATAGCGGTTTGACCGGTATCGTGGTCACACACACACAGACACACACACAGACACACACACACACAGACACACAGACACACAGACACACAGACATTTTTTAAAAACCACTTTTTTGGTATCAGGGGACCTCAAAACGTGGACATCTGCAAAAATCTCGAGGTCGAAAATTTTCATCATCACAATACTTCCTTATACTACGTATAAGAAAGTAAAATGAATAGATAATTTAATTTTTCCGTCAATATATTCTTGGTATCATCTGATACATATTTGTGTCTAAGCGTTGACATTAAATAATTCAAAATGAAAAACTTGTAACGTATGTAGAACACGAAATATTGCAAAAGTTGTAGGCCTACATACATAAACACAATCAAAGAAAACTACTTATTGTATATATAAACATCCTTCACGGAAATAGGTTAAGACACGATAGACAACACAGGTATCGTAACAGCGGCCAATTTCATGCGAGAATGTGGGCACGCAAGTGTAGCGATGGTGTGAGCGAGAGAACGTGTGAAGGATGCATGATAGAGGCGAGTCACGCCCGAGTTATTCCCGCGCTAAGTCTGTTTAGATGAGGCTGGAACGTGTGTTTTTATCGCAATATTCGCAATTAGAATTGTTAGGCATTGGAATATGATTATAAGAGTGAAGTGTAAAGTGGAGTAATTTGTTACTTTTTGGTTCAAAATGGTAAACAAATGTTTTGTTCCTGGCTGCCAAAGTGGATATGGCTCTGATCAAGAACAGTATTCTATTTTTCGTGTGCCAGCGTCAAAAGTTGAGGAGTGGAGACGCAAAATTCCACGAAAGGACAGGCAGTTAACTGTTAAGGATTTTATTTGCGAAAAACATTTTCAAAAAGAATTTATTGTAAGAGAAGTTACCACTGCTTGCTATTCGGTACGTATATTAAATACAGTAGATATTTATTTATTTGTTCATTTATAAAGGCAATTGAGTAGATCTAATAAATAAAACTTCTAGTATCCACTGGGGAAACCACGACTAACAAATGATGCTCTTCCGACCATTTTCCCCAATTGGCCAAAGTATATTTCGCGGCCAATAACTAAAAGGCGAATTTTGCAGAGAACAGACAGCACTCCTGCTAAAAAAAATAGAAAATCCATGTCCACTATATCCACAAATAGTGAAGACATGATGTCTGCCTTTGCAGACAATAATAATCAATGTAAGTTTCAAAATCACTTACAGTAGGTACTCACATTTATTTTATATTATACCTAAATGCGTACTAATATACCTACATAAGGTAGTACATGTTTTTGCTATATTTCTCACTTTACTTTTTAGGTAGTACAATTGATATATTTTTATTTCTATTTTTTCCAATAGCAGTAAAAGCATTTATTACTTTTTATGTAGGTACATCATCAGACATTAATTTTAAAATAATTTTAATCATGTGATTAACGCATATAGGTGACGAGGGAAATTTACTAAGAAGAGTATTTTTACAAGTATGGGCAGCACCTAAGTCTGTAATACTTCCATCTCCTTCGTGGGCTATACACTGCATTGTATCCAGAGATCAGAATAAGATTTCTATATCTGAAATGGTCGACAATAATGAAGGTGATGAGTTGATCTTGAGTAAAAAACTCGTGTTAACAGAAACTTCTGTAAAAATTTATATTTTTGAACATTTAATTGAAGAAAAAAATAATTTATATAATGTAAGTCTATCCACCTTTGCAGAGCTTAAAGCGCTATTAGAAAGTTTAAATCATTTACCCTTATGTTATGGTGGACTGAATATGAAGAATGCACCAATAAATTTTTCAAATCCAGCATATGTCAAAGACCACGTTTTAAATGTGTGGCGACATATTAAATGCTCATATTATTTGGTAACTGATGACAATAGTGATTCCGGCAAAAATATAAACAAAATTAATAAATGCAATTGTTGTAAAAAGGCTAAGAAATCAGCATACTATTTCAGAAATAAGATCAGATTTGATGCAGAAAGGGAACCAAAATTTCAAAAATGCAAGTATTCCGGAACCAAATGAGAAATATTCGAAGAAGAGAAAAGAGACTTAAATTAAAAAATAAATTAATTATTCGAGAATTAAAAGATGTACGGGAGAAAATTAGAAGCATGAGTGAACAAGATATCTTTCAAAAAATCGAAGATATTGGAAATTTACCATCATCACAAAAATTACTAATAAAGGAATGTGTTAAAATTTGTAAATATAATCGCAAAACAAGCAGACGTTATACATCTGATTGGTTACTGTTGTGTTTACTTTTGCATATTCGTAATCCCGCTAGTTACAAATTTTTAAGAAATCATGATGTGCTGCCTCTTCCATCTCCATCGACTGTGAAGAAATACTTGGCAAGAATCAATTTAAAATGTGGTCTTGATGACCAGTTTTTTGAAGCATTGAAGTTAAAAATGAATAAACAGGGTGAATATATGCGAAACGGCATTTTAATATTCGACGAAATGCAAGTCCGAGAATCGGTTAATCTAAATGTAAAAAACATGAAGCTTACAGGAGTTCAGGATTTTGGTGATAATAATACCTATACCGCTAAAACCACCGACAAACGCGCCAATCATGCCTTAGTTTTTATGTATTCCTCACTGGGTGAGAATTTCTGCCAACCCGTTGCTGTTTATGCAGCTAAAGGAGCTACTAAAGGATCTTGTTTGGCTCAGTTGGTTTTAGCGGTAATTAGAAAATTGGAAAAATCAGGTCTCAAAATACATGGAATAGTTTGTGACGGAGCAACTTCTAATAGGAAAATGTGGTCTGAATTTGGCGTTTCCGGGGAAATTGAAAATCCAGTTAACAAAGTACTACATCCTTTCGACGATTCCAGATATCTTTACTTCTTTTCAGATGCTCCCCACCTGATCAAATGTTTAAGAAATAGGATCCTAGAAAAAAAGTCTCTCCATGTAAGTGAAATTGTGTTAAGGGGCAATAATTTTCAAGTTAACTGTTTTTCGTTTGTTAAAGACACCAGAAGGCCCCATATACTGGGCATATTACAACACTTTATTCAGTTTAGATAATGAGTTGCCAAATCACTTACGTGTATGCCCAAAATTGACACAAATGCATATTAAACCATCAAACTTGTTAAAAATGCGGGTCAAATTGGCTACTCAAGTTTGTGTTTTTTAAAATTTGAATTCTGAATGTTAATTAATAATTTTTAGATATTTAGTAATTCTGTGGCAGACGGTCTGACATATTATAAAGACAAGTGTGCATCTTTAATTAACTGTCACAACACGATTAAGTTTACTAGACGTATAAATGATTTATTTGATACACTAAATAGGAAATATCCTGCAGAAGGAATTCGCCAAAACAGTTGCGATTTTCTGGTGATATCCACTGATCTATCTTATCCATCACCATTGTGTCACAAATGAACTTCAGAGTTTAAATGATAATTTAGCATATCTTGATAAGTGGGAACAAATGGTTATAGACGGAAAAATTAACAAAGAACAATTCTTAAGTAAGTCAACAGCAGAGTGTTACAATTCTTTCAACAATAGAGCTGTCGAAGTATTTATTAACGAAATGTGGATTTAAGTACATTTTAACAAACAAAATGAATCAAGATCCCTTAGAAGTAAGTACGGTTTCTAAATACATATTACTCCTATAAAAAAAATAATTTTTGCATGAGTTATTGCTAAAAGTAATTTTTGATGTAGCATGGATGTAGTTTACCTTACTGGTGCTTACTGCTAATCACACAGAATGTGTTTTCGTTCCAGAAAAGTGGGTTTTTATTTTTTGTATAGTAGCGAAATTAGAAAATTAATATTGATTTTAGCGATTTTTTGGCACCATACGTCAAGCTGGAGGAGCTAATGATCACCCTACTTTTAACACCTTTCTCCAGTTGTATCGAATGTTATCGGCATATAAATTACTGAAACCTCCAGCTTCCGGCAACTGTTCTGTTCTTGATCAAAATAATTCTCCAGATACATTAAACTTCGAAAATTTTAAGATATTATATGCTCCTTCTGATCGCCGGAACGCTCATATTGAGAAAATTAAATCTAAAATTGATTCATTAATAACGAATGAGGAAGAATATATTGAACACTTTGAAGTAGATTCAGCGATCCAGGAAACAACAGACTGTCTAATATATTACTTGACTGGCTTTATTTGTAAAAAATTATTTAAAATTTCAGACTGTGAAATTTGTAAAGGGCATTTGTATCATACAATGCCAGACAACTCTGCAGTTTCGGCAGCAACTTTGACAATATTAAAGTCTCGAGGTGGTTTAAATCATCCAAACGTAACTATGTTTCAGTTTTTCGAAAAAATTGAATATATTTTAATGAAACACATTAGTTCTATCGATGTATTTGATATTACCGTCGACGAAATATTTTCGACATCATACATAAACATTAATTTCCCATGCAGCTTACATGCAGAGGAAATATTGTCAAAAGCCGTGTTATTTTATATTACCATGAGAATTAAGCAATTTTATAAACAGGAAGATAGAAATAATGTAAAAATGTCAGCCAGAAAACGAAAAGAAGCAAAACTGCAAAGTTCCTAAGAATCTAAAAGTAAATTTTCAAATATATTACGGGTAGGTACATTTAGTAGTCATTTTGTTGTGGATAAATGATAGCAAACTATCTTAAAATATTTGTAGAGCGTGAATTTTTTATTTATCAGGTAATAAATACATTTTTCAATAAATTATCGCTGTTTTTTTGCGTAAAATATCCATAATTTTACCGCTTCCTAATGCATTCCCGTTAGAACTTAGGCCTCGATTTTCTGTCTCACTCGCACACCGCTAGCGACACTTTCGATCCCACTAGCCAGCGCTCCGTTACAATACCTGTGTTGTCTATCGTGGGTTAAGATAATATAGTTAATATAAAAGAGAAGTCTTATGAACATTCAGTAATTCAGTATTAAGTAGTAAGCATGGAGCATTAAGAATAGAATTAAGAAGAGTAGTGTTATGTACATAGTGTATACTTTTATAGTAACGTAGTTAATACAATATGTAGTTATCCACTACGAAATTAAATCACATCGCAACATCCATGTGTTTTACTAAACATCCAACCCTCTATTAAAGGAAGGATGTCACAAACTACTGCTCAAAAATAAAAATAAAATCACTCTTAATACAAAAAATGATATGTGGGCACCACAAGAAGAGAATAAAAGTATTATTCCGGTCGAAATGTTAAATTCTTCTCACGGAAACGAATTATTACACCTTTATTTAGAACTTAATCCAATATTACAATAATGAATATTTATGATTTACGATATTTCATTAAAAAAAAGTGCAGCTTTGGTCTGACACTGTCTTCTGAAATACCTGTATAAAACAAAACTTTTTGAAAACGTGTTCTCTCAATGATGCGGAACAAAGATTCAGTATTGAAATATATCAATGGCCTCAAAATAAGAATGTACCCCTCCGTTCCTGCACCGTAGCTGTACCCTGTATGTCGATAGCATACATAACTTACAATATATTGACGAAAAACTGTTTTTTTTCTACTCACCGCCTTACAAGTAACATCTCGGTCATGCATCGCTTGACCAAGTTACTTTCCTGGATTTTTCTTTATTAAAAGTTGGGAAAGAAACGTAATTCTTCCAATAAATGTGTAAGCAGCATCTATTTGACAACAGCTTAAGCGACATTAACAATGTTATTAACAATACGTGGTGTAAGAATATGATAGCTTCATTTAATGGAAAAGTGTACAAAAAAATACGTACATGAAAGGGTTAAATTAATTAGGTAATCTTTTTTACGTTAGGTATGATGTTAATCACGTTAGTCAACAACGCTTTTAATTTAATGTTCGTACAAAGAATGTTGTACACACCACTTGCGTGAAGACATCTTCCACATAGTATTCCCGTACTTGATTTGTAAATAACTATTGGGATAATTTGTAAAAAAAAAAGTTATTTGGTAACTCTTTTTTATAAAACCGTTACCAAATTACTTTTGAATACTTTTGTATTGTTTATAAATTTGTCTAAACTTAGTAATAGAAGAAATATGGGTAGGTTTTAATTTTTTTAATGAAGATTTATTTTACTTTCAAATATAGATAAAATTGATATCTGTAACCGTTTGCCTGCTTTTGTGATTAGAGGGAGAGAAGAAGGACAGTTTCAGAAATGTTGTTATCAGATAACTTCAAAACGTGGACATTTGAAAAAATATTATAATAAAGAGCAATAACTACAAAAGCGTTACTCAAAGCGTGAAATAAGCAGTACACGAAGGTGATATTTGCAATGTCAGACAAACTTGGATTTCCTCCTATATACTTGATTTGGGTACCAAATGCGTATGGGAGAGACTCCCAGCGGCATCTGTGATCCAAGAACAAGAACGCAAGGAAATATTAACCCTCAGTAGAACATCTACTATATCGGGCAACTGTAGATATGCATTCAATAGGTGACTTTACCTATTTATAAAACTACCTCCCCATAGAGGTTATGTCAAAAATGACGTTTTCGCGGTTATGTGATGATAAATTGATATTGTGGGTTATTTACCGCGTTAATTCAAATCATGTATACATATACGAAATAATTCATATATGCATAAATGACATGAAATGTAATGCATATCTACACCATTAATTGCTGGCATTGCAATGAGTGCGTTTAGGCGTACTAAATGCCCTTACAAGTACCTCATTCATAACAGGTTCAATTGATTTATCTTCTTGAACTTTCTCTGAATTCATAGGATGAGCCTCATCTTTACTTCTTACTATTAACTCTACCTCGCACACATCAACCATTACCTCATACGACCTTAGTCCATTCAGATGCAGGATCTTACATTCGCTATTAGTCATAACTAATCCTTTCACGCGATAACCTACACTGCCGTTCATACTCTGGGCACTCATTACTCATTACTGAATGCCCATCTATACATAACCCCTTTTAGTATAACTTCCACTATTATTGAATGCATATCTACAGTTGCCCGATATAGTAGATGTTCTACTGAGGGTTAACATTTCCTTGTGTTCTTGATCTTGGATCACAGATGCCGCTGGGAGTCTCTCTCATAGGCATTTGGTACCCAAATCAAGTATATAGGAGGAAATCCAAGTTTATCTGACATTGCAAATATCACCTTCGTGTACTGACGAGATCTTGGTTAGATCGAAACAGCTGTCTACACGTTGATATTTGCAATGCCAGCAATTAATGGTGTAGATATGTATTACATTTCATGTCATTTATGCATATATGAATTATTTCGTATATGTATACTTGATTTGAATTAACGCGGTAAATAACCCAAGATATCAATTTGTCATATATATATTGTGATGGTTTGCCGTTTACCATTACTAGACAACAATATGGTATATAAATAAATTAGGAGAATTTAATTTAAAGTGTTTTTTTTTATATAGCAGAATTTTTATATTGTTTTAATATTTAAAGTATACCAAAAGTATAAAGATGTTAATGTTATCAAATGTGTAGTTTATTTTGTTTTCTTCATGCATTTACATAGATGGAAGTGGCAGGATACTTTGCTGCATTGTTTTTCTTCAGTCTGAAAGTAGAGATTTAAATATTACTTGATTTGTTTGTATATGTAATATAATTTTTGTGAAAACTTGTTTAATTAACAAAGTATATGAGAATAGTAATTAGTAATGAAATTTGAAATATAAATGCAATAAAATAATGAATAGCTAACGCGCCTAAATTCAAATTCTGGAACTGTCAGATTTTGACATTTATAAATATTACTAGAAATGGGTATTAATATGTAGAAGTATAGTTAAAAAATTCAAATATTAAATTGAGATTTTAAATAGTAAGATATCGGAATTTTATATAAGTATTTAAAACATTCAAAAATAATGTGGAATCTTTGTTGGATAAATAAAATGTGTGGAATAATATAATTGGATATAAAAAATTAATTATTGATCGTCAAGGAAATGTGAAATGAAAAAAATAACAATTCTAAAATTTTGGAGAAGATAGCGGACGTTTTTCTCGAGCAGAGAAAGATTTTCCTTGATAAATACGGTTATTGTTCTCGATTTTCGCTCCAAAGTGTTATAGAAGTGCTAAATATTAAACGGAGAAGATAGTGATATTTTATTTTAGGAAAATATTTAATAATTTGAAATTTTCCATTGAGATTATCTGGTGTATTATAAAAAAGAAGGAAGAAAGGATTAATATTACGAACGCCTAGTAAAGAGGAGAGAGATTTATTCAAACTTACCTTATATTCGAATATTTACGAAGTATTTTCCAATTCAGCGAAAACCATTTCGTAAGAATAGTAATTGAGTTCCTGCATTTGTATCAGCGATCCAGTAAAATTGAGAAGAATTTGAATACGAGCGATAATTTTTGGTGTACAAGTTTACTAATACAGGAGTGAGATATTCCGACGTCCCAGTTCAAGCATTCCAGGACAACAGAAATCCGGAGTACATCAGGATAGTGTGTTTATTCCAGGTGTGCGAGAGTGCAGAGTTTTCATCCAGGTACTTCAGGATAGCAGTTCGAGGTCCGAGGGTTCCAGTTGTTATACTAACATCATCATTAGAGTGAGAAGAAGTTACGCTAGAAAGAAAGACATATTGAAGAATAAGAAAGAAAATACTTTTATAATTATATCAGGTTGTATAACGATTTGAATTAATTTCTGAATTTAAGTAATGTTTATTGCATAATTTCTGATGAGAAATTATAAATCATTTTTATAATTGTGTGAATTACTGTATATTATCATAATTAACAGTAAATCTAAATCTTTACTTAACGATATAAAATCATAATCTCAATTTAGGGATTGTTTAATAGTAGAGTGTTTTTAAAATACTACAGAGTTGAATAACATAATTTAGCATTTCATGAAATATAAAAGTTCTGCTGAATAATACTTTATAAAAATTCTGTGAATGACAGATTCAAACAGGTTTCAGTTATCGTATTAAGCAATATTAAAATTTAGTACTTACGTTATTGCATTTATATCCATTTTAGTCAATTGACAATCTTGAATTAAGTACATCTCATATTGTTGATTAGACGTGTTGTGTAAATTTCCATATGTGTTCTTTTGATTGATGTTAAAAATTTCCATAGTCATATTTATAAATTTTCGAACGAATTAAACAAATCTGTACTGATATTTTCTTTTATTTGGCATAGTAATAAAGATTTTTTTAGAGTTGAGTAGGAAAATAAACAGACAGTTATAACAATAACCTAAAAGGAGAAAATATATGTCAGTAAATGTAAATGGTATAAATAGTTATTAAAATACATACCTTGTTATAGTTTTGCTTAAAATTGATGTAATCAGATCGAATAGGTTCTTGGACAATTCCACATCTTTACGGAATTATTTTATTGATATAATTTATTATTTTTAAAGATCGGTAAAGATGCGAACGGATTAGTTTACATTATTTGGTACTGAACAAATTAAGATATAGGAATCTGCATGATTTCTACATGTAACTGAAAGTCAGCAACCCATTTAACACAAATAGTATATGCTTATGCTTACAAGTAACTGAAAGTCAGCAACCCATTTAGTACAAATAGTATATGCTTATTATTTTTATAATTATTGATAGTTTTAATAACTGAGCTAGTTTTGGGCTAAATTATATAAAAGATTTTAAAGTTAATTTTTTTTACCTGAATGTCATAATACTTTATAAATTAGGAGTATTGTCACAATATATATATATACCTATATATATATATATATATATATATACCTATATATATATATATATATATATATATATATATATATATAAATGTGAGTAAGAATATAATTATGAATAAGACAGGAAAATATTTATATAAAAAAAGTCCTATATAGTGCACAAAGAGTGGTTTCGGTAGATCACCCTGTATAGAGAATTATAGCAAAACAATCCTTAAGGATTTAAACAAAAGTTACATGGGTGTATGTACCTACCGGATTACTCCGTATGACACTAAATAATATAAATTAAAAGATATGAAAGGAGTAAGTATAACAAAATGATTTAGCAAACTTTAACCTATACAAATTTAATCTCTGAAATTTATATTACACAAGCAAATGAAAATTCATCTACAAGTTCGAATATATGTACAAATTTCCGTTACAAAATAAATATAAATCAGTTCTGAGCGAATAAATTTAATTGATAAATTATTTAAAGGTTATATTATACAAAATTTACAATAAGCAATCAATGCTTATTCTTAATTACAAAATACCAAAATTCAAAATGATCAAAAAAAAATAATACACCCAGTAAGGTATTTTAAAACGTACCTATCAAGTAAAATACAAAAGGAAAAATAGAGTTCATACGCTTGAGGGGCACATGGATCACAAATAACAGTTATACATCGACAGAAATTATTCTACGTATTCAATGTTGATGGACAATCATACTTATTTGAATTTGCCGGGTACTTAAATATACATGTGAACTATGTGAAGTTAGTGGTTGTAAGCAAGTTGTTCGCTAATGACGTATGTTCTTTTGTAATATGTTAAAATAGAAAGTAAACTATATTTTTACTCAACTGTCTGGCTTTTTTTCAACACCACAACTAATATTCAATACCAAATAAGGCATTAGTAGTCAAAATAACAATTAAAAGGGCAAACTTATTCACATGGACGGAATCCACTTTAGAAGCTCTCCTCCGTAGCAAACAAGTGTATTCCAGTATACCAAAACTCTAATAATCCATTAGTTCCAACAATTAACTAATTCGATCCGAACAATTCATAATCAATCTAACAGCTCCAAAAAAATAAGTAAGTAGCTCCAAATATTTCATTAATCAATTTGACGGCTCCAACAATACTAATTCGCCCCGAAAAACTCTAGTTGGCTCCAAACGAACTCTATAATTGGCTTCGAAAAACTCTAGTTGGCTCCAAACGAACTCTATAATTGGCTTCGAAAAACTCTAATTGGCTCCAAACAACTCTAATTAGCTCCGAACCACTATATTAGCTTCGAAAAACTCTAGTTGACTCCAAACAAACTCTAACTGGCTCTAAACAACTCCCTGACATAGAAAGCAACGTTTACCAAGAAATCTTGAATATCACTACAACCATGTGTTTAACCTAATTTCATCCGACAAATATCGATTTAAAGAAAATTGTTATATAAACGTAACCAACAAAATCTAATCCTCAATTTCCATTTAATAAATCACCATAACCAAATTTGAAAACCGAATTTAGTAAAGGTAACAGACGAGAGAACTCGATGAACGATCAATCGATAAGTGGATCTAATTACCACAAAATACCAAGGTTGCCAAATCGACAGCGCCACTAGCAATAGATAAAGAAAAGAAAGAAAGTAGAACAAAGACATAAGAGGAAATTTTAACAAGTATATATATTTAAAACTGAATTTACAAATTATATTATTAATAATTACGAATAAATTTACTACTGATATGAAATTAAATGCGAGTAACTACGCTATCTAACTGACATAGCTCAAAACAACGCATAGTAACAGAGCTACTAAAGATATGGAATAAACCTGGCAATTATTATTCCAAACGAATTTAAAAACGTAACAAAAGAATTAATGAAAAATTGTTTTACATTATTCTATATCTGATGAATAGACAAGACATCAAATTAATTTTATACCGCAGTCGTCCAAGTATAAATAAATGTGATAAAGAACATTATTGACCTAAAGATTTTTACGAATGTCCACGTTCTGAAGTCCCCTGACACCTTAAAAATGGTGTTTGAAAAATGACCCATCTCTCCGTCCGCCCCTTGTCACTCTCTATCTTCCCCCTCCCTTTCTACCTTCCTCCAACGAAAATGAAAAACATCCATTACAGTTGTTTATAGAGTACAAACGAAGGAATGTTACAACACGTGCAATGCGTAAGATCTTGGCCAAGATCAAATACAATGAACATCAATGGTAAATTTGTGGCGGTCTAAACTAAAGGTTTAAAAATTAATTCTAATTAAATCAGAAACATTATTTGATTTGCATATTACTCTAACAGATGATTTGTCCCTTGATTGGAATGTAATCTGGATACATCAAATATTACTGTTTTTATCGCTTTTGCATTACGGGAGAAAAGAGAGACCAAGTCGTACTAATTATGAGCCAAGAAAAATAGAATCTCTTCTGCACCACTTGTGAAGCCACAAGATATTGTTCTTCCACCTCTTCACATCAACCTTGACCTTATCAAGAAATCTTCGAAAGTTAATGGCCGACCAAAACTCTACAAAATGTTTAACGCCCGATGAAAAGGCAGCATGGGCATTTTTTCAATGTGTTCTTCACAGCTTTCTCGGTACCGAAAATCCCCGCATTTCAAGCAAATAATTAGAAATTCGTTGGAAAACTACCACAAGATTGGACCTCGAATGTCACTTAACGTTTTTTTCTGCATTTCTATCCAGATTTTTTCCTGGAAACTTAGACGATACGAGCGCCAAGCTCGAAGAATGGCTACACCAAGATATGGCGAAAATAGAAAGACGATACCAAGGATTTTGGGATGATGACATAATAAGGAACTACTACTACGGATACTAAACAATGACTCAGTTCAACTGATTTTCATTTTTGTCTTATGACTTTTAATAGAATTAAATGGCCATTATTTGCCAAAAACGGATAAAAACAATTTTTTGAATATCTTGAAAACTAGAGCCAGTTTTGAAAACCGGATTGAAGATTAGGATTCAATCCTCCAAGCTACCTAAGAAATGGCTTTTGATTGTTCAGATCCAAGACCGTGTAGTTTTAATGTATAATTAACCTAATTTCGTATCACGTAGTAGCGATAGCTCTTTAATAAGTATTAGGTAGAATCGTTAGAAAGTATTATAACTCTCTACATCTGTTATAGCACTGATTTGTTAAACCTTTTACGACAATTTTTTTTGCATTATATCTTATTCCCATTCTTTAATGAATATTCATCATCATTTTCTCTCAAATCCATATATTCGTACAACTTTGTATCCACTAATATCCATTTAACTTCATTATTTATTCAACGAACAAACTCACAGTGAAATTCTCGAGGAAGTACGTTTGCATTCACAGTTCACGTTTTTCGTCGAATACGTCCCGCGACTTCATCAGCGCACATACACATCAGCAACAATTCCCAAAGAAATGAGCACTTCATTCGCGAACCGTACAAGAACATTTAATAAAACCGCGCTCAATTGCGAGGTGATTTAATGATAATTAAACCACATGCAATTAAATCCTCCATTCGAAGCGGAGAATCTGTCTCGGGATGTCCCGAAAAGAATGAACAGAAACGACAATAGACACCGAGCAGCAGCCCCGACTCAATTCCCAAAGACGCGGGTACAATTATTCCAAAGATTTTGTTAACGGATTTACGTGATGACATTCTAATCTCAAGGTACGTGCAAATTAAAACTAGATTTTCTGACATATAAATGTTTTATTTAGGTATATTTTTCTTTAGCTTAGTTGATTAGTTGAAAGCATTTGTATATTATATACATATACAGGGTGAGTCATTAGTAAAAAACAATCAGTGGAAGATCCATGGTTGCTTGTGGTTCATATTGTAAAAATACTTTAAGCTCTGACGCACTTCCGGTTTCACCGGAAATGCACGGAACTTAATTTTTTTAAATGACTCACTCACCCTATATATTTTGAGACTTCCTAGTAATACTTTAAATTGTCTATTCATCTGTTTTTTCTTTTTTAAAATTGAATCAATGGTTTTTGAGTTATTAATTTTTTTTGAAAATAATTGACCAAAGCACGTGTTCAGACAAAAATCATTCTCACATTGTTTTTAAAAGTAAAAACATTAACTTTGGTGGTGCTTGTAGCCAAGAAAATTCTGCATCATATAGTATAGGTTGCACTCGATAAGACCTTAATAAAAACTTTGTTTTTTCAAAGCCTACTTCTCGAAATTTTCACATACCAAAAACTTATTTTTTTTAATGGAACACCAGTATTTTATTATGGCATTTTGTTCCTTTTTTTATTCTATTTCATTTTTGCTAAATGTCCTATACCTATCTTTTGTAAATTCAACAAATATTCGTTCAACCAATGGAAGACTGGAACAGGGCCCAACTTCCTTAGTCAACTGTCAAACAAATAAGCGTTAAATCCAACTATCCCAAAAGTAATAATTTTATAGAATGAAGGGCATTGAATTTAATTTTTTTAATTTCGGCAATGTCCAGTTGCAGTATTTCATTTGTTATACTACTGGTTAACAATAAAATAAAATAATGGTTATGTTTACTGACATATTTGAAGATGCCGCCCCACTAAAAGGTGCATGAAACAATGCTGCTATCTTCAACATAATTTGCCTAATGGCTCGTATTCTCTCATTATTGAAGCTCTTCATAAGAGAAGGCTGTAGTTTTTCAAAATTATAAACTGATGTCCTAAAACTTTGATAGATAAAATTTAGCAACAAAATAACGCAATTTACATAACCTAAAACTATTGAGCAACGTAACAACAATCAAAAGTAAGAAAAAAAACTTCATTAAGGATATGTTGAACATAAACACAACTTTGTGCAATGCACGTAAGTATTCTGTTTTCCAAAGAAGTACTAACGTTGCGTAAAACGTTTCGACATATCCTTTTAAACGCTTCTCTGATTTTCATGTTCATGTCTTCAAAAAGTTTTGAAAATCCGTCCTTAGAAAACAAAAATACTCTTTTCCATTAACATTTTCGTCAAAGAAATAAGGTCCAGTTATGTATATATGTACTCCCTAATAACGGAAACCATACATACATGCATGAATATGGATGAACAATATAGCAGGCATTACAGCAGCCAATGCATAGACACGTGTTTTAGTTTACTGTGAGAACGTCAATGTGCGAAGTGCTTGCTGCAATGGACAATAATCTTTAGACCTCCCGTATATTGTCTCTTCACATAACGATGTCTATGAGAAGACCTTGGCGACATCTGTTATTCATAAGCAACGCGCCAGGGGGATGACGTCTACCAATAACCAAGTTATCATATTCTGCAATGGTCTAGAATCTATCGGAAAATTTCCAAATACTTAGTTTTCAATAACGTTGAAAACGGAGTTGCATATTGCCTTGCCCCTTACATGTGTGTGTTCTCTTTCAGGTTTCCGAAGATAGTAGTACGTGTTGTCACAGGATTCCGGGTTTTCTTCCCCGTTTCCACTGTTTGGTCTTTGAAAAGACCGGTGCTGGTTTGTGGACGACGTTTCGGCAAAACCACACTTGCCAGCTTTAGGTCGGCGATAACTGTCTGCTTCTGCTACTTGTTATTTGTAAACAGTTTAGGAATAACAAGAAGCAGAAGCAGATAGTTATCGCAGATCTGAAGATGGCAAAAGTGAAGTATACAATTAGCATGAAATATGGGTATCAAATATTTATCTTAATAATTTATAAAACAATAGCATTGGTCCAGGTGTTACTCCACTTATCCAAGTCACTCTCACGACATGAATAACAGCTACTTCAAGCTCACTGGTAAATGAGACGCTTAGCCCCTGAATTATTTTGTGAATCCAGTAAGCACGAATCTTATTAACACAGTCACTTGCCAAATATAGATGGAAAACGGATAACTATTTATGTGACCTGGTACTAATTTTATAACTATGTATTTAATATATGTTTTCTTTGGTATACGCTCCTATTTTAATTAAGAATTTTCCAAATAGAGCTTCTCTCAATTTGTAAAAAATAAATGTATAGACATTTTAAATTTATTGGTGACTTAGATGATGAAAATGTAAATATTTTCAAATCATTCAAATCGAAGACTTTTTATGTCATAATGCTCCAAATGTACACATTCAAATTGGGGATATCGCTTCAATTTTATTGTTTGAATTACTCCAAGCCAAACTGACATTGTCGCGGAAAGGGCCGCGGGGACAGAAACGCGTCGAAACAACCGTTGAAAAATGTCTTATTAGAATTAAGGTATAACGGGGACACGAAACACGGCAGTTTGAAGATCACTTTCTTACGTAATGGGCAATACCATTACCATTAGTTATCAAAAAATATAAAAACAATTTGGTGATGTTGGTTGAGAAGTAATATTGTCACTCTTAATATTTGCTTGAATTTTTAGTCATATCTAATTATTACTCTACATTCAAAGGATAATTCATAAAACAATTATTTCGTCATCGTCACGCTTGTATTTAAAAGCGAAATAGCGCTATTTCTAGCACGCGAAAGCCAGTAATGATGTTTTCAGAAATTGTTAAAGCAAGAGACGCGCTTTTGTAAATCTAGATTTTCTTGTTTCAATTGAATTCCGTCATCGTGTCGTGCCGCTCCAGCCGCGTATCTTTCGGATTATCTAAACGATCTAATTGTTAAACAAGGTACGTGTATGAAGGAGGAAGGCGAGGACATCAAAAAGAAGAACAAAAAACCTTACATTTTGTCCTGATTGTAAGTACCGAGGTAAGTTTGGGACGTGAAATAAGGTCGATGCGGTTCATTAGCGACTGATTTGTAGATTGAATTTGAAAAATCGAAATATAAATTTTGAAATCAAACAATCGTTGAATTATTAAAATGGAAGCCACGGAATGACAATGAAGCATGATTTTCAAATATTCTTATACCGCGAGACCAAAAATTATATTGAAAAAGGTTTGGCATGGAATGTAAAACGTCTGTCTTAAGTTATATCAAGTGTCATACTGACATTTGACTGACATAAAATTTGTAAATATATAATGACAGTACGACACTTACTGATATAACTTAAAACAGATGTTTTACATTCCATGGCAAACCTTTATCAATATAATTTTTGTTCTCGCGGTACAACTCTAAGAGGGTGCGCGCAACACGATAACGTTTTTGGGATAATAAAATTATGTTGATATATTTAGTAAAACTGTATTGCAAAATGTGATTACATTGAGCTCTCTATATTTACTGAATGAGATACAAAATATTGGAAAATTAAGGAATTTTAATGCTATGAATGAAAAGAACAGCGTTACTAGTAATATATGAAATATGATGTCGCCCTACGGACTCTCTTCTCTTCTAGCTGTACAATCGTAGACGGTTTGTTGACATAAACCCACACTTGCGATAACCTTAGAACACGATTCGAATGGAAATCAATCGCAAAACGTCATTGATTAATCCATATCTCCCATCAACATTAAGAGAACATTTGGATTAAAGAAAACTGAGGATATAACACATAACATATAATATATTCAGTGCGTGCTTAAATTCACCCCCCCCCCCCCCCAAGTCATTCAAAACTTTTTAAATTTCGTTCATTTAAAAAAAATGCCGAATTTCATGGGTAAGATAATTAAATCATTTGAACGGTATTTATACAAAAATTGGATAGAAAAAACAAATAATTCTGATCACATCACTATGATTTTAAATTAAATGTTCAAAATGAAAACCCTCAACCTCTCGGCAATAGAACAACCGATTGCAAATCAATGATGTATTTATCTTACCTGTGAAATTTGGCGTTTTTTTTTAATACATGAAGGAAATTTAAAAAAAAATATTTTTGAAATCTTCCAAATACCTTTCAAATGAGGGGTAACTCAACCCCCTTTGCCATTTAAATTTTTTAAGTTGATATAGTCTGCAGCACCATCTGTCAAAATTTTTGATTAAAATGAGACATGGTCTTCAAATTTTTTTGTTTATTTTGATTTCAACGTTTTATTCCACTTCGTTTAAAAGGTAAGAGGGGGGCGATACTTTAGACACGCGCTGTATACAGGCTGTCCCAGAAATAAAAAGACGGAGTAGCAGGTATGTAAAGTCCAAACAGAAACAGGCCCAAATATACCGCAATAACGTAAAAATTAAAAAAATTAATTTTCTATGTTGTTTTTTAGATAAAAAATTACATTACGGACCTGGCACAGGATGTATGTTTATAAATACACGTAAGAATGCTCATTTGCAAATATAAACGAACACGCATTCATAGAAAAATACGCCTTTATTTGTATAAAACAGGGAAAAAAAACGTTAGATCGTACTCATTCATATAAAATATATTTTTTGCCAGATGGGTAACCCACTTTATTGCAGACAATAAAAGATTATTTTTATTTTTAAAATAAGAAGGTTGTTGCTCTTTAATGTGTTTGTAGTCGGAAACAGCTGATTATTATTATTTTAGAATATTCAATAAATCGTAGTTTTTCTAGTTTACAGTAAATATCAAGAATGTAATTATTTTTTTTCTAGCAGGTGTAAAATTAAAGTAATTAATGGTTTGATATTTATTATGAAGTATCTATTCCTCCTCCTTTTTTTAACACAAGTAATATGGTGGTCCTGAAAAGGACCGATTGTGAAAGTGAAGCAGGTGGATATAAGCCAATTGAATTCTTTATTATTTTTTTTCTGCCGTGTGCGCACGAATAAAGATTTGATATTTTGAGGGTACGTTTTTACACATTCTAGCTTCCGATTTTTGCTACTCCGTCTTTTTATTTCTGGGACGCCCTGTATATAGCCATAATAATCGATTTCCCTTTTAACTTTCTTGTACGTAGTTAATGAAGTATTGTGATGACGAAAATTTTTGTTTTCGAGAATTTTGCAGATATCCTCGTTTTGAAGTCCCCTAATACCAAAAAAGTGATTTTTAGAAAATGTACCTACCTACCTACCTCTCTCTCTCTCTCTCTCTCTCTCCCTCCCCCCCCCTCTCTCTCCCTCTCTCTCTCTCCCTCTCCCTCTCTCTCTCTCCCTCTCTCTCTCTCCCTCTCTCTCTCTCTCTCTCTCTCTTGCTGTCTGTTTGTCTTTCTGTGTGTTTGACCACGATAGCGGCCAAACGGCTATAGCTGTCAATTCCTAATTTTATACTTACAAGTATATCTCTCTTTTGACATCTGATTAGAATGGAGTAGTAGTTTAGATTTATATCTGCAAAAGTGCAGTGTCGAAAAGTAAAATATTGTACGTTGTTAAACAGGAAATTGTGGTGATGAAACTATTAATTAGTAAATTTCATCAATGGACAAAATTAATGAATAATCATTTGCGTGAGTCAACTAATAAATAATAACAAAAAAGATGTCATCCAATAAGTTTTATGTTAACCAAGTGCAATTTAGAAGGACGAAGAGAACGGTAAAGTGTTTTATTTGTGAGGAAGAGAGATATGGTAAATCTGCGAAAGTAAGCGGCGAAACAGCTAAAAAATTAAGTGAAGTGCGATATTTATCGTAAACTGAAAGTTTGTCCAAAAAATGAATGAAATAGATAAATAACTTAATGATTGCCTTCAAACAATTTCAGATCAAAACATATTGATTCGATCGCCGAAAATAAAACGGAAAAAAGGACTTCAGACAGTGATACTGTTAAAAAAAAATATTGATAAAATTATTATAAAATCCAAAAATTAAACACAAAAAAGCCAGGAAGCAAAAATAGAATTAAGAAATAAAATTGACCCTACTAAATTGTCTGTAAGTGTAGAAGCAATTAAAAATATAAGCAAAGGTGGTATTTTGGTAAGTTGTGATAATACTATAAATAAATTAAAAAATCAAATGAAAAAAGAATTGGGAAATAAATATGAAGTGTTAGATCCTAACCTTAAAGGAATATTTATTGTCATATACGGACCCAAGACAAGTAAAAAAAATTCCGCCACAACCTTTGTTGAATCCATCTGCACGAGCAGCAGAAGTGTTTTCTGGGGTTCATAAACTCAGGTCTGGATGCCGCACTAAAAATTAATATAGTTAATCGTTGCTGCTAAACATGATTCTTTCTTAAAATAATATAGCATATTTTATTGAGCTCAGCAAATTGAAATCGACGCTCCATATACCTAGCGTCTTTTTTAAGGCTTCTTCTGCAGTTCTTCCACTTTTAATGCGTCTGTGCAAAGAAGATACTGGAATTCAAAATTGTCTCGCAGCTTTATTTTGACTGAGGGTACCGTATTTCATAGCGGTCACAGCACTCTTCATAGCTTCTTCAATGACAGCTCTAATATCCCGGATATTACAATTGAAAATATCAATAGACGGATATTCGTTACAAATGTTACACATGTGGTGTAAAGGTGAATATCTAAGGAGATTAGTGCATGGTGTAGGAAGGTAAAAACTGAATGTCGACCGCGAAGACACCCGAGAAATATATAGAGGCAGTTGTGCAAGAATTTCGGGGCAATCAATTCTGGTGCCCTACATCGAAAGACACAATGATATCATTAATATAAATATTAAGAAATAATGGACCTAAAATAGATCTCTGGGGTACTTCTCATGTTACAGTAATGTGGTCAGATCGAAAACCATCAAATAAAACAGATTGTGTACGCCGTGCAAAATAAGATTTGAAAAATAAAAGAAGGTTTTGTGAGATTCCAGTTGTTGATAGCTTACCCAACAAGATGCCATGATTCAACTGGTCAAATGCTTTGGAAAAGTCGCTGTACAACACGGGTAATAGAAAGAAAATTGGTGACAGTTGAACGTCCCTGCATGAAGCCATGCTGCGCAGTGGATAGGCGATTCTTCATGAAATCATAAAGCAGCTTGTAATTACATTTTCAAAAGCCTTTGCAAAATTACAAATAATCGAGATTGGACGATAGTTTACTATGTATTCCCGACTACCTCTTTTGAACACCGGGCAAATTTTCGAATATTTCCACATTTCCGGAAATTGGCATGTTTTCAACGACAAGTTAAAGAGGATAGCAAAAGGAGACGAAAAAACAGAAGCAAAATCTTTAAGAATAAAGGAAGGGACACCGTCAGGGCCAGCAGTTGCGTTGCCTTTGAGAATCTTCAGGGACTCGTAAACATCGTTCTCCGAGAAGAAAATAACATTAAAACTGTCATAGCCATCATCACGATCCATCCAAGACGAGGAGTTCGAGTGCCTCATAAATGATTATTGAAAGTAGTCGGCAAATGCATTGGCTACGTCGAGAGACTTAGAGATGACATGATCGTCATACAGAAACTCGTGAGGTAACACAGCAGATTTGCGCTTCCAATTCACGAAAGTCCGGAATTGTTTAGGAGCCGATGGAAGGTTTCGCTCGATGTGAGTGATATAACTTTTGCAAGCTACATCAATCATACTCCTTACCAACCTTCTCAATCTACTGAACTCCATGTAAAAAACGCACATCGTGATTGCGTTTGCAAGACCGTTACGCCTAAAATGCGCTAATGAAGTTGTACTGTGTGAAGCCAATGAATCTGGAGAAACTCTATACCGTTTCAATATACATGTCAGTGATATTGCATTTGTTGTGTTGCGAACCGTAGGCGGGAATATTAAAATCTCCCACGACCAGAACATCACTCGATTGGAGAAAATCAAAATTTTGTAGAGCCTCAAAAATTTGTTGATATTGCAGTAGAGGCAGGGAAGGAGGAATATACAAAAGCAAAATTCAAAGGTCAATTATAGTTGAACTGAAATGTTGCCTGAAAGTCTCTATCGGCTGTAAAAAGACTATATTTGCTGCTAAATAATAATTCACAATCAGCAACTGATAAATCAAGACAAGTTTTAGAAAGCGCAATAATATCGTACTGAGAAGGGAAGGACGAATGGTACAAATCAGCTACTTTACCCTTCAACCCTCTAGTATTTTAAAACATAACCCAGAAACTGGCACACTTTGTGTTAACGTGACCACGGCATGTGGTTTATCATACAGAGACATAAATATTAAGCTAACATGAAAGAAGTTACATTCGACACTTACCTCTAAATATTACATTGAAAATAACAAAATCGCACTTACATAAAACGAAATGCTACTTTTTTACGTATTAGTAGATGATATAGCCACCACAACAGTCAGCATGAAAACCAATAGAGGGCACCACTTGGACGATTTTAATTATTAAATTTCACTTTGCCCCACCATTTCACTTTGCCCTTCCTTCCCCTGTATGTAACAAAATTTACGAACAAATTCTTAAGGCAAATGTATGCGATATTGTATGCTATGAACTGAAAACTACTTTACACAAAAATAAACATTTTCGGAAATGGAACCTTATTATATTATTGATCAATTGAAATCTAAATGCATCACGAAACTCATTAGAGACCTATTAGGTGAGTTTAATTATAGTATCGAACTAAAACAACAAGATATTCAGAGGACTATCAACAGCGCACACATTCTTGACTTGGCCGAAGGATAATCCGGCCTGGTCAAGAGAACTGTTTACGTTTGCCTAGCTTGACGTATCTGCAAACTCTCCAGTCTCTGTGCAAACAATCCTGACGGATTCCTTTCATCTTCCTTTGATCATTGCCATGTTTATTTTTGTAATGAATGTGCCCCTGATAAATGATTTACCACCGCAAATACACACCCGCAAGTCGCTTGTTTGAGATACAAAAGTTACAATATACATATCATATGTATGTGGGTATATCGTAAGTATATATGTGAATGCTTACGCCTTCCTTTACATGGACAACATAAGCACATTGCATATACAGTGTGGAAATTTTGAATGTAAAATTCCTAGTAACCCGTTAAGCACTAATAGATTTCACAGATACCTCTAAACAACTGAACAAAACCCATTCTCCTATTGATAAACACAGAAGCATTGTGGAAAAAACTATTACTATATACAGGGTGAGTCATTTGTAGCCGTTTCTTCGCGTGCTTTTTTGTGTTTTAAATAAAAGCAAAAACAATTAATGGAAGATTCACGGTTGCTTGTGGTGCATATTCGGTTTCACCGGACCTTAATTTTTTTTAATGACTCACAGTATATATTTTTGGATATTCTAGTACTGTTTTAAATTATCTATTCAACTGTTCGTCTTTTTTCAAAATTGAGCCAATACTTTTCTAGTTATTAATTTTTTTTGAAAAATTTTTACCAAAACACGTATTCAGAAAAATATCATTTTCGCATTGTTTTCAAAATTAAAAGCATTAAGTTTGGTGGTGCTTGTAGCCAAGGAAATTCTTCATCACTTTGTATAAGTTGCACTCGACAAAACCTCAAAAAACTCTGTTTTTTCCAAGCCTACTTCCCGAAATTTTCACATATCAAAAACTTATTTTCTTTAAATGAAACATCCGTTATTTTATTGTGGCATTTTGTTCCTTTTCTTATTATCTTTTATTTTGTTAACAATGTCCTATACTTATCTTTATTAATTTATGAGATAATCACTATAGGAGCAATTAGCGCTCAACTAATATTCGTTCAACCAATGGAAGACTGGAATTGATCCCGTCTACTTTAGTCAACTGTCAAACAAAGTAAAGGTTATATCCAACTATTCCAAATGTAATAATTTTACAAAATGAAGGGCATCGTTTTTCAATTTTGTAATTCCAGCAGTGTTCAGTTGCAGTATTTTATTTTTTACACCGTTGGTTAAAAGGTGCATGAAACAATTTATTTTGGCTAATTGCTCGTATTCTTTCTTTGTTGAAAATCTTCATAAGTCGAGGCGCGCACCGAAATGGTACGTACGTGGCGTGGAAGTGGCGTGGTGACAACGTGGCATGTGGCAAATTTTTAACTAGTGAAATCAGTTGAGACAGCGCCATATCGATGCGCGCTGTCGCATCTGATTTCACACGTTTAAAAATTGCCACATGCCACGTTGTCACCAGGCCACTTCCACGCCATCGCCACACCACTTTGGTGCGCGCTTCGACTAAGAGATGGCTGTGGTTTTTAAAATTATAAATTGATGTGGCAAAACTTTGATAAAAAAAATTAGCAATAACAAAATTTAAAAACGCAATTTAAATAACAAAAGATTGAGAAGGTCAGGCTGATTTATCTGCTGCCTATTAACAAAAATGTAAGCGATTCTGAAAATTTCTTTCATCTAACTCTGAGTATGAATATGCTATGGATGAATTGCATATTTCCTAATTATTCTGGATTATCAAGTTTGACTTACATCAAACTGAAATGAAATGTTGAAACAAAAGTAAAATAAAACCACTATAAAAATACTAACTTTATGACAATGTTTCAGTTTAAAATTTTGACAGATGGCGCTGTAGGCTATATCAACTTAAAAAACTTAAATCCAATCATATTGCATATTCTTAGCACGTGATTTTAAAAATGCCCAGCGATTACCAAGCAGTTTATTATGCTTTGGATAGATGGCGCCACTTAAGCATCGATATTTTGAGGTTATTAGAATCAGAAAAATCTCCTTATGTGACGGCCTTATATCGCGCAGCGATTGTGATATAGTTGGCCTTGACCAAATCAAACTAGTCGCGCCAACTACCGGAAAGAGCAGAACAACGTCTGTCGGGCCAGCTAGTTATACTGTATAATAATTCGTTATAGTATATCATCTATACTCAATCAATATATTAATATATTATCTTAAAAACCATATTTTTCGGAGATTACCTTCGGATATTTGCTTCATGACAATTGTGTGAGTAAGAGGAATCGAAAGTCTTGAATTTCTGTTATGTTGTAGAATTACTTTTAAGCTAATTTTTGATGGATCTATATCAAAAGCAAATTCCTTGATCATAAATCGTAACTCTACGTACTAAGTTCGGCGTATAAGCGTTAGCAAAATGTTACATTTTTCCACAATCGCAAAACAGCTATAAATTGTAATTTCTGAACAATGTAGAATACGTGCAGGGTTTCGAGGACTATCATTTTTTTAGGTAATTATTTATAATTTACAAGATCTTCAAATTTGTGCTATTGAATATCTACATTTCGCAAAATCACATGGACGATGTTAATAAGAATAAAACATTCAAAAACGAGTCCAGAACGTACTGAACGTACTCATTATACATTCTTTTGAGTTACACAAGCACTTTTTGCTCCCTAAAAGTGCCTAATTGATATTTGCGAATCTGTTCCAATCGAAAAAGTTAATTCGCCGCCATATGTAGGTAGATACGCATAAAGCATTTGCGTAGTAATAATAACATCTCCATATTATCGTTACAATTATACTTGAAACTGATGCTTTCAATATGAATTCAACAAACGTGGCGTTTCAATAGACAAAGATTGAAATATTGGTGGTAGCGACGGAAGGAGGGGAGTTTGCAGCGGGGTACGTCGAGGGGGAGTTTTCGGTGGATACAATAGAGTTTAGCCATCCCACGAGGAAGAGTAAACTGTTTAGCGAGTTTCCTGGCTTTTGTTCGCGAAGCCCGACCAATTAGTTGCTGTGAAAGCCTCGTTAACTCATTATTCAATACCTGACGACTATTCAATCACTTGTTCCTCACTCTTTTCAGTTCTCTCTTTAAGCTTTCTTGTTAACCTATTCATTCAACGTGGAACATAGACGCGCACAGTATTTGAGTGAGAGAATAAAAGAGGAATTATTTTCGTTACTGATGTAGATGTATGCGTTCACATACATACATATAAATCACATTCACAAATGAAAGTATTTTGTTAGATACTCTGATTATGAAAGGAATACACTAATGCCTAATTACGTGATTTACGTTTTTTGGATAACATGTTTTAATTGGATTTATATACAGGTCCGGCTGAATAAAGTATCCATTTCAAATTGAGGGATTTTATTAGGTACTTGTTAATTTTTTTTAATTCAACAAAAATTCCTTGAAAAAATATTGAAATTTTCTGTTTTAAATATGACATCAGTCAAATGATTTTCTCTTCGCTGCTGGCACTTTTAAAGCCTAACAGGAAAATTTTGCATCACCCGGGCCAACATATCAATTGTTATTGCGTGAATTTCTGCCCGGACATGTTAAAGTTGTTCTAAAGTTTGCGGTCAATTAGAAAACGTTTCAAAGCTAGTCCGCATGACGTGAACAGGAAATAGAGGGAATCTATGACAATTTTACAAAGAATGTTTCCTGTTCACGACATGGGGACTAGCTTTGAAGCGTTTTCTAATTGACCGCAAACTTTAGAACAACTTTAACATGTCCGGGCAGAAATTCACGCAATAACAATTGATATGTTGTTGTGGTTTGTAAAATTGTCATAGACTCCCTAGCAGTATGAGAAAGAGCCCCGTCCTGCTGAAACTATATTATTCAAATTTCCACATGAGCATCATAAAGTTGTTGTTCAAGTTACGCAATACCTGTTGGTATCGTTGTGATGAAACAATAACCGTCACGTCATTTTCCTCAAAGAACAGCCCAAAAATTCCAAATCTGGATAATGCACACCACAGAGTAACTTTGTCGTCATGAAACCGCAATTCGTGAAATAATTGCGGGTTTTCCATTGCCCAGTAACAAAAGTTTTGTTTTTTAACATAGCCCGTCAAAATGTTCACAGAAATCAAGACGTGTTCTTAAATATTGTGACAGAAATTTTTGTACGACTTGAACTTTGTAAGGATGGAAGTCTAAGTCTTTCAGAAATCCGCGATAATTACGGTCCAAAATATTGAGTGCTAGTGCTTGTCGTTCAGGAGATCGTTTAGGACTTTGTAAAACAGCTGCTCTTACCTTTTCAGCATTTTCAGAAATAGGTATTCCTTTAGGTTTTTCTTTGGCACAAGAATCAGTACCGCGGAACTTTTATACCCACTTTTTAATTTTTGAACTGATTATAACCCTGTCTCAGAATAAGAAGGAGTGATTCACATATCCCGCCAAAACATGGAACACATAGCTTAAAATTGAGTAGACAATTTGATATGACATCATGACAATTGAGGTTAGAAGAACTGTATTAATTCTAACTAAGGATTTAGCTGTTTTGTGTTTCATTTACTACTTTTGTTAAAATAGATGGATGTGCCGCTTTTCCTTCTACCAATCGAAGCAGCTATACGAGTGCACGGCAATTGGAAACAGGAGAGTAAAGTTATAAACACAAGTATGTGCATACATCTATAATTTGATGAATACAAATCTCTTAACATTCAAATCTGTTCAATCTAGTTTTGAAAAAAAAATTAGAAGAATCTATGGATAAAGATATAGGCCCGATTTACAAATGAAAGCATAGACTTTGTTCTGAGCGTTTTGAGGAGGATTGCCGTTATAAATGTATAATTACTGCACATTTCAGTGAATGTGCTATATCAACATGAAAATTGTGAATCGTCTATTTATTATTAAATATTTGTATCAGAGAGCAAGAATGAATCAAACCTTTTATCTTTTACCAAAATGTCCTTAAGAACTTGCAGAAAAGGTTTTGTTTATTAGTTTCTATTTTAAATATCAATAAAGAACTTACAGGTAAATCATTCGTATTACTGCGATAAACCTTGAAGAGGTAACTTCAAGCAACTAGTCTTGGAAATTTGAATCTTACATACAACAGTAATAAATAGAAAAATTTACATCGGCTGAAGTTGTTTACACGAACTGCAAAGATAATTACATATACCTACATATTACTAATTATTATTCCCAATTAAAATTTATTTATTATGAAAATATATAAAGTATAGCAAATATTTATTTCTACTATATATTTGAAATTAACAATAATTTAGTGTTCAGATCATGTTAAAAAGATTAAAAATTTACATGGTCGGCACAATTTTTCCAAATACTTATTGTAACATTTGTAATTGCTTCTGTCAAACGTTCTCATATAAGTGATATTCTGAAAGGGGATTTTTTTTAAGCAACTTCATCTTATGTATCAATTCAGATCCTATATGAAGTATTCTTAATTGCCTATCTTTATCGGTATGGCTATTTAATCCTACAGGTTTTCAACAAAGCTTGTCGTGCACTCATTATACTTGTGGCAATCCAAACTTTTTCCCATATTCTCCACCAGATATTTTCACCTTTTTCTATTAGTACAGGATTCTTTACGTTTGATAAATATTTCTGAAATATAACATGTATATGAGCATGTGGTAATATAATTAGTATTTAATTAACACTTACTTGAAATTAATGAGTCAATTCTAGAATATGTGTGAGTTGTCCACTTCATTTATGGTATGAACTCATCTATAGTTATTTTTGCAATGATATTAATTGTTGAATGTTTGATTTTTCCACTGACGTACAGTATTTTTGACATATTCATCAAATTCAAAGTTTCAAATGCATGATCACTTGTTCCTTAGGTCTTAAATCGTCTGATCAACGCATACTCATGTTGTACATAAAAGTATGGATGTTATTTAATAACAATAAAGTATAATAAACCAAAGTAAAAATGTAAGATTCTAGGTTATGGCTTGGCTATAAACATAAAATGACGTTTTGTCAAACTTATTTTCCCATGTTAAACTTGCCTACGCAAGAACCAATGAAATACTTTAAAAACATACGCCATTTTGGCGCGATATTTGAATCACTCCTTCTTATTCTGAGACAAGGTTATAGAATTAAATGAAAGTGAAGGCAACCCAGGTAGCAGAGTGCCATAAAAATAATGTCATAATGACGTCACCATCGTAACCTACAAGACGTCAAACTTACATCCAAATCACGTCTGGAGGCCGTTTTTTGACCTTATAAGGCCAACTGAGAATGACTGATCGCATTTTTTCGTGTAATACGAGTCGAGCACTTTTGGCGGACTCGTATTACACAAAAATGTCGATCGCACTGCTATTTCCTGTTTTAAATATAGGAGCACATACCAGTTTTGAATTTTAGGGCATCGATTCCAGTTGGTCTGGTACACACATATATATCTAAAACTGGAAGCCCGGGGCAATTGGAATTTTGCTGTGCGATATGCGAGGCCTTCTAGTAAGCACGAAGTTTTTGATGTTGGCGTCATTTAAACTCTTCATCTATTTCTCTTACATCTGTGGAATGCACTTTTTTCATGGATCTATGTGTCACAAAGAAAATTATAACACTGTGCAAATCTATTACGAGTCATTAAATAAATAAATAACTATTATGTCAAAACATCGCTCTCACTTTAGAGGGAGCGAGTAAAAAGTTTCGACTTCAGCCATGAAGCAGACATAGTAATATGAAGGTTCAGCAAGAATCTAGCACCCTATTAATATTATGAGTTTGAAAGATGGTCGTCTTATAAGGAATACAAAACAATGAAAATATAAAAAACGTATTTTTAATAAAATAAAGAACATAATAATATATTGTGTAACAATAGCTTTTAAAAATACACTACATACATTAAAAATTATTTTAACAATATGAGAAACCAAACAATTTTCTCGAAATTAAAATAATCAATGAATTGCATGGAGAAGTGAAAGTTTTTATATCACTTACAAATTGTTTAACATCTTTCACCATTCTTCTCTTCAATTGTTTTTTTTCCTACAACACATTTTCTGTTTGTTCAAGTTGTGATGGTACCCTTTCCCACAGATGCAAAATAAGAACTCTAAAAAGTATAGGATTAAAGGAAACAGATTATTTTAAGCTAAATACAATTAATTACCATAATTGAATTCATTTTCATTTAACAAATGTTGTTCAATTTTTTGAATAGTTGCAGTGCATTGCAAAGACAAAGTAGCAGGTAGTTTAGGTAACGATGTAGGTGTTGCTTGACTATTGTCTCTTCTAGTTTGTAGTAAATTCAAAATTTGTTAATTATGACATTTTATTTTTATTAATAATAATTTTTTCCAAAATTTATTAATTAATTAGATAGATTAACCATCAAAAATATTGTATATATTTACCATGTTGATCATTATCATCATGGCCACTACATCTGGAAGCTACTTTTATCGAAGTTGAACAGAGACTTGTCTGATTTTCCTCTAAAAATCATTTGTTAATTAAATTGAAAGTTTATTAGCAAACATTTAAAATATTTACCATCCTGATTATCACTTTTGGGGCAAGTATATCTAAGTGTCACTTTTATAGTACTTGAACGCATGTTGGTATTTATGCATTCCTCCAAAGACCGAACTGTTTTATAGTATGAAATCCTTTATTGGTGGCCAATATACTTCTTTTTTTCTGGGAGTTAATTAGCTGCTATTTATTAAAGATATTCCATCATCTTTACCTGAAAACTCTCCAACTGCAAACATCTACAAAGCATATTTTTTTAATTTTTACTAAATTATATAGTAATACTAATTTAGTAGCATAAAATTATTAAATACGTAATTTATTAATCTTTAACTAGATAACACTAAATTATTGTTAATTTTCAATACATAATCCAATCTAAAAAAAAATAATTTTACTTGCAGTATGTAAATTCTTCGATAAAAAGATTTTCTTAATATTTACGGTCATCATAGTAACGCCAATAACTTATTTTTCTAAATTACTGATATTTACAATATTATAATAATATGTGAAAATGTTTCCTTATGCTTATGCTAAAGACCTCTTGGTATAAGATTTAAAACTTATATCAAGAGATCTTTTTATAATGAATCAATATTGATTCATTTTGCCCCTAAGGTTTAAGTAATAAACAAACAAACAAAATGTAGCAAAATAAAAAATTCCATTGAATTTGGTAACAATTTATTTTCTTGAAGATTAAAAGACAATTTTAAATTATTATAAATAATGTTGAAGGGGTCAATCCCCAGCATCGTATAATAAAAATATTAATTAAACAAATACAAAATAATACAATATATAATAACGAAAGAATATATCCAGGCAAATTAAAATTAAATATTTAAGTGTTAAACATTTCTAATAAATAATAATGTATTTATAAAACAGATATTACGTTAGATATTGCACTAGGATTGATAATGTTCACAAAGTTGCATAAAATCAGACGATAAGTCTTTCAGCATTCCTTTAGGTAAACAAAGTTGCCTAACCCACAGTCAAAACATTTATGTTATGGACGCGATATACACTGTTCGGTTTTATGTATCACAGCAATTATCTGGGCTATTGTATAAATGATCAAAAAATTACATTTAAGAAAGTTATTAGACTATTTATTCTTAATAATGTGTCAAGATCGCAAAATACAATTGAACATCAAATAATCAGGAAAAGCAAATAATTTTTTTATTATTTTAAATGGAACTTACTTACCCAGTATTATTACATATTTTGAAACTACATACACTTATCTTTACAACGGTATATCACATTTTATACCTATTTCATTAATTTACCGCGTAATAGAATAAATAACTGAACAAGATAAAAACGTAGACAGTGAAAACATCGCGTGCTTTAAAACAATCTGAATAACAGATTATTCAACATAAACACAATTATAACCAAACGATTCCACATCAAAGGGTACCCACAAACTTGATAACGGTTTTTCAGTTTTGTCTCCATACATATTCCAAATCTCTAAGACAAATTATCACTTATATTAATGTAAGAAGAGAGATAATTCATCTTTTGAGTAAATTTATTGAAAATACCTATTGAAAAATATATTCGTCAAAAATGGTTAAAAGCAGAGGTTAAGAGTTCTATATACATAACTATTAAAAGGAAGTCGATTTGGATCAAGAAAATAAGTACAAGTTCCAAAATAAGCACACAATTCACGAATTCATAAACTGCCGCCATGTCGAGATACGAACCAGCAAATCAGAAATAACCAATTTACCAACGAAGCCATCTTTATTCGGGCCGACAGAAATATCATTATCATTCGGAGAAAACAACATTTTTCCTGCTTCAAAAATTCCATAGTACATCTGAGAATAACCGAAATTAATCGAAAACATACCAGAGAAAGGGAGAATGCGGCTTCATGATGGAGGAACTTTAATAATAGAAATCCACCGTTTGGAGGTTCCAAAAAGACGTAATTTGATCTGCAAAAGCAAATAAATCATGAAGTATATATTTAAACTAAAAAACACAAATTAATGCAGAACATTTATTGATGATTGAACAATCACAATTTATTCAACTTTTTTCGAACTAATAATCCTGGTAAAATTAAGGTTTATGTTTGCGAAAATTGAAAACACTTATTCTGGAATAGATACTAACAATTGTCTTTACCAATATGAACCCAAGGTTGTCAAGCACTGATATTTCTGAAAAATCAAAAGCCAGAGTTGGAATAGGATTGTCAAATTTACCATACAATAATAGGTGAGCAAGCATTGTGATAAAAAAAAATCAAGGAGTCTATTCCTTGTGCTAAATGGTAATCAGTTAATGAAATTAATCTTTAATTTCAGTTTTACCTAAAAATACACAAAAAATACATTTTGGAAATATGTACCTATTCTCTCCAGAAACAAGTAATAGTACTTTACTATTTTATTCAACTGCACTAGTTTCGCCTTTTAACGAACGCTCGTTAGGAATATGTCTGGAACAAACTACTTTCGACCAGGTGCATATTTCAACATTATTCCTCAGAACATCTAACCACATTTTCAAAGTTTTACCCCGTGGAAATCTACAATAAGTGCAGGATCAATTGTGCTCTTCAACGTGCAGTTTTCATGCTAGTACGGCAATTCAGCAATTCACAGGTAAAATTCATGGACCTAGAATAATGTAAATAAACTTACGTGTGAAAAGAAATATCTTCTGGCATAAATCTTTCAATATTACACAGCGCAACAGAGAAATAACATGTTAATAACACACACAAATCCTTCCTATTGCAATTAAATAAAACTATATACAAGTGACACCTGACCTGCAAAATGGCGACCACAACAGCGTTTGCTTAAAAGTGGATGCGCACTCATAGAAGCGTGTTCTCCCGTTTTCAATTTTTCGGAGGCACACACAGCACCCGAGTGCCAAAGCATTTTTGAAACATTATACTTTTCTTTATCAGTCGGTCATAAAGGTTTCTTCTAATAATTCACTAGCCGGCACGATTTTTATAACTGACTTAACAGTCTAAAATTTTAGTATTTTGTATTCTCTTAAACATAAAAACTGTATTCTAATTAAAAATAAAATTTGTATTTGTTTTCCCTAAGGTTATACCGTGAAGGGCAGCAGCAACTACAAAGGATTCGACATCACGCATTCCAGAGAGAAGTAGAGAATTCTAATATATTAGTCATCGCGGAATATACTAAAATGGAAACCTCTGGAATCGATACGTTCATATATGAATGTTGCAGCCGGCGCCCGGCGTAGTGATTCATTTATTGTTTAGTTGTTAACGCACGCGGTCTGGCAAAAGACAAACGAAATGTCAATGAATTGTCACTTAGTTAAGAAAGTTTGAAGCAGTGTGCCACAAGTTTTGCTGCGTGTGGTTTTTTGACTTTTGTACTTATCTATTTCTTTTTATAACTTCTGTACAACAAATTTTCTAATACAATATAATTGTTTATCTACTAGCGGAGTATGATAATAATTCTAAAACTAGATGTGATGGAAATATTTGGTTTTTGGTTATGCCTTCAGTTAAAGACTATAACAATTGTACACCTACTTTTACAACAGTAAAAGCAAAGCCAACTGTATCTGATATCGCTGCGCGATATAAGCCGTCACATAACTTCGATTTAGGGGATTTTGGGTAGTGTCAAGAATTACAATTTTACTTACGTTTCTAATTTTTTATAACAATTCAATGGAATACACTCATTAGGGTTCAATTACGTTGTAAAGTGTTTGTTTAAAGTAATTGCCGCTTTCAACTGTATTGGAAGGTTTTGAAGCTTCACTATTCCACATCGCAATATTTACATTACCTATAAAATATTCAGCCACTCTGGCATCGGTAGTATAATTTGCACCTCCTTTAAGCCTAACATGTGGTCTACAAAATCGCAACTAAATGATTTCGTTGAGACAAAATAACTTTGTTGTACAGTATACTCAAATATTACAATAAACTAATGTTGTACATGCTTATTAAAAGAAATATAGAATATTTCCAAATGACACTGGTTAAAAAGGTAATATTCAAAATCTTTTTTCTCTGTATTTCGATACATATTTGATATACTTTTTTCCATTTTGCAACTATTATAATTTCCTAATTTAGTTACTTGCAGTGATGCACTCTCTGATTCTGCGTATACCAAATGCGTTAGTATTTCTACGCACACATTTCAAGACAGACCAAAATTTTCTTTATAACACTAATCATTTTCTTGGCACTTCTCAACCTTACGATGATAACAAGGAGCATTATTGATAATAAATAGAGCATTTTAAAATTACTATAACATCTTTATTTATCCAACAGGCGCAAGTCTAATTACAGAACAAAAATTGACAATGTTCAAATATTCATAATAAATCCACTTGTATCCATTTTAAAATTGTACTAAATCAGCACTCAAATACCTTAGACTTCCCATATTTAGACTTAATGTTAATATTAATGACTAAATATCGCTGCTTCACTTCAGCCCGGCAATTGTTCCATTAGAATTTTGTACATAACTACAAATATTAAGATATAAATTTAACCTAAAAATGCAAAAAGCTATTTACCAAGAATTTTCCCTGTACTATATTTCGAATAATCAATGCTCATTTTCCGAAGTACCTTGCGAATTACTTGCCTTTTATCGCAGTCTAATTTGGTAAGAACTAAATGTTGGGTCATTTAGTTCACGTCTTTTTTCCTGAGAAAACTGGATATATAGTTTCCTATTGGTACTCGACGGAACTTCCAAAAAATTTTATAGTAAATATGTAGCACACATTAAATGAAACGACTGAATATGTGTAGTATTAGAATAATTTAAGTAGAAAACAATATGGAATAGACAAATGCCAGTCAAATGTCAATAACAGTAGATTTGATATAATCCAATCATATTTCATATTTTTATCACGTGATTTTAAAAATGCTCATCGGTTATCAAGCACTTTATTGTGCTTTGGATAGATGGCGCCACATAAGGATCAATATTTTGAGGTTAAAAGATTCAGAAAAATCCGGTTATGTGACGGCCTTATATCGCGCAGGGATATTGATACAGTTAGCCTTGATAAAAGTACCTGAATGTCAAAAGATTTAATATTTTGTTTTTTAAAATGATAATGAAATATCAATTTATGAATTAAAACATTGTTGATTTGTTATTATCTTAAGTATTTTGGTTGAGTATAATTATATTCTATTATTGCAGTCAAGCTAAAGTTCACTAAATTCATACATATCAAATTAAAGATAAAATCGTATTATCAATAAGATATTTTCATTGATACCCTATTTTACATGAACTAGAATATTAAATGCTTCCAATTAAATTTAATTATAAGACGTGCTAAGCAGAAAATTATAAATACAACTTTCAAAACTCTGAAATATGTTCAGACGACTTCTTTATAACAGATACCCACACTCGTTTTTCATAACACACTCATTGACGAATACGGCGAGGCACTTGTAATAGTACGTAGCTCATGGCTGCCGAAGCCTCATATAATTGGTGTAATAGATGTTAGAGATGAGGAGGGGGTTAAGGCATTTATCATTACTATTAAATTTGATATGAGATACATTTTTTAATAATTAATCCAAAAAAAAAACTTCACATGTATTGAAATTTATTTCTTTTATTAAAAAAAATCCATTTTTAAGTATATAAATAGAAAATACTTTAAAAAGGTGTTTTCAAAAAAAATACTAGCCGTAATGAGAGAGACCAAAAAAAATTACAGAGATTAAGTAAAAACGATCAACATCACGAACAAAACAACAAAGATTCGTTTCATCTTTCCTCCGATTCTGCAAGATTCCGATGCGAATCCTCCTGCAAAAAAAATTTGTATTAGAAGGTATTTATTGGAACAGCACTAAATCTTACCTTCAAATCAAAAGCAGTTATTTTAATTTTAAAAGGGTCGTCGCAGTTCCTCCGTTCCGCGTGTCTGGCATTTCTTATTGCATAACCCTCGTACCTAAATGACTCTGGAGGCAGAAATCTATGCAAGACAGGACTTATCAAATCTGGATCCATATATCGGACATCGGTTTTTCCAGATATTAAACTTACTACTGAGCCAACGAATAAAACTGTAGAAACACCAATTGGCGTTATCCAATGATATGATAATCTGAACAAGGGAAAAATGTCCGACTCATCAGGATATACCTAGAAAAAAGTTTTCTTTAATATTAATCATCATCAGCAAAAATCATCCAATAACAACTACTAGATCTATTTCAGTTTGAGATATTGAGCTTAGTAAAAAAAGACTATAATTAATTAACAAATAACATATATGTAACGTGCGATATAAAGGACGTTTTGTTGATCCTACAGAATTAAGTATGAAAACCATATGTCAATAATTGTATTTACTACTACTACTACTTTATAGTAACCAGATAATAAAGATATTGCAGGAACGCATAGTATAATAGAACATTTCTTAGAATCAGAAAAACAGATAACGAGAGAATTGCTGATATTGGAAAAGAATTTTGTATTAAATGGCAAACTACTGAGATTGGGAGTGGAAATATGGTAATGAATATATTGGATGTTAAAGAATACTAGCGAAAGACTGGTTGAAAGGAATATTTATTTTCAAATTCTTTCTGAAAATGTTATAATTAATGTTCGCTTTCATTGTTGGCTATAAATCGTTAAAATTGTTAGGTGTTATAAATTACACTCAGATAAAAGTTAGTTGCTTGTATATTTCTACCGGTATTGTTGGACCAACCGATATAATCTATTGTCAGCAAGGTTGTTTGCTACTACAATATATTGAGTATCTTAATCAGTTCTGGGTAAGCAACATTCTAAATGCATTTGTATACGAGCTCTTGTTAAACAAGGATGGATTTGCTCCGTCAGTCTTGAAACTATGAAATCATATTTGAATAATCACATACGTTATGGTTTCTGCAACGTTCTTGACTATTTCCAGTTTTGTCATAGCATAAAAAAGCAGTTTTTCTCAGTCTGCAAAATATGCATTCCCGGCAACAAGAGAACGTAATCTCGACGCCATGGCCAGTGGATAAGAAACACTAACCTCCAGAGCAATTTTGCATATAACAATTTCAACCGTCCATCTTTCAGCTATTCTTTCGAACAGTCGAATAATGTAGCATTAGTTTTTGTTTTCTCGTCTCCATGTAACCGACCGAGATAACTTCTTAGTAATCTCAAAAGATAATAGCCATAACATTTTCAGGCGATAAATCTGTATCTGCCTTCTTTCACGTAATTTTATCACTTACTGCTTTGACTTGATGTTTCAACTCAGATTCAAGCTTTAGATAGGATTATGGATCAACCCAAAAATTACACAGAAGCAAGATTTAACTTCACTAAACACAGAAATGTCCTCCCGCTTTCATTATCAGAAAATGATCGCGAACATATCCTACATGTATTCTCATCATGTGCAGCTTTACGTTCACGATTCTATAGTTCAGTCAAAATGTCAACAATTTCAGCAATCCAGCGCCATTAACATATAATACTCAATGGTCTTCCATAAATGAATGGTAGCTGTTGTGATGACCTCAACTAGTCGTCCAAAGTGCTCAATCATAATTGAAATTTTTGTTTCAAAACTAAACAGATTTCAAGGATGGTGCTGAATGTATATACAATTAGCTTCACTTTGTTTTAGGCAACCATTCACTTGCTTAAATAAAAAGAATTGAGATTATGGGTTTTCCGTATCTCGATTTAAACGGGTGTTGAAAGTGAACAACAGCCGTGTTTGTATAAAATGTTTTACAAATTTGTTTCTGGAAGTACGCTTATCAATTGTGCCGTTTCTTAGCAAATTATGATTCGGTATGATAAAAATTTACCAAACATATCAGACTACCTTCCCATTGATAACATTTTAAGGATAACTTGGACAACAATCTTCTGGAGCTGAATCCGATCAATATATTTAGAATTAGATGAATAGGAAGGATTAGATCAGAAAATAGTAACTTCCATGTAAGATTAAGACGTATTAGCTGAAGAAAAGGGTGTAATAGGATATAGATGAAAATTTGTTCCAGTTGTTAAATATTAAAAGCAATTAAATATGTATATATATTTTCATAGTTACGTCACCAATACGTACTGGTACAGTTGCATTAACCACTAATCCATATTTTGCTTCACACTGATCCGTTGAAAATGGCAATCTATGGGGTACAACTAAACCGGCTGCTCCCGCATATTGGCCTCCATAGGAAACCCATCCAGACATTAAAAATCCAGATATAGCACCCACGATAGCACCTTTTGAATTGGACCATGGTATGAGCATACCCAGTGAGAAAATGCCGAAAGTTGTACCGGCTGCTATGGCTGACAATGATGTGGCCATCTACAAAAAGTAAAATGAAAATAAAATAGTTTGTTGTTTTTTTTGAAAAACCAAGTAATATTTTATAATCTTGTACGCGACTACTGCACATTATGCAAATAATAAAATACTACATAGTTCATTTCGATTTTATATTCCCGTCTGTTGTTTTTTAAGAGCTATTAGTTTGTATTCTGATCCATTATTAATAATAAGAAAAGAATGGATTTTAAAATTTCTTAAAAGCCAGGAAAAATGAAGAAACATATTAATGAATAAATGTTGGATGTACACGAAAATATTGTCTTTCCAGATTAGCCATTTAAAAGTGGTTATGGCCAATGTGGTTTTCACCAGTGCTGTCGCCATTACACAAGCATGCTTGAGTAGAAACCCGTAAACGTGTGAATTATCAACCCACTTGTTATTGAAAAAAAAAGGTGAGATGCTGGAGAAAGCAAGTGCTTGGTAATAGATAATACAAAATTCAAGAGGAACTAAGAACTCGTGTCATAAGACACTTATTGCACTCGCCCATTAGGACACTCCTCGGTGTGCTCATCTGTATTAAATTTGGGCTCGTGCAGTAAGACGTATTTTATGACACTCGTTCTTTAATATGTTGCTTCTTTTTAATTTTACTGATTAACTACACCCATACCTTGTAAAAAGCTTTATAAAGCAATAACAAATAGTCCGTATAAGTCTCAAGCATGCATATTTTGAATTCGTACAGGTAACGTTAAATTCACTAGGTACAAACATTTACCCATCTTCAACCAACTTTCAAATGAACTCTAACACATTACCTTATACACACGATCGAATTAACAACGCCATCCCTCTGACGATAGTCATTCGGAAAGAACTAGGTGTCCTTTAACAAAAGCTATCGTTTTCAGTGTGATGATCGCAGCTGTATTTAATCAGTCAATATAGGGTTTACCACCCTGAAAATATGCAATAGCAAAACTTATAAGAAATATTTATGCTACTTACAGCTAACACTCCTCCCATATGTTCGACCACGTATAAGAAACCGACGGCCATGGCTCCCAGTACTAGCGCCACTACCTTCACGAATATAGTTGCGCGCTTTTCTCGAAGATTCATCCGTAGACAGCCTTTGACGATGTCTTCCAAAATCACAGTCGACGTGGAATTCAGTATCACCGATAAAGAACTGAAAATAAATAGTTTAATTAAAGATGTTTGTAATACACTAGCTACATTTTCAGAGACAATAAAAATACAAAATTAGTTTTCTTTTTCAATATATCCAGCTGCAACCCTAATTCAGTTTTCAAATCTTTCAATTAGCTTGTGTCAATGTTTTATCAATTTAGTAAAAAAATACGCCGAAACTGTCTCCTTTACTTCACTCGTTAATTCTTCCTAAACAGGTCTTCTTTCATTTGCCCAAAAATAGTATTCTCCAATTATGGAAATATCAATTAACAGTATTTCATCTGAGTCACAAAAAACAGTAGTCATGAATTTTCCATCCGATTGTGATACCTTAAACTTCTTGCGTGGTGGTGTGCTTTCTTTATGCCACTGCATGGACTCCTGCTTGGAGTTAGGTTCATAATGATGAATCCAAGTTTCATACCCAGTAATAAGTGGGTAATCCTAAAAAATTCCGGAAATTTTCACTGAATGGCACTTGCGGTATATTTCAATTCAAAACCACTGTTTATGACTGCTTTGCAGATTTTAAGAGTGGACGTACTAGTGTCAATGACGAATTGAAAAATTTCGTCCATCAACTGCAGTTGTGTCGGCAAACATCAATGCTGCGCGGAAAACGACTGAAGTGGATCGACATGTGACATATAAAGAGATAGAGGCATCAATACAGTTTAACCGAAGCTCGAAATATGACTCGTGTGAGTTGGTGCAAAAAAATATTTCAAAAATTCAATCGTGGTGCTTCCGCCAACGTATAAAGTATCGTAACAAGTGACGATATATTCATCGACCCAGAAACAAAACAACAATCGACTGTTTAGGTGTTCCAATGTAAACAAAAGCCAACAAAAGTTGTTCGTTCACGAAGCGCTTCAGAAAATGATTGCTTTTTTCTTCCATAAAATTAGGCCTGTTGCTACCGTTGCTCTTGAGAATCGAAAAACAATAAACGATGATTGGTATGTAACAATATGTTTGCTAATAATCTTCCATGAAATCAGAAAAACCAGCAGACATCGGTGCACCATCCTTTACCACGACAACGTCAGCTCGCACACAGCACATCGAACAGCCACTTATTTAAAGGAACATTAAATGAATGACTCATTGACCATATTGCCCTAAATTATCACCTAATGACTTCTTCCTGTTCCCTTTCATCATGAACAAAGAGCGTGGTGAGCCGATTTCCACACCAGAAGAGAAAGATATGTTTCCGAAATACCCACTTCAGATTGGAATAAATGTTTCAAGAACTGGTTTATTCGAATGCTAAAGTGTTTAAAACCTAAAGACGATTATTTTGAGAAACAGTTAAGTGTTTTTTTTTTCGATAAGAAATCTATTTTCTTTCTTTTTCCGACAATTTTTAGGGTAACCTCTGTAAATCAACTCAATACCACATTCCTGCCTTCGTTACAGAGGACCAAAAACACACGGGAACATTCCATGCGCTGTTGTTTTTACAACCGCGTAAGCATTCTCGGGGCCCATCTTGCGCAGACCTTAGTCATGACAAGATGATAATGAAGAATTTTATAAATAGTTACCCCATTTCTGGAATGGTCATTTCGATAAGAAGCCCCCAGCCGTGAGTCGTCTTCAAATGATTCCCTACCATTTAAAACCCATAGTTTTCCCGGGTAAGAATCATCGTAAACCGTGACATCTCTTCCAGTATGGTATGAACATAGAGTTTCCTTGTTTTGTAAGGAACTTGATCATGGCGCGATACTCGATTTTCATCACACGTATTTCGTACTTCCCCCATTATGTTGCTTGGTCTACGATAGTTTAAAGACTATTGTCACAATTGTGTTAAAACTTTATATTTATACTAAAAATTAGTCACTGAACATGTTGCGACCGCGAACTTAAAAACACTCCGTCGTTTAGATACGATTAGAATAAGAAATTGTTTAATTATATTTTATAGTAATATAATTTTAAAATTAATAGATGCATGCATAAAGATCTTCGATAAAATATCTCGCAAATTATGCATTCTATACAGACATATTAGTACAAAAGTATTAAGTTTGAATCTTGGATTGAGTTAGTCTTTGCTTGATGTAAATCCATTTCATGTGAAATAAAACAAACAAATGTTTATGATGTATTTAATATTTAATAACAACGACAGCTGTTTCTGAAGAAGCTACAGTGTAGCGAAACAGCTGTCGTTGTTATTAAATATTAAATACAGTGTACATCATAAGCATTTGTTTGTTTTATTTCAAATATTAAATTTGAGTTGGAGCAATTTTTATATATAATAAATTTTAAAATTCAGACCGGAAGTTAGCTTCTACACTCACATGTTTATTAAGAGGATGAAAATATTTACAGCTCAATTTGGAATAACTTTTGTATAAAAAATTCGGAACGCACGTATACATATGATAAAGTCGTGTGGGGTCCACATCCCATTTTTAAAATATGTTTTGTGTATTTAGAATTCAAAATCGTGCATTTATGAATAGATTTCTGAAAGCACAAAAAAATCAATTCTATAATTCAAAATTATGAACCTGTCGTATATGCTATTTGTATATTATTTAAATTTCTTTTCATGAATTGAGCTTCATAAAGTCCTTAATATCAAGCTAAAAATGATTCCATAAACTTCCTGTTGAATAAGTCTACGTGATATGATAAACTAAAAACTAAGAGAACATTCATCGAAAAGGAGGGGCTAAAGTTCAATAAATTATTTTTTAAATAATATTCTGTAATTTGTGTAATGTATTTCATTTCATTTCCTAGCTTTTATGCTACTGTCACGTCGAAATGAATTAAGATTATAATGATTCCTACTACGGACTAGATAAAAATAATCTATATGCTATCGAAAGAACTAATGATTTCTAATTTATACTGCACTGTTTGCATTCTTTATGTGTGATAAATAGAATGTTCACCTTTACTCTTTAATTTCCTGTTTATATTTCAGAAAAGGAAATTACTTGTTTTATGTAGATTTTATTGCACAATATAATTATATTTTAATAGCATATAATTATTAACTTTTGAACTAAGGCATCGCCGTTTCGCGTTTTTTAAATTCATTTTGTAATTTTAGAATCTCAAATTTGGGTTAGTGATGCAAAAGGCATACATTTATAATGTCAAGGTCAGTTTTTGTACTAATTTATTTTCTTAAAAAAAGTTATGTGTTTTAGAAATAACCACAAAAATGCATGAATTTGATTAATGTCTACTAACTAAGGCTGATACACAAAAGAAAAAAAACGACCTCTACGCGCCAGCTGCACATTTGATGTACGATATAAAGAAAAAAAAATTATGTAATTATTTTTGAAGATAAAAAACATTAAACAGTAAACATTGTCACACATTTTACACGAGGTTTTTCGCGTCGTCTATCCCCACTTTACGGTATCTCTACCGGTCCTAGCGAAGACGAAAATCTATCGGAATCGGTCAGCTATTGCAGACTTAAATGCGAGTGACAGTTTAATTACAAACTGTCACTGGCATTTAAATGTCATATATACCTATAATATTCGAGTATATAATAATATAAGAGTTATGGGCAAGCGAAAATTGGCTTATTATAAAACATCAACAACATCAACAGTTCCGTAAGTACTCATTCTTTATACATTATGTTTCCCATCTATAGTATTCCTTTATCTATGAATAAAACCGAAGCGCTGTGATGGAAACCGAATATCGTGTAGCGTCACTTAAGCGGGGTTCACACCTACGCATTTTAATGCTGCAACTGACATGCCGCAGCGAAATGCGTGCATTTTTAGTATTCACACTATGCATGCCTAGTGCATTTTTTCATGCTGCATCGAAATGCAAAGCTTTAGAACATGTTCTATTTTTCTGCATTTCTTGACGCATTTCTAGTGCATTGTCTAGGGATATTTCAACAGCGATTGATTGCCAACTCTTGATTGGATTTACTTTGAGGCACACTTTGAGGTTATTGTAAATTTTTTATTGTTACTGTATATAGCATATATAGTACTGGTATATCTCATATCAATTTGTATATTTTCATTTGTGCATATAAATATATAATTAAAAAATTGCCACCATGTCACAGGATAAAAAAGTTTTCAATTGGACACGAGAAATCATTAAGGATTTGATACATTTATACGAATCGCAAAGAATTTTATATGCTACTAAAAGCAAGGAATATAAAAATAAAATTAAGAGAACAGAGGCAATCAACTGTATCAAAAATCAATTGAAGTAGTTCATTAAATGCATCTTCATCCATTCTTATCTTTTTTTCGCGTTCCTTGCTACGGTTTTACCCACCATCTCCTCTGTCTGTTATGCATCAACAGCAACGCAGATGTTGAAACTATAATTAGCAATAAAGCCTCTTCGACGTCCATTTCAACATTTGGTGTGCAAAACAAAATTTTGAGGTTAAATTCTTTTCCCGCTGCACTACTTCAAAAATTAAAAAAAAATATGTTGGCCAAAAAGAAATTCTCTGCCAGTACATATTAGTGTGATTTTTGATGCATGCATCAAAATGCGTTAATGTGAACAAATTGGCATTTTTAAAGCAGGCATGAAGAAATGCATTACATTTTGCATTTTTTGATGCCGCATTAAAATGCGTAGGTGTGAACCCCGCTTTACTCACACCCCCTTGCGTCTACCCGTCCCGCGAGTAATATAAGTTGCATAAGTTTCTATTTGTTGGTACACGCGTCTTAATTAATACCATCAATATTAATTTGTAAAATAACAGTTTCCGATATGGGTTCAATTACAAGTTTGACTTCTTTAGTGTACTTTGTCTCTGAAAATAAAAGCCATGACGAACTCGTCGAAAAGGCGACAAACGGTTACAATTGTAATGTCACGAGTGTTTTAAGAAAACTAAAAAACTAAGTAACTTATTAGAAATGCATGGAAATAAATACATATCTAGGCTTAAAATGTAGATTTATATCAAATTTAAGTAATTATTATACATATTTATTGCAGATGTTATTATAAAGTAATCAAAATTTATTTAATTAACCCCATCATTTTCTAAAAATTATTTACATAAAAGTAGATATATTCTGAAAATTGTAATTTTAAATTAAAACCATTTGCAACAATACTAGTACGGAATATAATTAATTCTTGCTAAAATGTAATACAAAACTCATGTAACGCCAAAAAACTAGTTAATAATTAACAAAGAAATTATTAACATATCACCAACAAAAATGAGGTGTGGGCGCCACACAACTTTCTTATATGTATATATATTTCCATATTTTTTGTACAAAGGTTGTTTCAAATTAAGATTTTAATACTTTTATCTTCTTAACAAAATAAACATATGAGTAAAAGTGTTACTTTCGGTCCGAATATTGAATTTTTTATACAATATTTTTCAAAATGCGGGTTTAAATACTCAAAATAAATATGTACAGAATGCATAAATATACGTAAAGAAGTATTGTAATGAAATGTTCGACCCCTCTCTTTTTCCCTCCCTTTTCTTCTTCCTACCCCTATTTCACTTTTCTATGTGTAACCACGATAGTGGCCAAACGGTAAAATATACCAATATCAACTTAGTAGTTGAGATATTGGTAAATTTTGATTTATGCACTGAAGTAAACTACAACATACGGTTTATCGATTTGACTGAAAATCTAATCAGATCTCACGAGGAAGATTGTATACCTACATATAAACTTTAGTATTGATAGCTGTAGCCGTTTGGCCGCTATCCAAATCTCACAGAGAGAGAAAGAGAGAGAGAGAGAGAGAGAGAGAGAGAGATGTTTGAAGAAAACACTTTTTCTGTATCAAGGAACTTCAAACAGTGGACATCTACATAAAGTTCTGTAACTACATATAAGAAAGTAAAACAGTATGAAGAGCAAAAAAAAATCCACCTAACTGAATACTGCAATAAAGCACAATGTACATGCAAGTTCGAAGAAAACTACTTGTGACTAATATAAGTATTACTTCCGATCTAATTTTCTTTTTATATTAACAATATATCTGTAAATTAAATAATTTGCGAGACGTTCGGAAAAATATATTTTTGGATAACAAAAATTTACTTCCGGTAATAACTGACACTATCAACCATGTTGACTTCTATCAATCGTACTATCGCTATTGTATAAAAAATCAAAAAGAATTAACTAACTCTTTATCCAGAAATTTGATATTCCACCTGACAGAAAATGCAATTCATTTATACGTACAAAAGGAAGTATTTGTGTGCGTGCGTATATGCGAAGTCCAGATGAATCTATCGCACTTCCAGTCGTAAAATTTGACACACACGTAGTTATAATGATGAGTCTATGCACTTCGCAGCTCGAATTTTAAAATTTGATCTAGAATTTTTTTTATTTAATGTTTTGTGTTAATTTGGATATTTCTCAATTTCAGTTAGCGATGACACTTGCCGGGAAAAGTCACAATTGACAGACAAAAGAGCGCCTAAAGTCTACGCGGATAATGACACCTCAAAGTCCATGTTAGGTTGACAATGTTACAGGAAACGTCAGAACTGAAGAACAGAAGATCTATCTAACGTTTGATTAACGTTGACAGTCGCACGAAAATTCAATTGCAGGTTATGAACTGTCAAAGCCATCGGTCAATTTCAGTTAGCGATGGTACTCGTCGGGAATCGTCAGAATTTACAGACGAAATAGCGTCAGTCGTGCAATACAATGTGTTTCGTCAAATGACAAATGCTCCGAAATGACAACATTAAATAATGAATATATCAATATATCAAAGATGAACATGAATATTCACTTTCATCGATCAGTTGTCAAATGAGAAAGCCGACAAATGTTGAAGAGTTTACGAACGAAATGTGGATTTTTGATTGAAATGTGATACCTTCTAGATATGTATTATTGTTATTGGTTATCTTCGCGTCGTGAGATAAACCTTACCTCGAGCTAAAATCTAATACTTTTTTCCCTTGTATAATAAATAACTATTTATATACTATAGACTTGTAATATTAATTTTCTACACCTGCGTATTTTTCTGTTATATACTTATTTCATTTGCTGTTAGTTTAAGGGACAAATTTGAAATCAGCATTTCAGTAATGAACTAGTGCTGAATTTGTTCCTTTTGGTACATATTACACAAGATTTGTATTATTATTATTGTCTTCTCATTATTGGTTGTGTAATTTAGTTTTATTATGTTTTATTGTATAAGTATATGTATCAATAAAAACGATTATTATTATATCCCTATGTTTTCCTTGACAGTTTTCACTTATTAGATTATTATATTTCTCTTAATCTTATATAGAGTAGTAGTTTATTGTGTCTAATAGGTCCACCGTAAGAGAGATGTTATAATACACGTAAGTAAAAGATTAATATTTATATTTCGTATTACATATTTAATATGTAACACCACAAAATTACACATAAGATGCTCAAACTATGGCTATAATTGTTACACTAAGTAATATTTATTACCATAGTTTTAGTAACTTTTGTGTATGTTTTTGTTACACAAAAAACGTATTTAATAAGCGTATTCTAAAAACAAGCTCATTTCCAATTTCGCGCCAATATGCTGCTAGCGCCATCTTCGTACCAAGTTCACTGATGTGTAACAAGGATAGAAGATCTTGGATATTTTTTTTTCAAGTAGTTGCCAGTCTGGGTTGTTTAGTTTGTGGTTTAGATCAATGAAACCTTTACTCGATGGAAATTCATAATGTTGAAAGTATTACAAACTCATAGTTTGTAATACAACCTCATCTGTGTGTCGAAACGATCGTCATGATATTTTATAAATAAAGTGCGAATTTAGGTGATTTTACTGTCAGTTTTATTTACTTTCAATATGTATTATTGTTATTATCAATTATTACTATTGTACAGGTCATGCCATCGGCATATGTATAAATTATCTATCTTCTTCTATATTTTTATAAATTGTCAGTAAAATTCAAATATATTATCATATAAATATATGTATAAGAAGGGCGAGTTTTCTACATTCGCTATATAGATGTGTCCGAAATAGAAAAATATTAAATGGAAATCCCATAAATATTTATGCCATTTCATTTAATAATCGTGATATGAAAGCAAACATTTAAAGGATGCAACTGCTGGTTATTTGAAAAATATATTATTAAACCGTAAATCCGAGAATACACATAATAATAACCATGTCAGGGGCAACGCCCAGTGCGGAAACTGCTAATAATATAAGCCAAACTGTGATATGAATGAAATTCTTTAGAACCCCTACAATACACACAAATCATTAATAAAATCTCAATCATGTAAAGTACATTGAGAATAACCTTGATATGTTTCTTTCTTCCGTTTTATTTCTATGCAGAAGGAATTAGTGCAACACATGACTAATATAATAAATAATATAATAAAATGCAAGGTTTGTAATAAAAGTGATTTTAAATGTACTGAAATACTGTAATTCGTAATATATTTATGGATATGGCTATTTATACATACTGTATATGCAATTGGATATTTATGTGTACTCTATGTATGCACAATTGGCTATTTATACATAGATACTGTATGTATACGCAATTGACTATTAATACATAAATTCTTCGCGGTTTTAGTTAACTTTAGACTGAGCGTTAGACCTTTCCACCGACTGATAGTGTGAGTGTTGTGAAATAGTATTCATTCAGTAGAATTATTGACAAGATTGATTTTATATTAATTTTAATTTTTAATTATAATTATATTTTAAACATTTTAAAACATCACTTTCAGATGACAGAACAAATAGCTGATGATAATCACATTAATGAACATAATTTATCTCTTGGCCAAAATTTTAATAATTATGAAAATTTGTCACACTCCTTTTTAACGCGATCCCCAAAACAAATTTTATTCTATTGTCATGGTATTAAGAAAATCTCAAGATGTCATGGAAAGCGTCCGAATCAACATTACTATTACAACCATTGCCCAGCGCAAAGAAATTTTTATTGTAAAGGTAAAAATGAAGAAAAAAAAGAGTTATTGTAAATTTGTAAATCTGTACAAGTTTTTATATGAGCAACAGATAAATATGCTTCACACTGTGATCATTTTTGGCTTTGAAACAATAAATTGCAACTAAATGTCATATATTACATACAATTTATTTATATATGAAGCAGCCTATAAACTGTATTATTTATAAACTAAATGATAATTTTCACAGACGATATCAGCATATTAACGTTTGGATAAAGAGTACGAACTAAATCAGATCGATGTAAAGCATGCGCCACACAGGTCATATGTCTCATGTTTGATAACAAAATCTATATTCCCTGAATCGCTTTCCATATATGTATATGGTACAGCATTGCTACAAATCTGTAGCACTTTTTCCTATAAAATCCTAGACGACCACAATAAACTTAAAATATCGTTGAAAAAGGCAGCGACTGTTGAATGATTCACTTTGTCCAGCACTTTTAAAGTCAGCAGATATGATTTATCTTTCCCTTTATTAACTGTCAATAAACCAAATACAAAATTTGCTAAGCATCTTTGTTCTACGTCAGTTGTTTCATCCAGTGACACCCAAATAGCATCATCCTATACATTTTCTCTTAATTTGTTCAGTGTTGTTTTATATAAGTCGAATACGTAATTTCTTCTTAACGTCGATTCATCTGGAATATTTTCTTTTATATATTTTTCTAGAAAACCTTCATTGTTTAATTTAGCTAATGGAATGTCAGAACAAATAAAAGCCGTACAAAGTTCTTCACTCAATACCGCGAGTTTAGGTCCATGCCGGAGTAAATTAGAAACTAACAGTTGTCCACGCTATATTTATTCCTCGTTGTTTGATAATCCGGGTAATCCTCGGTAATGCTCTTAATATTTCCAAGTATTGTGGTTTCAAAACACTAAGTATTGTGTTGATTGTTAATAAGATTATTTAATTGTCTGCTGTAAAGTGTTTTTATTGGTAAATTTGTAATTTAAACAGAAAACATATATTAATTATTTGAAGATTTAAAGTATGCATTTATTAATAAACATGTCCAAAATACACATTTTCATATGCAAATGCACATATATCCAAGCCTATATGAGCAATACGATGATGACCAAGAACGGTTCAATGTAAGTTGAAGGCTTACACGATCGTCATTGTGTAGTCAGTCTATTTCAGGTAACAGCACAAGAAACAACGATTTCGAAAAGTCTGTTTGGATAGCCGTACACTTTATACATGAGGTTGGGGCTCCTTTAACAAAAATAATCAACGATTCAGTTATCGAAGGTGTATTTCCTGAGAAGTTGAAGGTCTCTAAAATCATGCCGTTATTTAAAAACGGTGATAGGCAAAGTATATCAAACTATCGTCCCACATCTTTGCTGAGCTATTTTTCTAAGGCTTTTGAAAAAGCCACAGCAGTAAGGTTAATAGAATTTCTAGAGAAAGATAACACGCTTAACGATAATCAGTTTGGTTTTCGTAACGGCCGCAACACTTCCACTGCTATTATTACATATTTAAAATATTTAGACAGCGATATGGATGAAGGGAAAACTTGCAAATGTATCACTTTGGGCCTTGGTAAAGCCTTCGATCTTGTAAACCATCGACTGCTACTTGAAAAACTGTATAATTATGGGATTAGACGAAATGTTTGGGACTGGTTTAATAGCTACCTTGTAGGAAGAAAGCACTGCGTAGAAATCGACGGGACTTGCTCTAACAGGTTGGATTTGGGGCGTGGTGTGTCACAGGGAAGCATCCTCGGTCCATTACACTACATAAAGGAATTTTGGTCATTCCTGAAGGATAAGAGGAAGCACAGCCGTATACCTGGTCGCATGTCTTATAACGGGAACAATTGCGATACGCCACAGGACATACTTAATGGATTTGCGACCTACTTCAGCAGTGTTTTTGGTACCCCCTCTTCTGTTGTTGATCTTCCCATTCTGCAGAATTGCAACTGCAATATTCATTTTGATTGCTTCTCGGAAGATACTATAATCAATGCTATTAATAGCTTGAAAAATGATTTCACTTGTGGACATGACTGTATTCCTGCTTTCTTAGTTAAGGACTGCAAGTTTGTCTTCGTGAGGCCGCTACTCAGAATATTTCAACTCTCTTTGAGTTCCTCTACTTTTCCTGACGTCTGGAAGATTGCCAGAATTACGCCCGTCTTCAAGACTGGTGATCAGACAATTATCACAAACTATAGACCCATTGCAATCCTTTCAAATTTTTCTAAAATTTTTGAACTCTGTATTCATGCAGGTCTTTATCCATTTGTTAGGCAGAATCTGTCGCCGCATCAGCATGGTTTTCTGGATGCTAGATCCACCATTACCAATCTCTGCCACATCACACAATGCATTTCGGATAGCCTGGATGGCAGGGGGCAAGTTGATGTGGTGTATACTGATTTTGCCAAGGCCTTTGATCGTTTGGACCACACTATTCTTGCTACGAAGCTCAGAGCCTTTGGCCTCAGTAATGCTCTTGTTAGTCTTCTGATGTCCTATGCTAGTAAACGTTCTCAGTACGTTTTCTTCAATGGATTATCTTCTTTCACGTATACCGCTACGTCTGGGATCCCGCAGGGTTCTAATCTGGGTCCCTTGATATTCAATATGTTTATTAATGATGTCACTTCAGTGATCAGTTGTGATAAGCTACTCTTCGCGGATGATTTAAAGATTTTTTGTAGTATCTCTTCGATCTCAGACTGTATTCGCATTCAGGCTGACTTGGATAACATCTTCCGTTGGTGTACTACGAATAACTTACCACTAAATGTAGCGAAGTGTAAATCTATGTCTTTCTCGCGCTGTGCGGAGCCGTGTGCTTTCATCTATAGTTTAAATGGCTCGGATTTGGAACGGGTTCAGACGATGCGGGACTTGGGTGTGATTTTTGACGCGAGACTCACGTTTGTTGACCACATAAACAATGTAACTTCTACTGCTTTGAGAATGCTGGGATTCATCGTCCGCAATTGCAGGTCTTTTACTAATCCTGAATCATTAAAGGCGTTATACTTCTCGTTGGTTAGGTCACGTCTTGAGTATGCTTGTGTGATATGGTATCCACTCTATCACTGTCATATGCGGCAGCTTGAATTGGTTCAGCGGAAGTTTGTTAAATTTCTATGGAGTCGAGTTGACGGAGTTTATCCGTGTAGGAATGCTGACCACTGTCTGTTGTTGGCCCGTTTCGAATTAACTTCTCTCCATTTCAGGAGTATCACCTCGGGTATATGCTTTTTGTTTAAGTTGCTTCACAATGTAGTTGATTCTCCTGCGTTACTCCAGCAAATAAGGTTTGCTGTGCCCCGTCCTGCGTCGCGCTATGCCCCTACATTCAATTTGCCTTTCCCGAAAACTAATGTCGCGGTTAGATCACCTCTTTATTCCATGTGTTCTAATTTTAATGAAATCAGCGCACACTGCGATGTCAATTGCTCCAGCGTCGGGTTTGTGAGGGCGGTAATCGCGGAACACTTCAACAAATATTATTGACGTTCGTTGTCATTACATGATCTATAACATTTAATATTTAATTCTCCTTTCTTTTTTCTTTGTCTATTGTATAACTTGTATGTACATACTTCATTATTGTAATGTTCCAATAAATTGTCCTGTAATTGGTAGTAACTGTTGGGCAATAAAGCTTATTATTATTATTATTATTATTATTATTATTATAATATATGTCAATGATATGGATTTGGATAAGGTTGTTTTGTTTGCGGATGACACATCTATGATCATAGGCTGCTCATATGGGACAGATGCTGTGCGATGCGCGGAAAATAATTTAGTCGTGGTGAGCAAGTACTTGTCTCAAAATGACTTGGTTGTGAACAGTAAAAGTCCACATATACAGACTTCAGAACAAGAACGTATGTCAGAGACACATCGAATTTAATTAAGTATCACGGTCACAGTATTGCACAGGTTGATAGTACTAAGTTTCTATGGGTTACCATCGACTATATATGCAAATAGAATGAACACACTGACATCATTTGCAAAAAGATATCTTCATTTTGTCAGGTCCTCAGAAACCGTAAATCTGAAGTGAGCCCAAACATTCTCCTCACATATTACTTTGGGCAGGTTCATTTGGTGATATCCTATACGATTTTGGCATGGAGTTCATCGTCTGACCTAGTATTTAAAATGCAATAACGTGCTATACGTGTTGTGAATGCGGTGGGTAGTAGGACTAGTTGCAAACCATATTTTGCTTCGATCAAGGTGTTGCCGCTGCCATGTGTTTACATTATGGAATTATTATTATACGCGAAGGGTAATCTTAATGATTTGCCTTTTCTGAATAAATATCATTCATACAATACGCTAAATGCATTACTATTAGAAATACCAAGGCATAAATTCACATTTTATGAAAAGAATCCGCATTTAACAGCCATAAAAGATTACAACAAGGTGTCAGTCAACATTAAGGAGATTGTATGCAGGAAGAGCTTCAAAAGTACAATAGAACAATTCCTTTTGCGTAGATATTACTACTCATTAGCAGAGTTTTTAAATAAACTGTAGATTAGACCATACTTTCTTTTTTAATACTTACGTAGTACATTCTTTGTTTTTATATGTATTGTGCGTATAATTGTTTTGTTGACAATGTAATATTTGAAACTGTGACATATCCCATACTACAATGTAGTAGAGAGGACGAATAAATTATCTATCTATCTACCTATTAATATTCATTATGCAGTGATACAGCAATACAGTTTTAATTTTCAGCAAGTATAGATACTCTAGCTTCCGTGAACTCGCTTGGTACACGTGTGATTCTAAATACATACTCTTAAATCTATAATTCTCAGATCACAGCGATAGAATTTTAATACTTGGTAATATTGAAAATTCATAATTAACGCGATATAGGGTATATTCGTACAAAACAGTAATGTTGTGATTTAGCAAGATTATTCTGATATATTAGATTAACATATCAATCATATGAACATTGAACGACCGGGGTCAATATATTACCTTGCATGGCTTTTGGAATTTAGATTAAACAGAAGATAAAATTAAAATGTGGCCTTGGAGCATAAACAATTTTAATTCACCTTAGATAAAAATGATAAACAACTATCCGATCAAAAGTTTTGTATACTATTGGCATTAAGCGTTTTCTAAATCAAATTGATTTTAAATATTTTTCTGTGAAATATATTTTGAACAATTTTCCTTTGCTATAAACGATTTTGCTTTTTCTTTTTATATATATTCGGGCATTAAATCTCCATGGCAGGTGTTTTTGAATATTTATTATATTTTAAATATATTTCCTTATTTTCGGTTTAACCTAATTTTGTAATTATCTAATTCTTATTTATCTTAGTAAATAATACTTGAATGTAATTGGCCGATACCTGAGGTAAACCCACTTTTATCGTCACCGAAACATCTTACCTGTTCTTCGATTACGTAATTTGATATGTTATTCTAATCCCCACGTCACCTTATCTTATTCTCATTTTATGTATATTTAATATATTAATTATATTGCTTCTTATTTATTTTCGCGTAATAGCTATTTTTCGTCTTTGATCAAACAAACGATGTCAAACCTTACAGATTACTATAGAAAGTCAAGATTCTTTAGAAACATCATGTGCTCTACTCTAGTCTCTTCCCGTTTTCAACATTCATTAAGGTCTGTAATGAATGTTGAAAAACGGGAAGAGACAACCGTCGACAATTTAGAACCTTATAAATTCTGTCCAACATTCGCACAAGCTAATAAGAAAACATCTCCAATTCTAAAATTCACACTAAATTGAAACTGGGGACATATAAAATCTATCAGGAAATATGTTCATCTCTGTCGCCCAAACTAATTATAATAAATCAAAATCAACTTTAAAAGTAGAAATAGTTGCTTGCTTTTAAAAATAACTCTGTCAATTTCATATGTAAGTAAATTCTGAACACACTTCTCCAATCCGAAAATTCACACTAAATTGAAACAATGTACAGTTCTGTGCAATAAAGTGGCGTACACGTCTTATTGCTAATTTTGACATTATTTTGTCAGTGTGGGGATGGTTTATTTTTTCCTGTATTTGAAAGGTTAAATAATGCCTTCGTTATTGACATTAGTTGTCAAAATGATTGGTTCTGATTATCTTTGATCTTGATGATTATTTTATGTAAGATTATCGTTTGTTAAGATATTATCTTAACATTAAATAAAATGTATTATATTGTATAATTGTTTAATATTCAACACAAAGAATAAAATACAAACAAAACAAGAAAACATTAATATTTAGACATAATGCCGTTTTCTTCAATGACTTTATTTAAACGACGATTCATACTTAAGGTGGGTTTACATTATATGTTTTGTCATATGTGTGTTCGTAAGATATATCATAAGCTCAATATTTGACTGATCACACGATGTGAGTTCTCATAGCCGATTGCTCATAAGTGAACTCATAGCTGAACTCATAAGGAAACATACGTCTGCTGTCAGAATAGACCAGCACCTATTTGCGATGAGAAAACATAAGCGTGAACGCGGGCTTTTTCGTATAGTTTGGGGAATTTCTGTGTTAGGAACATTGTAACACACCTGGTAACACACGCCGACACGCGACGAAAGACCTCTTGTTAAGGTTATGTTTCTGATTGGTGCATGAACGTTTGGTGTTTGGTCACAGAACGGAATATTTGGTTTTAAGAACGACTATTATTTTAACATATAAACAGTAGCAATGGAAAAGGTAAGTCGATCAGAAAATTTACGCTACATATGTATGTACCTATGTAGGTATAATGAAACTTTGATTGTTATTAGACTGAATGGCCCGTGAAGCTAACGAACAAACTGATTGAGGAATACGAAACGCACCCCTGTTTATTTGATACAACGCATAAATTTTATGCAAATAAACACGCGAGGAAGGACGCAATTTTCAACATATGTGAACAATTAAAGGTTGATAACCCCAATTTAACAGTGGAGGACATCAAGAGGAAAGTGACGAATTTACGTTCACAATTCACACATGAACGAACAAAAGTGAACGCTAGTCGCCACAGCGGAGGTGGCGCCGATGAGGTCTATGAACCAAAAGTTTGGTGGTACGAAAAATTAAAGTTTCTGACACCACATATCAGAGCCAGGAAGGGTAAAAGTTCCTTGGAGTTGAAGGTAATGTATGTAAAGTTCTCACTTATAGTTGTTCTATTAAATCCCATACATTTAGAGTCAAGATGATGTGCACAGCCAAGAGATGCAGAGCCAGGAACCAGATATGGACTCGGATGGAGAACTCCAAGCACAAACACAATCTGGGGTATCTGTTCGATATCACTTAAGTGACAGTGGAAGTGAGAATGAAAACAGGGACCCTGTGCCAACGCCTTCAACCTCCTCCTCATCTGCCACTCTCAAGAGGAAGCGACAAGAACCAAAGTACGCCAAACTAGATGATCCCAATACAGATCAGTTGATCACAGCAACTATGCAAACGTTGACGAAGTTAACCAGCCAGAAGCAACTGCCACGAAGAGGTCCGTTGGCAGAGGAACATCAAGTGTTTGGAGAATTTGTAGCTTCAGAACTCTCCAAAATTGATGATGTGGAAATCCTAAACGATGCAAAGTTTGAGATAAACACCATTTTATACAATGCAAATAAGAAGTTTATTGCAGCAACCAAAGCTGGCATACAAATAGATGTAGAATAAGAGATAATATAGCAACATCATGTTTCATTCATTAATAAACAACCTTAGAAAGTACCAGAATTTCCACTTCACTACAGCGTTAAAAATTGAATTTTTTGATAGTTTCCCATTGCCAAGGTACAAATCCATGAGTATTAAAATAGTGCATAAAGTGATTTCTGATTTCCAAGGGCTGATTTGAACTTCTATTAACTCTACATCTTTCTAAATTTGTCATGTAAACATTTTGTCTCCACTCCCCTTGCGTCAAAGATACATTTTCTGTATTTTCATTATCCACTCCAAATAAGTAGTTTCTTCCATCTTTCTTTTTTATATAATTATGCAATGCACAACAGGCCAATGTGAGTTTCTCTACTTTATCTACTTCTAAATTTATGTCTCGTTGTAAGACCTGAAACCTATTAGCTAGAATGCCGAATGCATTTTCGACTACTCGTCTGGCACGACTCAAGCGGTAGTTAAAAATCTTTTCTTCTTTAGTTGACCGTTGTCCAAAAGGTTTAATAATTCTCGTTGATAAACGGAAAGCATCATCAGCAACGATCAGATATGGTACCTTAATTTGAGAATTTGGCAGATAACTATCTTCAGGGAAATCCAACAGATTCTGTTCAACTGCAGTGCTTAAGTTACAATTACTATATACTCCGCCATCACTGACTCTACCATTACATCCAACATCAACATAAATAAAGTTATAGTCAGCATCCACAAGTGCCATTAACACAATACTATGAAAGCCTTTGTAATTGTAATAGAAAGACCCATCTGATTTTTTAGCTCTAAATGCTATATGCTTTCCGTCTAACGCTCCTAAACAATTGGGAAAGTTCCAAGCTGTAAAAAATCCTTTAGCGATTTCTAACCATTGCTCTTTTGTAGTGGGAGTAGTCAAATAGTCGTCCTTTATTACTTGATGAATACTTTCCACTACTTCCGGAATCATATTTGATAGTGAAGGCACAGATATCCTGAAGCTGTAGGATAAGTTTTTAAAAGTTTCTCCTGTGGCTAGGTATCGCAAGGTGACTAGCAATCTAGAATAAATTTTATTTGCAATTATTGCAATCTAAAAGTGTTACCCAAATACCTGGTCCTTGCTGATATACATTCCCTAAAACATGTGTCTTTTCGTTCTATAAAAGGCGTAACTCTTGACAATAAATCTTCAAAAGTGTTTACAGACATCCTGGTAAAATTTTTAAAACTTTTAGGGTCTTCCACTGCTATTTCATTAAAAACTAGATTTGCCATTCCTCGGCCACAATCTCTTCTACATAGCCATTGTCTTGTCCAGGTTGTTCGTCGTTTTCTTATTATTCCTGCCCTCTTATCCCTATTATTACTAAACTTCTTCTTTCGCAATAATAATAGTAATAACAAAGTAGTGCACGTTATTTGTAATACAGTGTTACGATCCATTTGCACTGATGAAGTAAACGGTAACAATAATCACAGTAAAAATGTAACGATGTATAAGTAAGGTTATGTTGTTTCACTTGTCATTTACAAAACTCTTAACATTCTCTTGTAGATGTAAACGGCTGAACACAAATCTTTTGAAAGTCATGTGACTTAACAAATCTCATATGATTTGTCTTTAGGAACACATATATGAGAAAACATATAATGTAAACCCAACTTTAGAAAACGAATATTTTGCCCTATTCCAACCGTATTAGCCGTGTGCACAGGACAATTGTCATGTTGATAAATTTAAATTTATGGGATATAATTGTTGAACAGAAGGCAACATTACGTTTCCTATAATATGGATACAGTATCAGCATTAAACCGCGCGACTATTTTGAAGCAAACTTTTAGCCCTTCATAGGTGCACCAAGTCCATACATTTACGCTGTTTTGTACCGGATATGTATATTGTCACAGTATAGTACCAGTAATTTTCTAACCGACATAGAACTTTTCAAGTCCGATTCATGGATTCTTCAACAAGCTATTTTTCCCTTAAATATTGTAAAAGCAGCGCGCGGATTTTGAGCACGAGCAGAACCATCTGTTCTATATAATGCTCTTCCCTTCCCAGCGTTTCTTAACTTTTAGCACAGTAAATTTATTTATTCCAAATTGCAGTGCTATTGCTCTAATTAGCCAGTTATCTTCGATTTTCGCTATAATACGAGCCTTAATTATCAAATCTGCAGGCATATTGAATATCTGTCAGTTAAGTATGACAAATTGAAGTGACGCTATATGACAAATTGAAAACATATTTACATTATCGTATATTAAGTGTACGCCAGTTTATTGCACAGAACTGTACATACAGGATGGATATTCATTTCAAAGTGGGGGCCATTGTTTGATACAAAAATTGACTCATCCACTTTAACCCCCTGCCCCCGGGGCTATCCTCTTAGATATTTTAAATGGAAAGGGGTATCGAGTAATACGTCATTTTAAAGGTGTTTTGAAGCAGTACATTTTGGCTTTACTTTTTTTTAAATTGATCGATTCGTTTTGAAGATTTTTAAAAAAATCTTTTGGTTTGTTTTGTTGTGTATTTCTAGCTAGTCAATCTTTTTTTAGGAACATGGGATCAAATATTAAAAACATTCATAAATTTCTCAAAAACATGGAAAATAAATAATCTAAACTTTTTAGTTATGTTTAATGCAGAATACTTTTATTTCCTTTTGAAGTTACTTATTAAAGAAAAATGCATGTTTTAGGAGCGGTTTTATACCAATTTTGCGTTAATTAATTCAATTGTTGTAACAGCACAATAAAATAATATTCTAAAAGAGAAACATGCAATAGCATAAAAAGCGGATTTATCATTTTTTGTTCCGGTGCTCTACGTTTGCAAATACATTGTCTGTTGTATTATTATTTGGTGTTTTCAACCCAAAGTTATTTAAATAAAACAGCAATACTGATTTACAGTTTGCAAGAAAGGGTTGAAATTGTATTGATTTATGGATCCGAAAATCAACGACGAACTGCCGCAACATTTAACAAAAGGCATCCGGATAAGATCACATCTCATAGATATGTCGTAAATCTTATTGACAAATTTTCTCAGATTGGATCTGTTGAGATTAATTAGACGAGAGTTTGAAATTAAGGCGCTCAATTGGAAGTGTTGGTTCATTTCGGCATAAATCCTATTACGTCAGATTTCTGCGGCAACTCGAATTTCCTTGGGTTCAGTTCATAAAATTACAAAACTTCATAAATTCCTTATAAATTGAAAATATGTCAAGAGCTAAGTGAAAAAATATCTGCTTTAGTGATGAATGTACTTTTTATTTACATAGATTTGTAAATAAACATAACTGCAGATATTGGAATAACGAAAACCCTCATCTGTCTGTCGAAGAACACACCCAGTATCCTGAAAAAATTAATGTATGGGCAGGCATCTTGGGGGAGCAAGTGATATGTCCGTTGTTTTTCAATGAAAAACAAAATGGCGAAGCATATTTGCATATGTTGGAAAACACTATCAATCCGCTAATTATTGATGCTCTTGAAAATCTACTAGATAGAGATGAAAATACCCTACTTGATGAAGACAAATTACATTTTCAACAAGATAGAGCTCCTCCTCACTATGTTCTTCCGGTACGGCGGTGGTTAGACAATGTACTTCTAAATAAATGGATAGGACGAAGAGGAGCTATAGTATGACCAGCCAGATCGCATGATTTGACACCACTTGACTTTTTCTATGAGGTTATTTAAAGTCTGTTGTATTTACCCCTCCACCTCCAAACTTAGAAGAACTTCGTCAGAGAATTAATGCAACCCGCCGTGGAATTCAAAGAGATGTTTTTGAAAATATACGTTGCAGTTTTGAACAACGGCTATATGCCATTCTTTAGTGATCAACGGACAACATTCTGAACAATTATTGGATTGAATTTTTCTGCAAAAAAATGTTTCATTTCTTAAATAACTTTAAAAGCAAAAATAAGACATAGATATTTAAGCCTAAAACAAAAAACAAAAAATTAAACAAAAATTTTTTTTTTTTTAATTTCAAAGCGAATGAATCAATATTATAAGGGTAAACGCCAAAATGAACAGTTTCAAAAGATCTTTAAAATGACGTATTACTCGATACCCCTTTCCATTTAAGATTTTACAGCGCGAGGTAGACATCAACCACCAACGGAACATCTAAGACAAGCGAAAGAGACCTTAAACCTACTACATGAAGTTTATTTGCAGTTGGGAGATGAGGAAGTGAAAGATATATACAATAGATACAAGATATTTTACAATCAACAAACGGAATATCAGAAAACCATAAAGTTGAAAAATCAAATAATGACCTCAGACAACACCCAGAAAACACTATGGTCAATAATCAACAAAGAGACAGGTAAATCTAAAGGTATGGGAAGTAAGACGCCAACCATTTCTCCCTCAGCTAAGGACTTCAATACCTTCTTCTCAGAAATAGCAACTAACCTGAACAGAAAGGTACCACCATCAAAAAGGACACTTTCCTCGTGTATGGCTCACGTACCCAAACCAAACACATCTTTTTTCTTCTTTCCAACGGATGATAAAGAGATACTACACACTATAAGAACACTGAAAACCAAACAGACAATGGATGTGTATGACATAAGCACTGGTCTCATAAAACCAATGGCGAAATACATAGTTGGTCCACTAAAAGATATCATTAACAGGTGCCTTGGTGCGGGAAAATTTCCAGAAAAAATGAAAACTGCAAAGGTCATTCCGATTTTCAAAAAGGGGGATCCTGCAAACGCTTCAAATTATCGACCAATATCTATACTACCAACATTCTCAAAAATATTTGAATCAATAATAGTCAGAAGAATTTACAGTTTTTTGGAAAAAGGCAATCTTCTCACTCGACGCCAATATGGTTATATTAGAAGTACAAACACTACTGACGCGATAATTAGCATGATAAACTTTATTTATGACGCACTGGAGGGTGGTGATCATTGTCTTGCGCAGTTTTATGATCTGAGTAAAGCGTTTGATTGCATGAACCACCAGTTATTTTTTGAAAAGATGCACCACTACGGATTCTATGGAACAGCTATGGAACTCATAAAATCTTATTTGAGTAATCGTAAACAAGTGGTGAAATGGGACAATCGGGTGAGCCAAGTAAGGGATATTGTCTCCGGGGTGCCCCAGGGTAGTATTCTGGGCCCCCTGTTTTTTGTGATATTCATCAATGATTTGCCTTTCAATGTCGAGGGATGCTTGGCTCTGGTGACTCTATATGCGGACGACACATCCCTGGTAGTGTCGGCTCCGGATGAGGAGGAATTAAACAACAAGATGCACGCCGCGGACCAGGATGTGAGTGAATGGTTTAACACTAATAAACTCACAGTAAATTCCGAAAAGAAGCAAAACACTTACTTCACGAGTAGTAGACGCCATACGAATATGCATGGAGGGCAGGTGAAATATCTGGGAATAGCGTTGGATGGTCTGTTGACCTGGGTTCCGCATATAGACGCGCTATGCATCAAACTCAGCAGAGCGGTCTACGCCATAAGGCGAATAAGGGGACTGCTGGGTATCGATGAAGCTAAGGCAACGTATTTCGCGCTCTTTCATTCTGCAATGATGTATGGAATAACTGCATGGGGACACTCTACACATGCAGCAAGGGTCTTCAAATGGCAGAAAAAAGCAATTCGAGCAATTGTCAACGTCTCACAGACAACATCGTGTAGACAATTCTACCTGGAACTGAGAATTATGACCCTTCCGTCGACGTACATATGGTGCAAATTATGCGAGACTAAGTCAAACGCTCGTAATCTACAAACAAGAGGAGAAGGCCATACATATGAGACAAGACAAGCGAGGGACTTGGATATACCGTATACAAGACTGCACACCAACAGTACATCGATTGGAATGCGACTTTTCAACAAGTTACCCATGGAAGTAAGAGAAATGACTGAGCAACGATTCATATCGGCAACTAAGAGACTTCTATTAAATGATGTACACTATTGCATAGACGAGTACCTACAGTATTAGTCTACTTCTGTTCTTTTTATACTGATGTTTGTTTTCTTTTTTGTATACCAATGTTTGTTCTATACCAATGTTATGACGAAACTATAACAGTTTGAATAAAGTTTATTAGTTTATTTATTATTATTATTATTTTTAAGGGGGTAGCTTCCGGAGGCAGGGGATTAAAGTGGGTGAGTCAATTTTTGCATCAAAAAATGGCCCCACGATAATACTTTTTACGTGTTTCAGGGAATTTTTCGTAGCTTTCCAGATTTTCAGAAATTTAGGGTGGGAAGTTTTGAAATGAACAATATTTGTTGGTGCGTCTGTTAGTGATCGTGTCACTTCTGAACGACACAACCGATTGAGGGGTCATATTCACATAATATATTTGTTTTGTCGATATGATGGGTCATAGCTATGCTAGGATTCGATAGGTGGCGCTGTGGTCGAGATATTAAATCAAACTCACCACGCCACCTACCACAAAGGGCAGAATAACGTTTGCCGTGTCAGTTAGTTTATTATATTATTATATTTTTAGTACAAAACAAAGTCAATTTAACAGCAAAAGTGAATGCTAAATATACCGTAGTCGACATATTTTAATTTCTGATACGAAAGTAGAAAGAGGAAAAGAGCGCGACGAAATGAACTAAAGATAAACATAAGCGAGGCTGCCAAGACAGTACACTCGACAAACCTTTCCTATGAAATGTAAGGCGTGAGGGTCCCGCGACACTGCGTTGCTCTCCCACCACTGTTAGCAAGCAGGCATCGCTGCATATTATAAGGTCATCTTCTGCATGGAATAGAAGTATAAACCGAAATTAAAATTTGACGACTACGGTATATTTACCTTATAACGCTAAATGTATAGAAGAAACTATAGAGAAAGGATATTTGCCGAAAGATTTATTTGTACACACGTTCCACGAAAACTGTGATTTGTTTCTAATATTTTCAGATATCACTTTAATGCGGCTCTGGGTGATAACTCTGTTTCTATACCCCACTAATGAGAGGAGTATTTAACACTATTTTAGCCATTTATAGTACTTCTGGTTTAGGGACTGACAATATTATGGCACCTTTAACTGTCCTGGGCAATAAATCAGTTCGTCAGAGTATCTTTCCCAATATATTAAAAACTGCTGAAGTGATTCCTGTGTTTAACGAAGTGAAAATAATTATAGGCTAATTTCTCTCCTGTTCTGCTTTGCCAAAATATTTGAACAAATTGATGTGTGTGCTTGTCTCATTCTTGGTTAAAATCGACGCCGTCTAGATAAAAAGGCGTAAGCGGCTTTCACTAATTTTTACAGGAGGCGAAAATTAGAATACTATCGGCAGAATGTTTTTCAGAGTGACATCTTTTTGAAATATATGTCAATAAATTAATAATTGCGTTTTTTAATCGTATTCTACACTCCAATACAATTGGTGAATTCCAATAAAACTTTGGTTAATAGAAGCGTTTACGTTTTACTTATACCACACATGTTTGTTAAATTAATTTGATTGATAGATATAAGACATTCATTAAAAAAAGAGAAACATTTCTCAGAGATACTACTACTTCGTTCTTTGAAAAAACAAAGGTCAAAATCAAATTTGTTAGAAATTATAGAAATTAAAAAATCAATGCAAAGAAAAGAGAACCTAACCAAACTAACACGCACATAGCTTTTACAAATATACATACACCAATAATATACATTGAGACAAAAAGACAATTAACATAACGGCATATAAAACCTTTGGCAGACCACTGTACACGGTCAGTGTTCTGCGAAAGGTTTTAAGCTTCGAGAATGGTATGAATATACCGAAATGTCGGACACTTAACAGAATTAGTGGAAGCTATTTCAGGTGTTTTATTTAGGTGATATATAATAATATTATTATGTTATTTATACATATTAAATAAATTAATTGTAAAATGAAATATGTTTCATATTTATCTTCAAAATAACAATACACACCGGATAATATTATTTCTTCATATTTTAAATATTACGATTTCATATAAATAAGCAACTTATTATGTTGTTCTATATTTTGTGCTTTTCTTAGGTTTTAAAGTTGATGAACTACTAGAGGTTATTTATTATCTGAATAAAAATTTCATGTTGAATATGGAAAAGTAAGAAAGTCATATAAAAAATTTACCTTAATGCAGCTCCGAAGACTCCAGCGATAAAGAGTCCGGGAACTCCTCTTAAGTGGCCAACCGTTTCCATGACGAACAAGGGTAGAAGCTGGTCATCTGCCTGAATGCGGCCCGAAGTCAGAGGGTCGCAATCAAAATAAGTGGCATAAATAATGAGACCGGTAAAACAGCAGACCGAGACGAACAATGATACACCTACGGTAAAAATTGCAACCGACCTAGTCAAAAAAAAAGAGAATGAGAAATAAAGCGCATCACAGTTCGTTGCATAATAAAAACAACTTACTCTACCTATTACAATTCGTTTGTTTTTCTACATTTATTTTATAAGAATACAATACAATCACTGACCAAAATATGTATTTATAAGAAACATAATGTATTATTTTATATAGATGGATAATGCATAAAATAAGTATTTATTTATTTTTTCTGTAATAACTGAATAATAAACTGAAAAAAATCGACTTCTTTCAGTTATTCTGTTTCCTTACTGAATGTTGTAATCCGGAGTAAGCTGTGTATAATTGAATTTAGTGTTAATTATTATTATTAAAAAATAACTATATATTATTATAAAGAATAAATGAATAAACTCTAAATTGAAAGCGTATAATTAACAGTTTAGTCGTAAATTTACAGTTCAGAAGTAAATTACCGATGTCCTAACTACGCTTTCGTAATATTCCCAAGAAAATGGGTCCTCTTTTTTTTCCAGCATTAGACGTGACATTAAACTTCGTGGGAAGACTGAAACTCTCTACATACATACCTTCACATTGACACTTGTTTCGACTCGAGATCATAATAATGAATACATATTTCATCTATAGTCATAGGTCAAGTTGCAATTAACTTCCAAAAAGCCATTCTGCATACTGTAATTTATGATTTTGCCATTGTATTTTGGGGATTCTGCTTACTTTAATTTATGATTTTGTCATTGTATTTTGGGGATTCTGCATACTGTAATTTATGATTTTGTTATTGTATTTTGGGGATTCTGTATACGATAATTCTGGGGGTTATGTTTACTGTATTTCATGATTTTGTGACTGTATTTTAGGGAGATTTGATTAATGCATATTCGAGTATTGTAATTTTTGGGAAACTTGAATGGTGTAATCTTGGGGAATATTGATATTTGGATTTTTGATCATTGTAATTTTGGGAAATTTGAATTGTGTAATCTGGAGAATTATGATATTTATATACGGGGTTTCTTTGTACTCCTTTATTGTTGTTTTTTTATTATTGTCAATAGAGAAGGTATTGTTGCAACAGTCTTTTTTTGAATTGTGCAGGATTAGAGACCATATCGTTTCGTGCTTTTCCGGGCAACCTTCACTTTTATGTAAAGCACGTGACGCTGAATCATTATAATTCTTTACTCTCGAATAACTGGAGTATTTCCCCCATGACCAGCTGCACTGGGTGACCGGGTTAAGAGTGAAAGTATTCATGGGCTCTGTATCTCAGCTCGTTTCGTACTCTTCCTCGCCCCATTCCTTCTGAGTTTTGACCTTCGTAATAAATATTTATAATATCTATTACTTCAGGCCAGATTCGGTAACAAGATTTTTGGCGCACAACGTGGGGCCATATCTTTCGAAGGCGAGCTCAATTTTCAAGGCCATAGCCTTTGTAAAGCCCACCTTTGTCACTTCAATGAACCCATGTAGGATTCTATAAACCATAGTGCTACAGTTGCTAATTCACACTATTTCAGTACTCTATTACCACATCCTTGGTTTTTCTTCACAAGTGCAGTAGCCGCGTCAACATCTTTTCGTATTTCTAAATATGATTACGTAGTTTAACTTGTATACCGAGTAACAACGGCATGAGGTAAGAGTTTGTAACATTTTATTGTTAATTCAATTAATATGATAGGACATAGTATATATGTAAATGTCAAACTGTTAAGAATGGATTGGCTTATTCTCGCTTCCGGTTTAGCCGGAAATCACATCAATGTTTCATTTTGTAATGTAACTTCAACCGTGTTTTGTAATATTCTCATTCAAAAAATTCAATACAATATTATTTCAATGAAAATATCAAATGTTAGTTAATGCGTATTTTTACTCTTTTTTAAATTGTCTTTCAATACGAAAGAATAAGTATATTGAACTCTTTTATTATTAATTTGTTCCAAAATTTTATCTTAGCGAAATGATAATTAAAATAAGAAAAAAACACATATTCTTTATAATTTTTTTTAATACACCTACTATAAACGCCAAAGTAGATGGCGCCCGAAGGGAGTAAGTCCGCGTAGCATTAGAAATAGCGGGATCAATATAGTCTGATATTATTGGATAGTCTGAATAGGTACTACTTCAGTAAGTGGGCGTACGCGTTTTTAAAAACGACTACAGCGCATCCTCACCGCTGGCCATCTAGTTTGTGAATATATGACCATTTACAAATTAAAAAAAATATTTTACGTATTTTTCAATTATCTTTTCGAAATATAAAGTTTTGGAGCAGACTATTATCATAACTAGGGATCAGAAGTGAAGTTTACATGACATCAGTTCCAGCAACGCATTGAGATCACAAATTCCAATTTGATATATTTCACAAGGTACTCAAAACACCTATAGAGAAACAAGTACTTACCAAGTAACAGTAAATAAGGCAAATCACGCATACTGACTGTTCACGTTGAGAGTTCAAATGAAACTAAATCACAATTAATTGTTCCATATCCGCAGGCCTTATAATTGTCTGTCATCGTAAATTCATTAATGTATTGAACACGATCGTTCACCATCTACCGTTCTAATAGGGGCATATTTAAAGTACATAAAGTTTTTTAGTGCTGCCACATTTATTCCCGGTTCGGAAAAATCTACTTGTTTACTAGTAAACGAGTCAACAATTCTTATTTAGAACAGTCATGCGGATCATGTAGCTGTGCTTTAGCTTTAACGTCATCAAGTGGAACATGTGGCAGTTTTTCACGAAATAAATGCTTGCGTACATGTACCTTCACAAATACATTCTTCACAGGAAATATCAATTTATCTGCATTCGAGAAACAATTTCTGACGTCCTCTTATATTCGATGAAGAGTATGTGCGAAACATATAATATGCGTCATATTATTGTATGTTTAAGAGCCAACGCCTTCATATATTCAGCTGCATCTGTTACATATAACAGCACTTTTGCTTTACTTTTATCGTGCTTCCCACACCATAGCAATTTCAAACACAAAGTTACGTAATTTGATGTGGACTCGCCATTAGTTCTTTCGAGTCTATTAGATGCAAGTAGATGTGTAGACATTGCCGGGTCGCTGTCCATCACCCCAAACAAAATATTTGCAATATTGCGTCCTTTAACATCAGTAGTTTAATCTACTGGCAATGACATAAACTATAAACATATCGCTGATGTCATAGTAAACTCGGACTGATTCATCTTATTCCATGGAATGTTACACGCTACTAGCACGTTAAGTAGATTCGAATTAAATGCTTTTTGCCCTTCATAAGCAGTTTCATACCAAGCAATACCTGCTTTGTGTGTATCCGACGATACATGTGTTACTAAACATGTTTTCACTTGCCACGACAGTAATACATAGCAAATTTTGCATCGGAGTTGAAAACCGTTGAATTCTTTTCAACAGTATCTTTACGAGGGATGTGGACGAGAGATTTTTACGCTATAGAACACATGTAACTAATAAAAGAAAACAATAGATCGAGTCGCTACACAGTCGCTTTAACAAAAATACTTTCGGCGCAAAAGTCCGCCCGCCCGCCTTACAACATCGTCTACATTCGTCGTAATAGATACAACTACTTTTATATATACTTATCGCAAATTGTAAACTTCGTTGTTGAAGACAAGGAGGTAGAAGCTAATTATTATTTTCGTTTGGAAAAACAATTTAAAAAAACAAATATAAGTACGCATTAATTTTTCATTAAAAATTATTTTTTTATTTATTTCAAAATTGAATTGTGTGACATATCCATGTATTGTAAATTTTACAATAAATGAGAATTCACAAAAACGGAAGCAGTTACGTTTAAAAATAAAATATTTATATCACAAATTGCAGACACCTTCTTTTGTTCCATAACACAACAATTTAGAGATCTTTTAATTATTTATTACCCTATGCATGTATTAATATGTAATATTATAATAATGTACCAAATCCATTATAGCAACTACTTATAGAAACTTACCATTTAGCCTTTTTCTCAGAAGGTAGTGATAGATATCTTTGTACCATTGTCTGGTTAACTGCATTAAATGAGGTCCAATAGAAGAATCCACCGATAAGTACGCCAAATACTGTATGTCTTTCATATAGACTTGGATTGAAACTGTAATATTACCACATGTTCAGTGTAAACACACATAATTAAAATGTTTATGCATACTTTGAGATTATCATTCTGCTCGAGCTTTTCTTCCAAATATAGGGAAGTCCACCCAATGTTGTAATTCCTAGTATCACAACGACTATCACCGACAGAAACATGACTATAATTTGCCAAGTATCTGTCCATACGACCGCATTTAAACCACCCTTTAATAAAAAATTAAAATAAGTATTGTACAAGTACCTAATTAATGCATATTTTTTGACATAAGTAATTTATCCTAAAATTTTATTTTGGCAAAAATATATTTGAAAAAGAAGAAAATATTCTTTTACAATTTTTCCATTTTGTCATATTTTTTTTAATACCTGGACACAATTTGAATAGTATTTTAATGCTCATTTGTTTGTTTTCGCGCCGATAACGTATCGAATTGTTCATATCCCAAAAGAAATCTGATATTTCAAATAAATTCTTAAGCATGCGCAAGCAACTGATTGTTGATTCTCTCTCATATATTTTTTTGTCAATTCAACAAAATCACTGTAACAGAAAAATCCTGGCAAAGTGTTTCCAGTCCAAAATATTTACTTTTTATCTGGTGACACTAGTCTTACATTTCTCAATCATTATAAGAATTATGTAGCGCATTGCTTCACAAATATTACACTTGTTTAGATAATTAATTTTGTTGCACTCTTTTCTGAAATAGTTATTGGATCAAACTTTTCTACAGAATAACATGTAAAATTGTAAATTTACACTACACGTATGTACATCAAAATATACAGGACGTTAGAAGATCAATTCCCAATATTAGGAGTAGGTCTTTATGGGTTAAATGTAAACAAAAAGGCCTAATAGCCAAGTTAATAAATGTATTTCATTAAGGGGCCCGATTCTCGAAATTAAGAGAAGTGTACCTATTTCTTCTATTGAGAGCAATGATAGATCACATCCGCATATTTTTTTCTCCTAGTTTCAAAAATAGCTACTTTTAAGTAGGGATATATGTATAACATTGTGTAGAAACCAATGATCTAATAATATAGAGCTACTAGATGTACTGTGGAGAGAGAGAGAGAGAGAGGAATTGACCTCTACATACAAAGGAGACAGTTATACAAAACCGTTAATTGTGGGCAAAACAAGGCGACAATACATGGTTTTGTATACAGATTTCTTCTAATATTGATTTTATTTCATACACCACTGACTATTTGTTTAAAGAAACATGAGTATAAAGACTACTGTGCATTCCTCTTAACATAGAATCTTTTTAACAAAATAATGCTTTTAAACATTATAAGTAGGGAGCGGAATCGAGCGAGCTAAACTACCACGGAGCCACAACCGTGAAAAGAAATATGTAAACAACTGCGTGTTGTTTACATTATATCTGAATAGCACTAATTCATAGGGCGAACTGCAACATCTGTTTACGCTCGACAAGAGACCGAGAATCAGAGAAAAAAGGGCAATAAAATAAGGAATTTATGAGGTAAAATTCTTTATACACGGGCGTAGATAACGGCGTCAGGAGTGTTTAAAATTTATTATATTTACGTTATATTTCCAAGAGAAATAAAATTTTCATTTATACCTTACGTTAGTTTCCTTGTTTCATTGTTTTAACTGTTAATTACGTACTTCGTAATTTTTGTAACAGTTCCTGCCGGTTCATTGAATCTACTTCTTCCATTTATATTGACGTAAGTGTTAATTGGATTTTGTTAAGATTAAGATTAAAATTTTTAGTTATCGTTTATTTAGATCTAGAACATTGTTTATGTTACTTCTTCAGATATGATATGGAAGAACGTCGAGAAATACATCGTGAAACAATGGCGAGTTGGATTGAGGGTCATACTGATTGTATGTCCATTGTCAGTGATTCAGATATTTATTGCAAAGTCTGTAAAATATCGTTACAGAATGCCAAAAAATCGAACGTACAACGTCACTTAGCATCGCTAAAACATACACAGAAATTGGACCCGTTGAAAGCTGACAATTTTAACGAAGAACTCTGTGAAGCTTTAATGGCGGCTAATATCCCATTAAAGAAACTTGACAATCCCACTTTCAAAACATTTCTCCAAAAATATACATCGACATGTTCCTGATGAATCCACCTTACGCAAATGTTATGTTTCTAAGTGCTTCACGAAAACAGTAGAATGCATTAGAAGACATCTTTCAAATCAGTACCTATGGATAAGTGCCCACGAAACTGTCGATATATTAGGACGCTGTGTGGTAAATATTGTAACGAAATGTGTTTACATTAAATAAAAGAATCAGATCTCTTGGAAATTTGCCTAAACTAATCACATATTTTGAAAATCGAATCTCAAATTAAAAAATCGATTAACCTCATTAGATGTGGCTATTAATAATTTCAAAAGTATTCCAAGTGACTTCGGATGTGGCCTTCGGCAAAAGTTAGACGCAGTTTTTAATAGAAATCCAGATTTAATAACATTGTGGCAATTGTGTATGGGGACAATGACACAAAATCAAACTGCTAAATACGCTGAAATAAAAGAATATTTCCAGTACGCACCTATAACCAGTTGCGATGTAGAAAGGACGTTTTCTATCTACAAGGATGTACTTAATTCAAAAAGAACAAATCTTACAGAAGAGAACCTTGAGAAAGTATTGCTGGTGAATATTAATACTCCTTTACTCGACTTGAACAACAAAATCAACAAATAATAATGTATTTTGTATTTTATGAGTTGTTATTCAATTATATAAATAAAATTAAAACCTCTTTAAAAATACAACATTTCAATAGTGCGCCCATGAGCGATGAGTCATGGCTCGCTCGATTCCGCTCCCTAATTATAAGCCATTACAACCTATAGCAACATATTTGAATTCTGCCCACATAAAACGGTCAATTTCGTTCATCCTTGTCAAACTTGTCCTTCTTTCTCTTATGGTGTGGGACACTTCCTAATAAGAATAAGCAAGACATAGCGTAGAGTGCATATAGTAGTATAATAGTATTAGATCATTAGTAGAAACTAACACTTCAGTGGTGCTAGGAGAATGAAGGCAGATAAGGACAATTCAAAACTGTAAACTGTTATTACGTTTTGTAAAATCATACAAGACATGTTTAATATTATATTTCACATTTTTAAGACAGCAATTATATTTTAGTAGAAATTCATTTCTCTTATCACTGTTTATCCGAATGCGATAATAAATTTTCTTATACGTAATAATTTCTGAAACGTACAATTTCATTATACTATTTGTAAATGTTTGTAAATCACATATAATACAATGCAGGTTATAAATAATCGTAAACGGAAACATCCTAATGCAATCTATTTTTTATATTAGCACTAACGCGTATAATTATATAAATTGGGTATTATATAAGTTATACGTATTTTTCCGAGTGCAAAAACTACGTCAAGGACGTAATAATTATAGCTCATTATTTAATATAAGCTTTTCATAAAGATAATTTTTAATTACCATATTTGGTTATACTTTTTGTGAATCTCTGCCCCCTTTTAAATCACATATAATACAATTTAGACCATAAATAGTATTTGCAATATAATTACTATTTTAGCACTAACGCCCATAATTATATAAATTACATATCATGTATGTTATAGTCATTTTCCCTATTACAAAAAGGACGTCCATAACATAAATATTTAATTCACCAAAAAAATATTATATTTATCCATGTCACCTCTAAATTAAGTTACCGTAAAAAGTTTGTCGGGTACTAAGACCAGTGATATGGAACGAAGGGAGATTGTATTCAATTTTTATTATACAGTGAGGACGCGCGAGTTGGAATAAATTCATTTAAAATTTCTGGTTTTGTTTTATGGAAAAACGCTCGGATAGGTCGATTTTTATTTTTAGCTGCGGTTTTTCTGATGGTAAATTGATGTACAAAGGCTGGTCCAAAAATAAGTTACGACCATCAATTTTTTTTTTCAAGTGGAAATATATGTTTTTTATTTAATTTGTTAATTCTACAACGAATTCTAAGTATGTTTCATATACCATGTCCTATACCCAAACTCAACAGTTATCGAGAAATTTACAATTGAACAAATTAATAACTGCAGTTATTGATATGTTCAATTGTAAATTATTAATTAATTAATTAATTAAGAGTACAAAAGATATTTGCAATGTCTTTTGTTTACATGAAATTTCAAAATTTGGACCGGAAGTAACACTTTTACTCCTATCGACTAGCACTTTTTTTCGAATATCTTGCAAAGTATGCATTCTATAGGATTTATTAAGAGAATACTTTATTAAGAGAGTACATACTTATAATACGATTTGGAATAATTTTTGTATAACAAAATTCTATAATTTGAAGCGCTTATACGTATAGCTAATAATAAAAATAAGGAAAGAATAATTGTTATCGAGGTTCGAGATCCCATGCTGTTTATTGAAATAATTGAGTATACTATACAACAAATCAACATTTAAAAGTATATACGTACATTTTAAAGATGCAAAAATAATAGATATAGACGTAACCTCTAATGTTAATTTGTCAAAAATTTAGTGCCAAACTAAAACAGTATATCTTAAATTTGGCTTTCGCTAGTGCTCCACGAAATTACAAAGAGAGTATAAATAAATACGATACAGACGAAATGGAACACTAAGTAATTTTCATATTATGTATGTCAATTTAATTTAAAAAAATCTCATCAGTAGCGGAAATACTTTGATTAGATATTATATTTACAAACCGTATAATGAAATTTTATTGGCAAAATGAAGAAAATATATAACTGTCTTTATTTGTGTTAGAGGCAATTCTTTTCGCTTTCTTTCCTTAATACACAAGGTACGATAAATGAGTGACAATAACAATCAATCAAGAAGATTTTATTGAGAAGTAGTGTGTAATATGACGCGGGTACCCATTAATATTATGTGTATTAGTTTATGAACACTCAACTGATGATATAAAATTAGAATTTTAGATTTGAATTTATTTGATTGTTCATTACTTGCTTTGGTGCCATCACAGAAGAACAGAAATTTTAAATGCTATATTTTTTAAATACAACTGTGGACGAGAAAGTGAGCAATTTGGGAATGAATGAGTCATAATTTATACTGATAGGTGTGGGCTTCTATCAACACCTCCAACAAGAATATGTTCGACGAGGTATTAAAATTATCCTAATCTGATTTTGTAGCTACAGAGACATACATAGTCTACATTATTACACGTCATAATTTTGTTAATGTCACAGTAATAGGATTGTGACGTCTATGAGGTATTACTGCACTAAGGTGAAACTAATAGGTATGGAGGTATACATTCACTAGTAATGTAAGTAGACCAGTTGGAACATTTTTCCAATCTGTAGGCAACATACTTAATATGGCGATAAGAAGAATGACTCGGAGGATGCACGAACTTTTCTGTGATTGTTCTTTAATTGTTAATTATGGCATATCATCTCCAATCTTATTAAAATATCCATTAAAATAATTAGCTATTATATGGGTGATTAATTGTGCATCAGATAACTAACATATGGGTGATATCATTTGAAAAGGTTTGGTTAATAGAGGCGTTTACGTTTTGCATACGCCCCACGTTTCTTAAAGTAATTTGATTGATGGATATGCGACATTCATTATAATGAGCCTTTCTAATAAAACGTTTATAAAAAACAACAAAATAGAACAAACATTAAATATTTAAACTACGTACTAATAATTATTAGGACAGCAAAAGTTTTTTAACAACTTGTTTATTTTAATAATAATATTTTGAATAATATCTAATCTAAAGCAAATTCACCCCTTCTTTATCTAACTTTTGCAAGTCAAAGGATACTGATTAATTTAAAAAAAACATACATAATGTACATATATGTAAAGTTTCTATAACTCGAACTTAATTCAATGGCCCAGGAAGATTCGAGTTATGGAAATTCGACTTTAATTGTAATCTGATTGGTCTGTGTGGTAATTTTAAATTCAAATATATCTGGATGGTAGGTCGAATATTTTTTATTTTTGTACACTTACAATAACATTTATTCTGTTGTTCTTGTCAAGAAATTAAAAATACAGAGTGTTTCATTTAAACACCTATAGTTATGTAACGCAAAGACAAAATTCAAAATATTAGTATATTTATAATTGAACATTTTTTTAAAATATGAGGAAGAATAAGACAAAGCCGTCAGGAGGTGCATTTAGACGGAATATGTGTAAAAATAGTTAGTGATTGTATAACAATTTTCTCAATAGTATATTAATGATGATTAGTTTATTTGGCAAACAATGTTATTTACTGACTACTGTAGTGTACATTTTTAAAAATATGTGGATATTATTTTAAGAAATACAAGCAAAACCGTCATTTAATGTCAGTAGTGCCAAAAAATTTGCAGCAAATATATATGTATATATACATAATTGTATTTTAAGAAAAAAAGGTGATATTTATTTCTAATCTTTCTTGGCCCTGTATATAAATTTCTGATTGACAATATACTTTTATCAAAAATTCCTTAGTGGAATTCTGTCATCTTTACATTTCTTTTTTCTTTTTACAAACATTTTTAAAATATTTTACTTACACTTATTTAAAATATTAGGCTTAATTGCACTTTGTTTTTAAAGCTTTGGTGGTCGTAATGATATTAATAAATTATTATGTGTGTGTATCTTTAGTGAAGCTTTTTAATAACAGACTGCGAATCGTACAAAACTCTTGTAAATGTGCATGTGCATACTTGTTGTATACAAACAGTTTTCATTTGGTTTTTGTTTATTTTTTATTTCTATTGTTATATTCATGTTTGTATACTAGACGTTCTGAATTTCTTAACTGTTGAATTGTTGTTTCATAAATACTAAATTTATTTATTTATTTTATTATTTACGTCTGTTCTATAATTAATTCAGTTTTTCTTTAATGTAGATGCTTTCCCCAAAATTCCTGGCTCTACTGTGTGCTTCATTTGTTATAATTGTCGTCTGATTGAAATTAAAAGAGTGTTTCATTATCAAATGAACTACTCTTTTAATTTCAAGAAACATGTCAATCATGACATGTTTCTTGATTCCAAAATTTTATGTAATTTTTCTGGGAGATTTTTAATGGTTGGTAGTGGTACATACTTGTAACTAATATAGTTTTTTTTTCTTTACCACGCTATTTATAAAAAAAATCCTCCTTTCTTGGGTATGTGGTATATGTGTTGAAAATTAAAATCAATACATTTTGTTGATATCTTTACGTTTCGATGCATTTAGCATCTTTCTCAAAAGTCACTCTAAAATACAATAGAAAAACGACTGTAAAACTACAATACACAAAGACACAACTATTAGATATAAAATGATTCATATAAAAACAAATATATCAAATTGTTATGCTTGCAGGTCATAAGGAATATTCTTCTATTCTTGGCTTTGTTTAAGTTCCATTGTTCCTTCAATAGATTTTTTAATGCTATGTAGGTTCCATCGCTCTTGATTTTATTTAAAAAGGATATGTAATATAGATTTTTTTTCTTAACCACCCTATTTATATATTTTTTTTCTCCTTTCTTGGGTATGCGGTATATGTGTTGCAATTAATGGGTTCCTTTTAGTTTTTTATTTTATTCGAATTATAATGTTTATGTAATTGTTGTTTCAAGATTTTATTAATGAAACGTAGTTGTTTTTTTGTAATGAGGTTTTTATATTTTCTATAACTTCGGGGCTGGTTAAAATTATCGCTCTCCTAATTAAATTTCTTACTGTATTTTTGTTAAAGACAATAGTTAGACGTGAATTGTAATCGATGTATGTGCCTGAAGCTGTCAGTTTGTAATATTGTTTTGTGAGTAATTTGTCACTGAAATGTATCAATGTTAAATCCAAAAATTTATGGTGTGATTGTTTTCCTTTTCTAATTCGAATTTGAGTTTGGGATGGAAGGAGTTAAAAAAGTTTAGTATATTATTTGTTTTATCTACGGGGATGCACGCAATATAGTCGTCGACATATCTTTTAAAAAACAAAATTTTGAAATAGTTCTATCACGTTTTTTTCTAAATGTCCTAATACTGTAGTTGTGCATTGAAACTGGATATTGGCGAACCCATTGCAAATCCATATATGTATTTGTTTATAAAGGTTGTTGTTATATTTAAAATACGTGGCATTTAATTTTGTTGCCTTGATAAACTCATTCAACGGTAAGGTTGTGTAATTGTTCGAGTCCTCCCACAGTTTTTTTATTACGTCTATTGCTAAGCTGATTGGAATGTTGGTGTACATTGAAATTACATCCAATGATATTAGGGTGTGATATTTTGTTATTTTAATGTTATTGAAAAATTCCTTATATATGAATTCTTCAAAAAATACTCGTTCTCATATGTAATGTTTGAAATGGATTTCGCAAGAAATTTTGACAACTTGTAGAGTGGGCTTTGTACTGATGAAACTGCTGATCTTAAAGGTATATTTGTCTTATGTACCTTAGGTAGTCCGTAATTCCGTATATCTTGGGTAGTTGTGAGTTGTTAATTTTAAGTATATTTCTCATTTCTTTAGATTACTATTCTTCCAATGTTTGATCAAGTCATTGTTCAATTTTTGATACTTTGGCGTTGGGTCTTTTTTAATTTTGTAGTAACTACTGTTTTCACTCAACAAGGTTTACATAATCGTTTTTGTTCATAACTAGAGTTTTGTTGCTTTTGGCAGGTCTTGTGATGATGATTTGAGAGTTGTTTTTATGAATTGTTTTATTACTTTCACTTTCTGGGTAAGATTTTTGTTGTCCTGGGGTCATTTGTAATTGCGGTCTGTGTTTATAATTTGTTAATGCATTGTTAATTTTTGATCTTATCGAGTTTTTATCATGGTTATTTAAGTGATCTATAGAAGCTTCAATGTGGGCAATAATGTCTCCAGTGGGATTTTTTTTTTTGTGTGGAAAGTGGTTGTATTGCAAAATTTTTACCCAAACTAAGTATTTCTGTTACGTTGTTCAGTAACGTAGTATCAGAAATATAACTAACCCGATCATGATATTCGTTACTGTTCTTCTTCTGTTTAGACTGAGTAAGAGATTTATAAATTAATATATTTAGTTTTTTTTCTTATGTTAAGGAAAAGTTGTTTGGTTGTGTGTTTAATTCTTTTCGAGAGCAAAGAACATTTCCGTGTAGAGTTGTTCTTAAGTCTGTTGTGTAAATAGTTTTCTTATGTATGTATTATTCTTCACTTCGCTTGTCACCTCTGGGCTTCGCAACGTTTTTTCAACTGAATTATGTACTCTGGCTTGGATCAATAGCCCATACGAAAAAAGAATAAATGCCCAACGAAACAATATACGGGCAAACTAACATCTAATAATTTTTATTGGAATTCAGTTTATGAATATTAATACGATTCGTTGTCACGATGTTGGACTCAACACGAGGCACCGATCTAATAAACAGAACACTTACGTTCGAAGCCCTTCCATGGCGAAATTTTGTCTAATAAAACTCCGCCTAATTGATTATTAGTGTAATTAATACAAAAATATTTACTAAAAATATTTCAAACATGTTTCTCTCATATCCAAAAATCTTATTTTGTTAATTAATAAAAGAAATTCAACTTTATGGTCTTCATCAAACTATAAACAATAATACAGATGCAACAGTACGATTACAAAATTCTTCAAGTACATACTACATAAATATTTAAATGATTTGGAAAACAAATCCGGTTATAGATATTGGGCTGGATTAGTGTTACATTTACGTGTAAAGTTCCCACGCATGGACACGTCATTTGCAACTTCTTCTGAACATTAACTGAGACTTATTCATAATTGTTTCGCAACATTTTAAAGCAATAGACAAAACAGAAAATAAGACAATCACTTACCAATACTGTATAAAATATACAAACAACACAAACGATAGTTGCAACTAGATGAATATCTAGACCAGTAACTGGAAAAAAATATATAAGTGAGCAACATTTTGGATAAATCAATGTACAGTGTTCGCATTAAAAATAGAGGAAACTCAAAAAGATATATTATATTATGTGGTGATGTTGGTTGTTGTCCTCAATAAATTGGGGATCTTCTGATAGAAGCTACAAAAAGCAAACTGTTTTCCTTTTTTTCTCTTTTATTAGATAAGTAATTCTCAACGAAGTTATTAAGTCAAGATATTTTAGATTAGTTTTATACGTTTAATTGATAAATTGATTACAAATAATTTAACGTTTTTACTAATACACCTGGCTCAAAATATGGCATTTATACAGTACTGAACCGTTGGTAAATACTGTGGACATGGATAAGGTTTTAGTAATATGCATCAAGGTATAAGATTATATATGTTAATCAACAAACACTATCGTAGCTATACCGTACTGATAAAGACTAGCGAGTCCGAAACACGTGTCTGCGGTTGCACTGCACTCGCAAGTTTCCAATAAGTCAGTGTTATTTTATACATTTCCGCGTTATCACCTTTCTATGTATTATCACTCGAAGTTATTTGTTGTCCCCAATAAATTTAGAACCTTCTCACAGAACCTACCAATGGCTCTGCCTGCTTTCCTATTTTTGTTATTAGTTTATTAAGATTGTCAATGAAGTCAAAGTGACATTTTAGGTTAGTTTTATTATATATACAGCTAGTATAAATCCAATTGTGTGTACAGAGCTTCGAGGAAAGAATAGAACAGGAGAGATAATAAAATGGTGGTGGAATAGGTATTATTTAGACGCAAGTTACCACTTTAAGGCAGGTCAGTTATGGCAATATTGACCAATCATAATTTATAAAATGAGTATTTTGAATAACTTGTCATATATCTGATATGTTTGATTATGTGTTCAGTGGCGTAACATACATATTCTAGACAGGTTTTTTTTAATGTTTTCTTTAATACAGTAAGAATAAATGTTACTACCTATATTAAAAAGAATAAGAGAATTGAAAAAATATTGCACCCACGATATTTCTAATTATTATTGGATAAGAACCTATTTTAAATGATTTTCGAGAACATACGAAGTGTACATATACCCTATACGGAGACGCTCCTGTTCTATTCTTTCCTGGTAGGTACATAGTATTTTATAAATACAATATGGCTATTAACCTACAGTACTGAATCGGTAGGTCTTCTAGTGGTTAAACCTCTAACAGTTGACACCGTTATTTGACATAAATATTGACGTTAGATTTTGGTTAGATGTACTGATATGTTTGCAAGTTCGTAAATAATGTTATCTAATGAAGAAAAAGTCTTTTTAATTGAGAATCTTTGCTCATACGGTTTAGATAGACATAATTGTCCAAGGATTAAATCCGTCTGCGATCAATTTTCGTAATATATCAATAAACAGGTACCAAGTAATGCTGTTGTACTGAACACTATAACCAAATTTAGAAACACTGGAAGTGTACTACACCAAGGTAAAGGTAGGGCTGGACGAACAGGAAGATATTGAAACAACTTAATGCCCATTCATAAGTTATGCAGAAGACCCAACAATTGAGAATTGGTGATTATGCTGCAAGAGTTGAATACTCTGTCAGAATCCTTTCTCTGCAATATGAAAATCCCAGTTTCGTCAGTAACATCTGGTACAGTGACGAATGATATTTTTATTTGTCGGTCATGTAAATAGACGTAGCAATAGATTTTTAGGTTTCCAACGACGCATAGTGAAGAAGTGACCATCTGATGCGTAGTTTCTGTACGAGGAATTATAGGGTCTTACTTCATTGGGGAAAAAGGACGCCCAGCTAATCAAGAGCGCTATATTACTCACACCGTTTGTAGATGACCCCTTCGATTGTTTCGCAGATCAAGAAACTTACCCTTCGGCACCTAGATTTTTCAGCAAGATGGGACAACGTGTCACAGAGCACATGCGACAAGAACCTTTCTGCGGAAAAAGTTAGAAACAACAAGAATTTCACGTTTCATCGATGTTTCTTTTCCATCTTACTCTCTGGACTTAACATCATTGGATGCATATGTTTGAGATATGCTGAAACTGTGGGTTTCCGAGATAACCCTTCGTCTAATATACAACAGTTAAAAGAAAAAATTACTGAAGCGACAGATGCAATAGCCTCTATTTGCAGATATGGTTACAAATATGAATGAGTTACGAAGTGTGCGTTCAGAGTAACGGGGTGCACTTGGAACAAGTTATTCGTAACGCTAATACTTAAGGGTGTTGTATAGCAAACTAACTTCTTCGGCGCGGGTATCGGGGGGTAGTGCTCATTGGTGGGACTTACCAATACCCCACTACCATGTACTGTTTTGCTAAATGCTATAGTAAAAATCTAAATTGTACAGTTCCCAGTTTATAAGTACCGCCCTTATGGAGCGATGCATTCGAAATGACATACGTCTGATGCGTTAAGTGCTAATTATCTCTGTTCAGGCTACACATACTCTACGTAACGTAGGTGCTAGTAATATTTTGTATGATTTATTTAGTCTGGTGTCTTGGCGCTACAGGAATGTAGATCGTAAATTTTTTTAGTCTGACATGTGTTCAATAAGTTAATATGTAAGAGGGAATTCTGATTAAAAGAAATATTACTTAGTGCCTATGAATACTATATAATAATAATAATATTTTGTTGAAAGGCACTAATGTCATCGTCTTGATTATCTTTTCCATTGGCCGTATTGAAAATCACAGGATAATTATTTATATCTATAGGTACTATTATTATACAAGGTGGTCGGCAAGGTATCCGAGAAACCTCGTACATGAATTCAATGACTAATTTTAAGCAAAAATGTTCTTATTCACTTTTTCCGAATTCCTAACGGTTCTTGAAATATCGGTGTTCGAAGCTGTAATTAATTACTAGAGGGTTTAGAAGAAAATGTGATTTATTTTATGGAAAGCCTACGGAGCATTATTAAAGCAGCTCAATGTGGCCACCGCATTGTACAATGCATAACTAAATCTTCCGTCAGAGTCCTCGTTCCCAGTTGTAGTTTTCCATATTGTTTTTCGCCTCATAAAATGTCATGAATCTTATGGATGAGCCGGTATTTTTAGGCTTTCCCCTTGAATATGGAAGTGTCTAGATTTTTTCATGTCCCATATGAGAAAATCTAGTGGGTAGAGATCCGAAAATCGCGGTGGCTAAGCTATGGAACCACCACGACCTATCCATCGATTTGGAGACTGTTCATTGAGAAAATTAGTGACACCTCTTCCACAATGGGCCGGAGGACCATTATAAATAATGAAGTGTAGCCACCACACGACTTTCTTGTACATATGAGCGTTTCAAATTATACAAAATTGGAATTTGAATAATTTTTGTATAAAAAGATTCATAAAATTTATAGTTTGAAGTGCTCATACGTATAAGAAAGTTGTGTGGTGGCCACACTTTATTATTTTCGAATATCTTGCAAAGTGTGCATTCTATAGTGAATCATTAAGGAAACTTTTTAATTGCATCCCTTATATATTACAGAACATAAGAATACATACAAAAATTAAAAAGTGACGTATTAAAAAATTTAAATTCATTGTGTGAAAAACGAAGAATAACTATTCATGATATGTAGTGCAAAATGTGGTTCATCAACGTCGTCATTGTATTTATCACCAGAGCTATCAAAAGCTGTAGAGGGGCCTGGTAAGGGAGATGGAGGCGAAGAAATAGAAGTATTTACAAGGGCAGGAGTTCTGGTTATAGCTTTTGAAAAGAATGTCGTTAATGTGTATGCTTTGTAACTTGTAAAACTTCACTTATTGGCCGTTCAACTTTCGTAAACCGTTCAATATTTGAATCCATATCTTCTAGTTTTAGTAGTTTCATTCACTTTCCTCTACTGGTTCCTCTTCCGGGAGCCGTTGTACTTCCAACTCTATTAAATCTTCGTTTGTTAATTCTCCCTCAATATACTCAACTAATGCTTCAATATCCTCCACTTCAGCTTCTAAATTAAGTATGTTAGTAAGTTCCACTACTTTATGTATGGCATTAGTGTACTCGTCTTTGTCAAAATCTAAATTCTTCGTGAACACTTTCTGAAATTTTACATTTTTTCATCCATAATTTTATCAAATTGCTCAATAAATTATTCCACTGCTTCGACGTCAACGCTTGCTGCTTCACCGCTAATACTTCCATTAAACTTCAGAGATCATTCGCGCCTTTGCCTGAATAATTAGTAGGCTCATCGGCATTCTATTTTGTATCTGGTCATCAACCAAATCGCGAGGAGCTTTTCCATCTCAAGAATCAGACCTTTCCGCTGCCTAGTTATTACGGCTCTAAAACCTGTCGATGATTTTAATGCATCTTTTACTTTAGTCCTGTCCTTCAAGATTGTTGAAATTGTTGAATGCGCCGGATCCAAGTCACGTGGTATCTCTTTAACTTTACTGCCATCTTCATTATCGCAGCGAGTACATTAGATAATTTGTAGATAATATTTTTTTTTGTTAAAAAAATTTGTTGTTCGACCAACCATTTACTCGGAAACTCCATTCAAAAACTTTTTGAGATTACCAAAAATCCACAAGGAGGGAAGGGGGGTTCCAACTGTTTGGTTTTAGAGTCGTTGCATACCCCACTAACGATTAATCAAATAAAATAGTCGCATATTTTTTTCTAAAAAAATACAGAATGACTGTACTATAATATCATGTATTGAATGGAATTTCATTATTTTATTACTATATATAAATTATTTAAAGTTTAATGTTTATTCATTATTATTATGTAACTACATCTGTAAAATAATAAGTCCTGTTTCTGTCTGTTCTTTATTTGCCATAACAGGAAAAGTAATCTAGCTAAATTTTTAAAATAAAAGATATCCTTTCCGAGCAATTTCTGGTTTACTTCAAATCTTTTTATAACTGTCCGAACACTGAATCGTGTGAGAGTAATTTTTTGCTAGGTCGTAAATTAATCTTTTGAACGTCTACCAGTCTGGTACAATATCTGTACAGAGGAAGTAGGCACCATCTATATCCATCTCATTTTCTATATTAGTTTTACATTATTTTTAACTCACTTATAAATGTCAGTAGTATTTCATCTTGATAAATGTAAAATAGTGGAAGAACTAAAAAACCTAGTATTATTTATGAATCATATGTAATGTTTTTGTTTAAGTTTGTATTTATGTAAAAGTTATCAAAGCCTGCCAGCCAATGTGTACAATTTTATGAAATGTAATACAAAATAATATATGTAAATTTTACAAAAAGAAAATATATATTAATTTTATAAAGTTAAATCAAGGTTACGCGATAATGTTTTCAATTTTATGATATGTAAAATAATTTCTGTATTCCGAATATCGCTCGTAAAGTGAATCCCCACCTAAACAAAGTAACTCCGCCCTGTCTTGGATTGCAAGGATATATCAAATATTTGACTGCAGGTGGCGTACTAAAGCAGTGCCAAAAATGCATTTCTTTCTTATCAAATTACACATTTATCTTAATAAATACGACAAAATTTTGCTAGAAATTAATGTTCACAATAATATGTTATACGTCGGTACGCATTTTATTTTTCGATGGTCTATTTATATTTAATTTTTTATAACAATTAATAAAAAATTGAAAAAACAAAATGCCTAGGGACGTGTAGATTAACATTATAAGAATATTTCATCTAAATCATTTTTGCATAAAGTTTAAAGGTAGCCTTTAATCTGTAAATATTTGAAAATGTACCTATACAACACCCTTAAGTGTTAACTTATTATTACATACTATGTACTTTAAATGAATAAAGTTTGATAGTTTCAGTACTATAAATTAATAGCCATACTGTACTTATGTGGAAACTAGAAAAAGAAATCCGTTGTTTAAACGTTGTAGAATTAAACATAAAGTCTACATTTAGTACTTGCAATAAATTATCGAAACAATAACTAATAAAATACAAGTTCATATACACATGCGTATGCCATTATTATTTTTAATATAATTGGTTTTAAATCACATAATGGACAGAAATTATTCAAAATAAATATTTCGTTAACTTTTAGAAACATACTAGGATAGTAAGTAACAACTAAAGAAGTTATAAATATTTACCTTACTTTCTAAGAAAATGGTATAAATATTTAATTTACAAGTTTACGCGCCGAGAGAAAAAACAATCAAATTTTGAAATTTTAGTGTAAAATTTCCGTTATCTGCCCAAATTTACAATGCGAACACTGTGCATGCATATGATATTATTATTACCTTGATTAAAAGCTAGAGATGGCACATAGATCAAGATTGGCAGGAACATAATCTGCAAGACGTCTTATTATATAGTTAATAACTCATCAAGAATTTAAACAAAATCTTAGTTACCTCATCCAAAACGAACAAGACGGATGCCAACGTACGAACATAACGATTAAACCTTAATTCCAAATACTGTAAAAAAACGTAGTAGTCTTGGAGATACACACTTCATACAAAAGTTATGATTTACCTCATAAGACGAATACACTTGTAACTTGCAAAATACTGGTACATAAACATATGCTACAACTATTCCGCTTAACCATACTGCAACCACAATTAACCAATACTGTGTTCCAAAATTATATATTTCAGCTGGTGTACCCAATATTGTAACGCCGGATATATAACTAAAAATAATAAAGGACCCGATTTATTTGACATAAACGTTATGAAAAAAAATTATTAAGGAAAGGTGTAGGTATTCTTAAACTTCATATTTTAAAATTAGGTACACATATACAGGGTGTTTTATAACGCAGTTGTAGACTTAAATTATATTTTTTTAAATAGAATGCTATATTTTTTTTGCGTATTCAAAAAATTTTACGAGCCTCATCACTAGGGGGCGCACATGACCGAGTTAAACTACGACGGAGTTACAACGGAGCAAAGAAATAATGTAAACAACACACATTTACTGAATAGCGCTAATTCAAATGGTGAACTGCAACATCTGTTTACGCTCGAGAAGAGCCCGAGAATGAGAACAAAAAATGCCCATAAAATAAGAAATTTATGATATAAAACAAGAAACAATAATATAAAGTAAAATAAAAGATGTTAAGTTCTTAACAGAAGTAGTTTCTCCAAAGGGGATATAGTTAGAATCCAACAGTGGCGGCTGGTGAGTTCGTTTAAGTGGGGCAATTACATATACAAGACCGATTCGTTTATTACACTGGGCAACAAATTTTCGAAAAGTTCATGCTTCCAAGCTGAAAATAGTCATTTCTTAATGAATTCAATGTGCTGAACACGAAAATGACTAAGAAAAAGCTGAATTGGCTACGGGTTTTCTGTAATATGTACGCATATTTCAGAAAAAGTGTACTTATGTCAATATTATAATACATGGTAAGAAAACATTTACGCATATTTCAGAAAAAGTGTACTTATGTCAATATTATAATACATGGTAAGAAAACATTTACGCATATTTCAGAAAAAGTGTACTTATGTCAATATTATAATACATAGTAAGAAAACATTTACGCATATTTCAGAAAAAGTGTACTTATGTCAATATTATAATACATGGTAAGAAAACATTAGTCTGCTTCCGGCTTTCGACTTCTTTTGGCCTGCCGTTTGTAGTGGACTTGTGGAGCATCTCTACTGATTGTCCAACAATAGTCAGCTAGCATTGACGTAGACCATTTGCCTTGGTACCGTTGCTCCATGGTGGCAATGTCCTGATGAAAGCGTTCGCCGTGCTCATCGCTGACCTACCCGCAGTTATCAGGAAAGAAATCTAAGTGGAATCAAGAAAGTGGATCTTTAAGGACATATTGCAGCCGAATTCATGAAACAAAGCCAACATATCCTCAACCAGACACTTGTAATTTTCTGCCTTGTCATTCCCCAGGAAGTTTGCTGCCACTTGATAGAATGCATCCCAAACCTGTTTTTCTTTACTTTGAAGAAGTTCCTCAAACTTGGGGTCTCGGAAGAGCTGTCTAATTTGAGGCCCCACAAAGATGCCCTCTTTAATTTTGGCTTCACTGAGTCGAGGGAATTTATCATGCAGGTACTTGAATGCTGGTCCATTCTTATCCATGGCTTTTACCAAGTTTTTGACAAGACCGAGTTTGATGTGTAAAGGAGGAATGATGATTTTGTGTGGCTGTGCCAATGGTGGGTGCTGTACATTCGTTTCCCCAGGCTTAAAAAATGCTCTCGGAGGCCAGCCTTTCTTGATGTAGTGTAAATCGATTGCTCTGCTGTCCCACAGACAAAGAAAACAGCAGTACTTTGTATATCCCTGCTGCAAATCCATCAACAGAGATACTACCTTCAGGTCAGAACATATCTGCCAGCCATACTTGCTGTAGTTAATCGTCTCCAGTAGCTGCTTTAGATTGCCGTAAGTCTCCTTCATGTAGACCGCATGTGCAATAGGTATGGATGGAAGCTGGTTCCCATTATTCAACAAAACCGCCTTTAGGCTCAGTTTTGAAGCGTCTATAAATAGCCGCCATTCGTGGGGATCATGTGCAATACCGAGAGCTTGTAGTAGACCATCAATATCGCAGCAGAACACAAGGCTTTCTTCTTTCTTAAAGAAAGATTCGAAGAGCTGATGGCGAGTGCGAAATGAAGTCACTCGGACATTCTGTTCCAGAAGATTCCACTGTCGAAGTCTTGAGGCCAGTATCTCCGCTTTGCTTTTCGACAGATCCAAATCGCGAACAAGATCGTTCATTTCATCCTGGGTAATTTTATGTGGTGCAGATGTTTCGTCAAAGCACGAAAAGTCATCATCCTTACTGCCACGTTGAGGAGAACTCGCCGATGCATGGCCATCCTCATCGTCTGAACTGATAGAAAAATCTGTAGGAGGTTCTGGAATTGGGAGTCCTTCGCCATGAGAGACAGGTCGCAGAGCAGATGGTATGTTAGGGTATTCAACTGTCCACTTCTTCTTCTTGGTGATGCCTCCAGAAGCTGGTCGTACCATACAGAAATAACAGTCGTCAACGTGATTGGTGGGCTCCCTCCAAATCATGGGCACAGCAAATGGCATTGCCTTTCTTTTGCCATTAAGCCACTGTGAAAGATTTACGGCACAAGTGCGGCAGCATACGTGTGGGGCCCAGTCTTTGTCCTGGTCGCCCATCTTGCAACCAAAATACAAATGATACGCTTTCTTAACTGTTGCACTGATGTTCTTTTTCTGTGCAGCAAATGTCACTTCTCCGCAAATATAACAGAAGTTATTTGCACTATTAACACAGTTACGAGGCATTGCTACTGTTTAGTTACTTTAGACTATAGCAATCACTTATGTATGCTAGAGCTTCGAAAAATATGCGCGAATGAACGGACATTGCACGAGTTAACTGTCACGTCGGCCATTTATAAATAAACTATAATTAGCTATTGCTTGATATTGCGCAATCAATTTCGCAACACTCTCAATGGAAACTTACAGTAAATGCTGCATTAACTTCTTTGCATGAAGGGGTGATGCAATATGACGCAAAATTTCGTAATTTCTCACTAAATTGCATTACATTATGCAATAGCATCTATACAATGGACAAAACGTCAATATCTCTTGAACGTGAGCCAATCAACTTTTTTCAATTTGATATTCGTATTCAGCACGTTGAATTCATTCAGGATTGGGTACTTTCACCTAAGAAGCAATTTCACTGTTGACCAGTGTTATCAGTGATATGCTCGGCATCTGGGAGTATATCACAGCCGCAACTGGAATCCAATATCATCAATTGTTCCGCAAGGAATGGAACGAGCAATGGCAGAATAATTATCTGACAAAAATGAGCTAATATGCATCCATACACCCGGAAACGAATGTCAAACATTGGTACCATAACATATACCGTGCCTTCAAATACTTTCCGCATTAGAGACGGCCATGCTTTTTTTTAATGGTTGGTGACAGTGCATAATTTTGATAGTTTGGTTATGTTATGTAGGTAATAATAGGCGTCTATAATTGGAATTTAATTATGACAACTATCAGAATTTGAAGTTTTCAAAAGTTTAGCATGTACGCCAACATTGATACTTCAAAAACTTCAAAAACAGCCTACTCTAATGCGGAGAGTATTTGAAGTTTGAACGCACGGTATATATCACGCTTCTATAGATCGATCATAGGCAAGATGAAATTTGTACATAAACTAAATTTAATAAACAGTCCGGCTTGTACCTGTGGACAGGAGTATGGTGATTTTAATCACATCTTTTATAATTGTGAAAATAAAAAATCATTCTAGATGAATTTATGAAGGTCATAGTGCAATTGAATATCCCTCGGCCTACAAATATTCTGTCTGTGTCTTCGTATCAACATCGTAGCAATATTCGTTGTCATCATCAAGGCCGTAATAGACATGAAAATAAAAATATGAAAGACCTAAGCACTACTGTTCCAACAATACCCTAAGCGAGATTGCCCGTTAACCAGTAAAGGAGTCCGACTTCTCAGTACTTCCCGTAAGAAAACATCGTGTGTTGTACCACTGTGGCGTATGGATCTTGATCCCGCTAACGCCAAAAAAAAAAGTATGTAACTAACTAATAGAGAAAATGCCTCGAAGAAGGCAGAAAAAAGGTAAATATACTTAAGCACAAAGGTCCCGAGTATGAAAGAGAAGTATACAAGCACGAAAAGGTGTGTACAAGTGTTATTTTCATCAGCACATTAAGTAGTGGATTTAACTGCTGAATTGCACTATAGTTTCATAACTTGGAAAACATATTTTCACCAAACAATGTATATTCCACAGATGAGCAAGTTAAGGGGAAAATGTTGAAGCTGGATTTACTTTAGTCATGCTTTAATTGTTTTTTGTACTCACCGCCTGTAAAATGACATTTGGCGCATGTGTAGCTCGACTGGGAAATACGTTTTCCCGGTTGAGGCGACTATAAAAATTGAAAAAACACTGGCACTTTGGGACATTTAAAAAAAATCTAACTTGGTAGTAATAAAATTTAGTCTATAAAATACTACTTCCCTCCACTATTCTTCACTAAAAGTTGGGGAAATAGGAGTAAAAATTAAAAATTCTTCCAAAAAAATTGTGGCGTCATCTATTTGACGATATTTTAAGCGACATCTTAAGCAAGATTCAAGCGCCATCTATTTGAACCACATCGACATTCATATTGGCACTTCGTATTTAAACCAAAAAACCCAATAAATGTACTATAAATTTATAAATTTAAGAATAAATACCTCATGTTTGCCATGTGTAAGAATATAATAACTTAATTTTAGAGAAAGGTGAGTAATAGTTACGTACATGAAATGCTTAAATTAATTAGGTAATCTATCTTAGGTTAGGTATAATACTAATGACATTAATCAATAATATTTTTTTAAATTAATATTCGTACAAAAAATATTGTACAAACCACTTGCGTGAAGACATCTTCCACGCATTCGCGCAATTCAAAGCACTCGCTTCCTGCGGTCGCTCGTGCTTACAATGTGCGCTCATGCGGGAAAATAGTCTTCCCGCACTTGGTTCGTAAATAACTATATCAATTATGGGGCAAAATAAAGCTCTCCAAACATGTAACTACACTAAGAGCCGGTCTGTAAATTTTGTATGTAGGTAAATCACAACATTTATTTTTTAATGTAAGCGAACGATATCTCTATTGCCTTATTGAAGCAGATTTGAACGCCATTAATTCCACTGTATTAACAGTTTGCCAAGAGATCATTAAGTCGCAGGCCATTGTTCTGAATGTAAACAATAACAAGAACATCTAATTAAGCGACACTCACCCAACATCCACTTTGGCAATGCATGCATGCATTGCTTCTGTTCTTCTTGGTTAAGTTAGTGGTAATTGGTAATTTATAAATTCATATCCAGAGCTGTGGGTGCATTTTTATTTATCTGTTGAAAATCACTAGGTGTGAGGGATGAAAGCGCAGTGACCTGGTTTGTTGATTGCTTAAAGGTTACAAAATCACATAAAGCAGAATGTTCGGAAACTCCAAACAATTTATATAACAATAAAACGTGACGTGTGTACTATTTGGACATAATTGCATTTACATTATGTATTATACATTATTTTACATTCCATAGTATAGTTACTTATTACCATAAATAATAGTAAATGGCCACTAAAAATAAAGTGTAGTATTCGTTTTTGTATTTAATCCCATCCAGATGTTTGTGTTCGAAGGGTGGAAACCAGACGTACAAAAACAAATACTAGAGCAGTGCATAACGACCCGGCAACCTAGCCACACATGTAAAAATATATGCCTCTATACATATAACAAAATGTGTTTTATTTATATATGAGAAACAAGCAAGTTTTCTCACACGTAAATCCTGAAGCAAAAAGGGTTAATTGTTACATATAGCAATTAGAAGGCGCAGATTTACAACCTGCATCCAAACAAGAAGTGAAAAACGCCAGCAAGATTAAAGCATTAATCCACTGTCAACAAATACTACACAGAAAATGGTTAGAGGCAAAACCGAGGCTGCAGAATATACATTGTTTGGTGTAAATATTTTTTTAAGTTATGAGACTATAGCACACTTCAGCAGTTAAATCCACTTCTTAATGTGCTGATGGAAATAACTTGTACTCAACTTTTCGTGCTTGTACACTTCTTTTTCATGCTTGTACACTTCTTTTTCTTACTTCTACCCTTCTTTTCCATGCTTGTACACTTCTTTTTCATGCTTGTGCACTTCCTTTTCATACACGGGGTCTTTTTGCTTAAGTATATTACCCTTTTTTTCGCCCCTTTCGAGGCAGATTCTCCATTAGCTAGTTTTAATATTAAACATTATATTACCGAATGGCTAATTAGGTGCACCTTAAGACTCAAGGCCAACCTGACGTTAAAGTTAATCAAACACATGCCAGATAATTACGTTCGTAATGGCTTTATTTTAAAAAAAAAACGACAATAACAAACCAAAATAATTGATAAGAAAATAATTAACTCTATAGTCAAAGTTCATAATGAGGATTCAATGAAATATTGTTAAAAATCTAAATATGTTGTATATTGATAATTCTACTTACTCAATTATCTGATAATCTCATACAAAGCCCGTTATCTATTTGAGCAATTCATACACTTAGTTATGTGGCTATTTTATAAAAAGATATGCAAAACAATGAGAAATGCCCAAATTATCGATAATTAATTTATTCAAAACGATAGGTAGTCAAATTTATAATTTAACATAGATTATGTGCGCTAATATTTTGCTTAGCATATATTGAAGAAAATAAGTAATTACATAATAAACATACAGGGTGTTTCTTTTTCTTACCTACTAGATCGTTTTTAATCCTTGTTAATACCTAATTTTATAACATCGTGCACATGAATCAATTTTATTTTTTTAAGCGAAAACCGTACGTCAAAAAAAAATAAGAGATCACATTTGCTCAGAAACGAATGGGGATTTAAAAAAAATACTTTAAGACAAAACAATAATGTAACATATGTTTCTTCAAAAAAAAATTTTAAAAAAAAGTACAGACACCACAGGTAAAAATTATAAAATTGATTGTACATCAGAAAATGCATCTTGATGCATAAAAGACGTGTACAAAATTTCATAAAAATATCTAGGGTAATACCAAAGTTTTAATAATAAAAAAATTTTTAGTTATTAGTATTTTATGTTAAGACAGTTTGGAACTTATGTTTATAAGAAGTTTTTTTCACAAAATGGACCCAAAATAACCCCCCTTAAATATTAGCATGTTATTAAGACACATATTATATAGAAGGTATATTATTATACTTAACGAAATAAAGTATTAAATTTGAAATCAATAAGTAGATGTAATATATGAAGCGCTCTCTTTTGAGGAATAGCTACCCTTACAACAAATGTTGTGTTCTAGAAAATATACGGAAAACACCCAAGATGTAAGCACTCTTCATAGCCGATTACGACCATCATTGCTAATTCTAATTATATATAAAAAAAAGAAGTAATAAATATATGGATGTTATAGTGTAGCAAAAAATTGGTCAGTAAGTTATTTGAGATTAACAGCATCAGAATATATTCAATCCAGAATTTACAGAAACGAAATTTTAATTTACGCGAGTGAGACAATGGATTTTAATGGTGATTCTAACTTGAAAGTTGGCAAAAATTGCATTTAGTTTCCCACATATGAATACAAAATAAGAAAAAATATGTTCTTATTGAATATTTAAATGTGACCAATGTAAAAAAACAAAATTGACTTGGAGTTAACACCTTGCTATTCGGTCGGCCATTCAAAAATCGTGGCGACAGTGGCGGCTCGTGAGTTCAATAACAGGTGAAGCAATGTCGGCAAAATCCATCTCGCCCCTCCCTTCTTAGAACAATTAAAGTGTATGTAGGCAAGATTAAAAAAGAAATAAATAGAGATTACAATTAAAACTTACAATTGGTGAAATTACAAGTAGAACTATTTCTTGAACATAAGGTCAATTCTTCCTAATCTTTAAGTCGGCAAACTGATCAATGATGTCATCATAAAAAGACAGGGTATTTCATTCCTTCAATTAACATTTTCTCGACAAATTTGTAAGTCCGTCCTTTGCAGTGGTACTGCGCAAAAATATGTCTTTATTCTTTTTAAACACAAAAAGCTACGCTCTACAGAACCACTGGTACAGGAAAAATAGTCAATAATAAAGAAAAGAGTCTGTATTCCTCTTTAAAAACGTCACTAGCCCCACAGATAAGTTTGAAAAAAGATTGGGGTTCAGCTTTTCGATATTGTTTGGTACCATAAATTAATTGTAATTCAGCTTCTAAACTTTGCACTTGCATATCACTCTCGTTTAAAATATGAAAATATGAACATATTAATAATGGTTTTTTTATTATAATATTATTAGTATAAATCTACGAGTAAAGAATAGAACAGAAGAGAGTCTCCTTAAAAATAATATTTGTCCAAAGTGGTAACTCAATATGGCCGCCGTAATTCATAGGCGTGCATAAATATTTTGTATAGGGTATATGTACTCTTCCTGTGTTCTCGATAATCATGTAAAATAGGTTGTTAGTCCAAAAATAATTAAAGAAATATCGTGAGTGTATTATGCTTTCAATTCTTTTCTTCTTCTTAATATATTATAAACGGGTTTAAAAGAAATCTGCGTCAAAAATATAACAAATATTAAATGACTTGGATATGTATGTTACGCCACTGAATACTTAATCAGACATGTCAGATATATGACAACATATTTAAAATAACTTTTTTAAATTATTATTGCCTATGTTGAATGCCAATGAAATAACTTACCGATGAAGAGAAAAAGCGATATTCTATGTTCTTGCCGTTTTAGAACGACCACAAGCCACACAATTCACCATTATAGAAACACTAAAACGTAATTTTTGACATAACAGGATATAACTGACCTCCCTTAAAGTGGTAACTTCCGTCTAAAAAATACCTATTTCCCCACCACGTTATTATCTCTCCTGTTCTATTCTTTACTCGTAGGTATAAATAATACTATTTGTCTTACACGAAAGAAATTAGTTTTAATTGAACAGAAACTTAAGGTGACTCAGTGCTTCACTTGATTGATCAAAAAAGCCGCCACTGGGGTATATTATAACTATTTATAAGATATAAATTCTGCTTTAACTGACTGCTAATTATTACCAGCCAGTAAGTAAATATAATATAACTGCTAATGTACCCCTGAATACTGTTCCCCAGTAATCAACTTGAACAAGCTTGAATATTGTTTATGGTTTCTTCAAGGGTGTATCTGGCTGGCATTTTCACCATTTTATTTAACAAGCTACTTCCCACACATGTTTCATGTTTTATGTTTGTATATACACACTTGGACAAAACCGTATTGTGTAACTCCTAGAATGGCATTTAGGGAAACGGTATAATGGTGTGAGCGGATATTTCACCATACGATAAGACTGAGCTTGTTCTCTTTTGCAATGGCGAACTCAAAGTCCGGAGTAGAATCCTATCGAAAATTTCTGGGACTCATTAGGGCGACATGTTAGACACCGATAACAATTCAGGATCTTCGAATAGCTTAGTGTAAGAAATGGAAAAATATTACACAAGAAGAGGTAACTAACTGCATTTAAAGTTTACCACGTCCTACGGCAACAGTCATTAGAGTTCGTGCAGGCAGTACCTACACACTATTAATCGCTTAAATTGTGTGAAAACGTTGACGCAAAACCTAACCAATAAAACCAATAAATTTAGTATATAGTTTCGGATTGTATAAAATGTTTAGTGTCTTTTTTTATTTCTCATTCTTACTTTATGGATAATATTTCATATCAAAAGAAATTTTTCTTATGATAATATAAATTTAGATCGGTGTCCGGAATTTTTTGTCCACTAGTGTATTATAAACATACATTTATTTTTCTTGAAATATAGAGCATTTTATTGGGACAAAGAGGATTCTGCACGCAATTAGTGGGAATTTTACCCTCCCATAGATGCCAGCACTGACATTACGATGGTAAAGCCGATAGCGTACAGACTATAACCGGTTATTAGTACTACCCCAGAATTTTACCTTCTGTTACTTATTTTCAACAGTCTGAGTCAAACTGGGATCAGAGAGAAACGCCTTAGTGGTTATTACTAGGGCGCGGACACGAACGGTTGATGACTCATCGCCCATGGGCGCACTATTGAAATGTTGTATTTTTAAAGAAATTTTAAGTTTATTTATATAATTGGATAACAAGTGACTGGTGATCTATAAAATACAAAATACCTTATTATTTGTTCGTTTCCTCTTCCGTAAGACTTGTTCTCTTTGAATTAAGTACATCCTTGTAGATAGAAAACGTCCTTTCTACATCGCAACTGGTTATAGGTACGTACTGGAAATATTCTTTTATTTCAGCGTATTTAGCATACACAATTGCCGCAATGTTATTAAATCTGGATTTCTATTGAAAACTGCGTCTAACTTTTGCCGAAGGCCACATCCAAAGTCACTTGGAATACTTTTGAAATTATTAATAGTCCACGTCTAATGTAGTTAATCCATCTTTTAATTTGAGATTTCGATTTTCAAAATATGTGATTAGTTTAGGCAAATTTCCAAAGTGTCCCTGAAGGAATAACAACTGATTATTTAAATTTGGGATTTGTGTTAGTTCCTTGCACTCAGAAATACTTCGAGTGTCGTCATTTAAACATGTAACGAAATTTTGTAAACTATCGAAATTCTCTGCGTAAAAACTATGAAAACTTCTGTAACGATATTTTACAGACTTTGTAATAAATTTCGGAATCACTTACAATTCATTTTCATATCAGAAAAAGTAACATAAACAACGTTCTAGATCTAAATAATAAGTAGTAACTAAAAATGTACGCGTATGTTATTGAAACTAAACGAAATCCAGTGCACACTTACGTCTAGATAATTGGGAGAAGTCGATTCAATAAACCGGTATTAAACAGACTATTACAAAAATTACGAAGTACGTAATTAAGAGTCAAAACAATGAAAAAACGAAACTAACTAAGTATGAATGAAAATGTTATTTCTCTTGCGAAATATAAGGTAAATGTAATAGATTTTAAAAAACCCTCACGCTCCTATCTACGCTAATGAAAAAAGGATTTTTTGCCCTCATTCTCGAGCACTCCTCGGGCGTAAACAGATGTTGCAGTTCACCATATGAATTAGTGCTATTCAGTAAGCGTGTGTTGTTTACATTATTTCTTTGCTCCGTTGTAACTTCGTCGTAGTTTAAACCGGTCATGTCCGCGCCCTAGTTATTACACTTATTAGTAGTCATACCAGCAACCAGAACAGGCATAGTACTCCCTTGTCTACAGCGGCCCAATTAAATGTTGAATGATGTTATTGAATACATTAAAAATCATGAATTGGGAATATTGTATGCATTTATATATTATTTTATTAAGAAATGAGGTTTGTTAATAGACAAATTTAAAGATCAAAAAAGAACAGAAATTCTAATTGATAAAAGTACAGTGTAACGATTAGCAAAAGTAAAGTCAAAAATGTAAAAAATACCTATTTTACACGAATAAATAAATAAACGAGCTCTTCAAATGAATCAATTCAGCAATAATAGAATAACATAAACGACTACAATATTTACAATTATGCAATATGGAAAACCTATTGCATTTGCATTACATAATTTAGGAAATATCATTTTTTTCAAATTTCCTTTTAATAATTAAACATTGCTTTATTTATTATGAATATCGTTAAATATCTAAGCACTAGAACAGTTATATTCAACGCATAAGAGAAAGAAGAACAACAAGTGAAATGTATAACGGCAACACTTAAAAATGTTGAACATTTATATTACCTACACAATCTTTTGAGATAAAGGAAACAGTTAATGTTTACAATAAATAATATCGCAAAAGTGAAATATAAACGCAAAGTATAATATTAACATCCGTTACTTTATTATTTAACTTCCTTCAATATGAGAAGTAGGTACAAAGTGCAAATTCATAACTGAACCATAAATATTCGTGCGATTGGATTACTCGCTATACATGAGCGTCCTCCTTTACACTTTCCGTATTCACTTTGTGTCTTTGGTTTTTTTTTTTAAATATATTCAGACTAACGCTGGATGCACACCAATTATACAAAATACAAACAGTTTGTTCCGCAACAAAATGTGTTGTATAATAGATGTCCATCTAGCCTAACTGTGCAACAACGCAATATTAGAGTTTTATAAACCTTTATTAAGCACGGGCGAAGCGTATCGGAGCGAGTGTTTAATAAAGCGAGTGATTAACGAGTTTATAAAGAGAGTTCCATACTATATTTCTTCTACGGCAGCTAATAATCAAAACAATACAAAATTACTTGCCTGTTGTCGCGCCACGTCAAGTTAATTTTATAGCTTTATGATAAGTGTCAACCAACTTGATTGAGTTTCAATTGATTTTTGCAATTAAAAAAAAACTTATAAATAACTTGAGCCCGTAACTAAAAAGCTCGTTACTAAGTTGACCCCGTGACTAAAGCACACAAAGTCACAGCTTGTCAAGATGTATATAAAAGACCACTCAGCGTCATGAAAACATATACAATAAATGACATTTTAAAGATAAGAGTGGAAAAAATAATTATATATTAGGTACCTTACTTGTCCGTTTTGTATTGCATATTTTTTTAGTAATTTCAAGAAATGCATTATTAATATGTTTTCAAATGCTCTGTATATACCACCGCTCAAATTATTTTCCTCGAACTACTTTACCACAAGAAATACATTTCCCCTATTTTTTGCAATAAATATGAAGCGCATTCTGGATGTCTAGTCAAAGTCATCGCTCCATTGATAAAGTTAGTGGTGTGTACCAGGCTGTTAAAATGAGTACATGGAGATCAAACTTTAAGGTAATAACAGGCGGTGGGTGCGTAGCGCTAGCGACGTTACACGCTCTAAGCCTTGAAGGTCTGTTACCAGGAGCTATTATTATATAACAATCTTTACAACATTATAATAAAATTTCATTATATTTCACTAAAATGTTACAGTCCAGAATAATAATAATAATAAAAAAATCTGATTTTTGTGAAATAAACAATACCTAAATAAAATGTAAATTGATATACATATTATGCAGAAAGAAATTGCAAATGATATATTTTATAAAATAATTCCTAATAACAATAAATATAGCATATAGTTTTATAATTTTGAATATATATTGAATATTAATTTGGAAAGTTGACTCTGAACAAAATTAGTAGGTAGCCTGTATAGCTTAGCTGTAAGTGATATTACATAATACATTCATAGAACCATAGTACAATTTAACAAGTGCTATTACAAAATCCAAAATTAAAATAACATAAAGCAAATATTGATATTAGTTATTACTAACAGAGTTCATTCTAATTACATAGTTCGACATACAACTCGCATTAGGTACCCAATACAGTACCTATACCTATAATATGATAAAAATATATTTGACTTACTAGTGTTTTGCAAACTATCTCGTCGAAATAATCATTAAAAAAGGGCAATTACTTAAAATTGTACATTTTATCTAATTCCCTTCCATTAGAAAACAAACACTAAAATCATTTTGTTAAATTACATGAATTTAATAATATAGAAAAGCAAACTAGCAACTAGTATGATATTTAGGAATCGTTTAAGCAATAGGTATATTTTTACATTACATTAAGACTTTGCGTATAATAGCGGCAAAATATCATCTTACATATACCTATAGATACTATAAAAACAAAAACATTTGACATACCTTGCAACTAAGGACATTGCTACTGGAAACGGTTTCATATTTCCACTTCCGGTCAAGTACTCCCTTAAAGTCGGTGCTTCACCAGTTTTACAATATCTACTTCTGCATCCAAAATATAATCCTGTAAGCGCCGATAAGAACAACATAGCCGCAAAAACAGCATAGTCCACTACGTCAAATTTAAAATTGCCATTTTTTAAGCCACCATCTATAATAACTTCGGAAGTCATTTTTTTTTAAATATTAGTCGTGAATAAAGCGGATATAAAAATTAATTGACGGGTTTTTTTGGAATCACCTGTATTCATCTATGATTTGGAGTTCGTTGTCTTACGAAAGTTGTAAGTGTGATATCAATAATTGCATTGTTTTATAAGCAAAGAGTAGATTAGTCGACGACAAACTAATGTTGTAAACTGAGATCTGAAAATCAATTTGAATGAAATTTCCATTGGTAAATTCCCGCGAACGTATTACCTTTTGCTTACGTAAAAACGAGGTTGCAATAATTGATATAAGTACCCGTACACGTTCAATCCATGACTGCCTAAAACGAAATGCGATCGGTAAAATATACGATAAAACAGATCGAGAAAATAAGCTCATGATTGTCATCAATAAATTGATTGTTTGAACAAGCAATACTAACATTTTTAAGTAATAATGAATGTAACAAAGAACAAAGTCCAATTTCTCCATTGCGAATATAAGCACCAATTAATATAAAGTTTTTAAAGGTTCAAGTGCATAAATAGGCAAAACACGCATCTATCTATAGTTTAAACTTGAAAAAAGCGCGAATTAATGATCGGTAAAGTAGATTTTAAAACAAACCATTACCGACTTAGTGAAATCGTTTCAAATTGACATTTTATATTTTTTATTTGCATTTGTAGTAAAAACATTATCTTATCGTTGCCTTTGCAAACAAGAAAACATCATTAAAGTGATAATGAGTTATTCTTGTGAGTGAAATGTAAATACTTACGTGAATACGCGAAAAATTATCAAGAATGGCCGATTCTATCGCTTCATCTCAAAATCCAGAGGTTACTGTGGGCACATCAACCACAATTACAACGGTTGTGTCGACCGATACACAGGTAACATTATATTCACGTTGCGTAATTGATACCAAAGTTTAAGTTTGTTGTTTAGTAAGTAAATATATTCTAACCAAAATGTTCACGATATGCAAAAACATGCGTGCTAATTTTAAAAGATTAAAAATAGATAATGGTGCATCGAAATTTAGATCGATAAGAGTGTACTCGAACGAAGAACTGGCACCACTGAGTGGTGTTAGAATCGTAGATTTGACGAGAATAGTAGCGGGTCCCTACTGTACAATGATTCTTGGTGATATGGGAGCTGACATAATCAAAATAGAAAGGCCTGGTACTGGTGATGAGGCTAGAAAATGGGGACCACCATTTATTGGAAATTCAAATGAAAGTTGCTACTTTATTTCATTGAATCGCAACAAGAAAAGTGTTTGTGTAGATTTGAAATCATCAATAGGACAGAAAATTATACATGACTTAGTTAAGAAATCAGATGTTTTAATTGAAAATTATGTGCCTGGGAAATTAGATGAATTAAATTTAGGGTATGAACACCTTAGAAAAATAGCACCACATTTAATATATTGTTCAATAACGGGTTATGGTTCTACAGGTCCATATAACCAAAAACCAGGTTACGATGCAATTGCAGCTTCTTTAGGGGGATTCCTGCATATAACTGGTCCTGAAAATGGAGAACCTGTAAAACCAGGAGTGGCTGTGACAGATATTAGCACAGGGTTGTATGCTCATGGTGCTGTTTTGGCTGCTCTCTTACATAGAGGAAAAACAGGATTAGGCCAAAAAATTGATGCTAATTTATTATCCACACAACTTTCATGTTTAATTAATATAGGATCTAATTATCTAAATGCAGGTAAAGAAGCTAAGAGATGGGGAACAGCTCATGAGAGTATAGTGCCTTATCAAGCGTTCCCAACTAAAGATGGGTATTTCACCATTGGCACTGGCTCTGATAAACAGTTCGAGGATTTATGCGGAAAACTTAACTTGCCTGTAATTGCTAAGGATCCTAAATATTTAACAAATGTACGCCGAGTGGAAAATAGAGTTGAACTAATCAGTTTACTTCGATCTGTTCTCGCTACTAAAACAAATTCTGAATGGACAAAATTATTTGAAGGTGCTTCATTCCCTTGTGGTGCTATAAATTCATTAAAAGATGCTTTTAGTGATCCCCACGTTGAAGATATTGGGCTAATAGAAGAAATTGAACATCCTACAGCTGGTAAAGTTAAATTTGTTGGTCCTCCTGTAAAATTTAGCTTAGGTGGAAACAAAGTTCGATCTGCACCACCTGTATTGGGTCAACATACAAATGAAATTCTACAAAATATACTAGGTTATAGTAAGAACAAAATTTCAGAATTGAAAAAGTTAAAAATAATTCAATAATTCTCAGATATTTGCAAAGTCATCATATAGCTTTATTTTTTATAAATATTTCATGTTTTTACTTTTTATATAATATTTTATACACAACTTTATATATAAGCATTAACTTTTGAAAGTATTCATTTTATCTAGCCTCTTAAGGATATTATTATTGCTATGAAATATTATGCCCTATTATCTTAAGAATGTAGTTTGTATACATATAATTAATGAAGCTATGCTATGTACATACATTTATATAAGAATTCTATTCCAAAGATATTTGCTCGCAATGTCTAGGTATACACATTACCTTCATAATTTGTATCCTATACATATGCAGGCTTATTTTTAATATGTTAGTCAAAGGATGTAATGGAAAATTAAAATTATTAGTAACGTATAACATGCAAAATCATGCCTTAAAATATGTTTTAAATCACTGGTATTTTTTTCTTAATTGAAAAAGTGATTAGAAAATGATCATACTGCTGCTGAAATTGGGTCAGTATATTTTAGAATATTCCACTGGCACTAGTGGCTAGACACACCAATCTACTTCGGTCACATACGAGGTTTGTCTATAAAATTTGGTCTAATCGTCTAATGTATTGGTATTCAACGCTAGAAACAAGGGCACTCGCATGCATGGACATATCTAGAAATGTCCTTTGTCGGGGATTGCGCGATGCGGGCAGAGCAATACTATTACCACAGTATAGAGCTGTATATGGTGGAAACGCGTTACATTCAGTTGCACGTCATACTAGATCCATGACGACTCGCCTTGTATATGTTGCCGAATCTATTTTTATTTCTGTCAGTGACATTTGATATAACCAAAGAAAAAAATTATTCACTGTACAATAACTATAACGTAATATATTTAGTAATTGAAATGCTCTAAGTTTCAGTTTTTCCTCAACTAATTTATTATATTGACTTAGATTGTCGAAAAACCTTAAATGTTTCATTACGTATCCATAATATAATTTAAAATAAGCAATACTTACGCTATTCACATTAAATTTAACACATAATTATAGAAAAGTTTGTAAAAAGCCTCTACTGTTCACAGAAACCTTTCGGCATTATATTCAATGGACGCAAATAAATAATAAATTCACTTCTAAGAAGCACTGTTTTTAAACAATTTATATCAAAGCAAAAATAAACATGAAAAATTTGACAGGAAGTATATACACAACGTACGTCTTTTTGACAGATATGATTTATCTGTCAACACCGAATTGAACTATTACTCTATTAAAAATATGTAATAAAGAAATTTAATATTGAAACGGAAATTATATGTTTATTTGCCATGAATGCGTATATTACGATCAATTTATAAATTTTCTATTTAAGCTAATGAAATAAATGCCCTCAAGTATAATTTAACAAAGTAACTTTTTACTTTCTTATACGTAGTATAAGGAAGTATTGTGATGATGAAAATTTTCGACCTCGAGATTTTTGCAGATGTCCACGTTTTGAAGTCCCCTGATACCGAAAAAGTGGTTTTTAAAAAATGTCTGTGTGTCTCTCTCTCTCTGTGTGTGTGTGTGTCTGTGTCTGTCTGTATGTGTGTGTGTGACCACGATAGCGGTCAAACCGCTGTAGATATCAATTCCAAATTTTGTATTTACGTGTATAATCTCCCTCTTGAGATCCGATTAGTTTTTCAGTAAAATCGGTAGACCAGAAGTAGCAGTTTACTTCAGCGAAAAAATCGAATTTTGCCAATATTTCGTCAACTACTAAGTTTATACAAATTTATAAAGAATTCATATGTACTTAAAATTAAAATTGAGAATAATTTTATTTAAAAAGTTTTTCGAAATTCCTACCGGAAGTAGGTCTTTTACTCTTATCGAAAATCAGTTCAAGTCATGCTTTTTAGACAAGTACGTTACGGGTATAAAAGTATTTAAAACATAATTTTCAATATCTTTTGTATAAAAAAAATTTCAAAATTCTGACCGGAAGTGCCACTTTTACTCTTATCGAATAGCGATTTTTCGGACCGGAAGTAGCACTTTTATTTTTAGCGAGTAGCACTTTTTTTGATAATATCTTGCAAAGTATGCATTCTATAAAGATTTATTAAGAGAATAGAAGTACTTAGAATAGGATTTTGAATAATTTTTGTAAAAGAAATTCTTAAAATTCTATAATTTGAAACGCTCATACGTATAAGAAAGTCGTGTGGTGGCCACATCTCATTTTTTAGTTTCTCTAATACAGTTATGACAACATGTAAACGTCATCGATGACGTGCAACTGAACTTAACGCGTCTCCGGTATAGATACAGTAGTTTCACTCGTTGTCGGGCACCTTTAAAGTTTGTGTCCCAAAATGGTACTGCGCATCTCACGCGGGCGCAGCCAGAGGCGTAGTCAATTCTCCTATTTCACGCGCAGGAATAAACCAGTGGCGTCACAAATTTAAATTGGTTTATGAGAAAATTATGTTAATCTATTTTTAAAATTAAAAGCGATATCGGTAATATAAAAAAGATAAAAACTTGCTTTTTATTAAGTACACGCATTTAAAATGTAATACATTATACGTACAACACAAAAAAATGTATAGCTGCTTTAACCTAAAGATTGCGTATATTTCTAGACGCAATTGACCCATGGTGTTTTAAAAATGTTATTTGAATTGCCACTGGCTTTCAAATTTCTATTGCAACATTGTTTTTTGTTTTGTTTTTGCAATGTTTTCTTCCATTGCTCACAATTATAATAAACAATATACACATTTTAACAGCTGAGGACATTTTACCGCACGTGGGGATATTACCGCAGTCACTCTTTCTGAAACCTGAAGAAACTTAATTCAAAATTGTCCGAACTATCCTTGCACCGAGGTGCACAACAATAATGAGGCATTTTTGTTCCAAGTATTCGCGAAACGATACACTACAATTATTGATAAAATGTCTGGCTGCTTGCAAAACAATTGGTCAAAATGTTGGAAGTACGTCAGCGTCCATTAAATTATATGGGAATGTTTCATGAAAATGCACACTAATCAAACAAAATACATATTTGACAAACATTTTAAACACAAATTCTAAATTAATAATGTGTTAATAAATTTACATAACGTTAATTATAAATGGCAAATGAATGTATAATTTACTTTTATAGCTCGGTTATTATCTGATGGCACTCAGGATGCGCAAGGCGTGGCTAAAATATATATTATTTACGTTAAAAACATCGGTATCGAAAGCAGTACACTACGGTAGACGAAATGCAATTAAATTAAATACGAACGATGTTTTCAAATTGGTCCTTAACCCTTCATATGTAGCGAATTCTATATCTATCTCTCACGTTTCATGCTGCGTTCTCCTTTTCTGTCTTAAAATTGTCATCTACGCAAGTGCCATCAGGTCTTAACCGAGCTATACATATGTTTTGTTTCATTTGTCGAGTCGATTTGGCGGGGTTTCCCTCTAGTGAGGGAAACCCCGCCAAACCGACTAGAGATAATCAAGTATTAAATAAAATATAGGTATATGAAAGTAATATTTAATACATTTATTTATAATGATTCAATTCGTATGTATTTTTCATGAAATTGTGGAAGTTTACGAGTGTCTGTAATTGATTTACCGATCGGCTATTTGTATTTTACCAAATTTTACGTTTTACAATTTTTGACCCTATTTGAATTCTACATAATTGTAAAATTAGACATTATAATCTGATAAGCGCAGTTTAAAGATTTTTTTAAAAAATATTTTGAAAATTATTGATATAAACTAATCAACTTTAACATGACATTAATTTAAAATGACAAGTTATTAGTGCTACCTATTTCATCATATTTGCAATGGTATTCTTGCATGTAAGCATAATCAAGTGATTATAAAATGTTGTTTATTAATTACATATACCGATAGATCCAGCCCGCGACGGGCCGTACATAGGCAACAATATACGTATGGAACGTGCTATGTGGCAACGTGTGTACGATACCACTCCGCGTGCTCCTATTTTGAGTGACTTTCTTAAAATTTGAATTTATTTTGTAGAATTATTGATTTTTTTACTTTTCATCTTTTAGAAAACGTTACATATTGTTTTTTTATTACTTAAAATTACTTTTTCGTAGCAGCTAAGAATACAATAATAATAATAAATTGGACCTTATTATGTCTGAAACAAATGGGCAAATTACGTATACAGAACGAATATGCAAACGACTATATCCTTGCGCGGTTTAAGTCTTACTAAATTCTTAACTGCAATGTGCTGCTGCTGCGGGTAGAGGGGTTTCGGTGTTGCCACTCATTGCTGACTATGGCCCGTTCCGAGCTGGACCTATCGGTATACGCTATTTCTTGGTTTTGAAATTGTTTCGTTTGATGTTAATTTGTAGTAAGTTTTTATAAATTTATTTCTTTTAGACATTGGTCATGACATGGGCGTAGGCTATATCATTTTTCTTGTACTAGTGTCTAAGATCTAATTGAATTAAATTATACTTCTCGACACAAAAACCATTTTTATTCTATTAGTCTTCAAAAAATATAGGTATGTTATAAATATCAATAATAAAGTAATAAGTAATTGCAAGGGAAGCCGTATGGGACGTCAATGCATAAAGGTCAACAACTTGCTAGTGTAGGGTATCTTACTTATCGACATTTCTCAAAACACTATGGACGTGGCGGCACATGCTTAGTTTGTGTCATGTATTGTTAAAGCGACATAAACAATCTTTTTCAATCTGACCATACACGCAAACAGTTATTTTTAATGAAACGCTTTATAATATTGCATTTTTGACTTTTTGGGCAAGTTTAGGGCTAAATTACTATACGGTGTTAAGTAGTAGGTATTAATTTATATTTACTACTCGCATACAGGTTCGATCTGTTTTTATCTTGCATGCGAGCTAAAAGTCCATGTATTTAAACGAACGTTGTTGCCAATATTTATACACATGTGGGCAAGTACTGTTCGACGCTAGACGACAGGCCGATACGATCATAAGATTCCAATATAATGCATGTTGCAGGGGTTGTTCTCTTCATTTTCAGGTATTATTCCCATTCGTAATATTCTTAAAAAAGTATCTTAAGGCTGGACGCCCGCTTCAAGCTGAGTTCGATTTGAAATAGGCGTACCACTGTTTTTTTCGTGCAAATGTAATAAAAGACAAATGTTTAAGGGTCCGCGTGCTCTGTCTTATGCTGAGGAAAAAGATAGAGAAAAGAACTTGTCACCTAATCTAATCTGCTTGTAATTTATGGCTGCGTTATGGTCTCAGATAATCGCCGGTTGGCCGACACGTTTGGCAGTCGGGAAGCAACCCCCCCCCCTAAATTAGACAATCTATATTTTCTCAAACACACAAAAAAGGTGAAGCTGAATATGTAAAATCACCTGCCGGATTCAAATTTTGAGTTGGAAAATAAAATCGAAATCGCAAAAAGGTCGAAAAATCGTTTTTTTGTGTAAATTTTAAAATTTTCATTTTCTTCAATTTCTAATACTTATCTCGTGATATCTTAGCAATGCAGAGAGCTAGGGATCTGTTTTTTTTAAGGTTATACCCTAAAGTATTTGGATGATACTAGTGTTTTCGATTTTTCTTTATGGTGTGTAAATTTTATAAAAAAAAAAAAGTTTTAGTAGACGACCAATTTGTGTAACGTATTTTTCAGCTATCGAGTAACTAATCTTATTTTTCAGAATTTACCCATATATATGTGAAACAAAATAAAGCCAAGATTCCAAAATTATTTTTTGTGCAAGAAATAAATTTCTAGATCGTTTCAGAAGCAAATTATTGCGAGACAAATATAATAATTATACTCCCAGCCCGCAAGCCGTGTGAGTCCTAACATGCGCTTCTAGCAGGTATAGCGTTAGGGACGGGAAGAGATATTGCTTTTACTTTCTGATACGTAGTATAAGGAAGTATTGTGACGCTGACATTGTATATGTACACTATATTGTAAAGAAAATATCAACGGTTTCGATAAAATAATGTCCGAGTAACGATTACTTTCTTAACATACACCGATCTCAGAAGTATTTTACAAACTGCGTAGAAACTGCCCGAAATGGTAGGCGGGGCTACCTCTCGACACAATGTGCGATCGTACCACATACTCTATTTGATTTCAGTGAATTTCGCCCAAATTTCAAAATTTTGTTTTCCGTTTCGTGACCTTATTTTTAAAAATTAAGAAAAAATAAAATTTATGTATTGCTGTTGAGTGTTACATAATTTTAAATAAAGGCTTGTTTTTTGAAATTTCTTACATTTTTATTTTTATTTAGGGCCCTTTGCACAATTTCGAAGAAATTACGATTTATCCATTGAAAGGCATTGTTTTCTTAAATTAGCGTGTAAATTCGGTAAGGTTTTCATGAAAAATACGATTAGGAAATGGGAAAAACGATTTCGAGGCCGGGCGTACAGCCTTAAGTTAATATTATAAGAATTCCTTCAGATTTATTATTTTTATGATTGAATTAAATTTGGTTTCGCTGAAGGTCTACTTGTCAGCTCTCGTATGTATATCTGTTAGGTAGGTACGGTTTGGCAACTCCTTTCGTGTTATGTACGGGGAGCCGCATGCAAAATAATCGTAGGCCAAACGTGTATGTGATACAGGGTTTATGTATTATCATAAATAACTAATTGTTTTTAGAACTAGAATGTAATAATGTTATTAATTATTTACCTATATGTAGTACAATGTGTCTGTAATTGATTTACGTATCCACCATTTGCATTTTAGTGATTTTTACGTTTTCACCCTTGCTTGAATTCATATTTGACACTGGATTCCAGAAGCGCAGATTAAAGAGCTTTTTAGCAGTGATTTTGAAAATTAACGACATAAACTAATCAACTTTAACAGAATATGAATTCGAAATTATAAATGATATTTTATCATATTAGCAATATTACCTATAGCCACACGTATGCATGATCGCATACAGAAATGTTTATTTTGTACATTAAATATTTAACCACATTACCAACTTAACAATTTACATACATGTTCGTCGTAAAAATTTCTACATCGCAACGTGTAAGCCAACTACAGACACCAATAATATTTGATATTAAAAAAAATTGTGTTTTTGGTACAACTATTTTATCTTATTAACTATACTTGGTGTTGCAATAAACGAAATAAATTAATTATAATATATTTGTTTTTTAGTTATTGATTTCAAAACTACCTCTTTTGATTAAATTTCGTAATTTTTTATTTTGAAAAAAATGTGTACATTTTAGTTATTTAAAAATATATCTTTATTACACATTTATCATATTATATTCTGGCGCACAGATTATAAAATATAGATGACTGACATTCTTTTCGATTTTTAGAATAGCTTATAAAACAATTGTAATGAGATAGTATTAGTAGTAGTTAAATAATTATGGGTAACAGATCTTTAGGTGGACCCATTCTTCAACCAATACAGGCATGAATATTATTTGTATTAAGTAAGCAATTATTAATTCGCAAAAAACTTTTTTAAGGCAATTTGTCTCAAATTTAATTTTGAGTACATTTGAATTCTTTATAAATTTGTTTAAACTTAGTAATTGACGAAATATTTGCAAAATTCGATTTTTTCACTGAAGTAATCTACTACTTCCGGTCTACCGATTTTACTGAAAAACTAATCAGATCTCGAGAGGGAGATTATATACGTAAATACAAAATTTGGAATAGATATCTACAGCGGTTTGACCGCTATCGTGGTCACACACAGACAGTCACACAGACATTTTTTAAAAGCCACTTTTTTGGTATCAGGGACTTCAAAACGTGGACATCTGGAAAAATCTCGAGCTCGAAAATTTTCGTCATCACAATACTTCCTTATACTACGTATAAGAAAGTAAAAATATTATTATAACCGCAGCGGTGGGATCAATATTTGAATCTTGTAACATCTTAAATTATTCTAAGAAACAGTTGATACATATAGTTTGCATACGGTGGTGCTTTATCTAATCAAATCTTCCCAATTGACAATGATAATATTAGTAGCATAATTAAATTATAGAAATTTCCTACTTTTTCGACCTTGCTTGACTTACATTATCTCTATAATCAATAGCATAGACCAATTTTTATCACCTCGTATATTTCATTTTCAATTCCTCAAGTGTAAATTAGTTTGTGTAAAGAATATGTGTTGAAGCGCAAATCTGATTGTCATGTATGTAACTGGCCTAAATAATTAGGAAACTGATCAGTGATCAGTGATCACGCACTTCAGTAAATACCTGGCATATGGTTGAGCCTGAAGGTAATAAACATTATAAACATATGTCAATATAAAAAAAATGTGTAAAGTACGACACTAATCACAGCTGGCTGCTTTCCTTTTGCAAAAGAGCTAAATTTGGATACTCACTAAATTCTTGCTATTTTTTAACCGATATAAAAATATTATTTTTAAGTATCTGACATTTCGAGTGTTAATTTACGTAGTTATTGATTTTTTTTCGTGAAGAAAGTAAACAAAACATGCGAATACATTTGAATATTTTAAGAAACATATTTGTTTATTTCCCAGCCTTGAAAACTTGGACACTATTTATTTTATGTATACCTATACATACATGCTTACTGAGATTAGTGTATAAGTCAATATAGATGGCATTCCTGTGCTGTGAATGTCTAGTATATGCATTATTAATTATTAATCTCCACATAATTAAAGAAAGAATTAAATTAGATCTAAATTTATACATCTAAAACTTTCCGCGAGACTTATGTATCTAGGCTAGAATTTCTTATTATTTATGCAGGGTAAAGCAAATGCATAGAATAATGTTTGTATCTTATTTCAAGTCAAAAAAATCGCTTGTATAGTCGTTTATTTATATACAGGGTGTTATAAATTAAGTCTGCACTATTGCTAACTTTGTTATTAATGAAGCTACAGTATCGGTTAAATTAGCAAAGTAGTAGTATTTTTATCGTGAACAATGATGGCAGAACCGAAAAGACAGTTGAACTTCTAATTATCGCGCTATTTACAAAAGTTACTTTTTTTTAAATGAAACACCCAGTATATTTTTGCATAAATTGAAAGAAGGAATTATTTTAAAAATGAAAGCTTTCATAAATTATTGACAAAAAATGAAAGTTGCAGTAGTTATCCACTATTTTGTACAGCAATTCATATCAATAAAATCAAGATGGCCATGATAAAAAAAAACAGCAAATATTAAACAATCATTGTATATTGTGTATATTTATTATAATAGACGTTCGAAGCCATCCTCGTTTTGTCCAATACAAAAAACAGCAAATATTAAACAAGCATTGTGCATATGTTTATTATAATAGATGTTCGAAGACATCACCGTTTTGTCCAATACACTTGCGAATTCGTTTATGTATATTGCGAGTTACTTTTAAAATCGATCTTGCGTCTATGTTATTAGCAATAGTAATTATTTTATTTTGCAACCCTACGAGATAACGTTTTCATATTTTCCTTTGTAAATTTAATTTTTTAAATATCCCCCAAAAATAAAGTCTATAGGATTTAGATCCGGGGACCGTGGGGGCCACTGAATTGGTCCATTCGTACCTATCCACTTATTCCAAAACATTTCGCTCAAAAAATGTTGTACTTCGTGATAATTATGCGCTGGTGCTCCATCTTGTTGAAAATGTGTATGTTGCCGAGTAGCCAATTCCAGGTTATCCAAGATATTCCTAAATGTCTTCGAACATCTATTATAATAAATATATGCACAATGCTTGTTTAATATTTGCTGCTTTTTGTATTGGATGTACTGATGTAGTGTATTGGACAAAACGGTGATGTCTTCGAACATGTATTATAATAAATATACATAATGCTTGAATAATATTTGCTGTTTTTTTTTATCATAGCCATCTTGATTTTATAATAATAATAAAAATGAAAGCTTTCTTTTTTAAAATAATTCCTTCTTTCAATATATACAAAAATATTTCATTAAAAAAAAAAAGTAACTTTTGTAAATAGCGCGAAAATTAGTAGTTCAACTGTCTTTTCGGTTCTGCCATCATTGTTCACGATAAAAATACTACTACTTTGCTAATTTAACCGATACTGTAGCTTCATTAATAACAAAGTTAGCAATAGTGCCGACTTAATTTATAATTATTAAAGGAAAAAGAATTGAAGAAATGATACAAAATAGCAACAGCCGTGACATGTGACAACAAAAGTAACAAAATTCATTCATTTAACACAACAATGTGACAATTTTAGTAGAGGCGTTTAAATCTGTTTTAAGCATAGGTTTTAAGTCGTTTGCAGAAAATAAAAAACGTGCTGAAGAGATTTTAAAATTTTATTGAACGTGGTAATAAAGGTAGTTGTAGTAATAACTAAATTAAATGCTCAAACAAATCTCCGTTGACAGCTGAGCAGCACCCCAATCTGTCGTAAAAATTTCTTCTAGTTGCGGCCAGTTGATAGTGTGATATTTGACGACATTCTGCAAGTATTGCAGCTCTTAAAGCGTCGACATTTTGATACGTCCTTCCATTGTATAGCCGATCATGCAATGTGCCCCACAGAAAAAAATCATTTGGCGAAAGATCCGGAGATCTTGGAGGCCAATTAATTTCTCCACCTCGACCTATCCAACGATTTGGGAATGCATGATTTAAGTACTCTAAAACATCGCGCTGGTAATGCGCCGGACATCCATCATGTTGGTACCAAAATTCGTAATTAATTCCCAATTCGTCGATAGCTGGCCCGACTTCTTCTTGCAAAAAAATTAAATACGCAGCACCAGTTAAGCAGTCTGCAATAAAGAACGGTCCAATTATGTGAGGACCTAGTATGCCAGCCCAAACATTGACACTACCCCGGTATTGCGTATGCGTCTGCAACATTAAATGTTCATTTTGTGTGTGGTCCAGTAGCGATAATTTTGTTGATTTGGTTCACCAGTTAACTGAAATCGACACTCATCGCTGAATAAAATCCTAGATAAAAAGTTTCGGTCATCATTGGCCATCTCCATCATTATTTCACAAAACTGCATTCTTTTTTCTTTATCCTCCTCGAATATTTTTTGGTGCTTTTCGTATTTATAAGACCGAAACCGCGGATCTTGACTCTTTAAAATTTTCTGAGCAGTAGTAAAATGAATCCCCAAATTATTACCTATTTGTCTTAAGGAGACATTTTTGTTCTCTACAACGCTCAAGAGAACGGCATCTGCCTTCTCTCTACTTGCACCAGCTGTTACATTCTGGCACTTACATTTCTTATTAACAGTGCCGTTGGTCTCAAAGTGCCTGACAATTCTATTCAGGGTGTTCAAATTTAGAATTGGTCGCTCCGGGTAGAATCCAGCAAAAGTTGCTTGTATGTCCCTAAAAGACAATCCAGAGTAGTACCATTTAATAAAGTTGACTTTCTCTTCTTGGCTATAGCAATTCATTTTAAGAATCAGCAAACTTATTTTGATTGTCAAAACGTGACATTTATTGCTGACAGGATTCATGGCTAGTACTAATCGGTTCATTCCTAATACTTTTTCTTCAAGTCTAGCAGGACCAGAAGGTGTTAGAAAATAAATATCAAAGAATTTAGATACATTTTTTTTGTCTACAACTTTTGTGTTTAACATTTTCCTATAAAAAAATTAGGGGAGGGAATATTCGCAAATTATTAGTTTTGCATGTAAAATCCCTATGTACGAAAATCCATTCTACACCCGGTATATTGAATATTTGCCTTCTATTATTTCCTTTCCGTGACAACAATCTTGTTTTTTTTTTGTTTAATAGAATAAGCTATACCGTTTTTAAAAGCAAGTATAGTAGAGTCGTTTTGGCAACCGACACGGCCGAAGTACCAACTAAAAACAACAATTCAAGACCACTACAAATTTCGATCGACCGGAACAATTTCAAAACAATAAAATTAAACTAATTAATTAATATTTCACGATATATACCTTCCCATAGGGAAATACTCTTACATGAAAGCCAGTTGCAAATTAAATATTATAAATAAAGCTATTAACCCAGATGTGCCCATCGTCCTTTTTTAAGTACATTTGTAAGTTCGTTTTTCAAGAGAGCTGTAATAGTGGTTCCACGTAGTATCGATAGATGTAGCCACACTACATTATTTGTGAAATCTCGGTTTGTCATATTAGTTAGTTACTTTTACCGGTTCTGTGGAAATAAACTTCCAGTGAATTTTCAAAGTGCAGCGTGGAATTTAAAATGGCGTGTCCTATCGACTTGAAACCTGTGGGGTGAGTTTTTTCTTAGTCAAGACAATTATTTATTTATGGTTAGGTTAAAATTTACTTCTAAAATGTTCAATGAAAACATTGCAATGTTAAAAACGGAATTTGTTTTTAACTGTCGCACTTTGCATAACTTACTTTTTAAGTGTCCTTTTAGAAGGACGATGGGTATTTGAATAAAGTTTTTAAAATGTTACAGGGGGCTAACGTTAAATGAAATCTTACAAGCTCTTGAAGAAGATGATACTCTGCCGAACGATAGCGAGGTTGAAGTTACACTCTTCCCCCCCAAAAATGCGTGTGCTGACTTCACCGACGAAGACTCCGGAGAAGAGGATGATTTCTGCATGGATAATTTTCCGGCTTCTCAACTCTTGTCTACAGCCGAACTTTTCATAAAGAATCGACGTAGCGACGATGAAGACGAGAAGACTGAAGAAACTACTCTACTAGTAAACAATGAGACTGAAAAGGAGAAAAGTGAAAGCGAGGATAGTGATCCTGAGTTCAACATTCCTTTATCCTTGCTTCAAAAAAAGAGAAAAAAGTTCCAAAAAAAGAAATACAGCTGGAAAAAGGAAGATCGAATCGTTGATAATTTTGAGTGGCCAAATATGCAAAGTGTGTTACAACAACGCACACCATACGATTTATTCAAAATCTTCTTAGACGAAGAGATAATAGGAATGATATCAACTTACACTAACTTATATGCCACTCAACATAACCGACAAGGCAACGTGACTCCGGAAGAAATAGAAATTGTTATTGGTGTGTTGATACTTAGTGGGTACAACTCGTTGCCTCGTAGGCGTATGTATTGGGAAAATAGTCCAGACACCTATAACCCCTTAGTATCAAACGCAATATCCCGGAATCGCTTCGAGTATGTGATGGCAAATTTCCATTGCTGCAATAATGAAGATCTTGATCAGAAAGACAAATTCGCAAAGCTGAGACCACTTTTTGATCTTATCAATACAAAATTTTTGGAAAATGCTCCTCATTCAGAATTTCACAGTGTTGACGAAGCGATGGTGCCATATTTTGGGAGGCACTCGTGCAAACAATTTATAAAGGGCAAACCGATAAGATATGGATTTAAATTTTGGGTTGGCGCTACGGACCAAGGGTATACTGTTTGGTTTGAACCATACCAAGGCATTGGGAGTAAAATAAATGAAGATTATAAAGAATTAGGTTTAGGTGCTTCAGTTGTGTTACAATACGCAAACATCCTCCTCAGGAAAGACAAGTTTTCTTTTCATCTAGTTTTTGACAACTTTTTTACCAGCGTCCAATTATTGGACGAACTGGCCAAAATTGGTATTCGGGGGACAGGAACAATTCGCGAAAACCGGATGGGCACAACTGGGATGACTCCCAGAAAACTCTTGAAAAAGAAGGATCGTGGCTATTACGAATATCGATGCACATCTGATAATCAAATAGTTGTTGTGAACTGGAACGACAACAATATTGTCGGTATCGCTTCGAACGCAGAAAATGCTTTACCAATAAAGAAAGTCACACGTTACTCCCAAAAAGAAAAAAAGAAAGTTTTAATTGATCAACCAGCTTTATTTTCTACATACAATTCCCATATGGGTGGGGTGGACAGAGGCGATCAAAACATTAGTCTTTATCGTATCGGGATAAGAGGAAAAAAGTGGTATTGGTGTCTTATTTGCCAAGTAATTGACATGAGTGTTCACAACAGTTGGCAGTTGCACCGTAAAGAAGGTGGGAAATTAGATCACCTCACCTTCAGGAGACACATTGTGATTTCCATTTTACAGAAAAATGCAAAACAAACACCCAAACAAAGGAGCCGCCCTTCACAACTAGAAAATCTTGGAACGCGGTATGACCAGATAGCCCATTATATTGCTTCTCAAGGTAAACAAACCCGATGCCGTCTGTGCCACAAAAAAGTGTCTTACAAGTGCATCAAGTGTGATGTGGCATTGCATATTGAATGCTTCGTCCCTTATCACACACAATAAATTTGAATTATAATAATTATATAACTTGTAAGTTGTTTCTTTAAAAAGTGTTCTTACATAAAACTTATTTATTATTTTATCATTTATTGTCCCATCGTCCTTTTAAAAGGACATACCCTAGAGGACCCCTAGGTCACGCTGATTTTTTTTGAGCATTTTTCTACGTCTACTGAAGCCTTTAAAGTATTAAAAATAAAAGCAGATTTTAAAAAATTAAAAAAAAAAATTTCGGGCATATCTGGGTTAAATATTATTTTTTCTACACTTATATTTTAAATAACATTTGGCTATACTGTCTAAGACAGTGGTTCCCAAACTGTGCGCCGCGGCGCCCCGGGGCGCCGTGATCTCTTTACAGGGGCGCCGCGAAATATTGTAAAAGCTTCATAATTAATTCAACCAATCTAACTAAACAAAAAACAAAATAAGAAATTAATATTATCTAGATTAGCAAACCTCATTATTTTTTTGCCAAGAAGTTAAAAAAACAGAAGCAACAAAGTACATTTTGGAAGACTGCATCTATACTAAAAACGCGTTACTAGCATCTTACAAGGTGGCTTACAGAATCGCGAAATGTAAGAAGGCTCATACTATCGCAGAAAACTTATTCTTCCGGCTGCTGTAAATATGGTGAACATCATGGTTGGTCAACCTGCTGGGAAGCTGTTTTTAAAAGTGCCTTTTTCCAATAACACAATTGATCGGAGAATACAACACATGGCGGGAGATATCAACCATCAATTGATTGAAAAAATTTAAGGAGGGGAATTGGGATTACAGCTAGACGAAGCTACGGATAATAATCAAGAAGCTCATTTGATATGCCATGTACGGTTTATAGATGGTAAGAACACTAAAGAAGACACTCCGTTTTGTAAAAATATCATTGCTGGAGCGGAGGCTCAGGACTCTTGATACATTTATATCTGAAAATAATTTGAATTGGCCTAAGTGCTTTGGTGTCTGATCTCCATGTCTGGCTGCTATGGAGGATTACAGGCACATATTCGAAGCAAATCATCAAATGCACTGTGGGTCAATTGTATTCATAGACAAGCGCTTGCGTCAAAGCATCTGAGTCCTGCACTGAATTAGGTGTTAGAATGTGTCGTGAATGTGGTAAATTTTATAAAATCTCGTCTATTGAAAGCGACGTTTTTTTAAAAAGCTGTGTGAGGATATAGGATCCAAACACTCGTCTTTGCTGTTCTATCGCAGTGCACGATGACTCTCTGGTGGTAATGTTTTATTACGTACCTTTAAATTGCGGCAAGAAATTTTTATTTTCCGTAAAGAGGAAGGATACAGAGATGCAGAAGATTTTGCTGATGACGATTTTTTTAATAAAACTAGCATATTTATGCGACTATTTTGAAAAGCTGAATTCTCTTAATCCCTCTCTGCAGGTAAAAACATGCACCTTTTGAAGTCAACAGAAAAAATATCAGCTTTTATAAAGAAACTCAAACTATGGAGAAGAAAATTGAATGAAAATGCAGGCAAAGATTGTTTTTTAATTTTGCAGCATTTTTTAAGGTCTAATGAATTTGATCTTTCTCAAGATATAAAAAACATGTTTGAAGGGCCCTTATCACAACTAATTATGTGGTTTGAGAAATACTTTCAAAATGAAAATTTCGGTAGGTTTGCATGGATTCAAGATCCATTTAACACTCCGTCTGATTTACTTCTGCGGAAGAAGAGAATTTTATGGAGTTATCTTGTGACAACAGTTTGGAAGCAAAATGTGGCAGTATGGAATTGACAGAATGTTGGATTTCAATAAAAGATTAATATACCCCTCTAGATAATAAGGCTCTGCGGATTCCATTTTCGACGTCGTATTTGTGCGAAGCTGGGTTTTCGGCGGTCGCTGTGATAAAAAGCAAGTATAGAGCAAAAATTAACTCGGAAAAAGTAAGTGTCCAGTTTAATTCCAGAATTTGAGGAAATGGTGCATCCATCACATTAATTATTAGTTTAATACTAACAAAGTAAAAAGAATGTTAAACAATGAAGAGTTTTATTTATATTTATTTTTTACTTACGACCAGTCATACTTTAACTTAGGGTAGGGCGCCATGGAAAAATTTTAATTGAAAAAGGGCGCCGCGACTCGGAAAAGTTTGGGAACCACTGGTCTAAGAGACAAACGATAATTATGACAAATGTCAAAAGGTGTTTGTATATTATTTTTTATGACAGTCCTGAAATGGCGTTTGTAGGTTATATTACTTGACAGGTAAAATTTTGCAACATCTCAAATTTGACGCCATTTTAATTTAGTGGCGCATGTCGGTTGCGAGAGCGACTCAACTATATTATAGCTTTTCAAGGCATTTCCAAAAATATGAGATTTCGTATAATTATTTTCAGAAATTAGATAGGTAATTAATACAGATATCATAAACACCTCAGTCTAGCCTTTGGACCCATATTAACCGAGACAAGTTATACTAATTGCAATGCTTCTATCACATTTCAACCTCTAAAAAACAGTGACGGCTTTTGAGTTTGTTTTGGCCGGCCGGTGCATAAACAAACTTTGTTCGCTTCCATCATACCAACATATTTCTCGTTTGGTACTACATTAATAAATTTGTATATTTTGTCATTACATTTTAGCTTTCTTGCTGTGGTGTCCTGTAGACTGTTTCTTCTTCAATTAGTTTTAAGATGGATAACTTTTTCGACTACAAGTGAAACCTTTCAGGAGATTATTGTAACCAAAGACTCGATGGCTTTGTGTATTGAAGTGAAGTGTCTTGCAAGTTAACTGTATCATCATCATCACACATTTTTTACTAATTTCCACATTTTCATGAGAAAAGGGACTTCAAGTCTGTTCAGTTTGTTTGCAAATCGTTTGCAAAACAACCTTCAATAAACAAAAGTCACATGCTTTAATTCAATCAGCCTGTTCGTGCAATACAGAATGACTTTTACACTTGCACCTATTTTACGAAATATTTTTGTTATTATAGCACATAGTTAAACATATACATATTTTATACAGCTGGGACAAAGGTTTATTTATTAAACTCAGAACATTATTACGTCTTTTTAAAGTTGAATGTAATATACAAAGATAGATTTAAGTCAATTAACCATTATTTATTACTCTTATATACACTGTAAATATGTACAAGCTTTCTTGTATTATGACTTTATTTGTATATCTTTTGTTATCAGATACAGTAGGTAGGTCATTAATTAATGGAAAATCTCTTTAGCGATAACAATGTGTAGATAAAGCACAAGGTTACAATAATTACAAATGTGAGTAATTTATTGAGAAAAATACAACAAAAACAATGGGATCATATATGAATTTTCAAGGAAAACTTAGAATAGAATGTGTACGGTTTTATACATGATTTCATTATAACTATGCAAAATATTGATATATATACCTATACATGTTACTGTGACTATTGTGAATTGGTTAATTACCATATACTTAGGTATCTCTGACTGACTTGATATAAGTATATTATTATGTAGTTTGTAATAATTTATTCAGCTCCAAACAGTGCAATAGTAGATTCAACACAACATAGCGCTTGCTAAGTTCTCTTTCTTTCCAATAATTATTTATTTTGAGGCTCTTGTTACCTAGATTCAGATTTATTCGTTTTCGTTATACATATATTCCTATATGGTACAGACACCAATTATTTTGTTTGTTTAAGTTCACTAACAACAAGAATTTTATAGTTGTTTTATAATTAATAGTTATAAATTCTAAATATTAAACCCTACGTCCTGTATGACGATCACAACAATTTTTCTATATATGAAACAAGCATGGGGCAGATGTTAAAAATAACTCCAAGGTCACAAAAGTTATCGCAATTTCATAATATCTAGAATCGAGAGTAAACGTAAAGAATGCGATATCAAGCGCCCTAATTGGAATAGTCGGAAACGACTTTCCGACTGTCGTAATTCGGCGCTTATTGCATTTTTAGTATATCTGCACCACCTAGATAATAAAGCCCAACAGATCTGCTGTGGCATGGTTAGTAAGAAAGAGGTGGATAGTAAATGTCAGTGTCCTGTGATTGCATTACACAATATTTAAAATGTTTTTATTGATGTTCTATTTTGTAATAATTATGGAATTGTCAATATCTTCCATATTTAAATAATGTTTAAATGGTTTTATAATAAAAACTGACTGTAACATACATATTGTTAGGTAGTAATGATTACCTACTATTTTTATATTACATACTTACTATATTTTGTAATTTAAACAAAAAATAATTTTTATTTTAACTGAAATACAAGCATCAGTTTGATTATACACTACATATTTCAATCTTAGGAAAATCTATAACAATTCAGCAAAAAGTATAGAAAACTCTGAATTTGAAGGGTTTAATAAATCTCCAACAATATTCGAGACATGCCTTTCATCACTATCCAGACATTTCGCCTGGTTCTTGCCGTTTTTGAAAAAGTATAAATTATAAATATACAAATATTACGGCGTTAACTATTTTACAGACATTGATCCTTGAATGATTTTATGTGCCTGTGTGCATACGACTTTGGTGTTATCACGTGAACCCAACGTGATCACTGAATCTGTTCAGCGATTTGAGTATAGGTGGTTTTGTGGTGTATCTGTACTTTTATTTAGATTAGTGTTTCATACAGATTGTTAGTTGCAGCCCAATTGATTTTATAATGAACATATTAAGTGAAGATCCTTTATACTCACTAAACTTTATCTTTTTTAATTCAACGTAAATTTAACATTATAAATGAATTAATTGACATCATTGACATATTAAGTTACTTTACTATTACAAATGTGTAAGTTCTGCATGAGGACTTATAAATATCCTATTTTATAGATGTAGATAAATGAAATAATCTATATTTGTCAAATCTGAATCGTGGCAGAAACTCTTGTCTCATGAGATGTTGTTTTATTCTGCTGGGATACCCTTCACGTCATTTAATTGATTTTTAAATGGTTTTATTAGATTATTTGAATATATTTCCTCATTCACAGTAACACTAAAAAATACTGAACCATAAACCTTCTACAAAAAACAGAAAACATATTTATTAGAAATATAGAGGTGTTTCGATAAAATCATATGGATTTTCAGAAGACCAGAGGTGCATTACTTGCTTATTGATATGTCTTGAACATTAACACCGTACTTCATCCGCTAAACACGACTTGTCTAGAACATCATTACTATTCATCATTTGATGTAGACATCGATATTTTTTAAGATTGAACTGACACCCGTAATATAAAACTTTGCATGCCTTGAAACCTTTTGAATAGACTTCTTAGGTGACTAAGGTATTCATACCTCAACATATGCGATAATTTCAGCTGTTCGTTTCGCCACTAACTCGATTTTTGAGTTCTGATGCAGAATCTATTGACAGTAATTGAGAATATCGATAATTCGTGTGAGCTCCCATCTGCAACGAACTTATGAAGTTATGAAGATATTTTTTTTAAGAATGAAGTGACATGTGCCATATGGAACTTGCGCATTCGTTGAAACTTTTCGAGCAGATTTCTTAGTCGATTAAGTTATTTGTTCCTCAGCATACATGATAGTAATAGTAATAATAAATTTTATTAATGCATTTAAAAATACAATAATAGTCAATGAAAACTGCAATATATGCAATATCGATAATTTCAGCTGTTCGTTTACCAGAACAAAGGTTTTCGACTATCATACGTCATTTATCGTACTGTATCATACGTTATTACAAAATTTGATTCATATGGTATGAATTGAGATATTGACAAGAAAAATTATCACTAATACAGCACGTGCAGTTTGTAAAATGACACCCACCACGAGCTTAACCAAATACATACCTGCTTACTAATACAAAAAAAAAAACTATTCAAATACGTAGTGCCATTATAAGTCTTGCGTCAACGTCCAACTAGAAATCATACTAGTCTATCTCTTTCATCTTCCTTGTTTCATACCCTCGCAAATGTGACTGATAAATGCATAACCAAGTTGAAGTTATTTTGTTTTCCGGAATTATGATTTCAACATAGTTAATGTGATATTAACTCAGCCACGCATCATTCCTTGTTGCGCAACGATATTACGGTCTAATGAAGTTCTGAGGTGTAACAGAACATTGTCGAGTAACATCAACTCGAACATAATGGCGTACCATCCTCCCATAATCAGCCAGGCCCGTCGAGACATGCGAACATTTGGCGCAACGTGGACGCGTAACATTTCTTTGATGCGACGATGAAAAACCGACAACTGATGGGACGCCAATATGTTACGATTTTGCGTTGTTACGCATTTGCATAGTTGCGTACACACTTAATACGCGACGGTGTTGCGTTGCGCTGTTCTGTTGTATGTATTTAGAAGTGTTCTGCTTAACGAAGCCACGTTAGGAAATGTGTTTGGGATAGTTAGTCACGTTAAAATATAGCATATCCTTCTTTAATAAACATATATCATGTGGTCAAATAATAATGACCCATAAAATGTAATTTGTAACTTTATAAGTTCTGTATATAAGTAACTATTTTTCTTTTTAATTTCAGGAAAATGAGATACCAACTTTACACTTAAAACTGAAGAAACCTAAGACTGGGCGAAAAGTACAATGGACAACGGAAACTGTCGATAATGAATGTTTAAATAGGAGAAAATCAAAATGTACGTGTACCTTTTACTAAATTCTAAGTAATTAAAAAGTACATTTCCGAGGGTGGTTCAATAAGTTCAATGAATTATATGAGATGGCCTCACAGTTGTTTAAGAACATGACAATTAACAAGTGCCAATATTCCAACTAATTCAGACAAAATTGGTCACTTTTTGCAAAGGCTTAAAACGAGAATTGCAAAAGCTGTCTAAAATAGGTGGGCCATCACCAGATTTACACACAAATGCATGGGTGTTCAGAACAATGTGCAGCGTTCTGAACGTCTTGTTGAAATCACCAAAATAGGGATGGCAGTTCTGAACTGGAATTGATTCCGTGAAACAGGTATTGCGTAATGTGGGCCTTATACGCGGCATGTATTAATTAATCCTTAAAATCAGTCCGTATCATATATTAAAGAACTGTTAGCACGGTCACTTCAGTACAAAAGGCTTCAAGGACCAAAATGTAAAGATGCATTTCAATACAGTGTTACTCGTACTTATAATATTAAAGAGAATAAAATGATACAATTGTTCACTTTGCAAATTTTTCATAATAATAATATTTTTTATTCTCTCAAATGCAATAATTTATCTATAAAACATATTAATTAGGATTCTGTATTTACAGCAGAAGCAGCAGAAAACTGTTTTGGTCATTTGTTTTTGCTAATATTGTAAATTTATATAATAGGTAATACTGTTGGTATTAAAAACAGTGTAATTAAATTCTTTGCTTTATCCAATAATAGGTGGAGACTGTGGCGAAAAATCCGAACCAAAATACAAAAGGAAAAATCCCTTACCACAAAAATGAAAAAGATATAAAAAATCTGTGTGCGTATTTCGGCAACTAAGTTGCCATCTTCAGTAGAAATCAAAAAAACAGAAAAGAGTGTTAAACGTAGTGTTTTTGACAGATCACCAGTGGGATAACACTAGTGAATTCGGTGAAGAGCATGTCTTCTAAGATTACACCTTAGCCAAAACACTACGTTTCACACTTTTCTGTTTTTTACAGATTTCTACTAAAGATGACAACTTAGTTGCCGAAATATGTACGTATATAGGTTTTTTTTATATCTTTTTAATTTTCGTGGTAAGGGATTTTTCCTTTTACATTTTGTTACTTCTTTGCATTAGTTGAGAATTTCATATTTAGTTTGTTTAGATGATTAACGCATATTTTATTTTTGCGCAATTACGCCCTAATTCTATCAATAATTATCGCTTATTTTGAGCACAGTTCGAGGACACTCATTTACTAGGTTGGTTTTCATTTCTAATCAAACAATTTTCGCCAGCTAAAAGATAATAATGTTATCAACATAAGTTTGAACTTAATCGGTTTGATAGTTTTTGAGTAATCCTGCATGCCAATTTTAAAAATCAATTTTGAGAAAAACGCGTTTAAAGTTTCGACACGATTGATTAAGAATACTTACGGCGATACCTGGTCCATATAATAAGCCTTTGGATTTCTCATAAAGTTAATTTTGTTGCTTCAGTCCATCTCTCCTAGCTAGTAAAAGAGTCCCTGTATATCTGCCCTTCTGCACTGTCGCTTCTATTTGCGACGTGCCCTCCGAATCCTAGCGGTCAGGCACAGCGTTTACAGGCTGTAACTTTTGAAGTTTTGCGAATTTGGTTTCTAACCTTGGGAATATATTCGACACATATTCTTCTATCGTTAAAAAAAAGAGAAAAATCGATTTTTTTCATCGCTGTAATTGTTATATAGCAATATATTTCTCGATCATTTTCTTGTAGTTACTTATATAAAGGGAACTTTTTTTTTGCTTTTGATTATTAATAAATATAATTTAAAAACTATTTTTCTTCTGACTTTTGCTGGACTATTCTCCTCTAACTCACGTTTAGGTAGAGCCTTCGGAAGGCCCAATAATTGTATTAGTGAGGTAACCATCGTGAATTGAATGTTTAACCTTCGAGCCACACCCGTCTCCGCTAAGGGCGTAGCGGCATTGGAACCTTCTGTACTTGTGAACGATTGAGAGTTTAATTGCCAGGTAAGCGTCCTATACCAGGGTAGAGTATTTTGAATGAAAACTCGTAACACATTTTGAATTAGAATATTATTAAACTTTTAAGAGCATAAATCGGTAGTCATTTTCGTGAGCGTCGTACTGAATCTCTTTAGGCCTTAAGGATGTAGCAAAGAGCAGTAGTTATCAATCTGCAATCACATAACATCATTAGTGCATTGAAATGAATGCTGAATAATACATTTTTAACAAACGGCGTTAATTTTGACTTATCACCTTCATATTCTACTGTACGAAAGTGAGCAAAATGTTTCAGTTTGAGATAAGAATTCCTTGAAGATGATGGCGGTTCTAGTCCACCAACTGAAGAGCTAACATGCCACAAAAAAATTCACTTATTGAAGAATAGGTATTAGAATATCGGAATGTGAAGGAATCATAAGTAATGTCTAACGTTTCTGAAGCAGATATTGCCGAATTTGAATAAGGTTAGCACAAGATGGGTATCCGTTCTTCTTTCTATTCCTCAGCGATAACGTTGTACATGCGTTGTTTTGAAACATATATGGAGACGATTTTGGAGTTCATTATCACAGAAGATAAAAGAATGATTCTGTATTATGATCATCTGTTTGGAGTAACGGTGACCAGATGAACCTCGTAGAGGCAAGGGTCCTTCACTCAACGAAAATGAGTATAACCACAATCTAAGTCGTAGCTGCCACCGTTGTCGTTGATACCTTCTTGGTTTCTAGGATGAAGCCGCGTCGTCGTCTCTGCTTGTACTGTCGACGTTTCGTCCACGATCTTAAGGAGCATCTTCAGCGCTTCTACTGCTAATGGGTGGGGCAGAAAAACCTATCCGATTTCAAATCCCTTTTTCTCAGGAGAGGGAACAGGTAGAGTAGTGGGGTAAAAACCGTTAGAAGGCCGGTTTTATGCCATTTGTCAGTAGTCAACATGCCTTGGTCTGGTGAACATCGCGCGTTTGTTATTGAGCGGTTTATCGAAAACGGCGGTTCGATAATTGCTACACAACGTGCGTTTCGAATTCATTTCGGACTCGGGCGTCATGATCCTGTTCCACATCACGCTACGATTAAAGTGTGGGTGTCAAATTTTCGACAGACGGGATCAGCATTGAAAAAGAAGTCGCCTGGACGTCCCAGGACAGCAACAGGACCTGAAAACGTGGCCAATGTGCGAGCCGCGATTGAACATTCCCCGCGTCGTTCGGCGCGAAAACATTCGCTCGCTTTGGCGATTTCCAACCGCAGTATTCGGCGAATTTTGCACCGGGACCTCAAAATGCATCCCTACAAAATGGTTGTTGCACAGGAATTAAGTGAAAGGGATTTTGAAACCCGTACGAACCTTTGTCGCGATCTCCGAGAACTCCCAAACGACGATGTTGTGCTCTTCACGGACGAAGCCCATTTTCACCTTTGTGGCGCCGTAAACAGGCAAAATTTTCGATATTGGAGTGACGAAAATCCTCGGGAAATCCATCAGGAACCCCTCCATAGCCCAAAAGTGACTGTGGTGTGCTCTTTCCCGCCTAGGCGTCTGGGGGCCTTACTTTTTTGAAGAAAATGGGCAAACCGTAACGGTCAACAGCGAGCGCTATTGTTTCATGCTGGAAAATTTTCTTCGACCCAAAATGGAAGAAATTGGCGTGGAAAATGTGTGGTTTCAACAGGATGGTGCAACCGCCCACACATCGCGACGATCAATGGACATTCTCAGGGAAATGTTTCCCGGGCGCCTCATTTCTCTGAGAGGTGATCTTGGCTGGCCGCCGCGCTCACCGGATCTCAATCCATGTGACTTCTTCTTTTGGGGTTACCTCAAATCGAAGGTATTCCAGCATCGACCAAGGACCCTTCTTGCTTTACGAAGGGAAATTGCTCGGGCAATTGAAGAAATTCCTGTGGAAATGACGGTGAAAGTCATGGAAAGCTACCGCGAGCGCCTAAATCAGTGTATCCGCTCCCAAGGACGACATTTAAGTGATGTGCTTTTCAAAACTTAAATTTAAAAATGGCATAAAATTTGCGATATGTTAATAAAAAAAAATTTTTGTCAAGTTGACTGGTTTTAATTTTATAACGTTTTGAAATCGGATAGGTTTTTCTGCCCCACCCTGTACGATGGCCTAAAACAGTCTGTATACGGTTATCGCAGCAGTAGAAGCCCTGAAGACGTCCCTTAAGATAGTGGACGAAACGTCGGCAGTAGACGCAGAGACGACGACACGGTATAACCACAATGTTTTGTTATTGTAAGGCCACTTAATTTATTGACTTGAAAGATGACAATACAATTACCAGCAGCACATATTTCCTGTTTTTGATCCATTAATTGAGACAATATTAGTGAGAAATATCCACGAAAACGATGAAAACCGATTCGCTTCCTGCATCAAAATGCGGACAAACTTCAACTGTTAGCTGGTCGGGTAGAAATTCTTTCGAAATAATGATGTGGCTATCGTAATACATATTTTACAGATTTATAAATAATTTTTTTTCTCGCGGAATGAAAAGCTCGCTTAACCAAATATCGTCAATGGAGGCACGGTCGAAAATTATTTTTTCAAAAAAACTGTGTTGGCCTTGCGTGTTTACATGAAACCACCCTCTTATTTTAAATATTTATTTTTGTTCACATTTTATGTAAAATGTTTTTAACAGGTTGCTGTATTTATAAGAAGCCAAAAGATTTTGGAGAAAGCAGTTCTAGTGAAGACGATAGTGATGATGAATGTGATCACTGTAAAGGTCACGTTGACAAGAAAAAAAGCAAAAATACTGCCAGCACACCAACTGAAAATGGTGATACTTGCTTAGTCACGGAGACACTTCCGCCAATCCCTTCAAACGAAAAACTCAAAAAGCCAGACGATTCTCAATCTTCAGAATCACCTCCACCATAATTTTAGAAATTATTAGGAAATATTTGTAGAATATTAACAGACTGGCAGAAAAGTATCATATCTAATGGCAAATACAATAAGTACATTGTATTTTGCCATTTAATTTCACGGAATAGAACAAGACATATTCTACATTTTATATCAAAATTATATATATTTACTACAGTGAACGTGAATATGCCAAATAACATGTTTTTTATTTGTGTAGAATTGTTTTGATGTATAAATTAGAGAAAATGTTATACATTCGAATTTAACTTTCCATTATGTAAGAAGTAACTAATCCTAAGTCAAATCGATTTGTATTGTTGTTGATAATGTATAAAAAATTGATGATGTTCCTAAATAATTTTATATAAGTTGTTAAATTTCAAAGTGTTAATGTATTATGAAGTATTATATAGAAGACCAACAAAATGCTTAAACTAATTTATTATTTTTTTGTTTAAACGTTTTTAATGATTTGTTTATATAAAACTTTATATTTGGAATATCTGCTGTGCTAAGATTACATTACTTATAATTCGTATTAAAGTATGCCGTACAGAATTGAGACTAATTTTAAAAATACGTTTCACTTTTTTTCACATTGTATGTATAATAATAAATATAAGTTATTGTGATAAAGTAACTAGTTGTTGTTTACCAGTTTATAAACATGTCAATTTTAAAACCAGCTATTAAAATTTAAAGTGTTTCAATTGTTAGGTGTTAGTATTTTTTGTATCTTAGTTGAGGTCATTAACATTACAATAATTATATAAACACAACATTTTGTAGTAACCGCTGCACAAAATACTTAAATACTATCCCAAACAATAGTCTATAATAGCAATAACTGTATAATAATGTATAGAATGTAACAAACAAATAACATTAAAAAGTGTCTTAAGTTAATAATGTTTTATTTGCAATAATAATAACTTCGTAAATGTAGAGTAATAGTAGTAAGAATCGAGTAGCGCGATTGACAACGACCTGTTAATGTTGATCCCTGCATTTTATTTACGAAAGAAATGAATTCCTCACCATTCTGCATTGTGCGAGTTTTACCAGCTCCATTGAGGCAGCTACTTTCTTATACGTAGTGTATGGAACCATTGTGATGATGAAAATTTTCGACCTCCAGATTTTTGCAGATGTCCACGTTTTGAAGTCCCCTGATAACGAAAAAGAAGTTTTTAAAAAATGTCAATGTGTGTGCCTGTCAGTGTGTATGTGGCCACGATAGCGGTCAAACGGCTATAGCTATCAATTCCAAATTTATTTACAATCATATAATTCAATAACGGATACACCAAACCATAATAAATACTCAATAGAGATTCCGGGCCCGCCATAGATTTCAGATTGCTTATCAAGTAATAGCACCAGGGTTGGCATACACAAAAACCCAGTAGGTTTTTGACACAAAGACCCAGTGGGTTTTTGTGTCAAGATCTCGTACAGAAATAATTAACTGCCTTAATTTAATTTGAAAATTGTTTTATTAAAAAACAAATTCGTGCCACACTGACAAATATCAATAAAAAATCTAGGATCACCTACATTTTACTTATCTATGTTAAGGGGGGGTTTTACTTGATCGGCGTATGCCACAAAATGGTCAAATTCAACGCAAAAAATCGCAAAAATCAAGGCACTTGAAAAAGTTGCCGCTACATGAACGAAATAATGAATATTTGTTCTAGCGACTGACGATTCAAATTTGCAATTATATTAAAAAATAGTTAAAATACAGCACTTTGAATTTTTTTCGTTTTATAGCGATATAAAGCTTACTCTGTTTAAAAAGTACTTTTTTGAATCGTGAGTACCTAGATATTTTTATTCTGAACTCGACAATGTATTTACTTTACTTTCAAAATAACCCTGGTCTCCAAAAAATTACTTTGAAACCAATGAGAATGATCACAAAGTCCGCACTAATAAATGGCAAATAGGCAACACATAATTCAACCTCTTACTCACACTTTCGTAATGTTTAAGACCAGCTATATGGAAGGTATACCTGGTCGACTGTATTAAGCCGAACATCATATAAACAGAGAGATCTTCACCTTTTTTTATTATCTTAGGTAAACGAATGCTTCATTCAGATATCGGCTTTATTTTCTAATTATTTTAATGATATTTGGGAGAATGTATTAGATATTTAATTCTTCGTCTGGAATAAATATATGTTGTTATTATTATGAAATTTAACTTGTTACTTAATTTCTGGCGGTGATATTTTGCTTTAGATGTTGAAGGTTTTTAATCTTAATAATATGAGCAATGTTGTAGTCAACTAAAATATTACAAAAACAATTCTGTGCTGTAACAGTAACAGTAACAGTGCCTGTTTTGTTTTTTAATAAAATGTAAATATACAGGGTTATTCACGCTATACGGCACGGAATATTGTGGCCAAAATACGTGACTTTCAAAAAGTTTCACTTTTGGGATATATGGGGGTCTATTATAGTTACTTTTTAAAATTATTTTCATATTATACAGGGTGTTCCAAGAGCCCTAAAAGTATCAAAGTTGTGTTTTTTTAAATGGAACCCCCTGTATATTATTGTATTTTCGGATTCTCCGATCAAAATAAGTGTCTGTTTTAATAAGGTTTACAATACCTAAACCTTAAGGTTTTTTAAATAATTTGAATTTTGCCAAAATCTAACCTAATTTTCATGTTTCAAATACTTAAGAAGTATTTAAGTTATGTAAGCGAAATTTACAGCGAAGTGTAACAATATATCATATTTTATATCCCAATCATAATAAACTTGCCATCTTATACAGGGTGTCCAAAAATTAAAACTAATCAAATAAGAACTTTAAGTGGCTATAACTTGATTAATTTAAATAGAACGCCATATTTTTTAACTTACCAGGAAATGTACTTTTTAATTACCTATCGAATGGTATTAGGGTGTTCTATAGCTAAGTCTTCGCGTTTTTACAGAATACGCCAAAAAATCGTTTTTTGCACCATTTGGTGTTTTTTAAATAAAAGTTCTAATGTATCTAGTTGCCTATGGTATTTAGAAATGTCACATAAATTCATTTAGTCTGTCAGTTTAGTCTGCAAAGTCTGTTTTTGCTATAGTGGTATTATTTTTTGTAATTGTGGAAGTTTAGATCGTTATTATTTGAATATTGTTGTGGTGTTGCTTAGTCAAAATGAAGATTTACCCAAAAGAAGAGCGTATTGATATGATTTTTATCCTAGGAGAATGTCATCAAAATTGTTTATTGGCTTCTCGAGTTTATGCTCAAAGTTTTCCGGAAAGAAATCATCCTAAGCCAGCCGTTTTTGAGATATTATTAAACCAGTTTCAGGAAAGTGGAAGTGTCAGTTATAAAAAACCCATTACAAGAAAACCTGTCACTGAAGATGAAGAAAATGTTTTTACGGTAGTTGGTTCAGTTATCGAAAATCCCAATGTTAGTCAAAATCAGATATCCGAAAATACTAACATTAGTCAAGCAAGTATTTCAAGAATTCTTAAAAAACACAGATTTCATCCTTATAAAATCCAGCTCTGCCAAGAACTTTATGGAAATGATTTTGACAACCGAACTGAATTTTGCATGTGGGTGTTAGATAAAGTGGCAGAAAATAAAAACTTTTTTGAAAATGTGTTATTTAGTGATGAATGTATTTTTCATAACAATGGTCTCGTGAATAGACACAACTTCCATTATTATTCTGATTCGAATCCGCATGAATACAGAGTCATGAGAAATCAGAATAGGTGGTCCGTTAATGTGTGGGGTGGAATACTGGGCCAATATTTAATTGGACCCTATTTTTTTGAAGGACCTTTAAATGGTATGATGTTTCTCGATTTTCTTTTACACCAACTTCCAGTATTATTAGAAGAAGTCCCTTTAAACATCAGAACAACCATGTGGCTTCAACTGGATGGAGCTCCGCCTCATTATCATCGCGAGGTTCGGCAATTTTTAAATGCCAACTTTCAAAACAGGTGGATTGGAAGAAATGGATTTCAAAATTGGCCCCCCAGATCCCCGGACTTAACTCCACCAGATTTCTTTTTATGGGGATACATAAAAGGAATTGTCTACAATACGCCTCCGACAACACCACACGATATAAAAATACGCATAAGAGACGCTTTTGAAACTGTAACCCCGCAAATGTTGTCCAGAGTTAGCAGTGGTTTTGAAAAAAGAATATGTAAGTGTCTGGAAATGGACGGTCGACATTTCGAACATCTGTTATAAATATTTTGCTTCTGTTTTATGTTATCGTTGATATGTTATTACCATTATTGCTGTTATAGCCTGTTAGATTATAAATAACGTTCCAAGTTTCTGAACATTTGTAACGATATTCGTCATTATTATTCTTATAATTGTAAATTATCTGACATTTCTAAATACCATAGGCAACTAGATACATTAGAACTTTTATTTAAAAAACACCAAATGGTACAAAAAACGATTATTTGGCGTATTCTGTAAAAACGCGAAGACTTAGCTATAGAACACCCTAATACCATTCGATAGGTAATTAAAAAGTACATTTCCTGGTAAGTTAAAAAATATGGCGTTCTATTTAAATTAATCAAGTTATAGCCACTTAAAGTTCTTATTTGATTAGTTTTAATTTTTGGACACCCTGTATAAGATGGCAAGTTTATTATGATTGGGATATAAAATATGATATATTGTTACACTTCGCTGTAAATTTCGCTTACATAACTTAAATACTTCTTAAGTATTTGAAACATGAAAATTAGGTTAGATTTTGGCAAAATTCAAATTATTTAAAAAACCTTAAGGTTTAGGTATTGTAAACCTTATTAAAACAGACACTTATTTTGATCGGAGAATCCGAAAATACAATAATATACAGGGGGTTCCATTTAAAAAAACACAACTTTGATACTTTTAGGGCTTATGGGACACCCTGTATAATATAAAAATAATTTTAAAAAGTAACCATACTAGACCCCCATATATCCCAAAAGTGAAACTTTTTGAAAGTCACGTATTTTGGCCACAATATTCCGTGCCGTATAGCGTGAATAACCCTGTATATATTTTATAATAATCAGTTGTTTTGGATTGTTGAATATTATATTCTTCCCAATCGGCATTGATGGAGTTGATTAGCAAAATTAAATTATAAAACATTTTGTCACAGGGAAGATTCGAACTAAATTTTAGCACTAAATAAAGTTGTATTCATTATTTCATACATAAGTTTGAGTATACATTAAACATATTTGTAAAAGAAAATACGTGCGGTTGATATATACAAGCAAATTTTAATATATTTCAGATATTTGTCGGTGTTCATTTATGATTGATTACGTGATAACATTGATGTGTCTACTTTATTAGACTTTTTTTCTGTTCCTTGATATTCTTCTCGCTTTCAAAATGTATTTTATTTTTCAAGGACAAGGTTTCGGCTTTATGGAATTTCAGAAATGCAGTTTTCTTCGGCAATAAATATACATTATTATTATTAATTATGAAGTTGCACGACTTATTGTTATTTTTAACCTTACATGTTGAAGCTTTTTAATAATATGAACAATGTTTGTAGAAAACTAAAATCTGACAAAAACAACTTTATGTCATTGTAAGATACGAAATTTAGAGATTTTCCGGACTCTTCAAACTAAGATGCATTGGTTTTAGACAGCAAGTTACACAAATTTCAGCTTTCTAGATGGCAAAAGCATTTATTTAAATATCCGAGTTTGTTGTGCCTTCATGTTTTTGTTTTATTTGTACTTTGTATTTTGACCACAGGACAGTTTTTAGATTTTTTTTTTGTATATGTGAATAAGTAAAAGAGCATGGGCCACAGCAATTGTTTAATGGCCAGCGAAAAAAATGTTGTATGTAGGCGTAAAAAACAAATTTTGTTTAATTTGTGCAAAATATGGTGAATCTAAAAATCACGTATCCTACAAAAATTGGTCTTCGTCGTCAACAGCCATGGAGTCGCCAATTATTCCGGAAGGTTTTCGACATTCTGGTGAAATGCACGGTGTAATTTATGGTAGATTAACAGGGGACTGTGATAGCAGCGTTCTTAGAAAACTACGTGAGATGGCTCCTTACGGTCCCCAAAAAATTATTGAAAAAATTGAGTGCCGAAATCATATATTATGTAATAAATAAAATTAGCGACTGTTTGAAAAAACCTAAATTCAATTCGGACATAGGACAATTAATAACAAAAAATTTACTTAGATTCAGAGCGGCCTTGACAAAAGCAATTGAACATTACACAAGTTCGAACTTAACAATAACAAACCAGATTGTGAGACTGCAACGTCACATTATAAATGGATCAAGACATATTTTTGGTGAACACTCGGATTGTGCTTCTTACTCTTGTCAAGGATCTAATGAAGGTGAGATCAATATGTTTGAAAAATTTCAGAATTTTAATATGTATGATAACTTTATTAACGCTTTAAATCGGCTCAGCCGCCTAATAGTAGATCTTTAATAGGAAACGTAGATGCCAACATTGTAGAATCTTTTAATTCAGTCATTGCAAAATTTGTAGGAGGTAAAAAGATTGTATTATATTTAACGTAATTCTTACAGTGCACGTTGCAAAGCGGCAGCAGTTTGATTTCATTGTAAGGGCAAATATCACTCAAAGCTTCAGACCAAATATGGATGTATACGACAGTGTGTGAAAAAAACGGTATGAGAAGAAAAATTTTTTATAGGAAACAAAAAATACATTCAGGAACTACGGACGATCGCGACTATGGGCCGGAGGCAAATGCATATTTTATTGAAGATATAAATAATCATAACAATACCAGTGTCGACTGTGAAGAATATAATTTTCAATAATTTAAAACATGTGCTATTTAGAGAATATAAATTTTTACATTTTGTAAGAAACACCGGCACTGTTTTTTTAGCAGATTTTAGTTTTCTCTAAAACATTACTCATATTATTACAAAGCCTCAACATGTAAAGTAAATACAAATCATGGTGAGAAATAATAAGAAGTACAACTTAAATAATTGTTAATCATAAATAATAATAATTAAGTTATATATTTATTGCAGAATAAAACTTAATATCTAATTAATTTCGGCAAATATCATTAAAATAATTACAAATTACATAAATCGGGAGTCTTAATAAAACTAAATAAATACATGCCAGGAGAATACTCAGAAACAGCAAAAACAAATTTCCAAGAAAATAGCCGCACCAATATTTTCATGCAATAAATGCAGGAGGCAAATATCCCAAATTTATTTGCTTTCCAGTTGACCAGGCATATCCCTTCATATTGCTAGCCGGTATCTGCATCGTGTAAAAGATGCAGGCATTTTAAACTCGGTAAATATATTCAATTTATTTCAGGCAACCCGACATACGCCGTTCGGGAATTTTTCTTAAGGAAAGCCCACCCTTAAACAAAATACAAACCCTACTAAGGAACAACCTCGGAAACAACAGTCAACTCTTGGATACAAAATTTATAACCAAAAGTAACGTAATTAAAAAGGAAAACATTAATCTTTGGCATTTTCATATTGGGAAAGTTTTATAATCTTAACAAGTTTTTCCACTTTTTCTGGAGCTAAGCGGTTTCTTAGGTCTGACCACATAACCTAATGCCAACACTTTCCAATTTTTCCAGTAAAATATCATGATTAAGGGTATCAAAGGGCTTTGTTAGATCGAAAAATATACCCGCCACCTGTTTTGAATTCAACAGATTGTTTACACTTTGAGTGAGCCGTATAGTTGCATGTTCTGTAGACAATCCCCCGCGAAACGCAAACAGTTCAGGGGCGAGTATGTTGTTGGCATTTAAATAATCAATTACCTTATTATGCACAACTTTTTCAATGATTTTAGAAAAGTAAGAGAATAAGAGAACGTAAGTAGACCACTTGGTACACTACTTGGCTCCAAATTAACTATTGACATGTTTAAACCTTATTTACAATATCACAGAGATACTAATAGCCTGTAAGATTATTTCACATATATCAAGTAACAGAATATATTTTGCATTACACAAACTGTTGTTTTCTACTTTTTGTATATTGTGTATTATATAATAAAATTGAAGGGATGAATACCAATTACTTTTAGCAATCAAGAATATATTAAAACTAAATGTAATTTATTGTAAATGTAAAAAAAAGGTAATTTAGTTTAGATTATGTATTCCGTTGACTAATGACTAATAGTTCGCGCGCTTTTCTCACTAATTTAATACACAAGTTGTGTAAGAAGTATCCATTTATTTCGTCCATATAAAATTCAAACAGAGTGGCAAATATCGGCGGGAAATACAATATGTATATAATTTGTGTTTTATTAATGTATTTTATGAATCCATATAATCTATATTTTATATATTATTAAGTATTACATCTTATATTTATGCTTACTTGAACATTCTAATTTTGCACATCTCACTCCATTAAGTAATTACTTCATAAAGTAAACAGACTGTAAAATAAATATTTTTATTAATATAATAAATAATTACAACAAATATAAAATTCCAATTTCAAAATAAATACATTTAATATATTAATAATGGTAGTCTATACATATATATGTGTATATATATATAAATTTTCTCTACACTATATTTTATACATTCATTTATACCTTGTCTCAGAATAAGAAGGAGTGATTCAAATATCCCGCCAAAACATGGAACACATAGCTTAAAATTTAGTAGACAATTTGATGTGACATCATGACAATTGAGGTTAGATGAACTGTATTAATACTAACTAAAGATTTAGCTGTTTTGTGTTTCATTTACTACTTTCATCAAAATAGATGGATGTGCCGCTTTTCATTCTACCAGTCAAAGCTGCAATACGAGTGCACGGCAATTGGAAAGAGGAGAGTAAAATTATAAACACAAATAGGTGCATACATCTATAATTTGATGAATATAAATCTCTTAACATTCAAATCTGTTCATTCTAGTTTTTCAAAGAAAATCATTAGAAGAATCTATGGATAAAGATATAGACCCAATTTACAAATGAAAAGAGTAGACTGTGTTCTGAGCGTTTTGAGAAGGATTGCCATTATAAATATATAATTATTGCACATTTTAGTGAATGTGCTATATCAACATGAAAATTGTGAATCAAGTATATTTATTATTAAATATTTGTATCAGCAAGCAAGAATGAATCAAACCTTTTACCTTTTATCAAACCGTCCTTAATAACTTGCAGAAAAAGTTTATCCTTATTAGTTTCTATTGTAAATATCAATAAAGAACTTGTACAGATAAATCATTCGTATTACTGCTACAAACCTTGAAGAGGTAAATTCAAGCAACTACTCTTGGAAATGTGAAGCTTACATAGAACAGTAATAAATTGAAAAATTTACATTGGTTGAAGTTGTTTACACGAACTGCAAAGATAATTACATATACCTACACATTACTAATTATTCTTCTCTATTAAAATTGATGTATTTTGAAAATATATATAGTATAACACATTTTTATTTCTATTATATATTGGAAATTAACAATAATTTAGTGTTCACAAGATTAAAAATTTACATGGTCGGCACAATTTTTCCAAATACTTATTATAACATTTGTAATTGCTTCTGTCAAAAGTTCTCGAATAACTGATATTCTGAAAGAGGATGTTTTTGAAGTAACTTCACCTTATGTATCAATTCAGAACGTATATGAAGCATTCTTAATTGCCTATCTTTATCGGTATGGCTTTTTAATCCTACAGGTTTTCAACAAAGCTTGTCGTGCACTCATTATACTTGTGGCAATCCAAACTTTTTCACAAATATTCTCCACTAGATATTTTCACCTTTTTCTATTAGGACAGGTTTCTTTACGTTTGACATATCTGAAATATAACATGTATATGAACATGTGGTAATATAATTAGTATTTAATTAACACTTACTTGAAATTAATGCGTCAATTCTAGAATATATGTGAGTTGTTCAGTTCATTTATGGTATGAACTCATCTATAGTTATTTTTGCAATGATATTAATTGTTGGACGTTTGATTTTTGCACTGTCGTACAGTATTTTTGACAGATTCATCAAATTCAAAGTTTTAAATGCCTGATCACTTGTTCCTTAGGTCTTAAGCCGTCTGATCAACTCATGCTCGTGTTGTACATAAAAGTACGGATTTTATTTAATAACACAATAAACTATAATAAACCGAAGTAAAAATGTAAGAGACTAGGTTATGGCTTGACTATAAACATAAAATGACGTTTTGTCAAACTTATTTTCCCATGTTAAACTTGCCTACGCAAGAACCAATGAAATACCTTAAAAATATACGCCATTTTGGCGCGATATTTGAATCACTCCTTCTTATTCTGAGACAAGGCATAATAACAAACATTCCATTTGGACGGTATTAAAACCATGCAAATTTAGAAATCGTCCTATCCGAAATAAAAATAATAAAATAAATAGCTTAAAATGTAGTTCGATAATTATATACTCAATAAATAATTGCCTTAAAATTGAATACTCCGATATTATGTCATGTATAGGAAAAAAGTATAATACAATTAATTAATACCGAAGGCTACTTCTCTCTTCTAATTACAAAATTATTTTACACTACACACAAAAGTGATATATATAGATAATAGTTAGTCAAACGGCTATACAGTAACAAAAACAATTAAACCGTAATTTAATGAAATTCACACCGAAAGTAATTTGCACATAATTCGTATGTTGTATATGTATAAATTAAAAATAGAAATAAGTACAATTATAAAATGTGCAATGTTAAAACTTTGACTTAATAATGTTCTATTGCCATTTTTTCCTTTTGTGTTGTCCCTTTCTTACTTCTATACCATGTTGAAACTGTGCCTCATTTAAACCTAATTGCTGAACTTTTGCCTTGGATCGCCACACTTTAATCGTAAAATCGTCCGATGTTGTCACCAACATTTCTGGATCTTTTGGATTGAAAGCTACAGAATTCACTACATCGGCATGTGGAAACTTAGCCAAACATATTCCATAGTGCCTATCCCAAAGATAACCATGTTTATCCTCAGCTCCACTTAAAAAAGGAAAAAAAATAAATTATGTACTTATATACAGTAGCTAACATAGGGTTCAATCGTAAAACAAGTATTTATATGGTATAAATAGTTTTATAACTATAACATATACATTCAGCTTACTGCTGGTACTTATTACCAGCCAGTAAGTAGCATTTAAATGTTATAAATAGTTATAATATAACTATTTATAACATATAAATTCTGCCGATTCCTAGTTCTGAGACTAGGTAAGTCAGACGAGTACAAAATTACCCTATATACCAGGGCAATCCTCTAAGTACAGGAACGTCATGTTAATTAAAATTGCGAATATTTTCTAAATTCAACAAGTATGACGGCTATAGAATAAGGTCAGATAAATGTAGGAGAGGAGAATTCGCTTTAAGGTGCGCGAACCTTGTAAAACTGAAAGCCTATATTTTGAAGGTAGCTCAAAAGCGAGAATTTGGAATACTAAAACGAATTAATCAAAGTATATATTTAAAATAAAAACATATTTATTGATGCTGAACAATATCACTTAATTAAACTTTTGTAAAACTGAAATAGGTATATTACTTTCAAAGGCTGAAAAATATTATTCTGGAATAGATAAAATTATACTGACAGCTGTCAAGACTGGTGTTTCTGAGAAACGATTGTCGAAAGTTGGAAAGAACTTTACAATACAAAAGTTGAGCAACGTGGTAAAAAAATTGAAGAAGTCAACTTCTCGTGGTAATATAGTAAATGAAGCTAGTCTTTTAATTTCACATTTGCTAAAAAAACAAACGAAAAATACATTTTGGAAATATCCTCTTAAGAAACAAATTAAAGTACTTTAATTTTTATCTTCAACGGTCATATGGCAAGTGCATTAGTTTCAACTTCCAACAAAGTCTGAATAGTTCAACTGTCACTTGATGATGCTTTACTTCTAGATGACTTCCTTTCAGTACTGATAGCTTCCGATCGTTTAGCGACAAGAAGCAATGTTAGGAATTGTATTAGGGGTGACGATTCTTTTAACAATGCTCCTGAGGAATATATTTGGCACACCCTTATTTTTGACCAGCTCCACGTTTCAACATTTTACCTCACCACATCTACCACTCTTTCAATAATTCACCCTGTGGAAATCTACAGTTAGTGCAGAATTAACCACATGCTCTAAAAAATGAAGTGTGGGCACCACACGACTTTCTTAAACGTATGTGCGTTCCGAAATGTGGATACAAAGTTATCCCAAATTAAACTTTAAGCTCAAAGTACTTTCGCTCTTATAATAAATATGTATAGAATGCATAATTTGCGAGATATTCGCAAAAAACTGCTATTTCGTAAGAGTAAAACTGTTGCTTCCGGTCCGAATTTTGAAATATTTTATATACAAAAATTGTTCCAACTCGAGCTCTAAATACTTTTGTATTTCAGATAAATCTATATAATATTTGCAAAAGAAAACGTTTTTCGATATGACAAAAAGATCTACTTCCGGTAGGAATTTCGAAACACTTTTTGGATAAAATCTTTCTAAAATTCACTTTTTAATACATTTGTATTCTTTAGAAATATGTTTAAACTTAGTAGACGATATATTAGTAAATTTTGATTTTTTTCCGAAGTACACTACTACTTCCGGTCTACCTTTTTTTTACTGAAAATCTAATTAGATCTCAAGAGGAAGACTATACTCATAAATACAAGGTTTGGTATTGATAGCTATAGCCGTTTGGCTGCTATAGTGGTCACCGACAGATGTCAAAAAACATTTTTTCGATATCAGGGGACAACATTTTGATATCTGCAAAAATCTCGATGTCGAACATTTGTGAAGAGGGTTCAATCTTCGACTGTTACTAAAGCCCGGTACAGTGAACGACATATTAATAACACACACACACACGCACGTCCTTCCTAACACAATTAATTAATAATACACATCGGAGCTTTACAGTTACAACATAAGTGACAGCTGCCTAGCACAAGGGCGACCACAGCAGCGTTTGCTTAAAACTAAATACCCACTCGTTGAAACGCGTTCTCCTCTCATCCATTTCTCTGTATAAGGTAGGTATCAACTCAGACTTTGGATGGTACCATTCAAATATTACAGACACTATACATCATTGTCCAGTGGATAGTTGAAGCTTCAGACTAATCTTATCAGGCATGGTAAACTCGACTGAGATTTTGTGGAAGGCCTCACTTAAGAAACAAATGTTATATATCTCAAATATTATTCTACAGAAAATGGCACATTACAGTTGCATTATCCATATAAAACACAAATATATCAGTGTGTACACGACAGCAAAAATTTAAAAATTTGAGATGTTGCAAAATTTTATCTGTTAAGTAACATTAATTATGACACTATAACTTCAAAAATAATCAATCCATTAGACTTGTAGTTTTAGCACTACCGACAATAATTCTAACATGTGACTATTAATTTGATAATAATTTTACAAAGTACTATTGAAAAGCCGAGTATAATGATTATATAAGAGAGAGAGACATCTTTCAAAACCCACTTTTCCGGTATCAGAAGACTTCAAAACGTGGACATCTACAAAAATCTTGAGGTCGAAAATATTCATCATCATATATACTACATAAAAGAAAGTAATTACTGATGACCAGGGATACGTAATTTTCCTATTTACGAAATAAGTGCGAATAAATGCGAAATTATGGAAAAAATGTGAATAAATGTGAATTATGGAAAAAACGCTTCTCTTGTCCAAAGGTCTTGATTGAACACTTAGAAGGGTCACAATATCCATTCGCGCATCTATTGTGGAGTAAATTAGAAGATTTAAAATCATCTCTGCAAAGTCAAGGGTTTTTCTTTGGAAAGACTGAACAACAATGGCGAGATTCATCTGCAGCTGAAAAGTAAGCTCATGAGCGCAGTAAAGAAGAGCTTCAATAAATTAGTCCTTCACATGAATTCTAATGAAACTAACAAGGTCTACCAACACATTGGTACACAATTTTGTCCTTCTATAGTGGAGACACAGTCGCTCAGGAAAGATTTCTTAGTCCGCAAGATGAGCTTTTTTCCCTCCAGGCCTGCCTGACTAACGTCTCCAGTTTGTACCGCAGCCAAAAAGGTCTATTCTGCTCAACCTGTGTTATCTATGTTATTCACTCCACTAATGTTGTGTCATGTACAAGTCTGTACAGGTCCTTTACTGGGTGAGTCTTGAGCATCTCTGGATCTACATTCGGTTGCCCAAAGATGCGTTGCCTCCTGTGATCCAGTGCCTCTCAGTTTAGCAGGATATGCCCGACTGTTTCTGGTTCCTTATTGCAGAGTCTACAACTGAGGTCTCCATTATACAGGCCTATCCTGTTGAGATGCACTTTAACAGGTGTATGACCAGTCAAAAGACCTGTTGTTAGCAGCCGTTCCCTGCTCATGTGTAGTAGTTCTGCGGCTCTTTTGTTGCATGGTTCCGCAATAAATTCCTTGCCATGATTTTGTCATGGAATTGTTGCCCAGTAGTGCTTATGTTTTTCATAAACTCAGTCTTTGACGTGGCTTCGGGTTATACTTTTGGGTACCCCCAGAGCCGGTTCTAGACCTATGAGTCTTGCTTCTGATCCTCCCCTAGCAAGTTCATCAGCTTTTTCATTGACCGCAATCCCTTTATGCCCTGGCACCCAGATCAGTTTTACCTTATTCCGGACTGCCAGCAGTTTAAGTTCTTCGAGGCATTCCCAGATCAGTCTTGACGACGCCTCTTCGTTTGATATCGCCTTTAGTGCCGCTTGACTATCAGATAAGGATCAGCAGGTGACTGACGTCATTCGTATTGTTTTCTATAGCACATTGGAGTATGGCATACACCTCTGCCTGAAACACAGATGCATACTCCCCCCCCCCGGTAAATACTATTTGCTCTGACTATCAGAGTAGATCACTGCTCCATTGCCAGTTGCGGTCCCGCCTGCTAATACCTAGCATAACCATTCTTCCATTTGAGTCTTTCTGGAAAGTTTACTTCGAATGGTCTGTTTAGGCTATATCGCTTTTACCATGTGGTCCGTTCTCATGTTTAAGACATCTCCACCCACAAGGTCTACAATTGCCATGTGTCCCGCCGTTTTATTAGTTTTTGAACTGTAGCCTAAAGGCACTCATCGTGGCCGCCCCCTGTATCACAAGGTGAAGAAGCGGGATACATAAGAGGGCCTCCATGGCTGCATTTGGAGTGGTCCGCATTGATCCGGTTATGCCCAAGCAGGCAAATCTTTGCACCTTGCCTAGTTGTAAAATGGCCTTTCTTTGTTGTGTCTTGGGCCACCACACTAGAGAGGCATACGTTAAAATAGGTTTTACCACCATGTTATATGTTCAGTGGTGGTACGTTGAGCTTAGTGATAGATATAGTGACTTTCATCAACAACTCTTAGCTGCAGCAGATAAAAGAGACTTTCCAGATGTTCTGCAGATTTTATGGGCAACTAAATACATTCATCTAAATTTTGCAAAAGCGGCAATTCAAAGTGTACGGAGTCCTGCAAATAGTGTTGATGCGTAGCGATGTTTCAGCACCTACAACGTCATCATGAACAGAAGGACCAGGCTGTTGGAAGAGAATGTAAAAACGACAGCAATGTTTACTTTTATAAGTAAGACTATCTCATACATAATGTTGCGCCAAAAGTAAGAACTTCTTTTATTTTACAAATTTATTATTCTGTTGCTGACTTGAAGATTTGTTTTTGGTTTTAGCGAATAAATGTGAAATTTTGGATTTTTGGGTTTTAGTTTTTGCGAAATTTGGTTTTTTTTTGCAAAAATTACGTATCCCTAGTGATGAGATATCTGTGATTCTAAAGTTTCAATCGAAAGAAATTTGTCATGTCAATAGCACGATTTCCCCGAGGCAGCACCATATTTTGTACTTCGTTTGTAGCTCAAGTGGAAGCAAATTATCTTTTGCGAACGTCTGGACAATTATTTTGATAAAGAACTTTTACTTTCAACAACAGTTTTTCTCTGGAATATTGTTCAAATTATGTAGTGAGTAAATTTATGAAGACTGCAAATATATTCTAAAGTTATATTCCAATAACCTTTGAATGAAATTTCTTTAAAAATCCAGACTGTCCATACAACATATGAATGTGATGTATAATAGTTCCACACCAATTTATTTTTATGGAGTTTTTCTGTTGTAGCAAGTTATTAGTTGGTTAATAATTCTTACTTATTTTCTGCGTTTTTTTTTTAATATTGATACTAGAATTGGCATTTTGTAAAAATTGTTATTTCTATTTAAATAAGCAATTAATTGTATTTCACATACCCAATCTATTGAATAGTAATAATAAGATTTAAATATATACAATACCTTGCTACATATTCTTCACAAACGTCTAAAAATATAAAGAAGCATTCATTATTAGGGGTGTATGCTTTGTGAGCCCGCAACATGGTTCCCACTTGTTTCAAAGTAACTAAATCTATAACATGTATATCAATTTCTTGAGCTATCGGCGGTGGATCTAGGGGATTCCTAATTATATAACCTTGAGGCCACGGTCTGCTATTTACATATAGATATCTGAAATAAGTGAATATAATTAAACAACTAACGTTTCTAGATGTTATGGAAATACCGATGATCGGGGCTTAAGCCCATTCCTATGATATGTCCGTGCAAATCGATCAGATGGTCGATTTTATCAAATTTATCAGCCACGGCATCAAAATCCGTCCAGTTGGGCTCCGGTGGTGGAGAATTTGATCTTAGTAATTCCTTTTTCCGTTCTTGTAGTACCAGGCGTTCTTTTAATGATGGTCCAGGATCCATACGTTTGGGAAACATAAACGGTTTTATCCTCTTAAAACCTGAAAGCGAGAGCACTTCCACTAAGAGAATTTAATGCGTTTAGAAGGTTTTTCTAAATTATTTTCTGATTATATTTTACTCGTAAGCACCTTGAAGCACTTGATAAGTTTGATTAAATTTTAAGCTTACCAATTTGATGTGGTGTGTATGTTTTAAAACCAGTAGTAAAAATTAAATACTTGTCATTAAGTACTACTTGATCAGCATCCTCGTTGCTTTCTATGCCTAATGAGTGCTCGTCAGTATCATCATCGTCGTCGTCATCATCGTCAGTACTTATACTACTATTATCATCATCATCTATTTCAATATCACTATCGACACTGTCGCTATCATAACCGTATGCGTCATAATTTTGGGACTCTACTCTTCTATAATCCGCGCTGTATTTAATTGGTGTAGCGTAATCGAAGCTGTCACTTTGTTTTCTCCATAATTGCGAATTACGTCGAGTCGCTATATGTACTGCTAAAATTACAAGATTTAAATTACTAAATACTACGGTAAAGAGCTATGAGAACTTCCAAAGTAAAACGTGAGTGGAAATTATTGAAGCTATAGTTGAATTGCTTTGGCAATCGCCATGCGCCAATAAAATAAAATGTCAAATTTGAAATGTTTCAAAATTTTATGTCAAGTACTGTCATAAATAATAATATTCCAAGGCCAACTCTATCTGATATCGCTACGCAATATAAGGCCGTCACATACCTTCGATTTACATTGATGATTTTGATTCTTGTAACCTCAAGCAAGGCCAACTGTATCTGACATCGCTGGCGCGATATAAGGCCGTCACATAACGAGATTTTTCTGATTCTTATAACCTCAAAATGTTTATCAGTATGTGGCGCCATCTAGCCAAAGCACAATAAAATGCTTGATAATCGCTGAGCATTTTTAAAATCACATGATAAAAATATGCAATATGATTGGATTATATCAAATTACTGTTCTGTTATTAACATTTGACTGATATGACATTTATTTAAATACTACACACATTGAATCCTTTCATTTAATGTGTGCTACATATTTACTATCAATATATTTTAGAAGTTACGTCGAGTACCAATAGAAAACTATATATCCAGTTTTATCACGGAAAAAAACGTGGCTGTTCTGGGTCATTTAGTTCTTACTAACAGTCTGTGATAAAGGGCAAGTAATTAAGTATTTCGGAAAATAAGCATTGAATATTCGAAATGTAATATAAGAATAATTCTTAGTAAATAGCTATAATTTTTTGCATTTATAGGTTAAATTTATATCTTAATATTTGTAAATGTATAAAATTCTAATGGAATAATTGCAGGGTTGAAGTGAAGCAGACGTTATTTGGTCTTTAATATTAACATTACGTATGTGAACTCTAAGGTATTTGAGGGCTGATTAAGTACAATTTTAAAAAGGATACAAGTGGATTTATTATGAATATTTGGACATTGTCAATTTTTGTTATGTAATTAGACTTGAGCCTGTTGAATAAATAAAGATGCTATAGTAATTTTAAAATGCTCTAGTTATTTAATTATTACCAATAATGCTCCTTGTTATCATCATAAGGTTGAGAAGTGCCAACAAGAAACTGATTAGTGTTATAAGCAAATTTTGGTCTGTCTTGAAGTGTGTGTGTAGAAATACTAACGGATTTGGTATAGGCAGCACCAAAGAGTGCATCACTGTAAGTAACTAAATTAGCAAATTGTAATAGTGCCAAAATGGAAAAAAAAGTACATCAAATATGTACCGAAATACACAGAAAAAAGAGGTTACTGAATATTACCTTCTTAACCAATGCCATTTGGAAATAATCTATATTTCTTTTAATAAATATTTTATAAGGCAATAAATATTGGGATGTGGAATAGTAAAACTTTAAAATCTTCCAAGACTATTGAAAGCGGCGATTACGTAAAAACACTTTACAACGTAATTGAATTCTAATTAGTGTTCCCCTTTGAATTGTTATAAAAAGTTAGAAACGCAAGTAAAATTGTAATTCTTGACACTACCCAACAATTTTATTATCAGCAAAACTTTTTTAAATTATTTTAAAATTATTAATATTAATTGTCCACTTTAAAGTTAATGTTTAAAGTGGTGTTTTAATAAACATTCAGAAATCATTTCTTTTGGGTACTATTAGATGGCGCCACATACTGATAAAATTTTGAGGTTACAAGAATCAAATTCCTCAATATAAATCGAAGTTATGTGACGGCCTTATATCACGCCAGCGATGTCAGATACAGTTGGCCTTGCCTCAAGATATTGATCCTTATGTGGCGCCATCTAGTAATACCCAAAAAAATACTTTCTGAATTTTTATTGAAATAAACTTCAAAATAACACTTTAAACATTAACTTTACAATAATTAATATTAATATTCTTAAAATAATGCAATAGAACGAAATAAAATTAAAAAAGTGTTGCGAAAAATGAAGTTGTTGGATAGTGTCAAGAATAACAATTTTACTTACATTTCGAAGTTTTTATAAAAATACAAAAGAAAACACTAATTATGGTTTAATTACGTTGTATAGTGTTTGTTTGGATTTTGTATATGAATTCTTGGATTTTAAAAATGTTGCGGTACTAACGTAATTAACGCTTTCAACTGTGTTGGAAGATTTTGAAGCCTTTTTATTCCACATCGCAATATTTGCCTCATAAAATATTCAGCCAGTCTGGCGATGATAACAAGGTGCATTATTGATAATAAATATAGCATTTTAAAAATTACTATAGCATCTTTATTTATCCAACAGATACAAATCTAATTACATGACAAAAATTGACAATGTTGAAATATTCATAATAAACCCACTTGTATCCTTTTTAAAATTAGAGTTCACATATTTAGACATACTGATAATATTAGTGACCTAATAACGTCTACCAAAGTGCTTCACTTCAGCCCAGCAATTTTTCCATTAGAATTTGATATAGTCGAGTCGTTTTCGCAGCCGACATGGCCAAAGTACGAACTGAAGACGACGATTCAATACCACTACAAATTTCTCCTCGGTGAAAAGTTTCATTCCTGTCTCGAGATAAAGTTAACCTCGACGTTTAGCATCTCGGTTAACTACTTAATCCCTCGACAGTAATGAAACACTTTCCACCTCGGTATGTAATATACTATTGTAGGTTATATTACTTGACAGGTAAAATTTTGCAACATTTCAAATTTGACGCCATTTTAATTTAGTGGCGCATGTCGGTTGCGAGAGCGACTAAATCTACAAATATTAGGATACATATTAACCTAACAATGCAAAAAAAATATAGCTATTTACCAAGAATTTTCCCTATGCTACATTTTGAAGAATCATTTTCCGAAGTACCTTGCGAATTACTTGCCTTTTAGCGCAGACTATTTTGGTAAGAACTAAATGACCCAGAACAGACACGTTTTTTCCATAAGACAATTAGATAATATAGTTTTCTATTGGTCCTCGACGGAACTTCCAAAATATAGTAAATATGTAGCACACATTAAATGAAACGACTGAATATGTGTAGTGTTAGAATAATTTAAGTAGAAAAGAATATGGAATAGACGAAATAAATGTCAAATCAGTCAAATGTCAGTAATAGGAGGTTTGATATAATCCAATCATATTGCATATTTTTAGCACGTGATTTTAAAAATGCTCAGCGATTACCAAGCAGTTTATTATGCTTTGGATAGATGGCGCCACATAAGGATCAATAATCTGAGGTTATAGAAACAGAAAAATCGCGTTATGTGAAGGTCTTATATCGATACAGTTGGCCTTGAATATTGAATATTCATACCTTTTTGACATTTGTCATAATTATCTTTTGACTTTTGTTATAATTATCATCCAAACAATATAAATTTGTCAACAATGCTTGGGTACTACACAGAAAAACCAGTATTAAATAATAGTATATTATGCAATGAGCATTTAATGATAGCTATTAAGACACGAGTAAGAAAATTACAATACGAGGCGAAGCCGAGTATTGTAATGAATACGAGTGTCTTAATAGCCATTAAATGCGAGTTGCATACACTATTTTTTCTACGACACCATAATAAAACATTATTTTTTGAACATTCCATTTCATAAATTGAGGTTAAAATTTTCCATGCACCTTTGCGAATTTAGCTGGTAATAAATTGTTCGTGGTTACTAAGGCTTGTTCCATAATTTCTGGTGGACTCAAATTTTACATTTCACTGTCATTATCCCTCATTTTTACCGTTTATATTTTCTAAAACGCACAAATTTTAAGTACTTACTTGTAAATTGCATAGAACTGTCACATTTATTTAATTTGTTTATCTGTCAGATATGCAGTCGCCATATTGAATATTGTTTGAATTTTGGAATGTCGCATTCCTATTGGATATAAACTTGTATCGTAATGAAAAATCTGTATTCCTATTGGATATAAACTTGTTTCATAATGAAAATCTGTATCGTAATGGACATCATTAAAGTACAGAGTCGGCATATCTAATAATACACTTAAAGCATGGGAGTAGAAAAAATATGTATAATAGATACAGAAATGTAATATTCAATAACTTTGTCTATAAGTGTTCATTTTTTAATTGGCTTCCATGATTTAATTTTATTGTTCGGAAATTGTGCCATTAGAAGGGAATTTCTAGTGGCATTGAATCGTCGTCTTTAATACCATACTTTGGTCATGTTGGTTGCCAAAACAATTCAACCATATTTCTAATTTCCCATGTTTTAATAAATTTGATTTAAACAATTTTATAGCAATAACAGTTTTTCCATTTATAATTGTATCAATATCTTTATTTAATGCAGATAAAGTAACAAAAACCAACTTTTATAATTTAATTATGTTGAATTGACACTGGTAAAATATTCTGTTTGTTCTACATGTATTAGGTATTGCATTATGTACTTTTATAAGCATTAAGTAAGAATGCAATGAAAATATATTAAAAAAAACTCTTGGTCTGAAAGATAATAATATACAAAAGCAAACTGATAAATAAATCATTTACAATAGTAAAGAACAAAATTAGAAAAATAAGAATACTTTAAGACATGAAGTATCCTCAAAAGGAAAATATTGTCCAATTATTAACATTTTTCAGCTTTAATAGGAATGGAATTCTTACTAACCTTGATTGCTAACACTTGGTAAACTAATATCACAGTGACTAACAGGATTTCCATGTTCTAATACCTCATTGTCTTCCTCCTTTACATTGATGTCTTTCATATGTGAAGATTCTTTGACATTTTCTGAATTTGGTAAACAATTTGCGACCATTATGGCTCTTATAGAACTTGCATTCCTATTATAAAATTTATACAAATTTTGTGTAATTGGCACATGTTCTGAATCTACTTCTTGTGAAGCTTTGTTGATCCATAAAACTGAAGTGCTTACTAAATGTGCCAGCCAGTGTAAATCTCCTGATAAAAGGTGTCTATCACTATACCATGTTCCAAAAATATCATAAGGCTTATTCACTACTCTACACTGCAAATCAAATCCATCTGCGCAGATATTAATGTTATAAAATTATAATGACCTTTTATTTAACTACCTTGTAAACTGAAGACGGCAATCTCTCCTGAAGTACTATAAGGTGATCCAAAATGTACCCCAGATACTAGTAACAGAGTATCTGATTCATTAAATTGAGAATATTGTGTATATTTCCAAGAAAACGTTTTCATGTCCTTATTATACTTAATACTTGCAGGATATGTTGAATCCCATACCTAAATAAAAGTGAATTCAAATATAATCTTGTCCTTAATTGATGCAAGTCAACTTACAAGGATGTATCCGTCTTTTGAACATGTAGCAAAGTACTTTCCATTATGAGCAAAGCTAACATGTAACACTTGATTCGAATGGTCAGTGAGTGTTTCAGTTAGAACAATAGGAATATGATAACACAGTCTTTTAAATTCATGATACCAGGAATTACCTACTTAAAAGCAAATGGTAATTAGTACCAAAAAAAAGTTGTTTTTACTTACCCTGGTGTGTGATTGTCCTATCTACCCTAAAATGTGTATAAAATAATTCTTTCCACAATAATTCGTCCCTACTAATTTCGTACCATCTCTTACATGTTCCAGAAGTGATAAGAATTTCATTGTACTTTAAATATCCAAAAATTTTAAGTAAAATTGTTGTCGGTATATAATTCCAATTATTGTCGTACATAATTGTAAGTTATTTATGTTTTACATTTCAATCAATAGGTCAATCCGTACGTCAAACTAAGAAACACATTCAATGTTTATTATTGAAAATAAAAGCATTTTTATATATGTGCACAATGTGTTGTACTGACGGTTGTTCCTGGTCGCTCTTACCAATTTTACCTATACCACAACAACTATATTTATTTTTGTAAACTTGGAAGTGCGGAATATTTCGGGATTATTTACTTTCTTTACATAAGATTTTTCTTTAAAAACAAATAGGTAAACGTAAGCAGATTCACTATTATATTGCATTTATGAAACATTCGCATTTTATAAAATATATAAATTGTTTGGGAATATAGTTTAATAAAATATTTAAAAATAATCAGATATTTTTATAGAACGAATTTTCACCGCTCCGTACGTAAATTGCTCTCTTGTCATCATACTTGTCATAACTGTTGCCAAATTTACAGCGGTACGGCTGTCAAAAGTGTTGCATATGTTGTGGATTACAAAAATTAGGGCTCTAAAATTTAAAGAAGTATGACTGTTTCAATGAAATTAGATGATTTAGTGCAATCAGTAAATCTGTATACAGTTAACAGTACATTTTTTCATGGTTACGTATTCCCATTTATTGTATTATATGCAAGTTGGTTATATGGATGGTGTGGTGTGTATGGTTTCACTGAATTTTATGAGGGAGGTTTTGTTGGACTAGCTGTAATCGGTTGTTTACAAGTACTGAGCTGTTTATGCTGTTATTGGTCTGTACATATTAATTGTTTATTTTCATGTAAAGCGGTTAGTAGATTAAAAAAACCAAATATATCTATACACCATGATTGACTATTTGTAGGAAAAGGATCCTCGAAAAGCTACTGTAGCTAAAGTCATACCAACAGCTAATAATGGGTTTTCTGAATTAGTACGTTTGCGTCACTCAAAGGTATGTTATAATATAGAATAATATTTTACAATCATTAAATTAAGTTTAGAAGCGTACCAAGCATTAATTTGTGCCAGTATAGTCATATAGGAAGTTGTAGTATAAAAGGCAACACAATTTTAAACATAACAATAAAATATTTTACTTTGCAATTCTCTAAACAAGGGGAGTTTGAAACAAGATTAAAAATAATGCCAGCGATTAATAAATATTTGAAGGAATTTTAATTTTGTATTACATTCTATCACTAAATTATACATTTATATATTACAATTATGACACTGTTTTACAGACTTCATATTTTGCAGAATGGAACTGATATTTGGTTTGTCTTCCAACAAACAAAATATATTTGGTGTGATGAAAAGAAATGTTTTAAGGGACTGGAATTTCCAATTAACAAAAGTTTCTCAGAATACATGGCATGTAAAGGTTATCAAGAAGATGCGGACATTACTGATGCAGAAGTATTCTATGGAAAAAATCATTTGGATATGGTCGTGCCTGAATTTATGGAATTGTTTAAAGAAAGAGCAGCAGCTCCATTTTTTGTTTTTCAAGTATTTTGTGTGGGCCTTTGGTGTTTAGACAAGTATTGGTACTATTCAATTTTTACACTAATGATGTTAATATTGTTTGAATGCACTTTAGTGCAACAACAATTAAGAAACATGGCAGAAATTAGAAAAATGGGTAACAAACCGTACAATATACTAGTTTATAGAAATAGAAAATGGAGATCTATCTCTACAGATAAATTAATACCTGGAGATATTATATCAATTACTAGATCTCAACAGGATAACTTAGTACCCTGTGATGTTTTATTATTAAGAGGACCGTGTATAGTTGATGAAAGTATGTTAACTGGAGAATCAGTGCCCCAAATGAAGGAGGCTATTGAAAATTTTGATTTAAAGAAAGTTTTAGACTTGGAGGTAGATGGAAAGTTGCATGTATTATTTGGTGGAACGAAAGTAGTACAGCACACACCTCCTTCCAAAGCTGTGACAGGCTTGAGAGCCCAAGATAATGGCTGTGTTGCATATGTATTAAGAACTGGTTTTAATACATCTCAAGGAAAATTACTTCGAACAATCTTGTTCGGCGTAAAACGAGTAACAGCAAATAACTTAGAAACGTTTGGTTTTATATTGTTTTTACTTATTTTTGCCATTGCGGCAGCTGCGTATGTTTGGATTAAAGGCTGTGAAGATCCTGAACGTAGTAGATATAAATTATTCCTCGAATGCACACTTATTTTAACGTCGGTAATCCCTCCAGAGTTACCTATCGAATTGTCTCTAGCTGTTAATACGTCATTGTTAGCACTAACAAGAATGGGCGTTTATTGTACGGAGCCTTTCCGAATACCGTTTGCCGGTAAAGTTGAAATCTGTTGTTTTGATAAGACTGGTACATTAACTAGCGATAATTTTATAGTCGAAGGTGTGGCATTGGCTAAAACAGGTTCAACTGTTACGCCTCTTTCTGAAGTACCTATAGAATCAGTACAAGTGTTAACAACGTGTCATTCCCTAACACATTTAGATGATGGGTTAGTGGGAGATCCACTAGAAAAAGCTATATTAACTGCTGCTGATTGGAATTTAACAAAAGCCGATGCTGTAATACCAAAGAAAGGGAAAGCAGCAGCATTAAAAATATTCCATCGTTTTCATTTTTCATCAGCATTAAAGAGAATGTCAGTTATTGCTGGATATAACCAACAAGGATCTCTAGAAACAATATATTTAGTGACAGTAAAAGGTGCCCCCGAGATATTAAAAAGTATGATCTCAAATCCACCTGATAATTATGATGAAGTCTACTTAGAATTATCAAGGAGGGGGGCTAGAGTATTAGCTTTAGCATGGAGAGAATTAGGAAAATTGAGTAGCCAAGAAGTACGAGATTTAGCACGAGAAGATATAGAGAAAGATTTGAAATTTGCCGGTTTCGTTATTATATCATGTCCTCTTAAATCTGATTCTAAAAATGTCATAAAAGAAATAATCAGTGCCACTCATAAAGTGGTAATGATTACAGGCGATAATCCACTGACTGCCTGTCACGTCGCAAAAGAGTTAAATTTCTCACAAAAGAAACCAGCTCTTATACTTACTGAAACTAAAACCAATTGGGTATGGGAATCAATAGATAAAAATAAAACAATTGAACTCAAAGATGACATATTAAAATTGATTTCGAAATATAGCTTGTGCATCACAGGTGATGGTTTAACTTATCTTAAAGAGACTAATCAAAACTTCTTATTGAAATTATTACCTCACATTTCCATATTTGCTAGATTCGCGCCCAAGCAGAAGGAATATGTTATTGTGAATCTTAAAAATTTAGGTTATACAACATTAATGTGCGGAGATGGAACGAATGATGTTGGTGCTTTGAAACATGCTGATGTTGGAGTAGCTATCCTGTCAAAGGCTCCTGAAAAGATACCAGAAAAGAAGGAGAAAGATATTAGAGAAAAATTGGAAAAGGAGAAGGAGAAAGAGAGGAGATTACGAGAAGCTCCGCCTCCGAGAGGTCGCCTGAATCATTCTATAAGAAATAATGAACAAAATTTACAGACTGTTCAAGAAAATTTGCAACGATTAATGAAAGAAATGGAAGAGCAAGAAGTTAAGATTGTAAAACTGGGAGATGCGTCCATAGCTTCGCCTTTTACTAGTAAATTATCTTCAATTGTGTGTAGTAAGTTCCTTTATAATTTTATTACTTTATATATACCGTATGTGTCAATTTTCATTAGGTATAGGGATTCAATGTTTACGTGCGATTTATACGTATACAAGTAATACGTGGCAACGTGGCACCCCTACTGTCCATCACCAATCCCGACAACAATCGACATCACAACGATTTTCTCCGATCTTCCCACTTCTCTCCACCAGATTTTACATTCAATGTTTAGCTGCGAACACGTTGCGATCAAGTCTGCAATAAAAGCAGTCTTATTACTGGAACGGGAAACATCAAATCGCCGCCGCGATCTCCTGATCTAGTAGTTTATTATTATTTTCAGAATTCTTTTTTATTTACCTTATTAGGGTTATTTTTTAATTTTATTAGAATTACGCCTTTGTTTGTGTCATGCAGCGTGAACGCAGCTTAATAATTGTCTGCATTTACTGAAAGGAAAAAGAAAAACAAATCCTTGCAACTCGTAAATATTATTTCTGAACGCATTACAAACACCCAAGCCGGTGGTCGAATAGTCACTGCTAACCACGCTAACTTGTATTTACGAGCATGCATCGGTCGTGCTGGCACTGGAAAGGAAAGAAGGGGTACTATGTTTCCACGTACTGTATGGATTAATCGCCTATGGCTAATGAAAATTGACACATGCTGTATATATATTTTTTAAAGAGTAAAGTATGTGGTAAACGTAAGATTATATAAAGTTTTCTAGTTTTTCACATAAAGTGCTAAAGAAATATTTATTTGAAGAGTAATATATTTCTTTCATAAAATACTGTGCCTTCACTTAAGTTTTTACTTAAAGTAGCCTAGAATTTTATTATAAGTTGGCAACATTGAAGATTATTAATATTTTCTGAAGTAACTCATGTCTCTGACTTGATTGATTAATTTACCATTTGTTGCATAATGACAAGAGTATAAAAACTGATTAACACTTACCAATTTCTTGACTAACTTACGAAGCAATTCATTAAACTGAAAATTGATGACAACGCCTGGGGTGCGTTTGTTGTCAGAACATACTAGACAACTTTTATGATATGAACTGACTACACCCCAAATAAATGTTGATAATTTTGAAATAGTAGATGATTGAGATAATAAATTGATAATGGAAGGAAATTTATCCTGTTAAAAATATTAATCCTGTTAAAATATATTATTGGTAAGTGTTAGCATACATCAATATAAATAGAATTTGATTGCCTCCAATAAAACATGAAATCTGCAGTTTAGTTGTAATTCAAGAGATTGAAACCTACAATTGGTATTCTAGTTAACGACAGATGACGCTCCTAAAAAATAATTATTTTATGTAATTTATTTCGGTACTGCATAAGTTAGTTTACATATATTTTTTTCTATTATTTGAAAATATTAAAATATCTTTATCTAATAATTGACAAAACAATTTTTCTAAATAAGAGATTCAAAATTTCATTTAATTCCTACCCATATGATCATAAGACTTAAGGTCTATAGTTGCTTGCAATCATTTCTTCACAAAAAACTGTTAAATCAACTAGGCACACAAAGGTACTCTATTTATTGACTATAAATTCCAAGAGCTTCTTCTTTGAGTAAGATTAATGTCCCGGGAATATTATTATTCAAATGCAAGGTGGGAAGAGGATTAATTTTAGTGAACAAACTAGAAAATATCCTAATGTAAACATTTATATATAGCACAGATAATATACAGGCTGGCGCACCACATTTCCGTCGGTTTATATACGAAACGTAGCAAAATGTTTTAACAATTTGCCACTTTAGAGGCACGTTTTAAAATTATTTTGAAATATACAGAGTGATTCAATAAAATGTTGCACCAAAGTGGTGAAAATTTAAATTGAACACCTTGTATATTATGGCATATTTTGATACTATAGGCTTGATGAAAGCTACTTACTGGTATATTCCCTATACCTAACTCAACCTGTTTTCGAGATATTTGACTATTATTGAAAATGTAGATCAAAATTTAAGAGGCATTTCTGTCTTACATATTTGAGCGAATTATTTTGAATTGTACATTAAAGACAAATAACTTTCTTATTTTAAATTTACTACCATATTTAAATTCTAATTTTAATTGTTTTTAAAACTGCATTAAGACTTCCTCTTATAGATTTTTAGTAATTAAGGATTTTGAATTAATCACTAATTTATTGCAATTTATTTTTCAAAAGTAGGCTTTGACGGTGTTATTATTACTTCAAACAGATACATTATTTACTATTATTACTAAAAAAAACTATATTAGTAATTTAGGATTTTTAATTTCAAACACTATTTTCTTGCAATTCATTTTTTAAAACGCTAATATTTATTAACCTAACGGATTGGTTTTGTTCATTTAAAAAATGGCGAATATAACAGGTGTCAGTTTTTGATGTACTTGCAATGTAAATATTTTTTAGCGATGATTTTGAAACATCGAAACAAACTTATCAAGTTTAACATGATATGAATTTAAAATTACATGTTATTAATACTATTTTATAATACAGATGTCTAAGATGATCATATTGACCCATATGGCCGCCTGTAATCACGTTATAAAAATTCCTGTATGCATATACTTATTGATCCAGTTTTAAGTAATATTTTTTTTCTACAATACCTTGATTTTGCTTTACTTGAATGTTGTAAATAAACAGGTTTTTATCTATTTTGTTTCTTTTATAATTGTTTCTTAAGAAAAGACGTCTACAATATGTTGTGTTGTAAATTGTTGAAGTATTAATAATCTCGATGGTACTAAATCAGTTAAAATACGTTCAGATCCGATATAAAGTAGATTTAAAAGAACAATTAAATACAAAAGTGTCAGAAATCACTACAGATAATAATTGAGAAGAATGAACTGATCACTAATACTCATTGCTTTCATTCAGCAGGCGGATCGGGAACCGATCCCGCTCCAACCGTTCACTTCACAACAGTTGACTGTACGCTGGACAGGACAGCTCACCTTTATGTCATCGTCTGTCATCTGTACTTTTCATTGCTGCCATATATTAAAATTATAGAGATTAAACCGAATAAACAATAATAATAAATTGTTTTTCTGCATTAAGGTTTGACGTTGTTTTTAGTGGAAGAGCTGGTTTTCCAACCCCTAATAAAATACTGAGTGAACTCCAATATTATAATACATTTATTACTGCACAATACCTTTAATTTGCTGTATCTTACTTTTCTAGTAACTTTCTTCAGAAGTATGTATTAGGTTGGTCTTGGAATGAATCAATGTCGCATGCGTACAGAATACGCTCACCAAGTGAGCATAGAATTTTTCCGCTCACAAAAATGGCGACCGCTCCTGAACATGTTCAGAGTGAGCGCTCGTCTACGGGACATGATCACTGAACAGTTGCGCAACTGTTGTGTCTGCTGAATGAAAGCATTTTTTGCTATTAACCACTGATACAGAGGTTTTTACAATTTATTGCTATATAACGCAATACACAATATAATATACAAATTGATTCACCAACACAGTGATTACATTACATATGTTTTTATGAAAATTGTACCTACATAGTGCCAAATTAGTTTGTATCATTCCATTTTCACTTTGTTGTTGTTTCATAATCATGTACAAATCTTTGCATGTTTACTTTACCATATTTCTTCTGAAACTATTACAAGCTTATAATTTCCAGCATTAAATAGAAACTATGAAATATAACCAGTTACGATATCATATCGATTGTCCTCAGTGGAAATGTTTTACAGAAGCAGATTGTGTTTCTTTTGAGACCGAAGTAAAAGGAATAACACATCCCATAACTAATAGTAATAATTTTGTCTTTATATCGCATTGCAATGTCTTTATTTTCATATTCTGGGCATAACACAAATATTTGCATTTTCTTTAAAACGACTCTCGATATCGCCTTATATCTGTAAAATTCTCTTTTAAAAATTATACACTAACATAGGCGATTAACTTATTAGCACATACAAGCTGTTAAATACGGAAATACTGAATATAGATAGTAGTGAACGCGATAAAATGAATAACTTAAATATCCACATATAGCTACAGGCGACCATATTTCTTTATAGAAGTCACTTATACTGGACAACTCTGGTTTGTAAATTAAACGTTTAGGCCCGTCATATTGGACGGGCCTAAACTGGACCAAGTTACCTAACATGAAAATCTTTCAATTGCAATTCGTAAATCAATTACAGACACTTTTTAATACCCTTATGCAAAATAAAACTACTTTGATGATATAAATAAATTAAACAAAAAATAAAATACGAATTATCATGGATACATGAAATACAAAAAGAAGGATATTGGGCAAATTCCGCTGTAGAGCAACTGCAGACACATGTTTCAGACTCGTTGGTCATCGTCAGTACGGTGTAGCCATGGAGTAAGGATGTCGGATGCTGTGCTCAGACCTGAGTATCTTCTGACTAGTAGCTGCAAATGGTGGTCGGTCATTCTGATGGTCTTCCGCTTATTGCTTTTATCTCCAAAGATATCCTATCTTATTCCTACACTACATTGTACCGGCGATGACCAACACGTCTGAAACACCTGTCTGCGGTTTCTCTACAGCTGAATTTGTTCAATATCCATCTTTTTGTAAATTAAACACATACAGTCTACCCATTTAATGATTATTAGACTTATAATGTCAGTTAAAGTAAATCTCGGTACGTCAAGTAGAGATACTCATTATATTCTAAGTGATAAACCTTACTGCTGTCATGGGGCAGAAAAATTAATACCCTGAATAGTACCATTTGTTGGAAATGTTATTATTGAAACCTTTCATATGTTTGAAAAGTAGTTTATTTACATTTTTTTATGTTACATATAATTAAAATAGTACATATTGACAGCAAATATAACACATACATGGATAGTATTTGCCTGTTACATTAGGTAAAACGAGGTGCTGTATATTAAATTTAAAGCCGGTTTTTTTCACTTTTAATAGAATTGTTTTAATTCTAAAAGATATAATTGTTAAGTGAATCAGTGGTTTAAGCCTATATATATTACAGTCGGAGCATCCCTTTTCTTGCTTGCACTCTCTTCCAAAATAAATAATTGTGGAAGCAACAAATTATTGTCTGTGCTTTTTTAAACCTTTAGTCCATATTAGAATATAAAAAAACTTTAACAAATATTTTGCAGAACTTATGACATTAGAAGCTTGTTCAATAACTGTTAAATTATGAATGACGCGACATGTATCAAGTAAAAGCTAGGCAACACAGTAAAATTTTCAGGTACGCCATCGCCATAAAATATAAATATTGGATATTCTTGACTGTTGTAGCAGACACTTCTTGGTGAAACATTTTTAACTTCATACATTAAATAACTTAAAACACTTGGCTTGTTTCACTATCAGTTTATTAACAATACTCTGACATATATGTTTCGATTGTTAGACCATTATCAAAGAGATATACAAATCTAACTTAAAGTCTATAAATGTTTGTCGTATAAACTTGTCTGTTCTTGTGTGTGGTGGGGTGTATGCACTGTTTGTTGAACCAAAGGTGGTTGTTGCACTTGTGGACTTTAGATTTGTATATCTCTTTGATAATGGTGTAACAACCGAAACATATATGTCAGAGTATTGTTAATAAACTCATAGTGAAACAAGCCAAGTGTTTTAAGTTATTTAATGTATGAAGTTAAAAATGTTTCACCAAGAAGTGTCTGTTACAACAGTCAAGAATATTCAATTAGCCAGCAAAGGCAAACTAGCAGCTTTATATCGTAAAACCTTACTTAAACTCCATAAGTGCAACAACCACCTTTGTTTCAACAAACAGTGCATACACCCCACCACACACAAGAACAGACAAGTATGTAAGACAAACATTTATAGACTTTAAGTTAGATTTGTATATGTCTTTGATAATGGTGTAACAACCGAAACATATATGTCAGAGTATTGTTAATAAACTCATAGTGAAACAAGCCAAGTGTTTTAAGTTATTTAATGTATGAAAATAAATATTTGAATTTATTATGACATATTCTGGAAGAGAGAGTGCGTTTATTGATTATTAACGAATTATTATAAAGACAACTACTTCAACAATTAGCGGTGTTTCATAGGTTTGAATAAAAAGAAAGGATTTTCGAAGATAGCAACAACCATACATATATTTAGAAAAGATAATGAAACAACGTTTCTTCTATTTCAGTTTGCCATATCATTAAACAAGGAAGATGCACCTTAGTTACTACATTACAAATGTTCAAAATATTAGCGTTAAATGCACTAATATTAGCGTATACACAATCAGTATTATATTTGGATGGTATCAAATTAAGGGACATGCAAGCTACTTTACAAGGATTATTACTAGCAGCCTGTTTTCTTTTCATATCTCGTTCCAAGGTAAGTTTAAATTTGTTCTTACTGTTTGATATATCTCGCATGTTGTTTATTTTAATTTTAGCCCTTAAAAACCTTGTCGAAGCAGCGCCCACTTCCAAATATATTCAATTATTACACCGTACTTACTGTATTATTACAATTTGCGGTGCATTTCATATCGTTGGTATTCCTCGTTCAACAGGCTAAGTTAAACAGTCCGATGTAAGCTTCAAATAAAATTAAGATATCAAATAAATACTTATTTTGATGTTTTAGTGATGAAACAAAGAATACCACTGTTCCTATCAAGTTAATGTCTGAAGAGGAAGAGGATGAATTGTTTGAACCAAATATTATAAATAGTACAGTGTATATAATATCAATGGCACTGCAAATTTCAACTTTTGCTATTAACTACAGAGTAAGTATTTTCGATCCATAAAAAGTTGAAGTATTTATTTGTATAGACTTTTTTATTTGAGGAAATATTTGTGTATTATCTACCTAGCTATAAAGGACCAAAATTTGGAGAATAGTAATATATTATTTTTTCTACTCCCATACTTTAATTGTATTATTAGATATGCCGAACCTGTACTTTAACGATGTCCATTACGATACAGATTTTCATTATGTTACAAGTTTATATCCAATAGGAATACAGATTTTTCATTACGATACAAGTTTATATCCAATAGGAATACGACATTCTAATATTCAAACAATATTCAATATGGCGACTGCATATCTGACAGATATACAAATTAAATAAATGTGACAGTTCTCTGAAATTTACAAGTAAGTACTTAAAATTTGTGCTTTTTTGAAAATATAAACGGTAGAAATGAGGGATAATGACAGTGAAATGTAAAATTTGAGTCCACCAGAAATTATGGAACAAGCCTTAGTAATCACGAACAATTTATTACCAGCTAAACTCGCAAAGGTGCATGGAAAATTTTAACCTCAATTTATGAAATGGAATGTTCAAAGAATAATGTTTTATTATGGGGTCGTAGAAAAAATAGTGTATGCAACTCGCATTTAATGGCTATTAAGACACTCGTATTCATTACAATACTCGGCTTCGCCTCGTATTGTAATTTTCTTACTCGTGTCTTAATAGCTATCATTAAATGCTCATTGCATAATATACTATTTCAGCACATATGATACCGAAGCAGCAAATCTGTTTTTATAAATGCTTTGAGAACAATTATACCACTTTTTTTTTATATATAAGAGTTAAGGTTTTATAATTAGACTTGAAAAACGTGTATCCAATTTTAACTCAACTACTTTGTGACCAAAATGGGCACAAATTATATGACAATTTTATCATATAGTTAACACAGTTGGCAATATTAATATCACAATTTTGTTTTTACGATGATGTTCTGTCAACATATACATACGAAGTTTATTCTTAGTTGATTATAACACTTCTATAAAGTAACAAAGAGCTTTGTTAAGGCTGTCATTGTGGATTTTATAAAACCATTACAAAGTAATTTTGTTGATTTCACATTCTGCCATTTTATAAAGCTTTTCTGTATTATAAAAAGAAATGACGGAGTGTATCCTTAGAAACCATAATTATATAAATGAATGTCTTAAGGGTCCTCGCTAGTGGATCTGTCAACAATGGCAAAATAGCAGATTTTATAATCCAGATATTTTTGTTGATTTTAAAGATGGAGAAAACCTTTCAACGTCAACTTATGAAGAATTTAGTAATCTACCCGGCTGAAGAATCAAATTTAGAAAAAAATTATCGGATTACAGAAAATTAATTAATATGTCAAAATATTAAAAACCAGTTTTCTCAAAAATCCTTCGGAGGAGATTTGTTTGCTTGGGTTCACGTTTTAAATTGAATAGATAGCTACCCGGCTGTGCACTTATTTGTCGTTCAACTATTCTTTATTTTGTTTAAAATGAATATAAAATAAATTAAAATTAGGCAACCCACATTACAATGAATTGTTATTCTGCTATAAATATTTCCCGCAGTTACAAATGTGTAAATAGATGGTCATAAATGAATTTTTATTCGGTTAGATATTGAGTTATTATTTCAAATATTTATTATATGTTCCCTATGTGTAAAAGTACTCGGACATCCTTGGCTTATTAAATTATGTGCTATGCAACCAATATTACATTTCCCATTCACTAGCGAGGGCCCTTAATCTCGAACTTTAAAAAGAGGCAAATGCGCGCAGACGGCAACTTCAAAGTACATGCCAAGGTCAGTTTACTGATAAAATCGGTTTTGCTTACATGATTTTAAATATTTTTGAAGCTCTATAACTTCCAAAACTAAACACAAGCTTAAAATTTTTTTGCGCAGATACTCTTTCTGTAAGTAAACTATGCATTAATTATTTTTTTTTGAAATTTTAACAGTCTTTGAGTAATTCTAATCTGGCAGATCTCCTTACTCCATAAATTTGGAATGTAAAATGACTACGCAGATTATAAAACAGTTTAGGCTTACAAGAAAGTGTAAAATAACTTTTTAGATACTAAAGGAAAGAAAGTGTAAAATAACTTTTTAGATACTAAAGGTGGCTACATACATGAACAAAACATCGTTGCGCGACGAAGTTGCGGTGTGATGAAGTTTTGAGGTGCAACAGAACATCGTCGCGTAACATCAACGCGAACATAATGCCGTCCCATCGTTCTTGATCAGTTCATGAATGTTTTCCAAGCGAGATGGACATTGCGGCTGCAGCGTATATAGTCATGCATTTAGTGGAAAAGAAAAAACGTAGGCCAAGACGTTGGTGGCAGACACAATTTTTTTTAACTTTATCTGCGATGCTATGGTGTTCCACAAAATTACTTTTCCTCGATAAATGTCGAAGAATTATTGTTATTTGGATATCTGATAATGGCGAATATTCTTGGATTCATTTCCTTCTCATCAAGAATTTGCTTACTCGTATCTGTTCTAAACAAAAACACTTATAATTATTATTAGTGTTCTTGTTTAGTATCAAGGCACAGACTCCAATTAAATTTCTTCTCTGTTCCAGCTGAATTTAACTCCTTTTTAGTTAAGACTACACAAAACATCAAAATGATCAACTTGACAAAATAAAATTGCCTTCGTCACTTGTCTTTGGCATGGCTAAGTAGATAATATAAAATCTCCCCTCATACAAGCATAATAGTAGAAAATATATTAAAATCAGTAAAAGATGGTCGTTTTGAGATTCCAAACTTGTGCCTTATATGTGAAATCTTCCAGGGTCATCCATATATGGAAAGCTTGATACAAAATAAAGCATTACTTTATAGTATTGTTGGGTCAACTGGTACAGTAGTGGCACTAACATTGGGCTTAGTGCCTGAGTTAGCACAACAATTTGAAATAATCGACTTCCCACCTGATGTAAGTATTTTGTCCTAGATGCCTTTACATTGCATTTAAATCTTTTTATTTGTTACAGTTTCGAATAATAATTATACAAGTGCTGTTCGCAGACTTCTTCTTTTCATTCCTAGTGGACAGATTATGTTTATGGTTATGTGGAGAAGGGAAATTGTCTCCATTATTAAGTAAATCTTAAGAATGTGGTGTAACTGAATTTCTCTTATATTAAAAAACGAGGAAAGTCTGTATAAAAACTGTATTAAATGTATAAATGTATTATATTTATTTACATTTTCCAACTTCATTTCGAAAGATATTTTCGTAGGAAGATTCCAGATTTCTTTCTTCCTAACGCAATTACCATTCCGTTATTTTATAATAAATATATAATTATGTAATTGTTTCAGGTTGTACAAATTTTTATTTAAATTCAAGCATGGATACTACTTTATAATTATTTTAAAATTATTTAATATTGTTACAATTATTTATTTTTTTAATTACTTGTTTAGAATTATGTACGAGGGCTTGTTGATAACTTCATAAAAATGGTTGCAAATACGTATATGTGAACGTCCTTTTCAAATTAACTGTAGTCTTGTATGACTAGCCATCAATTTTCATAGACGTAATGCAATTTTTTAAGAGAATCTGTTGATAAATTATCTTAAAATACTAATATTGGGAATAGTTTAACGAATTTATTACTACAGAAACCGCTATTATTTATTTGAAATTAGAATGGTACAGTATATCAATAACCCCTCTACTACCTCCAATTATACTTAAATGATTATACAAATAAAATAGTGTTCATTGGTGATTTATTTATTGCAATATTTGTGTAAAATTAAAAATGTAAGGGATTTTATAAATTAATAAATTTTTTGCAGTGGATATATGTATACTTTAGAATTTGTATTGACAGAAATAAATATTTACACAATAATTAAAATGTATACTCATCCTATTTTATGCATAGTTCTTTTTGTGTAACTTGGCTTATATATTTTGTAGCTACCTATTCACGTAAACCCTGACACGGCCCAGTCATTGCACTCCTTGTGTTGGCATTTGAATAAATTTGAAGTCGATTTATATGTTCACACTTGTATATATTATGTGCTATACCGCATGTGTAAAATCATATTGGGGGTAGGATATATGTATACTACAGTGGCTTGATATATAACAGTGGCGACAGCGCCCGGGTCTATTTTCTATTGGTTGATGAAAAATCCGCCATGATGAGTCGAATGTCAAAGTTTCTGGCGTTTTGAACGTGTTTTTATGTATACAAGTCATATAATCAAGTATTTTTTTTTCATACTCTTCAAATATGTTTAAAAAGTTTCGTTTTATTATTTGTGTAATCACAGGTTATATTTATTTCCACTTTTTTTTCTTAGAATTCCTATTATCTTCAGTTATTTGACAGTTAATTGACATTATTGACCTAGTTTAGTGTTTAGTGCCTAACGATAAATAAAATATTACTTGACTTATCACATTACAATAAGGTAATTATAAATATAATATACATATACAGTAGTTTTAAAATTTTAAATGGCATTAGAATTAGTAATTTAATATTTAGTGATATAACATTATATTTTAGATATTGCAATGCCAGGTTGTGCTGCAGTTAGTTGCTCTAATTCTTCAGAAAAAGGATTAATTATGAAACGGTTTCCAAAAGATCCGGAAAGAAGGAAAGAGTGGGCTGCAAACATGCATCGTGGTAATTGGAAACCAACTGACTATAGTGTGTTATGTGAAACATATTTTGAAGCTGATGTGTGGGAGAAAGTGAGGGTTGATGGGACAAGAAAATTAAGATGTAATGCAATTCCTACAATATTTACTCACAAAAAACCTGTTATACATAGGAAACCACCAGCAAAAAGAGTAACTGCCCCATTTACTTTGGAAAAAAACAGTTGTTATGACTTGCGATCCTGACTCAAATTCAACCAACTTTGATGTAGAATCTATAAAAGAAGAAACTAGGTATATATAAATACATAGTAAACTAGTATTGATCATATATTTTACATTTATATTTCAATTTTTAGCTTAGGTGATGAAGCGGAATCAACAGTTGAAGATGCAACAAGAGATAGCAGCCCATTACAAGACTTACTTCTTAATTATAGAACACAAGTGAGAAAATTACATGCAAAACACCACCGATATAGAAATGTTATCAAGAATTTAAGACGACAAGTTGGAACTTAAATTATTAAAATCAGTCTTTAATGATGATCAGATATCTGCATTAAAACAACCCAGTAAAAGATCCCGGAAGTGGTCATACCCAACTGTAAAAAAAGCCGCAAAAATACGGTTTTCCTGTGGTAATAGTGGATATGCTTCTATTCGTACCTTGCAAAGGCATTTGCAGAATTTGAAATTTGAAAGTGGTATATTATATGAAGTATTTAATTCTTTAAAAATTAAAGCAGAGTTGTTTAAAGAGCAGAATAGTAAAAGATTGTGTTATTGTGCTAGATGAAATGGCAATAACAACATCTAAATTATATGATGTAAGTAGTAGTAAATACATTGGAGATGTAACTTTGCCTGGCCATATGGGAAGTGCAACACATGCATTAGTTATCATGCTAGGAGGAGTCAGTCTACGTTGGAAACAAGTTGTAGCATATTATTGTACAGGGGATTCAATTATAGCATTGCAATTTAAAAATAATTTGAAACTTATTTGTGTTTCTCAGTATTTAAAAAATGTGACGAAAGGAAGCTACTACAATTTCTAAATATTTTCTTAATGTAATCAAAAATTGAGAAGAGAAAATTTATGATCCAGTAGTGTTACCGACCATTACACATAATGTTGCACAACTAAGTAATAGTGAGATGAACTCATTGTATAATGTTAGCTGTTATTTGATAACAAGTATAAAGCGCACTTCGAGGACATGTAGTCAATGTTTAACATCACTAGGGTCAAAAATAATTTACCCTTTGCTTCAAAGAAAAATCTCTATTTTTTTGTAATAATAGTACTTTTAATTTATTTGTACAAATGGAAGACATATTTCGTAAACATTATGATGCCGTAATAAATCAAAATATAAATCTTTTGCAATTTTACATTAGTCAGTTCCAAGTGATTAACACGCAGCATATTTTAAATTGCCACAATATGCCTAAAAAAATATATGTAAGATTTATTAATTTTATGTTAAAAATTAAAGGAAAGAAGAAAAGTGTTAAAAATATATATGCTGGCAAGTCAGCTGCTGCGCATTGAGCTGTATGCTATTATAATTTGATGTTTTTTAGTAAATTCTACCCAAGTTGAATCAAGAATGTATGTATATTTGTTAATTTAATGTTCAGATATTGTAGTAATGAGTTGAAGCTTTCAAATGAGAACTTAAGACATATATTGTTAAATAGAAGTTTGTGAGTTACAGAAAATGTAGATAAGTATGTACACATGTAATTCATTTTTTATAACAAGTTTTTAAATTTACATGAAAAAGAAATGAATTTTTGAAAGTTTCCTTTTCCCTAATTTTCTAGAATAAGTGGCTACACTATTTCAAATGCTTAGGTATTCAATGTACTAATAATAACTAAATAATTATTAATTATAATAAACTGAATATATGTTAAAATTAACATTTTATCCCAAATTCACATTTGTCTCTACCAGAGAAATAGAGTAGGGGAGAACGCGCTTAAAGATGCGCCAACTAAGTTAAATTGAATTCCGCCATTTTGAAGGTTGCTCACAAGCCTTACAAAAATGTTTGGAACAAATAACTTTATTTTTGGACCAGGTCCACGTTTCAACATTTTTTCCTAGCACATCTAACCACATTTTCAATGAATCACCCCGTGGAAATCTACAAATAGTGCAGAATTAATCGCGCTCTTAAAGATGCAATTCTTTCATTCTATTACGGTAATATTTATACCTAGCTCAACAATTCGCATGTAAAGTTCATTGACTTAGAAAAATGTAAACAAACTTACGTATGAAAAGAAATGCCTTCCGGCTTAAATCTTCGACTGTTACTGCAGCCCAACACAGAGCACGACATGTTAATAACACACACAAGTCCTTTTTAATACAATTAATTAAAAATAACCTCCAAGCTTGACAATTACAACAACACAAGTGCCAATTACCCTGCAATAGAGGCGGGTTGTGAAATCGCAGTCTGCTACTTTGTCACTGCTACTGGTCAGTCACCGTTAGTAACAGTGACAGCAGCTTTAAAGTAGCAGTTCTCTCAGTAGTGTTTTATAAACCCGCCCTTTCACGTGAACGCCAAGTCTGTTACCATAGGAAGGGCGCAGTTATATGCAATACGTTTTTCCTCGACTTGCGACTTGCGACTAGCGAAAATAACCGCTTTCAGTAGTATCAGTGAATATAAACAGTGACAAAAATAGCTGCTTCTTTTCACTGTGACTACCGTGTCACAGTAACAGTTTGTCACTGCTACCGAAAAATAGCAGTTTTTCCCGACACTACCCTGCAAAATGGCGACCACAATAGCGTTTGCTTAAAACTGGATGCGCACTCGTCGAAGCGCGTTCTCCCCTACTCTATTTCTCTGGTCTCTACGCAATTTTCGACACAAGATGGCGACCAAATGTTGTGTGTCGCCACTGTTATATATCAAGTCACTGTAATGTATACTAGGCACACCGGCAACAACGCCCAATCGTGGCCGTAGTCATGGTACAAGAAAACAAGATATGCTTTTGCGCATCTCTGGATGACGCGCATTTATCGAAAAAAATGTCACTTGACAACTCTGACTGAACTCACTGACAGAAAGCATTTTCCAAGACTCCCTTTAACAACTAAAATTGTATCTGGAGATCGTGTCGAACAGCGTCGTTCTGTGTTTGTGAAAGGAGGGGTCAATCGTAACAATGCCTCGCTACACACCAGAACAAAAACTGCAAATTATTAAATGGTACTATAGTGTCATTCTGCAAAGGATTGCATAAATTTATTTCCGCAAATATTTGCAGACAGACCCGTACCCTGTGAGCAAAGCATATTACATATTTTGAATAGCTTTGAAAAATGTCTTTGTTTAAATAAGTGCACAAAGTGTAATCCTAGAGAGGTAAATCCACTAAAAGCTGAGGAACGAGAAAAGCGGGATATAATGATTTGTAGCACTCTCGAAGTAGAGGATACGCTATCTACCAGAAGTGTTGCTGAGGAATTTGGTGTGAGTAATAAAACCGTCGCGAACATATGGAAGCGAAATAAATTAAAATGTTTCAAATACTCGAAAACGCAAGAAATATTTCTCGATGACAATTTTAGAAGAATGGAGTTTTGTGAAACCGTAATGGAAAAGACAAATGAATCGTCATTTCCATTAAATGGAAAGCACAATCCTTCTGTTGTTCGATATTGTGCTCGGGAAAATCAGCACAGATATTTTGTTAAACACGCCCAATATCCCCAGAAAGTGAATGTCTGGGCAGATATTTTGAGTGACCATTTGCTTGGTCAATTTTTTATTGATGGTACGTTAAATGCGGACAAATACCTCGATATGCTACAGAATCAGATACTTCCCGCTATTGATAATACCGGAGTAGATCGGGATATTATTTGATTCCAATAGGACGGTTGTCCTGCACATAATGCGGTCTTGTAAAGCATTTTTTAATGAATACTTTTCGTGATCGTCTCATTAGTGGAACAGGAAACATTCGTTGGCCTCCGCGATCTCCTGATCTATCGCGAAATGGTTTCTTTTTGTGGGGATACATCAAAAATAAAATATACAGTGCACAAGTTTGCAGGCTAGAAAACTTAGATATTTTAAGAAGGCTAATCATAGAGACTTTTGAATCCGTAACAGTCGATGTGATTCGTAATGTAAGAGAAGATTTTTATGATAGGCTCGGACAATGCCTTGCTGCTGAAGGAAGCATTTTTGATCCTATGCAATAACATTTTATTTTTTAGTATTGTTTATCACAACTTTATTGAACTAGTAGTACTAGAGGTCGAATGCGCGTCATCCAGAGATGCGCAAAAGCATACCTTGTTTCCTTGTACCATGACTACGGCCACGATTGGGCGTTGTTGCCGGTGTGCCTAGTATACATATATCCTATCCCCAATATGATTTTACACATGCGGTATACATTGAGCGTATTCAGCCGGCACAACAGTTGCGCAACTGTTCAGTGATCATGTCCAGAAGACATTCGCGCACTCTGAACATGTTGTGTGGCGGTGTTGTGACCGCATGCGCCATTAACGCACTCCAACACCAACGTAACACACAATTTTGAAGAAAGTTACTAGCAAAGGAGATGAACAAACTAAAGCAATTGTGTGGAAATAAATGTATTATAATATTGGAGTTAACCGAGTATTTTAATCAGCGTTGGAAAAACCGGCTTTCAGTAAAAACTACGCCGAAACTAATGGAAAAAAACAAGTTATTATTGTTGTTTATTCGGTTTAATCTGTATAACTCTAACATATGGCAGCAGTGAAAGGTACCAAATGGAAGGTGATCACATAAACGAGAACGGGCCTGTGGACTCTACGCTCAATAGAGTGACCGTTTCGGGATGTGGCATTTCTTTCTAACTCTGGGCGTTAAATGTAGAATTTAGTACAAAAAATACCAAAAACGGTCACGTTGACTCAACTGTTGTCAAGTGAACAGTTGCAGGGGGAATTGGGTAATAGCTATTTGGGGCTGGAAATTGTGAAATGTAAAATGCTAATATGATAAAATCTTTATTTTTGATTCTAGAAATCGTAAACTTGCTACTTACATACGTTTTATTCCATATTTCTATGGACGTCATTCAATGTGTCTAGTAAAAGATGAATTAAAAACTGCATATAGTCAACTGATAAGAAGTACTTACAATTAATTTTAATATATTCGATTAGTCGGTGTCGAGGGTTTTGAGTATTCGGCTATTCATATAATTTTGATTAACTGCTCTTCAGCTTCTTAAATATAATAAAATTCACCCTTAATTAATCTGTGGTTACTTTTGAACATTGGTAATAGCAGCATAAAATAGGAATAAATATTAGATCTTTTTTGTCAATTTGGGGTTGGTTACACTGGTTTTCATGGACTACCTCGTTTGTGATTGGTTCTAAACACTATTCAAATATGACACAAATTAATTTCGAACATGTTTCTCGGGTAATAACAATGCTTTTGTGTTTTAAACTGTAATTTTAGCTGGATATTTGTAAACGAAGTATAGAATTAGATATCTAAAGAGTTAGTTCAAAATTCCATGGTTATAGGATTATATGACTATCTCGAAAATGGAAACTGATAGTATTAATGTTGGCGTGAGACGCGTGAATTTGCGACAATTAGATCCAGATCTCAGTAATGCACTTATTGTTGCTATAATAATTGCCAAACAACGACCTAGGAGATTCAATAATCCCAGAACTAACGACACCAAAGCAGTATGGAATTTTACTGTGAGGGATTCACCTCAAGATTACATCAATGTAACATTTTGGGGAGTGGGAGATGAAATTTTAAAATTTAGCGACAATTTTCAAGTTGGCGACATAAGTAAAATATACCATTTGTAGCTTATTAAATCTATATTGTGTTTGCTTTTAGTTGAGATTACTAATCCAAGAATTGTAATTAGGGATATGGATGCATATGGCGAACAATTTCGTCCTATGGTAACATCTCCTTATCATCTATACCTGTACGATAATCGATCAAATGTAGTGATGCACGACAATAACATACATAACAATTATAAAAGGCTTCTTTCATTACCTACAAAACCCCTAGCAGGATTTGTCACGCTTTCAGACATTCAAAATAGTGGACCTGGACGAGGTATTTTGTAGCATATGATCTGTCAGATGTATGCTAAACTTTTCCTTTAGCAGGTTATTCTGTTGATATTTTAGTAGCAGTTAAGTCTATTGGTAACTTAAGAAGTATTAAAACCAAACAAGGAATTGAACAACAGGTTCGAGATATCATAGTCTTAGATCAAAGTTGTTCTGCAGGTGCCAAAATAGCATTATGGGATCCTGACTTGATAATACGGTAAAATATATATGTTTTATACTATATATATATGTATATACATACATATGAACTTTTGTTATCCTAACAAGCATTTCTTTATAGATCAAAAATATTGTATATTAAATATTGCTGAGGAATTGCGAGATTTCATCCAAAGTAGATGTTGCCACTTAGTGATGATTATATTTAAATTTAGTAGTTGCGTCTGTTGATTTTCTTGTACTGATGGAACTATTAAGTCTCTTTGTATTGTTTAATTTGGCACGTTCCAGGGTGCGTTAACTATTATCTAATGTTTTATTATTGATATTTGAATTGCTATCTGTGCCTTAAACCTTGATTCCTTATAGCCATGCAGGCTTCAGTATTGCTTTATAAATAAGATATCTTTTTTCAATAGTTGAAATAAGTCTAATGGTTACTTTCCTGGAATTTAGATCTAACTGTTTTCACTTCATAAAAATATGTTTTCTCCACGTTCTTCTATGCTTGTGTGTGCATAGATATTTTACATCTGCTACCTGTGTCAATTCGATATTATTTAAAGTGATATTGTAGCTTTGGATTTATAGATTTTGTTGGAGATTTCTGAAAGCAGATCTGCTATTTATATTATATATAAGATTGAACTAATAACACTACTTCGATGTCCACCAGCAATTATAGGGGGAAGTGATATATTCATTTTTCTGTTTCAATAAAATAATAATAATAAAGACATCCCAGGTATATGTTTAAGCGGCCATATCTTGGCAACTTTCTCATGTAGTCAAAGTTAAAGGAGGTTAAAATAAGTGCCGGAAAATATTCAAACATTTTTCCACAATTTTCATTTCACGGATTTTAGTCTACCCTCTATGTCTATGTATGAAACAAACCATAACATTTAACCGGAGGTGTATTTTTAAACTTTTGACCTTTCATTAATTTTTTCATTTATGGATGTCGTCATCTTTTTAATCATCAATAAATCTATGTTAAATATGTAAGCAAATTCATTGTGTTAAAAAATGAATTTAATTTTAGTATTAAATAATAATATATAATAATCTTTATTAGCAATTGCTATTAAAATGGAGCAAGGCTTGAGAAATTGTTGGATGTCATGTGTGGGAGACTAGAAACCAGTACAAATTAGTTTGTTTTACTTCTCTAGTAATTTTCTTAAAATTTCGTGTTACGTTGGTGTTGGAATGCGTTAATGCGCATGTGAATCAGAATACGTTCGCTTAGTGAGCGTATAATTTTTTCGCTCACAGAAATGGCGACCGCTCCACAACATGCTCAGAGTGAGCGCACGTCTTCTGGATATGATTACTGAACTTTCTTTTTCTATGAGTGCAACTGTTGTGTCTGCTGAATGTGACCAGTGATTGAAACTGCCTTTTGAAAGATGGCATCTTAAATATTTCAAGTCATTAAGTAATGAATCGTAAACTTTATAAATGCTGAAAGTGAATCCTCTCTCAAACAGCGCAGTTCTATGAGCAGGAGGTGCAATAGCATATGTGAAATGGCATAAATCACGACTATGTAGGTCTTTTCGAAATGTGATGCGTTTATATAAATATTGCGGGCTTTTAGTTAAGAATACGTTATGATATAGTATTCCTGACTGTAGGACTCCTCTTTTCTACATATTTAACCATTTAATGACTCAAACTGACGTGCTATATGATCAAACTTCCTCAAACCTTTAATATACCGAATACACAAATTTTGGACACCTTAAATTCTAGAAGTCGTAGCCCTATCAATATTCAAGCCATAAAGTGCAGAACAGTGATTAAACTGAGACAAAACAAGACAAACATTCTTTTAGTATCATCCCTTAGACATGCTCTCTGACGATAAATAAGTGTCAGATTAATGTGGGCTTTCTTAATATATTGAGATACGTGATCCATAAATCTATCTAAAGTAACATCCAAATTTTTAATTTTCTCCATTAGGATGATATCGTTGTCATTAAGTTATTTAGGATTTCCCTATGAAAAGTTTTACTGCCAAAAAATAAAACAGCTGATTTATTAGGAAGAGAGAATGCTTAATGGAGAAGTCATAAATTTGAACAAGATTCGATCGTGCGTTAAGAAAATTTCAGAGAGGTGGAAAGGAGCAATAAAACATCATCAGCGTACACGTGAATATTACAATGGTTTAACAGTTTATAAAAATCGAAAGTATACATTGTAAATAATAATAGATCCAATATAGAGTCCTGAGGAACACCACTAATGTTTTTATGCAAACTTGACGTTGAATCTAAAATTGTTACCATTTGAGCACGATCTTGTAAGTAGTTGCCCAAAAAGTCGGTTGCATCTTTAAAGAATTGTACAACATAATGAAGCTTAGATAATAATGTGAGGTGATATAATATCAAAAGCTTTTGTATAGTCCAAAAGTGTAAGAACTGTCATATCGTCCTTTTCGCCAGCCGTTTCAATATCATTAGAGAATACAATCCCGGGATTAGACTATGTGGTTTCTAATTGGACTCAAATGAAAAAAAAAACTTATGTAATTTCTTAAAAACTATTTATTAATATTGTTGCTCAACACAATACACAATATACTAAAATAAGGAACAAAAAAGACAATACAAAAACTATTTAGAATTTCGAAAATACAATCGCAGATATATCAAAGCATCCAATGTTTGCTCAGGTTCTACACTGGTTGGAGGAATAGACAATAAATATTTATATGTTAATTCTAAGTGATATTCACAAACACCTCCATTTTCGAACAGGCTCATTTCGCGTCTAATACTATTTACCAACCCCGATTCATTTTGTACTTCATGATGTGGGGATTCCATGCTCTTATTAATTTCCAGCTGTAACTTTTCCTTTAGTGACAGTTTTCGACCTTCTAAGCCAAAAAACGGCAGTTACAGAAAAAAATATTGCTCTTATTCTGAACATGATTGTAGAAGACCGGTGTATTACTGTCAGAAGCATTCAAGCAATTTATTAAAGATTGGTGTGAAAGCAATTAACATTATTTTACATAAACACTTGAAGGTCCTAAGTATTGTTCTCGGTGGATTCCCCACAACTTGACTTCAATTCAAAAAGAAGACCATGTGCGATGGAGCAGATTCACACTAGATCGCTTTAACCATGGATCGTCTTATTTGGTGTACAACATCATCACAGGTGATAAAACATGGGTATACTGCTATGAAAAAAAAGCAACAATGGATAGTTTGGGTTTTTGAGAATGAGCCGGCTCCAACAAAAGTTCTTCTTGAGAAAAGTCGCCACATTTTTTTGGAATAACTGAGCATGTTTCCACTGTAGCACTAGAGACGTACTGTTAATTCAGAATGGTACACTACAGTTTGTTTGCGTCAGGTTCTCCAAAATGTTTGCGAAAAACGTCCAAAAGGAAGGAACATCTTGCATCAAGATAATGCTCGGGCCAACACTGCCGCTCGGATAGCTGAGTCATTTACCGTACAGTCCAGACCTAGCACCTAATGACTTCTTATTTCCGCAGGTAAAGGATAAATTACGGGGTTTACGTTTTACATCGGCCGAAGAAGCAGTTGATGCCTTTAAAAATGAAGTAAACAAACTACGGCCAGAAGATTGGAGAAAATGTTTTTAAGATTGGTTTTCACGGATGCAAAATGCATTGACTGTGGAGGAGAATACTTTGAAAAATTATAAATAAATATTTTTGGACTATGTTTTACTTTACCAGGCTCAGCGGAAAAAGAACAGCTCTCGTATATTCGAAACATTTCAACCTTACTTGATAACTGAATATTACACATCGATTTCATTCATAGGCGTAACTAGACCTCAACCATGGGGGGGGGGGGGTCACTTCATCAAAGATATGCTGTGATCGTCCATTTTTCGAACCCGTTTTTCTTTCGCATTTGTCAGCATTGGTAGTGGTTCTATTTCTTTTCATCAGAGTGTATTAAAATAATACATTTGTCAATGCTTTAAAATTAACAAGCATGACCCAATTTAATTTTCTTTCTTTACGATGGGAGGGGGGGGGGTTCTAACCCCCGAAATCTCCCCCTGGTTACGCCTATGATTTCATCACTGTCTATATTAACTTTTTGTTATGTGTCCAATCCGTCATTTTATTTGTTATTAGTTAATTTATCGAGAATATTACAAATTATCAAAAAGTTGATTTCTTCAGCATAATCAACAAGTCATCACCACGCACCGCAGCGCAGTTGATCACTAACCTCTGTAGGGCTTCTCAGCGAAACCCACAAACTATCATATTAACCTGTTCTCAATTACCGGATGCTACTTTACTTCCTATTGTAAGGAAATATGTCCCACAAAAAAAAAGAGGCAGACCGGGCGACGACAAAAACGAGATGTAAACAAGTCGTAAATATAACATCTCACAGATGGACGGCGTTAGCAAGGAAGAGTCCAGATTTCCTCTGCTATATTACCGAACTTATCTGGTACATTTCGAGAATTTTTCATGCAGATATATATGTGGCGATACATCCCGGGGATGACTAATTCCTTAAGTAGTCGTCGCGCGGAACAGACCAAAGAGGCAGTTAAATAAATAAACATAAATAAATAGTTCCTTGAGTGGTAGTCGAAGAATAAACATAAATAGTGAGCGGTGCAGTGCAATAAAGACATAAATATTACCGTGTCATATAAATAGTAGTGGTAAATAAATACGTGTGTTAATTTAAATCGTAGTAGTTTTAAGTGCATTACATTTATTTTACATTTTTATATTTCGATTAGTTTTATATTTTTATATTGTAATTAATTTTACGTGTGTGAATATACAGACTGCTTTAAACAAAACATTTGCACGAGTTGTTTATTGCGAACCCGAAAACACAACACTATATTCGTTTTTATATCACAGTATTCGATATCCAAATGTTTCCATTTTTATTTAAATATGTGATCTATAGCTTCATTAATTTTCAAATATATGAAAAATTGTAATTATTTTAGAGCTGGATTTTGGACACCTAGATCAACAGTACTCTTTATAACAGACGTGAGAATTGAATACAACAATTTTCATAAATGTTTTTTACCAAATATCACGTCTAGAACGATAATAACTGAAAATCCACACGGATCTGAAGCAGACGCAACACGAAACTATGCACTAACTGCTCCAATTCAACCGACGGAAATACTGGAACGCCTTTGTTCAAATATAGAAAATAGTAAGTTAAAAATGTTGAATCTTGCTCCATTTTATATAACAATATACTTTCGTCTTGCTAGCCAATTCTATTCAAAACGTGATGAGTATAAGACAAGTATTAGATAGAATGGAATCTGCTTTTAACCCTATGGGAGACGTAAATCGAGCCGATAGCCATTTTACTGCCTTACTATACGTCTTAGTGACGCACTTAGATTTAGATGGATTATCAAGAATTGTCAGTTATAGATGGTATTAATGGCAAATATTGTTTTTATTCAGTTGTACTTATTCAATACTTCCAATCATTTTCAGTTCTCATTGTAAGAGCTTGCTTGCGAGTGATGATCAAGAATGCGAAAATTTGGATTGTAATCTTGGTGGTGATTCAACCGAAGCTGATGCTAAATTTGATTTGCGGGTTAATCTTTCTGATCACACAGGGTCTCTAGTAAATTGTAGATTAATAGGAGACGTAGCTACAACTGTTTTGGGTTGTGATGTAAGGAAATTTAAATATTAAATCAGTACCTACAAACATACGAGGGGAGATTTTCATTTGCCTAGCTATCAAGAAAAAGTGTTCGGCGGAAAATAATATTTATTTTTCGACATATATTCTATGAACGTTCACACATTTATTGCATTGTTTTTCCAATAAGGGTATTTTTTACCGCTTTCAGGTATTCATCCGGAGAAAAACTGTATTCCTTCAAGTACTTTTTTAATTCAGACAAGAAATAATAGTCACTCAGTGCCAAATCGACTCTGTAGGATGGATGTTTCATCTATACAATGCTGTAGTTCACGGGCTTTGTGAACAATTGTCATGAAACAAAATACAGTATTGTGCGAGTTAATGTAAACATGCAATAATTTTTGCACTTTTACATCTTTCCACAGTTGACAGCACATTTATGTCAAAAGTAGCGGCCATTTTGCTTTACTGTTCTGACATTTAGTGAGTAACAACGTATTGCAAGTTACAGACGTGTTGTTTTTAATAGTTTGGTAAGATTATCGTGTTTCTTAAAGTGTTTTATTATGGCTGTATCTAGACTGCTTTAATATTGTTTCCTTCTTATTTTTGAAGATGTATATTTCTCCCAACAAGCGCACAAAAACCGTTACTTTAAGTGAGCATACATCAATGACTCAAAGAGATATTGCCAAAGAATGAGATGTGTGTTTAGGAGCCGTACATACACAAGATTTTAAAACATAAAAGAACAATGGGACGATTGAGGTGAATAGAAAAGGAAAATTTGGAAGGAAGAGGAGAACAACCAGAAGAGAATCAATCTTCAGCGAGACCTAGCACATACTGGAGTTGTGTTGTCCACAACTCTACTGTACGAAAAAGACTGATCGAAGGTGGAACAAAAACAATTATTGACTGCTGCCATATTGAAAAAAAGATATATTCGGGCAAAGAAATATGTGATCTGAATTGGTGAAGGTTTGAGAAACGTATTGTTCTCTGATGAAAACCAGTTAAAGAAGATGTTATGAGGCTGCTTTTCGTATAAAGGTTCTCTTGTACCGGTGATGTCATGACGAAGTCTTATAAATACAGAGACTTGGTAGAATAAACAACTGGAAGGTGAATTAAGAAAAGCTGATGTATGAATGCTCGAGCAGTTTTCCAATAAGATTCGGCTCCATCTCCCGCGCCGAGGATCATGATGAAATATTTCAAGGACAAAACGATTTCATGCATTGACTGGCCGGGGAACTCACCTGATCTAAATGGTATCAAAAATCAGTGAGCTGTTTAAAAGTTAAACTTCGTACAATCGATTGTACAGCAAAAACAAATCTAATTGAAGCTGTAAAATAGATATGGTTTCGAGACCAGCAAATATCAGGAAACTAAAAAAAAAAAACTTGTTGACTCTACGCTAAAACGTGTTGACATTATAAAAGCCAATGTAAATGTAAATGTAATACTTTTCTCTTCTTTTTTTTTCGTTGTTTGTAACCAATAAGTGATTTATTTAAATCGTCATTTGTGTTCACATTAATTTACAGAATACTGTAATATATTGATCAATCTTGTGTAGTCTTTTTTGCTGTATGCCAGTTTTCAACCTTTGGGTTTTCATATATAAAAAAACGGTCGTTAACGTGCTTGCCTTTCTTGGCTTGTGGACCCACAGCATGATGTTTGTCAGTGAATTCGAGTGATATATGTTTTATTATTTATTATAATTTTCGGAAAAAGTTTTTCGGCGCCTGGCAGAACCACCAAATTTTCTTCGCAAATATGTTGCCGATACAGATTTTGTTCGGAAGTAAGGAATTTCGGAATACAACGTGCTCAAACCTTATTCATTCCTAAATCTTCAAGAAAATTTTCTAATACAGTTGCTTCCACACCTCTATTTCATTGGCAGTGATTGAAATTATTCTTCTTGCATATGGTTTTTTCTCATTAAGAATGCATTTGCGCTTCTATGTTCTAGTTGAATTTTACTAAGTTTTTATTGGTAAACGCTGCACTAACATAACAAAACCCTTTGAATGTGAACCAGATTTGGTCAGTAAACACGAAAATGATACAGTAACTTAACAACAAAAAATTTCCTATTGTCACTTGTTTTTGTCATGGCTATGTAGATACAATGAAATCAATCTCAAGTGAAGTGTGGTGATAACTAAAAAATCCCTACATTATGGTATATTCTTGTTTGACAGATACATATCTATTCTGAATACGTACAATCGCTGTCATTTTGTTTCACTTTGTTGTCGTTTTATTATCACATTTTTTCCTCATTATCCTTACTGATATAAATATAACAACATATCTGTCAAAACCATATGTGCACATTGTTACGACTATACACAGTGCCTATACATGTGTTTCTCAATATTGCCAACTTAAAAATTTAGGCCACGCAACCTTCACTTGAAATTGATCACACTGTAATATAAAAATCTCCCCCGTATGAAAACAGTAGCTAGGTTTACAATGTTTGCCAAATAGGAAACAACAAATGGAACGTTTCTTTCTAATGTATTATTCATTCTGCATGTCTTCGTTATATAGGTTCTTAAACGTAGTATAATAAGTTTTGTGATTATACAATTATTCGACCTCGAGGTTTATGCGGATCCAAGTTTCGGAGTTGTTCGAAAAATCTTGTTATATTAGTTGAAAAACTGATAGTGCTAACTGATTGGATGTCTTCTTGTTCATTGTTTTCCATTGCCATTATGTCATAGGCTCGGAAGATACAAATCTTTTGCGCACCATTTTAAGAAACTATTTCTGACACTATGGCGTGACACTAAACAAAATACATTAAAAACCCCGTTACCAAACTTAAGCCAAACTTGACGTTGTCGTTACAGTTCACAGTTGCAGTTTCTGTTCAAAGTTGAATACACGTCAAGCTATAGAACCATTTATAAACTCCGTTACTTTTGAAGTTTAGCTTTGAACTTCGTCGGGTTGACCAATTGAAGTGATAACGCCTCAACAAATTTCAATTATTGTACATTTAGTGCTAGAAGATCGCTGTTTGAAAGTGAAGGAATTAGCAGTGATAACAATCGTTTCCGAAATAAGTGTTCGCCGAATTCTCCATGACCATTTGGGTATGAATAAAATTAGTGCTAGATGGGTACCGCGACTTCTTTCTGCTTTCCAACGTGAACGTCGAGTCGAATGTGGGCAGTCGTTTTTAAACATATGTGGAGACGACCCAAAACTGATTTTGGAGTCCACTGTCACAGGGGATGAAACAATGGTTCTGTTTTACGATCCTCTATCGAAAAGGGAGTCCATGGAATGGCGGCGACCTGATGAATCTCGTCCCGAAAAGGCGAAAGTCGTTCAATCAACGAAAAGGGTGATGGTCACAATATTCTGGGAATGTGAGGGCATTTTGCTAATTGACTTTAAAGAGCGCAATACAAGTGTGAACGGCAATTATGCGTCTTTATTGCATAAATTAAGGGACAGTATTCGTGCAAAACGTGGAAAATTGACAAAAGCTGTGCGATTATTGCACGACAATGCTCCCGTCCACACTGCCGCCATTTCACAAGCTGCCATCCGCGAATGCGGCTTTCAAGAATTGGAACATCCACCGTATAGTCCGGATATGGCTCCTTGTGATTTTGTTTTGTTTTCTAATTTAAAAAAAGACCTTAGGGGACCTAGTTTTAAGGACAGTGAATTGCAAGCAGCTGTTATAGAACATTTTGATGGAAAACTTCAGATTATTTTTGCAAGGGTATCGAACTATTAATTAATCGTTGTAATAAATGTATAGAAGTTAGGAGAGATTACGTTGAAAAATAAAAATTCTTATATTGTTCCAAGCTCCTTTTTTGTATATCAGGCCGAGAATTTATGGCGCCTACCTCGTAAATATCACATGATCGGTATGTTCGTAGGCTATGTGTATATCTATTTTACTGTTCAACGTTTCCATTCACAAGTTCGCATGAATGAAAAGTTTATAAATGCTATTTCCGAAATTCAAAAAGTACAACAACGAAACCAACAGAACGAACGGCAACTGCTAGCGTCAGCTGTAACCACAACGTTCCAACGTCTAGTTTATAAATCAGGCTTAATACATAAAAAGGTAAGTACGTATTTCGATAACGATGTTTTTAGTGTATTTTGTTTAGTGTTAAGCCACAGTCTCCGAGTAACTTTCTTAAAAAGGATATGTGTAAAAAGGATATGCAATACGTGTAATGAGCAGATATTTGGTGATACTATCAGATATTTGCTGTAAAAGGAGAACAATTATAACTGCATAACTACCCACTGGACTAATTATACTCGTGATTTTCGAGAAGTCCAGAGTCTTTGCACTCAAGGAAAAAAACTGTGACATGTACACTTATTTGCAAAAAAAAAGTTTACACTAAAATTTCGCCCCGCCCACCAAAGAAACACGGACATGCTTTTAACGTCTTTGTCGCTTCTCCTTGACCGTTATTCTCTGTCAAAAACTTTTACAATTAATACGTTCAAAATCACTGGACAGTATTTCCCCTAAAAAGAAGCTTGCATAAAAAAAATATGCAAAAATTTACTTTTCAATAAATAATTAAAACAATACTAAAGGAATTATTATGTACCATTTATTAAACTAGTCTAGCTACCTACAACTTACGGAAAATTGTAACAATCGTTTCCTGGGGCGTTATATAATATGCTATTAATATTTCCAATCACAGACCATTAAAATTTTCACAAAAACATACTTACTATTAGAATTATGTCTTGTCACGTAGACAAATATTTTAAGGTGTAGTTAATTCAGTAACCTGAAACTAATGAATGATAAAAGAATTATTCAAATATTGCTTATTTTACGTAAAGTAGCACTGTTTAGATTTTGACGATTTCGAAAAAAAATTGTTTTGTAACTTACTTTAGAAAAAATAGCACGGTATATTTGATCACTATAATTATTGTGGTAAAAAGTGTTTTTCTTTTTGAGAAAACAAACATATATCCCATTTGTTGGCGACTATTTGGAGGTCACTGTATAGGTCCTAAAAGCAATAGGTATGTTTCAAAATACCGAATGCATTTTAAGCGACAAAGGCTATTGTTGTAAGACCTACTTTTTCACGATTGCTTTAATATTAATAATAATTTCTTGTGATCCATTCTCTTTAAGGTGAAACAATTTTCTGGAATGACGGATACAGAAAAATGTCAATTGAAATGGAAATATTTGATGGAAAGGTGCGCAATACGATTAATGGTATTATGTCTTAATGGCAGTAATCCCTTATCTTCAGTATTAAGCTGCACCTTAGCTTCTCCAAATGAAGTTTCAAATAAACTGCCCCATTACTAACTCTAAATGCTATCAGAACATGGTTAAGTTTTTGGTTTCATCAATTATGATTATATTAAGATCTAAATGTGTAATAATAATAGTATTTAATAATATAAGATATATCTTTGTTAATCGAAATATTATTTTGACATATTTATAATCACTTTTCACAAGAAAATGATTATAAACAAGAAACGTTGCCAGCAGTTAATAAAAAATATACGTGCCAAAAAATAGTATATTTATTTCAATTTTCAGTTTAATACTACAAATTTTAAAGATAATACACGTAAATGTAAATATTGAAAATAGAATACACCAAGACTAATTTTTTTTTATTATATATAACTCTTTCAGTGACTCTATTTCTGAAGAGGTTTCAATAGGAATATTTTTTTAAAATATTTTTTTTCTAAAGAATAATTAACAAAGAGGTAAGTCTCACTTAAAAAAATTAAATTATATAAATTTATTTTATATAGTTTAATAAATTTGATTACCATCCCTACATCCCACCATCCCTCAATTTATTTGTCCACAAACTGATCTTATGCTTTCTTTATAAATATTTTACTTACTCTTATTATAATTATATTTTTTAGATTATACCTTACTTCAGTTTCTGATAGACTTTATTGATATGGTTCGACGTGTGAATTCATAACATTATTGAACTGGTAGTACTAGAAGGTCGAATGCGCATCATCATACATGCGCGAGAGCATATCTTCGTGTACCTAGGACTACGAAGTACTTACACATCAGTGTTGCGATATCTAGAGAACTTTCCCTAGATCTACGGACTTTTATCGTTGATTGAAGGAATACATAAAGATGCGCCACTACATAGCACTGAGCGTAGGCAAAACTGGATCCGAGATCTATAGCGACTGCATCAGTCGTTTGGATCCGAGATTCGAAACAGCCCGAGACAGCGATGATGTTTCTCGGCAAGGAGTTTGCGGGCCGACTTAACGGAAAGACACGCAATTTTACTATAGCGTTGCGCATCTTTATATATTCCTTCAATCAAGGGTTTTATGTTCATTTAGGGAAAAAGGGAATTTTAATAGAAATAGTTAAAAATCTAGGGAAATCTAAGTTTCTTTTTTAAAATTATTAATCACCGGAAAATTATTACAACCGTCTGTATTTAAGCTACCTATATTATTACAATCCATTTTAAAACGTTTTAAACTTAAACCACTGACTACTTGATTTTTTTAGGAGTAGTATGCCATCTTTTTTGGCTCCATTTATTCCGCTTTCATTTGAATATGCACAATTTCTTATGTCAAATACTACGGCGATACCTATTGATCCTTGAATGATTTTATGTGTCTGTGTGCATATGACTTTGGTGTGATCACGTGAACCCAACGTGATCACTGAATCTGTTCAGCGATTTGAATATAGTTAATATTATTAACTATATTCAAATTATTAAATAATTCGTATACACCTTTGTTGAAGTTTCGAAATGCACTAATGTTTTTTGAAGTGAAAACTTCACTGGGCGCGTTGATGCATTGATTGTTGGGCACTGAATGAGATTGAGTCGTCACGCTCGGAATGTAACGCTCGTTCGGGTAAAGTCGGCTCAAGTCGCGCTCGGCTTTGTGTTATAACACTAAGTAGCGGTATTTAATTTCAATTAAATTGAAATTTAGAATAAATACGCGAAATATTGTATTTTTATTTTCTGAAAAATTCTTGTCCGCGTGCAGATGCGATCCCGAGCCGCCCGGGTGTAAGGCCGGCACGTTACTATTAGACCAGCGGGTACTCGTATGAGAATTATCATATTTGTATATATACATGCGTACGAATGAATTTTTGAAGTGAAAACTTGATCAGACGAGCGAAATGTACTAGAATAATGTATACACAATACTAATTAATATATATTTTTTAAATGTAATATAGAACGAAAATGGAAAATTAAATGAATATAGAACGAAAAAAAATTGTATTTCGTATTATTAACCTCGCCTTGATGAAGTTTTCACTTCTGCCGTGTGGTCTTAAGCACACCCATTTTTTTTTTTTTTATTAATCGGTAATTAACAAGCCTGCTCGTACTATTAAATATTTTTGTGACCGTAGAATGACCAGGAGTGGAGTGGAGTTAGCAGATGCCTACCACAACAACATTTTTCGAATTTCGCGGGTGTTTTAAGTTGGCTACGAAGACAATCGGATAGAATGCAGGTAGGCCAATTCACATTTTATTACGAAATTACTAGACAAACCGTGCACCCAAGCAGAAGATTGGTCAAAAAATAGATGTAGAAACATCTATTGATAAAATTACATATCTATTCACTACGTTTGCAATGAAATATCATCGAGTACCGCTTTGTATATTATTCTATTGCGTCCAATGTAGACTTAAAATACCCGCGAAGTTCGAAAAATGTTAGGGATTCGTTTTTTTACCAGTAAATGTTTTTGAATAAACATAATAGATTACGAGAATAGAATTACGTTTTGTAATAATTTAATACTAAAGAATACCATCTTACGTCAACGCAACGGTCATAGAAAAGTCCATGCCTCGAGTCCAGTTGAGTTTTCTCTACAAATTGGTGTAATTATTTATAGCATTGGTTGAAATTGGACCTTAATTTGAAGGGGAAATCGTAACCCCTGCAGTGATGTTCATGATTTTTGTACATTGTGAAATGCTGCCACCTAACATCGCAGTTTGGTACTACTCGAGACTCCGCCCCCTGGAAACGATGATGCTCTCTAATACAGTCTTTGTAGTAAGTGTACACAGTGGCTTTATTGTAGTTTGAGATATCTATTTTCATTCATAATGCCAGCATTGACAACACTTAAATTTATCATCTAAAAGGAAATTATGTAAAAATTTAATGAATTATAATCGGTAAGTTTGTACACTTTCCCTCTGTGGATTCAGATTTTTTTAAATTAATTTTTTAATAGATGTCGAAAAGCCGATCTGCCTTTTGTAACAAACGGTAAATCACATTTGATAAACGAGTAAGTGATTATTTTTTAATCTTGATTGAATCGGCCGTTACTTGCTGGAACTCCATAATAATTAGGGTTAAAGTAAGATACAATTTACAACTAATTTCCAGTATAATCACACTTTATTTAAAAATTACGACATGTTTCGCTACGATGTAGGTATTGCGTTACTACTGTCGTAGTAACGCAATACCTTACTTACCGAAGGTTTATGAGTAATTATGACTCATAAATAAGGCCTAAAATTGGTTGACAAAATTACACTAATTCAACTTATGCAATCAAAAAATTTACTTTAATTAGTTTCCAAAAATTCAAGAATTAGGTCGTAGAAAACATACTTTCCATCGTGGACAAATGTTTTACGGTAAATGACAGGTAACGGGGAGAGGGGTCAGTCCGCAAGACGAATAAAAATCCTATCTATTGTATTGTTTGGGCCCATAATCGCAGCCAAGCCCCTTGATAAAGACTGGCCCTAATCTACTACTATATATTATAGCAACGTTTTTATTTAAATTATAATGTTTTACTTTAAGACAGTTTTCTACTATACTGAAAGTTCTTCACGACTCGATACCAGGAGAAAACCATATTGTTGCTAGTTCTGAAATAGCTTCAATCCTAGACCAAGATAGTGTCAATCTGCCTTCATGTTTAAAATACACCCACAAGGAATTTCCAAATAATAACGCTCGTGCATTGCTTACTTCCCCATCAAAAATGTTAGAAAATTTTAAACGTAAAGAACGTGCAAGTACATACATTTTTAATAAAGAAAGCCTCTGCCTCAAAAGGCGCGACTAAAACCAAACAATTAACAGGGTGAAATCGCTGACATTAGCTCCTTACTACTGAAAGACCAGGCTAAATCGAAATATCAAAGAATAAAAGACAATTCAGTCATAGAGGGAAGACGTATAATTCAATTTTTTCATGTCTCGTGCTTTGAAACAAATCAGTGGTCATGGCATGGATACCTTGGAAAATGTGGATATCTACGACGAAGTTCGACAGTTTAAATTCGATAATTAAGCTGAAGTGTAATATGTGCAACGAATGTTTCGAATTTACCACCAACGAAAATCAGCCCGGAGATCCCATGGAAGTCAACACTTCTTGTGTTGAGGGTATAATGACCATCGGGGGAGGCTTCTACAACTTAGAGGAAGTAGAACTCCTTGTTATATTATAATATATTTGCACAAATAAATATTTTTTAAGAAAGTTTGTGTTTTTGTTTTCCAAACGTGCAAAATTAATGTTCAAGGTGTTATAAAATATTAATAAAAAATATATAAATATAATTTAATATGTCTTTTAATTACATTGTTCCATTTTATAGTGCCTCACATTCTTCAATACACATTATACATTTTCCTATACAAGTCACCAAAATTTTTTTTTTACTGAAACTCATTTTATGCATTTAAACCGGTAACGTCGCCGTTTTTACCAATTCTCGTGACCAGAATATATCGTTCTGCGTTCCACTCACTAGTTCTGCCAGTAATGCTATCGCACTCTTTGCCTTAGAATTCTGGCTATGCTTATTTGATGAAACTGTTAGTTCATACATATTAGGTGGTAGACAGGTCAGTGTGTATCTCCACGGATTATCGGATGGTTCACTTAAATGAGGGGTTTTGCCGCTTAATCTACCTAATGCAGGCGCACCTAGAGGGCGCCACGGTGTTAGAAACAAGAGACCTAGAAGTAAATTTGAATCATGACTTTAACCGAATAATTGAGATGTCGCTACTACTGTGCTGTTTTATGCAAGCGCGTACAGGCCGTTAACCAACAAATTTTGTGTGTGTTGCTAAACATTATTTTTCTTATTACTACTTAGTGGTGTTATAATCGTACCGTAAGTTCTGTAAAGAGTAATATGATAATTTTATTAAGTTGACATAATGCATTTTTAGACTTAAAATATGGATAGAAGCTGGTGCATTGCATCAATTGTATGTGCTGCGTACAAGCAAGAGCGATGCATATTTTCCGAGAATGCGAACAAGTAACTAATGGCACTAATAGTTGACATATAACCTGAAGGTGAGCTGGAGATTTTTTGTTTGTAGTTCTGATTCTAAGTGCAACAAGGACCACCTGGTTGTAGCAAGGATTTTGTTGGTTTCCGATTACACCAATTAAAGTTTGCAATTATTAGGAGTATAATATAAGTGAGAATAATTGTAGTTGAGATGTCAGGCGATTTTTGACAAAATGATTAGTATACATTATAGAGGACCTCTAATTGAACAACTTTTTCTTACAAAATTATCAATGCAAATGTAGGGAAATGGAGATAAAAAATAAATTAGGTACTCACCGAGTTAATCTTGCAGGTTACAGCCCATGTGAGATATCCCATATAGAGCATTGATATAATGAAAATCGCAATAAATGATGTTTATTTAAGCTCACAACACAACAATTACCTTTGATTTCCACGTTCTTTGATTGAATTTTAGCAAAATTGTAAATACGAGATCACATGATATCAGCTGTTTTTGTTGACATTTGATGGTGCTTTTAAAATCGCAGAAGTCATAAGAAAACATACAAATTGACCTAAATTGTGTGTGATTATGTGAAATAAACATCAATTATAGTGATTTTCATGATTTCAATGATCTATATGGGACACCTTACATGAGATGTAACCTGCAAAATTGACTTGGTCAGTACCTAATTTATTTTTTATCTCCATTTCTCTATGTTTGCATTGATAATTTTATAAGAAAAAGGTGTTCAATTAGAGGTTCTCTATAAGGTACACTAGTCGCCCGACACCTCAACTGCAGTTTAACCCTATGGGTGTATAAGAAAGCCTTTAAACTACACGAAAAACTTACTACTTGTTTTTAAGTTTCTATATTATGTTTTCTCACAAGCAATCAATCCATGTTTAGCAGTGTTAATAGAAACTTCAGATTTCTTGGTACAGAAGCATTTATGGTTTTTCTTAATGATTTTCCTGTGCAGTTTCCTATAATGAAAATGTGCCTTTATACTATCGTTGATATTTGTTAGTATACAGTTGTAATTATTATATTTTATTATTCAGGAGCGAAACTTGGCAACAGCAAATGGGCATGAAACCTGTGCTAGATGCCAGTACAACATGTAATAAGAAACTTTGCAGCCTACATTTTGACACAACATACTATGCACACCCTCATTCAGTACACCTCAACAGAAATGCAGTGCCGACACTCCATCCCATGAGGCCACCCATGGAGCTTAAGGCAGCCATATCATTGGAAGTCTCATTTGTTTTACAACAACAATAAATTAACCAATTTGGTGTTAGTTATTGCAGGTTTAATTTTTTTGTTTTGTTCTATAGCCATGTAATTAACATTATTTAGTTTTTAAGCCCTAATTGTCACTCTTTTAATTATATATTGATGAAAAGACGTCTACTAAATTTGTTAGGTATCTTATGTATCCATATTTTTATTTATGTCACCTTATTTTATGTTCATCATTTATGTAATACAAGATTTTGTAAATGGTGGTAGTAAACATGGGCTTAAGTCATTGTGTATCTATCGGGTTTAATTACCTACTTTGTAGTATTTTGAGTAGGTACTTGTACTTTTCAACAGCAATTCTATCTTATTGTTAAAACTATCTTTGTAGTAATATATATTGGACACTTGTGAAATATAGAAATAGTAATGCAATAAAACACCTTTTTCACAAAATATAGTTTAATAACTAGATGTCACATTTCGTGTGCACTGCACACATCGTCAGTAGTAACTGTTATTACTGACGATGTGTGCAGTGCACACAAAATGTGACATCTAGTTATTAAACTATTTTTTGTGAAAAAGGTGTTTTATTCTATTAATAAAAATATATTTGTTAGTCAAATATTCTACTTTTGGTAGATTATGCTATTGTTCGTTAATTTATTTTTGTACTGGTAATTTAACTAAAACACATGTTGGATGTTAGTTATAATTTTTCAATAGTAATCATAAATGTATACCTTTTCTACTTTGTAGTATTTTGAGTAGGTACTTGTGCTTTTTCAACAGAAATTCTATCTTAATGTTAAAAATATCTTTGTTAGTCGAATATTCTACTTTTGGTAGATTATGCTATTCTTCGTTACTTTATTTTTGTACTGGTAATTTAACTAAAACATACGTGTTAGATGTTAGTTATTAATATTCATAAATGTAGTTTGTACCTTTTCTACGTAGCAATATTAAAGTGTAATTATTTAAGTAATTCTTTTCTTTAAAACGTTATTGTGTGGTTACAGCATTGTCATTGAATATCGTACTGTATACTGTTTTCCTTAGAAATGATTCCTCATTACTACGAGAACTAGTAAATAGTATGCAATTTAATTACAGTGTTATAATCATGTATCGCGAGATCAAAAATTATATTGATGAAGGTTTGTCATGTAATGTAAAACGTCTGTCTTAAGTTATATCATTGTCACATTGTCCATATTTGTCATTATATTTTCTCTTATAATGACAAATATTAATGACAGTATGACACTTAATGATATAACTTAAGACAGATTTTTGCATTCCATGGCAAACCTTTATCAATATATTTTTGATCTCGCGGTATTAAACCCTAATTTTTAATAAACTTAATTTTGAATTTCCCGCTACCAAATACATTTTGAATCGCCCGCTATTTGCTTAGTGTTATTGAAAACTGTAATTTTTTGATGCCAGCGCCTTCTATATCGGCCTTCACGCAATACAAACCGCGGATAAAAATTTTGGCTTGACTGCGCCATTTGATTCTAATCTGTGCTCCGAATGTACCCCCAGCATCTGTTATGATTTATGACGATGCGTCATACGTCACTGCTTAGGCCGGTAAGATATAGGGCATATTTCCTCTGTACCATATCTGTACATTGGGTTGCCTAACATTGTTTACTTATTAATTTTCTAACCCTACAATATTCTGCATTTTATACTTGTAAAATAAAACCAAACTATTTTTACCTAAAAAGAGAAATGGAGACTAGAGAAAGAAATTCTGAAAGTAGTAACAAGACGTTTGCATTTAATACGAAATTAGTATGTATCAATTATCCAGGTATTGTAAATAATGTAGATAAAATGATCGAAACTCTTGGTGGAATGTCCGAAATTGAAAACGTAATAACTAACTAATTCCTTATAATATATGATAAACTCGATATTTATGTATATTTCAGAATATCGGTAATAAAAGGAAGATGGACTTGAAATTTCGACCGGAAGATAAATATTGTAAACCAGCAGGATCTGATTTAGATAAGAAACCGGGTATTTTAGTAAAAATAACACCAAAAGAATCATCAAATGGTACAGAAGATGAGCAAGATTTTAATTACGATGTTGTTGGAATTACTGCTCTATCTTATTCTTTTAACAGTAACACTTGAAAGCTAAATAATATAATTGGATTACTTGTATTTCTGTTATAGAGTTATGTGATTTTCAGTATTTGCCTTTAGTTGCTACAGAGGAAAAGGAGGAATCAAAGACTCCTCTAACATACGTATTTGATCAAATCATTCCTAATAAAATTCCAGAAAATAATTGGATTTTGTAAGTATTCACATTTAATTGACTGTGTAAGCGATTTTTCGAGCGTAGTGCTTTTTAATTTTATATCTGAACACAATATTAGCGATTTGTTATATCTACAGTTTAAATATATAGTAAGGATTTAGCATAAGTAATGTCCATGAAAAAAATACAAACACAATTATAATATTTTTAATTAATGTAGTCTTACACATAATTATTACATGTTAGCTATTCTTTATTTTCTTCTTGTTTTAGTGATAATGAATTGGATAATATGCCTTATTATTTACCACCAGCTATATTCTCACGATATGATAATCCATTGAATCATTTATATTTTGACCGAAGTAAATTTTATGAAGGAAGATTTAAGCCTGAATATGCAGAAATGCTACGTCAACAAGAACTAGAACGGAAAAACTCTAGATCAATTGATCAGAAGGTCATTGCAAAGAAAAGCGGACATGGTGGATTATTTACATCATTCTATGATCACAGTGTTCCAAGTGAGCCACCAAAATTAGCATTGCAGTTTTTAAATATGCGATATACTGATAAAGGAGCATATGAAAAGATAAAAGCTGTAAGTATTCCATTTATTGAAAATTCAATTTTCTGTATTAATCATTTTGACAATGAGTGTATCTCTCATTAAAGATGTATACATCATTTGTATGGTTATTATGGGATAGTTGAAAAAGGTTGCATAATAAAATCTCAAATGATTGTTTACTATACATAAAATCTCAAATGACTGGTTACTATACACAGTTTCTGAAGTTAAGTGTTTACCATTGCTACCTTTCTTATCACTGGGGCTACAAGGTTGGCTAAATTTGCAATTTTGTCACACTATTTGTTTTAAACTAAGATGGTGAAAGCTAAGAATATTTAAAAATTTTGCTCCCAAGTTATTCACAGAAACACATTTTTTATGCACCACCTGCATGTTTTTACATATTTTTAAAGAATAAGATGAAAATTGCATTGTAAAGAACAAATTTATTTAAATACGGAAATTTTGATATATCGATATTTCCAACATCTCGATATATTAATAAATATAAATACATTTTGAATATTGATATTTCATATTAAAAATCCAATACTGCTTACCCTTATTTATAAATCAAGCAGCCCCAATTGTTAAATTACTTAATTATTTTCATGCTATAAGTAATCCTTGCTTAAATGTGTAGTGGCAACTTTTAATAATAGTTGTGTATATTTTGTTGTATTTATAGTTATTTGATGAAAGACCGATTTGGTCCCGAGCAGCAATTTTGTACATTTCCCAAGTTCCTAAAGAGCAATTGAAATTTATATTACCAGCCGTATCTTATCATTTCTACAATGGTCCTTGGAGAATTATGTGGGTTAGATATGGCTATGATCCAAGAAAAGATCCATCTTCAAGAATATATCAAACGTTTGATTTTCGTGTGAGAGCCACAGGTTTGTAATAGTATCAAGTGTTCTTGCGATGTGACATAATGCACAGGAGCTCCTAAATAATTTAAATTGGAAATTTCAACATCCTATGTCATTATAGACTTTTTAAATTTTTTTCTGAATTTTATTATTGGGAGTGTATTGTTATTGCATACTTAAGGGTGTTGTATAGCAAACTAAAAATTTCGACGTCTTCGGCGCGGGTATCGGGGGGTAGTGCTCATGGGTGGGACTTGCCAATACCCCACTACCATGTACTGTTTTGCTAAATGCTATAGTAAAAATCTAAATTGTACAGTTCCCAGTTTATAAGTACCGCCCTTATGGAGCGATGCATTCGAAATGACATACGTCTGATGCGTTAAGTGCTAATTGTCTCTGTTCAGGCTACACATACTCTACGTAACGTAGGTGCTAGTAATATTTTGTATGATTTATTTAGTCTGGTGTCTTGGCGCTACAGGAATGTAGATCGAAAATTTTTTTAGTCTGACATGTGTTCAATAAGTTAATATGTAAGAGGGAATTCTGATTAAAAGAAATATTACTTAGTGCCTATGAATACTATATAATAATAATAATATTTTGTTGAAAGGCACTAATGTCATTGTCTTGATTATCTTTTCCATTGGCCGTATTGAAAATCACAGGATAATTATTTATATCTATAGGTACTATTATTATACAAGGTGGTCGGCAAGGTATCCGAGAAACCTCGTACATGAATTCAATGACTAATTTTAAGCAAAAATGTTCTTATTCACTTTTTCCGAATTCCTAACGGTTCTTGAAATATCGGTGTTCGAAGCTGTAATTAATTACTAGAGGGTTTAGAAGAAAATGTGATTTATTTTATGGAAAGCCTACGGAGCATTATTAAAGCAGCTCAATGTGGCCACCGCATTGTACAATGCATAACTAAATCTTCCGTCAGAGTCCTCGTTCCCAGTTGTAGTTCTCCATATTGTTTTTCGCCTCATAAAATGTCATGAATCTTATGGATGAGCCGGTATTTTTAGGCTTTCCCCTTGAATATGTAAGTGTCTAGATTTTTTCATGTCCCATATGAGAAAATCTAGTGGGTAGAGATCCGGAAATCGCGGTGGCTAAGCTATGGAACCACCACGACCTATCCATCGATTTGGAGACTGTTCGTTGAGAAAATTAGTGACACCTCTTCCACAATGGGCCGGAGGACCATTATAAATAATGAAGTGTAGCCACCACACGACTTTCTTGTACATATGAGCGTTTCAAATTATACAAAATTGGAATTTGAATAATTTTTGTATAAAAAGATTCATAAAATTTATAGTTTGAAGCGTTCATGGCTCATACGTATAAGAAAGTTGTGTGGTGGCCAGTGACCACACTTTATTATTTTCGAATATCTTGCAAAGTGTGCATTCTATAGTGAATCATTAAGGAAACTTTTTAATTGCATCCCTTATATATTACAGAACATAAGAATACATACAAAAATTAAAAAGTGACGTATTAAAAAATTTAAATTCATTGTGTGAAAAACGAAGAATAACTATTCATGATATGTAGTGCAAAATGTGGTTCATCAACGTCGTCATTGTATTTATCACCAGAGCTATCAATAGCTGTAGAGGGGCCTGGTAAGGGAGATGGAGGCGAAGAAATAGAAGTATTTACAAGGGCAGGAGTTCTGGTTATAGCTTTTGAAAAGAATGTCGTTAATGTAGTATGCTTTGTAACTTGTAAAACTTCACTTATTGGCCGTTCAACTTTCGTGAACCATTCAATATTTGAATCCATATCTTCTAGTTTTAGTAGTTTCATTCACTTTCCTCTACTGGTTCCTCTTCCGGGAGCCGTTGTACTTCCAACTCTATTAAATCTTCGTTTGTTAATTCTCCATCAATATACTCAACTAATGCTTCAATATCCTCCACTTCAGCTTCTAAATTAAGTATGTTAGTAAGTTCCACTACTTTATGTATGGCATTAGTGTACTCGTCTTTGTCAAAATCTAAATTATTCGTGAACACTTTCTGAAATTTTACATTTTTTCATCCATAATTTTATCAAATTGCTCAATAAATTATTCCACTGCTTCGACGTCAACGCTTGCTGCTTCACCGCTAATACTTCTATTAAACTTCAGAGATCATTCGCGCCTTTGCCTGAATAATTAGTAGGCTCATCGGCATTCTATTTTGTATCTGGTCATCAACCAAATCGCGAGGAGCTTTTCCATCTCAAGAATCAGACCTTTCCGCTGCCTAGTTATTACGGCTCTAAAACCTGTCGATGATTTTAATGCATCTTTTACTTTAGTCCTGTCCTTCAAGATTGTTGAAATTGTTGAATGCGCCGGATCCAAGTCACGTGGTATCTCTTTAACTTTACTATCATCTTCATTATCGCAGCGAGTACATTAGATAATTTGTAGATAATATTTTTTTTTTGTTAAAAAAATTTGTTGTTCGACCAACCATTTACTCGGAAACTCCATTCAAAAACTGTTTGAGATTACCAAAAACCCACAAGGAGGGAAGGGGGGTTCCAACTCTTTGGTTTTAGTCGTCGCATACCCCACTAACGATTAATCAAATAAAATAGTCTCGCATATTTTTTTCTAAAAAAATACAGAATGACTGTACTATAATATCATGTATTGAATGGAATTTCATTATTTTATTATTATATATAAATTATTCAAAGTTTAATGTTTATTCATTATTATTATGTAACTACATCTGTAAAATAATAAGTCCTGTTTCTGTCTGTTCTTTATTTGCCATAACAGGAAAAGTAATCTAGCTAAATTTTTAAAATAAAAGATAACCTTTCGGAGCAATTTCTGGTTTACTTCAAATCTTTTTATAACTGTCCGAACACTGAATCATTTGAGGGTAATTTTTTGCTAGGTCGTACATTAATCTTTTGAACGTCTACCAGTCTGGTACAATATCTGTACAGAGGAAGTAGGCACCATCTATATCCATCTCATTTTCTATATTAGTTTTACATTATTTTTAACTCACTTATAAATGTCAGTAGTATTTTATCTTGATAAATGTAAAATAGTGGAAGAACTAAAAAAGCTAGTATTATTTATGAATCATATGTAATGTTTTTGTTTAAGTTTGTATTTATGTAAAAGTTATCAAAGCCTGCCAGCCAATGTGTACAATTTTATGAAATGTAATACAAAATAATATAAGTAAATTTTACAAAAAGAAAATATATATTAATTTTATAAAGTTAAATCAAGGTTACGCGATAATGTTTTCAATTTTATGATATGTAAAATAATATAAAAAATGTTTAATCAAATACCTACTCAAAACCGTAACAACGATTTCTGTATTCCGAATATCGTTCGTAAAGTGAATCCCCACCTAAACAAAGTAACTCCGCCCTGTCTTGGATTGCAAGGATATATCAAATATTTGACTGCAGGTGGCGTACTAAAGCAGTGCCAAAAATGCATTGCTTTCTTATCAAATTACACATTTATCTTAATAAATACGAAAAAATTTTGCTAGAAATTAATGTTCACAATAATATGTTATACGTCGGTACGCATTTTATTTTTCGATGGTCTATTTATATTTAATTTTTTATAACAATTAATAAAAAATTGAAAAAACAAAATGCCTAGGGACGTGTAGATTAACATTATAAGAATATTTCATCTAAATCATCTTTGCATAAAGTTTAAAGGTAGCCTTTAATCTGTAAATATTTGAAAATGTACCTATACAACACCCTTAATAATAAAGCTCCAATTTATATATTACGCTCTACAAACTTAATATTTTCATTTGTTTCATGTAAGTATCATGTTATAACCAAATTATATTCTAGCTGGATTGAAAGCCAAAGTAAGAACCAAAAGGCAACATAACTCTCAGAGATATATGTCAAGATCACCAGCGAACATCACGAAAATATCTTTGAATGAAGTTGTTGAAAATACAGAAGAGAAGAATGTGATAGATGAATCTGGTTTTATATTAAAACCAGGGATGATACCACCTGCAAGGCAGATGTTTTATCAAGTAGGTTTTTATCATTTTGTTGTCTGTATGTGTCGAGTTTTGACTTTCTGATTGAATTAGCCATAATATTAATAGCTAAGCAATGCATCTTACCCTGTATTACTAAATGTTGAACCACAGGTAAGGGAGATTATAGATAGCCAATATAATGGCTATTATTAGAGAACAACGATTAACGAGACGTGGCAAAGACGTTAAAAACGAGTTTCTGTTTTTTCGGTGGGCCAGGCGAGTGTGGTTGTTTGCGCACAACATCTCGTCTAGACAGACGACCTATCTAGAAGAAATTTTGTTTTTTTTTAAAATTCCCAAAATTAGAATAATTCAAAACAAGATGGATTGATCTCTGAATATATCCAAAATTAGAAAACGGTTTTATGTGTGTGGAACATTTTGGGATAACTTCTTTACAAGCACCCAGAAAAGTAGACTAGATAAATATGCTGTCCCGTCGATTTTTCTTCATGGAGTCAATGGATCTAAATCACGCCAAACAACTGTTCAAAACCTTGACACAAAAGAGAATATGCTAAAGGATCATATTCTCTTTTGTGCCAAGATTTCGTCCGAAAACCAATATCAACATTCAGCAAAATCTTCTAGCAGCGCGGTACAAGTTTGCATCTACGAGGTGTGGCTAAAAAAGCCGGATGCCGGATTGTCCGATCTACAGACAGACAGCGTGCATGTCAAGATCAATTGGCACACGACCGACCGACATTCCTGCGTGTAGGGATCGTAGAGGGGAGCATATTGAATTAATTAACGTTTTAATAGCATTCGTCCGGGTTGTTTAGCCACACCTCGTATTTTTCTGACCTCCTGATATTTACAAGAAAGTAGGGTGGATGTTCCATTTGTACAAAGCTGTAGTCATGAGTCTTAGATAACACTGTGGGACCTTTTTTGCTGTATGGTAGTTTTCAATCTTCGTATTATTTTTTTATAGACTGTTCATATTATTGTAGATCCTTTGTCATGTATTTAATCGGTAAAATTTCCTCCATACCTCAAACAACCGTCGCCGTCAGTTTTTCTGATGAATTCTGCGTTCTTGCCTTTTTGGCGGTGAAGATTCTTTGTGAATCCACTGCATGTATTCATGTATTGTCGGTGGATCCCTGTAAAATACTTCCACGTTTCATCACATGTTATAATTTTCGAAATAAGATTTTTGTCGTAATAACACAGCAACTTGATGGATACTATAAAAATTTCCTCTCGTATCTATACAGGTGTCCCAGAAATAAAAAGACGGAGTAGCAGGTATGTAAAGTCCGAACAGAAACAGGCCCAAATATGCCGCAATAACGAAGAAATTAAAAATTTAATTTTCTGTTATTTTTTTAAATAAAAAAATTACATTACGGACCTGGCACACGTAAGAATGCTCATTTGTAAATAGAAACGAACACGCATTCAAAGAAAAATACGCTTTTATTGGTATGAAACGGGAAAAAAATGTTAAATAATACTCATTCATAATAAAACATATTTTTTGCCGGATGCGTCTAAATAACGCAGCTATGTATTCGATTGTTGACGCAGATGGGCGACTGACTCACTTTATTGCAGACAATAAAAGATTGTTTTTATTTTTAAAATAGGAAGGTTGTTGCTCTTTAATGTGTTTGTAGTCGGAAACAGCTGATTATTATTATTTTAGAATATTCAATAAATCGTAGTAAATATCAAAATGAAATTATTTTTTTCTAGCAGGTGTAAAAAGTAATTAATGGTGTGATATTTATTATGAAGTATCTATTCCTCCTCCTTTTTTTTAACACAAGTAATATGGTGGTCGTGGAAAGGACCGATTGTGAAAGTGAAGCAGGTGGATATTTAGTCCAGGGTCGGCGTAAGGCCAATTGAATTCTTCAGTATTTTTTTTCTGTCGTCTGCGCACGAATAAAGACTTGATATTTTGAGGGTACGTTTTTACACAATCTAGCTTCCGATTTTTGCTGCTCCGTCTTTTTATTTCTGGGACACCCTGTATATTGCCGAAACGTAATTTTTATATATAATATCACATAATTCGGCCATTTCTCTATTTAGGTGGGCTATAAACCACGTTCGTTCCATAAAATTTTTCTTTACTATTAAGATGTATTATGAAAATGTGTCGTCTAATTTATTGACCTACTGAATTCTATCACTTTTTTGTAATATTATAAACTGAAACAAGATTACTTTCTTTTCTAGTACTGTGATATACATTTACATGAAATTCAATCGATGTTAAACAGGCTCCCACCTGTAATGCCTGGCACAGCCTGTGACTACAAAAACGGTTGGCTGCCTAATAAATTCACTGATCAATGCCGAGAAATTGCTAACAAATATATTGTTCAACATGTAAGAACAATTATACAAGAAGAAAACAAACGTCAAGTTGAACAGGGACTAAATGATCCCGCCTCAAGCTCCGCGAAGACCGTTGAAGAGCAAAATGCCGAAGAATTCCTAGAGATCTCGGACAGCGATCATGATAGTGAATATTTACCATCAGATTCTTCAGATGAAGATTACAATCAGCCGGGACCTAGCAAAAGTAGTGCAATAAAGTATAAGAAGAAAGTAGAAACGCTTAACGTGGACGACGACGATGAAATTGACATGGATGCTGTAAATGATGTTAATAAAATGTTACAAGAAGATTTCGCCGCTCTAAAAGATTTTGATCGTCTAGTGTACGATTCTGATTAATGTCGAATTTGTATGTGGTTTAATGCATTTTTTAAAATAAAAACATGAAAAATAAAAGTTTTTAATTCACTACTTCCTTTACCGTTTAGGAAATTATCCGCTCTACAAAAACGCGATCGATATAATGTACACTACTTCGTTGATGTAGACTGTAAAGTTAGTGGTAATCATATATATATATATACCGTGTCCAAAGTTATCGGTGCACTATTGCTATCTTCGTTATTTCTTGAGCTACGATTTCGGTTAAATTAACAAATTATTAGTGTTTTCTGGGAAATTTGAAAATTTATATTTTTTTTAAATGGAACTACCTGTGTATTTGTACATATTTAGAAACATAATTTTATTTGTGGTATAAAAGCTTCAATACACTATTGTCCTTAAACAAATAATAAAACAGTTGTGTTGGATTTTAGTTGATGTTAAAGAAACATTATTAATAGTAGGCTTCTGTTACTTCAACCCAAAACAAATAGTATGCTCATTGTAATTGTCAATAATGCATGAAGTTATTTAAAATAGTTGTTTATTTGAATTTGTATTGTGCTCTTTAGTTCTTTTTTATTAAACAACTTATTGCAAAAAAGTTTCAAAATCTAATAATTTGTTATCATTTATTCTTCATATTTAAAATAATGCCGTTTACGCATTTAGAAGAGTGTGATATGCTAATGGCATATCTGGTTTGTAGAAAAATGCAAGACGTGCGCTTCGTTACTATCAAAACACATGTGTGAATCGTCAATCACCAAATCAGTTTTAGATAGATAGATAATCGTTCTTTAATGTATTAAATAATACAAAATAAAAGTCAGTTTATATGAAATGTGTATAAGCATACATAGTCAAATTAACAAATAAGGACAGTCTGGCTACACCAACCCATCACGCAAATACTCCTCGATTGAATAGTACCGTCAAACGGGGTGAATCGGGACAGTTAGACGTTAATTTACGTATGCACGATTTTGATGCCTGTGGCCAACGTTTTTAGGGTGGGTAGTACGGGATTCCGTTGCTGAAATATTAGCTGTTCCATTTTAGTGCGTAGCCGTCAGTTAGTGCGCAAGTGCACGTTGCTACAGGTGTCCAAATATTGCCCAATAATTATACGTTTTTATAACCGGCGGAAAACTTCGTTTGGAAAAGGTATTTATTATAGGATTGAAGTATTGTCCCGTTAATATAATATACCTGTGGGTATTGTCTGGATGTTAAGTAATCTTTGATTCGATTATGTCGTGAAGCTTTTTTTTCATGATTAAAAATATAAAAAAATGCACTTTCAGGGGTGAATCGAGACAATGATGAAATTCAAGAAAACGCTTGGGAGTAAAGTGTATCAAAATTATAGCACACAACAGCTTCAAACGGCTTTGAGGCAGTTCAAAAGGGGCCAGATATCGCTTCGAAAAGCAAAAGACTTGTATAATATACCACAATCGACGCTACAAGACATGCTTTTTTTTCTAGTCTCCTACAGAGGAATGAAAAATATTTGTGTTATACTACATTTTTATAGAGCTATGTTTTTTATTTAGATGTCTATGCTGTGAAAACTTTGAAATAAATGCTATTTTTTATGTTGTATTTTGATGTTTTTAGCTCATAAAGCAATGAAAGCAATGTTCATGACACCCCAGACGCGGGGTGTTATGAACATTGCACGGTTTTAAATAGGATGTCCCGATTCGCCCCAAAGCGGGGTCAATCGGGACACCCCATATTTTTTTTTTTAATTAATCAATGCGGATGAGAAGGTCATCCAATACATGTTTCAGTAGCTGTATTAACTGCGATATCACTTTCCCCTAAATTTTATTTTTTTTCGATTCTTCTACTAGAAAATATTAATAAAAATGTCTAAAAATCGTCCCGATTCACTCCGTTTGACGGTATTCTTTTTGTATAAGGGTAATTTTAACTCCTGTTGCAAATTTCTTGGTGTCTAAATTTTTTATGCTGTTGTGCAAATGATTGTACAATTTAATGCCACAGTTGTGCATGTTGTTCTGAGTTGTTGCAATTCGATTCTGGGGAATGCGCAGGTCTTGTCACTGCCTGGTGTAGTAATCATGTTTGTCGCCATTCGAAGCATGATATATTTACACAGATGCTTAGATAGGTATTCCATTCCGCCGAAACTGCCCCCTACACAAGTCACGAAACTTTAATTCACATAGTACTCTTATTGCTCGCTTTTGTAGAACAAAGACACGTTCTGTAGCTGTTGATATGCCCCACAAAAGTATACCATATGAGAGATGGCAGTGAACGAAGGAATGGTAAGTAAGTATAGCAGCTTCTTGTGTAGCTATGGTTGCTACTCTCCTAATGCAGTGAATTCCTGATGTTATTTTTCTTGCTAGCTGATCCACGTGATTGTTTCACATTAATCCTTCATCTACATGCAATCCCAGAAGTTTTACCATCATCCCTTCACCAGGTCTTCTCTTCATATTAGGTGTTTTGTTTTGTCTTCGTTAAGCGTAAGTTTGTTGGCGGCAAACCAACCATTTGCTTTTTCCAAAGCTCTGTTTGATTCTATAGCGAGCCCACTCTCGCATTCATCTTTCACCAGAATAGTAGTGTTATCCCCATAGAGACACATTCCGACACCCGGCATATTGTCTGATACGTAACTGGATACATCGTTCACGTATATAATCAACAATAAAGGTCCAAGTATCGATCCCTGTGGTACGCCACATGTGATTGTGTTCATTTGCGATCTTTTTCCATTCCATTCTATTTCCTTCTTATCAGTTAGGTAGGATTTTATTAATTCTAGCGGAACTCCCCTTACTCCATAATAATGCTTGTTTAATAGTAGGTATATCGTGGTCAACTGTGTCAAATGCCTTACTGAGGTCAAGGAGATTCACTTTAACAACTTTTCTATCATCTTGGGCTTTGTGAATATATTTTATTACTTCAACCATTGCTGTCGTAGTTGACTTATTTCTCCTGTAACCGTGCTGTGCTTTTGCAAAGCAATGGTTCCTTTCAAGGTATTCTGTCAATCTGATGGCAATTACCTCTTCAAAGATTTTCGATACAATGGGCAAAATACCTACTTATCGGCCTGTAATTCTTGCAATCATTTACGTCATCATTCTTGTGGATTGGATCACCCTTCCGATCTTCAATTCATTTGGGAAGTATCCCTCTTCGATGCAGTGGCTTATGATTATAGACAGAGGCTGACATAGTTCGTGCTTGGCATATTTAATTATTTCAGCAGTCATACCATATATATCCTGACTTTTCTTGTTTTTAAGTTCTATGATTATTTGATGTATTTCTTCCTGTGTTACAGGCTTGTAAAGCACGAATTGGAGTTATTAAGGCGCAGAGATTTTTGTAGTGTTAGTGGAGATGTGGTACTAACAATACTATTTGCAGTCTCAAGCCTTACTCTACTAAAGTAATCATCAATTCATTTTTCAAATGTTTTTTCGATGAAAGTTCATTGTTTATCAGTTTCCATGTTGCTAATATTTTATTGTCACTATTTCTTAATATATGTATCTGTGTTTTGCTCCTTCTTATATACCTATTTATATTGTTTTCATATAAACCGCCTTCTGCTCCATGAATGCTTTATACCAGGCATCACTTTTGGTACTTTTTGCTATAATTGCAAGAGCATCTAATGTATTTTTGATTCTCTCAAGATGCCCTACACTGGTTCTTGGCTTTCATTAGTGTGTTTTAGTTTTTGTTTCACAGGGACGGAGAGTTCGAAAGCAGAAACGAGTGCCCTATGGAAGTTAACATAATGAATTTTGGCATTGACGTTATTTGCTAGTGAATATATACTATTTTGTACCATTTCTTTATATATGACAATATTGTGAGGAGAAAATTGCCTAGACATTATTTTTTCTGTTTTTACTATTGGATCGGTTACTATATTCATTCGCAGTATTTGGCCCATATGATCAAATATGTGGAGATTCACGATTGCGACGGTGTAACAGTCTTTGTTAATATTTGACAAAATATTGTCAATACAAGTGCTTGTAGAACTTGTCACACTTGAATAATCATGGAACAACCTCTGTAGATTCATAGAACTGAATAAGTCAATAATATAGTTACAATTTTTTATTTTCCAAGATTGCATAGAAGATTTCGAAGTAACGAAGAAACATTTAAGATACGAAGAAGGAAAAAGGATTTTCTAATAGACGAAGTAACGGATGTAAATGTGTTAGTTTATTTCGAAACTAATCCAGAAAAATTCAGTCGAAGTTGTACCAGAGAATTAGATTTGAAAAAGAGTACAGTGCACGGTATTTTAATAAAGGATAAGTTGCGTCTGTATTAGAGACACCACAAAGTTCAGACTTTTATTTCCCGGCGTTGCAGACAGAAAATTAGTTTTCTGTAATTGGTTGAGAAATTTTTATAATGAACGGCCAGATCATTTAAATTACATTCTATGGTCTGCGAATCTATCTACGAATCTAACTTTTCTAGTTCAGGTATGTGCAATAAGAAAGATCAGCATTATTGCACTAGAGAAAATCCTCTGAGAGTTGATCCGCGCAATCCCCAGGCATCGGTTGTAAATTGTAGTATTAAAATTTGCTTCAAATCAATGATTACGATGAATCCGGCAAAACTCTATGTTCCTATCTTACCGACGTTGAAATTTTTATAATTTAATTTTGCTAATTAACAATATCAGTGTCGATTGTGAAGAATATAATTTTTAATAATTTAAAACGTGCGCTACTTAGAGAATATGAATATTTGTACATTTTGTAAGAAACACTGGCACTGTTGCAATACAAAATTGTTTTTATCAGATTTTAGTTTTCTCTAAAACATTGCTCATATTATTAAAAAGCCTCAACATGTAAAGTAAATACAAATTATGATAAGAAATAATAAGAAGTACGTACAACTTAGATAATTAATAATCATAATAATAATAAAACTATATATTTATTGCAGAATAAAATTTATTACCTAATTAATTCCGGCAAATATCATTAAAATAATTACAAATTACATAAAACCAAATAAATGCAAGCCAGAAGAATGAGTGAATGAATGAGAAAGAGCAAAAAAAATGTGGAATAAAGTAGACCCATAAATATTTTCCTGCAATAAATGTAAATGCCGGAGACAAATATCCGAAGTTTATTTGCTTTCGAGTTGACCAGACATCGGGTCGTGTACGTGCATTCTCTAAAAGGCACACGCATTTTAAACACCTCCCCTTAACTGAGAACTTCCCCTTAAAGCATTCTAGTGTATCGACTCACCGCATGGGGGGCGCCAGCGCACGGTGTACTTTTTAATAAAAACTTTATAAACATTTTATGAAGAAATGTCACAATAAAAAAGAAATTAGAACATGCGAAAAATCCTAGAAAAAAATGCACTTTCTGGCAATATAAATTACATTGCTGCAACTATTTTCATTTAGAATTAAAAAATACTTTTTTTAAGTAAAATTTTCGAAAATAACATTGCCTTATTCTTTGTTTATTTTCCATTCTTTTTTATAAAAACCTTTTTTAATTTAAATTAATAATAACTCTAAGAAATTGTTCAACAAGAACGGATCACATAGTGGGACTGATGTAGCCTCTTAAATGTGTGATGTGGATTACTGGGCAACAGAATTCAAGGTACCTTAACTGGCGACCGTGTACGCTTATTAACAGAACTTGATAGGCTTCGTATTTATTTTCAACAGGATGGGGTACCTCCTCATAATTACGTTAACACTTTCAATTTGTTAAACGAAACGTTTAATCAAAAATGGATAAGAGCCAAGGCGCCCATTCGTTGGCCTACACGCTCTCCTGGCTTGACCCCTTTAGATTTTCATCTTTGGGATTTTGTAAAGAATGAGGTATACTTACATGCAGCGACATCGAAATGTTATGGAACTCGAAATTAGTATTAGAAAAACGTTAAATAATAAATAATATTTATCGTTGAACTATTAGAAAAGCTACAGAAAGCGTTATGGTCAGAGCAAATGTTGAATAGGTAATAAAAAATGTAACTTATTTAATTATTGTATTTTTTTGTACCGTTACATTATAGTTTGTTATTATTTTTCATGACCGATATAGAATTAAATGTTATCAAATTTCTTAAGATTAAAACGCTTGCCATTTGTTTATTTTTTAGTTTAAAGATAGTGTTATGTATTTGATATTTTTTGTTCAAAATATTATGGTCTTTTAAAATACTTCCATTTGTTCCATTAAAAAAAGTAAAACACAGCTTATTTATTATTTGATTAAGGACAATGGTGTATTGACGCTTTTATATCACAAATAAAATCTTTCTAAAAACAAATTTGCTAATTTGATCAAAACCGTAGCTCCAAAAATAAGGGAGATAGCAATATTGCACCGATAACTTCGGACACGGTGTATACAGGGTGAGTCATCTCCGCGGTTAAGGCCGATTATGCCTTTATGTGTAGAGATATTTCGAAGCGTTTTTTTCTTGTGATAGCTGCTCATTAGGAGCACATTTTAAAAATATTTTGTATTATACAGAGTGTTCCATAACGGGATGGCTAACCATAGTTATAGTTTTTTAAATAGAACATCCTATATATTATTGCATTTTTGTATTCCCCGTATAATTTTTAGTCAAAAAGTTATAAGATAGTGCAGGCCAAAAATCTAAAATTTTTGACTTATTTCCATTTTTCTGAAAAATTCAATGTTTGTATAAAATTATATTTCTCGAAAACGACGTATTAGATGGTCAAAATCTTTTGCAGTATTGTTTACAATAAGAGGTCCTAACGGAAGCATGTGTTATTTTTTTACAGTTACTAAAAGCATGTGCTGAAAACTGGATTAAAATTACATGACACGTTTTTGTATAAAAGTCGTTTTTATTTAATGAAACACCCTGTATATCAGTTCATTTTTGAATTTCTTATTAAATTTTACATCAAAAACATGTAAGACGTTAATACTTTAAAAGTGACTATAACTGAGCTATTGTCGCTTTTTGATATAATTTTGTCAGTTTTATGGTTTTAATTAATATAGTATAGTATTGACAAAATTATATATTTTGACAAACAATTAAACGGGGAATACAAAAATGCAATAATATATAGGCTGTTCTATTTAAAAAACTATAACTATGGTTAGCCATCACGTTATGGAACACTCTGTATAATATAGAGTGTTCCAGATATTTCACAGATGACGCATAATGTCAACCTAAAATTTAGTTCAATGGATGGCGTAACAAGCGTTACATATTTATTTTTCGGGTATAAATTCAAAGAACATGAATGAACAAGATTAGATTCTGATTTCGACTTCGAAAGATAAAGACTTTTTGAAAAAGCTTAACGTAGGGTAAAATACACTACGACTTGATAGATATTTGTTCATTTTGTATTAGTATTTTAATTTCATTTTCATTTTAATTTCATTTATAATAATAATTTTTCTTTTGATAATTTTTTTGGCATTTAAAATGGAGATGCCTAAGGCAGAATTTGAAGAAATGTTTAATGAAACAAAGTGAGTTTTTCAATTATAAAGAAATATCAATGCTGCAATGCGTTTATAGGAATACTATGTGAAAATATTTATTCCAATATAACGTTGAGCAGTAAGGATAAAATAGATATTGTCCTGTAAATAATAATTCGTTAGTTTTTTTTATATAACACAGAAAGGATTATTAATGGTGTTGGGTATTAAGAGAATACAACGTGCGAATGTTTATTTTCAAATACCTATATCAGGCATCATTAATTCTCGCAATTCATTTTTGATTTCAAACTTAAAATAAAATATACATTTAGAAAAGGGAAATGTTTCTGTGTGGCGGGTTTTGAGACGCTGGCTACAATACGTGCGAATGGTTGTTGCCAGTGGTCAATTCAATTAAGCTTATCTGCGAACATTGACCATTGCGAAGTTCTAGAATTATCAGGGCATTACGTGCAAATATAATGTTTCTGATAAAATAGAATTAGCACAATATTAACAGATTATCGACATTCAATTGAGTTTCTTTGTTTTAAAACAGGATAATATAATTTTTGATTTGCATTATCGATATATTTATTCTACAAAACATTACAACCGAGAATACGGTATAAATGTTTTCTTTCAATTATGTGTTTTTTTATAATTTATGTGGTGAATATAATATAGCGATACTATCTATTATTAATGTTTGAATAAAATATAGAAGTGTGATTTTATATAGACTTAGATTTTTTCTTTAATACAAATTATAACCTTATCCCTAAACAAAAATAAGCAAGAGATTTACCAGGAGAAAAGAAAGCTGAATACACTGCCAGAACTCACGCGTACTTACAAAGTACGTGCTGTTAAGAAATAAGTGAATATATCTAATATAATAAAAATTATCATTATTTTATAATTATGTTGCTGGTACAGCACACAGCAATACGTATATGAAAGTCGTGTGGTACTCACACCTTATTTTTTAATGTATCCATCTGTATACTCTTATTACTAATATCTTCAATATTTTGAAAATATGTTAAAAATCGAGATAATTATGGCGTGTCCTTATAACTGGCTGGCCCTCTACGTGCCTGGCATTCCGGTATTGAGGGGGGTGTATTTGACGGCACTGTATTCTGAGATAATACGTTTGAATGTAGTTTGTATTTATTTCTTAACTGTCCGGATATCTAACATAGACACTGTACAGGTAACTCAATAATACCCACTTCTTTCGTGTCAGATAAAAAAAAAACATTGCTGACAGTTCAATTATCAGCTGATATATTAAAACATCAATTATCTGTATCAACAACAATGAGGGTGAAGAGATAAGTACGCTGATAAGTGTCTATATTGGTCGATGGTGTCAACAGCGTAATCTAATATTGTTTTTTTTCTAGCAAACTGTTACCTATATTACATGGGTCCTAAAATTATACCTTTATAATAAATACTTTTTCTATTCCGGTGCTATAAAGTTCACTTTACGACACCCGTTTTGGTTGCATAAAGTATTACTTTATCGCACGCTAATTTTATTTTTTTGAAGTTGGTAACAAAAAAAATGGAACCAAATCGTATTTAAATGTCAAAATATAAGCCTTTAAAGTAACAAAAATGTGCAATAAAATTGTACAAAGAACAAAAAGCACACATGCTAACATTTCACTTACTAATTAGCAATATAAATTGTTAAGCAGAGTTGGATGATAAGTTTTCGGACGCTACTATTGACATTTACTTACCATGTTGAATAGTACAACTGTTATAAAAGTTTGTTTTGATAAATATGTAGAGAGTTTGTGGACGAAAGATTTTGTAAATTATCTTCTGCTATTTTGCGAATCTCTGGGGGCGTACAGTTATTTATTTCGTCCTTTTTATTGATAATTTGAAATAATTTATTGTATAAATCAGTCTGAATTTTAAACACAATTACATATAGCACCACCGATATTCAAATATTTAAAACGTTCTACTTAAAAATCAGAGTAACCAACTTCAAAAAAGCAAAATTTCTAAAATATTCGAACAAAACATGTCTCTTATTTTAAGCTTTTTTGAACTTTTAATAACCGAAATAGAAAAAATAGTATAAAATACACGTTTCATAAGACATTTTGCGCACTTGTTCTTTAGAAAACTCGCCTAGCGGCTCGTTTTCTAAACTTGAACGCGTGCGCAAAAATCGTGTCTTATGAAACTTGTATTTTAATATACTATTTTACACGAATCTAGAAAAAAAATCACAATTTCTACTAGAGTGTAGAAAATTACCAAAAAATTTACTTGCCAATTGGATGGAGCGGCGCTAGGGTCTTATGTCCCCAGAAAATGTCTAGGCATTGTGCCTTGCGCCAACTCTTCGTTAAAGCAAAGCTACAGAGTCATAAGAAAATAAAAACTAGAATGTTGGAAGTTTGAAGTAAATTTAATTCTCATTACACACATTAACATATAACGTTTAAATCAAAATAGAATAGAAAATTTAACACATCAAAACCTTCAGTTTCATTGAATTGAGACCTATTAGTATACTGCCGGCTGTTTAATTAAGTTAATTAGGTACAAAATAAAATTAAAATGAAGGTGATTAAGACCATTGGAAAGCATTCCTAGATTTTGCAGAATATCCAGTGTTGTTAACAAACAAATTCAATGCAGCAATTGGAAACTATGTGGCATCATGTCAGTGAACAGTTAAATAGTTTACGGCATGGTAGTAAAGCTAGAGAAAAGTGGTGAAGAAGTAAAACATTCATATTTAATATTTATGATGATTTCATAAATTAATTTAATAATTTCTTGAAACTACAATCACAAGTTGTTCAAAATATAATGATATACTAATTTCATTAATATCCAATTTATTATATTAATATGGATTATATCGAAGTGGACAGTGCACATTAAACGCTAAATCTGCCAAAATTCATAAGAATGCAAACATTACAGGTGGCGAAACTGTAAATTATCCTCCTCTTACAAATGCAGATGAGCGATTACTAAAAATAATTGGAACAAACAGCATTAGAGGTGAACCAGAGCTAGGTATTTCACAAGTAAAAAACACCCCTACCCTCAGACTATTGTCTCACCACTAATAATAAATTTTAAATTTTATTTTATTTTATTTTTTAATGTGTACGTCTTTAAGAAAATAAAATTGGTAACTGAAGACTGTACTAATTAATAGATTTTTTTAGTCACAAGAACATATAATATGGATAATTGATTCATTCAATTCTATTGAAGTATAATCTTTGCGAATACCCTCAACTAGTGCGTTTGAAAAACCAGTGTACTACGTACTACCAGCTCACCAATATACATAATAGTTGTTTAGGAGTGCCTGATAAATTACTAAATTAAGTGAAGAATCACTCGCTGTAATAAAAAATATTGATAACAAATTACACACTTAATTTTAAAGTATTTATATAAGTAATCTAACAAATGCATTAAGTCAGCGGTTCTTAACCTATGGGGCGCGACCCAAAATTGGGTCGCGCAAAAAAGTTAGTAATACACCAAAGAACTAGAAGAGTTATTCCCTGATACAAGTTATTCCCTAATACAATGTTTCGGTTTTACCGCTCTTCGCGAATGGCCTTCCGGAAGTGACGTCCATTTCCTGTCCTGAGGCTTTCTCTTCTAGGAGGTGTTGGTAATACGCACGCCATTGCTTTGCGTGCGCGCAGACTCAGTAAGCTCTCTGTCAAAAACTCGTTTCTGTTGTGTATTTTGTTGTGAATAACAGTGAAATGTGGAACGTGTAATAACAGTGAAACGTGAATACAAGCATTTTAGAAACAAATTTTGTCTTATTATTAATAGTGGAGTGATCAAGCTGCAGTGCGTATTGTAAAATTTTAATCACCCTAATAATGGCAAAACGTGAATACAAGGAAGCATTTTTAGAATTAGGTTTTACTTGCATTAATGATCGAGGAGTGAACAAGCCGCAATGCGTGTTGTGCAGTGAAATATTAAGTAATGAATCGATGAAACCGAACAAACTTAAAAGACATTTTGATGCAAAACATAAACATTTTTCCTTTGAGGGAAAAGATCGTACTTTTTTCGAAAGAAAAGAAGCCCATTTAAAAAGACCGCGTTTGGATGCACCAAGTAGTAGTGGTTTTATAAAGTCTGCCAAACAAGCTACACTTGCTTCTTTTCATGTGGCTTGGCATATTGCAAGACAAAAGAAACCCCATAATATTGCTGAAAAACTTGTAAAACCTGCTGCCATTGACATGGCACGTATCATGTGCGGAGATGAAAGTTCAAAGAAATTACAAAAGATACCATTATCAAATGATACAATTCGTTTACGAATTAATGATATGTCATTTGATATTAAGAATCAACTTATTTCTGCTATAAAAATTGCTGGTTTATTTAGTATTCAATTGGATGAAACGACAGATGTAAGTAAAGATGCTCAACTCATGGTTTACGTGCGGTATCCAGGTTTAATAGATATACAGGAGGACATTTTATTTTGCAAACCAATGTCAACAACAACTAGAGGTGAAGATATTTTTCTTATGGTCGATTCGTTTTTTAAAGAAGAAGGATTAAATTGGAATCAGTGTTTCAGTATTTGCACCGACGGTGCAGCTGCCATGACAGCATCTTAAAAGCGATTTTCGACAAGAGCAAAACAAATGAATCCACAAATTATATCGATTCATTGTTTGTTACATAGACAAAATCTTGCTTCAAAAAAATTATCACCCGAATTATGTATCGTTTTGCATGAAATTGTTGCGGTAGTCAATTTTATCAAATCAAGAGCTCTTAACTGTAGAATTTTCCGCGAACTGTGTTTCGAATTTGGTGCAAAATACGAACATTTATTATATTATTCTGAAGTTAGATGGCTGTCCCGGGGCAAAGTTGTTCAAAGAGTATTATCATTACGAACAGAAGTCGAATTATTTTTGAGAGAAAAGAAACACCCATTAGCATCTAAATTCTCCGAGTTGAAGTGGATTACTCAAGTTGCTTATTTGTCAGATATTTTATTTGAAATAAATAATCTAAATACGTCTATGCAAGGACGTAATCATACTATTATTGAATTAACTGAAAAAATTACATGTTTTAAAAATAAACTCAAATTATGGAGAAATAAGGTTAAAGTAAAGAAACTTGCTTCATTCCCGACTCTTAATTTACTTGATATCACAGATTTTGAAATACAGAAAATTATTACTAATCATTCAGAAAAACTAATAGCAGACTTTGATCGATATTTCCCTGCAGACGATGTTTTCAAATATAATTGGGTTCGAATGCCATTTAATTTTGATGTAAGTGATTTGCATGAGGAATTTGTTAATATTAATCAATTTCAAGAACAATTAACAGAAATACAAAGTGACCAAGCACTTCGATACAATTTCTACAAAAACACTGAATCTTTATGTGCTTTCTGGTTAAAATTAAAAACCGAAAAGCCAATAATTGTTAAAGAAGCCCTAAAAGTATTATTGCCCTTTTCAACAACATATATCTGTGAGGGTGGTTTTTCGGCTCTGTGTGTAATCAAAAACAATTACCGGAACAAGTTAAATCCTGAAATAGATATAAGGTGCTCCTTGACAAGCATTCAACCGAGGTTTGAAGATCTTTCAAAATGTATTCAAGCACAAGGTTCTCATTAAAACTGTATGACTTGCATTTAAAATTTAAAAGACTTAACATATGTATTGATATTTCTTTTTCTTTAGGAATAAGTTAAAATGTCAATTATTTTCAAAAAGTTATAAATATATTTTAATTTGATCAATAAAAATTATTAAAAACACTTGATTATTAATTAAATTTTCCTTGGATCGAAAAGTACTTTTGTTTATCTTTATTATTAAAAAAATAAATAAAAAATTTGTAAGTTAAAGAAAATCATCATCGTAGGATTGAAGATTTTTTAAAAATACGATCTAAATTACAGCAATGAAAAAATTTTGACTTTATTTTGGGTCGCGACATGAACATATTTCTCAAATTTGGGTCGCGGCTTAAAAAGGTTAAGAACCGCTGCATTAAGTCCCATAGTCTAGTCTTTGAAAATGCTGGCAAAAAATTGTAATGTTTACTTTTAAGAGGAGCGTTTACCTATCGAAAACTATGGCCCCGTAAGGCATTGCCGTTTTGCGTTTTTTAAATTTATTTTGTAATTTTAGAATCTCAAATTTGGGTTAGCGATGCAAAAGGCATACATTTATAATGTCAAGGCCAGCTTTTGTATTAATTTATTTTCTTAAAAAAAATATGTGTTTTAGAAATAACCACAAAAATGCATGAATTTGATTACTGTCTACTAACTAAGGCTGGTACACAAAAGAAAAAAACAACCTCTACGCGCCAGCTGCACACTTGATGAACGATATGAAAAAAAAAATCAAATTTGTATAATTATATTTGAAGATAAAAAACATTGTCACACACATTTCACACGAGTGTTTTTGGAAGCTATCGCGTCGTCTATCCCCACTTTACGGTAGAAATGTCATATATATCTATAATATTCGAGTGTATAATAATTTGGGCGCGGACATGACCGGTTTAAACTACGACGAAGTTACAACGGAGCAAAAAAATAATGTAAACAACACACGCTTACTGAATAGCACTAATTCGCGAACTGCAACATCTGCTTACGCCCGCGAGAATGAGAGCAAAAAATGCCCATAAAATAAGGAATTTATGAGTAAAATCCTTTTTTCATCGGCGTAGATAGGAGCGTGAGGGATTTTTAAAATGTATTATATTTACCTTATATTGGGCAAGAGAAATAAAATTTTCATTCATACTTACGGTAGTTTCGTTTTTTCATTGTTTTGACTGTTAATTACGTACTTCGTAATTTTTGTAATAGTGTTTAATACCGGTTTATTGAATGGACTTCTCCCAATTACCTAGCCGTAAGTGTGCACTGGATTTCGTTTAGTTTCAATAACATACGCGTACATTTTTAGTTATCATTTATTCAGATCTAGAACGTTGTTTATGTTACTTTTTTTGATATGAAAATGAATTGTCAGTGATTCCGAAATTTATTACAAAGTCTGTAAAATATCGTTACAGAATGCTAAAATATCGCACGTTCGTCACTTAGCTTTGCTAAAACAGCCAGAAATAGTTTTTATGCAGAGGATTTCGATAGTTTACAAAATTTTGTTACATTTTTAAATGACGATGCTCGAAGTATTTCTGAGTGCAAGAAACTAACACAAATCCCAAATTTAAAAAATCAGTTGTTATTCCTTCAGGAACACTTTGGAAATTTGCCTAAACTAGTCACATATTTTGAAAGTCAAAATCTCAAATTAAAAGATGGATTAACCACATTAGATGTGGCTATTAATTATTTCAAAAGTATTCCAAGTGACTTCGGATGTGGCCTTCGGCAAAAGTTAGACGCAGTTTTTAATAGAAATTCAGATTTAATAACATTGCGGCAATTGTGTATGCTAAATACGCTGAAATAAAAGAATGTTTCCAGTACGCTCCTATAACCAGTTGCGATGTAGAAAGGACGTTTTCTATCTTCAAGGATGTACTTAATAAGAGAACAAGTCTTACAGAAGAGAAAATGAAGAAATAATAAGGTATTTTGTATTTTATAGATCACCACTTATCCAATTATATAAATAAAATTAAAAAAAAAAAATAAAAAATACAACATTTCAATAGGGCGATGAGTCGTCAACCGTTCGTGTCCGCGCCCTAATTATGAGTATAAAAGTAGTAGTGAAAGTTCCTCTCTTCGGTTTCGTTATTCACACAAATGTGTCTTTTTCCATTAGTGACAAATCGTCAACGTAGTGGTTTCAAAATTCGGACCGGAAGTAACACTTTTACTCTTATCGAATAGCGATTTTTTACAAAAATGTCGTAAATTAGGCATCTATATATATTTATCAAAAGTACAAAACTATTTAGAGCTGGATTTCCAATATTTTTTGTATACGTGAAATGTCATAATTCGAACCAGACACTTTTACTCTTAGGGAGTAGCACTTTTTTTTCGAATATCTTGCAAAGTATGCATTCTATAGAGATTTATTAAGAGAATAGAAATACTTAGAATAGAATTTTAAATAATTTTGTATAAAAATATTCTTAAAATTGTATAATTTGAAACACGCATACGTATAAGAAAGTGGTGTGGTGGCCGCACCTAATTTTTTTAAAATTTTCTTTATGCGTTTAGACTAGAGCATAAGTGTACTAAAAGTGATTTGTCGCAAGTTCACGTCCTATCCTCTTAGACAGTGAAGTTTGTTGACTTCAACATGATGTAAGTGCATTATACAACCAACTGTAAATAAAAAACTGAAAGCTCCTGGGGCGGACAATGAACTGTAACCGAATCTAAAGTAAATATTTTAGGGTAAAATTCGCCGATGTCGCGTAACCAAAAACTATTTCATCTGATGGACATGTAATAGGATAGATATGTATATCGATAAAACTCAACATTCTTTTTAACATTGAAAGCTTTTGTGACGAAATTTAAGGAAAAAAGAACAATAAAAGGAGATAGACTAACGTCTTATACCCTCAACAGAAATCTTAGAAACAAGTACGAATAAACTTGTAGTCTGTCAAGAAGAAATAATACTATAAGCAAATACTGAAATTGTTGTCTTACGACACGAAAATGTGTGTTAGTATTTCACAAAACAAACCCATAAAAAAATGAGGTGTGGCCACCACACGACCTTCTTATACGCATGAGCGTTTCAACAAACTATACAATTTTACGAATTTTTTTACACAAAAATTATTCAAAATCCTATTCTAAGTACTTCAATTCTCTTAATAAATCGCTATAGAATACATACTTTGCTAGATATTCGAAAAAAGTGCTATTCCCTAAGAGTAAAAGTGCTACTTCCGGTCCGAATTTTGAAATTTCATATATACAAAAAATATTGCAAATCCAGTTCTAAATACTTTTGTACTCTTGATAAATATATATAGAATGCATAACTTGCGACATATTTGCAAAAAATCACTATTCGATAAGAGTAAAAGTGGTACTTCCGGTCTGAATTTTGACATTTTTTTATACAAAAGATATTGAAAATTATGTTTTAAATACTTTTATACTCGTAACGTACTTGTCTAAAAAACATGACTTGCGAGATATTCGCAAAAAACTGATTTTCGACCTACTTCCGGTAGAAATTTCGAAAAACTTTTTAAATAAAATTAATCTCAATTTTAATTTTAAGTATATATGAATTCTTTATAAATTTGTTTACACTTAGTAGTTGACGAAATATTGGCAAAATTCGATTTTTTCGCTGAAGAAAACTGCTACTTCTGGTCTACCGATTTTACTGAAAAACTAATCAGATCTCAAGACGGAGATTATACACGTAAATACAAAATTTGGAATTGATAGCTATAGCGGTTTGACCGCTATCGTGGTCACAGACAGACAGACACACACACACACACAGACACAGAGACAGACAGACAGACATTTTTTAAAAACCATTTTTTCGGAATCAGGGGACTTCAAAACGTGGACACCTGCAAAAATCTCGAAGTCGAAAATTTTCATCATCACAATACTTCCTTATACTACGTATAAGAAAGTAAAAAATGAGGTGTGGCCACCACACGACTTTCTTATACGTATGAGCGTTTCAAATTATAGAATTTTAAAAATTTTTTTTATAAAAATTATTCAAAATCCTATTCTAAGTACTTCTATTTTCTTAATAAATCTCTATAGAATGCATACTTTGCAAGATATTATCAAAAAAGTGCTCCTCGCTAAGAGTAAAAGTGCTACTTCCGGTCCGAATTTTGAAATTTCATATATTTATACAAAAAATATTGCAAATCCAGTTTTAAATACTTTTGTACTCTTGATAAATATATATAGAATGCATAACTTACGACATATTTGCAAAAAATCGCTATTCGATAAGAGTAAAAGTGGTACTTCCGGTCTGAATTTTGAAATTTTTTTTATACAAAAGATATTGAAAATTATGTTTTAAATACTTTTATACTCGTAACGTACTTGTCTAAAAAGCATGACTTGCGAAATATTCGCATAAAACTCATTTTCGATAAGAGTAAAAGACCTACTTCCGGTAGGAATTTCGAAAAACTTTTTAAATAAAATTATTCTCAATTTTAATTTTAAGTATATATGAATTCTTTATAAATTTGTTTAAACTTAGTAGTTGACGAAATATTGCAAAAATTTGATTTTTTCGCTGAAGTAAACTGCTACTTCCGGTCTACCGATTTTACTGAAAAACTAATCAGATCTCAAGAGGGAGATTATACACGTAAATACAAAATTTGGAAATGATATCTAAAGCGGTTTGACCGCTATCGTGGTCACACACACACACAGAGAGAGAGACAGACAGACACACACAGACACACAGACATTTTTTAAAAACCACTTTTTCGGAATCAGGGGACTTCAAAACGTGGACATCTGCAAAAATCTCGAAGTCGAAAATTTTCATCATCACAATACTTCCTTATACTACGTATAAGAAAGTAAAAACAGAGTTAGAGAGGAAAATCTGTTTCTATCCCATCTTTTTTCTAAATTATCACAGTTCTTTACCATTTTATCAAGATTGTAGATAACTTACAGGTCTTTGTTGTCGCTTTTGTTAGTGTAGAAATGCTTTTACAAAATGATTTAGAATGATCTGAGTACACAATTAGAAATTAAAACGTTAGTTGCGAGGTTTTTTAGAAAAACAGAGAGTACAAATAAAAGAGTATGAAACGAAGGTTTTAATCGATTTATGTGTTTCATTGGAGTCGCCTTAAACCTCATCAATTAATGATTTAGTTTTAATCGGAGTTGGATTAATCGGAGACTTTCCAACTCCGATTAAAACACCGGTTAGTACAAATTTGCGTTCTTCCAACACCAGTTAGCGCTAATCATTGATTAAGTACGTCCTTAATTTAACCGGTGTTTGGAGTAACTGATAAAATATTAAACAGTGATTAGGATTACTTACACATGCGCATAATCTAAGATATTTGATTTTTTATTATGTATTATTGACAGTATTTATTGTTTGTATGCTGAATGAAGTATTTTTTGGAATTAGTTAATAATTATTTTCATCAGTGGTTTAGTAATTGTATTGCATCTTCTATAAATGAAATAGAGAGTATAATTGAACATAAAAATAATAAATATTGAATATGTCTAACTTTCAGCCTACTACAGAAATAAAATTAATTGATAACCATCAATACATTATTTTTTCTGATGAGGATGATTCAGTTTTGGAACTTTTTGAATTCTACTACAATTCTGGGACTTTATCTCAATTTGTGGTGTTTCTAAGATTCTGTGGCAATTTATCTGAAATTCCGTGTAAATCGACGATCCACAAACGATTGAGTTGGAGGCAGTTCCTTTCGCCATATTTATCATATGTACGCAAGGGCAGTGACAGGTAAGGCATCCTTGAAGATGTAAGCATAAATTTTCCGAAACTTTGCTGGCTTTTAAGAGGCGATACAATTATTTTAGCTTGGCCAATTCTTTTGCTATCAGTGTTGAAGGATGAATAAATTTTAGTTTCATGACAACGCCATTCTTTTGCGCCTTTGTTTCATTTTGACATTTAATTTAATTTAAATTTTTGGAAGGGCGTAGCAGTGTCCATCCACTTCTAACACCAAGTCCGTACTAAATTATTTGTGTATGTTAAAACTTTTAGGTGTCCCTATTAATTAATTGTTTTTTTTACGGAACTTTGCCTACTTATACTATGACCCAGTGTACTAAAAATTTGTGTGGTAGCAGTAAGATGTGTTTATAATTGTTTAGATAATTGTAATTTATCTCGTATAGCGGCAATACCCTAGTACTTTTCAAACAATTTAGAATTAGCGGATCAGCAGAGGATGTGTAGATTAAAGCTGTAAGTACATAGTAAAAAACGTGTATGTTCCATTTTTAACAAAACAAATTAATTGGAAGGCGATCGATATCTTTTGCTTACATCCCCTTTACAGAATTAATTAGCTGGTGTTATCTATCTGCGTTGTTAGTTACAAGTGCCCCGGTACCTCCCTTTAACTACTGTTCTCATGTCTTTAATGATAATTACAGTTTATAATCTCTAGCCAGTAAAATAGGATGATAGCGTGTATACGACCGTACGTATTGTATTGTAAGAAATATATACTAGAAATTTTATATATGGTTATATACTGAGAGATGTTCAATATACAGGGTGAGTCATTAGTAGCCGCTTCTGCGATTATTTTTTGTGTTTTAAATAAAAGATAAAACAATTAGCGGAGGATCCATGGTTGCTTAGGGCGCATATTGTAAAAATACTTTAAGCTCTGACGCACTTCCGGTTTCACCGGAAATGCGCGGAACTTAATTTTTTTAAGTGACACCCTATATATTTTTAGATTTTCTTGTACTGCTTTAAATTATCTGTTCAACCGTTTTTCCTTTTTCAAAATTGAGCCAATAGTTTTTGAGTTATTAATTTTTTTTGAAAATATTTGACCAAAACACGTGTTCAGAAAAAAATCATTTTCACATTGTTTTTAACAGTAAAACCATTAATTTTGGTGGTGCTTATAGCCAAGAAAATTCTGCATCAGTTGGTAAAGTTACACTCGACAATACCTCAAAAAACTTTGTTTTTTCAAAGCCTACTTCCTGAAATTGTCACATACTAAACACTTATATTTTTTAAATGGAACACCCAGTATTTTATTGAGGCATTTTGTTCCTTTTGTATTCTCTTTCATTTTTGTTAACAATGTCCTATACCTGTCTTTAGTAATTTTTGAGATAATCACTATAGGAGCAATTAGCGGTCAATTAAAGAACTACGGTCGCTGTTTCATGCACCCAAATATTCGTTCAATAAAGCCTGGAATCCGGTTGACTGCCTGAGTCAACTGTTAAGGAAAGTCGGTATACATTTATGTCAAACTTATAAAAGCATCGCTATTAGTTATCATCCAAATGAATTATTCTTATGAAGAGTTAATAGATATGATTGACGTTTTGAGTGAATCTGAAAGAAACTCTTTGCTAGCATCCAGACTTTATGCACAGCGATTCCTGGTAGAAGTCAACCGAAGCTAGAAACCTTCCAAAGAATAAGGGACGGTTTGAGAGAACAGAAAGTATTGAATATGAAAGAAAGAGCGGAAAAAGCAATAACTGCTGAGGATAAGATGTTTATGGTACTTGCGAGTGTAGTAGAACACCCCCATACTAGTACTACGAAAATTAGTCGTCAGTTAGATGCAAGTCAAATTTGAAAATTCAGAATAATTAGGAAATATGAAATTCCTTATATCAAATTCTTTATAAATATAACCGGGTATTCCCCAGCATGATTTTCAATTATTTTGCGAATTATTAGAAGTTTTTCTTATTGATAAACTAGTAACTCTGCTTGGTGATTTTTATATGCCAAACTTTATTTACAGTAATATTTCTTGTTCAAAAGCAACCACTTTTCGCTTAATTTGGTATTATCTTTAACTTTAGCAACACTCTGAAATACTTACGGGAATGCCAATGAAGACACTGTTTGAACTGAAAAAGACAAGACGCCTTTGTAACGGGAAAAAAAGGAAAATTCACGGCAGAAGAAAATGAAGACAGCACCGAAAAGTAAACTAAAAATACAACACCAGAAAAAGAAGATTCAGCATGAAACCTCTTCAGAAGACAGCACTGATGAATCTCAGATTTGCGACGATGATGACCTGGATGACATTGAAAGTCCTTCCAAAGAACTAAAATCTACATTCAGCACACCTAAAATTAAACAACGATGCTTTTCTGATTCCTCGTCTAATGAAAATTATGATGATGACAATAATTGTCAGATGTGTGTAATATGCAACGACTCTGGTAAGGACGGAGAAATGTGGTATCGTTGCAGGTGCTGTGGGAAATGGGCTCATGCAGAGTGCAGTTGAATTGAAAAAGCAAAAAATTACATTTACGATTTTTGCATAAAAGTGCCCACTTTTGAATTAACATTTTAAAATGTTTTAATTAAGTTGATACTGTTAAATTTCTTTGTTTTCCGGCATGGCTCTCATTACCCCAAGCATAAGGAAATGGGAGCCAAAGGAGTTTTTTTTATTTTTTTAATAACCAGATTTTTTTTTAATTTTTATATAATTGCCCTGTATATTCGAAAGAAGAAACATGAAAGACTATGTTTGTAAAAAATATTATTAAAAAAAATATATTTACTATTTTTTTACATGTTTTCCTTAAGTGGCTCGAATTCCCACCCGTTTCCCAACTCCTTCTTATTCTGAGATAAAGTATCACAATATAAACATATTAATTAATGTTATTTGTAACAATCTAATAACCAAATAAACTATTCACAAACAACAGCTTGCTCAAGGAAATGTAACTTGTCAACACTGTTATAATATCACAATGACGTTCTTTATGACGTAATTCGTTTGTTTGGATAAAAAAAAAACCTATACTAATTTTCCAGAAGCGCGAACGAACGCAAGTTTATTGAATATAATTGAATGTAATATACCATGTTAATTTTAAAAATGTTATAATTATAAGAAGGAATCACCTTTTATCATCACACATTTCTGTTTATCTCCGTTGTTTTAGAAGCCTGATGTTCTTTTCGATGTATTGTCAAATTGGGATGATTCGCACGCGCATATTTTCTGCGAGCGAAGTGAAGAGTTTGCCGGAGTTTAGTGTTTGCCGATATATTAGGCGGTGTGCATGTTGTGATAAAACACACAAGCGCGCGCGTAACATAACAGTTACGCGGAAAAGAATTTTTCGAAAAGTTGCGTTCATCAAACGCAGATTTTTAGCCCGGAAGTATTTTCGTCCGCTTAAAATAATAACAAACATGAAATAAAACATTTATCGTGTGTTTTACGTACTCGCTGATTGAATGAATATTTAAAAAATGATAATGAATTAGACTGTTCTGAAATAAATTACTGTATTAATATTGGAAAGTTATCGCATGTTAGTTACACTTTATTTACACAGATTTCTACTTATAATATGTAAGTTTCCGTATTATTTATGTAATGCATGTGTATGTATTGTATGTATACATGTTTCTTGGTTCAAAGAATCTTTTTCACGATTACATAATTCATAATCTCGCAATTTAAAATAAATTAACATGTTCAACAAGTTGTTCTTTATTAAAGTGTTTGTGATTCATTATCTATGCATGCGTGTATATATTTGCTTGTGGAAGAATGCTCATGTCTCTGGAATTAGAAGTATGTGGAAATATCAATATTTCCAACAGGTTGTTTTTGATAAAACAATTGCGAGACACATTTAAGTACCTGTTCATATATGCTTTTATAAATTACTTTCCTATGGAAGAATTCTAATTGTATTCCTGGAAATAGTGATAAATAGACTATGCCAGGACGAGACTGGGTAAAACAGGTAAAACACATATATACCTACCTAGTCAAAACTGCGATTTTAAACATTGCAAATGATAGTTTCGAGTTTCGTTCTTTAGATTTAAAATACTTTGGGTTTTTCTGTTTTAATTATTTGAAACGGTATTCCTTAATTTTATTTCTGCTCACCAACTAAGATAATGCTATTGTCTGCGGAGAATATACAATGCTCTTACGGAATGTAAAATACCAAGCCGAACTGCAACTAAAAGTTATTATTTATATACACAAATAGAATACATATAAGAATGAATTTCTAATCGCTAATTCATTGGCACGAGGTAAAAGCCACTATAAACAATATATAATATACTGTACAATATATGATGGAAGAAGGCGTGTCAAATCAATTTCGTAAAAAACAATTCTTTTTCTTGGAATAACTCTGACATTTATTTGCACAGAAGTAACTTTAATGGTTGTAATTATTATAAACATAGAGTTTTTTCTCTAAAATTCACATTTAGGTGTATACAAAACACGCGGACATGTGTAAATGAAAAATGAAAATGAAAACTATTACCTAGGTACAGGGGGCAGCTGTGTTTTAATAAAGTGTTGGTCATTAGTTATCTTCAGTCCTGCACAGCCAAAGTGTCTGTTGATTGAGTAATATGTATAATATAAAAATATAAAATCTTATTAGGATCTCAAATTTCAAAAACCTATACATGTTCAACAAATCAACAACAGTAGTTAGTAATATTTTCTGTATTCTGATCATCTTAACTTAATTCGTGGACCAGCCTAAGTTTATATGAATGCCATTTTTCAATATTTAAATATTTTATCACTGATCCCTGACCTATTCCGTTGTTTAGTTAATTCTCGGTATGTTCAATGTGCATTTTCATGTAGTCAAGATGGCGTCCAGTCACGGGCCCGTTCCTAATATTCCCTTCTTTCCAGAACTTGGTTTCTATTTTGCTAACCGTTGATTGGGTGATATTTTTATAACGATATTTATTAAATGAAGCGGTGTTTGTTACCATAACCAAGCATAATTAAGATTTTATTCCATTTCTCCATTAAACGTTTCATTTTGTTTATCATCCAACTTGGAACTTTATAAATCAAACGCAATAAGGCAGTTCGTTCAAAATTTGATTCTCCAAAGTGAGTAAGTCCAATTACAACTAGCTGACAGAAGATATTGCGATAAGCAAAAGCAAAAACGTCACAGCAAATCGAGATTATTAGTCATTGGATACTTAAAACAATTTTATTCTTGATTTAATCAACCTATTTAAAAAATTCTTTCACTGCTAGATAGAGGATGACATAAATTTTCTAAAAATTAATATATGTATATAAAATAATTACTGCTATTTAAATGTTTTCAAGTTGCGCTTTGATACGTCGCTACTCGTTGGAATAGGAGGTACAATTCATTCCAAAACATGGGGATTTAAAAATAAAAATTGATGTGTCCAAGGAAAATTGCCAACAAGTAGGGGTAAAAATTTAGCAAATTTTATTCCTCTCACACTCTATACGATATAATGTAATGCAATTTTTTATTGCAGACTCATTTTAGTAAAAAAAAACTAAAGCTTTTTAGTGTTACCTCTAGTGAAATGAAACTTTAAAAAAACATTTAACTTCGAACATTAAAATTTTAATTAGGCTTCCATTTATTGCTTTGCAAAAGACATCAATGCTTTATTATTTCTAAGCAGCAACCTACACTAAAATCACAATTAAATGCAAAAAAAAAACACCAACGCTTTCAGAATTTTAGTGAAATTAATGTGTAGAAAATAAACATGCTAGAATTTTTTACTGTACGGAAGATATCAAATTGATTTTAGCGCAAAAAAGAACTAAAGCTTTTAGTGTTAAATTCTAGTGTAATTAAATTTTAGAAAATCAATAATATCTTAAAATAAGTTTCAATATTTTACACTGCAGAAATCAATTTCTTGTTGATTTTAAATTGAAACCAACACTAAATTTCATATCGCATATCTGTGAAGCATTTCTAGGTTTGCGTAACACTAGGATGTCCAGAGAACGAAAATATTATTTTAAATTTTCCAGAACGCCTCATTTCAGGTATCTACTCACCATAATTTTTTGCGTTTCCAAGTAAACTAATACATACGGAGTGGCCAAAAAGTTTACTACTGCTATTTTACTACTATATTTTACACTCTATTCCCAAAGTCAAAAATAGTGCATTACTTGAAGATTTGGCAGAATGATGACGCGTCACTACACCTTGCTAATGTTATGCGAAAATTCTTGGATACACCTTTCGTTGGATTGATTCTTCATCACTAAAGGGCGGAATATATGCACGTCAATTCAGTTAAAATATGCGCATATATATGCATCGTTTTTCTCTGAAATATGCAACAATATGCATTTATTTGTCAAAATATGCAATTATATGCCTTGAATATAACATGGAAAAATGGAAATAAAGAAACGCCGACTCTTACAAAAATTATTTATTTTAAGTAAAATTAAAAGAAAAACATAATAGGTACAATTTTCAACCTGAAATAGTATAAAATGCATTTATAACGATATATTTTTCAAAATTTTCCAATAAAAATGTTTGCCTTCTGTCTGTAAAAATATGTTTGTACAAAGAAAAAGTTCTTTCAACATCTACCGATGTGATCTGGCAATATTTTAATTTGGGTAGTAAGTTATAAGGCCAAGGTATTACTTCGTTGGATGGTTTACTATCAAAAATATTTTTGACTTCCATTAAATACTTAAAGCCTTCATTCTTTCCCACAATAACTTCGAGTTTCCTTCTTACTTGATTTCCTACATCACCGGGAACTTTTTTGCATTTGTCGGAAAAAGTTTCAACAATATTAATTGATTCTCTTAAACTTATATTCCTACTTTCTAACGAAGTTATTATATCTGGTACAAAACTAAAATTAACCTTAATAAAAACAAGTTCCTTAGCTAAATTTACATTTTTGAATAATGCTTGACTTTGCACTACACACTGCGAATTGTCTTCTAAATCTAAAACTATGTCTTTAATGGCTTCAAAATGGTCTGCGTAGAATATCGCGGCCTTAATCCATGTTCCCCATCGAGTAATTACGGGCTCTGGAGGTAAACAAACTCCTGGCAATTTCTCTCTATAGATCTGCACTCTTAGAGGTGCTTTCAAAAACACTTTCTTTACATTTGAAATTAATTTGTTCACCAAGGGATATGCTGTTCTAATAATTTCTGCAACTCTGTTTATCCCGTGTAAAAGACAAGTGACATGTACCATATTGGGATAAAATATTTTTAAGTTTTGGCCTACTTTAACCATATACGGCGCTGCGTCAGACAAAAACACTAAAAACTTCTCTACTGGAACTGGATTTGGTAAAAGAAAATTTGATAGAGACTGCTGAATAAATCGAGTTACGGTCTCATTATTTGTTTTGTCTAACTGTTTAGAAGATATTAAATATGGTTTCCCTGGCTCATTTTCTTGAAGCCCTCCAATCATAAGATGTGCGATATATCGACCACATGAGTCTGTGCTTTCATCAACAATAATGTAAAAATGTTCATCGCCCAGTGTAACTTTAATTTCTCCCATTACGGTTTCGTATACTGTTTGCACATTCTTCTTTCTAAGTGTGGATTCGTCAGGGATGTTTTGATTACAATATTTTTGCAAAAAATCTCTGAATTGTGTATTTTGCAGTTTCTTCAAAGGTATATTTGCTGCACTAAAGCTTTGCATAAGTCTTGATGAAACACCTCCTTTTCACTCTTTGGTTTGACATTTTGAAATGCGGTTTGCACACACTGCTGAACAGGCACTGATTTATTTTTCTGCAACTTAGCTTGTTGCATAGCTGTTTTCAAGTGTTGATCAATTTGGAACTTCTTTTCACAAACAATGATTTTGGCACAAACTTTGCAAAACACTTTATCCCCACTAAACTCCAACTCAGGAAAATTTTTAATCCACGAAGCGGCTTTCGGCATTTTAGGCGTTTGAAATAAAATATTTTCGAAATCACTGTTTTCACACTGGAATCTATCGACAAACTAAACTATACAATATAAATATAAAAGAATAGACCACATCTGCTCTCCATTAGGCAAGCTGATTACTTGGAAATTCCTAAACACCCAATAAATGCCGGCAATAAACCATATAATAATATAAACTATACAATATAAATATAAAAGAATAGACCACATCTGCTCTCCATTAGGCAAGCTGATTACTTGGAAATTCCTAAACAGGGTCGCACTTAATCTTTTCATAAAACGAAAAACATAAAAATATGCACACAAATTTTATTTTTGCCGAAATATGCAATTTTTTGTGAAATTTGTTAAAATATGCAAAATATGCAAATATATGCACTTTGCATATATTCCGCCCTTTATTCATCACTATTTAACCACCACGTATATAAAACTATACATCTCTATTTCAACGTCATGGTAACGACCACAGTAAGAGGCCGAATTAGAAATGTCATCTACAGTCAGGCGTTGCACATCTTGCCATTAAGATCTGATAAGAATATTTGTTTATAGTTTATGGATTGCTTTTTTCAAGAAAATAGTGAAAAAATTATGTGCTTGGTATTCATCGATTGGATGTATGCAACTAATTATTTAAATTAATTTGTTTTGATGTTAATTATAAATTTTTGGCGATTTTGCTGTACCTACTGCCTGTTCCATTTTTCGTTATAATTCTCTATTTGAATTTATTCGTAAATTATTACAATTAATAGTTAACATTAACCTCAATAAAATATTGATTGCAATATGCTAATATACTAAATACCTAATTTAAATTAAATTACTCTTTATACATTTACAATAAGCTACGGTTATTTATATATTTAGTTATTTCTTTACCAAGTTCTTGAATGCTGAAAGTCATTGATACTCATCTCTTCGACTTTATTATTTAATACAAACTATACAACAAATAGAAAACAGTAATGTTTCCCTGATGAAAAATAAATCAATTTCTGTTTTTAATACATTTAGAATAATAAATATATACATAAATAGGTCATCTTTGGAGTCAAGAGATACATATATCGATAAGCAAGTATGTATATCTTTGTTGACCACGTCTTGGTCTATTTAAATTCTTTTATTCAGATTTGTTATTCAATTATATATACGTATTACTGATCAAAATATTCCAAACATTATTTTGTATATCACTTACAACATTATTAATTTAATATGTTTCTGTAAGCTCAGCTTTCTATTAAATATATTTTACCCGCTAAAGTACAGAAAAGTTAAAGTATTTGTGAATTCCAAATGTTAATTTTGACATTTCACGCTAAAAATTTCAAATGTTTGTTGATCTATTGACTTAATAATACTAATGAACGGAACTTTGCACTGTATATGTATAATCGGAAGTAGTGGTACATCATTAGAGAGATTTTTTTTTTAACAAGATAAAAACGCATACATTAGGAGGCAATATATGCTTTAATCATGTGATCATATACTAAATTCAAAAGTATCAGTATTAGTATAGACCGGACACGAGCGGCCGATGACTCATCGCACATGGGTGCACTATTGAAATTTTGTGTTTTTAAATAGTTTTTAATTTTATTTATATAATTGGATAACAAGTGGATGGTGATCTATAAAATACAAAATACGTTATTATTTGTTCATTTTCTAGTTCAAGTCGAGTAAATATTTACTAGCAATACTTTCTCAAGTTTCTCTTCTGTAAGATTTGTTCTCTTTGAATGAAGTACATCCTTGGAGATAGAAAACGTCCTTCCTACATCGCAACTGGTTATAGACGCATACTGGAAATATTCTTTTATTTCAGCGTTTTTAGCAGATACATTTTGTGTCATTGTCCTCATACACAATTGCCGCAACGTTATTAAATGTGGATTTCTTTTAAAAAGTGCCTCTAACTTTTGCCAAAGACCACATCCGAAGTCACTTGGAATACTGTTGATATTATTAATATGTAATATTGTTAATCCATCTTTTAATTTGATTTTAAAAATATGTGATTAGTTTAGGCAAATTTCCAAAGTGTTCCTGAAGGAATAACAACTTATTTTGTAAATTTGGGATTTGTGTTAGTACCTTGCACTCAGAAATACTTCGAGCATCGTCAATTAAACATGTAACGACATTTTGTAAACTATCGAAATTCTCTGCATAAAAACTAGTAGCTTCGAACCATGTTCCCCATCTAGTTATTACTGGCGAGGGAGGAAAATTATTATTTCACCTCAATCCAAAACTGGAATGTAAACAATGGGTTAATATCCCATATTTAGGAAGAATTAGTCGGAAAATAAGTAATTTTTTTGAAACATGTAACTCCAAGGTAGTTTTTTTATAACAATAATACATTAAAAAATTATAAATTGTTTTTAATTACAATTACCTTCATATTTGCACGGACACTTTTCTGGCAGTAAATTTAGTTTAATATTTTTGCCATCTCTCTTATTTCTGGAGGAGTAAGTATTTCTAGATCGCTATACTATCTATAACATAAATATATTGATATTTTTTCAGGACACTGACAAGAACTTTTATAACTTGTCAAACTGGATTACTACCGTGATCATTGATATATATGAGGGAGCGTTTTTAGTTTGTGGAATGGAGGGGTGGGATGTTCGTGGGAGAGCTCTTTCTTGTCGTAACATGTTAAATAATCATTAGTGATAGTGATAGTGTTTTTATTCGTCATCAAAACTTACATGACATGTCAGTAAATAACAATTAAAGATTCTGTCAAAGAATTTCTAAGAAAATAATACGAAACATACAAATACATTCAACTTACATATTGCACAAACATACAGATAAATAAAATCAGGTGTATATAAATGTGTGTAAACACAAAAGATGTAAGATTTCACAAACGAACGTTTAATTAATAGCATTATTTCGGCGGGAGAAGGCCGCGAGATATTCCTCCACGGTATAGAAACTAGAGTCAATCAGCATTGCTTTTATAGTTTTCTTAAACAGGTTATTATTCATGGTTTTTATACTTTCCGGAAGACAGTTATACAATTTGGGGCCCCAGTAGTTCACTCCCTGTTGTGTAACACTTTTAGGTGATAATATGAGATTACCAACGCATCTGCATTGCGCGTGTCGTATCGGTGAAAGTTCTTATTGCTCGCGATTATTAGTATAAATATAAACTTTTAACACAATCGCTTAAGTAGTCTTTAAACTATCATCGACCAAGCAATTTAATCGGGAAGAAAGCGTGAAATATGGAGAAAATCGAGTATTTTGCCGTTATCAAGTTCCTTACAAATCAAGGAAAGTCTGTTTATTCCATACTGGAAGAGTTGTCAGGGGTTCACGGTGATCCTTGCCCAGGAAAAAATATGGTTTTTAAGTGGAACAGTCGCTTTAAGCAAGGTAGGAATCACTTAAAAACGACCCAAGACTGGGGAGCTCTATCGAAGTGACCATTCCCGAACCTGTTAAAAAAGTCGAAATATTAATAGTGGTCGATGCTCGCGTAAAGAAGACACAACTCGCAGGAATGACTGGTGTATCTGATACAATAATTTTTAAAATTCTTCATGATTATCTTGGCACGACTAAGGCGCATGATGGGTGTCAAGGTATTGATGTTCCCAGGCATATTTGGACCTCTGTAATGAAGGCGGGGATAGTGTAATGAGTGAAAGGCGTTTCCATAACGCAGAATACTACGGTTTAATCCTGGAGCGGTTAAGAGAAGTTAATAAAGAAAAAAGATGGGGAAAATTGACAAAAGGTCCCGTTCCTGCAAGGCAATGCTCCTGTGCACAAAAGTCTTGTTGCGCTGGCTACCCTAAAGTGGGCTTCGATATTTTCTATCGTCCATCCTATAGTCCAGACTTGACTGAAGAAGTTAAGAACTCAGTTTCGGCGTATTTTCGGACAAAGATTTAACATTTTGTTATAAAGCCATACAGAAGCTAATTGAAAGATCTGAAAAATGTATTGGAGTTTCAAATGAATATATTGAATAGAAAAATAATGTTGCATTTTTATTTTTTCCTCTTTTCCTCTATTCTGCGAATATAAAAGCGCTCTTTCTCACATTTCCTTAGAAACCAACTTTTCAATCAATAACTACGTTTTCTATGGAGTTTTTATTGAATTTATCACGACAAGTAAAATAAAGAGATTGTGGAAATTATAAGAATTTGCAAAATATATTTAAACAATCTGAGAAAAAGTTGCATGTTCAACTCAGCACCAAAGCAGTTTGACTGCCTTGGGTGAATTCCTATCCTCACTATGCTTTGCTATGAACTACCAGCCTCGGCAGTCCATCTACTATTCTAATGTCTATAGTTGAACAAAATACTACTCTTTTATAACCTTTAACTATTTTGTACTGGAAAATAATTATCCCTACATGAGATTTATTGAGACATAGAAATCTTCATCCATTTCCTAGACATTGCATTCCTTTATGATCACAGTGTATCATAATATCAGTGCTAACTTTTATAATAAAGTTAGCTGTATGATACTTTCTGATATCATTGTGAGAAATATAAATAACTTCGGCTAACAAGTAATATTAAATTAAGAAGAGAGTATGTAGTTAATTAAACGAATTATGTGATATGCGGATAATTGGCAATTTATTATTATTTCCAATAAATGCCCCTCTATTAACAAATTTTCGTTGGAGTTGTTCGACTTTGGCGAAATAATAATCAACGACGCCGACGTCGTCGTTGCTCATTCAGAAGGCGGTAATTACACATCTTGTAAAGGAAAATTTCCCTTTTGATAATAATTAAGAATATGTATACATATAAAAGTTAACCTTGACATTATGAATTTATTGTTAAATATGTATTACGTAAAATATGTTCTTATTGCTCGCGATTATTAGTATAAATATAAACTTTTAACACAATCGCTTAAGTAGTCTTTAAACTATCATCGACCAAGCAATTTAATCGGGAAGAAAGCGTGAAATATGGAGAAAATCGAGTATTTTGCCGTTATCAAGTTCCTTACAAATCAAGGAAAGTCTGTTTATTCCATACTGGAAGAGTTGTCAGGGGTTCACGGTGATCCTTGCCCAGGAAAAAATATGGTTTTTAAGTGGAACAGTCGCTTTAAGCAAGGTAGGAATCACTTAAAAACGACCCAAGACTGGGGAGCTCTATCGAAGTGACCATTCCCGAACCTGTTAAAAAAGTCGAAATATTAATAGTGGTCGATGCTCGCGTAAAGAAGACACAACTCGCAGGAATGACTGGTGTATCTGATACAATAATTTTTAAAATTCTTCATGATTATCTTGGCACGACTAAGGCGCATGATGGGTGTCAAGGTATTGATGTTCCCAGGCATATTTGGACCTCTGTAATGAAGGCGGGGATAGTGTAATGAGTGAAAGGCGTTTCCATAACGCAGAATACTACGGTTTAATCCTGGAGCGGTTAAGAGAAGTTAATAAAGAAAAAAGATGGGGAAAATTGACAAAAGGTCCCGTTCCTGCAAGGCAATGCTCCTGTGCACAAAAGTCTTGTTGCGCTGGCTACCCTAAAGTGGGCTTCGATATTTTCTATCGTCCATCCTATAGTCCAGACTTGACTGAAGAAGTTAAGAACTCAGTTTCGGCGTATTTTCGGACAAAGATTTAACATTTTGTTATAAAGCCATACAGAAGCTAATTGAAAGATCTGAAAAATGTATTGGAGTTTCAAATGAATATATTGAATAGAAAAATAATGTTGCATTTTTATTTTTTCCTCTTTTCCTCTATTCTGCGAATATAAAAGCGCTCTTTCTCACATTTCCTTAGAAACCAACTTTTCAATCAATAACTACGTTTTCTATGGAGTTTTTATTGAATTTATCACGACAAGTAAAATAAAGAGATTGTGGAAATTATAAGAATTTGCAAAATATATTTAAACAATCTGAGAAAAAGTTGCATGTTCAACTCAGCACCAAAGCAGTTTGACTGCCTTGGGTGAATTCCTATCCTCACTATGCTTTGCTATGAACTACCAGCCTCGGCAGTCCATCTACTATTCTAATGTCTATAGTTGAACAAAATACTACTCTTTTATAACCTTTAACTATTTTGTACTGGAAAATAATTATCCCTACATGAGATTTATTGAGACATAGAAATCTTCATCCATTTCCTAGACATTGCATTCCTTTATGATCACAGTGTATCATAATATCAGTGCTAACTTTTATAATAAAGTTAGCTGTATGATACTTTCTGATATCATTGTGAGAAATATAAATAACTTCGGCTAACAAGTAATATTAAATTAAGAAGAGAGTATGTAGTTAATTAAACGAATTATGTGATATGCGGATAATTGGCAATTTATTATTATTTCCAATAAATGCCCCTCTATTAACAAATTTTCGTTGGAGTTGTTCGACTTTGGCGAAATAATAATCAACGACGCCGACGTCGTCGTTGCTCATTCAGAAGGCGGTAATTACACATCTTGTAAAGGAAAATTTCCCTTTTGATAATAATTAAGAATATGTATACATATAAAAGTTAACCTTGACATTATGAATTTATTGTTAAATATGTATTACGTAAAATATGTTATTTATAACCTTGGTAATCAAATAATAGCTGTTAAAATTTAGGACACTTCAATTTATTCAGTTATAGACACATGTTTTGAATTAGTGTACATTTAGTTTGAATTGCAAGATGTTTTTATAGTACAGTCACAAAAACGTATTTATTAATATATTATGTAGTTCATTTTCTTTTGAATATAGATATTACATAGTTTCAATATCAACAATGCGTCAAAATATATTGTAAATTAACAATAATAATAATAATATATTTATCATCAATATCTTTATATCCAATTACAAGTATATACAGGGTATTTCACGAGAGCCGTTCGTTAGAAGTTTTCGGGGTTAGAAAAAACTCAGAATTCTGAAATTTTGGGTTCCAGGGTTATTCAAGATTCTCTTTCATTTTAAAATATTTTCAAGATCACACTACTTCCGGTTATACCGGAAGTCGCCATTAACTTCCTTATTTTAAATGGAACACCCGGTATATTATTTCATTTTTGGATTCCTGCGAAAATTTCATAGTGGGTTTTCATCAGGTTTCCCTATACCTATTTTCAATTTTTTTCTTAGATATCTTGATTTTTTTGAAAATTTTGACAGATGTAGCCCTGTTTTGAGCATTGCGCCCTTTAACCAATTTCGATTGGTGGAAAGCGCTTCTGGGGTAGACGGAAGCACAGGAATGATACTTTCGAATGCCGTATTGACAACTGATTTATCGCATACAGGGTATCCAAAATTTAATGACCAATTACATCATTTTAAAAGTTGAAAAAGATCGCTGTTTCAAATACGACACCCTGTATTTTATTAGATGGTCGGATGCAGAATTTGATTCTGCATCGATTTGCTATAACATTCCCTATACCTATTTCCAGTGGTTTTCTTGTTAATCCATATTTTTATCAAAAGGTTATCAAACTCCAAAAGTTCTACCTAGTAAGCATTGATTTTGACAGGAATTGAAACAATGTTGATTTAATGTCAAACCAGTATCATCGTACAGATTCGTGAGGTATCTACTTACAGTTCTAGGGATTTTGTTAGCTTGCTTAAGTACAGTTTATAATGGAGAATGTTGAAGAATATTCCAATAATGATTTATTAAATTTGTTTTACACGCACGGTGAATGTGGACGAATTGTTCGACGAACATGCCAACAATGACTCCCGGAAAATTCGCAAGAATCGAAACTCGCTTTATAGCAACTGGAAACGTAAGGGCAACTCAAAATAACCTAAAGCCCGTAACTGATAATGAAGATAACGTGGTGAATGTGTTGGCGTTTTTTCAAGCTTATCCGCGGAGTTCAATTTCGACAGCAGCGCTGGATTTGGGTATTTCAAAAACATCAATCCACAGAATATTAAAAAAACATGGAATGCATCCTTTTTGTGAGATAACTGTTCATCGATTACGTCTTGGTGATGAGGCAAGACGTGTCAACTTTTGCGAATTTATGATTTTGAAAATGACCGAAGATCCGAGACTTGTTCATCAGATTATGTGGACTGATGAATCGAAATTCAGCAGGCAAGGAATTACAAATCGCCGAAATACTCACTACTGGGCATAAGATAATCCACATGTTATTAGGGAACATAATCACCAAGACCGCTTTAGTTTCAATGTTTTTTGTTTAATTATGGACAACAGAGTGGCTTATCAAGTGTACGATGAAAATTTAAATGCGGCTAGATATCTGGAGATACTGAGAGGGTTTGTTAGTGATTTTCTAAATGTCCTACCTCCACGTGATAGAGCAAACAGCTGGTTTCAGCTTGATGGTGCTTCAGCACATTCAACTATAGCTGTACACCGGCAATTGTCAATGATGTTCGAGGATCGGTGGATTGGCCCGCGGGGACCTTGGAACTGGCCACCCAGATCACTCGATTTGACCCCCTTGGATTTTTACCTCTGGGGTCGTATAAAAGAACTAGTGTACTTTAGGCCGGTACAAACTAGAGATGTATTATTGAACCGTGTTCGCCATGCGTTTACTAATATAAGTCCAGACGAACTTCGGAGATCTGTTTCGCGAGGAGTATATGACAGAGTTATTCAGTGTTTGAACCAAAATGGAGGTCATATAGAACAATTATTGTAATTTTACATTCTCTTATTATTTTTTGTCATTATGTTCCAATTTTTCGTTTTTATTTTATATTTCGTTCTAAATGTTATGTACTAATGTCATGTTTTATTTAAAGTAAATTTTTTACCGTTTCATTGATGTTTATTTGGCTTCGAAAGGCAAGCGATGTTTCGGTTTCTGCCAAAAAACCACATTAAAATAAAAAATTTGGATTAACAAGAAAACCACTGGAAATAGGTATAGGGAATGTTATAGCAAATCGATGCAGAATCAAATTCTGCATCCGACCATACAATAAAATACAGGGTGTCTCGTTTGAAAAAAACGAACTTTTTCAACTTTTAAAATGATGTAATTGGTCATTAAATTTTCGATAGCCTGTATGCGATAAATCAGTTGTCAATATGGCATTCGAAAGTATCATTCCTGTGCTTCCGTCTACCCCAGAAGCGCTTTCCACCAATCGAAATTGGTTAAAGGGCGCAATGCTCAAAACAGGGCTACATCTGTCAAAATTTTCAAAAAAATATGATATCTAAGAAAAAATTGAAAATAGGTATAGGGAAACCTGATGAAATCCAAAAATGAAATAATATACCGGGTGTTCTATTTAAAATAAGGAAGTTAATGGCGACTTCCGGTATAACCGGAAGTAGTATGATCTTGAAAATGTTTTAAAATGAAAGAGAATCTTGAATAACCCTGGAACCCAAAATTTCAGAATTCTAAGTTTTTTCTAACCACGAAAACTTCTAACGAACGGCTCTCGTGGAATGCCCTGTATACCTGGTCTCAGAATAAAAAGGAGTGACTTAAATACACGGCCAAAACATAGCTTAAAATGTACTAGACAAATTGATATGACATCTAAACAGTTGACATTGTAGTAATTCGTCAACAATTTTAAACTTTATTTAATAAATGTAAAGAATGTATATTCATAAAATTATTATACAAAAATGACTTTTTGGATTAATATGCAAAATCTACGCCTAATTAGAATTGAATGCGATGACATAACCTATTCTGGTAACGGGTAAACTCTAAAGCATATATATATATTTCATGAAATTCTCTTTTAAATATGAAATAATACATGCATACATTGTAAATTATTGATATTTATATAAGGTTTGCTTGTGAAATTTAACATAAAATATAAAATACATTTAAAATGTATTATCAAAATATCCCAAATATATCTATTATCAATTATTAAAATCACTTTCCAACAACAACAAAAAAAATGGTTCCACCATATCGTCCACCTGACAATTTATGTCATACAAACGACCTGGTGGTCAGATGAAATAAAACAACAAGTTACAAACAAAAAGAAAAAAATGGAAGAAATATCTGAGTCATACGACACAAGAAAACCTAAATTCATACAAAGAACAGAGTAAGCGAGTTAAATACTTGGTAAAAGAAGCTAAACAAAAGTCGTGGGCCAAATTCGGAGAAATTGAAAGAAAACTTGAAAGAGATGGTAAAGGGAATCAGAAACTATTCTAGAAGGTCTTAAAAAAATGTGCGAAACAGTAAAGAACACGGAACAATGGCAATTAAAAATGCAGACAGTACATTGATAACTGAAGAAACACAAGTTATGAATAGGTGGAAAGAATACTTTGAAAGTTTATTAAACTCAGTTAGAATAAAAAATTACCGAACTGAGGAAAACGACAAAACTATAAACTCTATAACAGAGACATATGACGAATCCATAGATAAAGAAGAATTGAAAGAAGTAATCAGGAATTTAAGAAATGGAAAAACTCCAGGACAAGACAAAATAACAGCAGAGGTGTTTAAGAATATGGGAGATCTTGGAGTAGATCTGCTTTTGGAGATCTATAATAGAGTTTAGAAGGGAGAAAGAGTACGTAGGGATTGGGTGATTAGTGTTATAATACCAATTTACAAGCACGGAGACAAACAAGATTGCAACAATTACAGAGGGATAACTATTTTAAATAAAGCGGTAAAAGTATATGAACAGATTTTGGGCATAAATCAGTCTGAATTTAAAACAAAATGACACATAACACCGCCGATATTCAAATATTTAAAATGTTCTACTTAAAAGTCAGAATAACCAACTTCAAAAAAACATAGTTTCTTAAATGTTCGAACAAAACATGTCTCTCATTTTAAGCTATTTTGAACTTTTAATAACCGAAATAGAAAAAATAGTATAAAATACACGTCTCATAAGACATTTTGGACACTTGCTCTTTAAAATACTAAAGTTGAACGCGTGCGCAAAAATCGTGTCTTATGAAACTTGTGTTTTAATATACTATTTCGGTTTGAATTTGATATTTCGTCGATTTTATTGTTTTTTATTTCGTACAGTATATGTTTGGAGATGGAATTTCCATGGAAACGAGTGGTTGTGTATATTATTATGTGCTACTACATTTGCAATATACTGCTCAGTAAATTGCTCACGTAAGCAGTAACTTCAAAGAAATTGTCGTTTTTAATACCCGAGAATACAATTGCTATTATATATTTGACAATTTTCAGTGCCGTCGTGATACCTTTTATCTTTCTCCTGTGAAACTACATTAACGTCCGAATTCACGGCACGAAATAAATTCAATAATAAAAGTGTAAGGAGACGCATAATATAATATAATACAGAGGCAGAAGTGTCATCTACAAAAAGAGAGACAAAATCCCCTGCGTGAAGGGTCTTTCGTTGCAAATGTATATGTAATACATTTAGAAGGTCAAAGCAATGATGAAAAAGATAAAACATAATATACAACATGCATGGATATGTGCTCATTTAATTAAAGGCAATCAACCATTACATTAATTAAAATGATAATAATGGAAGAGCATGTGTAAGGAACATTAAGTATTTAAATACCTCAAATATCATTCTGAAACTTTAGTGAGAGATACAGAACTAATTTAATTGTTATTTCATTTTAATTATTATGTATTGTGCTGTCTGCGTATCGCTATATTAATACTATTAAAATTAACTAGAACGATGATGTAGGAGACGTATATTTAAACTGTAAACATTATTTAACAATATTATATATGTATTACAAAATAATACAGTTTGTATTGCTAATCCGTATTAACTGTACGCCCTCTGGTGTGCGTTCTTGAACTATCGGGGATGTGACAAACCACAAATTTGTTAAGCAAAGAAAAATGTATATTGGTATAATTCTTGTAAATTTTTTTTTCTGCTATCACAATAGTATCCATTGCCGGAAAAAGACCAAGGCATTATCACTGTAGTAATTGTTGACAGTGGATTAATGCTTTAATCTTGCTGGCGTTTTTCACTTCTTGTTTGCCTTCTAATTGCTATGTGTAACAATTAACCTTTTTTTGCTTGAATTTTTTACGTGTGAGAGAACTTGCTCGTTTCTCGTATATAAATAAAACACATTTTGTTATATGTATAGAGGCATATATTTTTACATGTGTGCCTAGGTTGCCCGGTCGTTATGCACTGCTCTAGTATTTGTTTTTGTACGTCTGTTTCCCACCCTTCGAACACAAACATCTGGATGGGATTAAATACAAAAATAAAGGTGCCACTTTATTTTTAGTAGCCATTTACTATTATTTATGGTAATAAGTAACTATACTATGGAATGTAAAATAATGTATAATACATAATGTAAATGCAATTATGTCCAAATAGTACACACGTCACGTTTTATTATTATATAAATTGTTTGGAGTTTCCGAACAATCATCCTAAATAAAGAAACTAATTATAAGACTGTGGCTTGACACTAAACAAAACAATAAAAAGCTAAATACGTATTTCGACGACTATGTTGTCATAATTAGTAACACTGATTAATAAAAATCTTTACACCGAAACGTGTTCAGAACATCACAGTGTTGTTCTATATGCCCTACAGAACAACAGACTCTCATCCAGGTATCTCTGGGTAGTGGGAGCCCTATTTTCTATGAAATAAAGGTCGGTGTGCTCGCCAGCACTTGTAACGAACTATACCATTTGGCCATCATCTTAATATTGAGGCCTTTTCAAGAATTATTGTAGGTTATTGCGTGTGCAGAGTTCGCGTCAAATCAAAATAAGCTAGTTACTTGTCTGAAACACAAATCGGGATTCGATATTGTATAATGTTCATCTCCAATGGCAATGACCTTAGTTGATATGCTTATGCTTGCATATCAATTGGGACCTCTTTTATGCTGTACAGTATGAGAACACAAAAGAACAGTTGGCTACAACTACATTTTTTCAACTATAGAAACCCCAACAGATAATTGCACGACAGAATAAAAAGTATAATCCTTAAATTTTGTTAGAATTATGGATAGAATAATAAAGAAACTCAAATATTAAGTGACAACTTAATATGTCTTTAAATGAAGGAGATTGTCAGTGTTGTATTTTTAAGAGGTCTGTCAAGTTGACCCGCTCCAGTTATAACTTATATACCATGTGCTTGCAGGCGACCTGCTTACTGTAAGATAAAACGACGACACCGAGAGTTTGTATGAGTTAGTACGAGAAAGCAATATACAAACTGCAGTACAGCTGCGCTATCTATCCTCGTTGCCCTGCTTAAACGGAGAGTCAGCCTAGCCCGTTCTAGCCTCAGCGTAAATCTACTCGAATCCCCTCTTTTCCAACACTACACTCGACCAAGGAGCAGTTTGTATATTGCTTTTTCGTACTAACTCATACAAACTCTCGGTGTCGTCGTTTTATCTCACAGTAAGCCCTATACGCAGGTCGTCGGTAAGCACACTGTATACTATATAATGCGTGTCAATTGGGATCCAGTTGTGCTCAATGGTGCCGTTAGTGGTTTCATGTGCTCTTCTGTTTTCAGAGATTTCTAAAACAATCAACGGGTGGTCAACTACACGATTGCCCTCCACCCGAAAAAGTTGATTCCTTTTTAAAAACTTGGTCCCTTCGCAGAGCACGCCAGTTGTGCTTAATTGTGCAGTGTAGCGCATTTTTCCTCCAACCACTCACTTTCGAAGTTATACCAAAAAATGCTTATTGTGGCCCTACCTTTTTATAAATTCAATTGTGCTCCGTTTGTTCTCAATTGTGCCGTTATTAGTTGCATTTGGACTCTACTCTTTACAGAAATGTCATTCAATATTCAATGACTAGTAGAAAAATGTGATAATTTTATGAAGCACATACTTAGCTATTGCTTTTTGAGAATAATTACCTACCTAAAAATTACTTACTTGGATTATTATAATTTTAAAAAACGGTTGTTTTCTTAAGAGTTATTTAAAATTCACTTTTATTATTTTTTTAGTATATTTCGGACGTAATTTTAACCTATGAAAAACTATTAAAAAAGGCATAAGAATACAAACAAGGAATATAATTTAAAATCTTTTATTTATGTTCTATATAATATTGCCAGAGGTCACCTAAGTCATATTTAAGGCCATCAATAGTAATGGTCTTTGGCACATTATGTAAATGCAGTTTTGCAATATTTTCGGCAGCATAATGTTTTTTCGGATAGTTACTTCTATCAACGTGTACTGTTTTTTGTATCCAATTGTTGTTGTTGTCGCATCTACACATCGATTTTTACGCAGATGTTGCGTCTGTCCCTTCTATCAAAGTACTTTGTTAAGCCCCTGCAATTCTAGAAGTGACGCACTATCTAAAGTCACCGAAATAGTGCTTATTAGAAGTAACGCACCGTGATTTAGATTTAATTACAAAAATTATTTATTTGGACTGGGAAAAAAAGTACCTGTTAGTAAAATTTTACTGAACGCCCTAGGTCCTAGGTCTTGTTATATGTAGGTAAGGTTTCAAGCAAAAATTTCTAGTTGTCAATATCATTTATAGTTTCGTTGCTTTTCCACAAATTCAGTTCTTTTATTGATCTAACTCGGTTTTTTTTATTTAACTCGGCTATAGTCCTCTAACCAGTCCTAAAATTTCGAAACTGAGAGGTTGGGTGAAATATGCTCTACGCCACAAATGAACACAATTGGCGGGCTTTGCAAAGGCACAGAGCGTTAAAAAAAATTCAAATTTTGGGGGATCAATCGTCAAGTTGGCTCATTTCTTCGATCTTTTTAAAAATCTCTGAAAACAGAAATGCATAAATGATTATTAATTATAACAGGACGAGACTTGATAGACCTGAGTTTTACTGGTACAAATACATAGCACCGTCTTTTTACTTTTTAATTTCTTATACGTATCATAAAGAAATATTGTGATGAAAATTTTCAACTCCTGATACCGAAAAAGCAGTTTTAAAAAAATGTCTGTCTGTCTGTCTGATTTTATAAAAGAAGTTTTTCGAAATTCTTATCGAAAGTAAGTCTTTTAATCTTATCAAAAATCAGTATTTTGCAAATATCTCGCAAGTCTTGCTTTCTAGGCAGGTACAATATGAGTATAAAATTAATTAAAATATAAATCTCAATACTTTTTGTATAAAGAAATTACAAGTGTTTGGAATTTTCTACCGAAAGTAGGTCTTTTATCGAAAATCAGTTTTTTGGCCAATATTTCGCAAGTCATGCTGTCTAGACAGGTACAATACCAGTATAAACGTATTTAATGCTTGACCTATACCTTTTGTATACAAAATATTTAAAATTCGAACCCGAATAAACACTTTTACTTTTAGCTAGTAGCACGTTTTTTCGAATATCTCGTAGAGTATGCATTCTACACAGATTTACTAAGAGAATAGAAGTATGTATTTATATTTATACATAGCGTTTTGAATAATTTTTGTATTAATTTACAACTTTTGTATAATATGAAACGCTTATACGTGTAATAAAGTCGTGTGGTGGCCGCACCTCATTTTTTTCAATGTATAAGGCAAGTATGATCTATGCGGACGAAGCACTTTCAAATGAAAATAAGCATTTCATATATTTTGCTATTTGAGTTCTGTACTGATATCTAATGTAAACCTTAAACTTTTTACTACTCGTAGTAAAATTTTTTTCATCATCACAGGGTCTAAACATAATTATAATATGTAGAGCCTGTGATAATGTCAAACATACTTTTTGCTTACCGAATACTATAAGTGCAGGCTTGTTGGGATTTACATATAAAAAAATGATATTGAAATAACTGATGCATTTGATGACAATCCAAATTGACACCCTATAAAGCCTCCTGTCGCCGACTAAGTTCAAAAGAAGTATATTAATATTTGAATGTCATCCGAGTATATGTGTATTTTACAATTTCTAATTTGTTCAAATTGTGAAGTGTATATTGAAAATAGTAGTGGACACACAGTATAGAATCCTGCGGAACACCGGAAATAACTAACACATTAGGTGACACAGCCTAATCAATTTCCACGTATTGTAAACGATTACTCAAATACCTAATTAGGTAGATAAAAGTGATGTAACATTAATATACAGCCTATCTAAAATAATTTCAAATTAATATTTACTGCTTAACTTAATGTAATTATTTATCTTATTTCATTCTTTGTTGTTCCCATGACGTTCTATATTTCCTTTTCTTCTCCTACTGCTTATCTCAGAAATAGCGACCACATGTTCCCCTTTCATTATATTACAACACATCTTCATCTACAATTAATTTCTTAATTAGTTAGGTACTTGGACAACAAAACGACAACATTCGTCAAACCGGCAAGACTTTCAACATACGAAATATGATAATTCCGCATTCAAAAAGCATTTTGCACGGATGAAATTACATGTGACGGACAAAATGAAGTTTGTCAACTGCTGATGGACCTAAATCGATTCGATCGTACAATACACTTTTAGCAGCTTTAAATACATAGAACATAATGCTTTTTGAATATCTTTAGATACGTGAAAACTTACCATAGAACCCATACACTGTAAATCATTACTGTTTGTTGCAATTTTTAAAAGCCGACAAAATGCCTTTAGAAAATCTGCTACTCATCTAAAGTAATTCTACCATTATTGAAACTCGCATATAGAAATATTTGTAGGTGTTGTACTAAATTGCATTACTTTTTACTTTCCGGGTTTCCGATCTTTAGATTAAAAATCGATCTTACGAATCGACTCGAATCATACTTTTTAAGATCGATCTACGAAAAAGAGATCGATCAGTCGAAAATCGATTTCTTTTTGGATGGTTGTTCATAGGTTAAAAACATCGTGCACGAAAACCTTCTCCACTGAACATATTCGGCTTTCATCGAAAAATATTGTTTTTGTATTAGACACGATTATAAAATGACAGTACATAATTCATAGCTATATACGACGTTTCCCAATCATCTAAAATTTGCGCTTTCCGAAGGGTCAGAAGTCCTAACTACGCACAGTGCATGTTGTGCTACTTTGTTTAATTTCTCTCATAAAGTGTTGGCTGTCCACGCGAATTCCAAAATTGAATGGGATTGGTAGAAACAGTCTTTAAATATATCTTTTGAGTTCTAGTGACATTTCTCCTCTATCACTAGGTTCCGCATTTTAATAGTGCTGTGATACTAATTTCAGTGTCCACGTTTTGAAGTCCCTGATCTTTCTCTCTCTCTCTCTCTCTCTCTCTCCTCTCTCTCTCTCTCTCTATCTTAGTGTTTGTGTGTCTGATAACAATAGCGACCAAACGGCTACAAGTACTAATACCAAACTTTATACGTATTAGTATAATCTCCTTCTTGAGATCTGATCAGATTTTTAAATAAATCGCTAGTCCGGAAGTAGTACTTCAGTTGAAAAATCAAAATTTACAAATATTTCATCAATTACAAAGTTTAGACAAATTATTATAGACTACAGACCTATTATAAACTGAATTCTTTAAGGAAGAATTTATAAAAAAAGTTTTTCAAAATTCCTACTGAAAGTAGATCATTTTGTCTTACTGAAAAACTTTCTTTTTGCAAATATCTCGCAAATTATGCATTTTATACAGATTTATCTTAAATAGAAAAGTATTTAGAGTTCGAGTTGGAACTATACATGGGCGAGATAGGAGAATACGGTAAAGTTTCACTCAGACTAGACCGACTCGTGTTTTGTCGGCTGTCGGTGAAACTGGTAGGGAATACGGTGCCCGAGAGCCGACAAAACACGAGTCGGTCTAGTCTGAGTGAAACTGAATCGTATTCCCCCCATCTCGCCCACGTATAGTTGGAACAATTCTTGTATATGAAAAAAATCAAAATTCGAACCCGAAGTGACACTTTTACTCTTATAGAATAGCAGTTTTTTGCGAATATCTCGCAAATTGAGGATTCCATACAGATTTCTTATGAGTTCGAAAGTAATTAGAGTTAGATCAGGAACAATATTTGTTTAAAAGAAATTTTGAAATTTGGGCCGAAAGTAATATTTCTACTCAAATAGCGGTTTTCCGCAAAGATCTAGCAAATTTTGCCTTCCATATAGATTCATAAACCCGAAAGTATTTACAGTGTGATTTCGAACAATTTTTATAGATAACAAATTTCAAAATTCGTTTCGTTTTTCAAAACTAGTTTTGGTTTAATTTCTGTATGAAAAGTTTGGACCGGAAGTAAAACTTTTACTCAGAGGTTTATTTTATTAAGAAATACAGAATTTTAAGTTAATTTGGAACAACTTCTGTATACACATTTCGGAACGCATATATACCTATAAGAAAGTCGTGTGGTGCCCACAGCTCATTTTTAGTATCTGTTTAGATCGGACGTGTTTGTTATTTTTTCCATTTCAGTTTCATTCTGCGTAGTACATAGCAGTAACTCTTCCCGCCTTGCCACAACCTAGGAGCACGCCAGTCGTTGCTCTATTGCCCAAAAATTTCATTAGAAATTAATGTTTCGGCGGCAGTCCCAATATCAGTAGTAGGTTTAATAGTATCAATGGATTTTCTAAGATAATGCACTATCGGGATAATTTTGCTGAAAGTAACATATTTTTCTCCACTTATCTCCTTTGTTAAGGCATCTATAGAGCGGATTACTTCAATGAGGTTTCTTACCGCTTCTAACTTGGCTACTACTGGAAAAGTCGGTACTAAAAATCGAAGTTCATACTTAAAAAATTAGGTGTGACCACCACACGACTTTCTTATACGTAGGAGAGTTTCAAATTATAGGAAATTTTTATTTTATATGTAGCAAAAAATCGCTATTCGATAAGAGTAAAAGTGTTAGTTCCGGTCCGAATTTAATTTTTTTTTTTTTATACAAAAGGTAGTAAAATTAAGTTCAAAATACTTTTATACTCGTAACGTACCTGTCTAAAAAGCATGACTTGCAAAATATTTGCAAAAAACTGATTCTCGATAAGAGTAAAAGACCTACTTTCGGTAGAAATTTCGAAAAACTTTTTTAATAAGATTGTTCTCAATTTTAATTCTAAGTACATATGAATCTTTATAAATTTGTTTAAACTTAGTAGTTGACAAAATATTGGCAAAATTCAATTTTTTCACAGAAGTAACCTATTACTTCCAGTCTGCCGATTTTACTGCAAATCTAATTAGATCTCAAGAGGGAGATTATACTAGTAAATGCAAAATTTGGAATTGATAGCTATAGCGGTTTGACCGTTATCTTGGTCACACACAGACACACTTACACACAGAGAGAGAGAGAGAGAGAGAGAGAGGGAGAGAGAGAGGGGGAGAGAGAGAGAGAGAGATTTTTTAAAAACCACTTTTTCGGTATCAGGGGACTTTAAAACGTGGATATCTGCAAAAATTTCGAGGTCGAAAATTTTCATGATCATAATTATACTTATACTACGTATAGAAAGTAAACGATTGATCTTTAATACTATCGAATCGAGATCGGAAACCCTACTTACTTTTTGCTATGAATTGTATGAAATATCCGTAAATTGTTTTGATCGGTGTACCTAGTTATGCGTAGAATGATTTATTGGTTCTTAGGGTTAATTGATTTTGAAATTTGACGAGCTAGAGAAAGTAATTTCTCTCAGAAATACAATCACTGCTGAGAAACAAAATAAATGGTATGCATATAGAAATGCAACAGTTTGCCGTTTTGTGTTGTTAATACGACTATCAGTCTTTCACAAAGAAAAGTCAAGGAAAACTAAAACGTTGACGGTATTGTCATGTGTTTGAATAAATATTAGTACCAGAGGTTCATCAAATGTTTTATCTCTCTTAGTTGTAAAACTTTCAACAATTTAATTTAATCGCTAGGTATTATGCATGATCAATTAACATTTGATAAGTTGAATATCAGAACTTATCATAATGACCCTATTTATTTATGTCTCGCATATTGGTTTATCATTACTATCGTCCAATTCGTCCAATTTCCTTTAACTATTTTAAAATTAATTATTCAAGCAAATATATAGAAATAAAATTATATTTTTGTCTGGCGTATATTTAAATAAAATCAATAGGTATTATATCTACTCCTTCAATTTATGATGATGTATTTATATACATCCTTCATATTTATATACTCACCTGCCTTTTACTAAATCCGACACAGAAAGAGTTTATCTTGCTTGCAAATGAGTTATTTTTCCTGGGTTATTCATTACGTGTATAATTCACATTACGTTATCTATTTGTTAATTTACAGGAATTTGTTATTCGTATTTAGTTTATTGTCTCTATATTTACTATTTCTAACATATTTATGTAATTATGTTGTTCTGTAAATGGAATCTCTTAGTCTTTTATTATAAATTCCTGAAAGTATTAAAATCTTTTAACAGCGCGTTAGATATTTCATGTCGGATATATTTATATCATTTATACAAGTAATATATAAATAAGATTTACTACTGTTTAAACCTATACAGGATAACATAAGTCTCGGAAATTCATACACATATTTAAATTAGCATTAATTACATTTTCTTATATTTCTTTCTATGGATTTCTTTGAGACATTCGATACAATTGATCAGGATATCCATGTGCAAAATTACCTTATTACGGTTTAGATGATGTGGATACGTCCTTTTTTGGTTACTATAATGGCAATACTAAACAAGACCTTGTAATAATTAATTCTGTATATGACCTTCTTTGCGTCGCTTCTGGTATACCGTAGGGGTCTATTCTTGAGCGTTTACTTTTCATTTTCTAAACTAGTGATATGTTCGCATTGCGTTGGAACCCATACATAATATGTCGATAATATTTTTGTCATCCGCTGCATTGATCCTGATGAAGCAAGCCACACCGCTTCGACCTAATTCAACTAAATCCGCTATGCTGTTCTTCTGTTCCAAATCCAAGAGGGAGGAAATTGAGTTGTAATTAAAGACTAAAATTGATGGAGTTTCGTTATCCCTTGCTGAGTATGCAAAAATTCTAGGATTGCTAGAAATATTCTAGGATTGAGAGCATTGTATGCTAATTACTAATGTACACCTTCTAAACACAAAACTCTAAAACATTTGTGTGGGTTGCTGGTTATATCTTTTTCTCATACTGTGACTTGTATTATATCTACTTGAGCGTCCAGCTGAAATACAGACTACAACAGATTTAGAATACGTGTTGTAAATTTATAGAGCGTCTCAGAAATACGTTCACATAAGACACAAATGATCTGAAATAGGTTGGCTCAGTGTGGAATATACAGTAGACTTGCACATCTTAATCTTTGTTAGGGACCTCTTAACCACTGTCAAACTTTCTTATTATATGAAAACATATTTATTTTGTGGACGCATACACTGCATAAATGTCAGATATAAACATACTTTCACAGTGCCTCACAACAGATGTCTCAGAGATTTTTTTACATTGTAACAAACTTTCGCTCGGCAGTGTGTAGAAATAGTTTTAAATATTAAACGCAAATTTAATTTCGCCTTAATAAACTCGGCTCGGCTCTATACGAATAAATTTCCGCAATTATATAACTTTTCCAAATAGTAAAATGTAAAAATACGTGTATTTAATTCCGTATAATTAATAAGTAAGTAAATATCGTCATAGGTTCTTACATGACATTATGCATGATTTGGTCACGTGACGTACATACTCGAGATGTACGTTAGCACGAGATGTTCACATGATCAGACCATGTTTTCTTGTCAAAAGCACGATTTATTTGAAAGGCGTATGCGTTCCTATATAAAAGCTGATGCATTTTGGATATTATTTTAACTTGGTGAGCTGGAGCGACCTGTCATGCAGACCTTTAAGTCTGTGCTATTGACCAGCTTTTGAAACTTGTGCGCTACCACTGACCGTGCATTTACTCGTCAAGTAGTAATGAAAATCTCAATTCGTAAGCAACTCGATCTGGGTTAATTAGAAGTGTGACTTTGTTTATTTTTGAGATATTCGTTGCACATTGGTTGTTGTTTATAATTATTAACAACTAAATGACAATTGTACGTATATTGGTACACGTAAAAACTAACAATCTGATTTGACAATATTCTGCAATTGTTTTATTACAAATTTATGTACTGATTGTTTATTAGGATTCTTCTTCTTGGGAATTAATTCTGATGCCACTCTGATAATTGCTAATAATAGATTTTTTACTTTTATGCTAATATTAGTGAAAAAACCTAAATAAGTGCTGATACTTGAAGTTACATTTAGAATATGGGAAAATCAAAAGAAATGGGGGTAACAAAGTAAAACACATGAAGTGAAAAAAAAAAAACAAAGAAGAATAAACAGATCATACGAGGCAGTATTTTACTTTGATACGTGAAAAGTGTGGTGCGAGCTAGCAATGGCATTCATGAATAAGTTCATATATTTTCTGGTAATCAATATTTATTTGATACGCCCTTAAGTTTAAGGGCACAAGTTTGGTGTGATTGCGAAAATCACAACTTATTATAAAGATATTGTTTAGTTAATATAACATGGTTGTACATCATAATACACTACCTATATCTTATGAAATCATGTGGCGCACCTTCAAGTATCAGTACCACACCTTGATGTTAAAGACAGGGTAGCCTGGTGCCGTTTAATCTTTGTCGAAGATGGTTTGGGTTCCAGGTTACTATAAAAATCTGCGATAGTCGCAGATTTTTATAGTATGTACTCGATTTCCTGCAGGTTCTGCTCAATCGTGAGGGAAATCAAGGAAGATTGAGGTATTGATAACAATTTCAGTAATACACAAGATCAAACAATAAATAAGAACAAATTTATTGATAGAGGAACAACCAAGAGAGACTAATGATTGTACATTAATTAATAACAGAATCAATTCACTAAGTGTTAAGGGTACTTGGAAACAGTATTTATTTAAGAATAACTAGATGAAAAGTCAGATGAAAATACCAGTATGCGTTGTGCAATTCAGAGAAACATTAAGGTGTCCACCACTAATTGATCGCACTTTGTAGATCACACGAGAAACTGTAAAATTAAATGTATGTAGGTAAAAATTAAGAAACACACAGTTCACGTGTGCCACAAATAATTGAATTTAAATTAAATGAACTTAGGGTATCAGATTTATCGAAAGCTTTCTATTCAACATCAAAAATACAATACAAGAGGTATATCTCGAATCACTACACGTAAACAGTTGATTTTCAGCTATGATAATTCAAATTAAGCAATCGAGTATAAAATGTACAACGTATTTTTTTTATATAACAACACTGAAGAAGGAACCCATCTGTCCAAATTACATTTATCTATTGCACAACTTCCAAATGTATTGCCTCACTCCGGATCTGCTACATCATTTACATAATCGATCGCAACCTTCAAAAGGATCAGTCTTCGGAAATTCCTCAAATTCACGTAAAGACACTGAAGGGTTTCCAAGGTTTTGAAACAGCTTACAAACGAATCAAACACCTCCGTGTTCCTACCTGGTGACTTAATTCAAGATTATTCCCAATTGCTTTAAACACTATACCAAAAATTAGTAATACAACTTAATAAAATGAAAAGATTGGAAGGTATATACCTAACACAATTAAGATCAGAAATCGATGTTCCATATGGTCGACATGCAGTTACCAATAAAGTCTTATGGAAAAACGTACTTTTCTTAAATGTAACTACAAAAATATATTAAGATAATGGCTCATTCAATCCGCATGCGTCGCGAGAATCACTTAATCTTATAATATAAAATTCCAGAATCTATATCAACCGATATGAATCAATCTCTATTCGACTTTTTTTTTATAATACAGGGTGTCCAGAAACTCTCCTGACAAACGAAGACCTGAGATTCCTCAGATAATTTTAAGACATTTTAACCCAATTCACCCTAGTCCGAAAATGCTTCCTAAGGGAGCTAGAGCTCTTTGAAGATGGCGCCTTGTAATTAGTTTTTTTTTTTAATATCTCCCGAACGCTTCTATTTAGAAAAACAAAAACTGGTATGCTTATTTATCCTCCAGAGATGAATCGATTCCATCAATTGCGAATTTCTAGTACCGGTCATAGGCGTCCGTTTTGGGTAGGTAAACGGTTATTTTAACGCATAACTTTTTTGTCTTTAACTTTTAAGCATTTGTGACACTAGATTATTAAATTTTCAGGTATTCTAGTACTAAAAGGTACTCTTACTTTAAGTCGGTAGGATACACCGTTTTCTAGAAAAATCGATTTGAAAATTTTTCGTCATTAAAATTCAATTTATTATTTTTTGCACTAGTTCGCTCTGAACTGCCAACAGAAATAAAACCTACGTTTTTAATTGTCAAATTGTTGTCAGTTCGCGAAGTTTATCTTTTAATTTTTTATTTTGTAGCATTCAAACACAACGATTTAGAGACGCTGAAAAATTTCCCAATCGTCAGCATACCACTCACTCCACATTTACAGCTCTTTATCAACGATTCAGAGAAACAGGTTCAGTGGTCCCAAAAAAAAATGAAACAGGGAGACATAATGATGTAACAGCAGAACATGAAGATGTTATTTTAATGGAAGTTGAGGAAAATCCAGAAATTAGCGTTCGAAGACTATCTGCCATGTACTCCACAATTTCAAAATCTTCCGTAGGAAATATCTTACACAAAGAAAATTTATATCCTTTTCATTTTACAAAGGTGCAACCACTGCTAGAAGGAGATTTTCCTGCTCGTGTAGAATTCGCTATATGGTTACAAAATCAGATAAATCAAGATGAAGATTTTTTCAGGTACATTTTGTTTGGTGACGAAGCTTCATTCTCAAAAAATGGAATTTTTAATGTACATAATGCACACTATTATTCGTACGTTGGTGACAATCCCCACGTTGTTCAAGAATTTAAGCTTCAGCATAGGTTTAGCATAAACGTCTGGATTGGAGTAGTTGACGATTATCTACTTGGACCTGTGGAATTACCTGCTTGTTTAAATGGTGTTGATTACTTACCTTTGTTGCAAAATATTTTACCTGATTTGTTAGATGAGGTGCGTTTAAATATTCGGCAGAACTTATGGTTTCTACAGGACGGCTATCCGGCCCACTTTAGCAGGAATGTACGAGACTTTCTAGATAATAACTACGAAGACCATTGGATTGGAAGAGGCGGTCCAGTTGCTTGGCCAGCAAGGTCGACGGATTTGAATCCTTGCGATTATTGTGTTTGGGGATACATAAAAGCATTTGTTTATTCCGTTCCCATACAAAATCGTGCACAACTCTGGTTAAGGGTACAAGATGCTTGCAACGAATTTAGAAATAACTTTGGAATTTTTGCAAGAATTCGGCGTTCTCTAAGCAAAAGGGTAAATTTATGCATAGAGACTAATGGTCATCACATCGAGCATCTTTTGTAACTATCTACCTTTAATACTTGTTCTTTTTTTGTTAGTTTCGTTCCATTTGTTTTCAAAAACCTTCAGCTAAAATTTTGTTTCAAATTGATTTTTGCTTCTTTTCCCAAACTTTTTTTACGAATTGTGTGCTACATTTATTGAAACAAAAGATGATTTATTAAATTAATTTTCATCCATGCCTTGATAGTCCTAGCCAACTTCGTCGCTAAAAATAAGTAGGTACATAATAAATTGAATTTTAATGACGAAAAAACGAAAAATTTTCAAATCGATTTTTCTAGAATACGGTGTATCCTACCGACTTAAAGTAAGAGTACCTTTTAGTACTAGAATACCTGAAAATTTAATAATCTAGTGTCACAAATATTTAAAAGTTAAATACAAAAAAGTTATGCGTTAAAATAACCGTTTACCTACCTAAAACGGACGCCTATGACCGGTACTAGAAATTCGCAATTGATGGAATCGATTCATCTCTGAAGGATAAATAAGCATACCAGTTTTGTTTTTCTAAATAGAAGCGTTCGGGAGATATTAAAAAAAACTAATTACAAGGCGCCATCTTCAAAGAGCTCTAGCTCCCTTAGGAAGCATTTTCGGACTAGAGTGAATTGGGTTAAATTGTCTTAAAATTATCTGAGGAATCTCCGGTCTTCGTTTGTCAGGAGAGTTTCTGGACACCTGTATATTGTTTATTCTTTAAAATTTAAATATTTATTTATAAAATAGAAAACTGTTTTATTTCCCTTTATATTTACAAAGTGTTTAGTCTACTCCAGATCATGTTTTGCATCTTCTAATTTCCTTCTGGCCTCATCAAATTGCACTTTAGCGATGTCCCTTTCTTTAATTAACTCATTCAATCGATTCTTCATTTCAACAATATCATCAGAGGTTGTTGCTAGTGTTAACTCGGAGGATATAGCGCTACTAGTAGAGCTACTACTTTGTTTTCGTATGCCATCCAGTTGCTTCTGAAGGGCTTCGTTTTCGTCTTGCAAAGTCTTCATTTCCACCAGTTGTTCCTTTAATCTAGTGCTGATTTCTGCTAATTCTCGCACTTCGGAAGCAGCTTCAGCGACTTGCTCGGCCAAAGTTTGATTGTAAGTTCTTAACTCTTCTATTTCATTCTCGACGTCCTGGATATCTTTCGTAACCTCGGACTTAGACGGTGAATTGTCTTTTTCTTTGTCGTGTAAATGCTTCTTATTTTCCCAGACTGCTCTGAGATATTCGTTCTCTGCTCGAAGTTCTCGAATTTCTCTCTCTATCTGAGATACGTTCAAGGTGGTTCGGTTGGTTTTACGATGTAGATTACTAGCCATTTTAGATTACATTACTAAAAGAGAAGAAGCAATCTATTAATTAAAATGTAAATTATAATTACTATTATAGTAGCAAATATGACAGGATATTGCTGTGCATTTATTTGTAAATTGTTAATGAGACTAGTTTGACATAACCTCAATGAAATGTTGATTGCAAATACTATACTTCATTCACGTTAAGAATGCAGCGTTGGATTAGATAGGAGAACATTTCCCGAACTGTGATTGGCTGTTACGCGCGACCGATTTACTTTAAAAAAATTTCGAATCCGTCAGTTGTCAAACTGCTGTTCGCTTTTCCGTTTATTATTTCCTATTGTCCGTTTTATTTTTCGTATCTTCCAAACATTGTGTTCAAAATAGTTCTTTTTAGAACTCGGCCACCGTAATATTTTACAATAAGGTATATCATTATAAATTTTAATCACCATTTTATTTCTATGATTGTGCCAGTGTCATACAGACGCCGATTGTTGCGCTATCTACTGCATTCTTAACGTGAATGAAGTATAATATACTAAATACATAAATTAAATTAAATTACTTTTTGTACTTATATTTTACAATCAGTGCTGGACAGACAACATTTAGGAATATCATAGTAACAAATGAAATTTTGATTTAATATAAAAGCCGTTCTGTTTAGTTTCTTATGTTTAAGAGGCCACCGGACGGCTTGAATTACGGATTTCCTTTTTTCCAGCTTATTTCTGCATCAAATCGAAAACGGTTTTCACAAACATGTTTAAAAAGTAATACTGAATATGTGTATCTATTTTTTTTTTCTAAAATGAACAAAAAACATTTTTTATTTCTTTATTAGTGACTAAAAAAAAAAATTAAATGGATAGACAAATTGAATGAATTATTGTAGAATATTTATACCGCATATCAGCTATATTTAATGTTTTATAAATTGCTCAAACGTAATTTACGATTAGCAAATTTTGGACCGGGGAGGTGCTGCTCTCTGGCGAAGGCAAGGTGTATATCAATTTTCGTAACTTCATTGGCAACGTTGCTAACATAAATCTCGTGAGACGATTCTAAAATGTACTGGTCTGTACTAATCCGCATGCCCGCGAAATTGTGCACAAACGCGGCAATATACGATTTTAAAAGATCTGCATGAGTTAGAATCATATGGTTAGAATACACTGACGTATGACGGCTGGCTTATAATAGACATGTCAGACATAGAGTACACGGAGACACGAGGTGAACGTTGTTGAGTAGTATGTGTTTGAAATACATATAATAAATAATAATAATATATAATACATATTTTGTATACATACCGGGCAATATATCTATATTTTTGCAATGGTATAGCATAACAATCATTTATTAATATGCATAAGTATATGTAATTTCAGTAATCTTATACTTTTTATAAAAAAAATCATTTCATTTCATTTTCCAGAAATTTAACAGGACCTTTTTAACTTAAACTTGATGTTGATATTTTACTATTTGAAAAACAGTACTAGTGTTACATTTGCTAACCATTTATTTAAAAAATCTTTGAAAGACCAGGTAAAAGAACATTATTCCGAATAAATGAGCAACAACTTGCGAAGAAAAGATCCATAACATGGAATTACGAAAGAACCTTCATTAACCGTAACGATGCAGAAGATTTTGTCAAATCGGAAACTTGTTGGAGCTTAAAAAACACAAACAACACCGAGTCTGGTGTAGTTAAGTATTTTCGATGTAATAAAGTTAAATGTCGAGGACAACAATGTGCAACTGGCATTAAATTAATTCTGGATTCATCCTGTGAAAATGTTCTCCTATTTCGATCGCAAATAAGTCATTCTTGTGATTCTATTGCAACAAAGGCCGGTACCGAAATGAACGACAAACTAAAGAACGAAATCAAGGATTTCTTTACCAAAAAAAAAAAAAAATAAAACCGAAAGCAATTTTGGATGTTCTTGCCCAGAAATATAATCCACCACCAAATATAAACCAAATAAAAATATTTCTGGCTAAATTAAGAAAAACCATTTACGGTCCACCAACAATATCTCTTGGTGAACTGTAAAGTTGGCTTCTTAAGAATAGTGCTGTCCCCAATGAACGAAGCAAAGCTTTTATCGTAATTTCACAACCGATGAGGACGACGGTGTTTTTAGATTCATGGCAACCAGTAAAATTCTATTAGAAAATGGAGTAAAAAAGAATATCATTATCAACGCAGATGCAACGTATAAATTGATTTGGCAGGGGTTCCCTGTTTTCTTAATAGGAACTGACCGCGATAAAAAATGTCATTTACTGGGAATAGCAGTATGCACCATAGAACGAACTGCCGATTTTCAATTTATTTTTCAGAAGCATGTTTACAGCGTCTGAATGTCAATACTCGCAGTTTAATATTGAATATGGACAACAATTTAACACAACATTACAACAGCATTGTCTGCAAATTTACGGGAGGAAAGCGAATAAACTTTGCGTTAAAAGGCTCACATCAAATGCGTTGTGAAGCTGCTTCCATTTCTTTCAATTCGGGTGGTGAATTTCATAGAGTATTACATAAAGCTTTGACTCAAACAAGTCCCCATTCTTATACTAAACGGTATATAAAAAAAAATTAAACAACGGCGACTAAAGTCAGTGAAACAACAAATATTTAACACCAGAAAGAGGAAAAGACACTCTGTAGTGACTTGTGATAAAGAATTATGGCCCAGAGGCTAATGAATCAGTAAGAGATGATTTTTCAATGGAGGAATACAACCGAAAACGGGAACAGTTCGTTCAGGATTTGAAAAAATCAAATGAAGACATTTTGTACATCGAAAGTGCGACTAGAAGCCAAAAAACTTCTAAGGATAAATGAAAGATCTGTTAGAGTTACCGCGTCAAACTTTGGCAGTATATATGCAAATTGCACCCTAAACCATCTTGTGTCAACACAATAAAAACATTGTTATATAATTCCTTCGATGGCAATAAACATACACGGTATGGCAATAGGAGCGAACCATTAGCGAAAGCTGCTTTTCGAGAGCGATAGGATATCGAAAAAATTATTGACTGTGGTTTATTTATCGACAAGGAGAATTTCTACCTGGGCGCGAACCCTGATGGGATAATCGGAGAAAATCTTCTTGAAATAAAATGTCCATCCGTCTCACAAAACATGGATCCCCTAGTAGCCATTCAAGAAAATCAAATTAAATTTGCAACAATAGAAAAAGGTCAATTAAAATTAAAAAGAAGCCATGATTATTACTATCAAGTGCAAAGTCAATTAGCAATAACTAAAAGAAAAATGTGCTATTTTGTTGTGTGGAATAAGCATGGCATGCTGGTGGAAGAAGAAAGTATAAGTTTGTGTCGGTACAAAACCAACATGTAAAACTTTATTTTGTAGGTATGGAGAGATTCGGATTTTTCCAAAAATGTAATGCTTCCCAAACTTGAAGAATATTTTTACATGTGCTTACTACTAGAATTGGTGGATCCCCGCTATACAAGAGGCCTTCCAATTAGAAATCCCCCTAGAAAACAATCGTAGATTTTTATAAAAAACCGTGTTTTTTGGATTATTTTAAATTTTGAATACTGATACTTTATAAAAGCGTCTTAATCTATTTACATAAAAAATGGTGGAGATCTCAGAAGAATGTTCCAGAAATTAATCAAGCATTGGATATCATTGTTCCGATTTTGTATGCAACGCTTCTTCTGCAGATGTCGAAAGAACTGTTTCATCATATGGGCTTGTCCATTCAGAATTAAGAAATGCAACATTGCCAAAAACAGTATTTTTTTATTAATATGAAACATACAGTTTCCTTATGTTTATTTATGTTTTCTTTGTATTTGAAATTTTTTATGTAATGTTACTAAATAAATGTAAGACGAATTTCTTTATCTTTCTGCTTAAAATAATTATATAAATATAATAAAAACTATAAAGCTTAGTTCACAGAACTTCGACGGTCGCGGGCGACACTTCCCCCGCCAACGAAATTTGGTAGCGCTACAGTAGTCTAATGTCGCTTGCGACACTTTACCATGTAACCTAAAATTCAAAGAGATTTATATTTAAAAATGATAAATAAACGAATTTTGTTATACACTCTAACTTATTTGTGGCGGAGAAAAAGAAAACACGTAAAGAAACAAAAAAACGGTTTGTTGTATGATTTTTATTTATTTTAATGAACATAACCTCACTAATTTGAGCGACAGTATGTGTAGTTCGCAAATTCCAACTTCACAGCGACAGAGGGGAATACGAAACAACAAACAACGCCATTGGATGATAGTTGTGTCGCCCGCGACCGTCGAAGTTCTGTGAACTAAGCTTTAGAGACTATTACAAGAAGAAAAATCATGTTTTTTTAAATAATCACATTGATTTAAATAAATCATAATTTAAACTCTGATTTTATTCAAATGATTTAAATCATCTCAACTCTGAATATGAATATAGGATTATGTATCTATTGATAGGTAGCAAGTGAACGTATTATTTAACAGTAATGAATAATTCTTTTTTTCTTATAATTTTTTATTTTATTTTGATATCGTAATAACTAAAACATTCTATCGAGCCATAATCTAATAAATTATACCCTTCTTATATAAATAACTATTATTACACTGATTCTCGGATCACACATATTTACGCGGTATTTCGAAAAATTAAAACAAAACTATCAAAACAATAATGTGCAATGTGCTGAATGTAATATATTTTTGTTGAATAACCTTTCATTTGTTTCTTAGTTGGTTCGGATCGAAATTTTCTGCACCAAATTTTAATTTGTGTATTATCTATATTTTCCTGATTCAAACGACTCAATAAGTGCGCGCCCTACGTTTATCCTTTATGCCTTTTTGTATATCAACTCGTATCTATATCACTAAACGCACGGAAGAGACGAATCGTCTCATTCTCCTAATATTTGGTTGTCGTTACTATAAATCAACGATGAATTATGTACCGATTCCCACTCTTTACAAACCAATCCTCGCTGTTGCCAAATTGCCACACCTGTAGCTACTTACAGCAGTTTGAAGGGGAAAGGGGTTAACGAGCATCGAAATATTTTTACCGTCCGGAGCGCTCTTAATAAAGAGAGAATCGAAGAGATTTTCTATACAATTTCAGTAATACGTTACACTATGATTTGGACATGTGACGCCCTTTTCAAATGCCGATATTTTATATTAACAATTTGTTCTAAATAGGGGTTCCGTACAACTTCGTTTGGAATTATTTATGACTTCTTTACTTTATTATGTAAATTTGAAATAAATATCATTTGAAGGTTAATATAATAAATAATTTTACTCCCCGCAGAATAAATTACTTTTATTATGCCTTACTGAATAGCACAAGAATAAACACGATGTAACCTGTGTCCATGTTATGACCAATTTATGGCAAGAATGCATAGCCATACTGATTTCAATTTGATAGCATTTTGAACAACCTCATATACTTAACCTATAAAAATAAAATATAGGTTATGTACATAAACTCCAACCATGTGATGGATTCATCCCAAAATATATGAAAATTTTCCGGATAGTAAAATTACAATGGTTATCGTTTTGAAGTGGAAAGTGTGAACAAAACCACAGACAAATCGTAAATCTAAAGAACAAAGAAAATATAAATCGCATCGGTTAGATTCAATCCTAGGGTACAAGAGAAAACGGCTAAAGTTGGTCAATCCACATATCAATGGTCCACCAATGATTATACACTAAGGGCCGGTTTTTCCAACTCCGATTAAAACGCAGATTAACGTAATTATTGATTAAAAGATCGGATTGGACAAATTTGCGATTGTCCAACACCGGATATCGCCAATCATCGATTAAGTCGTTAATTTAACTCGTGCTTGGAATACCTGATACTATTTTAAACAGTGATTAGGATTACTTACACATGTGCATAACCTAAGAAATTTGAATTTTTATTATTGTTTATTATTATTAACAGCGCCCATGAAATTGTTTGCTGCATGAAAGTATTTTTTGGAATTAGTTAATAAGTATTTTTATCTTTGATTTAGTAATTTAATTGCTTCTCCTATAAATGAAATGAACAGTATAATTAAATATCTTCTTCTTCTTCTTCTTCTTCTTCTTCTTCTTCTTCTTCTTCTTCTTCTTCTTTTAGCTAGGATCATCCCCTGTTTGCCTGGCCTGTTTCTATTCAGCGGATGAGGAAAACCAACTTTGTCCCCATCTCTTGGGAGGTCGTCCTTGTTGTCTCTTTCCTTTTGGTCTTTCATGTTTGCATATATATGCTAGTCTGTTGGTTTGCATTCTCTCGACATGGTCATTCCATTCCTTCCTCCTTTTATTAAAAAATTAAATATAAAAATAAATAAAATTAATTGATTACCACGAATACATTATTTTTTCTGATGAGGACGATTTAGTTTTGGAGGTTTTTAATTCTACAGTTTTGGGACTTTATCTCAATTCGTGAAGACTCTAAGTTCCTGTGGCAATTTATACTTGCGGCTGCTGTTTTCCTCTTTATCAGTGCACCTAACACGAACATATTTCGGACTCACTCTAGAAATTTCATTTACATGTTAAATATATCGAAAAATCACAAATGAAATTGAAACATGAAAGAAATTCTTCAGACGCTGGCAGGTTCACGTTGAGTGCTTCTGCAGTTACTTTAAGTACGTTCTGGCTGAACTGGTTTTGGATGAATAATGTACGAGAAGTTTGTAATGTTGCCGTGCAGTTAAATTCTATTAATTATAACTATTACTGGCACTGCCGAATTCACCCCAATTCCTCCAGAACAGAACATTTTTTAATCTTGATTGAATCGGCCGTTACTTGCTGGAACTCCATAATAATTAAGGTTAAAGTAAAATACAATTTACCACTAATTTCCAGTATAATCACACTTTATTTAAAAAATACGACATATTTCGCTACGATGTAGCTTCTTCTGGTATTGCGTTACTACTAAATACATTCTACAAATTTATGATTTTTCCAACACATTTTCTACACACTTGTTCATTACCTAATTACTACAAATCTCGTAATGAGAGTACATTATATGTTCATTACGAGATTTATAGTTAATTTTGTATTTGTAAACTAATTAAGTATACAGGGCAATCCAAATTAAGTGTTCACCATTGGTAACTTTGTTATTATTAAAGATACAAGATTGTTTAATTTAGCAAACTTGTAGTACTTTTAACGCTCTTTAAGATGGAAGAATAAAAAAAACAAATGAGCAACGCGTTTTCGAGTTTTGCCGAAAAATATTTTTTTTTCAAATGGAAACCCCTGTATATTATATCATTTTCTGCTAGAACTTTAATTTTTAAACAAAAAATCTTATAAGAAATTTTTTAGTGGGATTAAAAATACTTGAGTTATAATGAATAAACGAAAACAGCTAAATTAGTTTTATAAACTTTATTTTATATATAAACTTATCATTAAAAGAAAATAAAAATCACTGATTTTTTCATAGAAGATGTTCAAAAATACCACCTTGTAGTTCAATACATTTTTGTACACGCTTCCGAACTTCTCGAACTGCCTTCAGTATGGTCCTACCATCTATTTGGTTTATCTTTTCACTAACTGCAATCTTTAGGGCGTTTACGTTTTCGTACCTTTGCTTATAAATCTGGTTCTTTAAATAACCCCATAAAAAAAATCAAGCGGCGTTAAATCTGGCGATCGGGGAGGCCACTGAATAGGACCATTTGTTCCTATCCATGAAGTGTTAAAAATAGTATTTAGAAGTTGATGAGTACCTCTGTAGTTGTGCGCAGGTGCGCCATCCTGCTGAAAATGCAGATTCTGCCTACTTATGAGATCCAGATCGTCTAAGAAATTATTCAAAATTTCAGTCAAAAATTCTATGTACCTTTCACCAGTTAGAGTGCCCTCATAAAAGAAAGGACCAACAATCCATGAACCGATTAAACCGCACCAAACATTAAAACTGAAACGGACTTGTGGACGTCTTGGATTTACTAAAAGAAGATTTTCCTTTGACCAGTAATGATGATTTTTTTTATTGTACATTCCAGAATTTGAGAAATTCGATTCATCGGTCCATAAAATATAACGAAAGTTGTTTACATTTTGGCGACAAAAGTTAAGATACCAGTGGCAAAAAAACATTCTTCTCTCTGGATCCCCTGGCAAAAAAACCTGAACTGGTTTGTACTTACAAGGAATGAATTTGTGTTTCTTCAGAATCCTATGCACAGTACCGTGACTCAAATCAGATTCATTGACAATATCTAGTATGGAATTCTCACGGTTGGCCTCAAAATATGCGATAACTGCAATCTCCGTGGCCTCGCTTTTTATCAAAGTCCTTTTTGTCCTTGTTTTGGCAAAAACACTCTCATTGCCTTTAAATTTTCGGTAAAGTCTCAGAAAATATTGCTCATGTGGTTGTGTTCGGAGTGGATATAATTCAGCGTAGTGTTCTTTTGCCCTCCTAGAGGATTTTCTGCACACTAAATAAGATTCTAACATATCACACTTTTCTGAATGGGTAAAAATAATTTTTTTGTCAAATTAATAACTAGCACAATGAAACTTATGAGTGAAAAACTAATAAAACTGTACTAATATTTGACGTTTGGTAGAAAGACTTATCGTCGTTTTCATAGATACATAGAAATGCACTTGACTTAGCTGTTTTTGTTTATTCATTATAACTCAAGTATTTTTAATCCCAGTAAAAAATTTCTTATAAGATTTTTTGTTTAAAAATTGAAGTTCTAGCAGAAAATGATATAATATACAGGAGTTTCTATTTGAAAAAAAAAAATTTTCGGCAAAACTCGAAAACGCGTTGCTCATTTGTTTTTTTATTCTTCCATCTTAAAGAGCGTTAAAAGTACTATAAGTTTGCTAATTTAAACAATCTTGTATCTTTAATAATAACAAAGTTACCAATGGTGAACACTTAATTTGGATTGCCCTGTATACATTCTTTCCAAAGAATCCCGAATTGGGAGGATATTAAAACTTGTTATGTTTTTTCTGGCTATTCCCATTTAATAAATTTGTTATTGTTGTTTATATCGTGTATGAATGTCTTACTATATCTAGTGTACCTGAGTTATTTTCGCTGTCCGAATAAGTAACTTATTGGAGTGGGCCTGAAATAGAATGACAGCTGGCGCCTAAGATTCATCCACCTTCAGTAATCTGAGTGACCCATCCCCTAAAACCGAGAGTTGGAGGCACAGGTTCCACCCCATCTTTTCCAACGCACACTAGGGAAGTAAGGTAAGGCAGGTTGAAGGTGACACACAATAAATTTCCGAAACTTTCATAAATTTAGTTGGACGAAGCTGTAGGTGTGAAACTCCGACAAACGGGCACATCTCTAATTGTCGACCGGATGACATTATTCTAGTTACCGTTAGCGCCATATGTGCCTCCCTTTCTGCCAGGTCAATCCTAAGGAGAAGCGAGTGTAACACACACTTTGACATTTGTCATAATTACCTTCTGATGTTTGTTATAATTGCCATCCGAATAATACAAAATTGACAACAATGCTTGCCTACTAAGCAGAATAGCCAAGTATTAAATAAAATATAGGTATAGAAAAGTAATATTTAATAATTTTATTCATAATATTCTATATGTAAATGGCTTTCATGTAATAATATCTTACTAGCCTATTATACTCCTAGATATTAATTAATTAGATTAATTGTATTTCTTTTAGTTGATGTAAATTTGTACTGGCATTAAATTGCTGTCTTTAGTTCGTACTTTGGCCGTGTCGGTTGCCAAAACAATTATTTATACACACTTTTAAACGAGTATTCTCAATAATTGACACTGCCTGCCAGATTTGACAGAACATTTTTTTTTTGGTACGCCTGTTGATAAACAACCTCTTTTTTATTTTTATTAGATTCTGTATACATACTAACTTTCAACAGATAAAATTAGCAGTAAATGGTTGTGTCATTGCTATGTTTTATCTCAAAGTAGAGAAACTGGCATTTAAATTCCTAATAAATTATTCCTAAATGTATAGATAAGGCTAATAATAGGAAGATATGGTTAAAATTGACAGAGAGCAAGTCTTAAAATCACTTATGAGAATGTTTTATATATTCAAATTGATGTATGTAAAAGATATACATATGTTATAAAACCAATAAATTGATATGATTAATATTAATATCTTTAAACGAGATTTCTACATATCATGCTTGCAATTTTAAGTTGAGGTTAATTATTGCTATTAACTTTTATAAACCACCATAAAATTTGAATTTTAATAAGTAACGTAAACTTTATTAATCAATTTACAGCCAAGAGAAACTAATAAAACGGTCAAACATGCAAACTAGCAATTAAATGCATACAACTATATCACAAGCACCGAGTATTTATTAAAAAAAATAAAAACGTTTGGAATTTACTCGATATTTAAATAAATTCCTTTCACATTAATACATTTTCTTCTTGTGCTGAGACTTTCTTTTAGATAATACAATGATACTAGTAAACGTTTGTGAACAAAATTATAATTATTATTAATATAAATATGTTAAATTTTATTCGTCAAAAGCTTATTTTATATCTATCAATTTATTGAACTTAAAATTGAGGAAAAGTTTACCAATATTAACTAAGGTATTGTGTTTTACACGCGTCAATAATAGGAACTTTTAATTGAACTAGAAACTGATAGATGTAACACCTGACTTGTCTTCAATTTTGACCGAATTCTAGAAATTGAACTTAAAATTAATATTAGATGTAAAACCAGCTTTACACACATACAAATTATATCTAAATAATATGGCCATTCAGCCGAATCGCGATTCCCGATTTTAATAAATTACAAACGATTGAAGACACTCAATCGTTTGAACAGGATTTTACTATAGTTGAGTCGGTCTCGCAACTGACATGCGCCACTAAATTAAAACGGCGCCACTAAACTAAAACGGCGTCAAATTTGAGATGTTGCAAAATTTACCTGTCAAGTAATATAACCTACAAAAGCCATTTCAGGACTGTCATAAATAATAATAATCATACACCTTTTGACATTTGTTATAATTATTTTTTGACGTTTGTTATAATTGTCATCTAAATATTTTAAATTTGTCAACAATGCTTACCTCCTAAACAGTATAGCCAAATGTTGTATTATAGGTGTAGAAAAGGTAATATTTAATTGCTTTATTTATAATATTTAATTTGTAACTAGCTTATACATCCTGAAATATTAATTAATAAGATTAACTTTTTTTATATATTCTTGCAATAGTATTTTACTATGGGAAGGTATACATCCTGAAATATTAAGTAATGAGATTAACTTTATTGTTTTGAAATTGTTCCGGCCAACAAAATTTGTAGTGGTATTGAATTGTCGTCTTTAGTTCGTACTCCGTGTCGGATGCCAAAACGACTCGACTATATCTGTCATTTGTTATTCTAACAGAACCTAATCTGATCTACTGTCATTAGTGCAGTTCAAGTGAAGAATCTGCGTGATAATCGATATTAATGAGCAAGTATATATAGATGAGTTAGCTCAAGATAATAGTGCAATCCAAATTGTAGCATTGTTAATAATTGGAAAAAATATCATCGAAATTGAAGACATTGTATATATCAATAAACATTTACATTTTGAAGAAATGGCACCTAATTATTCAGAAATAATAATTGTTGTAGAGAGTGATTCAAAATATTGAAGCAATAATGTTAGAAAATAATATTCAAGTGCACATGACAGTTTCTTTGGAGAAGAAAGTACAATACATAATAAAGATGTTGGCGAATTATGCAGTCACCACATTTTGGGAATGTGGGACTATTTGGAATGAACACAAGATGTGTACATTGTATATTTATGCAGATCTACAGAGCCCTTTCATCACTAAGAAAAAAGTTACATTCAGTGGCCAAATGAAAATAAATGAATAGAAGAAACCTTTGAGGAAACCAATTTTCCCAATATAACATCAGCAGTAGATGAGTTGGGTCCATGCAGTTAACAAATTGCTGCAGGATTAATTCCACAGAATATGCACATTTTGTCAGATTCTACACATGGTCGCCACAACGATGTCCTAACACCTTTTCGAGACAATGGACACTCGACTAGAACCCAAATAAGATATAACAAACATTCCCAAGATCCCATGATCGAACATGCATTAGGTTTACTTAAAAACAAATTCCGAAGATTACGATTTCTCGACATGAGTTTTTGTTCAAGAAATTCCTGATGGATGTGATTAGTGCCTGCTGTGCTTGACATAATATTATATCATGTGAGGGTTATGATGTGATAGAGATGATGTTGATAATAAGAATAATGTAGATCTACAGTGGTAGCCACAATTAGAATTAGCTGCAGCATGCATGCATGCGACAAATTTTTGTTGGAAAACAAAACGTTTAAGCGTGTACATTTTAGTTTATTTGGTTACATAATAATAATTATAAAAGAAAAACGTTTCACTTTTTATTAGGGTCAGTAATTTTTGCTAATAATACCCGCAAAATATCATTGTTCCTTTTTGAAGTACATTACTTGCCTCCATGGCAGACTGCAAACTTTGGTGACTATTGCCTTAGCCTCGTTTTCTTACTGTTTTACAGGACGAGTTTGTACCTCTCCCTTGTATTCTGTCTTCTTTCTATCACCGCATCCCTCGCTTGAGCTAGAAGTTATTGCTTCAGGATGAGCACTTCTATATAGCTCTGTTTGGGAGATCGTTGAAGCCTATGCCGCTGGATTTATACAAGTATTGTTTGCAAATAATTGTTCCGTCTAGTCATAGTCTAGCCATGATATGTGCCCTCTTCTGGTTTCATTCTTGTTGTCCTTTATCTGAAGATATTTGTATTTCATATTACGATACTTCTATTCCACTGTCTGTTCACCTATATTATGACTTAATTTTCACGCTTCACAAGCCAACTCTCTTCACAAATCATTCTTCCTTATAGTGATGTTCCTTATATCAGCTTTCCGCTGTATTAATGGGTCCAATGAAAATGTTGTTAAATTTTCAGTGAATGAAGCATTAGCGAGCATCAGCTAGATTGGGGTTAGAAACACTGGTTGAGGAGTTTTGTTTGAAGACTCCATTTCACACCCTAGATACTTATTTGCTGCTTGTTTATATTTAGCACTTGTTATACTTACTGCTGGAAGTATAGTACTTACTTTTCTCGTTTATTATAGCTATATTCATTTTTTCGTTGGTTCAAAACACACTTTTGTTGATATTGTTGTCACACATTCTAGAACAATTATTTTCGAAAGTTGAAACGTCGTGCGCAATACAAGCAATAATAAATAAAAATAATCATAAGATTGCAGTCGTTTATAATCACTTAATTTTCGTTGAACTGCAGTGGGACGCTAATCACAAAAATCCATTACGAATAATGTCGTCTTTCAATCAAGATTATACAGCTGGCGATGTCCAAATCCCAAGTATATTTATTCACAATGCCAGACTTGCTTTAGCTAAGCCTCTGGCTATAATAATGAATACTTCAATAAGAACAGCTACTTTTCCTTGGCGCTGGCAAAGAGCAAGAATAAGCCCAATCTTTAAAAAAGATGACAGAACTAGAGTTGAGAACTACAGGCCAATATCCATTCTACCCAACTTTGCAAAGGTTTTTGAAAATGTAATTTATTCCTGCATAGCTTTCAATACAAAATCTTTGATTTCTGAATGTAAACATGGTTTCATTCGTGGACGGTCTACAGTTACGAACCTACTCACTATAACTCAGGCTGTCTCCCATGAACTGGATGCTAATGGCCAATTAGACGTGATCTACACTGACTTTAGTCGCGCGTTTGACACGATAGATCATGGTATCCTTCTGGAAAAGCTCGCAGCAATTGGATTCAGCCCGTCCCTGCTCAACCTTCTGCATTCATATTTGACAAATAGGCGCAATTATGTCTTTTACAATGGATTTAGGTCATTTGAATTTACTCCCTCATCCGGTGTGCCACAGGGCTCTAACTTGGGACCTCTCTTATTTACTCTATATACCAACGATTTGCTTAAATTAATAACATGCAATGTACTCGCATATATGCGGATGATATAAAGATCTATTGCTCTATACGAATTTGGAACGATGTACTTCATCTTCAAGAAAACTTGAATCGTATATCGACTTGGTGTTCCAACTTCAATTTGAAACTAAATTTAAGTAAATGTTGTTATATGTCTTACTCTCGCAAAAATAATAATATACCATCTACCTATTCTATTGAGGACAACCGGCTTAGGCGGGTGGACAGCATAAAGGACCTTGGCGTGTTCTTTGACACACATTTGAACTTTTCCAGTCATATAATATTTCATTTGCAATTCGGCTTCAAAGGCTTTGGGCTTTGTTTTGCGGAGTTGTAAGTTTTTTAAAAATCCACTGCTTCTGAAGGCTTTGTATTTCAGTTTCGTCGTCAGTAAGCTGGAATATGCCTCACAAGTTTGGCCACCTTAGTACATATATCTACAACTAGCCATTGAGAGAGTGCAGCGGCTATACCTGAAATACTTATCTTTCAGGGATATGGGAATTTATCCGGAACGTGGCATCGATTACAATCTCTTGCTGCGGGCACATGACCTTCAATCACTGCGGGATCGCCGAGAGCTTCATGGTGCTCGCTTCATATGGAAGCTGTGTAAAGGAGCAATTGATTGCCCACATCTCCTATCATGTTTGAATTTCTACACTCCCAGGATTTCCTCTCGCTCCTCCTCCACCTTTTGGTTGCCCTTTTCGAGGACTAATCTTCTTAGGGGATCGCCACTGGTCACCATGTGTCCTGTTCCAAACTTACATTATGATGATATATTTTTTGGTTCCAATTCATCAAGTAATACATAATTCTGCAGCTCTATAGATAAATATATGTATATAGTTGTAATTTTTTTATATTACTAATTAGAATATGATTGAATTGTATTTTAGTAATGTACGTTTCATTCTTTGTCCTGTAATTGGTATGTTACTGTTGGACTGAATAAATTATTATTATTATTATTATTATTACAAACGACTGATACATGAAATGCCCCTAATAAATTTTAGTCAGTTTTAATTGTGAATCTGACACTGGCAGAACTTTATCTAAGCTGACGGTTTGTTCGTAAATAATTTTTAGCGTGCAAGGAATATTTACGTCAATTGATTTTGTTATTGAAGCGCCATCTAGTCAACATAATATTTACAGGCACTAATTTCTGAACATATAATTTAGTCATAAAATTTAGATCAGAAACTGTCAGCCTCTCTGTCATCAGTGACAATTTGCCTTACAATATATTAATGTCATTTTAACATTTTATTGATGTATACATATACAGTACATAATGTAAATGTCGGCTCTTAGCCGAATGTGTTCAATATTTTGCTGTCCACCATTCCCTAGTAAAATAGCGTCAAAGTTAGCTTTTGCACCACCAGAACCAAGTTATCATATCGTCCAAGACAATAGTACCTCCTGTTTGATTCTAAAGGATGTGGCAGACTGGCAGTATTCTGAAGCAGACAAGGAGTATATCGATGGCTTTTACACGAGAACAAAACGTGGTAATAAAATCGCTTGTATCTATATAAGATGCAGTGATACCGCCAGATATACCATACTGTTTTCACATGGGAATGCTGTCGACATGGGACACATGAGCAGTTTCTATTTTGGTATCGGACATTGGCTGAATTGTAACGTATTCAGTTATGACTATTCGGGATATGGTGAAAGTGAAGGCACTCCTTCTGAGAAAAACATATACGCAGATATAGAAGCAGCATGGGCATCGTTAATTTCCAAATATAAGGTGAAATCCGAGAACATCATCTTATATGGGCAAAGCATAGGCACTGTACCCACAGTGGATCTTGCCGCAAAGCAACAAGTAGGTGCTGTTGTTTTGCATTCTGCTTTAATGTCTGGCTTTAGAATACTTTGCCCAAGTACAAGAAGAACGTGGTTTTTTGACGTCTTTCCGAATATTGACAAGGTGCAGAAAATAACAGCTCCTACTCTTGTTATACATGGTAAACAAGATAGTATAGTGGATATTTCTCACGGCTTGAAGATATACGAAAAATGTAAGAAAGCTGTTGAACCTTTATGGGTAGAAGGAGCTGGACACGATGATTTAGATTGCAGATGCGGTGCATATTTAGAGAGGCTGAGGGCATTTATAAATCTCGAATTAACACATTCCTGACTTATGTAAAAGTAATAAATAAGAAATAGAAAATCATGTAATGTAAGCTAAAACTTAATCGTTGTCGTAATTATAATTATATAAAGTAAGTGTATCACATTTCTAAAACAGAAATTTTTAATTATAACAAGGCGTCGTTATAGTCTATTGAGATCCTAAGAAAGGATACTATTAACAAAGTACCGTGATAGCATAAAGTTTCTAGGATTAAGATGGCATTAAAATAGAAAATATATGTCTAAACTTAAGCCATATTATCATACTCGTAACCCAACCTTGCCTTTTGAAAATTATTTTGACAGTCGTCGTGACATCAATAAATATGTCATTTGATTTAAAAATACAATAAAACAACAATCTCAGCTGGTATTCAAGATTTTATTAATAAAGAGGCGAAATTAAAGGAAGTGTTGACATTGTTGTTCATTATTTTCAATTTCCAAGTTCATGCGCCTTCTCATGCTGTTAAAGGGATTTTGCAGCATTGCGGGCGTTATTAATGGACATTCTTCAATAATTCTTTGGTGCAGATCTTGCAAATTAGCAATATTCTATTCTTTATGTGAGGAAACACGAAAAAGTCCATAATTGTCAAACGATATTATCGTGTGGAAATTCATATTCCGTATGCAAACTTATAATAATAATAATAATACCTAATAATAATATTTATTAAATTGCCCAATAGGCCACCCCAATACAGACAATATAAACAAATCAAAAAGATAATACATATGTGAAAATTGACAACAACAAATATTAAAATATATACAACTAATGAAAAATATCATCAGCAAGGCTATTGAAGTTCCTGGCAGAATACACCATAGGAGCCCTAAGCAGAATATTTGTTCTGGTAGTTGGAAGCAGAAGCGTTTCACTCAGCCTTGAGCATTGACGAGGCACTCGAAAGCCAATTTCTGCTAACAAATCTATCTTAAACAGAATGATATTTTTTATAAAATCACCACTAATTTGGTGTCGTCTTGCTTCAAGCAACCCCAACCTCATGTCGATCCAGGAGCAACTCATAGTCAAACCCACGGGGAGGGTAAGATCCATCGACTTTATAACATAAATACTTTATGAACCTGCGCTGTACTGATTCAATTACATTAATATAGCAATTATATATAGGATACCACACGACAACGGCATATTCCAACTTGCTAACAACCAGTGCATAATAAAGTGACTTGAGTGTAGCTATGTTGTCAAAATCTGTGCAGGTGCGGATAATGAAACCCAATGCTCGAAATGCTGACGCAGTGACTAGGGAAACATGATCGGTGAAGGTAAGCCTTTCATCAAATGTAACTCCGAGATCTTTGACATTTGTTTTGCGGTTAATTGCGATGTTGTCAATAGAATAATTCTTGCAAAATCTACTGGGTTTTCTGGTAAACGAAACAAAACAACATTTGTCGATGTTCAACTTCCAATGTGTGACTCGGTCCAAGTTCTCTTGAAGAAAGGCAGCATCCTAAGCCCCATCAATACGATGAAATTTTTTTAAATCATCTGCATAAGCTAAAACATTATAATCGATTGAAGTTATCAGATCGTTGACAAAGATGTTAAGAATATTAGCAATAGCAATATGTTCGTGTGTTGTGTGTGTCGTTGCATCGCCTTGCTGCAAGTAACCATATTGTAATTCATCTTCGTGCAGCTGTTCTATAAATTCATTCAAAATGTTTCTATACCTCACAGCATTAATTGTAAAATTAAAAAAAAATTGGTCCAACAATTCTGCAGCAAGAAACTGCTAGACAAACACTAAGTTTCGCAGAATGCCGTAACGATTCAACAAAAATATGAGGATTTTCACTACTTCACATCTGATTATTTTGGGAAATGAAAGATGAAGCCACGCTTCATCAGAAAAAAATTTCAAATTTAGCAGGTCACTACATTGCATTAAATTATTTGCAAACTACTGGCAGTAAGCAAGACGTCTAGAGTAGTCTACCGGCAAAATAGCCTGATGTGATTGCATCTGATACGGATGCATGTGTAAGTTCTTCTTTACAATTTTCTGGTATGTTTCATAAGAAAGTCCAATCTTTTGAGAAACATGTTTCAAAAGTTTTGTGGTTTCATTTTCCATACGTTGACGAATATCATTCATAACTTCTTCCGAACGAACAGTTGGCCTACCAGTACGTGATTTATGGCTCACAGAACTAGTCTCACGAAAAACACCAACATAATAGAAAAGTCAATTATAAAAATGCTTAGGAATTTTAGCTAACTCTGGGAAGTGCTCTCTGAAATTATCCAAACATGCTGGCTGTACACCCAAATTCCATCAATTCGCATGCCAGTTTGAAAATAAGGTTCAGTCATGTACGTTTTTTTGCACTGTACTGTAAACCATATTTCAATTTATTCGAATTTGCTTTAATACCTGGATTAGTTCAGACTTTCAGACATACGTTTTCTATTTCAATGCCATCTTCGTCCTAGAAGTTTTATGATATCAAGGCATATTGGCTATCCCAACATGGATGTCGTATTAGATGTATATGAAGAAATAATTATTAGAATTATTCAAATCTTGGTATTGCAAGTAACTCAAGGTGAGGTATGTTTGTAAAATGTTTTCATTTATGTACTGTTTTTCCTTCTACACTATCAAGGTGTACGTCATAAACAACATCACTCACTGTTGCCAAATTACATTGCTTTGAGGAAGCGGTTGCTTGTAAGCAATCATTAATATGTTTTAATTTATTATATCCTGTCTCAGAATAAGGAGTGGATCAATATCTCCAATATACTGAAAATTAGAATTAAATTTGATATAACCTATTATGGTAAATTGGAGATTATAAAGTCTTTATAAAATTGTCTCTATACAATATAAAAATAAAATGTGTTAATATCATAAATTATTGATATTTATATCGAATTTGATAGTAAAATGTAAACTTCTTTTTAAAATTATTATGAAAGTGTCTCCATAATACAACAATAGAGATTATAAATGGTTTTAAGATTTCATAAACTCACCAAATCAAGTCCCATACTATAATTTCTATAATTAAGAGGGGCGTTTACCAACAAATAGAAACTTATGCAACTTATATTACTCGCGGGACGGGTAGACGCAAGGGGGTGTGAGTAGGTGGAGGTAGACAATATTCGGTTCTGTCACAGCGCTTCGGTTTTATTCACAGATTCTGGCATAGATAAATAAATACTATAGATGGGAAACATAATGTATAAAGAATGAATACTTACGGAACTGTTGATGTTGTTGATGTTTTATAATAAGCCAATTTTCGCTTGTCCATAACTGTTATATTATTATACACTCGAATATTATAGGTATATATGACATTTAAATGCGAGTGACAGTTTTTAATTAAACTATCACTCGCATTTAAGTCTTCAATAGCCGACCGATTTCGACAGATTTTCGTCTTCGCTAGGACCGGTAGAGATACCGTAAAGTGGGGATAGACGACGCGATTAGCTTGGAAAAACCTCATATAAAATGTGTGTGACAATGTTTACTGTTTAATGTTTTTTATATTTAAAAATAATTACATAAATTTGATTTTTTCTTTATATTGTACATCAAATGTGCAGCTGGCGCGTGGAGGTCGTTTTTTTTCTTTTGTGTACCAGCCTTAGTTAGTAGACATTAATCAAATTCATGCATTTTTGTGGTTATTTCTAAAACACATAACTTTCTTAAGAAAATAAATTAGTACAAAAACTGACCTTGACATAATAAATTTATGCCTTTTGCATCACTAACTCAAATTTGAAATTCTAAAATTACAAAATGAGTTTAAAAAACGCGAAACGGCGATTCCTTAATTTTCGATAGGTAAACGCCCTTCTTAATCCATACATTTTTGCCATTTGTTTATTGCACCATTTGTAATCGCTTCATTTGAAAGATATTGAACATGTATCATTTTGATTTTTTGTGGTAGGTAACCTCAGTAGAGTTCTATTTGCAACGGCTTCCATTTAAATATGTATCATGTTGTATCTTATGACGTGTCTTTATATCGTGCTTCCAAAATCTTACATCATTAAAGTAGGCCTTTTTAAGTGTTTAAGTAATTATTAGGCACTTTCCTTTTGCTAGAGATCTGAGCTGAGCTAAAGTAATGTGAGTGTTTCTGTTCACTTCAAGTGAGCTTCTCTCACTGGGTTAAAAGATTTTGACAAGTGAGATTTTAAGTATCTGTTTCACCTCTCATTACGTCATAGTTGTGTCAAACTCTGAACTTACTGTAAATCATTGCTATAATAAAATAACCTACTGTAAAATTAACTGTTAGTGATATTATAGGTACATAATCACCCAACCAAAGCAATTAGAATGCCTAGCATACTCAAATTTCAGAGTATATAAATATTAAATGCATAAATGCATTGTGTTAGCACCATCACCAAGTGATATTTAAATCTCAGTAGTGAGGATAGTTCTGACCGATCTAAAAAAAAAATCTAAAAATCTCACTTTGTCTCAGTCAGCTGATTACAATTGGAACGCGTCTAAATATAACCTCAGTTAAAGTTAGGTGATATTATCTGAGATTTATGGCAAAAAGAAACATGCTACTCTTGTTGTACATGCTTTTTAAAACCTTAAACTCTGACAGTTGGCATACTTAAAGGTCCTATATAATAGACCTGTCAACAATGAAAAATAGCAGATTTTAGATGCAAGATATTTTTGTTGATTTGCTTGCTTGGGTTCACGTTATAAATTGAATAAAAAGCTAGCCCGCTCTGCACTTATTTTTCGTTCAACTATTCTTTACTTTGTTTTAATTGAATATAAAATAAATTAAAATTAGACAACCCACATTACAATGAATTGTTATTCTAGTAAAAATCTTTCCCGCGGTTATAAATGTGTAAATATTTGGTCATAAATGAATTTTTATTCGCTTAGATATTGAGTTATTATTTCAAATATTTATTATATATTCCCTATGTGTAATAAGTACTCGGACATTCTTGGCTTATTAAATTATGTGCTATGCATCCAATATTACATTTCCGATCCACTATATAGGACCCTTAAGAGCGGCGTTTACTTTGATAGTAAATTATTCTGTCATAGATAAAGGAATACTACAGATGGGAAACATAATGTATAAAGAATGAGTACTTACGGAACTGTTGATGTTGTTGATGTTTTATAATAAGCCAATTTTCGCTTGTCCATAGCTTATATTATTAAGCACTCGAATATTATAGGTATATATGATATTTCTTTTTAATTACAAACTGTCACTCTGACTTAAGTCTGGAATAGCCGACCGATTCCAATAGATTTTCGTCCTCGCTAGAACCGGTAGAGATACCGTAATGTGGGGATAGACGACGAAATAGCTTTGAAAATCCTCGTGTGAAATGTGTGTGACAATGTTTACTATTTAATGCTTTTATCTTCAAAAATAATTACAGAAAGTTTTTTTTTATATCGTTCATCAGCTTGCGCGTGCAGGTTGTTTTTTTCTTTTGTGTATCAGCCTTAGTTAGTAGACATTAATTAAATTCATGCATTTTTGTCGTTATTTCTAAGACACATAACTTTTTTAAGAAAATAAATTAGTACAAAAACTGACCTTGACATTATAAATTTATGCGATGTGGCAGAAGTAAGATGAATTCAGAGCCTTTTTTGAAATTTCCGAAGTGCTCAGCACACATATTCCAAAGAAAGAATAGACGAGATTTTATATAAAATAAGGGTGTGTAGGATAAATCCAATACATGGGAGAGAAAGAAAAGGAGGAGCAGTACTGGGGGCGTTTTGTGTAAAGTAAAGACCCTTCTTTAAGTAACACACAAACAAATGCGGAATTCACAGAATATACAGGGAAGTTTTACCTTTTATTTTGCATTAAAAGCTTTTTTTACGACTTGAACAAAAATGTCCTCATCAAAGTATATTCGAGTTATATCCAAAAAAGCACAATCTGCAACTGTAAAGTACACTGAAATACCAACATGAAGTGCAAAAGATAAAACATTATTCTAAAATCCTATTAACAAGAGTTGTCCACAATGTTATAAAAAAGCTTAAATCAATATTAGATGAAAATGAAAGGAAATAAATTCTATGTCTGAAAATTTCATTTTCATGTTTATGCACGTTTCACCGTACTTAATAGAGCAATGTATAAAATATCGGGGTTGTCTGTCCGCGTAACTGTATTAAATTAGACTCAATTTGTTCATTAAGTCTCTATATTTATAGTTTATTAGTTAGTTTATTAGCTTCCATTACGAGTGCTATAAAATTCATTATAAATTTGCTCAAAAGGAAGCATAACAAGTTAAAATAGTAATTACTGTGACTTACATATATACCTTTATACGTAAAACGTATATGCATATATGCATGTGTTTGAGATACACACATACATTAAGTGCTATTTTCGACAATCGAACGCACAGGCACCGGTGTTTCGACCTATGAGGTCTCATCAGTGTGCGTGGAGATTCTCGACAATAGCTTCAACACTTAAATCGCTGCTTATGTCATTTTAGCGTGTTAAATGCAGTGAGAGTATCACAGCGACATCTAACACCCAAAAGATGACACAGAACAAAGCGATGGCTTCTGACGGCATGTTCTGCTATACAGAGGCCTGTATGTTAATAGTGTATCTTATGTAATAGAGCCTTAGGTGGCGTCACCGATCAAAACGAAAATGAAAACCACCTAAGGCTCTATTACATGAGATACACTATTAACATACAGGCCTCTGTATAGCAGAACATGCCGTCAGAAGCCATCGCTTTGTTCTGTGTCATCTTCTTGGTGTTAGATGTCGCTGTGATACTCTCACTGCATTTAACACGCTAAAATGACATAAGCAGCGATTTAAGTGTTGAAGCAATTGTCGAGAATCTCCACGCACACTGATGAGACCTCATAGGTCGAAACACCGGTGTCTGTGCGTTCGATTGTCGACAATAGCACTTAATGTATGTGTGTATCTCAAACACATGCATATATGCATATACGTTTTACGTATAAAGGTATATATGTAAGTCACAGTAATTATTTACTGCTTGATGTTAGTTTTAACATCCATGTGTTCACACTTTTCATTTTCGAGTTAAAATAGTACTTACAACAATGAGTTGGCACTGGCAAAAGACATCAATACCGTTAAAATATCAGTGATACAATTTAAAAAAAAAAAGTTCAGTCAAACAGAGATAAAATAATTTCGGATAATATTATATTAGTACATGGCACTTTATTCTATTCTGTAATGACATCAATTTGTTTTAAATGTCAAGTCTGACAGAACGCGGTTTTAATTATTTAACATCTTATTGATTCCCTTTTTGATGGTTTTTTCTTTAAAGTGTGTCACTGAAATGTTTTATTATAACTATCAACAATTTTTTTTCATTTTCGAACATAATATACTTTTTTTGTTTACTAATTTTTTATTCTGAAAACGACAATGTACCACAATTATACGCTTACATAACAAAAATACAAAAAATAAGACACTTTTGTAAAAAAGTAACTCTAAAGATGTATTGCGTTACTATGTATTAACTGATTTATTGGCTTGAAAAACAAGTGACAAATAATAATCGCACTTGTCAAGTCGAACCTCAAAAAATAATAAAATGAACGAACAATGTTTAGACATGTTTTGAGTTTATCTTGATTGCGATCATAATATTTACCAGGCTTAACAACTATATCAGTAATAGTAATAATAACAACTTTATTGTCATTGATCGCAAATACGATATTGACATTGTCATTAAAATGTACAATTGGAAAAAATACAAATAACACATTATAAATACCATTAAAAAAAAGAAATTTGTTTCACGAATGACACAACAACGCTCACGGAGAACTGTCAAGGTAGTCTTGAAGCGAATAAAAGGCTTTTTCTAAAAGAAATTCTTTAAGTACCCTTTTAAACATTCCTGGGCTGCAAACATCTCTGAAATTGTTGGGTAGCTGATTAAAGATTTTGGCAAAGGAAAAGGTGACTTTTCATATATGTTGGAAGTATGATGCTTCAATCTTATAACATTAGTCGATCTTGTTTTGTAAATATGCGATAAGGAATCGTAATTTTGTATTTTGTTTTACCATACGAGGTAGGCGCCATAAATTCTCGGCCTGATATACAAAAAAGAAATTTGGAACAATATACGAATTTTTATTTTTCAATGTAATCTCCTCTAACTTCTATACATTTATTACAACGATTAATTAATAATTCGATACCCTTATAAAAATAATCTGAAGTTTTCCCCTCAAAATTATCTATAACAGCTGGCTTGCAACTTACTGTCGTCGTTAAAACTACGTGACCTAAGGTCTTTTTTAAATTATAAAACAAACAAAAAATCACAAGGAGGCATATCCGGACTATACGGTGGATGTTTCAATTCTTGAAAGCCGCATTTGCGGATGACAGCTTGTGAAATGGCGACAGTATGGACGGAAGCATTGTCGTGCAATAAGCGCATACCTTTTGTCAATTTTCCATGACGTTTTGCACGAATACTGTCCCTTAATTTATGCAATAAAGACGTATAATATGTGCCGTTCACACTTGTATTGCTTTCTTTAAAGTCAATTAGCAAAATGCCCTCACAATCGCAGAATATTGTGGCCATCACCTTTTTCGTTGATTGAAAGACTTTCCCCTTTCTAGGACGAGGTTCATCAGGTCGCCAGCATTCCATGGACTCTCTTTTCGATAGTGGATCATAAAACAGAACCATTGTTTCATCCACTGTGACAATGGACTCCAAAATCGGTTTTGGGTCGTCTCCACACATATTTAAAAACGACTGCGCACATTCGACTCGACGTTCACGTTGGAGAGCAAAAAAAGTCGCGGTACCCCTCTAACATTAATTTTATTCATACCCAAATGGTCATGGAGAATTCGGCGAATACTTGTTTCGGAAATGCTTGTTATCACTGCTAATTCCTGCACTCTCAAACGGCGATCTTCTAGCATTAAATGTTCAATAATTGAAATTTGTTGAGGCGTCTCACTACAATTGGTCGACCCGACAGATCAGTATCTTCTTGTTCCAAACGGAAACATTTTGGCCAATTTTTTTATAGTTGAATACGAAGAAGACGAATCACCGTAAACGCCGTCTAAACGTTGTTTAATGTGATAAGGTGTATGCCCTTCTTTTGTTAAAAATTTAATGACCGCGCGGTACTCAATTTTCGTTATTTCAGACATTTTCGTGCTCTAGTCACGTTGGTTGGCTGGTTACTAAAAACTACTAGGCTTCGAACCATCATATTTATAGTGTACACCTCGCCTATGTGCATGCACGACGTGACGGAGCTTGAACAAGTTTGAACCTGTATAAGCCTGTCAGGCCGAGAATTTATGTCGCCTATCTCGTACATTGCTGCTTTATATATGTAAATGCATGGAAACGTAAGGATCTTACTTCTTTGAAACGTGTTCCTACAAGTGTAAGTTGGTGCTAAATCAAATATTAATCGTATACTTTTCTTTTGAGCAGTAAATACGCGTTTCCATCTCACTGAACGAGCCCATATCAAAACGTTATAAGAATGTGTGGAATAAACAAGGGCATAGTACATCTTTAACAGGCCGTCAGTATTTAAGCATGATTTAAGCCTTAATATCGCATAGTATTTGTTTAATTTTTTACATACCGATTCAACATCACCTGCAAAAGTGAGGGCAGCATCAACTGTGACTCCTAAAAACACCGTAGAATTAGATACTATGTTAGATAGATCCGTGTCGCAAGTAATAAGTTTAGGTCGAGAAAAGAGTATGCACACGGTCTTGTCACTATTCATCATTAATCTGTTTCTCCTGCACCACAATTCAGATTGATTAATCACCGATCGTATTAGATTTTGCAGATCTTCCCGATCACTTGTAGAAAGCGCAACTAATGTATCGTCAGCGTACATCACTATATACAAGACCATTTTTTATATGCTTTGGCAAGTCATTTATGAATATTAAAAATAATGAAGGGCCCAAAATTGATCCTTGTGGTACTCCTATACTACGAGTACTGCAATTTCTTCCGATTAGTGGCCGGATAGCGATACGATCAGTTTTCTATTACTTACGTATAATTTTATCCATTGCAATAATGGATCTCGTAATACTATCCGAACAGGGATTTTTCAAGCTGGTGCAAATTTCGGCGGATAGTAGACAATTGATGGAGATATGTGGCTTTCAAGAAACCCAAACGGACTCAGCGTCACCTTCAGGATAAAAACTCACTGCAGAAATGTTAGCCAGTGTAATACATGGGATTGAGCAGAGATGTCGTCATTTTTAGCGCAGAACATGGCCAGCTGGATGTCATTATCGCTGAATAATAGATGCCGTTACATAATTTCGATTTACATTGATGAAATTGATTCTGCTAACCTCAAAAGATCGTTCCTTAAGTAACGCCATCTAGTAATGATAAACCCTAAAGGGAATACTTTCCTAATTTTTATTAAAATAACACTATAAACTTTACAACAATCAATATTAATAATTTAAAATAATAAAATAGAACAAAATAAAAAAGTGTTGCTGAAAATTACTTTAAGGGGAGTTTCAAGAATAACAATTTTACTTACATTTCTAGTTTTTAACATTTCAAAAGGCTAAACTAATTGAGGATCAATTATGTTGTAAGGCGTTTGTTTGGATTTTTAGACGACTCCTTGAATTTTGGTAATGTTGCGGTATTAACGCTTTCAACTATATTAGAAGATTTTGAAGGTTTTACTATTCCACATCACAATATTTGTCTGATAACATATTCAGCCACTCTGGCATCCGTAGCATCATTTGCACCTCTTTTAAGCCTAAGGTGGAAACATTTCTTCTATAGCATCCTAACTATTTGATCTTGTGAAGACATACTAGAACTATAACTTTGTTGTACAGTATACAAAGTGTAATATTCTCTAAACTCATTTTTATTTGTATTTCGGTATATATTTGATGATCTTTTTTCCACTTTGGCACTATTACTATTTGCTAATTTTGTTACAGTGACACACTTTTTGGTGTTTTGTATGAATCTATTGTAGTTCTATGCAAACATTTCAAGACAGATCGAGATTTGCTTCAACCCTAATCACTTTCTTGTTCGCATTTTTCAACTTTACGATGACGACAACGTACATTATTGGTAATAATTACAGCATTTTTATGATTACTATAGGGCCTTTCTTTATCCAACAGATCAGATATGTCTAATTACAGAACAAAAATTGAGAATGTTGAAATATTAATAATAAACCCATTTGTTTTCTGATATCCTTTTTAAAATTATACTACATTATCCCTCAAATAGAATTCACATACTCAGACAATTTTTGTCAATTTTTCCATTAGAATTTTAAAAATGTTCTCTTGGATGATCTACAAATATTTAATGATTTCTAATTTTAAACTAAAAATTCAAGTAATTATGGCTTTTACCAAAAATTTACTACATTTCAGATAATCAATTCTCATTTTCCGAAGTAGATACTTTTCAATTACTTGCGTTTTAACGCAGACTATTTTGGTAAGAACTAAATGACCACAACAGCCTCGTTTTTTTCCGTGGAAAAACTAGATCAGTTTGTTTTAGTACACGGCATGACTTCCAAAATATATTTATAGTAAATATGTAGCACAAACTAAACGAAACGACTGAATGTTTATAGTATTAGAATTTAAGTAGATAGAAATAGACAAAATAAATGTGAAATCAGTCAAATATCAATAACAGTAATAAATTAAGTATTAACTAGGCTTGATATATTCTCCAATGATATTGCATATTTTTAGCACGTGATTTAAAGAGGCTCCGCGATTACCGAGTAGTTGATAATGCTTTGGATAGTTGGCGACACTTAAGGATCGCTATTTGGAGGTTATCAGAATCAGAAAAATCTCCTTGTGTGACGGCCAAACATCGCGCAGTGATAGCGAGCTCAGGTTGGCCATGGTGGATGCTGCTTCTATCCATGTGCCCCCACGTGTAACAAGAGGTTTCGGGGATAGACATAAGAGGCATTGAGGCACGAAGCTTACTTGACATAAAATATCAATTTACCTGTTTTAGGTTGGGTTGGTATGCGTCACAGTACTGTATGTTTGTTGTAAGAGTCAACCATCCGTCTTCATATATGTAGCTCCATCTGTTACAAATAATAACATCGTTAGTGACGGCAAGGAGGGGGAAGTCACCTACGTCGCGTTGACAAACCCGAGTTGGGAACATTACATACATAATGTACAGCTCCTTACGTATGATTACATTACTGCTATAACTGTGCCCAATTTAGAATTACATTGTTTATTTAAGTCCACTCATTCGTGCAATGCAGACATGCCTGCCGAATTCCTGAATTATCAATTGAAAATAATTTACTTGCATATGTTTGCAATGAAGGTCTACCTATAGAAAAACTTTTACGTGAAAGACAAACCCATCTCCCGCATTACTAATTAGTGATTAATTATTTCAAACAAATAGCTATTTTGTAAGATTGTTATTACTTGATAATATTGAATTTTGTAGCACTTGCTTATAATTTAAAATCCTTTAATTAATAAAAAGATGTTTCTTACATTTTTGGGCATATTGCGACCCCCCTTATACCTGAACGCAAGCCCTCTAGGGGTCGCAACATCCAGATTCACATACGATGGTCTAATGAAACATTTCACCACAATATATCAATGTATACAGGATATTTCTTTCTTTATGGGAACGAGTATGCATTGCAATATGAAATGTATTGAATCATAAATACATTAAAATCATCAATGAATGAAAGTGGGTGTGAATAAACTGAGAGACTTTAGAATGGACGTAAGATGCTATTATAAGAGAAGAATTTCGATATCGATTTAGATGAATTTATGACCCATTATAAATAGGTATTATAGGGCGATGAAATGGCTTTCTGAAATATATGAGTACTTATGTTTCCTACTGTAAATTAGTTCTAGATAATTGGAATTTATTATTAGCTCTATTGGTTTCGCTTAGAGATATATTTGCAAACTTAAATCGAAACTGTAGAGAATTATCTAAACTGCACTAAATCTTTTAGCACTTCCCGAACGATAGTTATACATACAGAGTTGTCGGAAGAGAGGAATTGATTAATATAGCAGCTATTGTTGGAATGAAAGGTATATGTACTGGACTCTCTTAAATTATAAAGGAGGAAATAAACAAGAAATAATATCATTAATTTCCTCCATTTTCTATAAATAAATTATCTTTAATTAACATGCAAATAACACGATTGATCTTTAGGTCTGTCTTGAAATAGTATGTTTAGAATTAAATTTCTAGTCATTATAGTCATTCCAATAATGCTTTAGCAATTTTAAATATAAATATTTAATTAAGAACTTCCTAAACCGTACTCAATATAACATTTGTTGTTTATATTGTATAGTCCAAATATAATGATGCACTATTTAAAATATATGGAGTGTATTTTGATAAGATTTGCGTAACAAATTAGTTAACGTATGTGTTTTTTTACTTTACATAAACGCTGGAAACACTGGAAATAAGCATTACAGCGTTTATTAATATAGCGGGTATGAATCACCGGGCGGAAGGTTGAATAAAAATCTTACCGTTTCCTGTCTACCTCTATTACTGATGTGATAAAATATAGATTTACCTATTTAATGTCAACGTGAGGAAGCAACAATAATTTCACGCTAGATAGCTTAGTGTTTCAAGAATCCTCAAATTTATATTTAACCATGCCCTGACAGGATTTATAGGTTGTAAACTCAACACGAACTTGTAAATAAGTATTTTGATTAAGAAGAGAAGATATTTGGCTTTCATCATTTAGACATACTACGGCAGCCACTGCTAGTCAGACGACAGTCAATAGTAACCCTCAGAAATAGGTCTGCCTCAAATAAGGTAGTTAGTTCTGTGCCACCAATTGATATTAGTTCAGGTGAAGGGTGCTGTTACTGAACGAAGCATATGGAAACACATGTGTTGATTCTTGAACCACCATTTGGTAAACCACTCAAGATTCTTGTCCACTTATTCCTGCAGCTGGTAAACCTACAATTTCAGAAAGGCCCACCTTCCTAGCCTGAATATATCAATGTTCACTTTTAATTGATCATTTTTGGATATAATAATCCTGATGTGACATTTTCTAGACCACTCTACAGGGTGTTATAAATTAAGCTACAGTATCGGTTAAAATAGCAAAGTAGTAGTATTTTTATCGTGAACAGTGATGGCAGAACCGAAGAGACAGTTGAACTACTAATTTTCGCGGTATTTACAAAAGTTACTTTTTTTTTAAACGGAACACCCAGTATATTTTTGCATATATTGAAAGAAGGAATTATTTTAAAAAAGAAAGCCTTCATACATTATTGACAAAAAATGAAAGTTGCGGCAGTTATCCACTATCCACTAATCATATCAATAAAAGCAAGATGGCTATGATAAAAAAAAAACAGCAAATATTAAACAACCGTTATGCATTATGTATGTTTATTATAATAGATGTTCGAAGACATCACCATTTTGTCCAATACACTTCCGAATTCGTTTATGTACATTGCGAGTTACTTTTAAAATTGATCTTGCGTCTAGGTTATTAGCAATAGTAATTATTTTATTTTGCAGCCCTACAAGGTTTTCATATCTTCCTTTGTAAATTTAATTTTTGAAATATCCCCAAAAAGAAAAGTCTATAGGGTTTAGATCCGAGGACCGTGGGGGCCACTAAATTGGTCCATTCGTACCTACCCACTTATTCCAAAACATTTTGCTCAAAAAATTTTGTACTTCGCGATGATTATACTCTGGTGCTCCATCTTGTTGAAAATGTATATGTTGCCGAGTACCAAGATCCAAAAATGTTCCTAAATGTCTTCAAACATCTATTATAATAAACATTTGCACAATGCTTGTTTAATATTTGCTGTTTTTTGTATTGGATGTATTGTATTGGACAAAACGGTGATGTCTTCGAACATGTATTAGAATAAATATACATAATACACAATGCTTGTTTAATATTTGCTGTTTTACTTTGACCACGAAAGCGGTTTGACCGCTATCGTGGTCACACACACACAGAGAGAGAGACACAGACATTTTTTAAAAACCACTTTTACTTTCTTATACGTAGTATAAGGAAGTATTGTGATGATGAAAATTTTCGACCTCGAGATTTTTGCAGATGTCCACGTTTTGAGGTCCACTGATACCAAATAAGTGGGTTTTAAAAAATGTCTGTTTGTCTGTGTCTCTCTCTCTCTCTCTGTGTGTGTGTGTCTGTCTGTCTGTCTCTGTGTGTGTGACCACGATAGCGGCCAAACCGCTGTAGATATCAATTCCCAATTTTGTATTTACGTGTGTAATCTGCCTCTTGAGAGCTGATTAGATTTTGAGCAAAATCGGCAGACCGGAAGTAGTAGTTTACTTCAGTGAGAAAATCGAAATTTGCAAATATTTCGTCAATTACTAAGTTTAAACAAAGTTATAAAGAATTCATATGTACTTAGAATTAAGTTTGAAACAAATTGTCTTAAAAAAGTTTTTCGAAATTCCAACCGGAAGTAGGTCTTTTACTCTTATCGAAAATCAGTTTTTTGCGAATATCTCGCAAGTCATGCTTTTAAGACAAGTACGTTACGAGTATAAAAGTATTTAAAACATAATTTTCAATATCCTTTATATAAACAAAATTTCAAAATTCAGACCGGAAGTACCACTTTTACTCCTATCGAATAGCGATATTTTGCAAATATGTCGTAAGTTATGCATTCTATATATATTTATCAAGAATACAAAAGTATTTAGAGTAGGATATGGAATATTTTTTGTATAAATGAAATTTCAAAATTCGGACCGGAAGTAACACTTTTACTCATAGCGAGTAGCACTTTTTTTCGAATATCTTGCAAAGTATGCATTCTATAGTGATTTATTAAGAGAATGAAAGTACTTAGAATATGATTTTGAATAAGTTTTGTATACAAAAATTCTTAAAATTGTATATGTAGTTTGAAACGCTCATACGTATAATAAAGTCGTGTGGTGGCCACACCTCATTTTTTTTTATCATAGCCATCTTGATTTTATTGATATGAATTGCTGTACAAAATAGTGGATAACTGCCGCATCTTTCATTTTTTGTCAATAATGTAAGAAAACTTTCTTTTTTAAAATAATTCCTTCTTTCAATATATGCAAAAATATACTGGGTGTTCCATTTAAAAAAATGTAACTTTTGTAAATAGCGCGAAAATTAGTAGTTCAGCTGTCTTTTCGGTTCTGCCATTATTGTTCACGGAAAAAATACCACTATTTTGCCAATTTAACCGATACTGTAGCTTCATTAATAACAAAGTTAGCAATAGTGTCGACTTAATTTATAACACCCTGTATATACCTTCTTTGACGAACATGTCCCTAATTTCATCCCCCGTAAACGTCCAGTTAGGTGCGAGATAAAGGGGAGGAAACACGAATTCCTGGTCGAATGGTTTTTGATGGGGAGATTTTGGGTAAACCGCAGTTGATCCTTAATGCAATTGGGAATTCTTTTAGAAGTGTTTTTCCTTACAAGCCGCTCATTTGTCGGTGACGTTCATGATAATCACAATAACAACAGTTGTATAAATATTCTAGAATTTTCCGAAAATCAAGTTTTGGGGTCAATAGCCATACTCAAAAATAGTTGTATCACTTATCCTGACCAAGTACCAACCTTTCTTATTAAAGACTGTTCTCCTGCTCCTATATATCCTTTGGTCAAGATTTTCAAAAACTTTTTCCTTTCCAGAGATTTGGAATATAATTTTCACATTAAAAAGGAGATTGAATAAGCCCCACAAAATTAAATAGACTCGTAGAATAGAAGTCAATCAGAATTAACGACCTTCTACTTCAAAATACCAACAGGAAAAGCCATGAACGATGATGGCGTTACTCGATCATCCCCACATGCTTCCAAGCACTCAAATTCACTCACATAAGCGCGATAACTAATTAGAAAAGACAAGAAAAAATACGTCGATAATTAAGGAGGTACCTAAGAAAAATAATTATGAAAAATAGAAAATGTATTGACTTTAGAAGATAAAAGTGTTAAATTTTAAATAATTCTAAAATTAGTTTTTATCAGTGTTCAAAATTCTTAATAATTTTCAACACTGAGAAAAACTAATTAAATTATTCATACATCGGACTGCCGACTATACATATATCCATCTGTTACTTGATATGATTCATCACGATTAAAAGACGCGAACCCATACACCCGCGTCGTCGCAAAGGTAATATAATAAGCGCACCTGACTAGAGATTGCGATGTTGTGAGTTCGAATCTCACCCGCGGGAACATTTTTAAAATTACCTAATTAAATAAATAATTATCAGTGCTAAATCAGAACATACATGTATTTATCTGTTACTTGATATGATTCAGTATGATTTAAAGACTTGAACTCATACACCCGCGGTGGCGCAAAGGTAAGCACGCCTGACTAGAGATCCGGAGGTCGTGGTTTCGAATCTCACCCGTGGGTAAATTTTTAAAATAGTTTACCCGATTAAATAAATAATTATCAGTGCTAAAACACAACATTATAATAAGGATAAAATCAGTAGTTCATTTCACAGAGATGGTGCAAAATGTGTTAAGTAAGCGAGAAATATTTTTTGAGTAATTCTGACAGAAATGTACAATCAAACCAATTACTTGATGTAAAACGAAATACAACATCTCTAAGTTCACTAAATAAAATCCGTAATTCTTCGGTAAGAAAATCAATGTCATTTTACGCTTTTTAAATCGTGTTTTAACAAAACGTGTTTTGTTTTTGTAGAATTTGTCTGTGGCGGTAGGTGTATGAACAAATTGTCCCATTTCGACAGCGACGCATGTTTTTTTTTTTTATAGAAAGCACTGTATATTAATGCATTCATGTTTCAATGTTGCATTAAATTTAAGGATGGGTATGTTAATTGATAACATTTGTATATGAGGCGTTATGCTGAAATTTTTTCGAAATTTTGCAATATATTGACCTAAGATATAAAACGTAAGTTTTAAGTTATTAATAAATCAATGGAATATCATTTTCTCATTGTACACCGAACTTATTCAAATTAAAATGTCTGCACTTGAATTAACATTTTCCATCGAGCATAATATTATTTCAGTAAATGAAGCGGTATACGAATATCCGGGACCGCAAATTTATTCCATATATATTTTTCGAGAACAATTCTTCGGCAATATTTCTTCAAAAAACAATGCTTTGGAAGTCCATTTCTTTAATCATTGAATTTTTATGCTGACAATTCTTCGCCAGATGAATTCTTGGCCATATTAAAATAAATTGTTTTCCACTATTCGTCTCTCTAAACTTCTAAATATAGTAGTAATAAAAAATAATGTATTTTAAATTGTGATAAAGTTTTTCTCAAAAATAATTGCCATGTTATTTATAGAAGGCTTAACTATACATTCTAACTATATGTACTGGAGTGAAATCCTGCAAAATTGTGAAAGTGAAATAGTCATTATACTCGCATAACGAAAAATGTACTCGTTATGTAGTTTTGGAATTTATAAATACTGGCTACTATGTTTGGTAAACATCGAGTTCAACTGGTGGAATTTGATCAATTTTGTGACATTACTTTTTAGACTATTTTTTGCATTTTCAATTTGAAAATTTGATTTGAACTGTAGTTCTCAACTTTGAAATTGCACTTATTTTCAATAAATATTCCCCTCTCTGCATCGGGTATTACACAGGCCAACATCAGTTTTGGCGCCGGGGTATTTAGAGCTGATGTACTATAAATGATGCCCTGAATTCAAATAGGGCCTTAGTTTTTTCCTAGAAGCTCATATTTCTAAGATAAACATTTTAGTCAAATATATCCAACACTATTTTAAGTTAAATCGATTGATTAAATAAAAAGACTAAACACAGAATTTCTGTTATTATATTATACAAATATAATTATACAGGGTGTCCAGAAACTCTCCTGACAAACGAAGACCGGAGATTCCTCAGATAATTTTAAGACAATTTAACTCAATTAACCCTAGTCCGAAAATGCTTCCTAAGGGAGCTAGAGCTCTTTGAAGATGGCGCCTTGTAATTAGTTTTTTTAATATCTCCCGAACGCTTCTATTTAGAAAAACTAAAACTGGTATGCTTATTTATCCTCCAGAGATGAATCGGTTCCATCAATTGCCAATTTCTAGGACCGGTCATAGGCGTCCGTTTTGGGTAGGTAAACGGTTATTTTAACGCATAACTTTTTTGTCTTTAACTTTTAAGCATTTGTGACACTAGATTATTAAATTTTCAGGTATTCTAGTACTAAAAGGTACACTTACTTTAAGTCGGTAGGGTACACAGTTTTCTAGAAAAATCGATTTGAAAATTTTTCGTTTTTTCGTCATTTCGTCATTTCAACTTCGCGAACTGACAACAATTTGATAATTAAAAACGTAGGTTTTATTTCTGTTGGCAGTTCAGAGCGAACTAGTGCAAAAAATAATAAATTGAATTTTAATGACGAAAAAACGAATGATTTTCAAATCGATTTTTCTAGAAAACGGTGTATCCTACCGACTTAAAGTAAGAGTACCTTTTAGTACTAGAATACCTGAAAATTTAATAATCTAGTGTCACAAATGCTTAAAAGTTAAAGACAAAAAAGTTATGCGTTAAAATAACCGTTTACCTACCCAAAACGGACGCCTATGACCTTAGGAAGCATTTTCGGACTAGGGTGAATTGCGTTAAATTGTCTTAAAATTATCTGAGGAATCTTCGGTCTTCGTTTGTCAGGAGAGTTTCTGGACACCCTGTATATAAAGTTAGAGAAAAAGTCCTACGAGTTATTAAAAATTTCGGAAGCTTCCTTTCAGTGATATTCTTGAATGTATTTCAGAACATTACCTTTTTAAACTCCAGAAGTACTCTGCCATCATGTGCGTATCCCATCTTTCTTGATAGCAGTCCTCCATAGCTTTAATATCCTGGTGAAATCTCTACCCTGTTCTTCAATGGTATCGCCTGGAATGTGCACATTAATACTCATATCACTCCCAAGGAATTTGAAGCTCTTAAGCATCTCGTTTACCAGTTCAACATAGCTTTGAGCTTTGCGTTTGCCCAGAACATTTCTGACAGCTGAAACAAATTAAGTCCAGGCTTTTCGTTCAGCCTCATTGATCGAATTTAAAAGTAGGATCTTTGAAGAGTTGTCTTATTTATGGGCCGTCAAAGAGTCCTGCTTAATTTCGTCCGTACTCAACTGAGGCACTGTTTTCCTTATATGTGAAGTGAAGGAGAGATGGTTTTCTTTCCTTCACTCGTGTCTTTAATAACTTGTTTCCCACAAGGTCATGTTTTCTCTGAGAGGCCATACTTTTCTAACCCAGTGGTGTGTTTTGTGTTTGCTATCCCAGAGGCACAATAAGCAAGGATATTGGCCACTTTGCTGTCCAAGGACAAAGTTTACCATTTTTAAATCAACAGAAAAATAATCCATTGATGTTGTTCATGATACTTTATCCTATTCAAGACCAAAGATATGGTTTTATACTTTTATGTCATTTTCATTGAGTAAGCTGGTATTGAACCATATTTGGTCCCATTGTGTAGAACACATTTCAAACTGTTGTGTGTATTTATTAACAGTTTGAACATTTAATTAGATTTGTTTTTCTGTTTTTTCATAGATCGGTATTTTTCAGACACAGAGTGAAATAAATTTTGTAGGATACGGTCTCAGTTATTGATATGTTCAATTGCAAATTTCTCGATATCTGTTGAGTTTGGGTATTGGACATGGTACATGAAACATACTTAGAATTCGATGCAAAATTAACAAATTAAATATACAACATATGTTTCCATTTGAAAAAAAAATTGATGGTCGTTACTTATTTTTGGACCAGCCTTTGTACATCAATTTACCATCAGAAAAACCGCAGCTAAAAATAAAAATCGACCTATCCGAGCGTTTTTCCATAAAATAAAACCAAAAATTTTAAATGAATTTATTCCAACCCACGCGGCCTCACTGTATAAAGGCTAACGGATTATTCATGCTGAAAGTTCTGGAAAATAAAGAACACAGAACTTTCGCTTTCTGACCATAGATGTCGCAAGTAAGAAACGCATTTTGTACTATGAATTTAATTGGTAGTTTTGTTTTATTTTGTACAAATAAAATTTAGTCTTGATCTATTACAATTACATAGATATTTTATTTTGAAGAAAATAGCTTTCATATAAAAATTTGAATCACTATTTAAAAAAGGCTTTAGACAATTTAAGTATATCGATACCCATAGTCACTCAATCTGAATCACATCGTAGATAATGTTAATTTGAAACACTACAAAAAGTTGAGAATTCTGCATACTATTAAATTTGCTAAATTTAAATAACTATAGAATCTTTCATGTGGGTTGTTATTTGTTTTTATTACTTTATTTTAAAGTCTTTTATATGTAGTTTTAATGACGTGAATGTCATAAATGTATTTATATAGTGTACCATGTGAAGCTAGTTGAGACAGTAGGTGTTAGAGATGAACATTTGCAGTGTAATTATACAAATGTATTGACTGAATACAAGTTTAAACGCGTGCATATTTCTTGTAGGTGTAATTTACTCATATCGTCACTATTCTTTATCGCGTTCGCATTACCTAAAGTCACTTTTTTGATCCAATCAACGTCCGGAGGTATTTGGCGTCGTTTTTAATTTAACTGTCGATATTGTATAGGTACACATTCACACTATAAATGGGGTGATTTTCGTTTTAGCGTTTTACGAAATTCTTTGTAGTTATTGAATGAACAGGATCGTTGAAATTGTACACTCCAAATGGTTTTTTAAAGTATTTGCCGAAAGGGAGGTTATATGGCTAAATTTATTTTTCCACTGGAACTCGCACCAATTGATGAGTATAATAATTGATGGCATAGTGGAAACTCACAGTTCTATATTTCACTTAAATTATGAAATAGGGAAATATGGAAGTTTCTACAAAATGGATAGCTATTAGGAAAGTATTGTTATGATAGAATAACGTTTTAATACAAGATGTTGCAATAGCACTGATACTTTCCATAATAAATAGTAAGTATACTTATTTATTCAAAGTATTGCAGTTTTGTAAATTAAATGGTTTAACTAGTCAAAATAATGCTTATTTCGTTGTGGGTTAACATTTGCAGGCGCATTTATAATTTAAATATCCATTATTTACAATGTTAAAATGCAATTTTAATCGCATAATGAAGAAACACTGCATACAAATATTGCCTGTGACAAAATCATAATAACCAAAAACAAAGTTGTGTCGTTTTGGCAACTGCCACCAGAAAAGTACAAACTAAAGACGACGATTCCATTCCACTACAAATAGCAAAATCCAGTTGGTTATAAATTCAAGAGCAACTGTATCTGCTACCGCTGAGCGGTATAAGGCTGTCACATAACGAGATTTTTCTGATTCTTGTAACCCCAAAATATCTATCCTTAAGTGGCGCTCTCTATCTAAAACATTATAAACTACTTGGTAATCGCTGAGCATTTTTAAAATCACTTGTTAAAAATATCCAATATGATTGGATTATTTCAAACCTACATTTATTTATTATTAGATATTGACATTTGACAGATTTGACATTTATTTTGTCTACTTCATATTCATTTCTACGTAAATTATTCTAATACTACACCTCATTCAGTCGTTTCAATTAATGTGTGCTACATGTTTAATATAATGTGTTTTGCAAGTTACGTCGAGTACCAGTAGAAAACTATATCTAGTTTGCCCATGGAAAAAACGTGGCTGTTCTGTGTCATTTAGTTCTTACCAAAAAGGCAAGTAAGTAGATAAGCTATGACAGTTCTGGGCCAAAATCCCATAAGGTTTACACAGGGGGTATAAATTTTAGTTGTTGTCCCCGCCAAGGGGGGTACCCCTCGCATACACTTTGATTCCCCTACCAAGGGGGGGAGGGGTACTCCGCACCTACACTTTGTTTCTAAAACGTCACGCACACATGACCGAAAGCAACGTCCCCATTGGCCAACCCAAACCGCAGACTAAAAGATTCAAACCCCACATAACCGCGTGCACTCCCACATGTGACGTCACGTGATCAAACCCAGCGCCCCCATTGATTCCCCCAACCACAAAGTGTCAGTCCCCATCCGGTCACACGCCAGCAATTTTGAATGCTGCTTGCACGTACCCCTAACAATGATAGAGGGGTGTGACAAGACACCACACGAGAAAAATTTTCGTGAAAAAACAATAACAAGTCGGTTATATTGTATGTGGTGTGACGTAATACGCGGGTGCGGCAATATAGCATGATTAGAGAATGACTCCGAATTGTCTTTAAAAGCAAAAACAAAGGGATGGAATATATTATTTTCTTCTTCAGTATTTGTTGTTTTTCTTTAATCATGCTATATTGCCGCACCCGCGTATTACGTCACACCACATACAATATGACCGACACTTTGTGATTAGGGGAATGGGGCGCTGGGTTTGATCACGTGACGTCACATGTGGGAGTGCGAGTGGTTATGTGTGATTTGAATCTTTTAGTCTGCGGATTGGGTTGGCCAATGGGGACGTCGCTTTCGGTCATGTGTGCGTGACGTTTTAGAAACAAAGTGTGGGTGAGGAGTACCCCCCTTGGTGGAGGAATCAAAGTGTAGGCGAGGGGTACCCCCCTTGGCGGGGACAAACAGTAAAATTTATACCCTCTGTGTAAACCTTATGGGATTTTGGCCCAGAACTGTCATAGCTTATCTACTCAAGTAATTCGCAAGGTACTTCGGAAAATGAGAATTAATTATTCGAAATGTGGTATAAGGAAAATTCTTGATAAATAACTAAAATTCTTTGTACTTTTAGGTTAAATTTATGTCTTAATATCTAGAGATGTATAAAATTCTAATGGAAAAATTGCCAGGCTGAACTGAAGCAGCTTTGCTAGACGTTATATGGTCACTAATATTAACAATAAGTCTGACAATGTGAACTATTTTAAAGTTTATTTCAATAAAAATTCAGAAACCATTTCTTATATGACCTTACATAAGGATCAATATTTTGATGTTACCAGAATTAAATTCATCAATGTATATCGAAGTTATGTGACGGCATTATTTTGCGCAGCGATATTGATACAGTTGGCCATGATAAATTTAAATTATGTCGCACTCTACCGAATAAAACAGAACTAAAATTTAGATGATAATCTTAGCGAATTTTACGTGTTATAATTTCTGCCATAATTTAAACTCAACATAATTGTCAAATTTGACATAATCCTATAACCACAGTTTAAAAGTTTCTTTTTGGCAATGATTATTATAACATGATGTTTTGTAAATTAAACGTTTAGAAACAACTCTAGCGATAGAACAAATGAAAGAAGACGCTTCCTAATTACGGAATGAATAACATACGCATCTCTAAATCCCAGTGTGTAAATTAATTACAGACAACCGTTAGAACCGGCCTTTAAAGCGTCAAACTGACAGTACAGATCTGACATGTACCAATATCAAACGGGGTAAATTGATTGATTGATTGAAAATATAAGTCAAATACTGGAATACATATATCCATTATTAGTAGAAATGTTTATCTTTGTGTATTGATATTAAACAACAACATTAAGAAGAAAAAAATAATTAATATAATTACCACTTACACTTTAAATTTCTAAAGCTATCGCTTCTTATTGTCGTATACTAATCTCGGTCATTTTCTTCCAGGCCATATATACAATATGAGATGTCAGTGAGTCGATAGTGGTATCCTGTTTTCTTCGTAACACTGATCACTTACGAAACGAGACCGTCACAGAGATGACCGATATAATCAATAGGTAAACGTGGTTGTTATAAGGAAAGAAGAAAAGGGAACACATAAAATCTCAGGTGACAGATATACTATGTGTGAAGGTTCCATGGATACGAATAACAAAATTGCGGATAATGAAAACAAAACGGAGGTCAGTCAACAACAGCGGGAACAACAGCTCGAGTTCGCAAATCAATGTCAGAACAGTCCCGAGATCGACAATCCTTCAAGAGGGTAAGTTTAGCCAATGTTATAAAGTGGATATTGGATGTGTTTCTTTATTAACCTGTGCATCAGAGATAAATCTCTATTAGGACCTTGGTATTTTGAAAACATGTATAGGTTTAAGGAAATGGACATACGTCTTATATATAGGTGCGGAGTGCTTTAAGATAGATTGCCTTTAGAAATTTAATATTACCTACATACGAAAATTACACAATAGCTTCTGCTCTAAATATAAATCCTCCCAGTTGATGTAGTCTTAATTTGACCTAAGAGAGGGTTGCTACTTGATGACTTAAGGAGTTCGATCATCTCTATGAACTTTATAAAAGAAAACCAAAGATAACGTAATACAATGTAGATGAATAAGTTTCTTGTGTATATTATACACGCTCCAGAGTTATCTCTGGTCATGTTCATGCACTAAATTAAATGGCGGCAAATTTTTAAACTCAGTTAGTACATACTTATCCAAAATTAATAGTTTAATTTTGATAATTTGTGAACAAAACTCTAATATTTCAGTAAGTAACTTTTGTTTATAAATCGCTTTTTAAAGTTAATTCCATATACAACAGACACTCGATAGTGTAAACCGAAGAAAGCAATGGATTTATTCACGTTAACGAAAAAGTAACAAAATTACGTGCAAAATATCGTAGTATTCATCAAAAAATAGCAACAAATAAATAAAATAAAAAAAAAATAATATTTTCCCAAAACTTCAGAAAGTTTTGTTTGTTTCTAGGGATTTTTTATTTGTCACATAACAATAGTTTTTCCCTGATTCCACTCCAAAACATCAGATTCTTCAAATGCAGCCTATTCTATATATAATTAGGACAAATTTGCATATGTATTATGGAGACATGATTAACCTGAAGTGGAATTACATGTAGAATATTCCTCTAACACTTTATAATAGTTTCGGAATTCAGATGATTTAAAACTGCCGTTAAATATCTTACTGCGTCACTAAGACACAACTTTTTTATAGTATCGGATGTATTCATGTCGTTTTCTACTACAGCAGATTCAAGACTGTTTTGTAGTACAATTTTGTTAGTCTTTATTACATTTTGATCCATATGCTGTATAAGTGGTGTGCCATTAGGGGGCGAATGCTATGGCGTGTTAGCTAGTAGAAGTAAATCTTTTCTGGGCAATCTTTATCTTCCTATATAAACCTTTTAACTTTTAAATAAAACAATTGATTAAATTTAAGATCTAGGAAGTAGAAAATTAAAACTTACGTAAAGTACAAACTAATAATTAAACTTGTGTTTGAAAATGATAGAAGTCCTTACGTTGATTTTGAACGTTCATAGTTCACTGGACATCTGAAATTATTAAATGATCTTGGGTTTGTAGCTTTACCAATAATCAACGACTTTACTTTATGAGACCTATTAGCGTTAGTGCATACCAAATTTTGCTTTTCTTGCAGCAGCAATTTCTTTTACCGCCGAGACAAATGTTTTATTTATTCTATTTTCAATAGAGTCCTGTCTGATCGTCGTTGTACAGTTGCTCCAATGTAATACCAAGTTCTATTTTATTTTTTGACTGAATTTAAACGGATACACGAGTTCTGGTTGTGAATACAATCTTTTTCCAAAAACTTTCAAAAAGTCAATTCCAAACCGCTAGTTAAAGCGTTGTAGCCATCCCTCAGTGGCTGTAAACTGTTTATAATTTTCTTTGATTTGTGTATGAATTAGTTTTGCTGTTTGCTTAATTATTTCACAACTTACAATAAAATGTTATTTCTTTGGCCAAGAAACCATTTATTTTGAGGACTCTTTAAAGACCGTCTCTTGTCTGGTCTCATAAGTATCACTCACAGCTGTTGAAATAATTTTCTTTATTTGTTTTATTTTACAAATTGTAGATTTTGCGACACCATATTTTTTTTGGCTAAAGACATTACATTGTTACGTTACTTATGATTTAAATAAAAATGAGTTAAAATTATGACATATATAATTTCACAATGGTTTTTTTACATCAACGTCAGGCGATAAAAATTTACAATCACATCTTCATACATCTGAAGGAATTACCTATCCAGAGATTTAAAGCGGCTCTCGAGCACCATCTCCGGCGGAATGCTTGTAACACGTTGAGTGAATTTTTTGACAGCAATTTTTCAATCAGTCTCTTAAAAATATTGCCTTTGTTATATAATTTATCTTGTATGTTTGCACTTTTTTATATGAAATAATATCGGTCATACTTTTTTATATGTATGTATTATGTATACTGACGATGTCTATGTTTATTGTGAACCTGCGACGAATAAAGTATTATTATTATTTTAAAGATCAATGAAATATAATATAAATGCCAAATATGTGAATAAACTTTATTTTGTGGAAACGATAAACAACAAGTGATATTTGTATAAAAAGATACCATAAAATACGTACTGTCTTGATAAAAAAGGATATAACTACGATATTCATTACATTAGATGTTGAATCGTAAATAAAACATGTTGTGTATGATTATAAGATAAAAAATATATTCTTTTGTTCGTATACATGTAGTTTTGTGCTTTTGGAACATCAACAACAATCATATATGTTCCAACACCTACAAAAGAAAACAGAACATCAATAATTTATTCGTAGCATATTAAAATTAGCAATCTCACCTAAGAAGAGGAATTGGTTTGAGAATAAAGAGAGGGAAACAGCAACGAGCCTTCATTGTAAGACATCAGAAAGGAAGATAGAAGTCATCTGCGTCCTTTTCCTCTATTTCCAATCGAAAAGACTAGTAAACATAAAATAAGAATACGATTAATAAATGGTGAAAGAAGATATTTATCAAACAATTACAAGAGTAATTAATTTATATATAGATACAACAGATGTTTACATTAAAAAGAAAAATAAACAACACACTTACCTGAAATAGACAGAGGTATATTTATAAATTTGAATAAGGAAAATTTACTTTGCGGGCATCATTTAATAACTGTCAAAGTGAATGAGTAGATGCACTAAATTAAGTAAGAAGAATATTCAACCAAGGAAATGGCAGTAGGACCAACCCAAAAATTAAGTCAGAGGGCGCTAAAGTATCGATGTTCATTTGTTCATTATTATAAAATGTGGGAACGAGACGGAAGCAAGGGAGTTTGACATTGACCTGCATCGCGCTTAAAACTTAAAATTTCTTCATACTGAAGACTGAAGTAGGGTAGTTGTAAATATTATCCCTATTAGTTTAGAAAATTCAACTAAAAATGGAGGAAATGCACATTAAAGAATTTGAAGAATTATTTGAACAAAATAAGTAAGTGATACAATATTGTTTATTGGAGCTATAATCATAGAGGTTTTTTTTGATAATTAAATGAATGTTTGTTCACTTGGTTTAAAATTTGCTTCTCATTATTAATTCGAAATACTTTTAATGATGTGGAATCAACCATTGAGGTACTATGTGAAAATGTTTGCCTCAAATGGATTGGTAGGCGCTATTAAAGATTTATATAATCACAGGATAATAAATTAAATAAACTGACACAAATATACGAGAATATTTTGATGTGTTAACACTTAGCTGTTGGAGTAGTATGTGAAAATGTTTGCTCCTAACAATTAGTGAAAACTATTTTCGAAATATTTAAGTAGCAAGACGCTGGGTTATCAGAATAGTATGTGCAAATGTTTGCTTTGGTGAAATAGTGCTTGCATTGTGTTCCATATTCACTAAAACTCTTTTAAATAATTATAAATATCTAGTGAACATACATTAAATTATTATCATTTCAAATTCATTCTACAATATAAACAATATTGCATTAAAAGCAATTTAAAATAAGAATCATTTGAACAGAATTAGTTTTATGGTAGTTGTTATAAATCCTCAAAAATCACTTGGATATCAATGTATTGCAAGGAAGATAAATACAAACATGAATAAAATATTTTCAATATTATTATTAAGACTTATAAATTGTGTTTAATTTGTTTACCCTATCCCATACACAAACATATAAGAGAAAGATAGTTAAGCAAGGAGTAAACAGATGTTAGAATCCACGTAAAGATTTTAGAATTTATGCTGTTGTGCTAAAGTCAGACATTAAGGTATCATTATTATTTTAGATATTTAAAAGTAGATACCACAGCAATATGTCTAATTTTAAGTAGTAACTTTAATTATTTCCCTTTATACCTAACTGATTGAACATAACACATAAAGAGGCTTATACAAACCACACAAAGAATTTAATTTTTCTATATTGATATATCAAGATAAAAAGAGACTAATGTGAAACAAACTGATATCTGTCAAATATAGAAGACACTAGATAAACTACTCGTTTCAAATAAAATTGTTAACTCCTAATATTATTAGAAAGAACAGAAAAACCATATTATATTCGTACATGAAAAACACTCCTATAGATGTACATAACAATTATATACGATTCAGAGAAATATATCGTGAATTTTAGGTCGTGCTTATGCTGAAGTAAGAGCGATGATGCTGGTGAAGCGAAGAAGATAATATGTTGTTGATTTGAATGCAAATGTTTATACTGAAATAACAACGCAACGGCGAAATACATGTGGATTTTACAAATGAAATTCGTTTCTATGAATGAAGGTAATTTGTTCACGTTATACGACCGCGTAACGTAATGAATATATTGTTGTAAAAAGTTACTTTGTTAAATATTCCGGTTTTGTTCACGGACGAATGAAAGAACTTAAATAAAGCAAAACAGCAACAAAATAAAATGAAATTCTTAAAAGTTTTTGATTAGCGTTTTCCAATATTTCAAATTTGTCTTAAGAGAATGGTTTTCCAGATAACAATTTCTTCTTGAATATAACGGAAAGTAAGACTCCAAAACTGCTAAATGGCTGAACAACTCCAGTTTGTTGAAATAGCGGTCAAGCATGCTACACTTGTCATCAATTTCCTGGACACAGCTATGAAAATTAAAAAACCTTGGATACTCTGTCAACAATTGCAAATGTAACAAGAATTCATGAAATGTATCTATATATAGAATATAGTAGGTATAAGGAGAAATATAAAAGTGCTTTAAGGGTGTTGTATAGGTACATTTTCAAATATTTACAGATTACAGGCTACCTTTAAACTTTATGCAAAAATGATTTAGATGAAATATTCTTATAATGTTTATCTACACGTACTTTGGCATTTTGTTTTTTCAATTTTTTATTAATTGTTATAAAAAATTAAATATAAATAGACAATCGAAAAATAAAATGCGTATCGACGTATAACATATTATTGTGAACATTAATTTCTAGCAAAATTTTTTCGTATTTATTAAGATAAATGTGTAATTTGATAAGAAAGAAATGGATTTTTGGCACTGCTTTAGTACGCCACCTGCAGTGAAATATTTGATATATCCTTGCAATCCAAGACAGGGCGGAGTTACTTTGTTTAGGTGGGGATTCACTTTACGAGCGATATTCGCAATACAGAAATCCTTGTTACGGTTTTAAGTAGGTATTTGATTAAACATTTTTTATATTATTTTACATTTCATAAAATTGAAAACATTATCTAGTAACCTTGATTTAACTTTATAAAATTAATGTATATTTTCTTTTTGTTAAATTTACTTATATTATTTTGTATTACATTTCATAAAATTGTACACATTTTCTGGTAGGCTTTGATAACTTTTACATAAATACAAACTTAAACAAAAGTATTACATATGATTCATAAATAATACTAGCTTTTTTAGTTCTTCCACTATTTTACATTTATCAAGATAAAATACTACTGACATTTATAAGTGAGTTAAAAATAATGTAAAACTAATATCGAAAATGAGATGGATATAGATGGTGCGTACTTCATCTGTACAGATCGTCAGATATTGTAGCAGACTGGTAGACGTTCAAAAGAGTTAATTTACGACCTAGTAAAAAATTACTCTCAAACGATTCAGTGTTCGGACAGTTATAAAAAGATTTGAAGTAAACCAGAAATTGCTCCAAAAGGATATCTTTTATTTTAAAAATTTAACTAGATTACTTTTCCTGTTATGGTAAATAAAGAACAGACAGAAATAGGACTTATTATTTTACAGATGTAGTTACATAATAATAATGAATAAACATTAAATTTTAAATAATTTATATATAATAATAAAACAATGAAATTCGATTCAATACATGATATTATAGTAGTCATTCTATATTTTTTTTTGGAAGAAAATATGGGAGACTATTTTATTTGATAAATCGTTAGTGGGGCATGCGACGACTCTAAAACCAAAAAGTTGGAACTCCTTGTGGGTTTTTGGTAATCTCAAAAAGTTTTTGAATGGATTCTCGGCGTAAATGGTTGGTCGAACAAAAAATTTTTTTAACAAAAAAAAACAATATCTACAAATTATCTAATGTACTCGCTGCGCTACAGCCAAAAGCGGAAAAAGCAGAGGGCGCCAAAATTTTCAAAAATGGGTTTTCACTATTTTTCGGCGCGAAAAATTTTTTTAGCGTTTGATGCAAATGTAAAGTTGCAGAGAATGCCTCAATTTGTCTGAAGGGCAGTAGAGAGATGACCGTTTCTACGTTAGGACTTATCTTTTCTGGCTCTTTGGAAATAAGCGTTTGCTTCATTTGCGAAGAAAAATTTCGGAGACGAAGAATACTGTGCGTTGAAGCCGCGGGACAGGTCATCTTCATGGCATTGTACGATGGTGCCACTTGCAAATACACACTGTCTCAACTTCGCTTCAAGGAATTCACGCAATCCGCGATCAAGAGCAAAGTGAATCTCCCTTATTTACCGCCTTCGCCCGGACTTCTCGAACGTTGTTTCCATGGAATATGTGTTCATTTGGTTGTTCAATAATTTCTGGAGTAAGCAAAACCGAAGTAACTGCAAAATTGTTTTTTAACATACTATACCACCAATAGAATCTTGTTCCTTTCACTCACGAAAAATAGTACATTATAATATAATAATATAATGACATTCCTTTCGTTCTGCAAACTCCAACAAAACAAAGTCATTTTTAATTCGAAAATATATTACCGTTGTTTTAATATAATAATAATATAATAATAGTATAATAATAATAATGTATATTTACTCATCTTTAATTATTAACATTATATTAATTACAGATTATCGTCATATCTGAGTAATCTTGTGGTAATTATCACATTTGACATAAAATATCACATTAATTTAAATTAAAGTGTATATATGTATAACAAGATCATTGTATCAACAATATGACAAACAACGATATACACAAATAAACAAATAATAATAAATGATAGAATGTTATATACTTCAGCAGCTCGCGTTAATTGCCAGAAAATCTTCGACGCCGTAGTACTTCCTCTCCATCAGCAGCCCTTTGACCCTTTTCTTGAACTCGTCAGGTGGTAGGTCTTTAAGTTCTTCTTCAAGTGGTTATATAGCTTGGGACCCCAATAATCGACACCCGACTGCAACAGTGAAAGTCAATGATAAGGGGTTCTTAGATGCTTTCTACTTAGTGTGTTGTACTCATGTTTGTTTCCATTTGGATAAAATGTGTGTTTGTTGGTAGCCTTTTTTGCAGTAGAAATATTCTATTTGCATCAGCCGTCTGTCTCGAAAACAGAGTTCCATAACTTAGAAGAGAATGAAAATACGAACAGTACGCCACCTTTGCAGATTCGTATGTGCATACATGTCTCAGTCTTCTTATGGTGAATACCACAAACGTCAGTCTACCAGTGTCCCCACCTCAGATTGGAGTCCACTATCAGACCCAAAAATTTGGCTTTTCCCGATCTTCTGTTGTTTTCGTGGAAAATTTCATGTTTTGTTTTTTGTTCGGGTTTATTTTCAGGTGATTTGCCGCAAACCAGCCCTCTGCTTTTTGGATGTCAGCTGCAGATTTTGCTGTTAGTTCTTGGAGTTCTTTCCCCCTTACTAACAACGTGGTATCATCCGCATATAGACACAATTCCGTGTCTGGGGCACTACAGGGCGGGGTCATTCATATATATAATGAATATTTTCGGTCCAAGAATTAGCGAGACATGGATGCCTTTCTATCTACTTTGGGTCTTCTCAGGAAGCCGTACGCTTCAAAATAATTTCTTGTATAGATACGAAGTGCTGGTATACTTGCGTGGGTGAGTATTCCGTAATCCAAAAAATTCTTAATTACTCACTCTGCGACATATTCCGGAAATTTGAAAAATTCTTAATGATACACGTACATGTCGTTTTAGTTTCACTTTTGGATGTGTGAAGTTAGACCCCTTTTTTCGAAAATCGGAATTCTGACGGTTGTTCCAGGTTGTTCTAGGTTTATTCTCAATTGTTCAAAAGTATTTCAAAAAATAAATTATAATAGGCCGAGAAAATGGCAAAAACAAATTTTTGCTAGCGCCCCTTTTTTCGAAAATCAAAATTCTGACGGTCGTTCCAGGTTTATTTTAAATTGTTCCAAAGTATTTCAAAAAAAAAATCGTAATTGGCTGAGTTAAAAGGAAAAGCGATTTTCTTACAGCCCCTCTTTTTGCGAAAATTGAAATTCTGTTTCAGGTTGTTCTAGATTTGTTCGAAACGCTCTTCTAATACATCAAAACCGTATCTCATATATCAAAAGATATTGCAAAAAAACTATATCCAAAAGTGAGAAGTTAGCCCCTCTCTTTTTCGAAAATCGAAATTCTGACGGTTGTTCTAGGTTTGTTTTAGATTGTTCCAAAGTATTTCAAATAAAAAGTCATAATTGGCTGAGTTAATAGGAAAAAACGATATCTTTCAGCCCCCCTTTTTGCGAAAATTGAATTCTGACGGTTGTTTCATGTAGTTGTAGATTTGTTCTAAACATTTTTCTAATGCCTCAAAACCGTATCTCTTATAAGTATATCGAAGGATATTGCAAAAAAAAAAACAAAATCCAAAAGTGAGAAGTTAGCCCCCTCTTTCCGAAAATCTAAATTCTGACAGTCGTATCAGGTTTTTCTAGGGTTGTTCCAACGTATTTTAAAAAAAAGTCGAAATTAGCCAAGATAATAGGAAAAAATGAGGTGTGGCCACGACACAACTTTCTTGTACGTATGGGCGTTTTAAATCATACAATTTTAAACATTATTTTATACAAAGATTATTCAAAATCCTATTCTAAGTACTTCCAGTCTCTTAATGAATCTCTACAGGATACATACTTAATGATATATTTGCAAAAAAATGCTACTCGCTAAGAGTAAAAGTATTACTTCCGGTCCGAATTATGAATTTTCATTTATACAAAAAATATTTCAAATCCAACTCTAAATGCTTTTGTACTCTTGACAAATATATATAGAATGCATAATTTGCGAAATATTTGCAAAAATCGCTATTCGATAAGAGTAAAAGTATTACTACCGTTCCGAATTTTGACATTTTTTTTTATACAAAAGGTATTGAAAATTAAGTTCTAAATACTTTTATACTTGTAACGTACCTGTCTAAAAACCGTTTAACGACCGCTCGGGTATACGACTTCGACGCTCGAGCTTCTGCGTCGGGTATTCCCCGCAACAAACAACTGTTTAACGTGGGGAATACTCGGATACGTTTTGTTGATGCGTAAAAGATGCATTATAATCATCGACAGGTTTTAAAGCCGTAATAACTATGTAGCGGAAAGGTTTGATTCATGAGATGGAAAAGCTCCTCGCGATTTGGTTGATGACCAGATACAAAACAAAAATTCCGAGAGCTTCTATATACACGTAGAAACGGAGACAATGCCGGTTTTAAGGCATTTAAAGATACAATTACATTGTTGTTAGGAGGTAATGTCGCTGGATTGAAGTTAAAACTTTTTCTTATCTATTGCTTTGAGAACCCATGTGCATTAAAGCATGTTTACTATCGTGCAAACAACAAATCATGGATGACGCAAGCATTATTTGAGGAATGGTTCCTCAACTGCTTCATACCGTCGGTTAATATTGTTTGAAAAAGAACTTGCCATTTAAAATTATCCTTCTGCTTAACAATGTACCAGGTCATCCCCAACATATTGATGATTTACACCCAGATGTAAAGGTGGTGTATCTGCCTAAAAACACAAACGCTATCCTACAACCAATGGATCAGGGTACAATAGCTACGTTTAAATAATACTATTTGTGCACAACGTTTTCCAAAGCCATAACAGCAACAGAAAGTAATGAAATAACTCGTGACTTCTGAAAGTCATATAATATTTTAGAATACATAAAGAACATTGAAACCGCGTGGGAAGAAGTGACAGAAAGATGTGTGCAGGGTCTATGGAAAAATGTAAAATGTCAGAAAGTGTTCAGGAATAATTTAGATTTTGACGAAGACGAGTACACTAATGTCATACATAAAGTAGTGGAACTTGCTAACATACTTAATTTAAAAGCTGAAGCGGAGGATATTGAAGAATTAATAGAGTTGGAAGTACAACGGCTCCCGGAAGAGGAACCAGTAGAGGAAAGTGAATGAAACCAATAAAACTAGAAGGTATGGATTCAAATGTTGAACGGTTCACGAAAGTTGAACGGCCAATAAATGAAGTTTTACAAGTTACAAAGCAGACTACATTAACGACATTCTTTTCAAAAGCTATAACCAGGACTCCTACCCTTGTAAATACTTCTATTTCTTCGCCGCCATCTCCCTTACCCAGGCCCCTCTACAGCTTTTGATAGCTCTGGTGATAAATACAATGACGACGTTTATGAACGACATTTTGCACTACACTCTATAAAGTGTTTGTGTAAAATTGCTATGAAAATCATTGGCAACTCTATGACCAATTATAATCATTGTAAGAAAACATGTGAATGTAGTTCTACAAGTATATCAATTAATATTACTTGTTCAGCTGGAAAACATACAGCAAGATATTGCAGTTTTACAAGGCATAATTGTAAATTTCAATTATTAACCATAAAATTTACACTCGTGTAATGTAATGTAATATGTAAGTACACAGCGACTCTATGTAAATCTACATACACTAACTGTGAATGTACATTCAATCCCTGTTAAGATACATACATTAGGTGTGGATTTGCAACCGGATTACTTAATTGTACGTACAGCTCTTGTAATATTTTTTCAGGTTTTATTATTACGGAGGCTTTTCCACTGTCATTTTTTTACGTAAAATCAAGTTAACACATATGCATTCGTCAAAAAGTATCGTACATTAGGGGCAACGTAGATTTATACCGGCATACTTATTTTTCAGTTTTTGCATGCATTCGTGAGGCACTATAGAATCTTGTACACATCTCACTTTTTAAAAATGCTTTTGATTTAGATATTGCCTTGTAATTTACAGAAGATATGTTTCATTGATTATAGCGCGGTGTAGGTTGTGGAATTTGTGAATACTGTGCCGCTCCACTACTGTAATCAAAAAAAAGAGTTGTTTAAGCTAAGAATTTTATTTATCGCCGTTAATTTTATTATTACAAGATAATATATATTGCAGTGTATATGAAAAACAAAAAAAATTCTCAAGAAAAACAACGTTTCAGTATTTCAACAACTAATATTTCTCGACTTATTGAGTAAGGTTACAATTTTAACAAGGTTTCTTTTGTTGCCTTTCGTTTTCTGATCACGGTTAATTTTCAAAAAATATCTTTGAATGAACTCAAGTACGTGGCAAGGGTATTTCATATTGAAATTGTAATAAAATGTGAAGAGAGCTTTAAAGGGCAACTAAGTCTTCGCAACTTAACACCCTCTGTTTCCTGTAGTGGTAGCTTGCAACATTTTCAGTAACTAAAAGGAAAGAATTTTTAACTTGTTAACATTAACTTCATTCATTATTATGATGCACGGAGCATTAAATTTGATTGTTTCAGAAACATTCACATCCGCAAACAATTGGAACCCGAGTTAATGAGATTATGTTACACTTATTATTAATAATTATTAACGTACCATGTTCTCCATCTTAATTATTAGAAAATTTATATCTTCTTTAAAGTAGTCAAGCATATGATATATTTTTCTTCGTCATCTGGAGGTGGAATGTCTGTTATAATCTTTTTTCAATTGCAAATAGAAATAATTTCCAGTGTTTTTACACAAACGTTCTTCTCAACTTCTCAAAATGCCGAAATGCCACTTCTTTTTTGAAAAGAATTGGCCATTCTTCTATGATCTGATTGACAGTCGGCTGTGAACGATTTATAAATGTTCTTCGCATTATATACATGCCATTAAGCAGCTTCATGGAAGTCTATGTGGGATCTGAGAGGTGTTATATTTTTCGATTGAAGAGGTGCGATCACCGCACATTCAGCATATGTACATTTCTTCTTACACATCCACTAAAAAAAGTGAAGAGTACTTATTGTATACATTACACATTATATAACACTGTAAAATGATACATACATCATATATGTATTGTTCATTTGCCCAACAGAATAATGATTTCGTTACATATAAAACAAACAGAGCTAACTTACCAAATAACTCACTGTAGTTAGGCCCCACTACAATCTGCGAACTTAACCTTTACCACAGGCAAACTGACGCCAAAGCTTCAAATAATTGTTACTGTCAGATGCTAATAATGTACCACAGTGATTAACTTCCCTTATAATAACTTATAAAATACAACTTACAACTATTAATTGTATAACCCAAACACAAACAACAGCACGTAATTGTCATGAAAAGCACTAGTAAACTGAAATCACTGCGCATGCGTTCACAGATTGTAGAAACAAATCATCAGCGTCTCGCAAACCTATGAAAACTACACTCTATTTTAATTCCTTTCTTAAAGATAATGCACCTATGGGCTTGCTTAATATATTTTACTGTCATACAATATAAGGAGAAGTTATATTTTTTCCTCTAAAAATTAATACAAGTCACCTAAATGGAATGGGTCTAGAACAGAGAATCTTCGATTGAAAATTCACACTCAAACTTCAACTGGTTTTTGCGGGATTGAATATTATACGATCTTGGATGAACCTATACGTTGGCAAGTTTTCTTGATTTTTAAAATATTGCTCACGAACATAAAATTACTATTCGCACGTATAAAAATCACAAGTGGGTTAATTAGTAAACATGCTTTTAATGAGAATACTTATTAAGAGTACCTATTAAGGAACCTTATTAAGTATTGTAATCTCACAGTATTTTGAATTTGAAATCACAGGGACTAATAGCGAATTTACATTGCCAGTGATAAACACACACTAAATGTTGTAAAAGTTCTATGAGATGAAGCAATTTTACATTTCTTTTAAAACTAAAACTACAAACTAACTGTAACTTTACAGATAAATTGCAATTTCACATTCAATTTCAGGCGATCTTACATTACATGGATTATTACATTTTAATTATTGCAAAAATTACAGTTATAATAAATGTATTTTTCAGTCGATTTTTTACAGTGTACATATCATAAATAGTTATTCTTCGTTTTTCACAGAATGAATTTAAATTATTAATACGTCACTTTTTAATTTTTGTATGTATTTTTATGTTCTGTAATATATAAGAGATGCAATTAAAAAGTTTGCTTTGAACTTTTGGAGAAATGTAAATGGAGAAACATATTCGTGTATGTATTGCGTATGTAATAATATAGATAGAAATAAATGTCGTATATCACGAGTATTTAAATCAAGTGACACATAATTTAAATATAAATGCATATACTGTGTATATAGGTACAATTCATTATTATTTACTTTAGCATTAAGTAACATTATGAAAGGTAAATTATAACATAGGGTACATCATAACATAATAAATTGTTTTATAGAACGATTTGTAATACGCCCAATGGAAAAGAAAATCAACACGATATTAGCGCCGTCAACAAAATAATACTTCAAACATCATACTCTTACATAACATAGAAATTTGAAGACTGCATTCCTCTCACATCTGGTCGACAAATTGAGAATAATTGTCAATGGGCATTTTACCTCATTTCGCTTCTTTCCCCCAATTACTTACTAATAAAAATAAATACCAAATTAAATTGAATTAATATTATTTTCCTTAGAAAAGTTTTATGAGGCGAAAAACAATATGGAGAACTACAAGTGGGAACGAGGACTCTGACGGAAGATTTAGTTATGCATTGTACAATGCGGTGGCCACATTGAGCAACTTTAATAATGCTCCTTAGGCTTTCCATAAAATAAATCACATTTTTTTCTAAACCCTCTAGTAATTTATTACAGCTTCGAACTCCGATATTTCAAGAACCGTTAGGAATTCGGGAAAAGTGAATAGAAACATTTTTGCTTAAAATTAGTCATTGAATTCACGTGCGAGGTTTCTCGGATACCTTGGCGGCCACCCTGTATAATAATAGTACCTATAGATATAAATAATTATCCTGTGATTTTCAATACGCCCAATGAAAAAGATAATCAAGACGATGACATAGTACCGTTGAACAAAGTATTATTATTATTATATAGTATTCATAGACACTAAGTAATATTTCTTTTAATCATAATTCCATCTTACATATTAACTTTTGACTTATTGAACATATGTCTGACTAAAAAAACTTACAATTTACATTCCTGTAGCGCGTAGACTCGCAGACTAAATAAATCATACAAAATATTACTAGCACCTACGTTACGTAGAGTATGTGTAGCCTGAACAGAGACAAATAGCACTTAACGCATCGTACGTATGTTATTTTGAATGCATCGCTCCCATAAGGGCGGTACTTATAAACCGGGAACTGTACAATTTAGATTTTTACTATAGCATTTAGCAAAACAGTACATGGTAGTGGGGTATTGGCAAGCTCCACCTCTGAGTAGAACCCCCTTTAACCCGCCGCGAAGACGTCGAAATTTTTAGTTTGGTATACAACACCCTTAAGGGTCCTATATAGTGGTTCGGAAATGTAATATTGGTTGCATAGCACATAATTTAATAAGCCAAGGATATCCGAGTACTTATTACACATTGGGAATATATAATAAATATTTGAAATAATAACTCAATATCTAAGCGAGTAAAAATTCATTTATGACCAAATATTTACACATTTGTAGCCGCGGGAAAGATTTTTACCAGAATAACAATTCATTGTAATGTGGATTGCCTAATTTTAATTTATTTTATATTCATTTAAAACAAAGTAAAGAATAGTTGAACGAAAAATAAGTGCAGAGCGGGGTAGCTTTTTATTCAATTTATAACGTGATTTAAAGCAAACAAGTATGCTACAAAGGATTTTTGAGAAAACTTGTTATAAATATTTTGACATATTAATTAATTTTCTTTATCTAATATATAATTGCAGGTATTTCGTCTTCTGCAGCTCGTCAATATTTTTATCTTTTCATCGGCAGGAAATCTAACAGAAAATACAGATACCAAGGCAACGGATAAATTGCGTGCAGTTTTATATAAATATCTCGGCTTTGAAACTATAGTGCTTATCGAAGAGTGTTTAAGTGAAAACAAAGACTGTGACAGTGATCGGAAGGGCTTTTTTCAATTTGCGAAAACTTCATTAGATGTAGACTGATAATTCTCCAAATACACAAACACATTTCCAAGGGGTCGTAGGAGTTTGTTGGAATTACCAATCGACGGATAACTGATGAAAGAATAGTACATCAAATATCGCGTCAGTTTACGTCAAAAACAGGTTAAAAATAAAAAGGTTCCTAATTACATTCGTTATTTATTTTATTTATAATCGCACTTCCTTAGCCTCTCAGTAAGGCTCCACGCTACGGCGAATGAAGCTCTTTGTCCAGCTTTATTAATAAATTTTCAAATACTTTATACTTATCGAAGTAAAATCCCCCTTCCTTAACACTTGGTCACTACGATTACCAGCTTTTTTGTTCTCTTTCTTATTTTTATTACTGAAATTCTAGATACATATCAGACACAAACTTCTTCGAAAGACGATGCGCAAATATAAAAATGAGAAACTGTTATTGAAATACGTACATCTAAATTCAACATACGATGCTTTTATGCCTATGCAAATGGCAGAAGGGAACATAGAGCAGCTCCTAAGGCCTTAGATATTTCGCGAATGAAATAATATTTACAAGCATAGGCAGATGTGTGAATACCCGGCTGGCCTGTCGAAATAACACTCATGATGTTATTTGAAGCGTTAACCGACATGGATTTTACTACGCCCGAATTGCTTTATATACAGTCTGACTCAGATAGAATACTCGGCATGGAGATTTCGCTTATATACAGTTCTGGGTAAATGTGTGTACACATTATAATGCTAACTCAAAAAAATTGAATTTGGATAAATAAAAACATAACAGGCAACCCAGTCAAATGTTAAAAATGTATTGAATGAGAACAGATTTGTTTTTGTATCTATGTACAGATAAGTCAATTTTATAGCAGACCACTTACGTTATTTACGATGTAAAATTCGTGTCAATAACAATTTAACTCATCACAACATATTTGTGTCATTTGTCCTATGTATGAACATCCGGAATTACACGGTCACCAGGAGGCCTATATAAGTGAAAATCAAAGAACACAAGGAATTGGTTCCCATAAGAGGAATTGAAAAATCCTGCTTGGCACAACACGCTTAGGAAGCAGGCCTTCAAATCAAATGGCATGACGCGACAATTCTGACGACAGAAGAACATGGCGTCAGAAGGGAGATAAAAGAAGCGGCATATATGGCTACAGTAATTAATCCTATAAGTATAGCAAGCTCGGATATAGAAGAAGTATCGATGCCAATTGCCAAACTCTTTTGTAATGAATTATGTTGGCGATACTTTTTGTGAAGACTGATAGTCTTAACGACCTTGAGGTTCTTCCATGAGAGAAATTGATGAGTGGTTCTTTAAAAACCTAAACTGTGGCAAAACTAATGTAATGCTCTTCAAACACACAACTTACTTACCGAGTTCAACAACTTAAAATATCCGACAAAAGTTAACGCCCACTTAGTCGGGGTTTTTGTCGATAAATTTGTCAAATGGAAACAACACATAGATGTATTATGCAATAAACTATGTCAGTGAATATGTACTTCGTGCCGCCTACCACAGAGGTTACCAATCATATATTAGATTTGGTATAGTCGTCTGGGGTGATAGTGGCTATCTCGCCAAAATCTTTATAATACAAAAGCAAATCATACGTTTTATATGCAAACTAAACTTCAATCAGTTATGCAGAGAGTAATAATTACTATTATTCCTTCGGCTTTCGGGAATAATAACTGTCATTATTGACTCGATGTATAAACTACTATTATACAACGAGTCAATAATGACAGTTATTATTCCCTCTGCTCGAGGGAATAATAGCCATTATTGCGAGTTAGTATACACTACTTTATCTACGACTAACTGAAGATTACTAAAAAAAATCAAAATAATTAAACGAAAATGTCAGATTACTTTATCAGTATGACGTTTGACAGTTAGTAAAATGGCCGGACTTGACTATCGTTACTACGACAACGTTGGGAACGTTATGTTCTTATTGGCGGAATGCAGGGAATAATAGTAACGTTATGTCTCATTATTCTCCGGCCGCATTACATTATTCCCTTTGGATATTATGAGTTCTATTATTAACCAATAGTGAATAATATAATACCTACTTTATTGTTTAGTCGTCGATAATAGTAGTTCATACAACGAGTCAATAATGACAGTTATTATTCCCGAGAGCTGAATTTACTCCCGAGCCGCGTAAGCGGCGAGGGAGTAACTCAGCTCGAGGGAATAATAGTCATTATTGCGAGTTAGTATACACTACTTTATCGACGACTAACTGAAAATTACTAAAAAAAATCAAAATAAGTAAACGAAAATGTCAGATTACTATATCAATATGACGTTTGATGGTTAGGCAGTCAGTAAAATGGCCGGACTTGTCTATCGTTACTATGACAACGTTAGGAAGGTTATGTTCTTATTGGCGGAATGCAGTGAATAATGGTAACGTTATGGCCCATTATTCACTGGTCGCATTTCATTATTCCCTACGGGTATTATGAGTGTTATTATTAGCCAATATTGATTAATATAATACATACTTTATTGTTTAGTCGTCGATAAAGTATATTATTATTACTATTGTTATAATTATTCGTGAGAGCATATACATCTTATATTACATTAAACATGTCAGATTCAGATTAAGTACACAATAACTCGTCACATTGACACTTAGAACTGTCATAAGTGTTTTACACATATTTTCACCTTAAAAACACAATTTAGTTTACTTTTGGCAGAAAAGAGCTCTTTATAGGACTACTCTGAAGACGATAGAGATGTCGGTTGTACAGAATCCAAACGAATGAGATAGCACAAATAATATATCAAGTAACAATTTATTTATTTATATACAGGTGTCCAGAAACTCTCCTGACAAACGAAGACCGGAGATTCCTCAGATAATTTTAAGACAATTTAACCCAATTCACCCTAGTCCGAAAATGCTTCCTAAGGGAGCTAGAGCTCTTTGAAGATGGCGCCTTGTAATTATTTTTTTTAATGTCTCCCGAACGCTTCTATTTAGAAAAACAAAAACTGGTATGCTTATTTATCCTCCAGAGATGAATCGATTCCATCAATTGCGAATTTCTAGTACCGGTCATAGGCGTCCGTTTTGGGTAGGTTAACGGTTATTTTAACGCATAACTTTTTTGTCTTTAACTTTTAAGCATTTGTGACACTAGATTATTAAATTTTCAGGTATTCTAGTACTAAAAGGTACTCTTATTTTAAGTCGGTAGGATACACCGTTTTCTAGAAAAATCGATTTGAAAATTTTTCGTTTTTTCGTCATTAAAATTCAATTTATTATTTTTTGCACTAGTTCGCTCTGAACTGCCAACAGAAATAAAACCTACGTTTTTAATTGTCAAATTGTTGTCAGTTCGCGAAGTATATCTTTTAATTTTTTACTTTGTAGCATTCAAACACAACAATTTCAATTTTAAAAAAAATGGTTTTTACTAATGAAGAATACGCCGATATGCATTTAGTTTATGGCGAAATGAGGTGTAACGCTCGGGCAGCGCAACGTAGATACGCTTAAAAATTTCCCAATCGTCAGCATCCCACTCATTCAACATTTACAGCTCTTCATCAACGATTAAGAGAAACAGGTTCAGTGGTCCCAAAAAAAATGAAACAGGGAGACATAATGATGTAACAGCAGAACATGAAGATGTTATTTTAATGGAAATTGACGAAAATCAAGAAATTAGCGTTCGAAGACTATCTGCCATGTACCCCACAATTTCAAAATCTTCCGTAGGAAATATCTTACACAAAGAAAATTTATATCCTTTTCATTTTACAAAGGTGCAAGCACTGCTAGAAGGAGATTTTCCTGCTCTTGTAGAATTCGCTAGATGGTCACAAAATCAGATAAATCAAGATGAAGATTTTTTCAGGTATATTTTGTTTGGTGACGAAGCTTCATTCTCAAAAAATTGAATTTTTAATGTACATAATGCACACTATTATTCGTACGTTGGTGACAATCCCCACGTTGTTCAAGAATTTAAGCATCAGCATAGGTTTAGCATAAACGTCTGGATTGGAGTAGTTGACGATTATCTACTTGGACCTGTGGAATTACCTGCTCGTTTAAATGGTGTTGATTACTTACATTTCCTGCAAAATATTTTACCTGATTTGTTAGATGAGGTGCGTTTAAATATTCGGCAAAACTTATGGTTTCTACAGGACGGCTGTCCGGCCCACTTTAGCAGGAATGTACGAGACTTTCTAGATAATAACTACGAAGACCATTGGATTGGAAGAGGCGGTCCAGTTGCTTGGCCAGCAAGGTCGCCGGATTTGAATCCTTGCGATTATTGTGTTTGGGGATACATAAAAGCATTTGTGTAGTAGTAGTAGTAGTATATTTTTTTTGTAATGAAATTTACAATAATCGTCAATATATAAGAAAACATTCAAATAATAGGTCAAATAATACATCAATTATCAATGATTTGTTCAACATAATGAGATTCAAAAGAAAACAAATCATAAAATAATTTATTCCGTTCCGATACAAAATCGTGCACAACTCTGGCTAAGGATACAAGATGCTTGCAACGAATTTAGAAATAACTTTGGAATTTTTGCAAGAATTCGGCGTTCTCTAAGCAAAAGGGTAAATTCATGCATAGAGACTAATGGTCATCACATCGAGCATCTTTTGTAACTATCTACCTTTGATACTTGTTCTTTTTTTGTTAGTTTCGTTTCATTGTAATAAATACTTTGTTTTTAAAAACCTTCAGCTAAAATTTTGTTTCAAATTGATTTTTGCTTCTTTTCCCAAACTATTTTTACAAATTGTGTGCTGCATTTATTGAAACAAAAGATGATTTATTAAATTAATTTTCATCCATGCCTTGATAGTTCTAGCCAACTTCGTCGCTAAAAATAAGTAGGTACATAATAAATTGAATTTTAATGACGAAAAAACGAAAAATTTTCAAATCGATTTTTCTAGAAAACGGTGTATCCTACCGACTTAAAGTAAGAGTACCTTTTAGTACTAGAATACCTGAAAATTTAATAATCTAGTGTCACAAATGCTTAAAAGTTAAAAACAAAAAAGTGATGCGTTAAAATAACCGTTAACCTACCCAAAACGGACGCCTATGACCGGTACTAGAAATTCGCAATTGATGGAATCGATTCATCTCTGGAGGATAAATAAGCATACCAGTTTTTGTTTTTCTAAATAGAAGCGTTCGGGAGACATTAAAAAAAATAATTACAAGGCGCCATCTTCAAAGAGCTCTAGCTCCCTTAGGAAGCATTTTCGGACTAGGGTGAATTGGGTTAAATTGTCTTAAAATTATCTGAGGAATCTCCGGTCTTCGTTAGTCAGGAGAGTTTCTGGACAGCCTGTATATTAATGTTAGTAAGTTATTGTAATTTACATCGTTGGATGTCCAAACGAACTAAATTCCTCAATTTTTTCTATTGCTGATATCATACCTAATTTTTCTCGTATATTCTCGTTTCCAATTAACGAAGATAAGGATACAAGACAACTGTGATACGAAAGCGAGTCATGGGTACTAACTGAAACACTGAAATCACGAAAAACAGCAGCTGAAATGAGGAATTTAAGTAGTAGCATTATATATATATGATCAAAACATGCGATTTGACACCAACGTAGGTCGGCTATTACATAAATGTTTAAAGAGGTGCCTGATATCACTTTTAAAATGGAAGGATGCTGCCGTTTTATACATATATGTAAGGTCTTTGCTTCCTGAATTTAATTTTGTTTTTATGAATTTTTCTTATATTTAATTGAATCCCCGCTATACAGGTTAAATTAACATTCTCTAAATATAATTTTCCTGACCCTGTGCAATAACGTAAGCAAACAACAATGAATGCACTGTGCATCTGACACATCTACATTAGTCGGTGTGTCCGACAAGATAAGTAACTAAATACATATTGAAATAATGAAAACTCAACTCTGCCAGCTCATTTCAGTGGCTTTAGATAATTTCTCAGGAATGTATATTTATATTAATATTTTCATAATCAAGTGAATATAACAGGTCATGATATCATTGCGTTCCATGAACAAACTTGTTGTGTTCCTATGTTTCCTTTGGAAAACTTGTTGTGTTCCTATGTTTCCTTTGGAAAACTTGTTTACTATTGCCAGCAAATGTGTACATACATAGGTATACAAATACATAGGTTGTATATGGATATACAGATATATCAGAATTCAGTTATTGTTCCTCCTTTCCCAGTAGGAAAATAATACTGGTTTAGTTTTACTTTTTATTTTTCGTATTATATGTCGGGCATCTCAAAATTCAGGTCAAAATGAAATATATAAATCGTATTTGCGCCTGGAATATAAATAAGATAATAGTTTACAGCTTACTAAAATAAACTATTGGAGGAATCTTAGAATTATTATTGAGAATATGTATATAAATACACGCACAAAATGTATTTAAACAATGTTTTGTTTATTTTAACGAAATTAATGTCAAAGTTAATCTATATTGATAATGGATATAATACGATGCTTTCTTACATACGAGGTGCGTACATAAGATTAATTCCCAACTAAAATAATTAATTAGTTGGTTAATCATACCAAAACTAATGGATTTTACTCTAATACTAATGATGTCTCTTTTGATGTGTATCTTGTTGAAACCTGGGTATCTGGAGATGTATTCAGTAGTGAGATTTTCCATGGGTTTACTTGATTCACAGGCGGGACAGAAGATTTGATGACGTTTCCAGGAGGCGCGAACGTGGAGTTCTGTTGACACACAAATAATGGGTGGGGCAGAAAAACCTATCCGATTTCAAATCCCTTTTTCTCAGGAGAGGGAACAGGTAGAGTAGTGGGGTAAAAACCGTTAGAAGGCCGGTTTTATGCCATTTGTCAGTAGTCAACATGCCTTGGTCTGGTGAACATCGCGCGTTTGTTATTGAGCGGTTTATCGAAAACGGCGGTTCGATAATTGCTACACAACGTGCGTTTCGAATTCAGTTCGGACTCGGGCGTCATGATCCTGTTCCACATCATGCTACGATTAAAGTGTGGGTGTCAAATTTTCGACAGACGGGATCAGCATTGAAAAAGAAGTCGCCTGGACGTCCCAGGACAGCAACAGGACCTGAAAACGTGGCCAATGTGCGAGCCGCGATTGAACATTCCCCGCGTCGTTCGGCGCGAAAACATTCGCTCGCTTTGGCGATTTCCAACCGCAGTATTCGGCGAATTTTGCACCGGGACCTCAAAATGCATCCCTACAAAATGGTTGTTGCACAGGAATTAAGTGAAAGGTATTTTGAAACCCGTACGAACCTTTGTCGCGATCTCCGAGAACTCCCAAACGACGATGTTGTGCTCTTCACGGACGAAGCCCATTTTCACCTTTGTGGCGCCGTAAACAGGCAAAATTTTCGATATTGGAGTGACGAAAATCCTCGGGAAATCCATCAGGAACCCCTCCATAGCCCAAAAGTGACTGTGTGGTGTGCTCTTTCCCGCCTAGGCGTCTGGGGGCCTTACTTTTTTGAAGAAAATGGGCAAACCGTAATGGTCAACAGCGAGCGCTATTGTTTCATGGAAAATTTTCTTCGACCCAAAATGGAAGAAATTGGCGTGGAAAATGTGTGGTTTCAACAGGATGGTGCAACCGCCCACACATCGCGACGATCAATGGACATTCTCAGGGAAATGTTTCCCGGGCGCCTCATTTCTCTGAGAGGTGATCTTGGCTGGCCGCCGCGCTCACCGGATCTCAATCCATGTGACTTCTTCCTTTGGGGTTACCTCAAATCGAAGGTATTCCAGCATCGACCAAGGACCCTTCTTGCTTTACGAAGGGAAATTGCTCGGGCAATTGAAGAAATTCCTGTGGAAATGACGGTGAAAGTCATGGAAAGCTACCGCGAGCGCCTAAATCAGTGTATCCGCTCCCAAGGACGACATTTAAGTGATGTGCTTTTCAAAACTTAAATTTAAAAATGGCATAAAATTTGCGATATGTTAATAAAAAATTTTTTTTGTCAAGTTGACTGGTTTTAATTTTATAACGTTTTGAAATCGGATAGGTTTTTCTGCCCCACCCTGTATGTCTGGTCTGAGTCTCTCAGAGCATTGACCTGTCTGCCATAACTGAAAGCCTACCATTTATTGACATACTGGGATGCATATTTAATGTTCATTTATTTAAATACTGAGTATATGTAGTGTGGATCCCGCCCGATGTTACAGCGGCTGAGTTTCGTAATTTCTTTGAGCTTCTTCAAGAGCGAATTACTAATGTAACCTAATTTATTATTATAGTTGGTGATTTGAATGTACACTGCCGCGAGGTTGAAAGTTAACGCGTACTGTACATGTTCATAACCTCAATCAATCAATCAATCAATCAATTCTTTATTTCGCGATAGTGTACAAACACAGATTGGCAGTTACAGCATCAGAAATTGTCATACAACATAATAATAATAATAATAATAGTAATAATAATTCATTTTATTTCTTAGTACTTCAGACATTGTATGTAGCACAGTACAATTTACAAAGTAAAAGAAATACATCACATACAATACAATATAAAGTTATTTAAAATAATTTATAAAATCTTGAACACTGTAACAACAAATTTGAAGGAGAGAGTCTCTCAATTTTTTTTTTAAAAACTCGTAATGCGGGACATGTTCTTATTTCATTTGGCAAAGCATTAAATAATTTACAGCTCACAAAATTCAGAGTCCTCTGAAAGGAAGTCGTTCTATGTACAGGAGGCAAAACACGATCATAGTGGCGGGTCTCATAGCTATGCGACAGATTAAAATCAAAGCTGCTGCGATTTCTGTATACATAACACAGAACCTCAAAAATATATACATCATAAAATGTAAAAATCCCATTAACCCTGAACACATTCCTACATGAGTCGAGATTAAAAATATAAATATATAAAAAGACACTACAAAACAGTACAGAATAATATCTTCAGTATACAGAAAAATTGAGTATATAATTTATAAAATGTCAATAAAATTTAATACATAAGAGAAACCCAAAAGCAAGTGATCAAAAATAGAGAGACTAGCAGCAACCAGACTAGACCCGTCCGAAGTATTCCTCCATGGAGTAGATGGACAGAAACATCTGAGTCACACGTTTTTTGAATGGCTTTGGAGGCATTACCTTCAAACAAGATGGCAAGTGGTTATACAGCTCACTCGGTGGACAAGGGACTACGTAATTATTTTTGTTATGGGTGTCATAATTGTGGTTTTCACTATGGGTTGGATACTTTTGTGTGAGATGAAAGTGGAGTAAACTAGAAAGGATGTAGCAGGACGGCAAGGTAAGTATATTTAAAGTTTTAAATAAACTTCTGAAACTAGTTGTTGAATTTACTCCCACTATTGCTCTGATTGCTTGTTTCTGTTGTAAAAATATTTTCCGTGTTGCTGCTGGTCCACCCCATAAGAGAATTCCATAAGTGGCCCTACTATGGAAACTTCCAAAGTATGTCAGCCGTGCGGCATCGTTCCCAGCTATGTTCTTTATTCTTCGTATTGCATATATAGATTTTGAAAGCTGGTTCTGCTAGTTGGTGGCTCATGTTAACCTTGAATCGAAGAAAATAATTTAATTGATCTTTTTTGGTTATTGTCTGTGGAAATGACCAAAGATTGGGTCTTCTGCGCATTGATACTGATCTTATTCGCGCCAAACCACATCCCAGCTTCCGCCAGAACATTTTCTGTATCCTGCGCCAAACTAGCACCTTTGTTTCGCAAAAGGAAGAATGTATCATCTGCGTACATTAAGGTCTTATGCCAGTGGACATCTGCGGGGATATCTTTTATGTAGAGCATGAATAACACAGGCCCCGATATGGATCCCTGCGGTACTCCCTTATTCGCTATCCCCGCTTCTGTTAGTTGTTCATTCCAGCACACCTGTCGTTCTCTGTTGGTCAAGTAGCTTTTTAATAGCTGGAGAGGAATGTCACGTACTCTGTAATGTTCCATTTCCCCCAAAAGAAGGTCGTGATCAACACAATTGTTTTATGTTTTCTTTTTGATCGAAGGCGTCTGCAACTGCATTTACAAGTTCAGTCATTGCTGTGACTATAGATCGTTGCTTTCTAAAACCATGCTGTGCCTCACTAAATAAATGTGTTTCTTCAAAATATTTAACTAAGCGAGTTGTAATTGCTTGTTCAAATATTTTTGAAATTGTTGGAAGTATGGAAATTGGCCGAGAGTTGTTAAGACTGTCCTGTTGACCAGTTTTACGAATTGGATGAATCTTAGCTCTTTTCAGTTCGGAAAAGTACCAGGAACAAACATGGAATTTATTAAATGCCCGAGAGGACCACTCACAAAATATATGACTTATTTGATTAAAGTTGTCGTGAAGCCGTCAATATCCCTAGTACTATTGCTCTTGAGTTTTCTCGTTATATCGATCACTTGTTCTTCGGTGATGGGAGATAGATATTATGATGTAAAGTTTTGCTTTTTTTTGAGTCGCTAATAGTGAGATTGCGCACAACGATCCTGGTACATTCATTGCCAGTGTTTCACCCACGCCTGCAAAAAACTCGTTAAAATCTTTAGGGTAATATATGCATTCTTCCGATCTCTGCTGTTTCTTCCCTCCGCCTGTCACACTCTTTATAATGTCCCAGACGACTCTATTCCTATTAGGCTTTTCTGCGTTTTCTATATAATCTGTCACTGTCTTGTTCTTTGCCTCCTGAACCCTATTTCGGTATTCGTTTCTGGCATCATTGTACACCATTTGCGATTGTTTACTCTTCATTGCTTTATTTATAACATCTAGTGCTTCTAATTTGTTTTTCAGCTGTTTTAATTCGTCTGTGTGACAATTGATAGTGTGGTAGTAGTTCTTTTCTTCGGTTTAACATATTCGACAGGAAAAGAATCTTCGAAACAAACAAGGAAACGTCCATAGAAGTTTGAAAATTGTACCCCAGCTTCTAAATAGTGTATATCGTCCCATCATTCTTCTCTTAATCTTTCTCCAAATAAATATATATTTACGTCACTTATTTTCCTTACCTTCAAAAAGATTTTCAGTAAATAATTGTCCGTGGCGATCAGATACATTTGGTTGGACAGTCCGTACCAGAAGATCGTCTTTCGAAAAATTCGCAAAAATCTGGTCAATACATATAGGAGCGCTCCCTTGTATACTCGATGGTTCGTTAAAAAGTGTCCTTAAATTGAAAGGTAGGAAGCTGTTGCAGATTCTTCAATACTGTTGGCTAAGAAGTTTATATTGAGATCGCCTGAAATTATAATTTTAGAATTTGAGTAATTCTCAAAAATATATACCGGGTGTATTATGAAAAACCTTTGGTGCTGTAACTTCCTTATATTTTATCTGATTTTAATGAATGATATGTCAAATTAAATCGTTTTTAAAACACTGTAACCAGTTATTAAAAAATTTTTTTTTGACATTTCGTTTTTGACAGACAGTAGTTAACTTTTTTTTTTTAAATTGTACTACATAGTTTTTTTTACTTATTCTAATAAAGATTTATTTCCTGAAGACACCTCCATTAAATTGAGTGACAAATTTATTGTTATTAAAAAAAAACTACGAAATTGCAGAAATCAAGCTATCATAGCTTTTAATGAATCAAATGTTCGAAATTGACCCCATTTTGTTCCAGACACATTTGACACCTTCTATTAACTCCAACTGCTGCGTTTAATATAAGATTTGGTGGTATTTCATGACATACTTGTACTATCCTTCTTACTACATCATCTCTGGTACCAGGTGGAGTCAAATAGACATGATCTTCAATGTAAGACCACAGAAAAAAATTCCAGTGGATTCAGATCTGGCGATCGAGCAGGCCATCTAATAGGTCCGTAAGTGCCCATCCATCTGACGCCAAAATAATTATTTAGAAAATCAGTATTCATTCGTGCATTATGGGGTGTGGCACCGTTCTGTTGGAACACTACCCTGTTTAACTCAGCAAGTGGCAACTCATCCAAGTAATCGCCTATTTCATTGCGTAACAAATTAATATAGTTTTCTTGGTTTAGATTACCCTCAACAAAAAAAGGCCCTACTAGTCTATCGCCAAAAATGCCACACCATGCACTGAACCAATTTTGAAAATTGTGTTGCACCACAACATGGTTATTTTCACTGCTCAATGGCGATTATTATTTCTGTTGAATACACCATTTTTCCCAAAAGTGCATTCATCTGACCACAACACACGACCGAGTGTTTTCACAATTTTATTTATTTTAATAAAAACACTTACAAAGTAAATCTCACAATTGTTATTTAACGAGAGATGTTGATTATCTTACTGTCTGTAACGAAGTCTGTAAATAAACTGATGAACGTGCTGATGAAACACTGAAAACATTGATTTATAATACTTTATGGGCTATATAGTATTGAATGTAAGTGATTTTAAATGGTACACACACTTGCTGGTAATAAAATAAAATAGAGTATTTAAAATGCATTTAAGAAATCTCTGTGTTCGGAAAAACCAGAATAAATTGAACTAAAGAAAAAAAACAAACCTGCAATTTCTCGTTTTTTTTTTCATACAAGGGTACCGTTGTTTACAGTTTCATATTCAGAAAAAAAAATATATTTGAATAAGTAAAAAAAAATAATATAGTACAATTTAAAAAAACACAGTTTGCTGCTGTCTGTCAAAAACAAAATGTAAAAAAAAAATTCAAAGCGGATTACGTTACAGTGTTTTTAAAACGATTTAGTTCGACGTATAATTTATTACATTCGGATAAAAAATAAAAAAGTTACAGCACGAAAGGTTTTTCATAATACACCCGGTACCTATAAGCATTTTGTTAAATTGTTGTATGAATAAAACATTATTCATTGGTGGCCTGTATTTTGCTACAATTACGATTTTCAAATGTTTTAGGTACACACCAGTCGCCTCTATTTCTTTATCTACCGCCAGTCTTTTAATTATTGGTATCTTATTTGCGACATACTCCTTCTTTATCCATATCATTGCTCCTTCATGTTTCGATTCATTTCTACAGTATGTATCTACTATATTATAATTTGCAAATTTAAAAAAAAAATTATTGTGCAGTGACTCTATGTTAATATTTAATACCTTTAATTTTGATTTAGAAGGGTTTTTAATATTAAATCCCTCTGTAATTAGATTTTGTCTTTTTGAGTGGGGCGGGTATGAAAAATATATCTATTTAATTTCACACCGCCTGGCCATATACTGGGAGATTTTACGCGATCAAGATCTGCCAGGCCGCAAGTCAATTTGAAAGAGGAATATCATTTGATCTCTTTGCATTTAATTTTTCACAACTACTAATTTTTATATCCTGAGAAGATAAATAACTAATGATTTCTATTTAGTTGTTTCTACGTGTAAACCATATATATGTAAATGAATTTCTCAGAACCTTTGATCTGTAATGTGCCCGGCCCTTCCATGAACTACTTTTCGAGCTCTTTTTTTATAAGTTATTACTTGAAAATCCTGTTTTTCAATATCGCCTGAAACAGTATTGTCGGAGTCGCTATTTATCGATGTATTTTAGTGCTACAGTCATCGACCTCCTTTTACTTTCTTATACATAGTATAAGGAAGTATTGTGATGATGAAAATTTTCGACCTCGAGATTTTTGCAGATGTCCACGTTTTGAGGTCCCCTGATACCAAAAAAGTGGTTTTTAAAAAGTGTCTGTCTGTCTGTCTGTCTGTGTGTCTGTGTGTCTGTGTGTCTGTGTGTGACCACGATAGCGGTCAAACCGCTGTAGATATCAATTACAAATTTTGTATTTACGTGTATAATCTCCCTCTTGAGATCTGATTAGTTTTTCAGTCAAATCCGTAGACCGGAAGTAACAGTTTACTTCAGGGAAAAAATCGAATTTTGCCAATATTTCGTCAAATACTAAGTTTATACAAATTTATAAAGAATTCATATGTACTTAAAATTAAAATTGAGAACAATTTTATTTAAAAAGTTTTTCGAAATTCCTACCGGAAGTAGGTCTTTTACTCTTATCGAAAATCGGTTTTTTGCGAATATTTCGCAAGTCAAGCTTTTTAGACAGGTACGTTACGTGTATAAAAGTATTTAAAACATAGTTTTCAATATCTTTTGTATAAAAAAGATTTCAAAATTCGGACCGGAAGTAACACTTTTACTCTTACCGAATAGCGGTTTTTGGCAAATATGTCGTAAATTATGCATTCTATATATATTTATTAAGAGTACAAAAGTATTTAGAGTTATATTTGCAATATTTTTTGTATACATGAAATTTCAAAATTCGGACCGGAAGTAGCACTTTTACTCTTAGCGAGTAGCACTTTTTCTCGAATATCTTGCAAAGTATGCATTCTATAGCGATTTATTAAGAGGATGAAAGTACTTAAAATAGGATTTTGAATAAGTTTTGTATAAAAAAATTCTTAAGATTGTATAGTTTGAAACGCTCATACGTATAAGAAAGTCGTGTGGTGGCCACACCTAATTTTTTATTTGAAGATTGTTTAGACATAGGTTTGTTGTGTATTGGTGCTTTTTGTTGTAAATTCTTCGGACTTGGATTCTCGATTTTTCGATCTGTCACGGTGTTTACTATTTGATCTCCCACCGATTGCACTGCAGTGTTACATGTCACTAATGACAGAGCTTATTTATCGTCTGTTTTACACACCATTTTATTTCATAGTCAACTAATTTCTTATTAGAGTGAAGTTTTATTTTATAATGTTTATATCTCTCGTATAAATAAAGATTTATTAGGCATGTTGTACATTAAAATCTATTTTTAAGGACTATCTAAAAAATTAAAAATCCAATGTAGCCGCCATAAGAAAAACAAAAGATAGCGCTAAGAACTTGGAAATAAATGAAAATCGGGGGTTACAGTTAACACCAAAAAATTTGTCTTAAAAAAGTGTCTGAACAATGTTACAGGTTAAAAGCGATCGCATTAGGCATTATCGAGTTATTGAGGAAAATTCAAATCGGCAAATATTGGTTTTTTCAAAATATTTCAAAATTGTAAAAAGTCCGAATGAATTTGAAATGAGATTTGTTGCAAGCATTGAATTCTGCAAAACATTCCATATTTAACCGTTCCTCTATTTCTTCTAATAACCGATATACCAATGGTGAGCATCGAAATCTGAACAGACTGTATATAAAATGTGTTATACATTCAATGTCAAATGTATTAATATATTTATACAGGGTGAGTTTTTTTGAATGTTTAGCATTGGGATCTCAGAAACTACTGGAGATAGAAAAACGCTTAAATGGGGAAAGATGCGCAGTTTTACGAATTTGATTTAAAACTGCTTTTGTTTCTCCGATAACTTTCATGGCTTATTAGATATTCAAAGAAAACTAAATTTTACGTTTTTCTTTAAACATGCTTAGCATCGTTAATAGTAATTTTAGAGAAAAAGTGTTCAGACAAAAGTTTTAGATAATTTTACGCCAAATAAAACTATGTAGCTAATATTTTTTTTTCGTTCGCCATTATCGAGTTATGACACAAACTTGTGTTTTTTTAAATGGAAACCATAGTTGGTTTTGACATCATTAAAAAGCTTATTTTTTGCTGATTACAATGATATAAGGTTTGATATGGTTATTTTAAAAAATAAAGAGGATATAGACATTTTTATGGTTTTTATGGAAAACAATTGAATTTCGAACTGATAAAATACAAACCAAACGAAAACTTATTTTGAAATCTTATGTAGTAATAAAATGAAAACTATAAGAACTTTTATTAAGGGCACACAACATTATTAATGTTCAAAGATACCTCCATTATTATTAATACACAAATTGCATCTCTTCACAACAGAATTTGTAGCATTGCGTACTTTACGCCTACCAATGTTATTAAAAGCAACTAAGACAGCTTCTCTTAAATCGTCGATTGTTTCATATGTTCTTTTGTATACTGTGTCCTTTAGTACACCCCACAAGAAAAAATCCAAAACTGATAAATAATCGGCCTTACCCGCGTATATCCTCTATATTCTCAACCATGTACGTATCTAATCAAGGATTTACTGTACCCCGATAATTACAAAAACCTAATCAATATGTTTTCTCTTGTAATTACTTCCAAATCAAACGTAAATTATGATCATAAATAAATAATTTATTTCCAATTGTTAGTTCTATAAAATATGTTCCGAAAATATACAGCGAACGATATTGATAATTATATTTTTTTAATAGAAAGGCATTGAATCATGTATTTCTACCGTAGCTTTTTCAAATATACGACGATGCCCAGGAAATTTGTTTACATGCTTTGGAACTTGTAAACTAGAATTCTGGCCCTCATTAGTTGTTTGTCATTCAAGCACATTATTTTTTCATTATCCTTATGCGTGTACACATTTTCGTTACACATATATACTTTTATAATTAAATTTACCTTATTTTTTTAATAGTATTTTAACAATGATGTGTTAGGTGTCCGTATATACAAATAACACTGGCCAACAACGTTTCTACTCTGTCAGTAACTAATAAAAAAGTATAGAGTAAATTTGTTTTAAGGTAGACTGTGTTGTAATTTAGAACATATTAAATTATCTAATCTCCAGTTTTGACAGGCTGAAGCTTGTAAAGTTACTAACGAGTCCACAAAAGAGCAAGTAAACAATTTCAAATATTTTTAATTTTTTGTGTCATTTTTTATTCTAGAAACAGACTACTTACTAAACACTTTCCCTAAAAGAACGCAAGTGTGTAAGGACATTATATATTTTATATTGATACACCTTACCTTGGGTTTTAAATTTTTGCACTTTGTACTGTGTACCAATGATTAATTACTTGGACACGGTTATTCATCAAAGGTCCAGGGTACTGTGCTGTAAAAGAAAGTATTACAAAAAAAAGAGAGTTGTCTTTAAAGTTTTTGTTTAATAAAATAAATAACGAATTAAAAGAAAATTAGGATTAAAGAAAATAAATCAATTTCAATTTAAGCTGCAGGATTGTATTGTTCTTTAGTAATAACATTACGATTTTATGGAAAAAGTCCGGCCCCACGGAAGGCGTTACAAATAATTTCTGGTCTAGTCTCAGTTGAGTTAATTAATGTACTGCAAGTCTTTGTTGGAACCTTTTGGCCTATGCGGTGTCTTTGTCACTGAACTAGCTTTAGGTCCCATTTGCATTTAGGAGAGCAGTCGCACTAACGACATGATATCATTCAGTGCTTAATCCGCCAATTGACAAAGAAACGAGAAGAATCGAACTTCTAGTACATATCGTATATCTTCTGGCCAAGGTTACTTGTGTACTTATTAACTTACTGTTTTATGCAGATTTTTGCATTCCATACTTTCTAAGACACGTCAACTTTTATACCAATATCTTATACCTCATTAGGCATTTTATGTTTAAGTTAACAATTATCAAAATATAATCGTCACAGGGTTCCTTCACTGTTAAACATAAATGTACGACATTTACAACCTTATCTTTAACCTGTTCTAGAATGTGTTAATTTTTTTCTACATATATCTCAGTCTATTTTAGGCCAAAATTCTTTAAAAACTTTAAATAAAGTCACGTTTGAACCAGATGCAAAAAATATATTTCAACAGGTACCTATTTTAGATATTGTTGCCATAAAGGAATATTTCTAGGACGTGGGAGGTAACAAGTTTCAATGAAAACTCCTGCAAGTATGGACCATCCTGATATGTATGTAGATATCATTAGTCACACTGAACACTCGGTTCCGAGAAAAACAAATATTATTGAAATTTGAAATTAAATTTACTAGCTTGAAGTGGGGTAGATGCTGAATTAGTATTCTACATATTATAATATAACAGTATAGTATGTAATATACATCTTCATGTATTTCATTCAAACAGATAAACGTAAGAATTTATAAAAAAATAATAATTAAATAAGGTACTTACAAAACGAGAAGGATAATTACGCATTTTTCATGGTATCTTCTTTCTGTAATAAAGAAGAAATTGTAAATTTGATTATAGCGAAAGCGTCCGTACGTTTTACGCTAAAAAATTCATTAACTTGATATAAAGGATTATATTTTTTACACAATAACGTTTTTTACATTGCTCAAGCATGAGCAATTATTCAGTTTAGTACATTTCAATCTGAAATACCGAAATAGCGACAACGTATTCAAGTTATTCCCTTAAAGAAAATGTAGCAATGGGTGGGTGCCCACTTAATTACGAAGTAGAAATGTTAGAAAAACAAAAATTTCAAACAAGAATAAAGTAACTTTCTATGGAAAATCAACTTTGGATTTATACCGGGTGTATTATGAAAACCCTTTGGTGCTGTAACTTCCTTATATTTTATCTGATTTTAATGAATGATATGTCAAATTAAATCGTTTTTAAAACACTGTAACCAGTTATTAAAAAAAAAATTTTTTTGACATTTCGTTTTTGACAGACAGTAGTTAACTTTTTTTTTTAAACTGTACTACATAGTTTTTTTTACTTATTCTAATGAAGATTTATTTCCTGAAGACACCTCCATTAAATTGAGTGACAAATTTATTGTTATTAAAAAAAAACTACGAAATTTGCAGAAATCAAGCTATCATAGCTTTTAATGAATCAAATGTTCGAAATTGACCCCATTTTGTTCCAGACACATTTGACACCTTCTATTAACTCCAACTGCTGCGTTTAATATAAGATTTGGTGGTATTTCATGCCACACTTGTACTATCCTTCTTACTAAATCATCTCTGGTATCAGGTGGAGTCAAATAGACATGATCTTCAATGTAAGACCACAGAAAAAAATCCAGTGGATTCAGATCTGGCGATCTAGCAGGCCATCTAATAGGTCCGTAAGTGCCCATCCATCTGACGCTAAAATAATTATTTAGAAAATCAGTATTCATTCGTGCATTATGGGGTGTGGCACTGTTGGAACACCACCCTGTTTAACTCAGCAAGTGGCAACTCATCCAAATAATCGCCTATTTCATTGCGTAACAAATTATTATATTTCTCTTGGTTTAGATTACCCTCAACAAAAAAAGGCCCTACTAGTCTATCGCCTAAAATGCCACACCATGCACTGAACCAATTTTGAAAATTGTGTTGCACCACAACATGGTTATTTTCACTGCTCAATGGCGATGATTATTTCTGTTGAATACATCATTTTTCCTAAAAGTGCATTCATCTGACCACAACACACGACGGAGTGTTTTCACAATTTTATTTATTTTAATAAAAACACTTACAAAGTAAATCTCACAATTGTTATTTAACGAGAGATGTTGATTATCTTACTGTCTGTAACGAAGTCTGTAAAGAAACTGATGAACGTGCTGATGAAACACTGAAAACATTGATTTATAATACTTTATGGGCTATATAGTATTGAATGTAGGTGATTTTAAATGGTACACACATTTGCTGGTAATAAAATAAAATAGAGTATTTAAAGTGCATTTAAGAAATCTCTGTGTTCGGAAAAACCAGAATAAATTGAACTAAAAAAAAAACCTTCAATTTCTAGTTTTTTTTTCATACAAGGGTATCGTTGTTTACAGTTTCATATCCAGAAAAAAAAATATATTTGAATAAGTAAAAAAAAATAATATAGTACAATTTAAAAAAACACAGTTTGCTGCTGTCTGTCAAAAACAAAGTGTAAAAAAAAATTCAAAGCGGATCACGTTACAGTGTTTTTAAAACGATTTAGTTCGACGTATAATTTATTACATTCGGATAAAAAATAAAAAAGTTACAGCACGAAAGGTTTTTCAAAATACACCCGGTATATTAATGATAATCAGAATAATCTTATAAAAGATAGTTAATAGCTAATATCGATGGTTACTGTGGATATTATTCGATAGTGATCAACACTATTTGATTATTTAATTTTTGTTTGTGATCACTGTCCTTTATTCCTGTCATTAAACACGTTTATTATTACATAATTGTATTTTATTAGTTAAAAAAATCTATCGAACTATAGCTGTTCGTGCTTTCGAAGCATATTTCTAATTTGATTTTTCTGTAGATTTTCTAATTATTCAACTAACATAATGGGATTTGCTCGCCCCGGATGTTTTCTATTAACGAAGCGTAATCAAAGAGATTTATCGACACTGTTTTAAGCAACTTACAAGATTTTATATTCCATCCTAGAGAGAAATTACTATTAGTAAAACCCGGATTTGCATGTAGAATTTCGGTATTACACACTTTTCTTTCTTATTAATATATAAATCCAAAGCTGATTTTCCAAAGAAAGTTACTTTATCGTTCTTTGAAATTTTTGTTTTTCTAACATTCCTACTTCGTAATTAAGTGGGCACCCATTGTTACATTTTCTTTAAGGGAATAACTTGAATACGTTTTCGCTATTCCATATTTCAGATTGAAATGTACTAAACTGAATAATTCCTCATGCTTGAGCAATGTAAAAAAGGTTTTTGTGGAAAAAATATAATACTTTATATCAAGGTAATTAAATTTTTAGCGTAAAACGTACGGACGCTTTCGCTATAACCAAATTTACAATTTATTCTTTATTACAGAAGGAAGATACCATGAAAAATGCGTAATTATCCATCTCGTTTTGTAAGTACCTTATTAAATTCTTTTTTTTTTATAAATTTTTACGTTTATGTGTTTGAATTAAATACATAAAGATGTATATTATACTATATTGTAATATTATAATATGTAGAATAGTAAATTCAGCATCTACCCCATTTCAAGCTAGTAAATTTAATTTCAAATTTCAATAATATTTGTTTTTCTCGAAACCGAGTGTTCAGTGTGACTAATGATATCTACATACATATCAGGATGGTCTTAAAAGGATCAAATATAACTAACAAAGATGTTCAAAATTGTTGCCTTCTTAATTGCTACATAACGTATGTCGCCTTATTAGTTCTCTTCCGCAAACATTTAATAATGTATTTCTACTAATTTTTTGAATACTTGCATAAATTTTATTATAAAGGTCGCCCATACTTCAGCTTTCAAGTAACCTCACAAGAAAAAATCTAATGGGGTTAGTTCCAGCGAACGAGCTGGCAGCCTAAGGACGCCATTAGTACCAATCTAACGACGTGGGAACGTTTGATTAAAATAGTCAGTAACTATGTTGGCATTATGAGCAGATGCCCACATATTATTTCGCAGCTCTATAGGTACATCTTCCAAAATTAGTGGTAACTTATTTTGGAGAAAATGTATGTAGCGCACACCAGTTAATGTTTCATGACAAAAGTGGGGGCCTAAGATATATCCGTTTAAAATTCGACACCAAACGTTAACGCCAAAAACTGTTTGATTTCTTGTTTGCCTTATCCACCTAGGATTATCTTCTGACCAGTATCGAGCATTATGCTTAATTAAAGTACCATTGTTGTGAAAACGACATTCGTCACTCCACATGATCTGATTCATAAAGTTGTTGTGTTCCGCTAACATTACAGAAAATTCTGCCAGAAAATCGAGTCTGCGTTGATTATCTCCTATTCTTAAATGGTGCGCTAAATGAACTTTATACGGAAAGTATTTATTTTCTTTTAGAATCCTACGGCAAGAGGTTGCAGATAGACCATGCTGTTCTTTTAATTGCCGTAATGATGTAGGTGGATTATTATTATCTGTTTGTAGTACCGCTGCCGTAGTTTCATAATTTCTTACTCTTTTCTGCCTTAATTGTTTTTGTTTTTTTAAGCTACCGTATCTGAGATTTGCACACAGAATTATAAATGTTTTGTGATCTGGTAAAGGCCTGTTTGGAAAGTGTAGAGCATATACTCGCACTGCTTCATTTCTACGGTATTCTTCATAAATTAAAACCAGTTTGTCTTCATTTGTGTGTAAAACCATATTTTTAATACAATCTCAACGCAAAGTGAGTAATGTTTGAATGAAGCTAATTATAAAGACAATTAATAATGTCAAAAAAAATGTCAAAATATTTCCTAAATATTCAAAGCAAGCATACATACATACAGGTTTGGCCTACGATTATCTTGCATGCGGCTTTCCGTACATAACACGAAAGGAGTTGCCAAACCGTACCTACCTAATAGATATACATACGCGAGCCGACAGGTAGACCTTCAGCGAAACCATATTAAATTCAATCATAAAGATAATAAATCTGAAGGAATTCTTATAATATTAACTTAAGATACTTTTTTAAGATTATTACGAATAGGAATAGTACCTAAAAATGAAGATAACAACCCCTGCAACATGGACACATGCTTTATATTGGAATCTTGTGATCGTAATGATCGTATCGGCCCGTCGTCTAGCGTCGAAAAGCAAGTGCCCACTGCCCACATGTGTATAAATACTGGAAACAACGTTCGTTTCAATACATGGTCTTTAGCTCGCATGCAAGGTAAAAACAGACCGAACCTGTATAACATAGACATGAATGCTTTTCTGCCTACATACCTATGGGTGCCTATGAAGTGGAATTTATAAAAGGGAACTAATTATAAAATTTAAATCGTGGAGTAACTATAATAGCAAGAATTGTGAATAAGTTTACTGCTGTTTTTCCCTACAAATTAAATATTTAAACAAAATAAAGACAAAACTTTAAAATTACTCTTACTTTCCTTAAACACGAATATCTATGACACCGTTAAATTTTGGAAACTGACACAATTAATAAAATTTACATTAATTTTAATACTCTTTCAAATAAAAAATAAATGAAGATTGTGGCGATCAACAAAATTCTTTTCATCGCAGCGCCATCTATATCTTCACATAATAAAACATAATAATTGTGAGAGCAAACTAGAGTCGATCACATTCTTTAGTAACTACTTTTTACAAAATTCAAATATCTTTATCCGTTTCCGAGATATTTGACCTGTATACTAAAAATGTTATATTCGTTGGTAAAAAGCATGCCAGTAATTAGTAACTATTGACGATTGATTTGACCATATTGACGGATTTGACAAATAAGAATTTTAAAGTTAGGCATACCAACACAGATCTTAAAAAGTGTTATCAAGTGATCAACAAAGCTCGGTAGAATTGCTACTAACTGGATTTGAAGCCTCTGAATAGTTTAGGGTGGTTTATTACGATATTATAAAATATATATTAAAGGGAGATGTTCCACTTACTTAACGGTATTGTTATTTGAGAGTTACTTTTTCGACAGATAGGTTTATTATGATATGTCGTTTAATCCGAGTGTCATTGCTTTCATTCAGCAGACACAACAGTTGCGCAACTGTTCAGTGATCAGGTTCCGTAGACGAGCGCTCACTCTGATCATATTCAGGAGCGGTCGCCATTTTTGTGAGCGGAAAATTCTATGCTCACTTGGTGAGCGTATTCTGTACGCATGCGCCATTGATTCATTCCAAGACCAACCTAATTCATACTTCTGAAGAAAGTTACTAGAAAAGTAAGATACAACAAATTAAAGGTATTGTGCAGTAATAAATGTATTATAATATTGGAGTTCACTCAGTATTTTATTAGGGGTTGGAAAACCAGCCCTTCCACTAAAAACTACGGCAAACCTTAATGCAGAAAAACAATTTATTATTATTGTTTATTCGGTTTAATCTCTATAATTTTAACATATGGCAGCAATGAAAAGTAAAGATGACAGACGATGACATAAAGGTGAGCGGTCCTGTCCAGCGTACACTCAACTGTTGTGAAGTGAACGGTTGGAGCGGGATCGGTTCCCGATCCGCCTGCTGAATGAAAGCATTGTATATACAAATCTGGTTCAAATATTTTCTTTACATGATTTACTTACTTTCTACATGTTAAGAGCACGTAAGTGTCAGAAATTATTATGAATAAAATTAACACATGCTGTACGCAGTTATTAAAACGTGAGCAACACAAACTGTTCTCAATATCTGTTTAATAGACAGGCAAAGTCACTTTGATATTTTCCAGAATTTCGAACATTGGTAATAACGTATTTAGGTCTACTTCATATGAACATTTAAATTTATTAGTAGACCAAATTTTATTTATGCAAAAGTAATAATTTATTCTTCGTTTATCTGTCTATTTTTACGTTAATTGATAAGACAACGTTTTCAAGAATCATAATTTCAATTTAAGTGAAATTTAAACACTTGTTCATTTAGCATATTGCTGTGAGTCGTAAAAAATATTGACGTGATTAATTTTTCAAATGTAACTGGCATGATGAAAAGCTATTAATCTAATGATAGTCATTAAAAAAGTGTATTCATATTCTCTTCCTTTAAATTTATTTTGTTTATGAAACTTCTACCTTACGCATAAATGGTAAATTATATTATTAGGTACATTGACTCCACGTTCTTGTCTGTTGTCGTCGAAAAATCAAGCATATGAAATAATTATTTCAAAACATAGGTACATTAGTATGTTGGGTAAAGTTTAAAAAATATCACTGTTCCTAATAACAAAAGATTGATGTGTTTCGGTTGATGGTATGATCTTGATTATCTCATTCGTTTTCATTATTGTTCTTTTGTTCTTCTTTTTCATTTTCTATATTTTTATCACTTTACGCTGTAAATATGATGAATAGATGATTTAGTTTATGAAAACTTTAATTTGATGAAGTTTATTGTTATAAATATATAATTGTATGTGCATAATAGTGTTATTTTAATTTACAAATTTTAATACGTACAAACCAATTATATGTATAAAGGTTAATGTCAAATGTTGATAATTATTTTGTTAAATGTTACCAAATAGTTTTTCTTTTGTATTTCAATTTCGTTGTATTTTAAAATTAACATTTATTACCATTATTCTCAAAAATTCAATGTCTTTATACAATTATATTTCTCGAAAACGACGATTTTCGGTAGCGTTGTTCATAATAAAAGGTCCTCATACAAACATATTTTATTTTTTTGCAATTACTAATAGAATTTGCTGAAAACTGGATCAAAGTTAGATGACATATTTTTGTCTAAAAGTGGAACACGCTGTATATCGATTCACTTTTGAATTGCTTACTAAATTTCGCACCAACAACATGTAAGACGTTATTATTTTAAAAGTGACCATATCTGAGCTGTTGTCGATTTTTGATATATTTTTGACAATTTTTACTTTCTTATACGTAGTATATTTAGAGTTGAATTTGCAATATTTTTGTATACATGAAATTTCAAAATTCGGACCGGAAGTAGCACTTTTACTCTTAGCGAGTAGCACTTTTTTTTCGAATATCTTGCAAAGTATGCATTCTATAGCGATTTATTAAGAGAATGAAAGTACTTAGAATAGGATTTTGAATAAGTTTTGTATAAAAAAAATTCTTGAAATTGTATAATTTGAAACGCTCATACGTATAAGAAAGTCGTGTGGTGGCCACACCTCATTTTTTTTAATTTGAATTCGTTATAGTGATATTTGTCGGGATATTGAAGATTGAATGGATGACATTTATAATTTGCTTCTCAGTTAACAAGCATGATTTTATAATGAATTTTTCTAAAAATGAGTTTAGAGATAAAATTCTTGTATGTATTGGGGAAATGACAAAAAAAATTGAATATATATTAATAAGTTTTGAAATAAAAAACATAAATTTGGCAAAATTATATAAAAAAATGACAATAACTCAGTAATGGTCAATTTTAATCCAGTTTTCTGCAAATGCAATTAGTAATTGAAAAAAAATATAACATGACCTTTTATTATAAACCACATTGTGTCTATCTAATACGTAGTAGCGGGGTGTACACGCATGCATTTGTTACAGATGTATACCGTAGTCGTCAAATTTTAATTTCGGTTTACACTTCTATCGCATGCAGAAGATGACCTTACAATATGCAGCGATGCCTGCTTGCTAACAGTGGTGGGATAGCAACGCAGTGTCGATGTCGGGGGACTCTCACGCGAGTGTACTGTCTTGGCAGCCTCGCTTATGTTTATCTTTAGTTTATTTCGTCGCGCTCTTTTCCTCTTTCTACTTTCGTATTAGAAGAAAATTAAAATATGTCGATTACGGTATATCTCTATCGTGCATTCTCTCTCTTCTTGATCTGCGTCAATCACCGCTCAACTTATATGTGTTGAGCTGTATAAATGAAAAATTTCTATTGCTTTAATAGTCCCAAGAATAAATTATTACTATTTGCTCTTTTGATTTTCAAGTTTAATTATAATTATTGCTGTCATTTTAATACCTATGATCCTCCGTATCTCTAAAACTATTAATTTTAATAACCACATATGGGGTATTGCTAAATTCAGAAAAAAATTTACTATATATTTCTGGTCCAAAATGAATAAGGTTCTATTAAAAAAAAATTGATTCCATTATTATACTGGTTTTTGTTCTAGCTGGAGTTTGAATGTTTCGACTTTTGCTCAGGCAAATTTTACCACTTTCTAAATTCCTAATACATTTATGAATCATTCATAAAACCAGTATAAATACAAAATTAAAAGAAAAGCAAGTCCTTTTATTTAGATGCAGCAAACGTATTAATCTATATATGAAATTATCGGTAAAAATTATAAATGTTCTCCTTTTTCATTGCCTATTGATTCTATTATAATAAACTTGATTACTTAGGTTAATTAACCATCGTAATTCAAATATGCAAATATCAGTTCATAAACTTGATAGAGATATTATCTTTGCGTTTTGTTTATATAAACATGCACGCTCTTTAAATTTCATTTCCATTCGGAAAACCTTGAAACTAAAGGAATTAAAAATCTGTGAAAAACATTTACATTTTGACATACTAATTCTGCTTCTATTTATGTACTGTTGCAATGAAATTCTAATTTTCCTATATGGGGTACTTTTTTTTAAATGTAGCTGTTTGCCTGTTTATAATAATATGCCTACATTACCTGAGTATTTCCCAGAACTTTTAAAAGCGCGATTCCCGTTCGGTCAGAATATTTTTCGTCGCCTTTTTTTACCATAATTAATTTTATTTGTAGAAAAAACAACTCTCCCTTTAATTCAAAGTAGAAAATGGTTTAGTTACTTGCGCCATCTATGATCGAATAGAGTAAGTTCGTTTTTCCTTATTTTCCGAAAGTTTCAGCATAGTCAAGAAAGGACACAATACTAGATCTTTGTGCACTTTGTTTGCAAGTTCTGTATTGTGAAATATTAAATATTCAATGTTAATTTACGCGTTTTACATTTGTTCTTTAATATTTATTAATTTTGTTCTCTTTGTTTTATACTAACTATAATTGAAAATTTATTTTCGAACAAGTTTTTTTTATTTGTGCTATCATACTTTGTAAAAATGTTGTAACGTAAGATTGATCAAGGTTTCGAAACTTAAATTTTTTAAGATTTATTTGCGTATGTATTAAATATTTTTTATCTGAAGTACACCTGTAATTGCACATACAGAGTCTGTCGGTTGTGTTTGTTTTTATGGAATTTGGTATAGAATTTGTAATGGTACAACCCATTTCTACGTATTAGTATTACACTTTTACTATATTTAAAGAATTTAATTAATTGTATTTTTTATTAATAATTTTAAAATATATTTGAAATCAATGAATATATTATTGTAATGATAAATCACATTTGTATTATGTACTTATTTATTAGTGTAGTGACGCATAAACATCCGTATTTATCTAAGATTGGTGTTGCGTTCACACGGTGACTCAACTGTTTGTGCGGGAAAAAGTATCAGGAAGGTCCGGACTATTTAGAAAGCGGGGAATCACAGACATCCTCCTATAAAAAGCAAGAATACGTATTGAAATGCAAGAGTCGAAAGTTAGACCAGTTAGACTTTGTGTCGAAAGGCGAACTCCAAATAATAGACTCCTGAGTGGGTCGGCAACAGTCATAAGAATTGTTATTAATTGTAATTTAAATAAATAATAGACTCCTGTAGAGGGTCAGGCAACAATCATAAGTGTTATTGTTTATTGTAAAAGTAATAAAACAGTGGTTAAATTTGCATATATGTATTAAATGTGCAAAGTGTTATATCTTTTGCGATAAAGATACTGTGCTCCATTTGGCAGAGCAGACCGATTCCTCACGTCTTGTTCGGGAACCAAGAAGATTTCGTCGACGATAAACAGCAAAGAAGAAAGAAGACGAAAAGAAGTCTTAATATAAGGTATTATTTAAACGATTATTGTATGTGAAAGTATTTTTGATAATAAAGAATTAAAAATTCTAAATCAATTTCAAATAGAGACGAATTAAGTAAATATAATTGTTAAATAAACATCGTCTTCGTAATATAAAGTATAATGTAACTTAATCTGTCTCGGCATTGTGGTATATGTATATAATCATACATAAATCTTGTATGTAGCATACGTTATAATTTCTTGCCTCTGTTGTATACGTTTAAATATAACGAATGGTATTCGTAAGCTTTCTTCAATGTAACTCTATGAAAGTGTATTTAACCTGTCTATTAATGTGTTTTATTTCTTTTTGTGTTAATAAACATTATATTGAGTAGGATATTTCTTGGTTTGTAAAATATATAATATTCATTGACTCTGAATATAAGTATTATGTAATTTATAAAATGGATTTTTATTTTATTAACACTAAATAATGTTTGAGAACATTTTAATTAATCATCTCTTATTAATCTGAATCGCCCTAGAGAGTCCGAATTGAGTTTAGCTGGCAAATTTCTTTACATTTTATTTTAGAATTTAACGTTACATTTTTACATTAAATTTATAATTTAGATATAGCGGTTCATTTTGCAATTCTTGCCTGTCTACAGTTTTGTATATAAGCTGTGTCTTTTAGAAGGTACCTCTTTATTACGTCACGATTTACTAGCGCTTGGCTCTTCTACATCTTTTAAACCTATCTCGGTGGAGCGCTCTGTTTCGGATCTGTTGCGGAAAGTTAATTATGTTCAACTCATAATTTTCATATAGTTCTTTTTCTTGTCTTTCAACTTTGGTTTGGGTGGGTTGGGTCGGGTCGGGTCGAGTCGGGTTGGTTTGGGTTAAACTTTCACTTTTTTTTAATACTTGCTTCAGTGCGCATTTTAATTAGATTAATTCAATTTAACCTTTCAGTTCGTAACTTTAATAGATACTACATTTGTATTCATTTTCGAAACAATAAACCGAATTTGTAGTTGTTGTAATAGATATGAATGAAGTCTTTATTAAACGTTATTTTGTTAATTTTAGATTGAGACAACTAAGATGAATAACGAATAATATCAACAGGAATTTAATGATTTATATAATGAAAATCAGTAATAACACTACAAAGCCGTTTATTTAAACTGGTACAGTTTTATTTTGTTTCGTTAATTATGCATACATTTGTAACTTCTTTTATTGTAAATTCTTTTTAAATGTTAATAAAACCTAGCTTTGCATCATTGATAGTGTGAAATACTATACGTTGTCTTTAGACGTGCAAATGCTTAGTCAAAAATTTGTTTGATTCACGTAGGTGTCATCCCGTTACAATTCACATTTGTATTTGAAATAAATAGGAATTTGTTTCATTGGACATTACAATTGTACGTAGAAAATGTACAGAAGGAATATATATTATTTTAAGACTTGATGTACATTTACTTTAACTGTATATTGCAAAGTTTACACGAAATATATATTTATGTTAATTTTATTTCATTCTTTCGTTGGAACACATATTTATCCTATAAAATAAAATAAGTTCGATCTAGAATTGTTGAAAATATCTAGAAATGTACGTACTTCTCTTTACAGATGGACTATACTCGGTTTATATAGCATTCATAACAACACTTTACAATAAATAACTTACATTATATTTTTGTTATAAAGGGTACGACTTATTCAAAGTTTAATTAGTTATTATATTATTATAAACACAATAAACACATGTACAACATTTCTTTGAGAAATATGTACTGTTAATAGGTGATTCGTTTTTTTGCTACATGGTATATATCACAAACGAGGCAGTGCTTAAACTAAAATCCATCCTATTTTTTGTCTTTCTCTGAATTATGCGAAAATCACTTTAATATAGGAAAAGAATCATTCAATAATAAATTTGTTATCACTCGTTTCTGCTAATATAACTGTAACACCAATGCAAATCTAGTTTCCAAAGAATTTTACGTACTTGTAAAAAGTAAAATTATTTATCTTATTTTACAATATTTACTCTACGATTCCCGATAATCCTCCATTTCTGCTTTAAAATGCTTAATAGCTTCAATCCTATAATAATGGCTCCATAATCCAAATATTCGAATAATTTTTTTATTTGAGCTCATCTAAACATCTATAAATACTTTTCGTGATGAATCTTTTCCAAAGTATCATATAAAGAGTATAATTGTGTTAGCTATAACTTCGCTGAATCACTTGATTATAATGTTTATAATAAATGTTTTTATTTCCATCCACATAACACAATATCAATAAAATAACAATAATATAAAAGAAATCAAAGGTATAATAATAGAAAGTAAATAATAATGAAACGGAAATCAGAAGGCGAGGTTCAACTGGACAGCCAATGATGTTGTCTTGTGATTTTCAACCTAAGCCTTCAAGGATAATAAAATAAAAATAAACAGAAAAATATGCTTATAGGCAAGACATTAAAAACTAAAAATTTATTGAGAATGGTAATAAGAATAAACAGAAAAATATGCTTATAGGCAAGACATTAAAAACTAAAAATTTATTGAGAATGGTAATAAGATTATAGCAACTCATTAGGAGTACATTCTAAATTTATTTTGTATTATACAGAGTGTTCCATAACTTGGTGGCTTACTATGTTTATGTTTTTTTGAATGGAATGTATGATAAATTTTTGTATTTCCCGTATTTTTCTTAGTCAAAAAGTAATAAGATAGTATATGCTTAAAATTTAAAGTTTTCGACTTATTACCATTTTTATTAGTGCTATGGGGCTTTGAATAAACGGGACTGTGTGAGTTTTCCCGGACGTGAAAAAATTATCTGACCTTTATCACGCGGCTAAGAGCGATGTTTCTCCGCAGACGACGATAAGCATTTCGACAAAATGTGGGCTAATTACAAAGGTATTGTTTTAATCATTGTTGCTACTTTATTTCTGCTATAATTCGCTTTGTTGACACTTACTGATCAATTGTGTAATTCATACAATGACATTGTAAATTAGTCACGTGTAAAATTGTGTACTTATTCTTTCATTCAGTACTTGTTAATAAAGTTGTTTTCTTGTATAATTACCTTTCAAAGTAAAATATGTTGTTTCTTTTTTTATTATCATACTAGCTAATCCGGCGGACGTTGTTCCGCTCTTTGGCGAGATTAGTGTTCTACCAAAAAAGTTGCGTCATCTATAGGGCAGCAGCATATACCAAAACAATTTTGTTGACCAAGCGAAATATTGTGCATACATAAATCATATGGGTTTATAAATATAAAATTTATTATTAACTCGACCACAGCGCCACCTATCAAGTTCAGATTTTGTGATCTTCTTCTTAGGCACTAAACCAATATACATTATGAATATGAGTTATTTTGATCCATAAATAGACAATTTGTTAATAATGTGACTACAGCGCCCCCTATCGGATTCTAGTATAGCTATGAACCGTCTCCAAAAACAAATATATAATAATACGAGCTCAATTGGTCGAGTCGTTCAGAAGTTACACGATCACTAACAGACGCACCAATTTAGGTTGGAATGCGTTTTTCCAGATTTTTCTATAAATTTTTTTAAATTGAGTTATTTCTATCCCGGGAGCATAACGAACAAAACAAAAAAAGAATCAACCGTACATGTCGTTCCTATCGTCAGTTATGATCGAGAGTGCATACAAAAATTATGATTTTTATAGTTTGTCCGAATTTTCCGACATTTCTTTGTAATTTTCCCGAATTTTTTTTCTGAAGACTCTTCCAGGACCATAACGAAGAAAAAAAAATCGCATATCCAGCGTTCGAATCGTGAGTTATGGTCTTCACTTCAAACAAAAATCCTATAGAAAAAAGCATTTTCAGTTTTTCCTAAATATTCCAATTTTCCGGGCAACTTTTCCAATTTTTCTTTCCATAAAAGCCTTATTCAAATTACTACAAACATCGATTCAGCAGTTCTCAAAATTAATGTAATGTAGCTTTATTAAATTTAACTACTTACCACTCGTATACTTTAGAAAAATATTTAATCTTAGACATTACAATTCAGATAACTAATAATACGTTGGACTATTGCATTTATAGGAAACCCACTTTTTTTGATGCGTTAATTCCAGACACTTCTAATCACCCTACTAACATAATACATGATGCTTTTAATTCAATGATTTGCACACTACCAAAAGTCCTGATGACAATCTGCCAATTTCACTCAATAATTGAATACTATCAAGTTAATTGCAGATAATAATGGATACGACTCGCTTTTAATTTATAGATTAGTTAAAAAATTAATAATTCACTAGCATTAAAATTAGCAATTTTTCTCAATCCAGAACTGAAATGTAAACAATATTTAGGAAGTATCAGTCACAAAATTAGCAATACTTTTAAAAAAGTGTAACTTTAAGATAGCCGTCTACAACAATAATACATTAAAAACTCATTTGATTAATAATAAAACATGGGACTCCAAGTTTAGTAAATCGGGAATATATAAAATTAATTGCCGTGGATTCATTAGATAATTTGGAGGTTCTGTGTTTCATTTAAATAAAAGTAAAAAAAAAGCCTTTTTTTAGGAGGTTACTATATTAAAGATGGTTTACTTTTGCATTTAGGCAATATTCCTAACGACCAGACAGATATAATAAATCCAAGTAGGTACTGTGCAATCGATTTTTCCCATTTCTAAATGTTCATTATTTCTTTAATTGTACCGTTTAGATGAAACGGTTCATTTTTGAAAATTGTAGGATAAGATGTTAATCTTTAGAACCTTACTTTTAGTTTCAGATGAATTCCTGATGATGCCGCAAGGCGAAATGTACATACAGTTTTGATAAAAAACTTCTGAAATAATACCATGTGTTTTATTTACGCTATTTGCAATTTATTGATTAATTAAGTTAATTAATCTAGACGCTTTGTGAAACATTAGTCGCCCCACTATGTAGAAGATAAAAATTTGTGAAATTAAAAAGTGTATCAGAAGACGTTTGATTAATTATAATAACAATATAACAGAAAAACAGAATTCCATAATAACTTTAAGTAAGCCAATGAAAGAGTGTAGAGATATTAAATTTCTTCATTAAAACTCATCGGTATACAGTTAGATGTTTTTGTCCAGTAAATTTAGAAAACCTCATAAATAATAAAAGAGAGTACAAAGAAGATTTTACATTTCTATATTAAAACTGATAAATTCAGATAGTTTTTCCCGCTGAAAAGTTAAAGTAATATGAACGGAAGAACTTTGGTATTTTTCTAAAGCTTTGAAACACGCAAATCCCTTCAAATTAACAAAAAGTGACAGTCAATTATAATATCTCACCTCAAGCATCTCGGACTTTTCAATTCTCATATTGGTATTTTAAAAGTTTTTCAATTATTTAAGAAACTTAAAATTGAAACCTTGACTTTGACACTCGAAAGCAATTTTATTAAGTTCTTTATATATATTCTATATTTTCTACTTTTGTATAGTTTGTTACTCGTTTCTAGTTAAGAATCAATCGCTGACGATAATCGTGTGTGAACATTTACACAAGCAACTAGAATTTTGTTTAAGTTTACTGTATTGAAATTGATTGCTGCAATTAATTACTAATTTTGGTATTAGTTTATTTATGTATAGTAAGTTCTGGAGTACGATAAAGATATTATGTTGCATTTATTAATATTATATCATTTCTATGTAGTTTAAATGTAAAATTAGTAGAATGTTCGTTTAAAAGTTGCCTCATACAAGCAAATTCGTGAAAAAAAGCGCGGCTTAAGATGACTTTCAATGCCATTATCTCCAGTATAGCTTGTATAAAAATATAATTTTATTTGGTTATGATGAAATTGATATAATTTGACAATAAACTACTACATTACAAATGGATATAAGTTTTGCCCACACAGTAAAGTATTAAAGGTAGTAGCAGTCATTTTATTAACTTTAACTTATATCATGGCCAACTCAAACTCACTATCGCTGCGCGCTATCATGGCCGTATAATATTGGGCTTTTAATTGAGTCTGCTAAATTAAAAATTTCGTTCATTACCTGGCGACATCTGTCCAAAGCAAAATTAAACTATTTGTATACTCGGGGAGCACCCTTAAAATCACGTGCTATAAAAATATTCAATATGATTATGCTATAGCGAATCAAGTTAACAGTTAATTTGTTACTGAGCTATTTACACTTGACTGATTTGATATTTACTTTGTATATTTTCGGATTTGTTTTTCTTCTATTTACTATAATATATTATGGTAGTGATTGCGTATACGAATAGAAACTAAATGGTATGCAGTTTTTTTCACTGATAACGTGGACATTGTGATCCCATCAAAATAGTCTGTGCCTAAAGGTAAGTCATTCTCAAGGCACTTCAGGATATGAAAATTGATTAGCCGAAATGTAGTATAAGGAAAATATTTGGTACATAGCCTTAATTTTGCATTTCTAGCTAAAGATTAGAGAATTTTTAATATTTGCAAAATATGCAAGGAGCCTTTTTAAATAATTTTAAAACTCGTTTTTCTCAGCGTAGAAATGTCTAATATGATCCTTCTGCTTTGCACTGAGTAATTAATTAGGTAAATTTTGATTAGGAAAATTTACCCAGCGTGAGATTCGAACCAAGTGGTAGCGGACCAACTGCCTGTAAGGTCCGCTACCACTACGCTACCTGGACTTTTCCTTGACATGTTTCAAGACGATTAAGAAAACTCGAACTCACTGACCAGGTAGCATAGTGATAGCGCACCTGACTAGTAATTGGGAGGAGTGGGTACAAATCAGTGGCGTAGCGTAGTGGGGGCGGCAGGGGCGACACTTTAAGGGGCGGCAAAATTTCACTATAAATAATAATTCCTTGTGAAAATTTAAACCATTTCATTTCATATTTTTGTGTTGGCATTTCCATGGAACCTCAGCAGCGCATAACGAGAAGGCACATTTTTGATGACGAAACCAGAGATGCCAACTTGCCTTGTGAAAATGAGTTCTTCGTTAGACAGAATAATTGTAGAAATTCGTGCGCGTTTTCAGAAGTTACAGAATTTGGTGGATAAGTTTTCTCATCTAACGCCGGCTATGTTACTAGATTCGGACGATACTAAATGTAATCTAGACTACGCATTTGCCGAAATTGACGAGCAGGACTTCAAGTTAGAACGACTCCGACTGCGGGCTTTTATTGCTGCCACAAGCAACGAGAATAAATTAATTAATGCGGACCCACTTGAATTATTAAAATTTATTGTGAACTCCAACCTGGAAGATTCCTGCCCAATAGTATAATAATGCTCCGAATATTCCTCACAATTGCCATAAGCAATGCCAGCTGTGAGAGGAGTTTTTCAAAATTGAAATGGATAAAAGTTATTTAAGATCAACAATGAGTACTTTCAGGCTAACCAATCTGGCTATCTTGTCTATTGAGCAAGAGGTATGTGATGCTATTGACATTGATAGTGCAATAAAATACTTTGCTCTTAAAAAAAGTAGACAAATAAAGCTTTAGTTAAAACAGATGCGTTGTTTTTAATTCTAACCATTATATTATTTTTCAATAAAAATATAAATAGTAACAGTATCGTTCTAGTCATCATAAGTGTTCTATACCTGTTATATCAATGTAAGTGGCATACGTGTAAGAATTTTTGTAATAAATTTGATTATTATATTGTAAAACGTATATACATCACTGTTTTATTTGTAACCTGTACAATACACAATAATGATAATTGTTTTTGCCGAAAAGTTCTTCAGAATTACTGTATACCCGTATTTTAGTCTTTTAAAATGAAATAACTAAATAAGGGGGCGGCGAAATTTTCCTCCGGCCCGGGCGGCTGACACCCACGCTACACCACTGGTACGAATTGATATTCGTACTAGGGTGGTCCCTGGGTACATTTTTCTAATTAAAATTTACCTAATTAATTACTCAGCGCAAAGCAGAAAAATCATATTAGATACAAGGAGCCTATTTCAGGCTAGACTTAGTACAAATTCAAATAGAATACTAGAAGAAAAGTGGATTTATTATGAATATTTCCACCTAAAAAAATTAGCAAATTGTGATAGTTCCAAAATGCAAAAATATACATCAAATATGCACATAATTACGAAGAAAGAATAACTTTAGGAAATAAAATTTCAAAAATTATATTGATAAAGGTTTGCCATGGAATGTAAAACGTCTGTCTTAAGTTATATCATTACGTGTCATAATATTATGACACTTAATGATATAACTTAAGACAGACGTTTTACATTCCATGGCAAACCTTTATCAATATAATTTTTGATCTCGCGGTACATATCAGTTTATTATAATATTTGAGTACATACACTGTACCTACAAGAGTTTTATGTTATAGCCATGATAGCGCGCAAAAATAGTGAGATCCACTTAGCCATGCTCACATAGAGTGCCTTTACAATGACAATGATGACACGAGATACGAAATCAACTCAAATCGGCCTTTCTGTGGGTAATCCTGTGAGTATATGTCAAAAGATAAAGTAAGAAAAAATTCAGTATTATTAAATATGGATTGATATACTAACCTATAATGTGCGAATTAAATGGATATACTTTTAAAAACGTGATAAATAAAGATAATAATGTAACTGTAAAATACATTTTTGCACAAGACGCCATTATGTAGGTACAATTTGCGTCAACCTATCATAACTAATCTCATCAGTGTCACCACTCTGATTATAAATGCACTCTGTGCTTATATGTATAGGAGCGCCATCTGTTGCATTTTTTTGGTGAAGTAAGTGTTATTTTGACATTGACAACACAAACGCGTTCGGAGTTTTCACAGATTTTTAAAATCAAATTTATGCGGTATGAAGTGTAATGATTTTCAATTGAACACCATTCATTATATCGAAAACTTATTTCCAAAGTGAGCGTGCTGCTAAAACAATGCCAATTTGACCAAAAACTTCGGTCATCAACTACGACTGATGTAGGTATTTAAATTTGTGAAGAAATCTCCATTATGCAGTATAGGTTTAATAGGGATATTGCATCTCTTATTATCTTTAGTAGTCTCTTAATAACGCCATCTTTATATCCGGTTGCCTTGTTGCAAGTTCTATTATGCAAAGTATGAGTAATCGTTGCTGTCAATTGTCAGTTTTTGCGGTAGTGTGTAAACTTTTATATTGTCTTTAATTTACCTATATATAATTTCTGTTAAATCGTTCTTTTTAGAAAGCATATTATCTTTTTCAGGCATTTAAAAGTAAGTATGCATACCTATATCTATAATTCTGATAAACGTGATAACCTATATACATATACATATACTTTTTACAGATTGCTACTTGATATTGGTTTTGAATTTCAAAAATGGGACGAAAGAGTATTCTTATTGAAAGAGATGACATCATTAGGTGGAGACATAAATTCTTACGAGACATTAGAAAATTCAGAGATGAAGGTATATATAGTTTATCACTTAATTTGTTATACTTTTATGTTCATTACGCAATTTATTATATGCTTGTGTTTGATTGTGATTGTTTTATTTTCAGGTAGAACTATAACATATACCGATGAATCATGGGTGAATGCAGGACACTCGGTAAATAAAAAGTGAACTTACACTACTGTTCAAAGCAATCGACAAGCTTTTACATGAGGACTCAGCACTGGTTTAAAATCACCGGTCTTGGGCCTCGATTTGCATTAATTCATGCTGGAGGCGAGCAAGGTTTTGTTGTTGGTGCTGAATGTACATCTCTTTGTAAGAAAAATACTGCTGATGTTCATAGCGAAATGGATGCAGATACATATGGAGATTGGTTCAAGAATAAATTGCTTCCAAATATCCCAGAGAACTCGGTTGTTGGTCTCGATAATGCCTCATATCACACGAGAAAATTAGAAAAGTTTCCAAAAGTAGCACGGAGAAGACCAAATTATTGAATGGCTTACTGAGAAGAATATATCACTAGATAATGACATGTTAAAAAGAGATTTACTGGCTTGTGTGTCAGAGGTTAGGTCTCAGTATGACAGAAACAAAATTGATGAATTTGCAAAGAATAAAGGGCATTATCTTCTTCGGCTTCCACCTTATCATTGTGAATTAAACACAATTGAAATGGTGTGGGCATAAATTAAGCACTACGTTGAAATGCACAATACGACATTCAAACAAAGAGATATTGAACAATTAATTGTGGAGAGTTATCAGAATGTAACAGTGAAAACTGGCAGAATTACATTGGCCACGTAAAAGACATCGAGCAAAATGTGGATAGTAGATAACTTGCATCATCAGATCAAGATTCTTTAAGTGATTGAAGAAAAATAAAACAATATGTGTACCTACTCCTTTGTATGGTCATGGTTAGTTTTTTCATAAATATTATCATGTATTATTAACTTGTTCTTATAAATGGGAAAGTACGTTCTTGCAAGATGAATTTGTGAGGAATTTGTATCTTTAAATGTGTATACCTACCGGAATGTAGATTAACATATTATTATTCAATAAGACTATATAAGTCATGTAACATATTAAAAAATAAAAGTATATGTGTATGTGTGGTTATTGTTATTCTTTTCATAAATATGTATTATTTAAGTTGTTTTTATAAATGGAAAAGTCTTTTTATGACAAATAAATTTGTGATTAACTTTGTATTTGTCTGAATTTATAATCGATAGTAGATTAAGATGTCTATATTCAGTAACGAAGAAAATTGTATACCTTAAGTACCTATTTCTTTGAAATATTAATTTATTTACTCTGGCTTACTATATTCAGTTAGATTTTAAATAATTTTCTACAGAACAATCCCAAAGGATTATATTATTACAAATATTTTAACTAATCCATCTTCTCATATATTCTCCCCTTTAAGTGTTTCATATTACTATTAATTTTTTGTATGCATCAATTGAATGACAAACAGTTGTATAGGTTATGTTTTGATTACAAAAAATGTCAGATATTGAACCGGAACTGTAACGATATTATACAATGAGACGATTTGGCAACCATGAAATCAATTGCCATAAGACCTGTACTGCATAATGGGGTTGAGACGGACTATAGTATAACTTATATTAGTGTTCATTCCGTGCGCTCCTCTCTTTCATCTATGGGGCGCTCAATAGCGCTGACTGAACTACGTGGTGTATTTATTGAAGTCAGCGTGATTTTCACTAATTTAATAAGGGAAATCACCATTAATAATCACAGAATTGGTTGAGTTTTAATAATAAATAGAAATAATAATATTTAAGAATAAATGAGGTATCTAAATCTATAGTCTAGTCGTTTTCGCAACCGACACGGCCTAAGTACGAACTAAAGACGATGATTCAATACCACTACAAATTTCGATCGGCGGGAACAATTTCAAAACAATAAAAGTATACTAATTAATTAATATTTCAGGATATATACCTTCCCATTGTAAAATACTATTACATGAAAGCCAGTTACAAATTAAATATTATAAATAAAGCTATTAAATTTTATTTTTTCTACACCTATATTTTATATAACATTTGGTTATACTGTTTAGGAGGCAAGCACTGTTGACAAATTTAAAATGTTTAAATAACAATTATAACAAACTTCAAAAGATAATTATGATAAATGTCAAAAGGTGTATAAATATTATTATTTATGACAATCCCTAAATGGCTTTTGTAGGTTATATTACTTGACAGGTTAAATTTTGCAACATCCCAAATTTGACGACTCAACTATAGACGTTTGTATGAAATATAGTATCGGGGAAAAAGTCTTAGTTTTATTGTACTGTCATCCTGAATAAAAGAAAGAATTGTTCGTTGAGAAGCTGATACGCGGCTATTTTTAAAATAGACTTAAAATATTCGATAATTTAATTCTTTAAAACAAGTAATACAAATTGTAATAAATACAAATTACATATATGCTCAACGACATAAATGTCAAAAAAGTAGCTAATCATATTGCACTACTTCATTAAAGTGTTGCAAAATTTAACGCAGTTACGAGTTATGGTGACTAAAATGCTAGCTTCGAAAATAATACTGAAATAGTAATTATAATCAAAAATTTATATTCCATTTTAAAAATAGATGAATACAAGATAATCCTATGTAATTTATTTAGGAATAAAGTAAGGCGGAAAGTGATCGTTAAAATAATATAATGTATTGGTTATTTTAGGAATATTAACAAAAATAGATTACGCCCGTAATGTGCTGAAGCGTAAATGTGATGTAATGATTTAAAAGCGCATAACATGTTTTCATATTTATGTATAGTTTGTTTCAAATTACAAGAATATAACTTTGAACGTGTTTTTATTGCACCACCTTCTGTGACGATAATTATTATACCTGGTCTCCTTATTGAACGGGTACGGTTTACCTATTTGCAACGTATGAATCTAGGGGCCGTATTGACTATAAATTAGGGCCCTATAAGATAATAATAAAACGCTGTTAATTTCAAGTATATAATAAAAAATATCTATACATTGAGTTTACATACAAAGAAAAAATTACAAATCGTGTGGCAACATGTGTAGTGGATACATATTGTTCCAAGAGGCACCTTGGTTAATTGCGACGTTCGTCGAATATTCTGCGTTTGTAGTTCGTTATTTTCTTCCATCAGGGTATCATCGACATTGAGAATTATCTGTTTTGCCTCTTTTGATATATGCTTACTCTGTCGTGCTCCAACAGTATTATCACTATCCACATCATCATCACTAACACTTTCAGCAAAAGGTCGCCACATGTTCGTGAAGTAAAGAGAGAAAAATCAAATATGTATACAGCAGTAAAGATTAACAATAAATGATAAATAGACTCAATGTTAGATATAATACATACCAACTCTTGACACTATATTTACTTAAAATTTCTTTAATAAATATAAGCACTTATTTCATCTAAATTGTAATTTAATGACTATTTAACTATACCTATATAATAAGTATATATTCAAATTAACAACTGTTGGTACTTATATTATTATTAAATTTTAGTTAATCTAAATTGCAATAATTACAATTTACTTAAATTTTGTCATTACGGACCTCAGCAGTTTGTTTGCGTAAAAATAAATAAAAGATTTAGAGCCGTTCCAAGTTATATTCTTTTAATTTGAAATAAACTATATAATGTGTTTCTGAATAATTGTGCCTATATTTTTTTTGAGTGGGGTGAAACACGCAATTGTTGTAACTCTGCGATTAATTGGCACTAGCTATATTTAGTACGTGTTTGTGTAAATTTTCTTAAGAATCTATTAAGAAAATGAAAATGTGCTCAATTTGACGACTTTCATCTTGTTACTAATGCGCTTGTGTAGGTTATTAAGAATTACTTTTTGTGTTAAGAAAATCGACTTTGATTTTCAATGCCTACAAGCTCAAAATTTGTTTATAATTATTTTGAGCAATATGCTAATATATTAAAACTAGCTAAATTTGTCAATCTCTTGCAGCTTGAGCTCGCCTATTTTGCATCCGCTTACAGCTTTATTACAATTTCCTGTAAAGCGTCAGCACTACCATTATCATTACCATTTTATGATGTCCTATTTTCGTAACTTTTGACGCGCGCTGTATATACGTCTAATTTAACAGACTGTCATTGCGTCAGAACTTAGTTGACGTTTATTCGTTTCTATAAACTTCAAATCTGCGATACCTAATTGTCAAATTGGATGTAATTGTTGACATAAGTAAATGTGGCAATTGCATTTAATATTTTTTTGCATTAAGGACCATTTTTATAATATAGAAACGTCGTTATTGTTATTATTATACTTACATGTGATAAACATTTTAATTTTACTGACAATTTATAGTAATATAGAGAGAGGATGGGAGATATTTTATTATGTGCCGTCGGCATATAGAAAAGAACGATACAGCAGTGGTGGCTGGTGAGTACGTTTTGGTGGGTCAATTACATAGACGTTCGTTTATTACCGGTGATATGCTCGGCATCTGGGTGTATATCACCGATAATAAACGAATCAGCCTTGTCTATGTAATTGACCCAAAACGTACTCACCAGCCGCCACTATACAACAGTAATAATTGGTAATAATACATGTCTAATAGGTGTGACATTTTATCAATCAAACATCACACTTGAACTCTTAAACATTTCCTCATTTCTTTACCATTACATGATCACATCGTGTCTGCTCATTAGCGCCCATGTAACTGTTTGACAGAAGTTATTGAACAATGATTGGCACCTGTGCCAATAATTAGAAATTTATGAAATCGCGATAAGCCAAAGATAGACATAGGTTTTAGTAAGTAAAATTTGTCTTTAATTCAGATGCCGAAAGTACAGAAATCAAGAACATACCCTCAAATATATCCCGAGTATTTATTGCAAAACACACAAGGGATGAAGAAAACCAAATTGTCGATTTGGATAGTCATAAAAAGGGGATGGATCTACAACTTCAGTAGAAGCTCTGATTGAGTCCGATAATTGAACAAATCCATTTAAGAAGATAATGTCACGGGATAAATGGTTGCAACATTTTTTAAAGCGACATCTATTACTAACGGAATGTACATCACAAGGAGTCATTTCAGCTTAGGCAACGATATTGGAACAAGATAGAAGAGGGTGGTATCATGGAATTGAACAATATCTTCACCAAAAAACCTATTTTGCCATCCTAGACGATAAAACTAGTTTTCAATGGAGATGAGAGGTGTTTTTTATTTTCTCCAAAACAGGATAAAGTTATAGCACAAAGGGATGCAAGAACGTTCATGAAGTCGATCAAAGTGATGCTGAGCAGAATTTGATTGTTATGTTTAGTTTTTCAACGACCGGAACTGTAACTCCTCCCCCAATTAATTATCTAAACAAGTGATTGCCAAAAGCCATTATTGAAAAATTCTTGAAGATTGGGGAATAGGTTCATCTGATTATATTGAATATCTAAAAAAAAGGAAACGCCGACTCTATAGAACTAATTCATTTTCAAACATTTGAATTTGAAATTTTGGATACTTTGTCTGTAGATGAAGGTACTGACAACACTCCAAACTCAATTATTTCTCACTCATATCTCACAGAGGAATCGATTTTGAAGATGCCTATAGTATTTAGCAATGATTGTATTGAAAGTTCTCGATGCGATGACCCCATGGTTCCGGGAGCAACTAATGAAACCAATAATAATAATAATAATAATAATAATAAAAATAATAACCCAACAAACAATTTCCATAACCTTAAGTATTTGCTAGTTTTTATAAGGGTTTTATACAGGTTGCGAGTTTATATTGGAGGTTTATAAGGTTACTAATACGTTACGAAATTTTATAGGGGGTATATAAAATCACTAAAAGGCCGAAGAGCTTTAGGTTATATACAGTGGTAACAAAAACATTTACATCACTAACTTGTATCACTTATAGTAACGGTTGCTATAGGTTATATAATGAGTTTTTATAATAGTTGTAGTTATCAATTTTTAAAACCAATAGTGGTCAGTTCCCATACAGTTGTTTACTAAATATATATATAAAACTTACTGTCCCCATAGAAATAGCAGTTACCTTTATAAAATCTGGAGATTATTGCTATTCGAAAACACTGCAATAAAACTTCAATCCATATGCGATTTTTAAGTTCGTAACTACGGTTCTTTTTATAAATCCATGTGAAACCATTGGTATCGTAGAGAAACGCTTCGTTACTAGTAGGTCGCAGATACAGGTTTAATAGAGTAGAGACGTGCATGTGCTTTCATGTTTAATAACGCAAAATGGAAAAAGTAAATTGACTAAAAATTAAATCCAGTAGTACTTTTCGCCGAAATGTGCAACGAAATTTGATCCAAATCTTACATTCTGTACTATCTGTATCTAATATACAACCTTAGAAAATGATGACATAACCAACAAATCCGCTGTTTTCAATGGTGATTATGTTGGAAAAACAGTAAATTCCAATATGTGTTCAGATGGTATGTTTTATAAACATAGGAAGTTTAAATCCAGGTTCTCTTGTTTGTACTATTTTAAACGGCATTTTCAAAAACAAAAACTATACACAAATACTTCGAGCATGGCACGAAATATTGTTTGAGGTTATGATACGCGTGTTCCTTGTTAGCTGGACCTTGTAAGATATATAAGAGTGATGGTTCTTATTTTAAGAGATTATCGTCACTTGTAGTAGTGAGCGTCACCATAAGTTATATAGTATCATTACTGGTAACTGCTAACACTCAATAAAGTTATATAACAATACGTTTGCGCCGTAATGTTCCTCATATGTATATTAAAGTTTCAGAGGAGTTTTCAGCGCAGTAAAGTTTACATATTGGTTTTATAGTGTCCGTTTGTACTATTTTAAACGGAATTTTCAAAAACAAAAGCTATACAAAGATAATTCGAGCACGGCACGAAATATTTTTTGGGGTTATGATACGTGTGTTGCCCGGTAGTTGGAACTTGGAAGTTATATAAGAGTGGTGGTTCTTACTTTAAGAGATTATCGTCACTTGTAGTAATGAACGTCACCATAAGTTATATAGTATCACTACTGGTAATTGCTAACACTCAATAAAGTTATATAACAATACCCTTGCGCCGTAACGTTCTTCAAATTTATATTAAAGTTTCAGAGCAGTTTTCAGCGCAGTAAAGTTTACATATTGATTTTATAGTGTCCGTTTGGCACTTTAAATATATATCCGCCATATATACGACGGGTTGTTGGGACGCCATATTGGTACTGTTGAAAGAACTTTAGAATATAAGATTCGAGATGCAATATCTAGAGCATGTAGTACATTTTTATTGAAGAATCGATTTGTCCCCTTACTCTGTATGCATTTATTACGAAAAAGTGATTATTTTTAGAAATAGAGTAAAATATTTTTTTATATAAAAACCTAAAATATTTGTAATATTGGCGGCACTTTAATTTTCTTAAGGTGCAAATGCAAATTATACAGTGTAGAAGAAATTGCAGTAAAATTTTGACGATTTCAAATATTTCAGAGTCTCATTATTATCAATATATTCTGGTATTAGGTATACTCCATAAGCGAAAGAAAAGAATAATATTTCTCGTTGGAAGAAAAGGAGATGACATATTTATGTTCTCACTTAAAATCAATCACTAACACCGAAAAAGAAAGAAAAGGATAGTGACAAGAGAACGAGCAAGGAGGATATCCAATAAAGTAAGACTGTTACTTAAACGTTGTGATTACCATTATAAATAATGTTTATAAAGGTTGCGAAACCATTCTCGTTACTTGACAAAATGGCGCATAAGGCCTATAAGGAGTCCGTACGAAGTTATATAAGGGTAACAGTTATATCTCTATAACATTTGTTATAAAATTTGAGGTTATATAAGGTTACCAAATAGTGGTAACGGTAATACTTATAAGATACGCCATTTAAGCTCTTTAAGAGGTATATGGGGGTAATGGAAACGTTGTCATCAACAATTTATATTACCATAAGTTTTATAATGAGGTGATCGTGATATTTCGAGTACCTTTATAAAACAAAAATTGTTTGTTGGGAATCTTTATTCATTTCAACAAAATACAAAATACCCAGAAACACAGCAGTATTTGTACTGGAAATATGTCACAAAGAGAAAGAATAATAGAGTTACAATAAAATCACTAATCATAAAATATACATATATATTATAAATTAAAAAATACTATTAAAATATTAAAAATATTTGAAAACTAAATTAATTAAAATGTAGTATCACTGTGACATATTATATATACTAAAAGCCGAGTAGTCAATGGCAACCAAACCCGGTCAAAATCGACGAAAATTGGGTACGCGGGGGGAAGAACTCGTCTCTGGATACGCGAAATTGAAAGCTGCCCTTTGGCGTGAAGTTACCGACGACCTTGAATTGTTCCTCGACGGAGAGTTTTTCTTCCCAAGTGGAGCGTGTGCAGAGATATCGCCCGTTGAAGAGGAGCGTGCATTCGGTGTTTTAACAGAAAAATGGCTTACGTCATGACGATTCACGTGACAACCGATCAAAATCGTAAAAATGTCAGGTATGACAGGCACGCGCGAAAGAATTGTAAAAATTTCACATTGACGAAGAAATTTCAGGCCGTCGAGGTTTAGAGTGCGGAAAGAGGGTTGGAAACCAAAAGAGTGGACTTTTCCGCGACGATTGAGTGCACTGTCCACGTGCCAAATCTGTCGCTGTCGAAGGTGCGACTCATTGAAGACTTTTATGCAGGGTATAAAAATCTCGCGATGACGAGTTTGCGTGTCATTAATGACTATATATATATTCACTTTCATCCATCGGTTGTCAAGTTGAAATGTCAGAAGGCCGACAAATAAGAACATTACGTAGAAGTGTATTTTTAATTGAAACGTGGTACCTTTCAGATACGTATTAGTGTTATTATTATCAATCGTTACTATTTCCTTTCTATATGAATATACGAACAAAATGCCGACGGATATGATAAAATAAACTTAAAGTGTATTGTCGCACGTAAGTACAATAATAAATATAACGATTTTGCTATCTTTTATGAAGATATATTAATAAATACAATGACACTCTATTCATTATATATGTCATCGAAATGTAAATTTCATACAACGAAGAACTTGAAGCAAGCTTAAATAAAGAAGAACCGTCTGAGTTTTGCCATTTGGGCCTGTCAAATTACGTTAGATGCACACGTATTATACAAAACCTAAATGTCAACAGAATGTTGGAAATGTATCAGTGTTCAAGTTATAATTATATAAATTTAAGCCATTTTACGAATGGGATCATTTAATAACATTTCTCATCGATCTCTCTACGTACAAATAATAGGGCGACTTTTCTTTATTTGTCAGATGTGTCCGAAGCACTTCGAAATAAAATAAATACATCAAATAAGATTCCCATAAGCATGTATGTCATTTCGTTTACCAATTCAGTTATAAAAGCAAGTATTTAAAGTGTACATTTTTGGTTAAATGGTACGACAGTGTCTAGCATCAACCGTATAGGAGCTAGCAAGATTTTCGATTGCGTTTTAGAAAGTATATTATTAAAGCGTAATATGAAAATTAATTAATTCTCTCAATGACCTGTAAGTTTAAAACATGTTTTATTAAGTTAGCCTGACATTTCGTTCTCACAAGTTTATGTGTGAACAAATACAGTTCAACGAACTATTGTCACGATGACAGGTGGAACGACAATTTTGGTTAAACATCTTCATGTCAGCTGTCTGACTTTTCATTGTCATAGGTATGTGTCATCGAAATATCGTTACGATGACAGTCTGTCAGAAAATTTGAATTATACACTATTTCAATCGTAAACTTGACACAAAGCGTAGTACCAATTTTATAGAACTAATAACGTGAAACAACATTCAATTAATTTTTTTTTTATCTGCCGACGTTCACCATGGACTAGATGTACACAACTGATACAAAACCTGAATGTCAATAAAAAAATTTTAAATATCAGCGTTCATTAAATTATATAGGAATATTGTTCGCTTTGTGGGCAAAGTCTTAATAAATAAATTCATTTGCCACCATAATGTATAATCCATTTCTAGAGATATTTCTTTAAATTTAATCTTCATTCATTACAATAGCAAAGTTAACTACATAATTATCCTCCACTGTCATTCATTCATATAGAAATTAAAATACCGTAAATAGTATAGGTAATAGTGAATACAACCTAACCAACTAAAAAGAAGAAGCGTATGCGGTATCATAAAAATTAAATTAACATTATGAATGACATAGGTACTCCGACAATTTTATGTATTATGGTTAGAGTTGTTGCCGATATGCCATACAATTTTTTAACACATACACATAATCTGACATTACGTCAAACCAGTGAGCTGTAGCAGTGAAATCAACTGTTCACAGGGACAAATATTATAGGGATCTAAATTCTAATTAGCTCCCTTATTTTCAGAAATAGCGTACCGAAAATAGTTATACCGTATGTTTTTAGTTGTTTTTTAATGAAATCTGCCTTATGAATACAGGGTCACTAACTACATATGAATATATACCGTATAACATTTACAAATTACAGTTTTAAACGTTTGCAGGTTTTGTCATTAAATACTGGAAAAATCTAAGGCAAGTAAATTTCTAAAAAAAACGACCCCTGTCGTAAATTAAGGTGGAAATAATTGACAATACAGGGTCACTAACTACATATGAATATATACCGTATAACATTTACAAATTACAGTTTTAAACGTTTGCAAGTTTTGTCATTAAATACTGGAAAAATCTAAGGCAAGTAAATATCTAGATCGAGGGAATCAAATACGTAAGCACTAAAGAATATACTAAACGGCATTAATTTAATCAAACATGAATTTACCTTTTATTTGAGAATATATACGGGAACTGATCCGAAGGAAATGATACAGAAGTGGTTTCTCGATTTTTTGTTATGGCTGTAAATTAAAGTTGAAAGAATTGAAGCCCACAAGGTCAGTAACTAAATATGAATATGTTTATACACTTAGAAATGACAGTCTTAAAAGTTTGCAGGTTTCATTCATTAAATACTGGAAATATCCAAATAGAATTAAAGAATTTGAAGAGTATATATACTAAATTACATTAAATTCATCGATCACTAATTTAGCATCTTTTTTAAGAAAAGTGTATACTTAAAACCAGGAAATGAAACAGAAGTGATCCGTATTTTTAATTTTTCAGTACGCAATCCTATAATTTGACATGTTGATATGTAATTAAGTTTAAGTGTAAGAATATCCTTTAAAGTAACAGGAAACTTTAACACTTATATACAAAAAATCCATCTAACGTTTGACTTGCGATGAAACTTCAATTCGAGTTATGAACCATCAAGACGATCAATAGGCGATAACACTTACTGGGAAACGTCAGAATTCACTGCAATAATAGTCTCGGTGGTGTAATCGACTTGGTATGTCATCTCAAAAATACTGTGACCTGACCGGACTAAATACTGAAAACACCAAAGATGTGACGATAAAGAGATGTGCTATCGAAAAAATATCGAGGAAGAACAGTCATTATCATCGACGTGTTGTGAAACTTTAAAGCCATAAAGTCGGCAAATGTTGGACAGTTTGGTAATGAAAAGTGAATTTATTTGGCTAATCACCTGAGAACATACGCGAAGCGAAAAGAAGGGAACAATATTTTCTTTCCATTTACATGGGCGCTATGAGCAGACACGATGTGAATATGTAATGTTAAGGAAATGAAAAAATGCAAAGTTCAAGAGTGGTTTTTGATTAATGAAATGTGAAACCTATTAGATATGTATTATTATTATTACCAACACATAATAAAATATCTCCATCCTTTCCGCTATATTACTATAAATTGTCAATAAAATTAAAATGTTAATCACAATAAAATTGATCTTTAATGCAGAAAATATTAAATCCAATTGCCACATTTACATATTTCAACAATGATATTCAATTTGACAATTAGGTCTCGCAGATTTGAAGTTTATAGGAGGAACTGATATAAACATCAATTAACCTCTGACGCAGTGACGGTTTTCGAAAAAGTTTAAAGTTAATCCTTAAAGTGGCCAATCAATTTTAAATCACAATTACACTTGCCGGAAAACTTCAAAATTGACAAACCCAATAACACCGATTCTTATATAGTCTATTGTCTATTTTGAACGAACGGCATAGAAATTTATTTCGGCACTGCTCTCAACATCAAGATGTCCGACGAACGCGGTACAGGAACTCCAAACGCACCTAGACAACACGATAAAATGGTTCGAACAATGGAGGACAACAATAAACGAAGACAAATCCCAAGTAATAATCTTTCAAAAGGAATCGGAAAACATCAGACAACGAAATAAGCATCAACAACAACACTACACCATGGAGTAGAGAAATTAAATACCTGGGAATATACCTGGATATACAGCTCAATTATAACACACACATAGCAAAAACGATAACCAAAACCAAACAAACAAGATGTCAACTATGCCCTCTTATAGGCAGAAAAAGCCAGCTGAACACGAACAACAAAATTCTACTTTACAAACAAGTATTACGTCCAATAAATCAGATGGAAAACCACTCAAATCAAAATCTTAAAAGAGCACTTGCATATGATGGAAATGAAAATTTCAAACACAAAAGACCAAAAATGGTTCTACTTTAATTCTTAATCAAAATAAAGATAAACAATAGCTAATCAAATTGAACTCCAACATTCCAAGATTCACCGCTCTCAGATGAAGAGTAAAAGACTAAATAGTCTAACTCAAAGCCACAATAAAGAAGAAGAAGAAATTTATTTCTGTTGCCTATTGTGAAAATCAATGTTAATTGTAACACTTTACTTTTCATAAATGCATAATACATACATATCACATTTAATTTAACGATTTAAAGAGTAAAATAGGCAATTACTATTTTAGTAATGGAACTATTACTACATATAAAGACAATACGATACAGAAGCATCATATATGGTAATTTAATAATTATTAGTTACTCTAAGATCGCAAAGTACTTTAATACACAATAACATCACTTCTTCAGAAAAAATGAAGTAAGCATTACTATCCAGCTGATTTTAATATGTGCTGATCAGAATTAAGAATAATTGACGGGCACATCTATGTCACCAAGTTCATTTTTTTATTACCGTTTCTAACACCGATAAATTTAACTAGGGTCTACGCAAAATGTCTGTATTAAATATTAAAGTACGTCGGCATAGCTGACAATGACAACTTAACATCCACATTAGGTTGACTTAAATATTATAGGAAACGTCACAATTGACAGGCAAAAATCCGTCTAACATTTAATTAACGTTGGCAGTCGCACGAAAATTCAATTGCAGGCTATCAAACGTCCAAATGATCGATCAATTTCAGTTCGTGATGACATCTGAACTGCTTTCATGATGACATTTATAACGCAAACATATATGTATATATAGGGGTTCGTCAAAAGTTTATGATAACGGACACTAGAAAAACCATCATGGCAGTGCTGGCGTTTTACAGGAAATTGGAAGAAAGATGTAACCGGATGTTATTTTGTTTAATAATAATTCTGTTATAAAAACAAGCACTTAAGGGATGCGACTGCTGGTTGTCATCAACCGATCAGAGGCACATTTTCTGTTAAATGGTACGACATAGCAGGATTTACCATTGCGTTTGAAAAATAGAAGAGCGACAGTACCTATTTTTAAATGTTAGCAAATTTAAAAACACTTTCTGTTCATCATGTTTTGTTAATTTCATACGACAATTGGAAAGATAATTTGGTTAAGCACTGTCACTGTGACATTTCGTTCTCGCATGTTATTATGAACGAACACACATCAACGAACTGCTGTCACGATGACAAGTGGAATGACAATAATTTACCTAAGCATCTTAACTTCAGTCTGACTTGACTATGACAGTCTTACGCTAATTGCACACGATTTATACAAAACCTGACTCAACGAAATGTTCTAAATGTCAACTCAACGTTCAGTAAATTATATAGAAATATTATATATTTTATGGGCAAATTCTTAATAAATAAATTCATTTGCCACAAATTATAAATGTCAAATAATGTATAATTCATTATTAGACATATATTGTTTAAATTCAATCTTTATTCATAAACAAAAGCAAAGTGAACTACAGTTGCAATTACTCTCCATTAACAGTAACTCAGATACAGATTCCAATATCATTGTTATATAAAATAAGGCAAAGGAGTCAAAAGCAATTAATAACATTTTACTTACATTAAAAAATATATAAGTGTTAATATTCATGTACCCTTGCGTCTGGCAGTGATCACATTTCCAAAGAGGCACATTTATAGAGCAACTTATAGAGAAGAAGTGGACGCGAAGAAGCAATTCTAATTCGAAGAGTTTAATGAAACCCTATAATAACAATAAGAACGAGTGTTCAATAGAATAACTGTGTCTTAAATTAAAAAAAAAATAAAAACAAAATGAGTAATCAACATTACTTATACCAATATTGTATGACAAACATTATAGTTATGATGATCGTGTACCCGGTTGGTGTCGCGATCTTATTTCGATCGATTCAATTATTATTTGTAGTTTGGTTTTAATCATGAAATCCCCCCCCCCTTTTGTATTATTTTTTATAAAATATTTCATAAGAATCGCAAAATAACCCAACAAATATGAATTATAGAGGACTTTTTTGCAATGTATGTAAGCAAAATGTTAACACAGATATTTCCACGTCAGTCTGTATGAATGTTTTAGTGTCAAGTATTAGCTTTACGCTAAATAAAGCCCAAACTTAAAACTTCAACAATGAACAGTCAAACTGATGTAAATATGCTTAATTATATTGTCGTTCGTCCTGTCATCGTGACAGCAAAAAGTATGCGTCTATACAAGGTGTGTCAAAAGTTTAGAAAATCAGATTTTTTTTTAGCGTTTTACAGGAATCTGTAATAAACTGTAAGCGGACGCGAAAGGCGATTCAAGCTCGAAGAGATTGATGGACAGCTAGTATTCATTAATAGAATAACAAGATAACGTTAATAAATACGCCCTAACACTATATTTAAATTTACAATAAGTTTTACAAGATTTTATGCTGTTTGGCAGTTTATTATACAAGCTACATCCCATGAAACCTAAGTTCTTTTGAAACAGAGTGGTTTTATGGGTTGGTGGTAGCAAATAATCCGTTTGACGTATGTTGTAATTATGCGAAGTATCAGTCGAAAATTGACATTTAAATTTATAAACATAGCACAAGACTCAAGGATATACACGTCATATACAAGAATATTGTGCTTCCCAAAGATTGTTCTACAAGATTCAGGAGAAGAAAAATTAAAAATGGTACGAATCGCGCGCTCCTGCAATATAAGAAGACGCTCCGCTCCAAGACCAGATCTCCAATGAATTATTCTAAATCTCAGCCTGGAATGGAAAATGGCGTAGTAATAACTTTTAAGAACATGAGCACTGCAAGACCTTCTCAGGTTGTACAAAGCATAACATGTTCTAGATAGTTCGTTACAGATATTATCGATATGGGTAATCCATCTAAGATCCTCATCAATGGTGACACCAAGAAGTCTGGAAGTCCTGCTCAATTTCACCTCATTCCCACCCAAAGAAAAACTATTCACATTACATCCATGCCGGTTGCGGAACAAAATACATTTGGTTTTTTTGGTGTTAACAACCAAACCATTGGCACAAAGCCATTCACACAATCTTTCATAAAGACAATTAGCACTCTCAAACAAATCAGCCAAATTACTAGATCGAATTATTATATTAATGTCATCAGCATATAGTACGACATCAGAGGCCATCCCGAGAAATGAAGGAAGGTCGTTGATATAAATTAAGAAAAGAGTGGGTCCAAGGACTGACCCCTGTGGAATCCCCCTACACAAAACTCTGGTATCAGACGAAAGCTGATCAATCACCACCGTCTGTCTGCGATTTAACAGGCAACTCTCAAACCAACAGTAAGCCTCACCCCTAATACCAGAATTTTGTAATTTGTTGAGCAGAACATTGTGATCGACTGCATCAAAAGCTTTCGATAGGTCGACAAACTTTGCAAGGCAAGAGGTACCAGCATCAATGTCGCGAAAGATTGAATTAACAAACCCATACAAAACCGTATCAATAGATCGGCCCGGCAGGAATCCATGTTGGCAAGCCGTGAAGAGATTATTCACTTTGAAGTATGAAATGTTCATTTCATTTATAAGCATTTCGTATACCTTAGAAAACACAGACAAAATACTGATGGGTCGATAATTTTCCATGCAATTTGGATCGCCCATTTTATAAATTGGGACAATGTGTGCTATTTTTAATGAGGACGGAATAACCCCTCTTTCAAATGAGTAATTTACTAAGTAAACCAAAGGTCCTGCAATTATCTGAGAAACCCTCTTAATTATAAATGCTGGAACAGAATCATTTCCAACAGTTGTAGAATTACTCAACTTATTAATAACTCTTAGAACATCATTGTCGACAACAGGCCGTATAAAGAAGCTGCTGTCAGTTTGTCGAAAACGAGTATGAGTGTTTCCATTAGTGAGTTGTCAATAAACTTATCATTAAAAGCATTACAAAGTTTGTGTAACTTATTAATAGCTGGTAGAACCCTTTCGTTATTAAAATTGTAATAAATTTCTTATTCTTGGAAACCAACTGATATGCGAATTTTCTAGAATGAAAAGTTTCTGCGATAGTTCCTAGGCTACAGAAGAAAGATTAACTTTAGATTCGTAATCTTAAATATAGATTTCTCAGATCCAGGCATACTTACAAAAATCTGACAAAAACCAATATATCAGATTTCTTAAGCAGATCGAGCGTCTTTACATTTACTCTGTTGAACTGATATAATATTCCATTTTCTTTAAATAAATAACGCAAATAACAACGTTATTATTGTTTCTTTTTATTAATATTTTCTGTTACATCGCACCATATATCTTATACTTTCGAAATTTTTGAACTTAAAACAATGAATGCCATTTTGTGACAGTATATGTTTGTATTATTTCCCTATTCCTACACTCTTTTTCTCTAGTTGATGTACATTCAATATTCAGAATTCCCTGTGTATTTGATGTGGATATCCATTTGCAATATTACCGTACAATGTAAATGTAACTTAATAATATTCTTTAATTAATGTGCTCAAGGACAATAATACACTCACAACTGTACTTTAAAGCACTCATCTTATGTAATTAATACAGAATAAATTAGATCATTTTCTTAGATTAGACAAATTACGAATATCTGTAACGATCTTGCGGAGCATCTAGAAATAGCATTCTAATATTTACGTCATTTGCTTGCCAATTTAATGTACCCTTGTAACCATCAAAGCGTAATTTTAAGTTCATTATTCCCTTTCTTGTCAACAATATACTAAAATACATATTATTATACAACTGTAAGTGTAGAATATATTGGATATATTGTCAATATACACGATATCTACGTCATTACGCATTCCATATATTTAACACCTACATATGTATGTATATGTTCCCAAGATTTAAACAATACGTTTATTGATAATAATATACCTACTCATAAAATAAAACACTTCATGATCGGGGATCATCAAAGCAGATTGCTGTTGTTATTCAACTAATTTCAAAGGTAACAATTAGATATCTGGCACAATATCTGTAATTCCTCCATTGAAGATTATATTCGCCTTGGTGTTAATGCATTCCTAGTATCATTTACATATAGGGGTTAACGCAGGAAATTACTCGGTTGTCATGTTTGTATTATATTTTCGAATATTATACATGTGAGCTTACAATTTAGCCGTCTAAGTGGGTATTAGGATTCTTTTTCTTTGTAAATATTCATTCTTAAATTAAAATATATGCGTAGTATAAGACAGCTAACATTTAAAAGTATATTGATAAATTATTCATAGTATGTATGTATATATACAGGATGAGTCATCTTCGCGGGGAAGCAGATAGTGACTTTATGAGAAAAGATATTTTGAAGCGGATTTTGCCTGTGATAGCCACTTATTAGAAGCACCTTTTCAAGTAATTTAGTATTATAAGTGTTTCATGACTTGGTAGCCAATCATAGTTACAGTTTTACTTTCTTATACGTAGTATAAGGAAGTATTGTGATGATGAAAATTTTCGACCTCGAGATTTTTGCAGATGTCCACGTTTTGAGGTCCCCTGATACCGAAAAAGTGGTTTTTAAAAAATGTCTGTGTGCCTGTCCGTCTGTGACCACGATAGCGGTCAAACCGCTGGATATATCAATTCTAAATTTTGTATTTAAGTGTATAATCTCCCTCTTGATAATTGATTAGATTTTCAGCAAATTCGGCCGACCGGAAGTAGTAGTTTACTTCAGTGAAAAACTCGAATTTTGCCAATATTTCGTCAACTACTAAGTTTAGACAAATTTATAAAGAATTCATATGTACTTAGAATTAAATTTTAGAAGAATTTTATTAAAAAAATTTTTCGAAATTCCTACCGGAAGTAGGTTTTTACTCTTATCGAAAATCGGTTTCTTGCAAATATGTCGTAAATTATGCATTCTATATATATATTTATGAAGAGTACAAAAGTATTTAAAGTTGGATTTGGAATATTTTTTATATAGATGAAATTTCAAAATTCGGACCGGAAGTAACACTTTCATACGTATAAGAAAGTCGTGTGGTGGCCACACCTCATTTTTTTTTAAATGGAAAACCATTAATATAATTACACTTTTGTATTTCTCGTATAATTCTTAGTCAAAAAGTATATGATAGTACAGGCCCATTTTTCTGAAAACTTTAATGTTTTTGTAAAATTATATATCTCGAAAAAGACGTATTAGATGGACACAAATTTTGGTAGCATTGTTCATAATAAAAGGTCCAAATACAAACATATTTAATTTATTTGCAATTACTAACTGAATTTGTAAAAAACTGGATCAAAGTTATATCAGACATTTTTGTCTAATAAAAACATTACAAAATAGGAAGACTCCGGCAAGAGATAATATAAGGAGGAGTTGCTGAGGTATGGGGAGAGTACCTAATAAAAGAGCATGTAAAGCTGTTCAATAACATTCTAAAAAGTGGAAAAGTGCCATTAGAATGGAAAACCAGCATCACAATCCCAGTATTCAAAAAAGGAAACAAAAACAAGACGGAAAACTTTAGGGGAATCACACTATTGAATGCGGCACAAAAACAGTTGACTAAAGTGATATTAGAGAAAAGTAAAATACAATTAACTATAAATGAGGAACAGCAAGGTTTTCATAGAAATAGATCCACTGACGACACCATATTTATTGTCTGGTTGAAAAAGCGACCGAGTTTAACAATCCAGCCTTTTTGTGCTTTGTCGAATTACAAAAGGCATTTGATCGAGTTAGATAGACTGTGCGATGTGGTAAAAATATTACAGGAGAAAAACGTGCCAAGACAGTTAATAACTATAATAGAGAACTCAAACACAGGAACGAAAACAAAAATTCAAACAGGGATGGACTTAAGTGGAGACATAAGAAGTAACACTGGTATCCGGCAAGGGGACTCTCTGAGCCCGATGCTCTTCAATCTTATAATGAATAAGATCATAGACAGTGTGATGAATATGAAAGGGTACAAGATGGGAGTAAAGAACTTGACGATTTTATGTTATGCTGACGATGCAGTGCTGATCGCAGATTCCGAAGATAATTTACCGAGACTTCTACACCAATTTACAAACACGGCTCAAGAATATAACATGCTAGTATCCACGGAGAAAACTAAATTGCTGATTGTCTCAAAAGAACCTATAAGATGCAAATTAATATTAAATAATAAAACAATGGAGCAAATAATGTCCTTCAAGTATCTTGGTGTAGAAATATCAAGTGAACGAAACAACTACTGGGAAACCAAACAACATATTATGAAGGCAGCAAAAATATCCGGATGCTTGAGGGATGTAACATGGAGGAACAAATATCTCATGACGGAAAGTAAAGCAAAAATATACAAGATCATGATAAGACTGATCATGACATATGCAGCAGAAGCTAGAGCTGACACAAGCAGAACGAAGCAACTGATGAGCACCACTGAGATGAATACCTTGAGAACTATAACGGGAAAAACCAGGAGAGATAGAGTTAGGAATGAAGCGATAAGAGAGGAATGTAAGGTTGAAGATGTTGTTAGGTTCGTGAGGCGGAGAAGAAGGCAATGGATTGAGCACGTTCAGAGAGCCGGGGAGGACAGATTGATAAAAATAGCAAAAGACCAGAGACCTGCAGGAAAAAGAGAACTCGGTAGACCATTGAAACGATGGAGGGAGAGCTGGATTTCCACTTCGAATGAAACACCATAAAGCAAGAATGCGTGAAGAAAAAGAGGTTACGACCTAAATAAAAGAAGAGGAAGAAGAACTTCCTGTATATTCGTTAATTTTTGAATTGTTTGCTAAATTTCGCACCAAAAACATGTAAGAAGTTATTATTTTAAAAGTGATCATTAGTGATCTATTATCGTTTTACTTCCTTATACGTATTGTGATGACGAAAATTTTCGACCTCAAGATTTTTGCAGACGTCTACGTTTTGAAGGCCTCTCATATGGTAAAAATGGTTTTTAAAAAATCTCTCTCTTACTCTCTGACCACGATAGCGGTCAATGGGATATAAATATTAATTCCAAATTAAGTATTTACAAGTGTGATCTCCCTCTTGAGATCTGATTAGATTTTCAGTAAAATCGGCAAACCGGAAGTAGTAGTTTACTTCAGTGAAAAAATCGGATTTTGCCAATATTTCGTCAATTACTAATTTTAAACAAATTTATAAAGAAATCAAATGTACTCAGAATTAAGTTGAGAAAAATTGTATCACAATTTTTTTCGAAATTTCTACAAAAAATAGCTCAAAAATCAGTTTTTTGCGAATATCTAGCAATTCATACTTTCTAGACAGGTACGAGTATAAAAGTATTTAAAACATTATTTTCAAAACCTTTTGTATACACAAAATTCCAAAATTCGCACCGGAAGTAACACTTTTACTTTTATCGAATAGCGATTCTTTGCAAATATATTATAATATACAGGGTGTTCCTAAATATCATGTACATAAGGAAGGGGGTAACTATTTGGTTTATTTTGTGCCTAAAATTTCATATAAACATAGGTCTGCAAACGCTTCGTTACCAATATGCAGGGTGTTGAAATTTCAAGAATTTTTCACTTTTTACTGTATAGCTCCTGCAGTTTTTGAGATATTTTGTTCAAATTCGGAAGGTAGGTTACGCTATAAGGGCTGCATCATTAGCCATGCCAAATGATTATGTAAATCTACAGGGTAATAATTTTTTCGGGGTCATGCCCTCTTTTCTCACCCTGAACTGTTTTGCGATGCGCCACTGCTAGATTCTAAAATACGGAATAAATTTTCTGTCTTGTTTAGAAACTTTTTGATCTCTTATATTTTTTTCTTATCTCTGACCGTTATCGAGAAAAAAAATAGAAAACAATTTTCTGTAATTCGCCAGAGAAAATTAATTTTTTTAAAATGGTTTAGCAGGCTCTGGCTTTATTCAGATAATCACTTGAGTTTATTAATTTGACAATTGACATTAGAAATCGTAAAAAAACTGCAGGAGCTATACAGTAAAAAGTGAAAAATTCTTGAAATTTCAACACCCTGCATATTGGTAACGAAGCGTTTGCAGACCTATGTTTATATGAAATTTTAGGCACAAAATAAACCAAATAGTTACCCCCTTCCTTATGTACATGATATTTAGGAACACCCTGTATATATCAAGAGTATAAAAGTATTTAGAGCTAGATATGCAATATTTTTGGTATACATAAAATTTCAAAATTCGGACTGGAAGTAAAACTTTTACTCTTAGCGAGTAGCAGTTTTTTTCCCGAATATATAGCAAAGTAAGCATTCTATAGAAATGTATTAAGAAAATAGAAGTACTTAGAATAGGATTTTGAATATTTTTTTATATAAGAAAGTCGTGTGGTGGCCACAACTCATTATTTTGATATAATTTTGCCAATTTTATGTTTCTTATTTTATACGGTATTTTTGTACTGAAGGACTATAAAGAAATTAGTTATTACCCCATGGAGTTCACCAGCAGCCTCACCCTGGCAGAAGATATACCAGTACAGATGCCTTTAGAATAGTAACGGATATTTTCATTACTACTGGTAGTACTGCTAATTCAAAACCAAGGAAACCTAAATATGTGGTAAATGATGAAAATCAATTCTTATGGCAACAACAGAAAATCCACACGTCAGTACCTATGAAGTAAGTCGTTAGCTGGATATTAGTCTAACCATCGTTGCAAGGACCTTCAAATAAAATAAATATGATGCGTAATGATAGAATATTGAGTTCCGCGCCAATCATTTTAAAGCTAGAAGAGTTTTCTGCCAATGGACAACAACTAAAATGAATGTCCGGGCAATTCTCTTTGATAGTGTGTTATTTGCTGATGAAGCTGGTTTCCATAGTAACGGAATAGTTTAAATTTTCATTACTATTCATGAAAACCTTTACTTCACTAATAAATAGATCATCAACATAGGTGGAGCATAAATGTATGGGACGGCATTCTTGGTGACTGGATTTTTTGCAAATATGTCGTAAATTATGCATTCTATGTATATTTATGAAGAGTACAAAAGTATTTAGAGTTGGATTTGGAATATTTTTTTAAAATTTCAAAATTCGGACCGGAAGTAACACTTTCATACGTATAAGAAAGTCGTGTGGTGGCCACACCTCATTTTTATATATCTTTTTACTTTCTTATACGTAGTATAAGGAAGTATTGTGATGATGAAAATTTTCGACCTCGAGATTTTTGCAGATGTCCACGTTTTGAAGTCCCCTGATACCAAAAAAGTGGTTTTTAAAAAATGGCTCTCTCTCTCTCTCTGTGTGTGTCTGTCTGTCTCTGTGTGTGTGACCACGATAGCGGTCAAACCGCTACAGATATCAATTCCAAATTTTGTATTTACGAATATAATCTCCCTCTTGAGAACTGATGAGATTTTGAGCAAACTCAGCAGAGCGGAAGTAGTAGTTTACTTCAGTGAAAAAATCGAATTTTGCAAATATTTCGTCAATTACTAAGTTTATACAAATTTATAAATAATTCATATGTACTTAAAATTTAAATTGTGAACAATTTTATTAAAAAGGTTTTTCGAAATTCCTGCCGGAAGTAGGTCTTTTACTCTTATCGAAAATCAGTTTCTTGCAAATATTTTGCAAATCATGCTTTTTAGACAGGTACGCTACGAATATAAAAGTATTTAATTTTTTGCATTTTTTGCAAATATGTCGTAAATTATGCATTCTATGTATATTTATGAAGATATTTTTTGTATAAATAAAATTTCAAAATTTGGACCGGAAGTAACACTTTCATACGTATAAGAAAGTCGTGTGGTGGCCACACCTCATTTTTATTATGAACAAGGCTATCAAAAATTGTGTCCATCTAATCGTCCACGTAATTTTTCAGAAAATGGTAATAAGTCGAAAACCTTAAATTTTATGCTTATACTATCATCACTTTTTGAATAAGAATTGTACGGGGAATTCAAACGTGTAATAATATACATAGTGTTCCATTTAAGAATCTAATACTATGGTCAATCACCAAGGTATGGAACACTCTGTATAATACAAAATAATTTTAAAAGGTGTTCCTACTGGCTATCATAGTAAAAAACTGCCTCGAAATATCTTTTCTCAGAAAGGAAGATTGTGACGTGGAGATGACTCACTCTGTACATGTATGTTTTTCTTTATATGCAATTATAGTTTTTTTCACTCAAGTATATATACACGAAGAATTTCGTGTATGAATGCACATCTACCCTAAGCTACAGTTGCCCGATTAGTAGTTGTACTACGGAGGGCAACATTACTTTGCGATGTCGCGCTTGTGTAACAGATGCCGCTGGGAATCTCTAATGGCATTTGATACCTAAGTGGACTATATCAGGTAATCTAATTTTTTAAGGCATTGTGTACCCCACCTACCTTATCAGAATCGTACACTCCTACCTCCAACGTAGATCCTTCTCCATCAAAATCAAAAATTCTTATTCTTCCACCAGAATCCTCACAGCTGGGGTACCTCAAGACTCCGCAGTATCCCCGCATTTATACGAAATTTTCCCCGCAGACATCCCTAAATCCAACAAATCACTATTAGCAACCTACGCAGACGACACTGCTATCCTATCCTTCTCCATCAATCCTAATATAGCCATCCAAAACTTACAAGAAGCAGTAAATAAAATCATCACTTGGTGCCACACTTGGCGAATCGCAATTAATGGCGATTCAGACGAAAAGTTAAACCCATAAAAGGAAACATCTACATCAACAATTTCGAAATCCCATGGATGCCTAGTGTCAAATATCTGGGAGTCACCCTAGACAGACGTTTAACTAACTCACGACACATAAAACAGACCTGCCTAAAAGCCAAGAAAGCTCGAGGAGTATTATGGCCACTACTGAGCGCCGCAAGCTCTCTATCAACAAAAATGAAACTAAGAATATACACTCAAATACCGGACCTATGATTACCTACGCAGCCCCAACCAATATCAAACAAATCCAAATCTACCAAAATATTTCGCTAAGGATGGCTTTCTGTGCACCCTGGTACGTGAAAAACACACAAACCCACAAGGATGCAAATTTAGACGACATAGAAACATTCATAAAAAATCTCACAAAAGATTTCTATTAAAAAATGGAGTCCCACGTAAACCTCTCCTTCTCAGCAACGCTCAACTATGACTCGCAGAATTACCTGCCCATCAAGCGACCTAGGCTCGCAACTCTGTAAATGAATCCTCTGTAAGAGCACATACTCTCAAACCGTAATCAAGATCAACCACATTAAGATTATAAAGTAAAAGGCCAAAGGCCAGACTGGAATCAATCAATAAAGAAGAAGAAGAAGAAGTAAGGCATTGTGAACAACACGTTCGTGCACTGATGAGACCAATGTAAGGTCGAAACAGCTGTCTGCGCGTTGTTGTTTGCAATGCCAGCTTAGGGTAGATGTGCATTCATACATTTATTCATATACGAAATTCTTCGTGTATGTATACTTGAGTGATTTAATAGTGCGAGAGCGCTTTTTATTCATTCTTTAAGTTTAATCGGTTTCAAAACTTCAAATCTTCGACGTAATTTATAAATAGGAGTTGACAGCAAATGTAAATTGTATATCACAGTTATGAACATTTAATTATTCTACTTAATCAGTTCCAGAACTTTATTGTTAAAACATGCTCGATTGAGAAATTACTGACTATCGTTTCCTGCTTACAACTGAAGACGTAATTACGTCATATGAGTATGATTGACCGTATTTCTGGTTCACCTATTTATTGCAGTTTTATTGATGAATAGAATGCATTTTATTTTATGTTGCCAATTGCAACGAGCACGTACACGTACATACATACACGTTTTCAATAAAACTCCATTGCAAGGCCGAGCTTTCACGAAATTTATTTTGAGCTTGTAAAACTCCTCTTAATGCATCCACTTTAATAACGAAATTGTATCACGCTAGGGAGAAAACGTTGGAGGAATAGGTAAACTGTTGCTAGGAGAAGGCAAAAATAAAAATCAAGGAATCCGATACCCGGTCGGTGGTGGTGTAATAGAATTATTGAGAGTAAAAAACATTAACCTGCCACTAGTTCGGAGATGTTGAATTGCATCCAGTTATGAAATTAGAAAGGTTGTTCGTTTTCCGGTTTATTACGTTCTAACTTTTAAATTACATTTAAACCGTGCTGGTTAATATTTGAAATTACATAAACCGCTTAAAAGTAAAGCGCTCTCACCAGGAAGCAGCAGCGTGCATTTTTATTGCAAAAGCTTGAATATAAATAATCTAACTAGGTGCACAGGAATTTTGTTATTGCGAATAGCAGCTTCTATTTAATTAAATATTTTATATAAACTGTAGTAGAGTAGTAATTTATTTCTTTAATCTGCAAGTAGTGAAGTTCGCCTACCTGATTTATTTAACTTACATTAAAACAGTCCTTAATTTTCCATGTCTTCTTCTTCAACTTCTTACACGATTTCAATTACCTCAATGGTTTGAATTTTTCGGTTTTTTAGGGTGCATCAGTGTGCACCTATCTAAATCATTGTACATACATGTAGAAAATTGCTTTTGTAACGTATTTAATAAGTTTGCCGGATATTATTCATAAAGAATGCTATTTTCTTGAAATCTGTTTAACTTATAAAGTTCCGAGATTATTTATCCTTACATTTTCTATAATAAGTCAGTAACAAACTGTTACTGTGACAAGTTAGTCACAGTGAAAAGAAATAGCTGTTTTTTTCACTGTCTATATTCACTAAAACTACTGAAAGGGGTCATTTTCGCGAGTCGCAAGTCCAGGAAAGACTTATTGCATGTAACTTTGCGCCCTTCCTACAGTAACCGACTTGGCGTTCACGTGAATGGGCGGGTTTATAGATTATTTGATTGCAATTAATAAAATTTTTATCGCAATCATAATAATAACTGACATTTTGGCAATGTAAATAAAGCAAATGGCTAGCACACAAGCGTGCAGAAAATTTGCGTACTCTTCAAAAACCAAGCAATCAAGTTTTCGAGTTTTTGTTCTTTGTAAGTGTGAATTTTGACATTATATTTGCTAATAGGTTCCAAACTGTCAGTCAAACTGTTAAAGTTTTATTTGTTAAAGCAAGTCTTTGAAACTGACAAATAAAAAGTCATGATTAGAGCAACAATACATCGAAAAATAGGTGTAGGTACATGATTTTTCTGCACACCACCGTTCCTAATCGCGGATTAAATTAATCCATCTCGTTGTTCAACATATAGACATTTAATTGCGATTAAATACATTTAATCACAACAACAGTCCCATATGAACGCATATTTTCGAAGACTGGACAAATTATTTATGATCGACGAAGTCATCTTGCTTTACAGAAAGTTAAAAAAAACATGATTTCTTTTTTGCATGTAAATAGTGAACACTTTTTTTTATTGTAATTTGGTAATGTTGTTTTAATATATTTTAGTTAGGAGTATTATTTCTGCAAGCTGTTTTTTTATTGTTTGTTTTATATAAGAAATAATTAACTTTTGTTTTGCTTAATAAAATATTATCAACTTATCTTGTAGTTCTCGTTATATTAAAATAATTGATAATAGTATATTATGCAGTGAGCATTTAATGATAGCTGTTAAGACACGAGAATGAAAATTACAATACGAGCCGAAGGCGAGTATTGTAATGAATACGAGTGTCTTAATAGCCATTAAATGCGAGTTGCATACACTATTTTTCTACGACCACATAATAAAACATTATTTTTTGAACATTCCATTTCATAAATTGAGCGTAAAATTTTTCGTATGTTTTTGCGAATTTAGCTGGTAATAAATTGTTCGTGGCTACTAAGGATTATTCCATAATTTCTGTTGGACTCAAATTTTTCATTTCACTGCCATTATCCCTCATTTTTACCGTTTATATTTTCAAAAAAGGACAAATTTTAACTACTTACTTGTAAATTGCAGAGAACTGTCACATTTAATTAATTTTTATATCTGTCAGATATGCAGTCGCCATATTGAATATTGTTTGAATATTGGAATGTCGCATTCCTATTAGATATAAACTTGTATCGTAATGAAAAATCTGTATTCCTATTTGATATAAACTTGTATCATAATAAAAATCTGTATCGTAATGGACATAATTAAAGTAGAGGTTCTGCATATCTAATAATACAATTTAAGTATGGGAATAGAAAAAGTACGTATCCTAATTTAATATATACTTACGGTGCGTGATGATACGAACGCGCGACCAGTCCGCGATTGATTTTTGTGAAATATGCAACACACGAATAATTGTGACAGAGGAAAAATTTTTTCGAGTCTTCGACTAATATTAATACACCTAAACTGTTCTGCTCCAGCTACAGAACACACCAACTGATCCATCTCAAACTGCTACTTTAAAGCTGGTGTAACTGTTACTAACGGTAACTGAGCAATAGCAGTAACAAAGTAGCAGAATAGTCGCTGCAGCGTGTGATTCGTACTTGCACCAAATCCCTCCTCGAAATGCAATTCCCGATCGGCATGCAGGATATTTTGTTTACAAAGTCATGAAATAAACTTCCAATGTTGCTCTTTTGAAGCAAAAGAAAAAATAAATTTGTTCAATCTATTCTAGTTTCTTTTTCATTCACCTTCAAAGTTAGGGATGTTTCCCTGCCCCACACTGTATTTTGGTTAAATAAGACTTATTCAGCACTTGCGCCTCTCTATCGTATGACCGTACATCGTGAATTATTTTGCTCTGTTCTTTGTCATTAACACCTGGTATATATGACACCCATTATTTCTTCTTGGAATAATTCTTGTCCCTTCATGCAACCTTCTGTCTTCTGCCAAATTGGTCTTTCTCCGTTGTTGTTTGTTTCCTCATGAATTGTATATTTCTCTGCTTTCAATCCTAGGTAAGTTCCCCCCTCCCATTAATTCTCTTAAACTCCCAACTCTTCCCTTGTATTTCTTGTCAAGCATAAAATCATTTCTGTTTTTCCTTAGTTTGTCTTCATCTCCATAGTATAGCGTGCACCCTTCCTTATCAATTTGTCCTTCGCCTTTCTATCTTAATTCTTGATGAGCAAGAATTTTGATTTTACACCGTTTCATTCTTTAGCAACTTGATTCATTTTCCTACTGGCAAAATTGCCTTAATGTTCCACGTTCCTAATTCTATTCTCTTGTCGTTTGTAGTTTATTTGCCTGTTGTGTTACCAACTGATCATTTCGGGTTTTGTATTTTGTTAGTTTTGTGAAACCTCATGCGTATTTACTTCTTCCCTGGTATATTTTCTATTGCTTATCAAAATTTGTTGATAACCTGCTTTTCGCTTTGTTACCTTTTTCATTTTCTTTTTAAGCCATTTGTCTTATTTTGTTGTCCCAATTTCTAGTTTTCTCTATATTTAATTCGGCTTATTAAGAATATAATATTACAATAAATTCCTTTTGGAAACTCGAATCGAATCCAATGCTTGTAGGGTTGCATCTTCCTCAAATAGGAGCAAGGCCATTAAGTTGTTATAAAATCTAGTGTTGGAACTTGGATACGATTGTGCTTTTAATTTTGATACTGACCATAATAGATTGGCTAAGGTGAATGATGCATCATTGATATATTATTAATCTCTAATATATTTCAGTCAGTTTATTTTGATTATATTTGTGTGTCTGTGACCACGATAGCGGTCAAACGGCTAAAGCCACCAAATCTGAATTTTATATTTCGTGCATAATCTCCCTCTTGAGATCTGCTTAAATTTTCAGTTAATTCGATAGACTGAAAGTAGTAGTTTACTTCAGTGAAAAACTAGAATTTTACCAACATTTCGTCAACTACTATGTTTACAAATTTATAAAAAATTCAAGTGTACTCAAAAGTGAATTTGAGAAAAATCTCATCCAAAAAAGTTTTTCTAAATCTTACCGGAAAGTCTTTTACTTTTATCGAAAATCAGTCTTTTACGAATATCTCTCAAGTCGTGCTTTCTGGGCAAGTATATTATGAATACAAAAGCATTTAAAACTTGATTTTCAATATTTTTTGTATAAAAGATTTTCCAAATTCCAACCGGAAGTAAGAACACTTTTACTCTTATCGAGTAGCAATTTTTTGCAAATATCTCTCAAAGTATGCATTCTATGGAGATTTTTTAAGAGATTTGAAATAATTTATGTATAAAAGAAATTCCAAATTTGGATCTAAAGTAATACAGTTCATTTTCTAAAGAACATAAAAGTATTTACAGCTTAATTTGGAACAACTTTTGTGTAATTTGAAACGCACATACGTATAAGAGAGTTGGGTAGTGTCCACACATCATTTTTTTGAGACGATTTTTTATTAATTTTCTCTTGAATTAATAATTTCTATATCACTAATTTTATTTTCATTCAATTTTAATTATTATATAAACAAACAAATTAAATTTTTTAAAGGAATATCACAAACTTAATAATGCGTATCTACCATTACTCCTTAGTAGGAAGTTCATTGAAGCATTCACTTGAACGATAAAATCCCAATGCATTATTTCTCCAATAATTCAATAAGTTTTATGATTGTTTTAGTCAAGGCGACGTGCCGGAAAACTTTAGCGCCGCTGCCTCTGCTGTGAACAACAGATATCGCTATTGTTTTTGGTAGTCCGGGTGCATTCACCTTCCTCAAGATGACATCTCCGGGTCAACATTCCGGTATAACAAACTCGGAGACAGATTCGGAGTCTGGATTTCCACGTACAAGGAGTGGGGGCGGACAGTAAAAACTCGACAAACGGATACTTCACTACTACATTGGTTTTCGCAGAAGATTTTCACGACAAACGAAATCTTCTCGAATTCATTGCGAAGATTTTTAGGGGGACTTTCATATACGTTTATTGAGGATAAGTTTATTTCATTTCCCTTTTTGGTCCCATAGATTGCAACTGTTTACTTCTCGAATTAAATTTTGTAAATAAATGGACGGACAACAGGGTATTCTGAAGTTGTTTGAATAGGGAGCCGGAGATGTGTACCTAAGTTAATATTGTATTTTGTCGGTTTAATATAAGAATGCCCAGGGCCCTTTATCTTAAGTTGACGTCAAAATGTCACTATTTACTGCTGAGTCATTTTATCTTGTATTACAATTTACATTAGGCGTTTATAAAATCAAGTTATTTTTAAATATTTTCTTTTTACGTCATGGCATGCAGATGACAAACTTTCCCTTTTGCAACGAATCTTCTAAGGGGGGGTTTTACTTGTTCGGCGTATGCCTCAAAATGGTCAATTTCAACGAAAAAAATAGCAAAAATTTAGGAATTTGAAAAAGTTGCCGCTACATGAGGAGAAATTCCTCTTTTATTATTATTAAAGACGACTGTAGAGCAATAAAATCCTAAGACTTTCCCTTTACTACCTATGAGCAAACGCTTCACAAATTTTCTAGCTTTTAGATATATCTTGTCTACATTCTTAGCTATTTAACATTTCTATTTATTTTACCGTTCTTTTCTGTCATTGGTCAACACGCTAATCGTTCACCCTCTAGTCTTTCAGGTTTTTTTCTTTTTAAAAAGATCCAGCTTCTTTATGAGCACTCTCAGTGCACTATCATTACTCTGTGACCTCACTACCATTTCATACAACTTTTTACGCCATTTTCTATGTGATATTCTCCATCTAGTGTTCGCTAGTCTTTCAACTCAGATCGGCGTTCGTCTATATAGATGAATCTGTCAAGATTCACACACGAAAAGGATAAATCATATCGTTCGACACGTTTTACATTTACTTTGTAACACTAAATTTTGAACCGGCCGTAAGTTATTATTTCTCTGTTTTCAAACAATTTTTGATCTTCTTGATTTTGGTTGTTGTGGTCATTCAATTCTTATTAAAATAGTCTGTGATAAAACTCAAGTAATTCAAGACACTTCAGAAAATGAGAAATGATTATCCGAAATACCGGGTGACCCAAGTTCTACCACTACCGCCAAAATGGATCTTATTTATAAAGAAATATAAATCAAATTTTGTGTAAAGTTAGATTACATACATAACAAACAAAAATCTGCAAATTGTTTAAAATGTGTCAGTGGCCGCCAAAAAAATTAAACATTAACAAAAATTTCATTAAATACTGTGATTTACATATATACATTTATACGTAAAACGTATATGCATATATGCATGTGTTTGAGATACACACATACATTAAGTGCCATTGCCGAAAACCGAACGCACAGACACCGGTGTTTCGACCTTTGATGTCTCGTCAGTGCACGTGGAGACTGTCGACAATGGCTTTAAGACTTAAAACGCTGCTTATGTCATTTTTGCGTGTTAAATGCAGTCAGAGTATCACAGCGACATCTAACACCCAAAAGATGACACAGAAAAAGCGATGGATTCTGACGGCATGTTCTGCTATACAGAGGCCTGTATGTTAATAGTGTATCCCGTATAATAGAGCCTTATGTGGCGTCACCAATCAAAACGAAAATGAAAAGTGTAAACACATGGATGTTAAAACTAACATCAAGCAGTAAATAAATACTGTGACGTACATATATACATTTATACGTAACACGCAAAAATGACATAAGCAGCGTTTTAAGTCTTAAAGCCATTGTCGACAGTCTCCACGTACACTGACGAGACCTCAAAGGTCGAAACACCGGTGCCTGTGCGTTCGATTGTCGGCAATGTCACTTAATGTATGTGTATCTCAAACACATGCATATATGTATATACGTTTTACGTATAAATGTATATATGTAAGTCACAGTATTTATTTACTGCTTGATGTTAGTTTTAACATCCAAGTGTACACACTTTTCATTTTCGTAAAAATTTCATTTTCGAAAGCTACTTTCTTTCACTATTATGATGTAGATACTTTTTGAAACATATTTAATCTAAATTAAAACCAAAAATTTAGTTTAGTTTTCCTTAAATTTGAAGTTTGGTGGAAAGCATTTAAATTCTATTTATAATTTACAATCGGCACGTAGTAGAATTTTGTTAGTCGAATTATATTTTGGTCCATTGGCTGTAAAAGTGGTGTGACATTAGGGGAGAGAATTATTATTAGTATATGTTCATTCTCACTTTTTAAATTACCTTTATTTGGGTATTATTATTATTATTACAATTATTAAGTAAAGCTTTCGTCGGGTTATCCTTTAGAAGTCTTTTAACATTTAAGTAAAAATTTGACTAAGTTTATAGGAAGTAAAAAATTAAACGTAACTAAGGGTCAAACGAATAATGAAATCAGAGTATCAAAATGCTAGAAATTATCCGAGCTGGTTTTGAAATGTTCATAGTACACAGGCCATTTGAAAATTTTACATGAACTTAGGTCACACCTTTACCATTAACCAATGACTTTACTTTATGAGACCTAGTAAATTTTATTCGCTGCTTTACTGTTTTTCGACCAGCAGCACGTCTTTTTCTACCGAGACAAATGTTTTGTCTGGGAACAATTTCCATTTCAGAGTCCTGTCTCATCGGCATTGTACTGTTGCTCCAATGTAATACCAAATTATTTTAGTTTTATTTTTTAACTGAATTTAAATGGATCCACGAGTTCTGGTTGAGAAGACAATTTTCATTAGAAATATTCAAAGTGCGAATTTCAAACAGCCTGTTAAAGCGACCAAGATTACACAAGTATTTAGAGATGGATTTGCAATGTTTTTTGTATACATGAAATTTCAAAATTCGGACCGGATGTAATACTAGGATTTTGAATAATTTTTGTATAAAAAAATTCTAAAAATTCTGTAATTTGAAACGTTCATACGTATAAGACAGTCGGCCACCACACGACTTTATTTATTTGGTCAAGCAACCATCTATACAATATTTTTTCCATTTTCGGAATGCGGAACTCTTTAAATCCTGTCTTTTGCATGGTTTGTATCTATCGCAGCTGTAGAAATTGTTTTCTTTTTGTTTTATTTTATAAACTGTAGATTTTGTGTATTAAATTCTAGATTCAGGCGACTTTTCATGAAGAGTAAGGCACTAGGTTTTTTTATGCTACATTTTATTGATAAATACCGAAATTACTATGAAAACACAAATAACAACTATACTAACAACGAACTGTTTACTTAGAGTGAATTTACGAAATGAAATACATAAAACTTATATGATTGAAGAAGTACTGATGTATATCAGGGATTTACACTTTAGGCCGTGTTTTTGTTGATGTGAGAGCCTTATTATACAGAGCCACTCCAGTAGCGAACGCGCTGGGGAATGACGCCCGAGTTGGCCACAGATGTGGCGCAACCAAAGCCACACCAGAGGCCAGGTCTAGCTTCCATGTTGCTTTGTCATGATTTCATTTCTTTTTTAGTATTGAAAATATCTTCGTCAAGTGAAGAAGATGAATTTTGCTTACCGAAAAGAATGAAAAGTAGACATAATAGGATTTTAGGAGTGCATCCCTTATTATTAGGAAGGCCTTCATACTCTGTATGATGATTTAAAAGAAAACAACAATAAGTTTGGTTTGGTTTTGGGTACCACCGTATGTCAAAACGATTGTTTGATGAACTTTTAGAAAACATAATAATAATAATAATAATAATAATAATAATAATAATAATAATATTTTATTCGTTGTAATTACCATTACAAGAAAGTCAGTAAATTAATTAAAAATGCACAGTTAGTTGTATATGTCAATAAAACAAACAATAACAACAAAACAATAATGTGTATATAATGCATTAATGTATTTAAAAGTCATTAATGTTCTAGGTCACACTTTAAGAACTCTTCTATTGAATAAAAACTGTGATAGCTTAAAATTTCCTCCACTTTTTTTATGAATAATTTGTCCCTCTCTTCAATATGGTTCTTGATTTTGTTATACAGTTTGGGCCCCCAATAGTCTACGTAGCGTTGTGTCGTTTGCAGGCGGTGATATGGGATTTGGAACTCTTTTCTGTGGCGGGTTTCGTAGTTATGATGCCCTCCATTCAATATATACTTTTCTTGGTTTTTCTAACGTATTTTATACATGTAAGTATAAATAGGCAAGGCAAGGTCAGTATTCTTTCTTGCTTGAAATGTCCCTTACAACCATCCGTGTATTTCAGATTACAAAGAGCTCTAATCGCTTTTTTTTTGCAAGCAGAAGATTCTTATTGCTACAGGTGATGTGCCCCAAAACAAAATTCCGTAGCTTATCCTACTGTGGAAGTTCGCAAAATAGGCAGATTTTGCAGCGGCATGGGTAGCAATAGTCTTCAGTCTTCTTATAGTATATATAGCTATCGTTAGCGAGTTAGCTAATTCTGATATGTGCATGTCCCAAGTGAGTTTATTGTCAATCGTGGGCCCCAGATATCGAATGGCGTGGGATGACTGTTCATTTCTTGCTGAGAAACAGAGATGCTGTGTTTTCTCTTCATTTAATTTTAGTTCATTATCTTGGAACCATTTTGTGATTTCTTCCATTACCCGTTTGCTCTCTTTTCCAATTTTGTCAATTGACTTTCCAGTTACTATGTAGGATGTATCATCAGCATAGAGACAGCTTTGTTTAGGTGTTATTTTTTTTGGAAGATCATTAACGTACATCACAAATAAAATTGGTCCCAATATCGATCCTTGTGGTACCCCATTATGAATTGGTCTGGTATTTGATATTTCTCCATTTAAGTCCACTCTCTGGCATCTTCCCCTCAAATAAGAGGCAAGTAGATCATGTTCCGTACCTCTAATACCATAATAAGTATAGTTTCTGTAGTAGAATTTGGTGATTTACCATATCGAAAGCCTTACTGAGGTCACAACATGTCAGTTCACATCGTTCTTTATTGTCGTAGGCGTCAATTACAGTCTCCATCACCTCCAGTATTCCAGTCACTGTGGATTTGTTTTTCCTGTATCCATGCTGTTCAATAGATATATAGTTTTTTCTTTCTAAGTATTCTAGTAGACGGTCTACTATCAACCGCTCTAAAATTTTGGAAATTGCAGGCAGAATAATGATGGGCCTGTAATTGCTGCCATCATTCGGATCTCCCTCTTTATGAATTGCAACCGCTCTTCCTACTTTCAGTTGTTCTGGAAAGATACCTTCGCGGACACACTTATTGAAAACTGTTGTCAGAATAGGTGTTATTTCAGTTTCTACCTCTTTAATGATATTTGTTGTAACGTCATACACATCCCTGGTTTGTTTGTTTTTCACATTTCTTATTACCTTCGATACTTCTATTTCTGTAATAGTTTTAAAATAGAACGAACATCTATTATCTAGTCTCATATTTTCTAGGTACTTCTGTATTTGTGTATGTGATTCCGTGCTTATTAGGATCTGTTTTCCAATGCCCGTTAAATAGTTATTAACTTCGTTTGCAGAGAGTTTTGTATCTGATTTTCCTTTATTTCTAGTTTTGTTTGTTTCCCTGTTGATGACCGTCCATATAGCTTTTTGTTTGTTACATGCTTCATTTATATATATTTGATTTGCATTTTGTTTTGCTTTATTTATTTGATCATAGACGAAGACATCAGAAAATCCTACACAAACTACAAGAACGCCATTTCAGCAACGAAGAGATTGGCACTTACTTTTTAGGTTTAGAAGAGTCCCAAATTGCTGGTTCTAACTCAGTGTAAGAGATAACATCTTCTACATTCAGTTTTCAAGAAGCACGATAATCCGTTGAGGAATATTATTAATTTTCGGCATTTTGATCAGATTTATGACCTACAACCAGCTCAAACAACGTCAAAGGCATGCGTCAAGAGTCAAGCCAAGGCTAGTGTCGGAACTGTGGCGCTATGCAGTGGTTCAGTACATTAAGCTTCATAACAAACAATGGTCCGCTTCTAAAGTTATAGTCGCACAGGTGCACCATAAGAAGCGAGGGTAGACGTCTGGTGTGGGCAGCTAGGGTTTTATTACGACTTAACAAGATCATTTACTTCCGATGCTCTAGAATATATGTTTTTACAAATATTGGCACGTGGAATAGTCAAAGCTTTAATATCTTCCAGTACACTCGAAAGCATCGAGTAGTAATTACTGCCGCATAATTTTCGAAATCCAAGAAGTCATCTATACAAAATTCAAATAAACACTTAACAATAGAATTGAACCCGATTTAACTTTACCTTTTGAACTATTTACTTACATTGCTAACTTACTATAAAAGTTAGCAATGAAAGTAAAATTGTTATTCCTGAAACTACCCAACAACTTAATTTTCAGCAACAATTTTTTAATTTTATTTCTTTCTATTTATTTATTATATTTTTTTAATATTAATAATATTATTAATATTAATTATTTGAAAGTTTATGAAAGAAACACTGGGTTTGTCATTATTTAACCTCTTAAGAAAAATTCAGAAATCTTGAGTTTATAATTCTACTACTAGAAAGCGTTACTTAAGGAACGATATTTTGAGATTAGCAGAATCAGTTTCAACAATATAAATCGAAATTATGGCTATATAGGGTGTTTCGAAATTGCACGTCACTATTGTAGGTACTTCTTCTCTAATATAAAATAAACAAAAAAGTCCATATAAACATATGTCTCAAATTAATTTATTACTAAGATATTGCAGCATAAAGATATTTATTTAACAATAGAACATCCAAAAGAACTGTTTAAAGTGGCCACCGTTTTGTTGAATGCAGCATTCAGCACGACAAATTCATGCTTCTTTGGCACTTCGTATGGCATCAGGACGATTCTTGATAGTTGCTGAGGCTTCCATGATGCGATTACTAAACACCGATCTAACGGCGTTAGATCGGGCGATCGGGAGTCATCAGAGTTTAGTAATCGCATGGTGGAAGCCTCAGCAACTATCAAGAATCGTTCTGATGCTATACGAAGTGTCAAGGAAGCATGAATTTGTTGTGCTGAATGCTGCATTCAACAAAACTGTGGCCACTTTAAACAGTTCTTTTGGATGTTGTATTGTTAAATAAATATCTTTATGCTCCAATATCTTAGTAATAAATTAATTTGAGACATATGTTTATATGGACTTTTTTGTTTATTTTATGCTAGAGAATAAGTACCTACAATAGTGCCGTGCAATTACGAAACACCCGATATAATAGATCGTAGCGATAGCAAGATCTATTTGACCATGTGAATACCTATTTTGTTTTTTCATAAAAGTATTGGCAAGAAGAATGTTGCACATGTAGATAAACAAAAAGATTCTGTTCCATGTTTTTTAATTCTGAAGTTACAATTTTGAGTTAATTTTTATAATTAATATGCTATAATATAATACTTTTTAGAGAATTTTTGATATATGTTTGACGTACGTAGTGTAAATAGTTACAGTATGACAGTTTTTCGTATTCCGTGAAAATTCGACAACGAATTGAAAGTGTGTAAATGTGAATTAAGGCTGGGAATTTTCCAAATTTCAGTATTCAAATATTTATTTTGATAAATATTAAATATTCGAATTATTTGTTTTTTTTTTTTGGTATATAACATTCCAAAAATATATATCGACTTCATCGGCACAATCTACTTGTTCATTGGGAAGCAAAATATCCAAAGCGGTTTTTTTTGCTTGATTCATCTTACTTTCATAAATTCAGCTGGTGACTCTCCTTCGTTTTCCTAGATCTCTTTTAGGTGACTTTTTTTTAAGCAGGGATTCAAAAAATCTTTCCATCTTTTTAAACCTTCGATCTATAAATGTACTAATATCAAATATTTTAATTGATGAAGCACTGGTACCCGAAACATTACTAGAAAAGACTCTTGTGGACCCTCATTGAAATTCCCGTTGCAAAACAGATTTTATTTCTTTTACGTCTTCTGGTTCATCCTTATCAACCTTTGAAATGAAATTCTCCATCAAGGATTGCAAATTGGGCGTCACCACTGAAGTCATTGGTTGATATTCTGATAACAACAAAATTGTAGCCAATTGAAAGGATTCCAATATTTTAGCAATAGTGTCAATGATCGTTCATTCATCTTCAGAATTGCCTTCGCTACAACACACAAATAAAATGGTTGTTTTCCTTTTTGCCGCTTGGGCAGTAAAATTTTGGGATGTTATGAAGTATATTAATATGAATTATAAATTTTATTACTTGACCATGCTAAAGTATCAGAATATCCAATTGTCCCAATTCCTATGATCTCAGTTCTCTGACGTCAGATGGTGTTTGTGATAATATTCATGAACTTCGAAAAAAAAATCGAGCTCTAAATACAGTAAATATTTTTGCGCTCTTGATAAGTCTGTAGAGAATGCATAGTTTGGGATATATTTACAAAAGAAACTTCCTGCACAAATTTCGAAAAATTTTTTATACAAAAATTATTCAAATCTCCCTTTAAACACGTTCGTACTTTAAATTAGTTTAGTATGTGCTATATAAAACGTATGACTTCCGAGATAAGAGTAAAAGGCCTACTTCCGGTAGAAATTTCGAAAAATGCTTTTTATAAAAATTTGGAAACCTATAGAAATCTCATGGTCAAAAATGTTCATCCAACGATACTGGTAATACAAATATGTTAAAATTGGAACTTAATTACAAGTATTCGAATAATTTTGTTTTGAATATTCGAATATTTGAAATATTCGTATTCGATTTTCGGCCTTAAACTGAATATCGTAGTTGACATTGCTTTTCATAGATTATGTAATAATCCATGCATATATTGGCCAAATAATGTCCCTACAGTATTAATAAAGTTTACAAAATCGATAGAATTGTGTCGCCCTGTTATCATCACGACAGTGAATGCAGTAAAATCATAATCAGTGCCCATATACAAGCGAAGGGTCATAATTCGACAGATGTTAATTATAAGAATCGATAACGATAATCTGTGTAGAGTACACAATATACATAATTACAACAATTGCAAATATGTTCAACATAATATCAAAATGTTTTTAAGTAGGAGAGAAAAGGGAGCGAATATACAGAGTGAACAAAATTCGACGTGTGTTATTAGTTAGTCACGTGGTGTACAGTTGATTCCAACATATTGTTTCATGAAATCATGGTTCCGCAACAAGTTTACGAATTATACATTGCTATATAGCAATAATTAAATGAACTAGCATAATTACGGTCAGAGCAAGGTAGGTGTCGAGAATATTCAAAATCGACAAAAACGTGATCGTGATTAAAAAAGTTTAAAAGTTTTGATAATGCTGTAATTGTATTTTTGCACGCGTTGTCATACAACTTTTCACCAAGAATTGCTGTTTTATCTCTGTCAGAACCAGAGATACTAATTATCAAAAACTGCAAAATTAACAATATTTCTATAGGGCATATTTTAGTACCGGAAACTTAATTTGTGTTTGTTATTATCTGAGCCAGGTATCTTGGTTGATTTAAAAGTAATTATTACAGGTCAACGTGATTACTTTAAGGATTCAAATGACATAATTACTTTCTAAGAAGCTGTTTTTATTTCAAAGTAATATCGGCTGCGTATAAACAGTAATGTATAATGAAATTTTTAATGAGAGTTAACGTGTATTGCTAAAACTTGCTAGTCCGTGAATTTTTCATGAAATGAAAGATTATAGTGTAGATTATGAAAAAAGTTATTATTTTACAGTCGAATTTTTAATGGGGATGAAACTTGGGTTCATCATTATGAACTTAAGCTCAAGTAAGACATCACCCAACACACCACCGCACAAGAAATTTAAGGTGCCACAGTTGGCCAAAAAGTTCATGTCGACTGTTTTTGGAATTCAGAAGGAATCCTGTTAATTGATTAGAAAGATGAAGGCGTTTGTACTACTGAAGTCTAGTTCGCTTCAATTCTGGAGTGGTTCCCGTCTACAAGAGTCGTGTTGCGCTGGCTGTCCTGCAAAAGTGGCCTTCGATATTTTGAATCACCCATTTTACAGTTCAGACCTAACTCCTAACGATTTTTACCTAACTCCTAACGATTTTTATCTGTTCCCCAAAATGAAAAAAGAGCTGCGTAGGAAGAAATTTACAAACGACGAAGAAGTAAAGGACGCAGTTTCGCCGTGTTTTTTAAACAAAGATAAATCATTTTTTATAAAGGCATACACAAGCTAAGTGAAACATCTGAAAAATGTATTAGGGTTACAAGTGAATACAGTTAAATGGAAAAATAATTTTGTATTTTTATTTCCGCTAAATTAAAAATCATTAGGATTAGAAAAGAAACTATACATCGACCATTGACTCAAAATGTCAAAGATGAAGAAGCGACATTCGTGCGAGTTCAAATATGATTGCAGAAAACCTGCGTCTGAGATTAATTAATTTCCTATGAATTTTGCTTGAGAAACCAGAGCTGAAGATTTGCCCTGTTCTACTTATAAAAAATTCTTATCAATTACAGAAAATATTCCAATCTAAAGAAACTTACGCAGTATGTAGTAGAAAACAAAATATTTTGTTTTATTTCCTACTACCGTGAGTTTCAAAGAGAATTCCACCTAAAAGTCCATAAACTTTTCGTGTAAATTATGATCTTCAGCAATTCTTGAAATGCGTATATAGATTAAATAGTATAAAGGTTATCCACCTGTCACTGTCAAATTTATCACGGAGCGATATGGTGATGATACTAACACGGTATAGAGGTATAAAAAACAGTAGTTTCAATAAACGGTAAAATTGTGTGACAAATTTTTACGAACGCTATTGTAAAAAAATATTGATCCTACTATTCTACGACGAGATACAACTACCCATACTCCGAGTTTAATAGGATGTAAAGGAACTTCGATGCGATTGTTTGAATTTTTTATAGACCATGTTTTGTAATTTTGTTTATTTATAATCCCGCTTAAATGAAATCATGCTTCATCAGTGAAAAAACTCATATCTAGAATTTCCTCATTATTTAAACTTTCTTGAATATATTTTGAATAATTAAGCCTACTAGCGTGATCTCTAGGTAAGATCTGATGAACCACTTTGTATGTATACATATGCAAGCGACGCCTTAAAAATTCTATGAACGGTACTAGAAGATACGTTCGTTTGTAGTGAAAACCATGGTACAAGGAAACAAGGTATGCTCTTCCCAAAAACTCGACCACGCCGCGCAGGTTGAATGCGCGTCATAGTTGAAACAGGCGCCATTTATGTTTATGTTTGTGTTTACGTTGTGCGTAATGTTTTTTTTGTGATTTGTCCGGATTGATATATGCTTTTTTATTATTTAATACAAACATTATTGTTATATTTATAGTCGAAGGTTTTTATTTTAGTGTAGGACATTCTTTTAGTTCGTATTTATTAAGTTTTTTAGTGCATTTCGAAAGAAGTGATTTGTTCGAACCCTAACGTATATTAGATTGAAAACTATTAATAGTAGAGTGCTCGGGTAAAATTATTTTCACTTCCGTGGGGGTTTCGGTGTTACAAGATGAAATTTTCAGGAATCAAAGTTATCGCCCTTATAAATCAAAATTTCGAAGTTGTCAAAAATCGGAATGTGCAAAAGGGCACAATATGCGAAATTTGAGTTACATACACAGAAAAAAAGTAGAAAAAATTACAAAACTTTTCGTGTAAAAAAAGTGTTAAAGTTTGTAGCGCGTCTATTTTTAACTATTTTTTGAAATGTACGGAGTACATTTACGGTCCACTAAGAGGAATAACTTTAAATTGGAATATCTCGAAACGAACCGCTGAAAAACTTACGAAAATTGACCAACTTTTCTGTTTACATACTATTATCTCGGAAAGTAAGGACTAAATCAAAAAAGTTATTCTTTAGAAAATTTGACCGCATCATTTGACAATGTAACGGTGTGCGTTTTATAATTTTCTGATGCACATTAATGTAATTATGCCGCAATCACATTTTTGATGATTAACGTTCGAACACCCTTGCTCGCGTCCCCACTCTTAGGCAGCATTGTCTATCTCACAATTCACCGTAGCTCCATCGCACTCCCTCTCGTTGATGATTTGTTTATTTGAAGTTAAATGTGTAGTTTGCACACTTGTGATTCCATTCTTTCCGAAGAACGAGTAATTTGAGTGTTTGTATTGACTTGTGGGTATAAGGAAGATAATAATTACTGTAAAGTTTTATCAGCGGAATACTTCTCTCATCAAAAATAGGTATGAAAACGCAAATGTAAATTTATTTTAATTTAATTTCTAACTTAAAAAAATCGAACAGATTATGGATAGTACCGATACTACAAGTTCAGGCAGCGAGCTTGATTCTGTATTAAAGTTTGAAGTTAAACAAGGTCCCGCTTGCATACTTTGCAACAAAATAGGCTGTACAACAAATTTAACAGAAAAAACGTCGGTTACATTTATTAAAGCTGTTAAATTACGAGAAATGATAACAAAAATATCTGATGAACATATTCAAAAAATAGTGCACGACATAAAACAATCAAATTGGCAAAATTTACAGTGCCACAAAACATGTTATGCAAGCTATACTAGCAAAAAAAATATAGAAGTCTTAAAATGTAAGGCACAAAGACAGCAGCAATATGATGAAATTGGTATTCAACCACCTCCCCCTGTCGGAAGATCGTTAAGAAAAGATGTTTTTTACATTAGCAAATGTGTATTCTGCCAAAAACGCTTAATTGGAAAACGTTTGTCGCAGGTTATGTCAAAAAATATTGAAGATAAAATTCGGTATATAGCAAACAAGAAGTTACACTTATTAAAAAGAATCGGTAACAACGATTTGATTGCGATGGAGGTTAAGTACCATATAGGGTGTTTAGTTGGCGGAATGCGAGACGTAGAGAAAATATTGTCACCGAAATCAAGCACGGAGGAAAGCCACCAAGGAACCAAAAAAGAAAAAGATGAGGCTTTAACTTTAGTGCAACATGAAATACAAAATGGAATTGAAAAAGGAAAAGGATTTGCTGTAACATCTATTTTCAAAAGATACTTAGCATTAGGTGGAAATAGATCAAAACGACTGATATTAGAAGAAATTAGAAATCATTTCGGTTCCAAACTAGAAATAGTAAAGCCTAAAAAAGTAAACGAATCATCAGTAGTTATACCATCAGTCCCAAAATCTGATACTGTCCACAGTTTTATTGAAGCTGTTTCTACTTCAACAGCAACTAGTTCATCTTTATTCATAGGCGCGTCAGAATTATCTTAAATGCACAAAATATGCACGGATATTGGGAAGGAAATAGACAACATACCAGATCATTTAGATTATCGGGATTTAAGTGTTGATTCTTACCAAAAATATATACCTCAGAGCCTTGCTTGGATCATTGGTTTATTAATTTCAGCTGATGGAAAGGAAAACAACACAGGAGTTATAAACATCTGTCAAGACATCATTTACAATCGATTTAAAGGGAAAAGGTTAACACCCAAACACATCGGACTAGGCATTATGGTGCATCAAGAAACAAGATCAAAAAAAATTATTGAAGCACTCCACACATGTGGACATTCCGCCTCTTATAAAGATGTATTAAGATTGAGAAATACTATTGCACAGGAAGAAATAACTAGGTACTTTTGCAACGATAATTGTTACATTCCCAAGCAACTTGTTCCCAATAGATTGGTACAATTCGCAGCAGATAATATTGATATATTAGAAGAAACGTTAGACAAAGCAGCGACTTTTCACGCAACACAAATGATAGCATTTCAAAAAGGACCGCCTAGCTTAGAAACAGAACCATGTTCCGGAGCAAAAATTTTACCATACAAGAGCAAGCTTGAGATTCCTGAAAACTTTCACTTACTACGAAAAATTAATTACAATAAGTCACAAAAAGTAACACCCCTAATAAATAACAAAAATATGCTTTGTGAATACGAGAAAAAAAATTTCATCTCTTCCTATAATTTAGCATGGATTTTTTGTATAACATCAATCAGCCGTGATATTTCTAAAAATTTAGTAACAATACCACAGTGGTCTGGATTTAGTAGACTGATTCATCAGGATGATACCTATGTCACAACCTACGGTTACCTTCCTCTTTTGCCCTATGTTGCATCTGAATATGACACTGTGTGGACAACAATGAAACGATGTAATGATATAGCAGCTAAATTAAATAATGAGTATACAATTATCACGTTTGATCAAGCTATATACCATAAAGCGAAAGAAATTCAGTGGCTAAAACCCGTTGAATGTTCAAACTTCATTATACGATTGGGGGGGTTTCATATAATGATGAACTTTTTAAAAGCTATTGGCCAACATATGGACAATTCCGGCCTAAGCGATGTATGGCTGGAGTCTAACGTTTATGGAGATGCTACTGTTATCGGGATAATGCATGGTAAAAAGTGGAATAAAGCAATTAGGGCTCACAAATTAACTTATGAGAGTTTGTTAAGGATATTACTGCCAATGTTTGAAACATGGCTGATGGAATGTAAAAGTGACAATATTCACGTTGTCAATATGAGTAGATTAATGGCAAGTATTATCTTTAAAATAATGACGAAGCAAGGAATCATTAACATTTTTTTTGAACTGGTTAACAATGTCGGTGAATTATCTGAGGCATTTAGGGAGTTTATGGAAAGCCAGCCTCCCACTTTCCAATTTTGGTACACTTACATGGAAATGGTGGAAGTTCTGTTAGAGTTCATGTATAGTGAAAGAACAGGCCGGTGGGATTTACACTTGCAAAGTTTTAGAAAAATGTTGCCCTGGTTATTTGCTTATGACCACAGCAATTATGCTAGATGGGGTTCTGTGTATCTATGTGACATGCTACATTTAAAAAATAAAGCTCCGACAGTGTATCAGGAATTCTGCGAAGGAAATTTTGTAGTAAAACGCTTGAATGGTGGGTTCAATAGAATTTCTATCGATCAGGCCCTGGAACATGTGAACAAAGCTTCAAAAGATGCGGGGGGAATTGTTGGGCTAACGAAAAATAGTACTAGGCTCGACGAATGGTACTTGAGCTTCAATGAAATTGGACGAATGACAGAAACTTTTACTGTTTCCTTGAAATTAGATAGCTGTATTTCTAGTCAAAATATCGAAACTGGAAAGCAACGAATAATAGTAGATGAACAAACTGCATTAAAGTTAGTCGACCAATTTCTGAAATTTGGTGTATTTAATGACACTTCAGATGCCTTAATCTCTATTTCAACAAAAGAAGTCTATCCCACAACTTTACAATCCTTCCGACTGAATGCAAAGCAAACCGGAGAAACTGCACTTAAATCTTTCTCTGAAAATATGGACACGTTAGGATTTTACAAACCATTAAAAAAACAAAATGTTTCGGCCAAATTACCTACCAGTAGTAGAGAAACTAAATCTTCTCAGAAAACGCAAGCATTGGAAGGACAACAATTTCTGCAAAAAAATCTAGCAGTTAAAGAAATGGGTAGAACTGTAGACTACAATCTAATCTTTCGACATGAACTAACTACATTCCCTATGTCTTTAACAGTGAATGGACAATTGGCTACACCGTCTAATAAAAGTGCTTTAGGAGGGATTATTGAAAAATTCACCAAACCTGAGAATATTCTTCCTGATAGCAAAGACGCCAAAGTGTGTTTCATTATTGACGGTATGGCTATGGTGCAACGTATAGGTAAACCAGCCAAATGTAACACATTCGGAGAATATGCCGGGATTTTTGCTAACAGAATATTTAATAATAAATTCGGAGCACAAAGAATAGATCTGGTATTTGATCATTACAAAGAACACTCCATAAAGGGAATAACACGACTTAAACGAGGACAAAAAAGTACTATAAGCAAGATTATAGAGAACGAAGATACGCCCTTACCGCAGCGCTGGAATCTATTCATACATTCGGCATTTAACAAAAAACGATTGACCAATTTCTTATCCGAAAATTTAACAAGTTACTTCACAGAAAAACCTGTTGAATTTGCTACTAGTGGAGGATTCAACTGTGTGACAGATTACAGAACCAACTTTCAAGTAAATGCTCCTGAACTACTAACATCAGATCATGAAGAAGCAGATACACGAATTTTATTACACATTCTCTCCGCAAAGAGATCAGGTTACTCGAGGTGCATTGTTGATTGCAACGATACTGATGTCTTAGTGTTGTTGTTGCACTTTAGACAACATCTCACTCCAGAAGTATGGATAAAGACAGGGAAAGGTGATTCTGTGCGATACATTCCCGTTCATGAAATAAATCTACCCGAAAACTTGATTAAAAACCTACCATCGTTTCACGCCCTCACAGGGTGTGATATCACAAGTCAATTTACGGGAATGGGCAAAAAGACTTGTTGGAAAACATATCTGGAATATAGCGACTATTTAAACGGAGTCGGTGTAAAAGAATTTTCTGATGAAATGTTTGCTAAAGTGCAGAGTTTTGTCATGAAATTATACTCCAAAAGAACAGATATACAATGTATACATACATTAAGGGGAGTTATGGCAGCTTCAACACCAGTATCCAAATTACCACCAACTGAAGATGCTTTGAAACAGCATTGTTTACGGTCGTATTTCCAAGCACTTGTGTGGGAAAATTCTTTGACACCTCTGCCGACAATTCCAAATTTTGAAAACGCTGAGGTCATTCCAGTTTTAACGACTCTTTCACCGATTCCAACTCAGTTAACAGCTCTGTCATCATGTGGATGCAAGAAAGGTAAATGTGAAATCATTTTGCAGATTAGCCAATTTCTAACACATTTTTTTTTTTTAGACTGTGTTACCAAAATTTGTAAATGCAGGACGGGCAAGGTGGGTTGTATCGCTTCATGCAAATTCTTGCAAAAATCCTTGGACTGTTTCAAAAACATCAATGGCTGCCAGCGAAATCGAATCGGAAAGCTCCGATGATGAATAATTTTTTATTTTTTTCTTATTTTATATTATTAGAGTAGGGACTACAAATTAATTTTACATTTTATACATTAAAACAGTATGAAATAAAAGTACGCATTTAACTTCAAATAAACAAATCATCAACGAGAGGGAGTGCGATGGAGCTACGGTGAATTGTGAGATAGACAACGCTGCCTAAGAGTGGGGACGCGAGCAAGGGTGTTCCAACGTTAATAATCAAAAATGTGATTGCGGCATAATCAATTGCATAATTACATTAATGTGAATCAGAAAATTATAAAACGCACACCGTTACATTGTCAAATGATGCGGTCAAATTTTCTAAAGAATAACTTTTTTTGATTTAGTCCTTACTTTCCGAGATAATAGTATGTAAACAGAAAAGTTGGTCAATTTTCGTAAGTTTTTTCAGCGGTTCGTTTCGAGATATTCCAATTTAAAGTTATTCCTCTTAGTGGACCGTAAATGTACTCCGTACATTTCAAAAAATAGTTAAAAATAGACGCGCTACAAACTTTAACACTTTTTTTTACATGAAAATTTTTGTAATTTTTTCTACTTTTTTTCTGTGTGTGTAACTCAAATTTCGCATATTGTGCCCTTTTGCACATTCCGATTTTTGACAACTTCGAAATTTTGATTTATAAGGTCGATAACTTTGATTCCTGCAAATTTCATCTTGTAACACCGAAACCCCCACAGAAGTCATTTTTAAACGATTTTCGCAGCACTGAGCTCTCTACTATAATGAAAAATTAAGTTTAACACGTTTGAAAATGAAAACAAGAAAAAAACATTTTTGAAGCTAGTAAAAAACTGTATTTTAGTCCTTCTAAATTCACCCTTATTTTCCAAATAATTTTTTTGTTTGTTTATTATACCCTACAGATAAAATGATTCAAATCTAAGTATAAGCATAAGGAAACATTTTCACATATTATTATTATATTGTAGATGATATGAAGAACTTATAATAATATTATATTTGTTTTTTACGTAAACTGTAATTACTGTAAAAACCTTTTTGTTGAAGAATTTACACACTCCAAGTAAAATTAGTTTTTATTTGAATTGTATTATGTATTAAAAATTAAAAATAATTAAGCCCTCTAGTTAAAGATTAATAATTTATTTTTAAATAAATTTATTTTTCTAGAGCATAATTAAAAAGGTGTTTTATTTAAAAAAAATAATATACAAATTTATATAATTTATAATCAATTTTATTACCATCCTTACACCCCAGCAGCCTTCAATTTATTTGTCAACTAACTAACATTATGCTCTCTATATATTTCTTACTTTTAAGATTATTCCTACCATTATTTTTTACATTACAAAATTTCTATTTCTGTTAAAAAGGACTTTACTGAAATAGTGGCTTTATTAAACTGGTAGTACTAGAGGTCGAATGCGCGTCATCCAGAGATGCGCAAGAGCATATCTTGTTTCCTTGTACCATGGTGAAAACGACGAACTGTTGTAGGTGGGTTTTTCTACGTGGTCAACAATATTTTGCTGTGTACGTGTTCTACCTGAACTTTTGTCTTTTAACACAAATCCTGTAGCCCGAAACTTCTCCACGGCTAGGCGAATGTGATGATATAACGCGGTATTATCCACAACTCTATTAGTCAAGGCGCGCACCAAGGTGGCGTGGATTTTGAATGGCAAGTGATATAGGTGTGGCACGAATGTGGCGTGACTATGGAATGGTGGTTTAAAGCGCACCGAAGGGGCAGCCACGCCATTCCGCTATTGTGATTATGCAGTCGTAATGTCGTCATCAGAGGGTGACGATGCTTTCGCATTTGTTCAAATCGCTAACTTCAGTGGTAATTGTAATAATCGTACAAAAGTGCACTCGGTTCATCCACTGTGGCAAAAAATATAAAGTACGGAATTCATAATGTTTACCGCAATGATTTAAACTTGGACGACAAAAGAGTATAAACTTTTTATCACATGAAAAAGACCACTTTTTGCAGATAACTTGAAGAAGTGGGCCCTAAAATACAGAAGAAACGAAACACACGAAGTAAACATATAGCATAAAATAATTCCCATTTAAAAAGTCCTTTGCTTGCACTCATAGATCATTCTCATATAATACATTTACTGCAATTCATATAGAAGGTAGCTCATGTGGCATGTGTATCTGCTGTGAAAATAACTCTTCAGCAAGATTGAACTCGTCTCCTCTCTGGATAGTGGTTACATGTCGTAGATGAACGACTTGACGTGTTGTCTACTGCAGTTAGAGCATTACTACTTGTGGACGCCGCAAAAGAGTGAATTGCGTTATATCAGTTGTAATCTCAAGATTTGCCCAGTGAAGGTCAAAATTCTTATTTTAAAATATCGTTTCTGTCTGTCTATCATCTCTTAACTGTGGCAGTACATTTTAAAAAGAGTGTGCATATGCGTCCTCGTATATCGAGACATTAGGCACCCTGTATAATTCTTGTCTTTTCCTTTCAAAATATTCAAAAGCCGATTTATTTACTTCATCTAAAGTAATTCGATTTTGAATTCTTTTACGTTGTTTTGTTCTGCTATCACCGAATAAATCCTGAATCACTTTCGTTTTTCTACTATTTCCGAATTGTCTTTCATTATTTTCTTGCAATGATTTGGGCTCCTTTCTTGTAGTAAAATGTGCCAGCAACGCATTCTGATCGTCTTCTTCGTTAAATAATACTTCTACATCATAATTCACTGTATTCATCTGCGTAGTCATCGTCTGAAGAGACATCCTCAGTAAATATTTGTTTCGTTGGTGGAACCAGTATATTACCTTTAGCTGGAGTGGAAAAATACTGACCGCCACACGCCATACGCCACTCGAGATACTTCAGAAAACAGTGGCTACCGAGTGGCACATTTATAACATCTCACCACTGCCACTCCATATTCAGTGATGTAAAATTACCGTAATTTATATTTTTGGTAAATTACCGTGGTAAATTACCATGGTGAATAAATTTTGGTAAAGAAAGAAAGAAATAATTTACCGCGGTAATTTACCAAAAATATAAATTACGGTAATTTTACATCATTGTCCGGACGTATCAACCCGAAAATACGACGGACAAAAGAAATAGTATACTACATCGAGATTTATTCTTGCGTAATTTAGCATTTTTTGAGTTAATTACCATGGCAATTTACTCAAAAAATGGTAAATTACGCAAGAATAAATCTTGGTAAAAAGAGCGGTAATTTACCACGGTAATTTACCAAAAATATAAATTACGGTAATTTTACATCACTGCTCTATATCGATGCGCGCTGTCGCATCTGATTTCACTCGTTTAAAAACTGCCATGTGTAACGTAGTCATCACACCACTTTCATGCCACGTACGCAGTGATGTAAAATTACCATAATTAATATTTTTAGTAAATTACCGCGCTAAATTACTGCTCTTCCGAGAATTACCATGGTAATTTACTCAAAAAATGGTAAATTACGCATGAATAAATCTTGGTAAAAAAAGAGCAGTAATTTACCATGGTAATTTACCAAAAATATAAATTACGGTAATTTTACATCACTGAATGTCATACAAACGGCTGATTCACGGGCTTTTACATCTGCTAGAAAGGGACTTCCCCAATCACCGAGTGTGCAATGTCATACGTGTACATAGATGATGTTTTACTTTGTTTGTAATTTACGGAAATTTTATGTGGTAATTTACCGTAAATGACGGAAATTAATTCGGTAATATACGGGGTAATTTACCGACTTACATCACTGCACGTACGAACCTTTTCGGTGCGCGCCTCGACTTGGGAAACTGCAAGTGAAACTGTCGCTTACAATTCGCGTAGGAATATTGCCACTCTCCATTAAGAAATTGTGCACTTTTGAAATATGCTTCAACAATAAAAATATTTTCTTGTAATGTGTACATTATTTAGTAGTACTGTTTATTAAGTAAAAAACTTATTTGTCAGAAAAATATATTGCTAGTCACAAAATGACATTAGATAAATAATCACTTATAAGTAAAAGGCAAATGGCTCATTATAATTTGCAACAACTAGTTACTCAGTATCTACTAAGATGAAGTACTTTTGGAACACGTTGTACTAATGATGATGTTGGGGAGATAAATTGATATCTTTACTAATATACCGAAAATGACACGTTTTCTTTGTCCTCTTGCAAAATATATTTTTCTAGACATACTGCTTCTGCGAAATAAGCGATTTAATTGAACTCATGACAACACTGATTTTCTCCAGATTGATGTATTGTGTTGTCTATTGTGTAAAACGCTGTTTACGTATACTCGTCTAATATATATATTTCACCAAATACGTAGTACATACACACATAACGAGGTAAAATACATTTCAGCACCAACAAAACATAAAGTCAATCAATAACCAATAAAAATACAAAGGACGTCAACGAGATCATACGCTTGTTTCATCCTATGTAAATTCTGAACTCAATCTAACTTTATCGGAGGTACTTCCTTCTTAATCGCCTACGGATTGGCATTCTAAACAGTGTCTGGCGTAATAATCTACCTCTTGATGTTACGTACATACGAGCAATTTAACCGCTTAATAGCGGAAAACATCTAAGCAAAGCGCGCGGGTTCACGTCGCGAAAGGAATAGGGCGTTGTTCGAATAATTGCACCCTCAGAGCAAGCAACAATATACAACGAACGTTACTTTCAACCCACTGTGACACTTACTGCGCCAACTCAACACTAAAGTGAACTGCATCCGTACGTATAGTTCTATTGGGGTGGGAGTGTATTTTTTCAAATAACTATGCAGCTACAACATGCTGTAGGGAAAAATAATTTAAAGGAAATCCTTTCTATTAAGGGGGTTATTCTGCAGCAAATTTGTAAGCGTTTCATATCAAATATATCGTGCAGTAACCACTGTATACAGGTTCGGTCTGTTTTTACCTTGCATACGAGCTAAAAGTCCATGTATTGAAACGACCTTTGTTGCCAATATTTATACACATGTGAGCAAGTACCGTTCGACGCTAGACGACAAGCCGATATGATCATTACGATCATAAAATTCCAATATAATGCATGTGTGCATATTGCAGGGGGTGTTATCTTCATTTTTAGGTATTATTCCCATTCGTAATATTCTTAAAAAAGTATCTTAATGTTATAAGAATTCCTTCAGATTTATTATTTTTATGATTGAATTTAATTTGGTTTCGCTGAAGGTCTACTTGTCGGCTCTCGTATGTATATCTGTTAGGTAGGTACGGTTTGGCAACTTCTTTCGTGTTATGTACGGGAAGCCGCATGCAAGATAATCGTAGGCCAAATGTGTATAATCGAGTGAAGTAAACAGTAATATTTTAAGTAAACTTGTATTAAGTACCCAAAGAAAGAAAAAATGTGTCTAGAAAAAACCGGTAAACTTTTAAAAATACTTATATTACCATGTACAGTTCTGTGCAATAAAGTGGTGTAAACGTCTTATTGCTAATTTTGACATTATTTTGTCAGTATGAAAATGGCTTATTTTTTTCTGTATTTAAAAGGTTAAATAATGCCCACAGACTAAACAACCCAGACCGGCAACTACTTGAAAAAAAAAATATCCAAGATCTTCTATCCTTGTCACACATCTGTTAACTTGGTACGAAGATGGCGCTAGCAGCATATTGGCGCGAAATTTGAAATGAGCTTGTTTTAGAATACGCTTATTAAATACGTTATTTATGTAACAAAAGAATACACAAAAGTTACTAAAACTATGGTAATAAATATTACTTACTGTAACAATTATAGGCATAGTTTGAGCACCTTATGTGTAATTTTGTGGTGATACATATTAAATATGTGATACAAAATATAAATATTAATCTTTTACTTACATGTATTATAACATCGCTCTTACGGTGACCTATTAGACACAATAAACTACTACTATATATAAGATTAAGAGAAATATAATAATCTAATAAGTGAACACTGTCAAGGAAAACATAGGGATATAATAATAATAGTTTTTATTGATACATATACTTATACAATAAACCATAATAAAATTAAATTACACAACCAATAATGAGAAGACAATAATAATACAAATCTTGTGTAATATGACAAATAAAGACAAAACTAATATGTATACACCAAAAGGATCAAATTCAGCAATAGTTCATTACTAAAATGCTGATTTTAAATTTGTGCCTTAAACTAACAGCAAATGAAATATATAACAGAAAAATATGCAGATGTAGAAAATTAATATTACAAGTCTATAGTATTTAAAATTGATATTATACAGATTGCCAAAAATATAATCAACAACAAAATTGTAATAATAATACTAATATACAAATCAAAAGGTATCAAACCTGCAAGGCAAAGAGCATGTCAAAAATGCGCTGCTTAAACAAAGGAAATGCCAATCTTATCTTAAACCTGTGCATTTTGTTAACTTCATATGTTCAATAGTGTCCAAACCCGCACGCTAAACACTTGTACACCATATTTGTATCAACATATAATTAATACGATGTACGACAAAGGATTGCAAAAAAATGTCAAACGTGTCAAATTTGAAATGTAGTTTTGAATGACATATATCCACAGCATAACAAACATTTCAATTGACGCTAGCGCCATCTCATCTCTAAGTTCAGTGAATCTGACAAAGATGGTAGAGTATTGTAATTTACGTTTGCAAAACAAGGATGAGTATTCTGGATAAAATCTAGGATTAAGTTGCCGGTCTGGATTGTTTAGTCTGTGTAATGCCTTCATTATTGACATTTGCTGTCAAAATGATTGGTTCTGAGTATCTTTTATCTTGATGATTATTTTATTTAAAATCATCTTCTGTAAAAAGATATTATCTTAACATTAAATAGAATTTATTATATTATACAATTCTTTAATATTGAACCCGAAAAATCAAATACAAATAGAAATAAATATAAAAAGAAAACAAGAAAACATTAATATTCATATTGCCATTTCCTTCAATGACTTTATAAACGATGAGGCATTGAATTAATTAATTGCCGCACGTAATTTTCATCTGCCGCTAATTCTTCCCACGTATTTTCTATAGTATCCCAAAGATGATTCACATTTACAAAACGAATATTTTGGGTATAAATTTTCTTAGTTAATAAGCCCCATATATTCTCAATGGGGTTCCGATTTGGGCTGTTAGCAGGCCACGGCAAAGTTTCGGTGTTATTATTACCAAACCATGTTCTAACAATATTAGCTGTGTGCACAGGACAGTTGTCATGTTGATACATACAATTTTGGGGATATAATTCACAAAGAGAAGGCACCATTACGTTTCCTAGAATATGGATATAGTTTTCAGTATTTAACCGACCGTCTATTTTGAAGCAAACTCCTAGCCCCTCGTAGCTGCACCAAGCCCATACATTTGCACTGAAACGTCCACTCTTTCGTACCGGATGACATTTTGTGTTCCTCTGTTAATTGTAATTTTCTAGCCGGCATAGAACTTTTCAAGTCCGATTCGTGGATTCTTCGACAAGCTGTGGATCGTGAATCAGGAAAATTTACTGCAATTTTACATTTTTAACGGTATCAAAAGGGTTTTCACTTAAATACTGTAAAAGCAGCCCATCTTCTTCTCGCGTGGATATTCGGGGACGAGCAGAACCACCTCTTCTATATAATGTTCTTTCCTCCACCCAGCGTTTCTTAATTTTTAGCACAGTAGATTTATTTATGCCAAACTGCTGTGCTACTGCTCTAATTGACCATTTATATTCTATTTTCGCTATAGTATGAGCCTTACTTATCAAATCTAAGTACGCCGGCATATTGAATATCTATATCTGTCAGTTAAATATGACAAATTGAATTGACGCTATATGACAAATTGAAAACAAAAGTCATATTTACATAATCGTCATAGATAATAGTATATTAAGTATACGCCAGTTTGTCTTTTATGGCAAATATTGCCATAAAAGACAAAGGTATTATGATGTATGTACATTTAAATGCATAATTTAAAATTTGGATATTTGATTGGAGAACTTTTGCAAGAAATATTACTTACAATACAGGGAATCCCCAACACATGTAAACCGAAATAAGTATATCGAAATAAGGAACAGGGTCAACAATAGGGTTAGAAAAATTAAGGAAGAATACTGGCAGGAATTCAGCAACGAAATGGAAACAGATATGCCTGGAGAACAAAAACGTATTTGGAAACTACTAAGGGGCATGAAACGAGAAACGAATGAAACAATACAACTCAGAACAATCACGGAAGAAAAATGGGAGAAATATTTCCGAAATCTATACGCAGACATAGAAACCACAGTGGAAGCACAAGAAGGGGACATACAAAACGATGCACCAAAAGAGTACGTGCAAATCACCGAAGAGCATGTGAGCGGTACGGTGAAGAAACTTAAGAACAGGAAAACTCCAAATCAAGACAAAATACCAAATGAACTAATAAAAAATAGAGGAACTGCCATCATCAAAGAATACACAAAACTGTTTAATATCATACTATGACATAGAAGAATACCCGAAGAATGGTAAAACAGCGTATCAATACCCGTCTTCAAAAAAGGAGATAAAACCGTTCCAGCAAATTACCGTGGAATAATTGTTGAGCACCTCGCTAAAACTCCTAAGATCATAGCGGACGAAATAACCACAACCATGCCAATAAGCGAAGAACAACAGGGATTTCGAAAAAACAGATCTACAACTAATGCACTATTCATACTCAAATAATTGATAGAAAAATTCCTAGAGTACAACACCCCTGCCTATCTCTGCTTTGTCGACCTAACAAAGGCCTTTGACAGAGTACAACTAAAAGACGTCATAACGATTCTGGAAAACGGTAATACGAAGAAAGAATACTTATTAAGAACCTAAACACAAACACAACAACCCAAATACGCACAAATCACACCCTGACGCAACATCTACGAGCTACAACAGGTAGCCGCTAAGGCGACAGTCTCAGTCCTTTGTTATTCAATACAATTATGGATGAGTTGGTGAAAGGTGTAAAGAACACGGACTCGGATATCGAAGGGGCATGAATAAAATAAATATATTGTGGTACGCTGATGATGCAGTACTTACTGCGGAATCGGAAGATGACCTCCAAGGACTGTTACAAGCGTTCAACAAGCAGGCAGGAAAACCCAATATGAAAATCTCCACAAACAAAACCAAATGCATGACCATAGCAAGGGAACCTCTGCGCTGCAAATTGGCAATAGGAGATAATATCATTGACCAAACCATGTCAATCAAATACCTTGGATGCAAAATTACAAGCGCGGATTTTCTGGGGGACGCGATGAGGAAACAAGTTAACAAAGCAGAAGCAATATCGGAGAAGAAGTATGTAATGCAAATCAAGAATATACAAAACATGAGCACGACCAGTGATGACATATGGTGCTGAGACGAGAGCGGAAACAACGGTAACAAAGAGATTACTAAGGACAATTGAAATGAAGACCTTAAGAACGATAACGGGATAACTTGTTAAACGGACGAAGTGGTCAGATTGTCGAGGAAGAGAAGAAGAGAATGGAACCACCATGTTAGCCGAATGATCCCCGACAGAATGGTCAGAATAATACGAAATAACACACCACATGGAAGAAGACCTATAGGGGACCACCAAAGCGATGGCGTGATAGCTGGCAATCAAACTCACATGAATCGCCATCGCAAAGAAACCGGAACTAAACAGACGATACGCCTATTAAAAGAAGAAGAAGGAACTTTTGTACAAAGCGTCAGGAGATAACTCAAGAATAAGTTCTAAAAAAATAATCTGCCAATAACGCAAGGAAATTGCATCAGCAACAGAATTAAGCGGTTAAGGAATGGTTTCCATGGTGCTACTAAATATGCAATTTTTTTGGAATTACCACATAGCGAAAAACTTGTACAGCTTGATATTAGGATGAACACGATAAGTTTTCATCATACTTTTGCACCAATTCTAAACTTATTGAAGAATAAATCTCAGAAATAAAAGTATCAAGTCTTTAAGGCGAGAAATGCTGAAAGCTTATTGTTAAACATGGAGAATAATACAGCGGAGTATTATAATTTCATCTTAACCAAATTCGTTGGAGCGAAAATAATCAATTTCAGCGGAAAAGACCATATCAAACTCGAGGCCAAGGCGCTTCAAAAGCATTCAACTTATATACAGCAGTCCATGGAAACGCGCAAAACATTTTATTAACAGCTTAAAAAGGGTAAGAACTTTAAAAAAATGCACTAAAAGATGTCCAGGTTTAAACAAGAAAAAAGGAAACCCATAGCACATGATAACAGTGATTATGATGACACAGAAACAGAAAATGTTGTTATATTAATAAAAGAGGAGTAAATATAAATTTTTTGGATTCCGAACGCAACGCGTTACAACATGCCACTATTGGATAATATGTAAAATACGAAACACCACGCATTGCTCAAATTTGGTAAAACGTCTTTTGTACAGCAACACGTTGGGGAAAGGAACATTAATTTATTGCTTTAGAAGAGTTGGAAGAAACCTCTGGAATTCGTGTACACGGTCTGTTTATTGATGGCAAAGTAATTTTTTTAGCTGCTTTGCCTGATGGTTTAATAGATGATGACGACATTGTTGAAATAAAATGCCCGTCAACAGTCGCATCCTCTTAACCGAAGGAAGCCATTGGAGGTAAGAAAATTAAATTGCGCAGATGTAGATTAATAACATTAAAAACTAAAGGCAATAATAATTTACATATACAAGGCCAGTAAAAATAGAAAGTATTGGTTGTGTGTAAAATGGACATCTTTCGAACTTAATGTACAAAAAATCAAGAGGACGATAATTTCTGGGATGCGAATATGCAGGAGCAATTGGAGATGCTTTCTACCTGAATTGGTTGATCCCAGGTATTCAAAGAAAATGCCAATTTGTGATTTACTTCAGTAGAAAAAATAACAGAATGTATAATACTTGTAAGAATTAATTTACAATTTAAGGGTCCTCGATAGTGGATCTGTGAATAGTTGAAAAATAGCAGATTTTTGATGCAAGATATTTTTGTTGATTTTAAATTTGGAGAAAATCTATCATCGTCAACTAATGAAGAATTTAGTAATCTACCCCGCTGAATAATCCAACTTAGAAAAAAATTATCTGATTAAAGAAAATTAATTAATATGTCAAGTTTTCTCAAAAATCCTTTGCAGCAGATTTGTTTGCTTTAGTTCATGTTAAAAATTGAATAAAAAGCTACCCTGCTCTGTCCTAATTTGTAGTTCAATTGTTCTTTACTTTGTTTTAAATGGATGTAAAATAAATTAAAATTAGGCAACCCACATTACAATAAATGTTATTCTGGTAAAAATCTTTCCCGCAGTTACAAATGTGTAAATACTTGATCATAAATGAATTTTTATTCGCTTAGATATTGAGTTATTATTTCAAATATTTGTTATATATTCCCTATGTGTAATAGGTACAAGCCTACCTAAGACCTACAAATGTCTAATACGGTACAGGTAGAACATATGCATTTTAATTTTGCGCATAAAGTCTAAATCGTAATTTGCTCGAAATAGCGTGAGCAATTAGAACTGCTACGTATTATTAAATGTGCTCTATAAAGAATTTTCAGCCAATTACTATCCTCAACACAGTAAATATTTCTAGAAAATTTGTTAATAGTATATACTTCTACTGGGTGATTTTTGTTTCTCTATTAGTAGGTATACTCTGACGCAGCCTTAATAAGAAACGGAAATTTGATAATATAGCTACATACTTAAAAGATAACTGCTTTGTTTAAATCCTTTATAACGGCCTCGTTTTAGTAAAAGAGACAAATAATTAGGCTAATAAATCCAAGTTTAATGTATTAGTCTACCATCAACAAATCCGTAAAAGAAGATTTCTCGTCTAAACAATAAAAAAGCACCCTTAAATAGTGAAAATATTTGTCGTGGAGTTTAATCTTTGTTTTTATATTTACATTAGATACTTTTATAACACTACCATACTACCTATATAGATCTTGATATATTGAACGACTGAATTAAATATGTGGAATGCTTATTACTAAAATAAATATCCAGATCAGAAAATCTTGAATGGAATTTTGTGACTGACTACCATATTATACAGACTATATATTTTAGAATTAATATAGCATTTGCTCCAGACATTTCTAAGGAGCAAATTAATTTTCTCTAAGATTATGTCAGTTTTAGGTGAATATTAAAATTAATATCGTACTACGGTAGACTTAGTGGCTAAAGTTCCACGTAAACGAAAATTCTTCCGCCGGAGCCTTGAAGAATTAGGTTACTTTTTTGCTCAACCAGGCTCGCATCGTAAACATTTTAACGAAGTAATTTCATTCACGGATTTAAGTGTTATTTTACCTATTCATTATCGCGTTGAAAATTTATGACAAAGGCTAATTGACTATAAATGGGTTTGTGTCACCCATTCCTTCTTTGCAATTTAATTAATTAGCTGTAAATGGTAATTTTATTCATTATTTTGTAAATCAAGAGTATGGAATTGAACACCGGGATATACATTTTCAGCGAGAATTTTGAATGTAGAATATGCTAAATTATCTTATTCTAACTTGCATTAATTTGTGCTTTATGATAAGCTATTGTGAAACTCATGTTGTTTACGTAGTTAACAATATAAATCATTAAACAGAGTGGGATATTAACATTTTTATTGAAATTTAGACGTTTAATTTAACATTAGAAGATGTGTATGCAATAATGAAGATACCACGCAGATTCTGTGAAGAGGCTATGTTCTGTTCAAATTTACATTAATTGATGATACATGGTTGCCTATTGGAATAGTAGTTGATGGAGTGTGAGTAGTTTTAGTCGATGTATTAGATGCATCCACTGATCTGTATAATATAAATGGATGAGCAATAGCATGTTACAAATTGTGATCAAATACGAACTGCGCACGGGGCTGACGCACATGCGCAATAACGTAAAATAAAGGGGCTAATTTGAAATGCCTAAAATCTTTGAAAAGTATGTAACAGAACATGAACATTAAAATTAAAATCTGCATATGACTCTAATGAAATACTTATTTATTAAGGGAAATTTAAAAAAATACTCAAAAAAGGAATATATTCCTTTTGAAATATTTATTGATTATATATTAAATAGAATAAAAAGAATAGAAGGATTGAAAAAATAATGCACTCACGATATTACTTTAATTATTATTGGACTAAGAACCTATTTTAAATGATTTTCGAGAACATACGAAGTGTACATATACCCTATAAAAAATATTTATGCACTCTTATGCATTGCGGCGGCCATATTGAGTTACCACTTTGGACAAATATTATTATTAAGGAGACTCTCTCCTGTTATATTCTTTCCTCGTGGGTTAAATCATATATAAATATCCATATCTTGATAGAAGTTTAATTTATTTTGTTCGACTGTTTCTGAAGAAGAGAATGGATAATTTGAGGAGTTATTGTAACTCACTTTTGTATTTGACATGTAACTCTATATGAGAAAAACACTTATTCAAATTGTTTTATAATCTTCTATATTGTATTCATAAATCAATCACCTGTCAAATGACAACTGATTAAATCTAGGTTGTCATTTAAATAAATTAAAACTGGCTACTTCCGACAAACACCAATCGCATAATAGTTATTTATGTACCAAGTCAGTAAAGTGATACTTTATCGAACGAGTCTGATTTACGAGCCAAGCGAGTGAAGCGAGCGCGGCGAGTAACAGACGAGTTCGGTAGAGGTACTTTACTGACGTGGTGCATACAAAATTTTATCGCCAACCGTGAAAATTGTTAATTTAAGAAATAAAGATATAATAACTTTTGACAGTTTATGACAGTGACAAACGATTTATGTTTAAAGTCATCAGTCATGGCTACACTGACAGATATTAGCGGCAGGTAATAGTATATTAAAATACAAGTTTCATAAGACACGATTTTTGCGCACGCGTTCAAGTTTAGAAAACGAGCGAGGCGAGTTTTCTAAAGAACAAGTGCGCAAAATGTCTTATGAAACGTGTATTTTATACTATTTTTTCTATTTCGGTTATTAAAAGTTCAAAAAAGCTTAAAATAAGAGACATGTTTTGTTCGAATATTTTAGAAATTTTGCTTTTTTTTATTATTTTTTTTTGAAAATATTTGACCAAAACACGTGTTCAGAAAAAAAAAAATCATTTTCACATTGTTGTTAAAAGTAAAAACATTAACTTTGCTGGTGCTTGTAGTCAAGAAAATTCTGCATTATTTGGTAAAGTTGCACTCGACAATACCTCGAAAAACTTTGTTTTTTCAAAGCTTACTTCCTGAAATTTTCACATACCAAAAACTTATTTTTTTTAAATGGAACATCCAGTATTCTATTGAGGCATTTTGATCCTTTTTTTATTCTCTTTCATTTTTGTTAACAATGTCTCTACCTATCTTTCGTAATTTCTGAGATAATCACTATTGGAGCAGTTACCCTGTCAAGTAAAGAACTACGAGCGCTGTTGTTCTATGCACAAAAATATTCGTTCAACCAATGGAAGGCAGGAATGGCGCTTGACTTCCTTAGTCAACTGTGAAACAAAGTAAATGTTAAATCCAACTATCTCAAAAGTAATAATTTTACAGAATGAAGAGCATCGCATTTAATTTTTTTAATTCCGGCCATGTCCAGTTGCAGAATTTTATTTTTGACTCTTGTGGCTAACATCGAAATAAAATAAAGGTTATGTTTACTGACATATTTGAAGATGTCTTTAAAAAGTTTTGAAAATCCGTCCGTAAATAGCGAAGATACTCTCCTCCATTAACATTATCATCAAAGAAATAAGGTCCAATTATGTAACTACCCACTATTCTGCCCCGCAGTTTTAATGACAAACGATTTTGAAAGTTTACATATGTGATAAGGTGGGGGGCTTTATGTGTTATAATAACGGAAATTGTGACGATGAACGAATTTACTTTAATAGAAGGTGGCCTCGTTGGTAAACAACAAAAAATTGAGAAATCCGTAGTTCCTTAATTGACCGCTAATTGCTCCTATAGTGATTATCTCAGAAATTATAAAAGATAGGTATAGGACATTGTTAACAAAAATAAAAGAGAATAAAAAAGGGAACAAAATGCCTCAATAAAATAATGGTTGTTTCATTAAAAAAAAATAAATTCTTGGTATGTGAAAATTTCAGGAAGTAGGCTTTGAAAAAACAAAGTTTTTTCAGGTATTATCGAGTGCAACTTTACCAAATGATGCAGAATTTTCTTAGCTACAAGCACCACTAAAGTTAATGTTTTTACTTTTAAAAACAATGTGAAAATGATTTTTTTCTGAACACGTGTTTTCGTCAAATATTTTAAAAAAAAAATAATAACTCAAAAACTATTGGCTCGATTTTGAAAAAGAAAAAAGGTTGAACAGAGAATTTAAAGCAGTACAAGAAAATCCAAAAATATTTAGGGTGTCATTTAAGAAATTAAGTTCAGCGCATTTCCGGTGAAAACGGAAGTGCGTCAGAGCTTAAAGTATTTTTGCAATATGCGCCACAAGCAACCATGGATCTTCCATTACTTGTTTTTTCTTTTATTTAAAACGCAAAGGAGCAATCGAAGAAGCAGTTACTAATGACTCACCCTGTATAAAGAAAGGCGATATAAATTTTAAACAGAACTACATGCCTATCTCGTTGCTTTCTACATTTTCTAAGGTTATCGAAAAAATAGATGCCTATAAGTTGCTATCATTTCTTAACAGATATAACATTTTGAATGAGAAGCAATATGAATCTAAAAAGGGGAGTTCCACAATATAACGTCAATGTAGGCTAAGAATGTTTGGTTATACTCTTGGATATGAGTAAAACATTTGATTGTGTTAATCATGAATGGTGGCTGAAGAAGTTATATCGATATGGTGTAGGGGGAATACACTTACAGTGGTTTAAGAGTTATTTGCCAAATGCACTATGTATAGGTGAGGTCGTGTCGATTACGAGAACAGCCTTCAACTTCTGGGGTTCCTCAAGGATCCGTGCTCGATCCACTTTTGTATATAGTATATGTGAATGACGTCCCCTCAGAAAGAACTTTACTATTTGCTAAGGACACAACTATCTTTATAGCCTGCAATAGGAATGATGACCGTGACCGCATTATCAAACCAAGAACTGCCGAAAGTCGAGATTCTACATTCAAATTAACACACACGGGCTTCTAAAAATAAAAGGTCATGAAATTATGCCCTAAGAAAAACAAATCAAAATTTAAATATAACATATGACATATAATACTTAAAATAATATTTAAAATTTTTAAGTAAAAGTCAATATAAGAAGAATTTGCGAATTAGCGAAATCTATTATTTTAATTTCTTAACAACGTTTAAAACCCTAACTAGACAAAAAAAAATATGAAATACACGCTTTATAAGCCACCGTCTCTTAAAAAAAACTCGTGCAAATAAATCAAATGTGATGGTACAAAATTTTGTGTATTATTTTTATGGACAAAATATGCATCTGATTGTAGTTACGTTTCTCTCTACACAGTCTGTATAATTATTTCAGAACCTCAATTTGTTAGCATATATGGAATTTGCAAATTTACTCATATTATTAATTGGATTTAAAAATATTATTACCAATGATATATCCTAATATTGTTTCAAATAAAATATGCAAACCAAAATCATAACATTTCATCTCTGACAAATAGTTGTTTTGATCGTTGCCAATTATAATGAACACGATTCGCGAAAATTTAATTCAGTGCGCATTGTTATGATTTGTGAAGATGTGCCAACAGCAGCACAAACATTACCGGTATATGTATTATAACAAACTACATTATTTGAATAAATGTATTGTTTTCATGTTTACATGCTCAACTGTTTTGCGTGTTTTCGTTTTTATTTGCAAATGCGTGTAGGTTTTAATTATTGTAAAATATTGTTGAAGACTTATTTGCTATTCGTCAACTGATGTTAATTATAAGATGAACGATAAGTGGCTACACCCTGTTTTGTTTAATTAATATATTTATTAGTGTTATTTTATTACTTGTATAAAACACATTTTGTATTCTATTAATAGCAAACAAAATATTTATACCTGCCTTTCCAAGACAGATGGCGTATAAGAATACTAGAACTAGTGATTATCAAAACATTAAAATTGAAATTTTGTATGTAATAGTAATTCGTGGTTAAGTACGATTGCAAAAGACTTATTCCAAAAATAATCACAAGCTAGTAAGGAGCAATTTGATTAGTTCTGACTTGTTTGTGATGATATGTTGGAATAAAGCCATATTATATTCATGCATGCTATGTTGGCGGCTTCTAACCCAATTAGGTATAATTTTTTTATTTTAGATAAAATATTTTATTATCATAGTTGGCTTGCTTATCATATTTTATGTAACTTCCACAGTTACTTCTGTATTCGTAATTCAAGATAAGCATGCGACTCAAGCATAAAAAATTATTATTAATAATAATAATATTATTGTATTAACATTAAAAATGAATGTATGCTTACCTAACCTTCAAATGGAACATACCAAGTCTTTTAGACAATAAAGAGCTGAAAATTGTTTATGGATGCAAATCAGTGAGAAAGAAAAACAACGACTTAATGTATCACACGTTTTCACATTAAGGCCAAAAAGTTTAAATGAAAAACGAATTTGTTCGGATAAAACTTCAGGAAAGGCAAAAATGTAAGAAATAAATGCATACGGAGAAAAAAATTGCAAAGCCAATGAAAGTTTTATTGCACTTCAGTGAGGATAGTTATACATGTTCGGATAGTACCCCAAGTCATCTAATCTTTAAATTTATTCGTAAAAATACCTATACTTATAATCTTCCTAATAAAAATATTTAAGTTAGAGTATATTTCCTTGGTTAGGTCGATTTTGCAAGAACTGGTCAACTCTCCAACGAGGTGCAGCTTGCTTTTTCATGTATTTTTTGTTTCATATTTTCCATACAAATATATTTGCGCTGACAAAATCCATCCAATCTGTTTCTGGTAATCGCAGCAGTAGAAGTCCTGAAGATGTCCCTTAACATAGTGGACGATACGTCGAGGATAGAAACAGAGACGACGAAGCGGTTTAAACCCAGAAACCAAGAAGGTGTCCATTATTCATGTTTATAAAGTTTCAATTTACAAACTATATACGGCAGATCATTCAATTAGGATAGCAGCTGCTTCGTCAGGGTGGTGTCCTACACGGTTTATAGTAGGTATGCAGCAATGACCCCTGTATTCATCAGTGATTCACTCGGCTTATGAACGGGCGTGGAATCTCGAGGAGCGACGATTTCGGCCAATCGTGAAATCTTTCCTGAAGTCAGCTTCCTACTGGTTCCTTCCGGAATTATTAACAGACAGATCAAAACGGCTTTCTCTTTCACTACCTCATCATTGGTCATCACAGCTTTATTACGTGCGGTTGCCTAACCCTAATTTCTGCCTGGTAACTGTTAATCAAGTAACTGTCGTTCAGTAGCGCTTGGCTTATATATTATGAAAGACAAGAATTAAAATGTTAATTCGGCTATTTACCGCAGGTTTCAGTTAAAACACTTTGCAACGCGAATGCCCTGAAACTGGCCTATACTAGTCACTAACTGTAAACATTCTCACGTAGTACATCTAGCGGCTTAGCACCTGCCCATCAAAAACATCCCCGCTTATTCGTACTTATTTTGTTTGAAATATTAAATTAAATTAACTATATAATCATTAATGATGCCTACACTGTAAAAAATGAGGGTAATTTTCCCCGTAAATCCCTCGAAAAACAGATCAATTTTTGCCGTTTTTAAGGTAAAATTAATTTATGGGGAAAATTGTCAGGAGTTAGTCAATTTTAGCTCTAAGTTGGGTATTTACTCCCTTTATGAAGTAAATTTACTCCAAGAAAAGTAGTATTCCCGAATGCATGGAGTATCCCTATCTATAGCAAGGAAAACTGTCTGCAAAAAGTAATATTATTTACTGATAAGTGAAAATATGTGGTATTGAAATATACAAGCGAGTCGTCTATTTCACTTTATCTAACGTAGTATGTATATTATAACTGATCTCACTCATTGAACTGAATTACATATATCGGAGGCACAAATCATAGCAAACGTTTTTTGTGCGACTAAAGAATTTGAAGTGGTATAGGTACTAATATTTTTATATCACTGGAACATATAATAAATATTATACTTAGTTGTGTGGAATATGAGTGAAGAATTGCAAGTAAACCATACCTATTACGCATGTTCTCAAAGAGAGTCGCGTTACACATTCTATAATCTATTGTATGCTCTTGCATGTTTTGTTAACTCTGCTTGTGTTGCCGATTTCTACGATAGGTGAGTATTAATAATAATGTTTATGTGAAAATGTTTTTTATTAAGAAAGTGTAGATTAGTATAAGTTACTATGTTCTGTAATGAAAAGATCAAAACAACAGTACCTGCTTTGTTCATGTGTGTACGTGATATGTTTGGAGGGTTAAGTACATTATTTTATTAGCTTATGTACAGGTATTTTACATTTTTGATATCGATGTTCCTCACGTATATATACAAAAGTCCATTGTTGATATAAAGCTGGCTTCAAAAGAAAATATATTTATTGTATGTGCTTTTGCGTTATAAATTTAGCAGCCATGTTAAGATATTCATATCTATTTCAAATAATTGTGCATGTTCTCTAAATAACACAAGAAAATAACTGCTAATTAATAGATTGATTTACATACTTATTTGTTGTAGAAATAAGATGGATAATAACTATGAATGTACTGTTTGTAATTCAAGGCTTCGAACAATATCAGATTATAACCAACATCAATACAAACATCGAAATGTACGAAAGATTCGGTATTACTGCAAATATCCCGAATGCTTTATGGAATACAGTAAATACAAACGTTTCAACCTGCACATCTACCGTACACATAGAAGTGTGTTGCCAAAAGTCAAACCACTAGCATTTTCTTGCAATGTATGTAATTTCACGGTTGATCTTTACAAATTCTTTTAGCTCATTTATACGGTCATATTAGGGATGGAAAAATAATTGAGTGTCCATTATGTAACAAAAGAGGATTATTTCAAAGTGTTAGTAGTTTTAAAACACATTTTTATCGATATAATTTTTATAAAATTAAGCGCGATGTAAGTTCAATCAATGAGGATAATGTTACAGTTACGAATAAGAACGAGCAAAATACCTAAAATCATTACTGAACAGAAAAAGGACACCGTCCAACGACAGCAACACTGCACCAAGAAAATAAAAAAGAAGAGAATGCAAAATCCGGTTGTCACAATTCGCAACCACCACTAGAAAATAACGAAGACACTGACAATGATCAGGAGAAACTAAGACATTAACAACGATGTTTTTGATTAAACCGTTATAAAATTGTTAGACAAAACTTATGCAAAGCAAAGAGACTTTCTAAACACGAATTATCATGCTCTATGTGAAATTAAAGAACAGTAGCCAATTTTATTGAGTCAGTCAGGAACTTATTGGCACTATGAAAAACTCATGAACCACAAAGCGGAAGTATTTTCTGAAGCAATGATAAGCAAAGCTTCTAAAATTTTAGAATTTGGGGAAAAAAGGAAATATATATATCATCTATTCCTAGTGATGAAGACGGAGTTTTACGATGTGTAATTAAAGTTATATGCAGATATTTTGGAGAGAATGTTAAGCTCATTAGTTGTAAAATCAATGTAAGTATGTAAATTACAACATGTAGATAGTTAAATTTAATTTTAACTTAAGGATTTGCAGTAAGTGGAGATAACCAGTGATAAACACAAGAAATTGGTACCCATTTCTTTCAAATACTCAATTTTCATTACAAATATCATGTACATTCTTTATATATTTTAAATGTTGCTAATTTGATATCATCCATCACCTCTTATAGACCTTTGTTCCCGTAAAATTGCTTTGCAAACCCTTAAGACACTATAAAATGCCGAACAATATTTAAGGTTGAATTACTTCCAGGACGAAAAGCAACTTCTAGATAATAGTTCACCATACATTTTATGTAGGAAAGGTAAAATACAAATATGTAGGTGATATTGAATTATTTATATTTCTGTTTTCAGATGACAATGAAAATATTCATCGTTATGTCATAAAAATGGAACAGCAGCACCTGAACCAAGGCACCCCATATTTAAGAGAGGAATTAAATCAATTATTTGCTATATATTTTATGTTTAACCTGGAATATCCAAAAGATATATCACACGCAATGTTATTTTTTCAATATTATTGTATGAAAATAAATTCTGTTTCAGGCACTAAAAACAAAAAGAAAACACAAGCAAAAGTAGTAAACTTACCGAATTATTTAAGAAATAATGTTTAATGTAAATATGTATAACAAGAAATAAAACGATGTTGAATGAAGTTGAAGGTACTTAGGTCTACTTATAGTTTTAAAAATTAAAAAAACGTACTTCAGTCAGAATTGGGCAAAATGTAAATTATGTAACACTCACCAAATTATATAATTATAGTGTAAATGACGCACTGCAATAAGAGCTGTACTTAAACGTAACTGATGCAACCAAAAGGTCAATCTTATTCTTTCTGATTTTTGTGGCAATTTAAGAGTTTCGTGGAATTACCTATATATATAATGCCCAACTCTGGCCGCAGTGAAATTTTACCATTTGACTTTAATCTATTTATTAATCACTGACTTTTCTAGTGTTTATCATCGACTTCTAACGTATTTGCAAATTATTACCAAAGTATTGTAATTCGTCTTGAAGGAAATGTATCACCATTTCGGAAAAATATTGTCATATCCCACACAGTACCGACATCAAGTATGAAAGCTGAGCATACCAGCCACCTTTCGTTAATTGCTCACGACATCAATAGAGTGAATAGTAGAATAACAAATGTCAATTAATTCTATGCAGTATAATTATATATTCGGAGTTCTTATAAAAACCTTATGCGCGGTTGATTTAAAATAATTTCCAGTAGAAAGTGTAGACTTCTATTCACTTATGATTGGATTTAGGACAATGAAAGGATGTGCAAGGTCGGCTTGTAAGTGCATTACATATCACTACTTACAGTGAATGCATGCAGTATAAGTGAACAGTAAAACAGGGTAATTTTATTACTAGAATCGGATGCAACTTTATTACTACTAGTATGAGGATAAAATTACTACAGCAGGACAGAGTTTACTTTCTGTGGTTAAAATTCCCCTATAAAAGGTTAAATTGTGAGAAGTAAATTTACCCCTTGATGGTAAAATTAAGCATTAAATTTCACCTCCGCGCAACAAAATTGCCTTTGCATGGTAACTTTCCCATGTAAGTTTACTTTACCACTTGCAATTTTCCCTTCTTACTTTGGAATTTTACACATGGATGGTAAAATTACTTAGCTCAGGAAATTTACCCGGATATCGGAGGTAGAAAAGTTGCATCCGATTATCGGAGTAAAATTCCCCATATTTTTTTTACAGTGTAATGATCTACTGAAAGCAAATATGCGCACATAATACTCTCAGCACATCCAACACCATTAACTATCCTTTTATTACTTAAAAAAAGTTAATCATTATTACTGAACAAGATAATATTCATCCAATTAATGATGCTTAACGTTTTACTAAAAGCAAATATTTTCAAATAGTACTTTCAGCACGTCTTGCACCATTAATTAATCCTAAATTGAATAATTTATTCCAAAACTTACTTTAATTCGTCATATATTTTATCTAATTCAGCTTTATTAACATCCTCCATTTTAAACTTAGTAATAAAAAAAAAATATTGAATGTAATTTATTTAAATAAAAGAAAACTAAATTAGAATTGAACTCAAAAACTTAATACATTTAATCTAATCGTGAGTTAGAAGTAGTGTATTTTAACCCTACTCTCACTTTAGCTAGCAAGAAATTTTATTCTTTTTGGAAAATTATCGTCTTTCTAACTCGAAGTACAGATTAAATCCCTCTTTATTGTTCCATCTTTTAACATAACTCTTTCTCCGTTATTTACTTTCAGTACCTTTTTGTTTTTGAATAATGGTCCATTTCTTAAAATGTTTAAGGCTGTTCTAACGCCTTGTAGGAAATTAGGTTCTGTCTCTTTATATTCAAACCATATCTCATGCTTGTCTTTTCTACAAAAATATAGAATGCATTGATTTGTTTTGTGTTTGTTTTATGCCTAATTTTAGTACCTATTCAAATTAATATATATATATTTTAACGTATACATTTTTATAATAGCATTGCCCCTTGAATGTTTCAATCTATTTTACTTATTGTAACTTGTTTTGAGTAATGCCTAAATCTTAAAATAAACATTTTAAAGATAAAATTAATGTTCTTTTTCAACAACTCAACTAATTCTTAACATTATTATTTTTATTTAATGTGAAGGTCACAGCAATATGTTGATTATGCAACAACGTTTTTTTTTATAGTTCATTGGATTAGATATATTTCAAGTAATACCTTTCAATTTAAAAAAGGAAATCGTAATTTTCAAATTAAGAACCCCTATTCCTGAAACAGAAACTTTTGTTCTTCACCGACTGATTTAGTAGGTCAAATATTACATTACATTGAAACAATTTTAGCATTTACATTTCGAAATAATTTTTGCTTAATACAAATATATATGAATAAAATCTGATTATACTAACTTGTTTAATGTTCCCTGTATTTTTCTTTTTTGAAGAATACATCGAGGTGTACAAATTTTGCATATACAAATACTTTGATAAAGTTGTTAGCGATCGTGCTTATTAAAATTTTTTTAAACTGTAACGATTTAGGTTTTTCTGATTTATTACTTTGTAAATGTATTTAATTAGTTTTGCTTTTACTGTAAATTTTTATTACAATATATAAACTCTGTTATTATCGATATTATTTATTCGATTTGCCTGAAATCAATGTATTTATGCAAAGGTGACTTGACACTAGCTGTCTTAAAGGTCTAAATTTTCGAAGGACTCAAGGTTTTCGTAATTTCAATCAAACACCAGCACTATTGCACTTAAATATTTTATTTTAAAAATACACTTTAAAAATTACTTTCTACACTGATTACCTTGCTTGCAGTAAGTTACGTTGTTATGATTAATGCATAACACAGCAAGAAAAGTTTAAAAGAACTAAATTACTCGCACCAAACCAAATATTACTGGCAGAACAAATTCTGGAAGTACCTAAGCAAATTATTTTACAACAATGTCCAAATGCAATACAATAAAGATTTAAGGAATTTGAAACCCAACTAAAAGGGACGCATTATTAATATTTAGATTTGGGCGTACATCTTAAAACTAATGTTATGTTAAAACTCCTTATAAAATATCTATTTTTGAAAACGAAAATTAAGACAGAATAAACACGAATTGCTACACAGTGGTCGATCTGTTATATAGTAGAACGCAAGAAAAAATCCATTTTCGTCGTAAGCGAAAGATAATGACGTTTATATTGTCATTCTCATAACAACGAATTTAACTAACTTATATACTACTAAATTTATAATTTAAACTAATGTAGAATATATTTTATGTATATAATAATAATTACAGGCTTATGTTAATGATTAATATGAATTAAAAATAATAATGTTGACGTTATTTTAATCAGATTTACTAAGAATATTAACATAGGATGTTGGCGTTCATGAAACTTCGTTTACACTTCGCTAGCGAATCATTTGACAGTAAATTGACTGTGTTTAATTGTTGTTGTTTTTGGGCGCTATCTTTGTTATTCTATTGTAGTAGTATTTTCTGTAAAACTTCCTTACAGAAGCTTATAGTATTTACGTTGAATCTGTCAGCAATTTTCAAAGGCACGTAAATGAAATGATCCTCACCGAAGTGCTATAAAAAAACGTTCTTACTTCTTGTAGGAATTTCGTGTAGTTTTGTGCTCTTTAGAAGTGTGTTTAAACTTAGTAGTTCACGAAATCTTAATGAAATTTTATTCTTTTTTGGAAGTAAACGACTATTCGTGGTGTATCGATTTCGCTGAAAGTCTAACGATTTCTCATAAAGGCGGTTATATTCATAAGTGCGAAGTTTGGCATTGATTAATTTAGCCGTTTTACCGCTATTGTGGTCACACAGCGAGTAAGAGAGAAAGAGTGATTTTGCAAAAAAATTTTTTTTTCAGTATTGGGGGACACCAGCAAAAATTTCGAGGTAGAAAATGTTCATCACAATACTTTCTTATATTTCATATAGGAGGTACAAATGGTATTTGGAGAAAAAATAATGTGTAGTGTTTTTATTCATCCAAATATCTTATTAATAAAACCTTCATCGAATTTCTTTGACCACACGTCTTATATGCCATTTATTAACATTATGCTAGGTGTATATTAATTTACCTCTTCAGTGGAAATTGGAGATAGTGGTTTTCTGGAAGCCGTTTAGCGTATTACTGAAATTCCTGAACCACATTATTTAGTGCGGACACGTGACAGACCAGTGAAACCACACAATATAATCCTAACTAACAGATGTCCGAACCGCGCCATCAACGAATATATCGGTCTGATATTAAAAATAAATTTATCATTAATGAATATAAAATATTTATACAGGGTTGAGTTTTGAAATTTCGCAAATATTAGTTTCGCCTTAAGCTCTTTCGATTTAAAATAGCTTTGAATTTTTGCTTCTTCCGGTTACACCGGGAAATAGATATCAACTTCCTTATTTTAAATGGAATATTCCATTTTTGATGATTGATTCGTTAGTGCAGTGTATGTGTCTGATTAATGCTTTTCATCTCCAAGGTTATCCCATATTATTCCTTGGCTACACTGCACTGACGAGAACCAACCAGTTGGAAACACGTGTCTGCAGTTGCATTTTCAGTGATATCTTTCAAATATTGTAAATCCTAATTATGATCAAATTTTATTTAATATTATATACAATAGATAAAATGAAATCCTATGTACTGTATTAAACGAATAAAACACTTGGTTATATTGTTTCACTTAAGGACAGATTTATTGTACTCTGACACGTGTTTCGACCTCTCGGTCATTAACGAAGAGTTTACAGACTTAAACTAAACTAAGAAAGTTACCAATACCTATTTATATGTGTGGGCTAGTGTCTTAAGTACAGTGTCAATAATGGGGGTGTTTATGAAGTCCAGTTGTGTGTTTGTGACATGTTTATTTGCTGTTGTAGCTTTTTTAATTTCTAGAATTTCTAATAAATCTAATTTCCTTCCTTTATAACTATTATGTAATAATATAATAATATTGATACCAATAATTATACATTATTACATAATAGTTATAAAGGAAGGAAATTAGATTTATTAGAAATTCTAGAAATTAAAAAAGCTACAACAGCAAATAAACATGTCACAAACACACAACTGGACTTCATAAACACCCCCATTATTGACACTGTACTTAAGACACTAGCCCACACATATAAATAGGTATTGGTAACTTTCTTAGTTTAGTTTAAGTCTGTAAACTCTTCGTTAATGACCGAGAGGTCGAAACACGTGTCAGAGTACAATAAATCTGTCCTTAAGTGAAACAATATAACCAAGTGTTTTATTCGTTTAATATTCATAATGTTTCACCAAGAACCAACCATAGATTCTATTAATCCTATTTATTGTTATTTTTAATATTGAATGCTAATATAATACTTTTGAATAAAATTTATAATACATAATTCATTGTCAGAGCTGTAGGTAAAATATGTCTTGCTAATATATTTATCTGTCAATACAGGCTGATTCATATAGAATAGAAGGTAGGTTTAAATTTGACAAAGTTGACAGGTTTTGTGTTTGAGGGAAAATGCAGCTGGCACAAATGACGCTTAAAATGGTGAGTTTTACTCTTTTAACTCTAGCACTTTTATTTGGACTCACTGACTAAAACTTAAAACACATTATTAGCCCCAATTAAGCGTTTTATCCATTAATATATTCTAATTTTTTAAAAGGTGTTTTAATTCATTCTTGGCACCATCAAATATGTGATCCTGGAATTTTAAACTATTGCCACACGTAAGTCATTCGCCAAAGTAAAAGAACATAAATAAACAAATCGAAACGAAATATGTTAAGTTTTTTCACTCTTTTGAAAACGTGGACATATGCAAAAATCTCGAGCTCGAATATTTTCGTCATCACAATACGTCGATCCTTACACTACGTATGAGAAAATAAGAACAACAGTATTTTGTGTAACGAGATTGCATACTCAAAAATAATTGTAAAGCTTTAAAATTCGGACAATATTGCAGGAATAGTCTTCTCCCTCTCTCTCTCTCTCTCACCACGATAGCGGGGAAATGGCTCAAGCTATCAACTCAACATCTTATATTTAGGAGTATAATCTCTCTTTTGAGATCTGGTTAGTTTTTCAGTAAAATCTGTAGACCGGAAGTAGTAGTTTTCATTAATGAAAAAATCAAACTTTACCAGTACTTTGTAAACTACCAAGTTTAATCAGTATTCCTAAAAGGTGCAGATTTGGGATCGCGCGACTTGTATTATCGTGTCGAATACCACTACAGATACCTTGTTTAAAAAATTCGTAATTTTCTTACCTTCCCATTGACCAGATGCAGTATTGATTAAACTTATTTTGCTCTCTATACTCGCGTGTGTGAAAATTTAAATATGAGGCGTCTTCCTGTGTAGATGTGAAAGATTATTATTATTCATCTAAAAATAGTAAATTTATGTAAACTCTACAAACACACCTTTTACCTTTACTATTTGTAAAATATCCTTTTCATTGTCATTCAAAGTCCTGTTAACATAAATATTACGCTGCTCGATAAATGATTCATACCGGATCAAGTTGTTAAAATTTTGCAAAATAGTTTTGGATACATAGGTACGTAAATGCTCTACGCTTGCAATTTTTTCTTCGTCGGTGTACGACGTTTGCTATTAATAATGACTCAATGTATTTTAAAATATATACATTACCTAATATTAAAAACATTCCTCATGATGTTTTACATAAATATTTGAAATCAAAAAAATGTTTCCTAATGGTGTTAGAATATAATATAGCAGTTATAAGAAATAAAAAAGTTGATTATGTCCAGAAAGAACCGAAACGTCGTAAAAATTTCGATTACGCCATTAGCTAGAACACTAAAATAGTCTCCCAAGAATTAATTTTGTGGTCCTTTCCTAAAAAGCCAAATTAAAATGGCAATGTTAATAGAAAAAACCAGCATATTCCGGTTCGAAAGTCATTTGACACAGATCCGTTTTCCCACCAGGTTCACAACAGACACTATCAAATTGGCCGAATTAAAATCTGCCGTCTATTCCCAATAAGTGAAATCCCTATGGTGAACGTCGAAATTGAATCAGCCTGTATTCATTTTTCAGAAATGCAATAATAATTCAAAATACCTATTTATAGTTTTTGTCTAAATCAAATAAGGAAATATATACATTTGCAGATTTAAAAATATTATGTTTAATAGTAGTTTTAAAACAGGGTTTCCGTTCCTTTCTTATACATATTTGCATTTTTACAAATTAGGACAAGGCATTTAGATGAAATGATTAAAAATAGACATATTCTCTTAAATTGTGGACAAACCCAAAATTCTTTTTCTAAGGAGCATTTCCATTTAATAACACTTCAAATAAAAAGAAATATCTAATATTCCTTAACTACAATAAAAACTCTGTTGTTCGGTTCAGTCTCGCAAAAATGGCGCCGTGTGAATAATTTAATTGTAATCTAAGACATACGTTAAGCCTATATTAGTGCCATCTTATATCCAATAAATTTATTCTGCAAATTATCTGCAAGTGTGGCAAAAGTAAAGTAACACGAAAATACAATAATTCTACATTCATACGCCATCTTTTGGAATGAATTCAGGTTATTTTTTGTGTTACCAATCTCTCCATATACACCGGCTATTTGTAATCTCCCTTATCTGTGGGTTGAACTATGTGCTAGGGCAGGTTATAACTTGTTTTGCTATCAGATATATTTTTGCACATTCACTTTTGGCCACCTAAATTCCTCAAATGGACCTATGTGCGTTGTCTCTAGCTTTGAGTACGCAGAAAACAATGATAACGAAAATTAAAAATTCAGTATCATTTGAATAAATAGAACTACCTGAATATTTCTAAAGAAAATCTTGGTATCGTCTGAATTAAAAAGAATGGATGTGAAGCGGAAACATGGGAAGAATTAACGGTACTTAAGAAATTCTCAGAGGTGAAATTAAAACAACTGAGGCTTCATAATCTTATATCAAATTAAGAGAGACAAAATTGAAAATATAAAGGATATGGTTCCATATTTAGCCCTTGATCATCAAGATTTTTATAAATCACTATTGAAAGACCAGATGCAATAACTTAAGTTTAGTACAAACTTCTAGTACATAGGCTTGGAACTTCTACCCTTTTCAAATTTCTTGTGCTTTGGACATAGAGCCTTTCACATATTTCAGAATCTGTATTTTTCTCTTTGTTTATGGTTAAGTTTTATTTAAATTTAGCAAAAACATTTTTCATTTAATGTATTAATTAAATTATAATAATTAAAGTATATGTTTTTCAAATTTTGAGAAATATTAATTATACTTTTGAAATTATTGTCTTTATTTACCGAGAAACGAAATTTTTCTTTTTGAAAGAAATCTTTTATAATGATAATTAATCGTTTCTAATGACTTTAATCTGCTCCTCTTAATGAATACATTTCACAAAAACTCTGTAAATATTCATTTACAGTTGCGTAAACGAGAAGGTTTTTCTTTGTTCAATTTGCATGTCAATTAACTAGACAGGAATATAAGATGGCTAAGACTTGTTCCAGTGTTAAATCAAATTACCTAATTATTTTCATGGTTGACAGTTCGCTTTGAGTATTTGTGTTGAGTTGCTCTTCTGTACCCGATCTATTTTTTTCAATTAAATTTATTTAATGAAAATTTACTGACAGAGCGGCCATATAGATAGGGTGACAGTGCGTTTAAAAGGGTTTTAAACAGAAAAAGCACATCTCCGACGTCGAAAGGATGACTGTGGCTGAGTGTGCCAGTTCCGTCGACACCGAAAGGTATAAGAAGAGGGTGACGAGAAAGAAAGATAATTAAAACTTAATCGAAATAAATTATTTAACCAAAGCAGAGAAAATAGAAATTTGTTTGATTGTTGGTGAAAATTATACAGCACATAGGGATGCGACAACAGTTACTAATGACTAAAACTACCAACAAATTAATTTTCCAGTAGGTAGTTACTCGAATTTTAAATAAACATTAGTTTAAATTCGAATGGTGTACCGCAGGGATTTTCTGAATATGTAGAATTGTATTCAACGAATAAAATTTATTAACTGTAACTTGTATTGTTTATTTGTCAAAATAAATTAAACTTTTAACCAACAAATTAATTCGTGAACACTAAACTAGAATCAATGATCACTTTCATTTGCCTTTACCTCTTACTCCGGTATCAAAACGTTCTGTGACATTCACAGGTTTTAAAAATATTTCAAATTTACCGCCAGAATGATCTAGTGATTTATCTGGTAATATTTGCAATGTAAATGTGGCTTTTTCATTTACTCTTCTTAGTTTAAAAACAAACTATAGTAGCTACTAAATATGCCACTATTAAAAAGTAAAGCTACTATCCACTTAATAGGATGTTAGTGCCTACTAACTCGTAGCGTACTAATAAGTTGATTGGGTTGATATTAACTTAGAACACCCGGTATATTTATATATGTCTGTACGTATGTAATTTGATATATTATGTCCGCTAAGTATATATAACAGACATAAATATACGAAACATGTCAGGTTACGTCTTCCGACAAGATAAAAAAAATAATTAAGAGATAGATGGTCGTCTTTTATTTCATTGTTAGTTGAGGAAAAGGTGTTCCTCATTGTATTGGATAACAATAAAGGTATTAAGGTTGTCTGGGCGAGGAAAGATACTAATCAAATTAACAGAGAAAATTACAGCAGCACTAAATAAAACATTCTCACATTAATGTGACCTTTTACGATTACGACATTGTCAGTACTAAATGATGAAGAAAGAAAATAAACCCGTAGGAATATGATAGGGAATTAGGGAATTTGACATGTTTATATATCTACTACCATCCAACCGGAGTTAAAATGTGTTGATAGTTGATATAATTCGCACAAAGTAAAATTACACTTTGTACCTCCTTCATTCGTTATAACAACTATGAATAGCAAAGTAACAAATATAGAATATATAAATCAGACTGTAAAAGTTAAGAACATTGATTATTTATAATAAAAAAAATATATTATAGGAAATTGAAAAATGTATTAGGTCGGCAGGCATATACTTAAAAAGTCAATCTCAAATTCAATTTAATATTTAATACGTTTTGAGATGGCAGCGCTCATCTGTCACTCTTCGAACTAACTGAAGTATAGTTTATTTAATGAAACAGACGAGTTACGTCGTTAACAGTTACTTCGGTCCGAGTAACATTAAATTACAAAAATAACTAATAATTCTAGTAATACTCTTGATTAAGTGAGTATATTATGTTACGGGAACTGCGCTTAGTTGTAATATAGTTTACAAGCATATTATTCTGTCAAATGTCATTTGTGAACGAGTTCATTTTCATATTTACTAGTTTTATTTTCACTGTATTTATACCCCGATATTATACAACATGTGTCAATTTTCACTAGCCATAGGCGATTAATTCATGCAATACGTGACAACATGGCAACCCTACTTTCCTCTCCAATGCGAGCGCGACCGATAGAAGTTCAAGTTATAGTAGTAACTGTTGGACCACTGACTTGGGTGTTTGTAATGCGTTCAGAAATAATATTTACGCGTTGCAAGGATTTGTTTTTCTTTTTCCTTTCAGTAAATGCAGAGAATTATTAAGCTGCGTTCACGCTGCATGACACAAACAAAAGTGTAATTCTAATAAAATTAAAAATAAGGTAAATAAAAAAGGATTCTGAAAATAATAATAAACTACTAGATCCGGAGATCGCGGCGGTCATTTGATTTTTCCCGTTCCAGTAATAAGACGGCTTTTATTGCAGACTAGATCGCAACGTGTTCGCAGCTAAAGATTGAATGTAAAATCTGGTGGGGAGATCGGAGAAAATCGTTGTAATGTCGATTGTTGCCGGGATTAGTGACGGACGGTAGGGGTGACACACGTTGCCATGTATTATTTGTATACGTATAAATCGCACGTAAACATTGAATCCCTATGCCTAATGAAAATTGACACGTACGGTATATGAAAATCAGTTTTCACAAGGAAATGTTGCGTAAATCGTTAGGTAAACATACAAAAGGTATCATTCACCACCGATTACCATGTATTTCAAATAATGAACCATCAGCAGTTTAAGATGTAATTTTTATTTACTTAACGAGTCGATATCTAATACAAATCCATGGATTTCAGTCAATTATGATTTGATGACACAAATTTAATTGTAAAAATTTGTAATTGGGCAGAAGTTGTGAAAGACGGAGCGGCATGCGGTTTTCTTACATTTTATAAAAAAAATGCGCGATAACGGAAGATAGAATCGGAGAGGTAGAGGATTCTTGACAAAAAGTGACGCGTGTTATTCATAACATAATGATTTGATTAGGAATTTATACTTGAATATACATTGTATTTAAATCTATATTCGAAAAATAATAATAATTATAATAATATTTATTAAATTCCCCAACAGGTTACCTCAATACAGACAATATAAACAAATAATAAAGATAATACATATTATGTGAAAATTAATAACAATAAAGAATTCAGAAAATAAGTGAATAGTATGAAAAACATTAAAATATAAAAAACTAATGAAAAACATCTCCAGCAAGGTTATTAAAATTCCTGGCAGAATGCACCATAGGAGCCCCCAGCAAAATATTTTCTCTGGCAGTGGGAAGCAGAAGCGCTTCATTCACGTTTGAGCTTTGACTAGGCACTCGAAAGTTGACTTCTGCTGGCAAATCAGGAGAGTATATCTTAAACAGAATGATAATTTTTACAAAATTAGCACTAATTATGTGTCCCCTTGCTTGAAGCGACCCAAGTTCAAGTCGATCCAGGAGGAGGGTAAGATCCATCTAGTTTACAACACAAATACTTTAGGAACTTGCGCTGTACCGATTACATTGCATTAATATAGCAATTGTATATAGGAAACCATGCGACAACGGCATATTCCAACTTGCTAACAATCAGTGCATAACAATGTGACTTGAGTGTATAGTTATGTTGTCAAAATCTCTGCAGGTGTGAATAATGAAACCCAATGCTCGAAATGCTGACGCAGTGACTAGGGAAACATGATCAGTGAAGGTAAGCTTTTCATCAAATGTAACTCCGAGATCATTGACATGCGTTTTGCGGTTGATTGCGAAGAATAATTGTTACAAAATCTACTGGGTTTTCTGGTAAACGAAACAAAACAGCATTGGTCGATGTTCAACTTCAATTTATTTAAAGGGCAGCAATTTGTGACTCAAGTTCTCTTGAAGAAAGGCAGCATCCCGAGCTTCATCAATTCGATGACACTTTTTTAAATTATCCGCATGGGCCAAAACATTACAATTGATTGAAGTTATCAAATCATTAAGAAAGCTGTTAAATTATAACGGTCCAACATTGAACCCCTGGGGAACTCCAGAGATAGAAATATACATCCTTGACTTGAAGCCACTATAGTATACGAAATTACTTCTTTCAGCAAAGAAAGAAACAAGAAGTGTTAAGAGTGAGTTGCTGAAACCAGACAATCTCATTTTAGTCAGAAGAGCGGCATGCTCAATGGTGTCGAACGCACGAGAGAAGTAAGTGTAAATGACATCCATCTGCCCCCCCCAATTAAGTCTACTGCAAAGAGGCTGAGCAAAAATAGACGCACAATCACGAAGCAAGAAGCCTGGAATAATATCATGTCCAGAAGTTGATCCGGGGTGCCTTGATTTCTTCAGCTGTTCCAGTACATCATCACATGCAATTCCACTCTGTCATAATAGAATTAGTCATCCAGGCCTTGTTAATTGAATACAATTGGAATGCAAGTAGAGCAAAGCTAAGATTTTTAAATATGCGAGGACGTGCTGATTTTCCGATAACCATCAGTTTTTCTTTCTCCCCTGCCATATTCACACAGTGCATTTCGATATACTTAATGCCATCGTCTTTGTTGGTAATACCCGAAGAAATAAACCTGTTCCGTCCAAATTATAAATATCGCAGGGTTTAATTATTAACGGCAACCTGTTTGTGAAAGCTTCGACATTTGCCCTAACGGCTTTGCCAGATAACATGTGATAATGAATGTATTCAAATACATATCCGTCCGTTTAATGGAAACTTTGCGATCAGAAAGAAGCTACATAACTGTCCTCGCCCGTTCAAGGGAGTGTCCGCATAAGAGAAACCAATATATTAGGAATTTCCTACTTTTAAATTCGGGACCGGATAAAATGCCCGTTTAAGGGAAGTGTCCGGCTAATAGAAGTGCCCGTTAAAGGAAGTTTCACTGTATATGCGTCATTTGCAGTGATGTTGAGCTTAAGTTTTTTATAATCGATTTTTCTTCCCGTTGAAAATGCTAGGTTGGATCGTTTTTTAGAAGTATGAGATTGTCATCTCAGATTAACTCTAATACTTTTTGTAAATAGTCCTTTTTATCTAAAATTGCAACTGTGTTCCCTTTTTCTGCGTTTGAAATCACTAAGTTATATATGTTGGTTTAGCGACAAAAAAGAAAATCACAAAATCTGGACACGGTAGGTGGCGCTGTGGTCGAATTATTGATAAATTTTATATTTATATACAGAAATGACGCATATCCTGTAATCCCACTAACGATATTTCTATTCAGATTCTTATACCAAATCAAACTCATCGCGCCAACTATCGGAAAGGGCAGAACAACATCTGCGGTCCAGCTAGTTTCTGTATAAAAAAAAATTCAAAATTCGGACCGGAAGTAACACTTTTACTTGAGGTTTATTTTATTACGGAAACAGAACGTAATGTTGAATTTGGAATAACTGCTGTATATACGCTTCGGAACGCACATACGTATAAGAAAGTCGTGTGGTGCCCACACCTTATTATTTTATTGTTTATACGTTATAAATTTCTGATAATAAAATTAGAATAAACTAAAACTAGACTAAAGTTCATAAAATTATAATGGACGACTTCAGTGTGGTACCAGTATAATTCTGGCTTATTATAATTTAAATTACCGTCTTGCGAGAAATAATAAATTTCAGAACTGAGCATTGTAGTAAAAATCCCACCATGTAAACATTTATACCAGATGCGTTGACTAACAAAGAATTAAAAAAAGAACGTTGTTTATCCTAAAGGTTAATAAAATTCTTATTAATTTATACCTGTTGAAAAAAACAAATCATTAAAAAAATAGTAATAAGACAAATTTCCCAATATCCAAATGTCTTCAGAGCTGTTACCCTAAATAATTATATAGCTCTATATACGTATTATGGAAGTATATTAATAACATTAACAACGTCACGTTATTCAAACGTTGGCAAAACATTTGGATTTTTACATCATGCTTAATGGCATAATAAAATTCGTCAAGATATCTCAGTAAGTATAATGAGGCAAAATATGATATCAAACGAATATAAAACGAGAACATGGTGTTTAGAAATAAAATACAGTAGCTGGTGTTTAGTATACAATACGAAAATGATTAAAGATGAACAATGAATTACGCCAGCTTAAATTTCATGACGCGCATATTTACGTAATGTATGTGTATCAGATTCACGCTTGATTGAGACGCATTCTTCCAAACTCTATTATAATAAATTTATTTAAACAATTCGATCACATAGTGATATCGGCTACGTAATAATGTATAAAGATATATTACATACATATAGTACATACTATAAAAGAAATACTAAGTATATAAACAAAATAAAACAAACATTACAAAAATTTACTATAGTCATATAAACAACTTTCAATCAATAGATTTTTCACCTTTCTTTTAAATATTTTAATATTACTACTCTCCCTTATTTGTTGTGGAAGACCATTCTAGACAGACAGACAGCAATACATGGGGGATCTCTGAAAATCCGCCGATTTATGTACCGGTACACTGAACTTATCTTTTGCTCTTGTTGGATAATCATGAAAGTCACTGTTTCTTTTAAATTTGTCTTTATGTGTGAAAGCAAAGGATAGAGCACTTATACACAAACACAGATAGAAATGTCAAAATTCTGTGCATATAAATAGCGGACGACACGAATCCATGGGTCCCAAACTAAATATCAACCGCACAAGTCTTCCCTGAGCAACAAATATGCGATTCACATTAGCTCGCGACGAATTGCCCCACATTATGACATTGTAACTCAGATGCGAATACGCGATGGCATAATATATCTCTAATAATTGCTGAGAATCCATAGTATTTTTAAGTTTCAAAATGGCGTAATACGCTCTATTGAGAGTTTACCGACCACGTGTTCCACATGACTTTCCCAAGACAGATCAGGCTGCAGAAATACTCGTAGAAACCTAGTAGTAACCCCGACATCCTTTATTCTTTTCCGGGTATGAAAATGTATAACTGTTGCCTTATTCATATTTAGCATCAGATTGTTGTGATCACACCATTTCTTCATTTCACTAAGAGCTTCATTTATTATCAACTGCATGCCATCCTCAGTCTCAGAAGACACCAAGATCGAAGTGTCGTCAGCAAAAATAACTGTATAACCAGTCTTTATGAAGTGATGCAGATCGTTTGTATATAATAGAAATATTAGAGGACCCGACGATGACCCCTGTGGCACTCCAAGGCTCAGTCTCTCACAGAGTTCTCACCGTTTACATTTACGTACATGTACCTGCCATCCATAAATGAGGCAATCAATCTATTTACATATATTCCCACGAATACCCAATGCACAAATCTTGTCGCTCACAAATCCCACACTAACGGTGTCAAAGGCCCTTAAAAGATCGAAGAACAACCCAGTAACATATTTTCCCTGATCCAGTTCCTCGTTGACATGCTGTATAAATTTAAAGGTAGCCGTTTCTGTACAATGGTTTTCTCTAAATCCATGCTGGTTTGGGTGAAGTATTTTAAATTTATTTATGTATTGCCTTAATTCATTGACAATAATTTTCTCTATTATTACAGAAAACGTGCTCAAAATTGAGATCGGTCTGTATTTTCCACATTTTCTTCACAGCTAATTTCAAGATGTTCGGAAATTCTTCGTTCTCTACCATCAAATTAACTAAGTATGTTAGTGGCTTTACAATTTCTGGAAAAACTCTTTTTATAATTCTACTGTTAACATAATCAAATCCACATGACTGTTTATTTTTTAACATCATAATGATATTATATGTATGTCTTCTTCTGGTATAAAAGTAAAAAAGCATAATGTGCGGCAGTAAGTCAGACGCTGTACAATTATCTGATAACTTACCACCAAAGTGAGTACTCAATCTCTGTTCGGCAGCGGTTGCAAAATAATCCACAAACCTATTTGCTACAGGAGCACCTCCATAAAGCTTATCTCCATTTTCATCCAATAATCTAAAAATTTTGCAATCCTTCAATATTCTTGTTTGTTTGTTGATATATTTCCAAATTTCCTTGCTTTTATTGCTACTAGAATTCAGTCTATTATATAAATAATCCTTCTTTGATAACGTTTTTCAATTATATATTGGCTCTCTGTAGATTTGATTACCTGTTGCCCGCACTATTTGATGCATAAACCTAAGATTTTCACTGGATTTTTTTAATTCTTGGTTAATCCAAGACAACGGTTGGTTACATTTTAGTTTACGTGGCACCATAGGACACGTTTCATTGAAGTTACCACTAAAGTAGGTCAAGAACGCATCAAAGGCTGACTCAACATTGCTTGTTTGGATAAAACCCCAACACGTATCTCGGAGGATACTCCTAGAGTCATCCAAACCCTTTTCGGATACAGCTCTTGTTGTGATCATTTTTTGTGGTTGAGTTTTGGTTTTGCAAGTGTTCTTAATATAACAGGAGATTGAGTAGTGGTCAGATATGTTGATTTTTTCAACATGACAGTCATAAACACCAAACGGGAGGTCACTAACCACATAATCAATTTGTGATTCAGACACATGATTATTTATATTTGTACATATTATCGCCGCAATTATCCCAAAATGTTCCAAATAAAAGTTGTGCCTAATCATATTCTTCACATATTTAAATATGTACTCAATCATACAGACTGTTCTATTTTATCTGTACCCTGTCTAGCATTACACATTTTAGTGAAAAATGCTGTAATATTGTGAATTAAGTAGCAGTTTCAAGTGATTAACTAAAGAATAATAATAATTATAATTATTCTCAGAGATCTACCGACTTAAGAAACATCAATAAGACATACATAAGACAGAAATATATGAGTCACTGATTGCAGAAAGGGTTTTTGTAAACTCATGCATCATATTTGAAAAAACTGACAGCACATGTCATTAATGTAAGAAAACACTACCCTTTTCAGCTATATTTCGAAAAAAAATATTTTAGTAGTTATGTATAGATGACCTTCAAAATTAAGAAGTATGTGTTTTTTTTTTGCAGTCGGTTGCTCGAATCAACAAATAAAACATGCTATTGTGCTAAAAAGAACTTAATGATGGAAAAAATTAGTAAATAAGTACCTAATGAATATAAAGGACAAATTCCAAAATGTAGACAAGTTATCTTAATTTGTAAGCGGTCATTCAAAAATTTCATTCCAAAATGTTTCTTTCTTTAAAGTCTTCCACATATTTGGTGAACCTTTTAATGTGATCCATTTTATTAGATTAGTTGTTAGGGTTATCTGCATTATTAGTTAATCCCACCAAATGCATAGTGTGACAAACCATTGATGTAATTTCTTGCAACTAGTACGTCTTTACCACTGTTCTTACAGTAAGAGAACTGGCGGCAGTTATTAATGTTGAACAAAACTTGTAGAGCAAGAGGTGTAGCAAAAGACACTTTTTGCGAAGTCTAGACTGATATAGCAGTTTTTTGTTTCAAATTTTAGGCCACCAGTCTTTAAAGTTCACTATCCCTTTTCCATCCACCACATAGATCATACTGTACTGACAGAAGCTTTGATATCTATATACTGATGTAGAGTGTGCAAGCCATCAAATATTGCTGAATTACATCAAATCTACCAGCATCTTTCAAGTAGAGACACATTATTATCAAAGTGTTATTTTTATATTGCCTAAAGCAATTGTCTCTGAAGAGGTATAGTTCCTTTACATTATCAGATATATACTCCTAAATATAATGAAAAAAAATAAGAACGAGCTTACCTCATTTGGGCCCTTTCTAGCGCAACCCTCGTGATAGATGAAGTAAGCAACTTCGTTGGTCTTCATATTATGAATACAAAATACACTGACTGTTAATTGTCTTAATCAAAACAAATTCTGGACAGAATTTTTCGGCAATTGCAGATTTTGCATATAGTCAAACGATGCTACACTATCAAGTTCCTTGCACTGTTTTGTGGATTCCTGCAATTTAGCGTAAAAATTTTTGCTGCGCCTCTTATGCACTAGCAACCTTTTTGGTATTCTACATATAAGAAAGTAAAAGCGTTTGATATAATTTCAAACAGAAACTAACAGAGAAATTGAACAAAATGGGAAAACAAGTAAATAAAAAGACTTAATAGACACGTATTTCACAAAAAGAAAAAAAATAGTAGTAAATAAAACCCACAGCAATTACCATACGCCAGAATATGGAATACTGCAAGAAGAAAACCTCCACTAATTAGGTATGTAATGTTCATAAACGAAGTTTTCCCACTAAATATAGGAGAAATATACGCTGACGATACCTGTTTGGTTTTCTGGGACAAAAATATAGCAAGAACTACAAATATGCGTCATCAAAGATCTTCGCACAATCGAGGATTGGTGTTACAATAGCCTCCTGACCATCAACGAACATAAAACAGAATTATGATATATTTTCGAATAAAATACATACCTACTCCAATTACACTTAAAAATATAAACTTAATCTACCAAGCAAATGGACCACATAAAATACTAATCATTGAAATACAGAGGAATTTAAAATGGGACCAACACGCAACCAACCTAGTAAAGACAAATTCGACAGCAATAGCTGGCATTAAAAATATAAAAGCCATAATACCTGAAAACATACGAAAATTCGTTTATAACGCTGTTTTTATGTCGCACATGAATTATTTAATAAATATATGGGGAAACACAACTAATATAAACATTAGCAAGTTACAAACACAGCAAATAATATCTTATAATTAATTCATAAACTAGATAGAAAAACATCTATTGGAGAAGTACACGATTAGATTAAATAACTGAACATTAAACAAGCAATAAAACTAAAAAAATTAATACTGATATACAAAATAGAAAATAATCTCATAAAAACTGAAATCAAAATAACCACAAACACGCAGTCGCCCGCAACTAGATTAAGATCAAATATACCAACAGAAATGTACCAAGTAATCAATCTCTAGAGCCTTACTGCTTCTACTATCTTTAACAATTTTCCTCTGTGGCTCGGTTAAAATTCTAAAAGAAAAAACCAGGTCTAGGAGATATGAGAACCGACACCCGTTAAAGCCGTTATTTGGATTTGGCCAAAAATTTTGTTGTTTTTTAGACTAATCCTCCCTATTTCTCCCTACTAATTTCAATATTTAATATTATTGCTTTAATGCTATCATGATCTACCTACTATAGGTTTCTTTTAAACATAAAAGATGAAAGTATGTTCTATCATGAAAAGCCTAAGTGAAATTCTGCCAGAAAAACTCCGTATCAAAAGTGTGGACAGCTTTTCAATATTTCTTATATTAAGAAAGATATTGTACGTTTAATAACCTGGAGAAAAGACAAAATATTTCTATTAAAACTCAAATCCAATACAACAGATTCTTATATAAAATTAATCAAATTTGCCCGTAAATTACCGTAAATTCATTAATGAGACATCTATTGAAATATACCATCAAATTAAAATTGCAGTGTTAGTGTTAATATCAACATCTAATGCACTCTCCTTGAAAATAACCTGTATGTACAATTGCTTTCTTTAGGAATGGCCGGTGTGAGTTTAAAAACGATGCGCGTATCTGTCGATAGTCACATTCTAATTGTATGGATGTCTGGTCTTGAAAACACACTAAATAAATATCTCCAAAGAGTATTTATATTTGTTGAATGCTGCTCATTGTATAATTTCTTATTTACATTCCTTTCCTCTACTTCCATAATAATATATTCTGGATTATAAAACGAACCGGTTTAGCTTCCTAAAATAATTTAAATAACAGGTGACCATGATTTACTAAATTTATTTCTATTTGCTTAGTTCAACAGATAATATACCCAAATGCTTTTGAAAAATATCTTTAGTTTTGTTATTATAACTCATACCTTATTTTTAAATTAATTCAAATAAAAAAAATGAGGTGTGGCCACCACACGACTTTCTTATACGTATGAGCGTTTCAAATCATACAATTTTAAAAATTATTTTATACAAAAATTATTCAAAATCCTATTCTAAGAACTTCCAGTCTCTTAGTAAATCTCTACAGGATACATACTTTGTGAGATATTTGCAAAAAAATGCTACTCGCCAAGAGTAAACGTATTATTTCCGGTCGGAATTTTGAATTTTCTTTTATACAAAAAATATTCCAAATCCAACTCTAAATACTTTTATGCTCTTGATAAATATATATAGAATGCATAATTTACGAAATATTTGCAATAATCGCTATTCGATAAGAGTAAAAGTGTTACTTCCGGTCCGAATTTAATTTTTTTTTTATACAAAAGGTATTGAAAATTAAGTTCTAAATACTTTTATACTAGTAACGTACCTGTCTAAAAAGCATGACTTGCGAAATATTCGCAAAAAACTGATTTTCGATAAGAGTAAAAGACCTACTTCCGGTAGGAATTTCGAAAAACTTTTTTAATAAAATTCTTCTCAAATTTAATTTTGAGTATATATGAATTCTTTACAACTTTGTTTAAACTTAGTAGTTGACGAATAATTGGCAAAATTCGTTTTTTTCACTGAAGTAAACTACTACTTCCGGTCTGCCGATTTTACTGAAAATCTAATCAGATCTCAAGAGGGAGATAATATTGAAATTTTCATCATCACAATACTTCCTTATCCTACGTATAAGAAAATAAAAATAATGAGTTTAACCGTTGATTGAAGGAATACATAAAGATGCGCCACTATAGCACTGAGCGTAGCCAAAACTGGAACCGAGATCTATACGACTGCATCAGTCGTTTGGATCCGAGATTCGAAACAGCCCGAGACAGCGATGATGTTTCTCGGCAAGGGGTTTGTGGGACGACTTAACGGAAAGACGCGCTGTTTTACTATAGCGTTGCGCATCTTTTATATTCCTTCAATCAACGATTTAACACCTTGTCTTGTGGTTTATTAATTAAAGCGATATTTGCCTTTATTATACTTTCTTATACGTAGTAAGGAATTATGATGCAGATGTCCACGTTTTAAGGTCGCCTGATACCGAAAAAGTGGCTTTTGGCAAACGTCTCTCTCTCTCCCTCCTTCCCTCTCTCTCTCTCTCTCTCTCGCCCTCTCTCACTCTCTCTCCCTCTCCCCCCTCTCTCCCTCTCTCTCTCTCTGTCTGTCTGTCTGTCTGTGTCTCAGTGTCCAAACGGCTACAGCTATCAATACCAAACTTTAATAATCTTCCTCTTGAGATCAGATTAGATTTTGAGTAAAATCGGTAGACCGGAAGCAGTAGTTTACTTCACTAAAAAAATCAAAATTTACTAATACGTCGTCACGTTTAAACTAATTTCTAAATAATACAAAAGTACTAAGATGTGAATTTTAGAAAGACTTTTTTGGGCATTTCTAGTGGAAGTAGGTCTTTCTACCTACCGCGAAAAGCGGTTTTTAGCAAATTTCTTACACATTATTCATTTTGTACAGACTTATTTAGAATACAAAAATATTTAGAACCCGAATTGGAACAATTTTTGTATAAAAGAAATTTCAAAATTCGGACCGGAAGTAACACTCTTGCTTTTATCGAATAGCAGTATTTTGCAAATATTTCGCAATTATGCATTCTATAGAGATTTATTAGGAGAATAAAAATATTTTGAGTTGGATTTGCGATAATTTCTGTATAAAAAAATTGTCCAAAATTCGGACCGGAAGATACACTTTTAATCAGAGGTTTATTTTATAAAGAGGCAACTTAAAATTTGATTTGGAACAAATTTTGTATACACATTTCGGATGTCACATACGTATAAAAAAGTCGTATGGTGACTACACCTCATTTTTAGATATAGCTCTCTAAAAAAATTAAAACATATTCTAAAACAGCAAAATTTTGCATTTCGTATTAATTATTACATTATAACATGATTTAATTGTATGTAGTGATATTATAAACTTATTCTTACAAGTTTATAACAAAAAATAATACATATATACATACAAGGTCCCATATTTGAACTTCTGTGCAATAAATGGGTAATCATGTAATAAAATTTAATTAGGATTGTAAAATTAATTTCTCTAACCTTTACCAGAATAAATTAAAACAAAAATTGTAGCAGATATCAAGTTTTTAGTAATTAATATACAGGGTGAGTCATTAGTAGCCGCTTCTTCGATTGCTCTTTTGTGTTTTAAATAAGAGAAAAACAGTTAGTGGAAGATCCATGGTTGCTTGTGGCGCATATTATAAAAATACTTTAAGCTCTGGCGCATTTCCGGTTTTACAGGAAGTGCACGGGGCTTAATTTTTTTTAATGACTCACCCTATATATTTTTGTATTTTCTTGTACTGCTTTAAATTGTCTGTTCGACTGTTTTTTCTTTTTCAAAATTGAGCCAATAGTTCTTGAATTATTAATTTTTTTTTAAAATATTTGACCAAAACACGTGTTCAGAAAAAAATCATTTGCACATTGTTTTTAAAAGTAAAAACATTAACTTTGTTCTTGCTTGTAGCCAAGAAAATTCTGCATCATTTGGTAAAGTTGCACTCGACAATACCTCACTGAACTTTGTTTTTTCAAAGCCTACTTCCTGAAATTTTCACATACCAAAAACTTATATTTTTTAAATGGAACACCCAGTATTTTATTGAGTCATTTTGTTCCTTTTTTATTCTCTTTCATTTTTGTTAACAATGTCCTATACTTATCTTTTGTAATTTCTGAGATAATCACTATAGGAGCTATTAGCGATCAATTAAAGAACTACGAGCGCTGTTGTTCTATGCACCAAAATATTCGTTCAACCAATGGAGGGCAGGGATGGCGCCCGACATCCTTAGTCAACTGTCAAACAATGTAAATGTTATATCCAACTATCCCAAAAGTAATAATTTTATAGAATGAAGAGCATCGCATTTCATTTTTTTAATTCCGGCAATGTCCAGTTGCATTTTTGACACTGTTGGTTAACATCGAAATAAAATAAAGGTTATGTTTACTAACATATTTGAAGAGGTCTTCAAAAAGTTTTGAAAATCCGTCCGTAGATAGCGAAGATACTCTCCACCATTAACATTTTCATCAAAGAAATAAGGTCCAATTATGTAACTACCCACTATTCCTCCCCACAGTTTTAATGACCAACGATTTTGAAAGCTTACAGGTGTGATAAAATGGGGGATTTTATGTATTATAATAACGGAAATTGTGACGATGAACGTATTCACTTGAATAGAAGGTTTTGTTGGTAAACAACGAGAAATTGAGAAAGCCAGGATAATTTATCTGCTGCCAATTGACAAAAATGTAAGTGATTCTGAAAATTTCTTTCATCTAACCCTGTGTATAAATATGCTACGGGTGAATTTCATATTTCCTAATTATTCTGGATTCTCAAATTTGACTTACATCTAACTGACGACTAATTTTCGTAGTACTAGTATGGAGGTGTTCGACTACACTCGCAAGTACCATAAACGTCTTATCCTCACCAGTTCTTGCTTTTTCTGCACCTTCTTTCATATTCAATGCTTTCTGTTCACTCAAACCGTCCACTTTATATTTTCGAAGGTTTCTGGCTTCGGTTGACTTCTACCAGGGATCGCTGTGCATAAAGTCTGGATACTAGCAAAAAGTTTCTTTCAGATTCACCCAAAACGTCAATCATATCTATTAACTCTTCATAAGAATAATTCATTTGGATGATAACTAACAGCGATGCTTTTGTAAGTTTGAAATAAATGTATATCCACTTTCTTCAACAGTTGACTCAGGCAGTCAGCCGCATTCCAGCCTTTATTGGACGAAAATTTGGGTGAATAGAACAGCGCCCGTAGTCTTTAATTGACCGCTAATTGCTCCTATAGTGATTATCTCAAAAAATACAAAAGATAGGTATAGGACATTGTTAACAAAAATGAAAGGAACAAAATGACTCAATAAAATACTGGGTGTTCCATTTAAAAAAAATAAGTTTTTGGTACGTGAAAATTTCAGGAAGTAGGCTTTGAAAAAACAAAGTTTTTTGAGGTATTGTCGAGTGCAACTTTACCAAATGATGTAGAATTTTCTTGGCTACAAGCACCACCAAAGTTAATGTTTTTATTTTTAAGAACAATGTGAAAATGATTTTTTTCTGAACACGTGTTTTGGTCAAATATTTTCAAAAAAAATTAATAACTCAAAAACTATTGGCCCAGTTTTGAAAAAGAAAAAACAGTCAAACAGACAATTTAAAGCAGTACAAGAAAATCCAAAAATATATAGTGTGAATCATTTAAAAAAATTAAGTCTTATTTTTACAATATGCGCCACAAGCAACCATGGATCTTCCACTAATTGTTTTTTCTTTTATTTAAAACACAAAAGAGCAATCGAAGACGCGGCTACTAATGACTCACCCTGTATAATAGTAATTAATTAATAAAGAAATAAAAGAAAATGGTTATGTGATTTTGGTCTTATAGTTTGTTTCCTTTTCGCAATAATAAAAACCTTAGTACGACATATAAAATCCATTATCGTCCATATACTCTTGCATTCTTGATTGCATAGAATTTATTAAAGTTACACATAAGTTTCTTCCTCTGAAATGCTCCCATACAGATTGTGCATATTGAGTAATATTTTCTATATTAAGTTGAACTCTATCATTATTAGCATTCCTATTCGGCACCATAGCACTCCACATATTTTCAATGGGATTCGGATATGGAGATTTTGCCGCCCAATCAAATATTTCTACGTTATTTTCGTTAAATAAATAAAAAAAAAATAAAAGAAAGTAAGAGTGTTACTTCCGGTCCGAATTTTGATTTTTTTTTATATAAAGATTATTCCAAATGTGGCTCAAACAATTTTGTGTTCTTAATAAATCTGACTAGAATGCAAAATTTGTGAGATTTTCCAAAAAAAACCGATATTTGATGAGTAGAAGCATTACTTCCGGTCCAAATTTTAAACTTTCTTTTATAGAAAAATTGTTCCAAATGTAGTTCTAATTACTTTTGCACTTATAATACATGTATATAGATTGTATAAAAAAAACTGCTATTCGATAAGAGTAAAGTCTTACGTCTGGTCCGAATTTTCAAATTTCTTTTATACAAAAGTTGTTCCAATTCGGGCTCTAAATATTTTTGTATTCTAGATAAATCTGTAAAGAATCAATAATTTGTAAGATATTTGCTAAAAACCGGTTTTTGGTAAGATATGAAGGCCTCCTTCCGGTAGAAATTTCAAAAAAAGTCTTTCTAAAATTCACATTTTAATGCTTTTGTATTCTTTAGAAATTTCTCTAAACTTAGTAGTTGACGACGTATTAGTAAATTTTGATTTTTTTAGTGAAGTAAACTAATTCAAAATATCAGTGTTGATCGGGAAAAATATAATTTTTAATAATTTTAAACATTCCCTTATTAGAGAATATAACAATTTTTACTTTTTATAAGAAAAACATGGGTTGTTATAATACTAAATTGTTTAAGTATTATTTTAATTTTCAGTTAAACATTGTTATTTTAAATAAAAAGCTTCAACATCTAAAATAAATACAAATCACTTCCAGAAAGAATAGTAACAAGTCCAAAATTCCATAAAACCAAGATTTAATGAAAAACAGTGGATCTCCCTGTAGAAATCAAAATAAAAGACTATACAATAAAATAAAAGCCAGAAAGATATTGAGGAAGATAAAAATGATTTTTTCTAATAAAGTACCTAGCATGAACGTTATCCCTATCAGACAATAAATTATTATGAATAAACACAAATATTTCAAATATATTGGCTTATAGTATATGGCCGATGTAGTTTCTTTTACAAAGCAATTTAATTCATAACGTAATACAATCTTTTTCTTTTAATTGTATTTAATTATATATAATTTTAAAAGCAAGGCATTCAAAATATGTGTTTCATTCGTTACTATATATATGACATGTATATTTCGTGCAGATTGTGGAAAATAAAGTATTTAAAAACTTGAGAAAATATAAACCATACTCATATTAAGTACAATGGCTTATTCATGCTATACATATAAGATTTACGATGCATGTTTTTTGCTTGTCCCGTCCTTAACTCGAACATTAGAATGTTACTATCGTAAAACTTGGGGATCTATTTTCAATTTACACCGGCCATTTGAAAAGAAACCAATTGTACATATTACCTACATTATATTATAAAGAGCGGATGTATCATTTCAATGTTGACGTCATGCGTAAATTATTAGATGAACATTTGATGCGAAACCACAAAGAAAAAGAAAAATTAATTGCAGCGTCGACAATATAGAAGCCTAAAAATAATATGTAGGTTAAGGTGCGCAGAGAGAACCACGACGATTGAGGGATTTGATATGATACAAATGCTAAATAATAAACTAATAAAATGAAAGAAACTTTTATACAATATTAATAAACGTCAAATCAAAATAATAAATATTTTACAAAGAGAATGAAAAATCATAATAATAATCTTTTTCAATAAATATCCTTAAAAAAATATGGTCTGGGCTCCATACGACTTATGTGCGCTCGCAAGTTCTTATAAAAAAGTCGTACCTAATTAAGTTTTAACGGATATTATCACAGTATATAGTATATAATAGAAACAATAGTTTCACTAGAGGGAAATAATTATCCCTCCGCAAAGCGACTGCTGCGTGAGTGCGCAGTAGTCAGTAATCAGCTGTTGAGGTGTAGCAGCATTAGTTGGTGCGGCTGCGCGGCATGTGTTTTGTCATTTGATGTGGCTGTGGAACTCGAAACACAAATGCATTTAAGTCGTTAGATGTCTCTGGTAGATGCAGAATGTAGATTTAAAAAAAAAAGTCGGTCTGTGCATAATAAATTGCAAATAAAGTATTTGTTTCTCCGACAAACTCATTTGATGATAGCACAAACACTTAATTATTACGATAAGTCAAATAACTTGGATGACTATAATCTAGTCACTCATTCAGTAGACGTTATATGTTGTACTAAGAAAAAAAATGAGGTGTGGTCACCACACGACTTTCTTATACGTTCATGCGTTTCAAATTATACAAAGTTGTTCTAAACTAAGATTTAAATACTTTTATCTTCTGAAAAAATAAACGAAATCCTACTGTACTACTTCTATTCTTTTAATAAATCTCTATAGCATGCATACTTGGCGCGATATTTACAAAAAATTGCTGTGCGGTAAGAGTAAAAGTGTTACTTACGATCCGAATTTTGAATTTTTTTTATACAAAAGGTATTGGAAATTAAGTTCTAAATACTTTTATACCCGTAACGTACCTGTCTAAAAAGCATGGCTTGCGAAATATTCGCAGAAAACTGATTTTCAATAAGAGTAAAAGACCTACTTCCGGTAGGAATTTCGAAAAATTTTTTAATAAAATTGTTCTCAATTTTAATTCTAAGCACATATGAATTCTTTATAAATTTGTTTAAACTTAGTTGTTGACGAAATATTGGTAAAATTTGATTTTTTCACTGAAGTAAACTGCTACTTTCGGTCTGTCGATTTTACTGAAAATCTAATCAGTTCTCAAGAGGGAGATTATATTCCTAAATACAAAATTTGGAATTGATATCTATAGCGGTTTGACCGCAATCGTGGTCACACACACACACACACTGACACGCGCACACATACAGTCATTTTTTAAAAACCGCTTTTTGGAATCAGGGGACTTCAAAACGTGGAGATCTGCAAAAATCTCGAGGTCGAAAATTTTCATCATCACAATACTTCCGATAGGTCCGAAAAAGAGACGAAAGAGTGGTATTAGGTACTTTGGTATCATAATATAGGCGCGTATGGCAGTAGATATTTACAATGTACGTATGTATGTACATACATACATACAAATATATTACATTGTGCCAATAGAAGATAGTGAATTATAATTATTGTCACACATTCTGTAATTGAACTCAATTTATATTTGTCGCAAATTAATTGATAATTATTATTTATGTCAATTCCTCAATTACTGACATAAAGAAAATACTGAATAGCTCCGTATGTAGAGTCACCATGTTCAAGGCATCTATTGGCGTTTTACAAGCGCGATTAGTGCTTGTCGATTAATTAAAGCAGACATTCTCTACAAAAAGAGGTTTGTAATTGTTATAACTTTCATCAAGCGATGGTGGTGTAATGGTCAGCATAGTTGCCTTCCAAGCAGTTGATCCGAGTTCGATTCTCGGCCATCGCAAGATTTTTGAACATTTTAATTCATAAAATGTATTGAATTGAACCGGAACTGTTGTATTGTCGCTTAACATAAAGATAATAATTCTTATTATACATATTACTTTCTTATACGCAGTATAAGGAAGTATTGTAAGTATTATTTGCAGATGTTCATGTTTTGAGGTCCCCTGACATCAAAAAAGTGGTTTTTGAAAAATGTTTCTCTCCACCCCCCCCCTTTCCCTCTTTCTCCCCCCTCTGTATATGTGTAATTACGATAGCGGCCAAACGGTAAAAGATGTGAAAACTAAAGTTTATATTTAGTAATATAATCTTCCCATGGAAGAACTGATTAGATTATCAGTGAAGTCCGCAGACCGAAATTACTAGTTTACTTCAGTGAAGGAATCAAATTTTAATATCTGGTCAACTATTAAGTTTAGACAATTTTTTAAGGAATACAAAGATACTAAAAAGTGGAACTTTTTTTTTATGAAGAAAGTTAATTGTAATTCATACCGGAAGTAAGCTTTCCTATTATCAAATAATTTTTTCGCGAATATCTTCCAGTCATGCGTTTTAGACAGATATATTGAGAGTATAAAAGTAAAGCTTAATATTGAATAATGATTGTATAAACAAATTCAGAATTCATACCGGAAGTAGCACGTATACTCATATATTAAAATGTTCGGAGCGGATGCAACATTTTCACACACACAATCAGAACCGATGCCATTGACAGCACCGGGTCCAGATACAATATAAGGAAGTTATTCCTTTGACATATAGATCGGTCCGTCGAAATTACTGAACCGACCGCCGTTCTCGAAAATTGCAACCCGCGTTGAACTCAACAAATCGGAAGAAAACTACGTCGGTCGGTTGATTACACTGTTGCCATGTCTGAGCTTTTTTACATACGTTCAGGAGACCATAACGTTGTCTTCTGTTTTTTCAAACTTGTTTACTTTATCACGTTTTTGATGAAAAACTTGCAAATTATTTAATTATGGCGTATTAAACCGTATAAAAAAATGACATTTATGCGAACCCGTAGGAAAATAATTGAAATCAATACATACAATTTATATCGGTAATACAATAAATATCGCTTTGATGAAATGTGAATTAATATTCTTTGTCTGGCCGGTTTATATACCGGTTTATTCAAAAATCTGCAGCATTCTCGTATCTGCGAGGGCAGTTTTCTACTCTCCCTCGAATATTCCAGTCTTATTAGTCACGTAATAAACAGCATTTATTTGTTACTCATCATCACAATATTCGTAGAACTTATATATCTAACAGATAACATCGTGTGAAATAGTCCTCTCGCTCTCTCTGTCTCTTTCTCATAGGTGCCTTCTATATTTCCAGTTCCAGTCTATCGAGCCGTGGCATTACCCTTTTTTTTCGAAAAAATATGCTCCGACATATTTGCTTAAATTTGAAGGGCGCCGCCACCAAATTTCCATAGATAGCCTTACATCTCTAAACTTATCCTACTAATAACTACATATCTTATAAAAATCCTACCTAAGATCTATAAAATTTGAAACAATTTATATTATATATTACAAAGCTCTACGATTTCAACCAGCACTACATTTAGATGAAACGTGAAAGGTTAATTTTTGAAAAGTGACTAAAAGATTTTTTCAATATCCAATCCATCTTTATTTGGTCTCAGGCGATCTCCCTTGCTTCATCAGATACATTTCCGTATTCATTGAAGCGCCTTCTTTATCTTCTTCTTGTCCTACTAAATTCAGACAGATAACTTTCCCTTTCGAACTTCGTCCCCTTCTTCTTTCTGTTTTACTCAATTCGGACAGACGACCCCATTTGGCTGAAACAACTACTTCAGGAAGGTAGAAAGGACTATTTTCGTATTTTACAATGTCACGGGCGGGCTTTAACCTTAAGGTCAGGCTAAACTCGCAAGGAGGGTTTTGCTCTGGGGGAGCACTCGCTATATTACAATAAAAATAGCAAAAGGTACCTACCTATACTACTCCGCAGGAGCAAGGGGGCGTCTCAATGAAACACTACTTGTTATTATTGTTAACACATATACAGGGTGCCCCACCGAAAACGAAATAGATTGAATGTCTTGAAGGAGAAAACTTTTTTGAAAAAACGCATCATCAAACAACATCATATCTTCAACTGTGATACGTCATTCCCCTCCCCTCCATCACTCTAACTATTACAATTTAAATAGGGAAAGTACCAAATACGATACATCATTGAAAAGGAGAATTCAGCAATGTGATTGTTGGTTGCGCTATTTTTAGTATTAGCGCCCTCTAGCGGGAAAAAGAACGGTTATGTATTTCACAATGTGACACATCATTTCAAAGCTAATTTTATTAGCAATTTAATGCACAATTGAAAAAAATTTAAATAATCGAAAAACCTTGCAGAGCTCTAATATTAGAAACTACGAACTTATTAGTTTACAAAAGACGCTGACAGTCTGTACTTGAGAATGATGACAAATAAATGTCAAAATTATTACGTATTTAGTTGCTTATAAAATTAGCTTTGAAATGATGTGTCACATTGTGGACTACGTAACCGTTTTCTTTCCCGCTAGAGGGCGCTAAAATCAAAACTAGCGCAACCAACAATCACTTTGCTGAATTCTCCGTACAATTATCTCTTCAATGATGTATCGTATATACTACTTTCCCTATTTAAATTGTAATGGTTAGAGTGATGGAGGGGAGGGGAATGACGTATCACAGTTGAAGATATGATGGAAGGGTGTCCCCCTTGGATCAAAAATCGACCTGTTTTTGCGTTTTTTCAAAAAAGTTTTCTCCTTCGAGATATTCAATCTGTTTCGTTTTCGGTGGGGACCCTGTATATTTATTATACCAATAATAACAAAGTGGAGGATCACCATAAAAAAGATCGTGAGGGTCACAAGTGACCCTCCTTGCGGAAGAACACTTAATTATCATTCCTTTTTGGAATCTCCTTCCTTTATTATCTCGGTAACGACGAGTCGCTCTTTACATCGCTGAATTTGCAAATTGTGCCCGTTTGATCAACTTCCATCAAACTTCTCATCGAACTCGGCCAGACAGGATGCCATCGAGACGATATAGATTCACGTTTACACAGTCGATCTCGGTGTTGTCTTCTAACAGCGAGGTAGGCTAGGATTTATGTTACCGCTGTAATAACTCTAACACTATACAGAGTGTTGATTCGAGACATCTCCCCCTCCTCCAGTTTATATGCCACCGCTATATACATAACCAATAATAAACCTTTATATATAAAAAGTTTGAGGATCGCAAACGAACACTTAGACAATAGACTGCTGGATTTAGTTTTCGCTAGTATCGGCCTCTTTAATAATATAGAACATGATCCCTGTTCCTTGGTTCCTGAGGATCGTTATCATTCTGCTCTTAGTATTGGGATGATTTTTTGTATCGAATCCATAACAGTATTCCCGTCTAATATCAATTCCAGGTATAATTTTCGAAAAGCTAATCTCCCTGCCCTATACAATGACTTGTGTGGCGTCGACTGGGAAGTGAAAGAATGCTCTGATGTCAACATTGCTGTCTCAAAGTTTCATGATATCCTATATTCAGCTATTGACCTGCACGTTCCAAAATACTCATCAGCATCTCAGCGATTTCCTGGCTGGTATGACTCTTCATTAATCGAATTATTAAAGCTCAAGAATTCTTACCACAAGAAATGGAAATCTTCGGGATCATTAATCTACCAGGGTGAGCTTGTTAGATTACGTAGATTGGTAAAATTGCAAACACGTAGAGGTTATGATACTTACTTAGCCAATTTGGAGAGCAACATATTTTAAAACATCAAGGCGCTTTGACACTTTGTTGGTCAAAGAACGGGAAAGTCAAGAATTCCCGGCACGTTAAGACATGGCGAGGAGGAGCTTACTGCTCCGGAAGAAATTGTAGAAGCTTTCGGTAAAACATTTTCTGAAGTGTATCAACCAAGTTCTATTTTTGTCTCATCTGATGCATATGTTTGCTCTAGCAGCTTTGTTATAGAGCCCTTTTCGACAAGTGAAACTCTGACTGCTATGAAACACCTTAAAGCTGACTTTACCTCAGATCATGAAGAATTGTCCAATTTTCTGCTTAGGGATTAAACATCTGTTTTATGCGTTCCGTTGTCCATGATCTTTAACCTTTTTCTCCGAACATCAACTTTTCCTGAAATCTGACCACACAATACTTCTTTCAAAGCTGAGTTTCCTGGATCTTACTGCACCTGTAATTAATCTATTGGCCTCTTACCTGAACAATCGTTCCAATTATGTTTGCTATAATGGATTTCACACTTTCACACTCTTCTTCAACGTTTACATTAACGAACTACTGTCTATTCTTAGCTGTCGCGTCCTGGCTTATGCTGAATACTTAAAGATGTTTTCAAGGATCTCGTCAGTCTCCGACTGTGAAACCCTACAGAGCGATCTTCTTATTGTTAACAACTGGTGCCATCCGAACAAAATAAAAGTGAGCGTTAATGAATGTGCGGTAGTTACGTGTACCACAAGAAACGGGCCTTTGATATTCCCCTACATATTAAATCAAACTCAGCTTCGTTGTCAGGTCGCGCCGAGAATTCATGGTATCCCTGATACGTTTACCAAAACCTACTCATTGAGAGAGTAAAGAAGAAATTTTTGAAGTGCCTTTCGTACAGGGCTCGCGGCACGTATCCTCCTAGAGGTGCTGATTATGAGAGTCTACTACTGGAACATGACGTTCCTTCCCTCTTGGAACGTAGAGAAACTGCATGTGCCAATTTTCTGGTTGGGCTTGTTAGTAATAGAATTGATATCCCCAATTTACTCTCCGCTGTGGAATTTTTGGTTCCTAAATGCGGTACGCGTTCGAGTGATACTTTTGTGGTGGCTCGAGCTAGGTCAAATGTTTTTGCTAGGGCACCTCTCACTCATATGGCTAGGAAAGCCAACCAACTATGCTCTGATCCTTTTCACGTACCTTTTAATCAAAAACCTCACTCTAATAACAAATAGATAATTCAATTATTCATTTCTGTTTGTATTTCACTTGCTCTGCATATGTCTGTAACGCTGTTCATCTTAATTTGTAATTTAAATGCATTGGCTATGTATTAATTATTGAATATTTACTGGTCTTGGTCTAACATGTTAAGGTTTTTGTTCATTATTAATGTTGTTGTTATTATTATTACTACAATATGAACCGCTACTATTTGTATTTATCAGATTTTGTATATTAGCTTTTCTATCAAGTTGTTCGTATGTTTTCCTTCGTATAGCATCTTGATGTGTTCTAAAACCTAACATCTAGAAATTTAATTTTGCAATAAATTTCGCATGAATACGTATATTTAGTTTTCTTTTTCTTTGCTAGATTGTTGTTTTGTATTTTCTTTTATAGTTATAGGAAATACTATCGTGTAAATTGTTGTCCTGTGATTGGCATTTTTAATGTTGGACAAATAAAGACTATTATTATTATTATTATAACACTTTGTCGTACAACTACACTTATACTAGATTATAATTCTACCATAATTCCTACACTCTTAATTGTCCCTAATTATTCACTGTCACCTTTTCATCAGTGGAGGCACTTACTATATTCGGGGGTAGCCCACTCGACTTTATTATAATTATTAGTATAACAAAAACATCTGCTATCTTTAGAACTGATGTATTCTTTTGTTTTTCTGACTATCACCATCCCTATCTACATTACATCTGTCTATCTTCTATAATCCCACCTCGCTCGATACCTTCCTTTGCCTGATCAGCGTCTTTACCGTCTGTCCAACTTCCGCAACTTGCAAAGTCCGTGGTCCAGTTCCGGTGTATTAAACGACGTGACACTTATTTGTTACTTTAACGTATCTATGGAAATTTCCGTGGCAATGTAAATATTACTTGGCACACCTTGTCTGTAAGCCATACCAAATTATTTTGTGTTCTGTCGTGGCACTCTTGAACTACAGGCAATTAAAGAGACGGCTGTAAATGTTTAATTTTTAAAAAAATACATCTTTGTGAAAATGATTTATAGATCAACATGTATAAGCGTATATATTTTTAAATTATGTAGCAATAAAGTGTTAATGTACTTTGTCAGATCGTTGACTCAACCTGTATAAGTATTTAGAGCTGGGTCTGTAATAATGTTTTATAAAAAGAACTTCAAAATACGTACCGCAATTACAATTTTTACTCTTGTTGAATAGCAGTTTTCTTTTTGTAATTATTTCCTAAATTGTGCATTCTATATAGTTTTATTAGTATAAAAGCATTTACACCTAAATTTGGAAAAATTTGTATATAAAAAAATTTCAAAATTTGAACCGGAAGTCACACTTTTACTCACAGGTTTATTTTATTAAGAAGATTAAAGTATTTAAAACTAAATTTTAAAGACCTTCTGTCTAAAAAGTTCCGAACGCACAGACCTATAAGAAATGGTGTAGTTTTTTAATCACTGTAGGATCCTAAACCGAACATTTTAAATTCACTTTAGTATTTCTGCTACTATAGAATAAAATACAGTGTACAAATAGATTTATACATACATTGATATTCATGTGACTAATAGTCCATATAGTATGTATGTATATGTGTATTTTTACATATGTATATAAAAGTACCGAATTGGAGTTCATCACGCCTCATTAAACAAATAAAAGAATCAATATTTATCGCACACGTGTCGCGTTCGCATAAGTCTCGGCGTTTCTATTTGCTCCTTTCAATCGAGTTCAAGAACCTTAGATAAGTATTGCAAGTTACGGTCATTAGCAAACCGTCGAGCATCCCTGATAGCCATTTCCTACAGTTTTTCATAACTCGTATGTACTTGACATTTCAGGAATAGTTTTTCCACAATGTGAAACTTCTTTAAAGCGATCATTAATGCAGTAACTTTAGATTTCACCACACTTACGCGATGGTATTCCGTGAGGTATTTCTTTACTATTTCTATTTCACAGAATATTTTACAAACACTGTAAAATGATGTGGTTTCCTCTAGGGAAAAATATTTTAATATGAGCTTTAGGAGAAAAACTTATTCTTTATAAAAAAGATTGATTGTATCGAAAATTGTAAATATAAAAAGAAACAGCAATCATTTAAGATAACATAAAAAACTTGAAATGTCGAGTTGTTGATTTTAAATATGACTAAGTCCGAATGTTATACAGTAGAATCCCAGTTATCCGAAGTAACGTGGGGGCACCCTCCTCGGATATCTGAAAACTCGGGTAATCCGGATTTATTTTTTATTAATTCAAAATATAAACACCAATACTTTAAACGATTTATTAACGTTTTTAACATGTAAATAAGTACATATATACATTATAAAACAGTGAAATAGGTATCTGAGCGCTTCTGTTTTATATTGCATCGTCTTTTTGTCGCAGCCATGATCCTCCGTCTGTTAAAAAGAAGCAAATCCGCTGGTGTTGCCTCTGATTGTTGTTAGATATACCTCAGAGCATTTTCCAGAGAAGCAAAACCTTCTTGATGGGGGATCTTAGTGGGAGGCTATTCATCCACTGCTTCGTTATCGTTATCGTCATCTGATTTTTGCGTTTCCTGAAAGGCATTCATTATTTCTTCAACACTTATTTCTTCTTCGACATCATCTGTTGTAACTCATTCAACAACGTCTTGTCTTGCCACATTTTCGCAACCTTTTAAGTTTTGCATCAATTCAAATAAACTTTGTTCTTCTTTTGCCTCGCTGTCAAAATTTGACCAGGACATTTCTCCACACTTTCTCGATTTCAAAGCGAATTCATTTAATGCAGTATCATCTTCACTGTCATTACAGTTCTCAGTATCAATAACTTTCGTCCAAGATTTTTGAATAGTGGAACCACGTACAAAATCCCAAGCTTGGTTTACCCAGTAAATAAAATTTTTCAGTGTAGTATTTCTCATCCCACTAATATCTTCTCCTTTTTCTGTGTATTCTAACAGATGTTCAAGATATATACGCCTATATATTTTTTTAATGTTTTGAGGACACCTTGATCCATTGATTGCATTATGCTGGTTACATTTGGAGGAAAGAATTTCGCCCACGTGAAGTCCTTCTCCAGAGTGAGAGGGAGCATTGTCCATTAACAGAATTGCTTTAATAGGGAGACCGTTTCTCTTCAAAAATGTAGGCAAAGATGACACGAACTCTTCTTTAAACCAGTTAGTAAATAAGGTGGCATCCATCCATACGCTTTTCTGACTTTTGTATTAAACTGGCAGGGCTTTGGGTGATATGTCTTTTAAAGCTCTTGGATGTGCAGATTTGCCAATCACCATCAGTGGGAGTTTGTGCTAGCCAGATGCATTGGAACATGCCATTATTGTTATTCTTTCCTTACTTCGTATGTGCCCAGGAGCTGATTTTTCCTGTCGAGATGCCAATATTTTGGAAGGAAGCATTTTATAATTGAGACCAGTTTCGTCACAGTTGTAAATTTGATCGCATGTGTACCCATAATCTTTGTTTTGCTTTTTAAAGTCCTGCTTAAATTTTTGAATAGATGACACATCAGCCTAAAGTTTTTCTCCACATACAGTTAGTTGTCGTAGACCAATACCGTTTCTTCCAGCGGTCAAGCCATCCAGAACTGCCTGTAAACTTATCTGTCTCTGGAAATTGCCTACTAATCATTATTGCTTTCTCTTGTAAAATTGGACCTGGCAGAGGCACTCCTTTTGATCTTTGCTGGTTAAACCACATCAATAAAGCTTTGTTAACTTTTTCGTAGTTGCCTGTTTTCATTGATTTTCTTTTTGAGGGCGAAGAGGCTTGTTCTATACACCACTCTTCTATTTTAGTGCGGTTTCTTGTCTAATCTCCAACTGTTACCTCATCTACTCCATAATCTCGTGCAACAACTTTTATTGTCTCTCCTGCCTCAATTCTTCTGATGGCTTTTAATTTTTCTTCAATAGGAACGACAATTCTTTTACGCTTATTTTGTTCCATTATAATACGGCAAACGAAAATTCAAACAAAGCAGTTAGTATTACACTTAACTAGAACTTCAACCAAATATATTATGCGAGTATACTTCTCCTTATTGAACGCAGTAACGAATTGCATTCACGTAAATTACCATGCAAAAACAGTCCAAAAAGATAAATAGGGAAACCCCTCACACGGGCCAAGGGGATTCCCCGATTTTAAATGGATATATGTAAATTATATGGAATTATTAATTAATCGTTGTAATAAATGTATAACAATTCTTATATTATTCCATGTTTATTTTTTGTATATCAGGCCGAAAATTTATGGCGCGTACCTCGTATAAGCATGATTTAGAATTTTCAGTCGATGGTGATTTTAGTATGTAAAAAGCCATTATTGGAAATTTATGAAATTTATACAGGGTGAGTTTTTTTGAATGTTTAGCATTGGGATCTCAGAAACTACTGGAGATAGAAAAACGCTTAAATGGGGAAAGATGCGCAGTTTTACGAGTTTGATTTAAAACTGCTTTTGTTTCTCCGATAACTTTCATGGCTTATTAGATATTCAAAGAAAACTAAATTTTACGATTTTCTTTAAACATGCTTAGCATCGTTAATAGTAATTTTAGAGAAAAAGTGTTCAGACAAAAGTTTTAGATAATTTTACGCCAAATAAAATTATGTAGCTAATATTTTTTTTTCGTTCACCATTATCGAGTTATGACACAAACTTGTTTTTTTTAAATGGAAACCATAGTTGGTTTTGACACAATTAAAAAGCCTATTTTTTGCTGATTACAATGATATAAGGTTTGATATGGTTATTTTAAAAAATAAAGAGGATATAGACATTTTTACGGTTTTTATGGAAAACAATTGAATTTCGAACTGATAAAATACAAACCAAACGAAAACTTATTTTGAAATCTTATGTAGTAATAAAATGAAAACTATAAGAACTTTTATTAAGGGCACACAACATTATTAATGTTCAAAGATACCTCCATTATTATTAATACACAAATTGCATCTCTTCACAACAGAGTTTGTAGCATTGCGTACTTTACGCCTATCGATGTTATTAAAAGCAACTAAGACAGCTTCTCTTAAATCGTCGATTGTTTCATATGCTGCTGAAGTTTATTTTGAAAATTATTTTGATCGACGTCAGCCGTCGCTACCTACTTTTAAGAGATTATGGGATAATTTAGCAGATTATGGTTCGTTCGTTAAACCAAAATCAAAAAAAGGGATGGATGAAGATAGAGAAATAAACATATTAGCATGTGTCGCTCAGAATCCATCTACATCGACCCGACACATTTGAACAGAAATGGGCTCCTCTCAACGCACTATTGCCAGAGTGTTGAAGAAGCATAACTTTCGTCCCTACAAATTATCAGTATCACAAACTTTACATGAAGGTGTTCACGTTGAACATAGGAGACCACAAATTAAATTTGGGTTTAATGATTGGTGTGGTGTTATAGGATCAACTGTTCTTCCTCCTTTTATTTTTGATGGATCACTAACTGGCAATCGTTATCTTAATTTTTTACAACAAGATTTCGAGGAAATGTTAGATAATTTAAATTTAAGAACCCGAGCAATGCTGCAATGGTTTCAACATGACGGAGCGCCTCCGCACAATCAACTGAATGTTAGAAATTATTTAAATTTGAACTTCCCTAATCAATGGATAGGACGAAATGCACCCATTGAATGGCCGGCTAGATCCCCTGATTTATCAGTTTTGGATTTTTTCTTGTGGGGTGTACTAAAGGACACAGTATACAAAAGAACATATGAAACAATCCACGATTTAAGAGAAGCTGTCTTAGTTGCTTTTAATAACATCGATAGGCGTAAAGTACGCAATGCTACAAACTCTGTTGTGAAGAGATGCAATTTGTGTATTAATAATAATGGAGGTATCTTTGAACATTAATAATGTTGTGTGCCCTTAATAAAAGTTCTTATAGTTTTCATTTTATTACTACATAAGATTTCAAAATAAGTTTTCGTTTGGTTTGTATTTTATCAGTTCGAAATTCAATTGTTTTCCATAAAAACCGTAAAAATGTCTACATCCTCTTTATTTTTTAAAATAACCATATCAAACCTTATATCATTGTAATCAGCAAAAAATAAGCTTTTTAATGATGTCAAAACCAACTATGGTTTCCATTTAAAAAAACACAAGTTTGTGTCATAACTCGATAATGGTGAACGAAAAAAAAATATTAGCTACAAAGTTTTATTTGGCGTAAAATTATCTAAAACTTTTGTCTGAACACTTTTTCTCTAAAATTACTATTAACGATGCTAAGCATGTTTAAAGAAAATCGTAAAATTTAGTTTTCTTTGAATATCTAATAAGCCATGAAAGTTATCGGAGAAACAAAAGCAGTTTTAAATCAAACTCGTAAAACTGCGCATCTTTCCCCATTTAAGCGTTTTTCTATCTCCAGTAGTTTCTGAGATCCCGATGCTAAACATTCAAAAAAACTCACCCTGTATATATATCAATATTTTCCTATAATATTGGAAGAAATATATTTTTAATAGCGAACTATATATAGATTATGTCAATTTGAACATTTCGCGTACTGAACGTACATTAGTCCAATTTGAGATTAAGTGTACATAATTTTAGCAGTCAGCTGGGATATTTATTTAGTAATCAGCTATCATTTATGCTGAAAATTTGTTCTCTATAACTATTCATACTCAACCAGTGTCCATCAACAAACACTAGATACAAACACAGTAATAAAACCAATAAGGTAAAGGTACAAACAGTAAAGGTACAAACACTACATTAATATAACTTGCACATCAATACGCATGAAATGTGTTACTGCAACGACAAATGTAAGACTTAAGAGTATTACTGAAACCTGCGCGACTACTGAGGCTCCTAATATTCACCTGGATACTGTTATAAACTGTAACGGCAGAGTAACTTAAAGATCTTTCAAAAAGAGACGTAGAATAGTCCAGAACAGGAAGCAAATATTTGTAGCGCATGTGTGTTGAGAGCATAGGTGAAGAACCATGGAATTAAGAGGTGCTGAGAGGCAGAAGCAAGGATATCGACTGAGGCAACGTATGGACAAATTAAGCCAAATGCAATTTATCATGGTTTTCTATATTTAATCAACCAATAGTTTTAACACTCGCTGAAATGTGAGCAGACTTTCGAAGATTACAAATAAGGCTATATCAAGGTTTTGAAGTTTTTGAATTTCCAACTTATCCTGTGCAACCAAACATGAACCATAAATAGAGAGTCGCAATAACTGAACATCATAGATTACATAAAAGATTCCCAAAATCGTAGTCTCAAAGTAGAATTTAATAATATGATCTGCTGCACCCATCATCCTATATGAAACAATCAGGGAAAATGTGTAATACATTTAGGAGAGATGCGCTCTTAAAAGCATGTTAGTTCTCGGTCTGGACATCGAAAAAGTGTCAGTAGAAGGCGTAGTGTGGATGGCAAGAAGTTAAGCTGGGACAATAATACCGGCGAGTCCACCACATTGTTAAGCAAGTTATATAAAAAAAAGAGCGCTGTTGTATTTTCTCCTGTCTGATAAAAACTCAACGGAATGCGTATCAATAACTCAAAGTAGTCTGTGTTCCGAGTCGGGTAAAAACTATCACTTTTGTAACTAAGGTACTTCAATAATTCCTTTTGCACTCTCTTCAATGTCAACTGCTGATATAAATAATAGGGACACCGAATACTGGCTCGGTACTCTAATCTACTTCTAATATAGGCAAAACAAATAGATTTAGAAGCCAAGTGACTAATAAAACCCCTGCAGGAACGGATCAGGAAGTCCAAAAATCTTGTGGCAGTATTTAAATCTCCATATATATGGTCAGAGGATTGAGGAGTTGAATCAAATAAAACACCCAGGTCTTTAAATTGTTTCTTTACTAGATAGCGTGATGTTGTTTACATTGTACGACAATAGTGTGGGATTGGTGACCTTAGCAAAATTAACAAACGCACATTTACCAATGTTCAAAAGGATTTTATTATGACCACTGATTGGCTATCTGCAAGTTATTCTGAAGTATACAACTATTATTCAAGATATTAATTTGCAAGAATATTTTAAGGTTATCAGCATACGCCAAAACAACGCAGGTTAGCGAATTCAGTAGATCGTTTAAAAATATACTAAAGAGCAACTGGCCTGGGTTATATCCCTGTGACACACCAGATGTTGGGGTGAAATATCCAGACTGATATCCATTCTAGAATACATAACTAGATCGATGTGTTAAATATGACAAGATCAGTTTAAGTAGATCGAACCTATCAAACTTATTCATCAGCAAGGAATGGCCAATAGTGTCAAATCCTATTGAGAAGTTAATCAGATCCACTTGAGAGCAATTGTCCAAAGCCTATTGTGTTTTTTCTGCCAAGTTTGTAATGGTGGATCGACCTGGTGTAAATCCATGTTGATGTGGGAAAACGCAGGTTACAGATTCACCAATAACCTGATGATAAATGACAGACTCAAACAATTTAGCAAAATTACTTAACATATCAATTGGTTTATAATTCTTGAGATCTGAACGATCACCACTTTGAAACATAGGAATAATTCTACTAAACTTCCATACATCAGGTCGAATTTCTGACGATTAAATTAAAAATGAATGATAAAGGTTCGCAAGTACTGGAATGCAATACTTAACCAAAAAAACTTGCTTATGTTTCTTAGCACAGTCAGTGATATCACTCGACGACACAGGGCAGATGTTAATAATTATTCGGCCCACAGTTTGTTAGCGATGTAAAGGCAGCAGAAGCATCAACCATTGCCTGCTGATCAGATATTTCCTCTCCGTTATAACGCATACACCCTAGGACCCTTGGGCCATCTCTTAAGCGTTTAATGAACTTCCACAATTCGACTTGATTTTCAATGTACAATCGGTTGTTTTAATAGGGTGTCGAAATCTATTGTTTTATTAACGAATAGTTGAGGAAATGTTATCACATCCATATGAATTACTCGTAACGCCATTAATAGTTAAATGAATTTCGTCGACTGATGCTAGTCCAAATTCAAACAAGACTTCAGGATTGTATACGTAGATTATAATATGCAAGTAGATCATTGGAGTTGTCATTAACGGACTGAAAAAAAAGCGAAACATTTTCATTTATTTTGTGAATATGAGCTAAACGGTCATTGAGTATTCTCTCAGAAGAGGAATTGACATCAAAGACTTACGGGTAGAATATAATTTTTTGGGATTAGAAGAATAGTAAACTATATCTAAGAATTATTTTTTAAGTCTAGCCATATTAAGGTTAAATTCCGAAGTCCTACATATCTGTTCCAGTCATGAATAAATATGGTATTTTTGAAGCGTGAAAGAGGTGTGTTGCTCAATTTCATAAACATTTTTAAGTTTTCAATCACTCAAGGTGCTTTTGGTTAGCCTCACCTCCACTAGAGGAACATGAAAATTAATCGAAGTAGTAAGACATTCATTAGAAATATCAAGCTGGCGATCAATGTCATATTTCCTGATCAAGGTAGTCCAAAAATGTCTATGTAAATCATTTGAAGAGTGGAAATTAGAAAGGGCGTAGGTGCCAAAAACAAAATTCAGAAATAATCGCTAAAAACAAAACGGGCAAAGTTCAAAATTAAGTGTAGACATAGAAAATTTTTTGATAAACGTTTATTAAATATATGCAAGTAGTACAAAACTTAAAACATACTTATTAGCAAAAATTATTATCAAAATAACGTTCTATAACCAATATAAACAAAAACAGAAGTGGCAAAATTTGGAAAGGGCGTAAGTGTCATCGACATTTTTTAGTAAAAAATTGTTAATTTCAGGCGTTTTCTAGAGTTTCTGAAACATTTTCGTCAATGTGAAGTAGCTCTTTATAGAAACGTTGGTGTGCCGGATTCTTAAGGTAGGGAATCATGCTTCGAAGAGAAACTTTTTTATTTTCAGACACTTTACTTTCTGGCGGCAGCTTGATTATGTTAACCCGTCTAAGGTCAGCTAAAGTTTTTTTTTTCTTTAAAACATTGACTTTCTCTGCTTCCTGAATATCAGAGAAAGTGATTTTCATTTTAATAAGTGATAGATTAGCCTCTTCAATGGTTATCACTGAAGCTTTACATACATTTAACTTTGTGGTGTTAATATATGCATCCGCAGCTTGTTTTAGGTCCCAAAAGCCAGAAATTGTCATGTCAACAATATTGAATGGAGGAGAGTACCTTGCTGATTTAACTATTGCGTGTAGGTCCGAGGGAACATATGCTTTAGCTACCTTCTTACGCTTTTCTATCAAAGCAAAGTCCCTATCGCAGGGCATGAAACTATGGCCGCTGATAAGAAATTTCTGCTCGATAGTCTCAAAAATACCATTGGCTACTAAAAATATCAAGGTAAATAATAAAATTCTATTCTTGTTTTGGCCCCCGCTATTATCACACCATATTACTAAATGGTTCTTAAAAATCAGTCCTTGATTAGCAAGATGGAGGAGGCATGACGCAATTTCGTTAGTTCCGCGAGACGCTACCCCCTCGTGCCACATACACATGTAGGATTCATTCGTATCGCCAATATGAACACCTAAGTTGTAGCACGATAGCTGTGAGAGGTAAAACATATCGCTGTGGGTCAGTGATGGAACGAACATGACCTGTTGTAGGTCCATGGATAAACAACACTTGATGCTTTCGGGTTCGTGAGACTCAATCATATCTTCTTTTAGCACTTCTCTTGCTTTCTCGGCCTTGCGGTGATGAAGTTCCAGCTGAGTTTTAGTAGATTGACTTGACTCAATGTTGGCCTTGATTTTACAGTCAAATTTATCACATGTGCTGCACGTATGAACACGTGGTCTGTGAAAACACAGATTGGGAAAATTCTTTATGAAAACAGACCTGTAAAATTTATAGGTGACTATTGAATCAGGGTGCAATTGCAGAAATGCTTTAAAAAGTCTGTGAATATTTAAGTCGGGGCTAATGTACTCCTTTTCCGATTTAGATCTTGAGTAATGGCCAACTTCCCTTGGGATCCTGTTAATATGAGCCTTGACTAACGACCGGTCAAATTCAGAATATTTTGGCGCAGCATGTCTGGTACGTTTATTTTTATAACAGGCTTCACCCATTTTTTTCTCAATAAGTACGCGAATTCTTTTATCATTAACAGCGAAGGTGTCTTGGAAAAGTTTTTTACATACACGAACAAATTTCCCTGTACCATCGGGAACGGAATAAGCTATAGTGGCCTGACGTCGACTGCTTTGCGGATCCTCATATGAACCGTGCCGCCTTCTTTGCACAGCACAAATACTCATTAAACCCATTAAAGACGTCCCTTGTGTTTTAGCATCTTGACAATAAAACTTTTCCCAAAGGGAACGTCGCCTTTCGTATGTAACAGCTTGCATTTACATGATACCTACATATAACATATTTTCAAGATTAGAACCAGAAAGGGAAACATTATGTTTGTATACCTAACCTGCTCTTTGGGAATGTTTTTTTCAGGTACCATTTTGTTTTTATACGTTTTGTACGACTTTCCATTCCATTTTAAATGCTTCTGTTCAGTATGATATGAGCCACTACCTTTACCTTTTCTTATTCTTTGATTTCCTTCCATTTTAATATACAGATACACAAAACACATAACTAACACCTGCCGATTTTAAAACAAACTGGCAATATTCTGTGATGGACTTAGGACCTATCAAATGAAAACGCTTGCTCACATACGCCAAGCGACATCTATTACTACCTCCTGACAATTAAATTTTAACTTTGCCACTTATGGCTTTTCACAGGACATAAAGTATGATATTTAGAACCTTTCTATGTTGTTAACTCAATTTCGTTAAAAATGGCATTTAGGCCCTTTCTAATTTCCACTCTACATTTGAAAATGATGTGTAGCAAAAGTTTTGAAAATCCTATATTAAATTATTTTAGAAACTGGTTTAACGACTTTAAGTGACAATTCTTAAAAAGACAATATGTGATAATATATCAGATATGGTCAGCAATGGCGCCATCTAGATGTTAAAATATCTGGTATAATCATAAGCAATTTTAAAAAATACCAGCTCTGTATATTTTAAACAGATGAATTTTTTATCATATAAAGTAAACTGGTTTGAATAGTATATTTTAAATTACTAACTATTGCAGTATGTAAAGAAAATGTATTTATTTTAATTGTATGTACTCGTATCTATAAAAGTCTTGCGCGTTGGATAATGTTGGGGTAACGTGTTTCCGGCTTCTAATTATTACATTAATAATAACTAGTTATGTATATGGTAGAAAAACTCGGGTCCTTCCAATTTTTATCATGACCTTATACTAATATGTAAGGAGATATTCAAGCTTCTAATCCATTTATTACTTGTAATAAGCTTCTGTCTTGATTTGCTATAACTAAAAGACCCTGGCGTGATGGAACTATGTACACACATATATAATCTGGATTAGTTTACGGCTTTGAAGAATATCGGGGAGTTGGAATTAACTATTTGTAAAGTTCCGCTTAAATTAAATTTAAGGCAAGAATGGTTAAAGTAGAAACGGGATCATATTCATGAAACCCTGTTAAACCTTCATTTCACAGATAGGCACTGTACCTGCGATATTCGTTAGGTAGATTAGTTAGGCAAACCATTAACTTGAATGACGTTAGTTAAAAAAGATAATTTTAAGTGTACATTATTTCATCATCATAAACTCATAGACGTTCTCTACGGTATCATTACTCTCATTACTGAGTTTTATGTTCTTTACTACAGAAGTAACAGAATATATGGTTTTTGCATGCAATGCAGACTATCACAGTTCGTAAATTTTATTGCTCATTAAAGAAAATTATGTTCCATGCCACAAGTTAATTATTGAGAAAGCTTTAAGCGATATTTCGAAATTACTATAGGTTTTCTTTTACGTATATTACGTACAAGAAAATGAAAATTACAGGAAAATTTTGTTAGCAACGAAAAATTCAAAAAAATTGATAATACCGCCTTGTTAATATATATGTATTATACTCCCTCTAACCCCTAAATGTGTCCGATTTCTATATTTGCAGAATTTTAAGGTAGAATTCTGGAGGGTTCTTGGGACGCTACGACTCTCGGAAGCTAGGGTACCTAAACTGGATGACGTTTGTAAAGGAACCTGCATTATTTTGCAATTAAAATGAATAAAATGTCCCAATGTTGTGCGACATAATGTGATGGAACCCCCTTATATTTAATTTAATAAAATTGTAGAGTTTAAATCTAAAATAAAATTTTAAATAACTTGCTTTGCCGGCTGAACTCAAATCAGATTATCTCAGGGCGATTGGGATTAATAAGAAATGATTAAGTGTAAACGGTGTTCCTAAACATTAATTATATTTAATAAAAAAAAATACCATTGTAAAACTTTAAACAATTCGTATATTCAAAACCAATGAATTATATATAACTACTTTTTACATATAACACAAGAAATAAAATATATTTAAAGACAATTTTAATATATTTTTACAAATAATTATTCGGATACAAATATTTATGTATATTTTTCCATATAGTCAAACAAAACAACGAATGCTAGCATTTACTACGTAGGCTGGTTTTGTGTACCATTACATAAATATACAACGATGCCAATACATATCAAATTACATTCTCCTTCATACAACGTAGATGATATTTATTTATCAACTTTCTTATGTTAATCTCAATTTAACATTCATTTTATAATCTTTAATTCTTCAAGATCAACAATATTTTTATTTACAATAATCTTTTAAAATACCTTATAATAAAGTTTCTTTCTTCGCTCTTCCGCGATGTCTATCTTCAGTAAAATCTTCTTTGTTTTGCGATGTTTTCATCGGCATCATTTGGTTAGTGGTCACGATCCTGACGTGACAAATCTCCTTGTTCTGCTTACTGGAGCACAATATATTTATTATAAACTTTTAACACCGAGCACATTTACTATCTACGTGCTACTTGAATCACTATTTTTCAAATAACAATTCTTATGATTGTTATGTAATTTATTATAGGAGTTTTAGGTTCTCCTTTTTATATATTACTTGAACTTTTTGCTAGTCGGGGTTTGACGACTTCTTTATGAAGCCAGCCAGTCAAATCCCTGACTTTGGAGTTAACTGTCCGACTCGAATCAAGTCTAGCGGTCGACTCCCTCGTTTTTAGCGCGTGTTTCTATTTTATATAAAAGTGTCTGTGGTTCCCCGTTTTCCATGGGACTCGGGTAACCCCACTAAAGTTTCACATCCATGCACTCTGTTACGTGGGCGAATGTTTATAACGACTGTAGCGTTTATTTCATTATTGTAAACATTCGACGCCCCAGTTCTTAGAACTAAACACACACTTTTAGTTAGCCGTGGGATTATATATGCAGCGTTTATTATGTTCACATAAACTTACGGCGTCACTTTTCTTATACATAAACATATACAAAACTATGACTAATATCTACTTAATAATATCATAGTATATTCATTGATTTTAAATGTTATTTATCTTCAAAATATTAATAACAAAATGTACTTAATTAAATCCTTAAAAAATAAAAATTATAAAATTAATGAATGAAACGGTATGTACCATTACACGTTTTCGATAACATTTTTTGAACCTTTATAGTTAGTGACGTAGAACTGTCATAAAATGCGCAAATAAATATTTTGTAGGTTATATTTTGTATTTATCATTGTTCTTGTTTGCAAATATGGATATTGCCACGTGCTCTTCTTTTACTGCTTAAACTACAATATATAAATATATACGAGAGGTACTTACGTGACTTATTAACCTGAGGGTAGCTCACTCGACTTGATTATAATTATTATAACAAAAACACCTGCGATCTTTAGAACTTATTTATTACTCTTTTTTCCGACTATTCATATCCCTACCTAAATTACATCTATCTGTTTTCTATAGTAACAGGTGGGAAATAATTTATGTAAAATATATGGAGTGTAATATATTCTCTATTTTATTTATTCCAGGAATTATATGTGCATTTTACGAGAGAAATTAATGGATAAGAAAATCCCCTAACAGGCATTTTAAACAAATGTTTAGGCTTGATAAATTCAGCAAAATATTACACAGTTACATTTGAAGGTTACTTGAAATGCATGGGGACCATGGGTTACAGCTCTCAACAACATTAAGTTTTTGGTTATTTTTAATCTTCGACCAGCTCTCAGAATAATATTGGTGCTAATGGCTTTGTTTTGCTTAGTCAAACATATAATTCATTAGGTGTGTCACATGATATAACAAAAGAAGTTATGAGGGAAGTTATTCGACAAATATTTAGAAATATAAGGACTCCACTCCTTATTAATGTTGATTTATCATTTAGGTATCATGTTCAGAAACTTTTAAAAGTGACTTTGAACACTTTTAATTTTTACATATTTTAATGTTCATACTTATTGTTATTTTATAAATTCTGTTCCACTAATTACTCAACCATTTACGTAATAGTTCCTGTTTCTACACCTACTAAATTCAAATTATTAATTTTTTTGGTTTGATTTTAAAATTTGTTTATTGTGCCATATTCTACATGTATTTTGAATCATGTTACTGTAGTGTAAATAAGATATCTCCATTTTTTTGTCATTACCCCAATATATACAAAAATCATATGTCGAAGCTCATTTTTAGAAAAATTCATTATAAAATCAGGCTTGACAATTGAAAAGCAACTTATTAAATTTCATCGATTCAATTGTCAATTTCGCTGCAAATATCATGGCTGACTATACCGTCTTCAAATAAAAAACTTAAAGTTGGCAAAATCACATCAGAAAAAGACCATAGCTCAGTAAAGGTCACTTTTAAAATAATAACGTTTTACATGTAGTTAGTGCCAAATTTAGTAAACAATCCAAAAAAGAACCCACTCCATTTGAAAAAAATTCACTTTTTGACAAAAATATGTCATGTAACTTTAATCCAGTTTTCTGCAAGTTCAATTAGTAATTGCAAAAAAATAAAATATGCCTGTATTAGGCCCTTTTATTATGAACAACTCTACCAAAAATTGTGTCCATCTAATACGTCGTTTTCGAGAAATATAATTTTATAAAAACATTGAGTTTTTCAGAAAAACGGTAATAAGTCGAAAACCTTAAATTTTAGGCCTATACTAACTTATAACTAATACAAAATGTAATAATATATAGGCTGTTTCATTTAAAAAAAACTATACCTATAATCAGCTACCAAGTTATGGAACACTATCTACAATACAAAAAATATTCAAAATGTGCTCCTAATGAGCAGCTATCACAAGATAAAAACCGTTTCGAAATATCTTTACCCGTAAAGGCAAAATCGGCCTTACCAGCGGAGATGACTCACCCTGTATATACAGGGTGGGTAATTAGTAGCCGCTTCTTTGATTGATTCTTTGATTGCTCTTTTGTGTTTTATATAAAAGAAAAAATAATTAGTGCATGATTCATGGTTGCTTGGGACGCTTATTCTAAAAATACTTTAAGCTCTGGCACACGTTCGGTTTCACCGGAAATGCATGGAACTAACCCTATATACTTTTGGATTTTCTAGTATTGTTTTAAATTGTCTATTTAACTGTTTTCCCTTTTTCAAAATTGAGAAAATAGTTTTTGAGTTATAATTTTTTTTTGGAAGTTTTTGACGAAAAACGTTCAGAAAAAAATTTTTTTCATTGTTTTTAAAAGTAAGAACATTAACATTAACATTTCAATCTTCTCAGCGATTTTTTAATTCATTGCATATATTACGGTAGATTCTCCTTTTAAATGTTGTCAAATTCTCTAGTTATTTTTAAATTTCATGTCTTGTCTTTGATATTGAAATTAAATAATAACATTACTAATATAAATAATAATAATAATAATATATCTTTATTACCCAACAGATATACATCTAATTATAAGGAAGCAGCAAAAATAATTTCCATAACTCATGACCTAAGTAGACAATAACCAAAAAAAAACAATATAATATAATGCATTACTTATAACCAAACCATTTACTCATTAGTAACGAAAGGGTATAAAAATTGATATCTAATTTATCCCCGCCTATAACATGAAAGTAAGTAAAATAAGCTGCTATTATACCTAAACATAAATAGGAAAATATATTGACCAAATAATATAAAGGCAAAGAAAAATATATTTAAATCAGAAAGTACAAAAAAGAAACAAAAAAAAACTTCAACTTAACAAATGTTCAAAGTGTTCACCATTATTTTCAATACACATGTTTACTTGTCGATTAGTAGAGAACACAGTTACTTCAATTTCGGATGCAGCAATTGTTGTAATCGGCTTTTTGTAATAAACTATGTCATTTCTTCTGCCCCATAAATAAAAATCAAAAACATCTGCTAAGGCGAATAAAAACTGAATAATGTCTTCTTACGGGATAATTTAGGGAATATTGCCGCAAAGCAAGAATGCATTTTCAAAACAATGAATGTATTTTCAGAGTTTTGAAAATGCATTCTGATCATGTCATAAGCGTCAACGTTAGAATACGACATTTTGAAAACTTAATAATTATGTGCAGGTGTCCAAAAAGGCTTAATTTACTCAATACGTACAAAAAGCTTAACTACAAGCGACTACTATTTGTACATTTCGATTTTCATGGCCCACCTTGGAAATCTCATAATAATGTAATTTAGTATCACTGTGCATGCCATGTTGTGTGATGGAAATTAAAAAAAAAAGCAAACTACACTGTTCAGTATTATTATTTTATTTCAATGTTGGAAAGGACAAGAAATAATATTTAAAAAATAATAGCTAGAGAATTTGAGAACATTTAAAAGGAGAATCTAACGTAACATATGCAATGAATTAAAAAATCAATAAAAAGATTGAAATGAATACATTTATGGAAGAGTATAATGAAAATTCAAGTAAAAACGAACTATACACTCTCTAAAGACCCTCTTAAAATTAAAATAAAATTATTACTCTCAATAAATAAATAAATATATATTTAACTTTTTTTATTTTTTTGGATTATCATCGTATGACTATATCTTTGTCAAGAGAAAAGGTATCAACTTCCGGTTTTCACCATCCTCTTCAGTTTTTCTTTTGTGCTTCAATATCACGATATTAAAAATATATCGTTCCATTTAAAATTTTAAAGAAAAAACAAGTAATATACATAAATTGAGAACAGCGCCCCCTGTTACATTTTTTGACAAACACATGAGGCAAACCGAACTTATACCTACTTTTGTACGCAGACATACCCCCCCCCTTCACCCTCCCCTTCGTATGGGAGTTAGATCAAAAAGTTGCAAATGAAAATTGTATAAAAACGTCTAAAAATGTTGCTAGTAAAAATTCTAATCTATCTTAATCTAGAATTTAATAAAAAAATTATCAAATTTTTAATTGATCTTGATAATTGCGCCCCCTTGCGATCATTCTGGAAACTTAAAAATATTTTTATTGCAATTCTCGTGCTCTGTTTTACTATCAAGATTTTTTCGCTAGGTTGTACGATAAACGGTTCCCGAGATATGGCCGGTGGCCGAGCTTAAACAGACACCCGCTATATCCTTCCAATTATACACTTCAGTTATAAATCAATTACACTGAACCACATTCAAGATTGCTTTTCACAAAATGCATGACATTTAAAGAGGTTTAATCACATTTCTTCTTACAATGGGATCTCTTTGTTTCATGCTTAAATTTAATAGTCCTTTAATAGTTCTGTTTCCATTTCAAAGGTTGTATCATAATATACGTATTTCGCAAGGTCTCTCAATCAAGTGTTGGAAACTCGTTCTCATTTAACCCATAGACAAGCGTACGAGCACTAATAAACTTCATATGAACATTGAAACGCTGACGTAGGTATGTATGTACCTACTTATATGAATATAGTACATAACTGCGATGATTTACCTCTAGATTTAATAGGGAGAAGACTAATATGAGCTACATATAACACAAGTCTTTGTAGTTTGATCTATTTGTATAATTATACTTGATATTCAACATTGTAATTTCAATATACAGTGTGATTGATTATTATGCACATATTACTTTTGTTAAGAGAGGTGTAAAACGTTGATTTAGCAAACATACCCCCTTTTAAAGGCCCTTTAGCTATATCTTGGACAACGGAAAAGTCAGAACACCGGAAAGAATCTTAGTTAAAACATTCTTAGTTATTCGAGATTTTTGCAGATGCCCACGTTTTAAAGTCCCGTGATACCGAAAAAATGGATTTTAAAAAATGTCTCTCTCTCTCTGTGTGTGTGAGTGTGTATGACCACGATAGCGGTCAAAATCGATAGACCGGAAGTAGTAGTTTACTTCAGTGCAAAAATCAAATTTTGCCAATATTTCGTCAACTACTAAGTTTAAACAAATTTATAAAGAATTCATATAGACTCAAAATTAAATTTGAAAAGAATTTTATTAAAAGGTTTTTCGAAATTCCTACCGGAAATAAGTCATTTACGAGTATAATAGAGTTTATACCTTTTGTATAAAAAAAATTCAAAATTTGGATCGAAAGTAACACTTTTACTCGTATCGAATAGCGATTTTTTTCAAATATCTCGTGAAGTATGCATTCGATAGAGATTTATTAAGAGAATAGAAGTATTTAGAATAGGATTTTGAATATTTTTTGTATAAAAAATTCTTAAAATTTGTTTTTGAAGTAACACACCTTCAGGATTATTTTTCGATTTATTTTCTAAGATAAAACTATTTAAAATAATTTAGAACAACTTGTGTATAATTTGAAACGCTCATACGTATAAGAAAGTCGTGTGGCGGCCACTCCTCATTTTTTGTATGCACAAGGTGAGTTCTTTGCAAAGTTTAGTATATTGATCTCAGAGACTACAACAGATACAGATTCGGTTAAATGGGAAAAGAATTGCAGTTTTAATAGCTCTACTTAATTAGCGTTTCGTTTTTGAATTAATGAGAGGTGCTAATCATTTTGTTTCCAATTAATGTTGATTAAGGTTTCGTAAATTGTCAATATGAATTTTTCTAACCAAGAAAAGCGTGATATGATTGAGTATTACATTTTGTGTCATAAAAATGCTGTACAAGTTGCACAACAGTATTTCGAACGATATTTTGATTTTAGCCAACCTTCTCTACCTACCTTTAAGAGACTGTATCTTAATTTGGGGGAGTTTGGTTCCTTTCCTAATGCAAATAGGACTGCAAGAGCATTACAGAAGAGACAGAGGTCAACATACTGTTGCACGAGTACTGAAAAAGCATCGCTTTCATCCCTATCTTAGCAGTTGCATAAACATTACACGCTGATGATTACAATAGGCGTATCGAATGTTTTACTTGATTTACTAACATGTGTGAAACTGACCCACAGTTTAGACTTAAAATATGGTAGACCGGTGAAATACGATTTACACAAACTGAGGCTTGTTTAACAGATATAATGAACATTTGTGGATCCAAAAAAAATCACATCATGTTGAACAGAGGAGACAAGTTAAGTTTGGATTTAATATTTGGTGCATCGTCATTGGTTCAACAATTTTATTGTTGATCCATACATATTTTATGGTACACTAACTGGAGATCGTTATCTTCATTCTCTGCAGAATGTTTTGGATGATATGTTGGATTAATTACCATTACAGGCAGGGAATATGCTCGAATGGTTTCAACATGATGGAGTACCACAGCATTATCAACGAACGGTAGGAAATCATTTAAATGTAATATACCTGATTCGTGAAGAGGAAGAAACGCGCCTGTTGTAGGGCCATCTCGATCTTCCGATCCGTCTGATCTGTAGATGATCTTGCAGAAGCTGTACTAGAAGCTTTTGCTAATATTGATGGACGTTCCGTTAGAAAAACAATGAAAAATCGGTTTTAAAAGGATGTAACTTGTGCATTAACCATAATGGTGGTCATTTTGAAAATCTTTAGACTTCAATATTTTAAACACGTTGTTTTGGTTACAGTTAATTTATATCATAATTTACTTTATTGTTTCTGATTTCTCGTTTGTTATTCTATTAACACAGTAATTATGTTTGTAGTTTTGAAAAAAAAAATCTAGTTTTTAATAAGCGTGGTGTGCATCTATCAAATATTTTCATAGATTATTACTTCTTCCTTAATTAAAATGAAAAATTAAGTATTGTGATGAAAATTTTCGATTTTGAGATTTTTGCAGATGTCCGCGTCTTGGAGTCTTCTGATATCGAAAAAGTTATTTTTAAAAAATCTCTCTCCCTCTCTCTCTCTCCCTCTCTCTCTCTCCATCTCTCTCTCCCTCCCTCTCTCTCTCTCTCTCTCTCTCTCTCTCTCTCTCTCTCTCTCCCTCTCTCTGACCACGATAGCGGTAAAACGGCTATAGCTATCATTTCCAAATTTTGCATTTTCGAGTATAATATTCCTCTTGAAATCTGATTAGATTTTCAGTAAAATCTGCAGACCGGAAGCAGTAGCAAAAAAATCGAATTTCCTCAATTACGAAGTTTAAAAAAGAATTCAAATGTACTCTAAATTAAATATGAGCAAAATTTTATTAAAAAAGTTTTTCGAAATTCCTACAGGGTACAATACGACTATAAAAGTATTTAAAACAATAGTTTCATACCTTTTGTATAAATAAATTCCAAAATTTAGACCGGAAGTAACACTTTTACTCTTATCGAATAACGATTTTTGCAATATGTTGTAAATTATGCATTCTATATATATATTTGTCAAGAATACAAAAATATTTAGAGGAGGATTTGCAATATTTTTGAAATACATGAAATGTCAATTACTTCCGGACCGGAAGTAATACTTTTACTCGTAGCGAGTAGCATTTTTTTTTCGAATATCTTGCAAAGTATGCATGCTATAGGGATTTATTAAGAGAATAGAAGTACTTAGAATAGAGTTTTGAATAATTTTTGTATATAAAATTCTTAAAATTGATTGAGACATTCATACGTATAAGAAGGTCGTGTTGTGACCACACCTCATTATTTTATAGAGTCTACTATGGTTTGCATTAGAAAAAAAATAAGTTTGTGCCATAACTCAAAAAACATAGTTATCTACAGAAATAGATTAAACTGTATTATCTTGTAGTTTCCTACAATTTACTTTACACATTTCGTCTAAAGTCAATAATAACATCAATAATTTTTGGGAATATCTCGTAAGCCATGCACTTTTTCTAAAAAACAAAACGCTAATTAAATAGAGCTATTAAAACTGCAATTCTTTTCCTATTTAGCCGAATCTGTATCTGTTGTTGCTTCCGAGATCCCCATACTAAACATCGAAAAAACACAGCCTGTGTGTGGTTCACATACATTTACATACATTATTAAAAATACTGTCTCTATAAGTGATAATTTCATTAATACAATATATCGATTTTATGACTACGTAGGTGTTGTGATAACAGAAATATAATCATTGATATAACATTTGGAATATGATAATTACATAAAACTTGTGACATGACTTGTATATGTCTGTCCGATATTTCTTTGCCAGTCTCAATTTTACGATTTAATCGCTAGCCAAATGGCATACTAAATTAATAAGAAAGACGCGCGAGACATTTCGATATATTTAGGAACTGTCAAAATTAAATAATATGACATAACTTTAATAAAATATTTTTTATTGTAATGTGTTGATATACTGGATTTAAACCTCAAAGATGAAACTAAACTAAAGGTTATTATTGACATAATATAAAAACATAAAATGTAATAAGTTATAAGATTGCAATAAATTCAATTAACAAAAATTAGATAAAAAATATATTTAAGCAATCAAACACCTATATAATGCCGTAGAGGAATTAAGGGAACGGGTGAAGCTACTTTCTATAGTAGTGAAATAGTTGACAGAAGAAATTTGATTGTGAATCAAATGAAAACCCTTACTTGACTAGTAAATAGATCATCAGCATAAGTGGAACACAAATGTATGGGGAGGAATTCTTGTTGATCGGATGATAGGCCCACACGAAATATTTAAATGAAACGTTTCCGGGGAAGTGGCCAGCCCGTGGAGGTCCTATTAACCAGCCTGCTAGGTTTTCAGATATCACAAAATTAGATTTTTGATTATAGTGTTACGTAAAAAAGCAAGTATACAGTATACCTGTAAACACAAAAGAAGCTATGCGGGAATATTTTCGACAAATATTTAGAAATACAGACGCTCAATGCCTTATTAATGTCGATATAACATTTCGGAAGAGTGTTCAAAAATGTTTAGAAGTGAATGAATATTCATTTGAACACTTATTCAAATAATTTTTACCTATTTCAATGTTCTTATTTATTGTTATTTGACAGTTCCATTTCCACTAATTCCTCATCTATTCACGTAATAGTTCCTGGTTCTGCGCCTACTATAATCAAGTTATTTTTAAAACTTGTTTATTGTACCAAATTATACATAATTTATGAAATATATTGCTGCCATATACTGTATGGTAAATAAAATACATCCATCAATTTTCGTATTCAGGTAGATTTAGACATCAGGCACTAGACTATAAAAATTAAAAAAAATGATATATTATTTCTGTAATGCAATTTTATAAACAATTCAAGCGCTCTACTTGGAAAACATTTTTTTTGACATTCCCCCAATACATAAAAAAGTAATAGCTTTTCTTATTACAGTTTAAATGTGCAATATATTATGTAAATTTTCAACAAAATAAATTCCACGCTTACATATTGAGGATGTGCTTAAATGGACATCTTAAATAAACTTTAATGATCATGAATATGTTTTAATATTGTTAGATCTTTTTATTATGTCCCTATGAATATAACAAATAAACGAAGTTAGATGTAACAAAAATAGCTAAATCATCCTAAAAAATCACATATAATAACTGTGACCAAAATATAAGAATTATTACCCGAAGACATGGAACATAAGTACATATAAAATCACACCTAAAATGTGTGTATTCTAATATTGCTAATGTTTAATCTAAGTAATAAAAAATATAACATTACACAGCTTGCATTTCAATTGTCATTTTAGTGACTGGTATATTATGGCTCTTAAGCACTCTCTTCTTTGTTTCAAGAATTATTGGGACATTTATCAAATAAGCTATGATAACTTCTAGTGTACACATCAGTTCATTTTCAAACTAATTTAAGAAATTGTCCCTATCTATTTCACCATGGTAATCAGGATTACTAGTATTTGAAAAAATACTAAAGAGGCATCGTCAATAAAACCATTACATGTACCTGATAAATGACTATGAACCTAAAAGCAAAGCAACATTTGTATCACTTGACGCATGTCTATTTTAAGGCAGAGCATTAGCTCTTGCCGTCAACTTTCGAACACCCTTATGACTATTATCTTGCCATGATCTGGTTACAGAGCTATTTTCAAAATTCCAAGCCTCATCCAAATAGACGCATTCCAGTGAACTTTCAGATTGTAAATTATTCATATATTTTCTTAGAAAATTTGTTCGAGGAAGAGCAACATGTGTTCGTTCAATTAATCTTCTCTATGGACAATCTTTCTTATATTTGAAACCAATATCTGCTAGTACTCTACCAAAACAATCAACAGAGCCATCAAGGATACGATGCTCCCCTAGCATTGATAATAACCAAGCTCATGTAAAGTCTTGTTCTAAAATGACACAATTAATATTATAATATTCTTATTATTTTCATTGAGTTGTATAAGCAGGTTACCGTTTTTTATACAGATCTTTAAAGTATCGCGTATTGTTGCTTTTATTGCAGGAGTAATCACATACAGGTTTTTTCCTGAAACTTTATTTTAGGACTTCGGTGAGCATCATTTTGTTTACGTGGCTTAAAAGTACTGCTCACAGATTCAACGGAAATATTTAAAGCTTGTGCAATTTTCTAAAATGAAAATATTAATACATATTTGATGTCATTACAACAAACATGTATACATTACCTCTCGCACACTTGTCAACGGTAATACAAGACTACCGTTATTCCGTTTAAGTTCGAAATATAAAATAACAAACATAAACAACCGCAACCAAAACCTATAATACTGTTAAACAGTGCTGTTAAATGACTCAAAAATCAAAATCGCTAGCAAAGTGTAAACGACGTTTCATGTAAGCCAACATCCGATGTTAATATTTCTTGTAAAACTAGCTAAAATAACGCCTACATTATCATTTTCAATTAATATTAACAATTAAAATAATCCTGTAATTATTATTATATACTTATAATATATTCTACATGAATGAAATTATAAATTTAGTAATGTATAAAGTAATTATGTTCGTTGTTATGAAATTGGCAATGCAGACGTCATTATTTTTTGTTTATGACGAAAGTGGATTGATTCCTGCTTGCTGGTATAGCTCTGTCTCTGATTTACTTTCGGAACGATGGACAATATTCCGTTTAAATTTTAATACCCTTGTTTTTAAAAATGCAGAGCTTTTACAGTCTCTGGATAAATATACTAATATTATTAACGTATAAAAAACCATATGGAAATGATAACAATCACTCAAAAAGTATACATTGATAATGACATAAATGTATAACGAGAATGTGTTTTACAATTTTTATATTTACACTGATATAACCGTACTAAACGTTCCACATTTGCACACACATTTTGTACGTTGTGATATAATGATATACACTATTACCTATCTACACATATTTACCCCAATAGCATGACAATATTGAGTGTATTTTTAGACGGAAAAAAGTTATTATTATACACTTTGATGGAAAAGATAGATATATACACTCCAATAAGCACGTCCTCTCAATCCACCTACCTAAATAATGGTTGGAATGGTCCATGAATGACGCATCTATTATAAGAAAGAAACTTATGTAGTGGTCAGTTGTGATCAGTGCATGTACAACATAAAATACGTGACGTGTCTCGTTAGACAACGTTTTCCTTTTCCGATAATGTTCTGTAGATTAAATACATCAAAAAGAGGGAAACGGACTGACGTGTAAATTCATACTTTCGTTTTTATTAGACGCCTATCCATATGTAGCAAAATGTTTCTGAGAAAACTTACTTGGTTTCCATATATATTGATTGTGAAATTTTGGACCTTTCGTTTCTCTCAATGTTTTTTTTATTATTGTATCTGGTATAAATTTCAGCATTACATCATGTAGAAAGTTATTTTCTTGATGTAATGTGATTTGTTTTATTTATATACAGGGTGTAACAAAAGTACAGTGAGGGCAAATAATAAACTGTAAACATTCTCACATTGTACCTCTATCAGCTTAGCACCTGCTCATCAAAAAAAACATCCCCGCTAATTCGTATTTATATTATTTGAATTACTAAATTAAATGACTAATTAATAATTAATGATGTCCAACGATTTACTAAAGGCAAATATTTTCACACAGTACCTTCAGCACGTCTAACACCACTAACTATTCATTTATTATTTTAAAATAACGAATTATTATTATTAAAGAAGATAATATTCCTCTAATTAATGATGCCCAGCGATTTACTAAAGGCAAATATTTTCACATAGTACCTTCAGCATATTTAGCATACAAAATATAGAATGCATACTTTGCAAGATATTCGAAAAAAAGTGCTACTGGCGAAGAGTAAAAGTGTTACATCCGGTCCGAATTTTGAAATTTTATATATACAAAAAATACTTTCACTGTTTACAGTCAATGTGACATTTCTTTTTGACTCCCGTTCCGATTTGTTAGAACCATCTATAATTGACCAGGCATTTCTTGTTTTATTTAATTAATGGGATATAATATGTAATAATTTAGCTTTTACAATTACCATTATCATATGTTCAATATTACTGGTTAAACTGCGTTTATACAGGGTATCCAGAAACTCTCCTGACAAACGAAGACCGGAGATTCCTCAGATAATTTTAAGACAATTTAACCCAATTCACCCTAGTCCGAAAATGCTTCCTAAGGTCATAGGCGTCCGTTTTGGGTAGGTAAACGGTTATTTTAACGCATAACTTTTTTGTCTTTAACTTTTAAGCATTTGTGACACTAGATTATTAAATTTTCAGGTATTCTAGTACTAAAAGGTACTCTAACTTTAAGTCGGTAGGATACACCGTTTTCTAGAAAAATCGATTTGAAAATTTTTCGTTTTTTCGTCATTAAAATTCAATTTATTATTTTTTGCACTAGTTCGCTCTGAACTGCCAACAGAAATAAAACCTACGTTTTTAATTGTCAAATTGTTGTCAGTTCGCGAAGTTGAAATGACGAAAGATGAAATGACGAAAAAACGAAAAATTTTCAAATCGATTTTTCTAGAAAACGGTGTATCCTACCGACTTAAAGTAAGAGTACCTTTTAGTACTAGAATACTTGAAAATTTAATAATCTAGTGTCACAAATGCTTAAAAGTTAAAGACAAAAAAGTTATGCGTTAAAATAACCGTTTACCTACCCAAAACGGACGCCTATGACCGGTACTAGAAATTCGCAATTGATGGAATCAATTCATCTCTGGAGGATAAATAAGCATACCAGTTTTTGTTTTTCTAAATAGAAACGTTCGGGAGATATTAAAAAAAACTAATTACAAGGCGCCATCTTCAAAGAGCTCTAGCTCCCTTAGGAAGCATTTTCGGACTAGGGTGAATTGGGTTAAATTGTCTTAAAATTATCTGAGGAATCTCCGGTCTTCGTTTGTCAGGAGAGTTTCTGGACAGCCTGTATAATTCTTTCAATTTAACTGAGGAAACTCTTGTTCTAACCGTAATCTATAAATAACTAGATTTAGAATATTTAATTTTTTTCATGTAAAATTGAAAACGCGATTTGAAGACTATTCATAATTCTTTCAATAAAGTTATATAGCTGATGAAGATCCGAGCGATCGGTGGTATTACTCCAATTTTCCGCCCTTAGTGGTTCTTTAAATAGTTCAATATTTTTCTTTTATTTAATTGCCTTAATCTTTTTATTTTCAAAACTTTTGATAAACCATTTTGAGTAACTAACAACTGTTCTAAATTTCAAATTGAACTACCCACAAACATTGTTCAAACAATTATTTTTTCTCGTTTGTTCGTATACAGTAATACTAAAGTTATATGAAAATATCTTTAAAACACTGTAGTTATCTTGACGATGATAGAAAACTTATATTGAAATTGCCACAAAGAACAATGAAAAATTCCCGGTAGGTTTGCTGAATTTGTTATCTTTCGTAAAAAAATTGAAGTTACTTTTGTCACTCCTACACATTGCCGCTACAAATAACTTCAAGCCGTACAATTGAATTTTAGACACAGCAGTGGCGGCTCATGAATTCAATAACAGGTGAAGCAATGTCGGCAAAATCCATCTACCCCCTTCCTTCTTAGAAAAATTAATGTGTATGTAGTCAAGATTGAAAGAGAAATAAATAGTGATTACGGTTAAAACACCATTGCATTGGTGGAAATCAAGAAACATGAAATAAAATATTCCCTAATTGAACAGAAATTTAAGGTGAATCAGTGCTTCACTTGACTAATCAAGAAAGCCGCCACTGAAACACAGTACATTCGACATGCATTACAGAAATACTTTTAACCGCACCTATGCTACTACTATAGCGACGCCTCTGTTTTTATGGTTTATCCTGCTAAAATGATCTATCAAACAAAAGTTATAGAGGATGTCCCAGAAATAAAAAGACGGAGTAGCAGGTATGTAAAGTCCGAACAGAAATAGGCCCAAATCTACCGCAATAACGAAGAAATTAAAAATTTAATTTTCTATGTTGTTTTTTAGATAAAAAAATTACATTACGGACCTGGCACAGCATGTATGTTTATAAATACACGTAAGAATGCTCATTTGTAAATAGAAACGAACACGCATTCATAGAAAAATACGCTTTTATTTGTATAAAAAGGGAAAAAACGTTAAATCGTACTCTTTCATATAAAACATATTTTTTACCAGATGGGCGACCCACTTTATTGCAGACAATAAAAGAGTGTTTTTATTTTTAAAATAAGAAGGTTGTTGCTCTTTAATGTGTTTGTAGTCGGAAATAGCTGATTATTATTATTTTAGAATATTCATTAAATCGTAGTTTTTCTAGATTACAGTAAATATCAAGAATGTAATTATTCTTTTCTAGCAGGTGTAAAATTAAAGTAATTAATGGTTTGATATTTATTATGAAGTATCTATTCCTCCTCCTTTTTTTTTAACACAAGTAATATGGTGGTCCTGAAAAGGACCGATTGTGAAAGTGAAGCAGGTGGATATTTAGTCCAGGGTTGGCGTAAGGCCAATTGAATTCTTTATTATTTTTTTTCTGCCGTCTGCGCACGAATAAAGACTTGATATTTTGAGGGTACGTTTTTACACAATCTATCTTCCGATTTCTGCTACACCGTCTTTTTATTTCTGGGACACCCTGTATACCTATCGGAGCTTCCCCGCGATAACTGCAAAGAGCAAAAAGATACAATTATTGTCGTCACTCTGTTTATAAAGTCACTCATATATATTGATACTGCGATACTAAGCCCCCCCCCCTACCCGATTTGATTTTCAGTAAAATCGGTAGACTGGAAATACTATTTTACTTCAGTGAAAAACCCGAATTTTACCAATATTTCGTCAACTACTAAGTTTAAATAAATTTATAAACAACTCAAATGTACTCAAAAATGAATTTGGAGAAGATGTTATTAAATAGCTTATTCCAAATTCCTACTTCTTTACTTTTGAAAATCAGTTTTTTTGCAAGTCATGCTTTGTAGACAAATACATTACCGGTATAAAAGCATTTAAAACTTGATTTTCAATACTTTATCTATAAAACAATTTTCAAAATCGGTCAACATCATTGCTCTTATCGAACAGCGATTTTTTGCAAATATATCATAATATATACATTCTATACAGATATATCAAGAGTACAAAATATTTAGAGCTGGATTTGGAATAATTTTTGTATAAAAGAAATTTTTAAATTAGGACCGGAAATAACACTTTTACTCTTATCGAGTACCACTTTTTTGCAAATATCTCGCAAAGTGTGCATTCTGTAGAGATTTATTAAGAGAATAGATCTACTTAAAATTTTTAATAAGATAAAAGTATTTAAAACTTAATTTCAAACAACTTTTATATAATTTGGAAGGGATATACGTTTAAGAAAGTCGTGTGGTGCCCACACTTTATTTTTTCCTTAGTATTCCTTTTTTTCTTTTTCTTTTTTCTAATAACTGATATTGACACTGCCTCTGAGAAGAACAGTTTCGAAGAAATCTCAAGCAAATAGAATCCCGAAAAGAATGCTTTTTATGTTTTTTCACAACACTTAAATTAACTATATTTTAAATTTTTTATTACCTTAGCAAAATGAAATTGAATATTTGAAAAACAAAAATTAATTGGATATCTAATATTATACTCTTCTGGTTTAGTATTACTCAGCAAAGGAAGTAGAACATAATTATTTTCTGATTGGAATTCTCTAAGAAAATTTACCAAAGAAATATCCTTGGATTGCGACAAAAGTATCACTTTCTCCTTCGTTGATATAATTTGTGTTTGGAAGCACTTTTAAATATACGGGAAACGTGTATATGAATCCCATTCTAAGCAAGAAATCATTTTTCGTTATAGTATTTTAACTGAGGAATTTGTTCAGATGTTTCAAATTTAATATATTTTTTTAACGCAGAGCAAAATAAAATTAATAAAATGAAAAAAAATTCTGACAGCTAGTGAACATGATTACGAGAACTTATAATAGGAATGACCTAAATTTAAATTATATTATTTAATGTTGTTTCATACTAGGGTTAGAGCTTTCATATATAGGTGATCCTATTTTCATGTCCTTCTCTATGGTAGTTAAACTTTGTTAGGGTATTTATGCTTTTAACACATATAAAATCAGGTTTTCTAAATAAACTCATTTCTTTTTGTTTATGGCATCAAAAAAACCTGTCAGTGACATATTTAGAAAGAGAAAATAAAATTAAGAAAACATTTTTCAAATTAGTGCTTGATCACTGGTAAGATATACTACTATTCTATTAAAGCTATAAATATCTAATTTCATTTTCATTCGCTAAAGTACAGTAAGAGGAAATAATGAGGTGTGGCCACCACACGACTTTCTTATACGTATTACGAGTGTTATAAATTATACAATTTAAAAAATATATTGAACTGGTGTTGATTATGTGACAACACCAGTCAAATACCCACAAACACATGCAGTCACCCTTTAAAACCCCTTGAATACAGGCAACCCTATATACATCGGCGATGCATTATGTTTGGACCCTTGTATAAGAGTACAGGTAAAAATTCCTAAAAATTAATGCAGATTTTGCTAACGAATCTAGTAAATTCTGAGAACCCCATCAAATTGTAAATATTAGAAAGAAATTCACCCCCAAATTTAGAAAACCAAACCAATGACTACTCTTTTCAGGAACCCCAACTGAAACCCCCGTATTAATCACTAAATATTAAAATAATTACCTGATTAGTTTAAAATACACATTAGTCTTATTTTTATACTTATATTTAGCAAATTTCCACAATACAACAATAAGTAGTTAAATGTTATATAGGCAAAGTAATTATATAAAATGAATCTGACAGCCATTACAAATGGACAATTTTAAATTACAAAATTCAACATTTATTACCACACTATGAGCATATAATTGAGTACCATTTTATAGTGTGATTTCTCAAGAGTAAATTGTCACAAAAAGTTACAGGTTCAAGGTTAAAACAAGGTTGATAGTATCGAAAGCATCATCCCAAACTTTGGCAAAAGTATTGCACATGCATGACAAATTGTTATCTAAAAATGCATAGCTTAAAACTAAAATAAACTAATGGTGAACATAAAAAACATTTAAACCATAAACTAGTTTACAAGTTACAAGCATGGTAACAAACAATAAAACTCTTAGTTGCGCACATTTAAGTTAAGCATCATTTTAATTTTCAAATTTCGACGCGCCATTTTGACAAAGGCATAATTAATTCCAAATATTTCCTATAAGTAATCAAAGTAATTATAAATTCACTCTAGCAGTTACAAAGTCTAGCAAGACGCTTTTATGTTGGAATATTTTTCAATGTCATATTTACAAGTTGAGACCAGATATTTAAATAAGCATTTTGAATAATTTGACAGTTGTCAACATAGGCAAAAGAAAAGTTTTATAATTTTAAGTACAAGCTATTCAGATAATTTAAAAAGGTGGTAAAAGATTAAGAAAAGGTCATAGTTTCATGTTATAACAGTAATTCGTAAATAAATTAAAAGACCATTTAGTTATTCCACTTCAAAAACTAACCACACTAATTTTTTGTATAAAGAAAGATTTTAAAAAGGATTAAAAGACGAAAATATATTGTATGTATTTATAAGTTTAATTTGTAAAGGTAAAGTTCTACTAAAAAGGCATTTTAAGCCAAAATTCTGATATTTAAATTTATTTTATTAGCGTCATTGACGTCATCGAACAAATGAAAGTCGAAATGCTAAATTTGCTCTTTAATTTTTAAAAAAATGTGTTTTTCTAAAAGAAAACGAATTAAAGTAATTTTATTGTACCGATTGAAAGACGAATTAATTTAACTAAGATAAAACATGATTCCACAAATATTCAAAAATAGACTTGCCCGTAAAAAGACTTTGTAAAATTCTACTGTATAAAATTGCCATGGTTTCAACATCCACAACAGAGATTCATATAAAAAGGCACATCCGACGAGACTCAGGGATTATAGATTGATTGATTATTCAAGATTCTTCATTGTTTCGTGAGCATTCATGGTTATGCAAGCGGATTATTCATTGATTGATTCTTCATTGTTTCGGATTATTCAGAATTATTCATTGTTTCGTGAGCATACATGGTTATGCAAGCGGATTATTCATCGATTGATTTTTTTTGTGAACCGTCATTAACGAGCCATTCACTTCGATTCATTCATTTTTTGTGTGATCAATCATTGAGTTGATTGACGCATCAATACTTATTACCAATCCATATCGACATCCAGCCACCGTCAAAGTTGATACACCCAAATACGCTATAAAGTGTCTGCTGAATTATCCCCACGCACGAGTCAGAAGGTCATCCATTGAAGAAGTCGACCTTAAACCGAGCCGAACTGGGTCAAGGACACATCGAGCACCGATATCAGACAGCTGGGACGCGAGCTGCCTTCACATAGAAGCACCCCCATTGGAACAAGTACCTGTCCTTAAACAAGATAAGGAATTAATACACAGAAGGTACCAAGTCTAATAGTAGTATATGTTTTTTTTTCCTTGACACAAATGTGGGTCAAATCCAAATCTATGTCACATTTATGTAACGTCTTTTAATTCGATCATCTCTATCAATTAATAAAATTCAAATCTAGATACATAGCATATATAAACACTTGGAAAATCAATTTAAAATTTCAAACAATATAATGCTTATTTAAAAAAATATCAGAATTTACTTACAGTTAAATTTAATCCTATCTCAATTGTCATGCAGTCCATTTTTATAGTTGGTACATAAGGGCCAAGTTCGTATACTGTGCTTTGTTTTCAATATTTCAAATTTGTAGAACTTCTGCCTAAATAACTGTTGTTCTTGTACACGACAAAAGTGTATTGTTTATATCTAAATTTTATGGACATTGTTGTATTGTAGTAGATATTCAGTGTTATGTTTTAAATAAATTCAGATTTGTTGTTTTCTTGTATAAAGTGTTTGTTTTCATCACTGTTAAAACTCATTCTTCAACCATAAGAGGTACACATATTCTGTTGAAGCTCCAGCATTAGAGCTGTCTCTCCAAATTGACTTTCTAGGTTAGATTCTTCAAGATCGTCAAACGACAACTGATGAGCATGGTATACCGGACTAAGGTAAATCAAATTTCGAACCTCAGTAACGCCCTGTAGAGAACACAATTAGAGTCACTTAAATAACACCATTAACACCCACTTAGTTAATCACATAACTTTTAAATTTCTTTTTTTGATTACTTAATCTATCCACTCGTACACATTAAGTATAGCGTCTTCGCGCGAATTTCAGTGATCGTTCCACCTCTTGGATAAAGTATATCCCGATCTTGCGCAGTCATACGTTAATGCCGCGAAATTTTTTGAATTATTAAGAACGGTAGTTATCTATTAGGAAAATTGTGAGATACTAATTGATACATAAACTAAATAGATAATTTCTCTCCGTGTTCGTAGAATGCAACCCCCTTTAGCTAGCCGGCAGAATTAAAATTGAAAAGTTAATAGTTCAATAGATTATTGTGTTTAGTAGTTTTTGTTTTAGGAGAAAGTAAATTAAGCGCTCTAAGTCTCATTAGCTCTCCATTCATTATTATAACATAGATCTTTATTAGTATATACCCCCCCCCCATAGCAATATATATAAAAATTATTCAAAATCCTACTTCCGGTCCGAATTTTGAAATTCCATTTATACAAAAAATATTCCAAATCCAGCTCTACCTCACCATGGAAACCTCATAATAAAGTAATTCAGTGTCAGGGTGCATGCGGTATTGTACGATTGAAATTTAAATACAAGCAAACTATACACTGTCCAGTATTATTATTATTTTATTTCAATGTTGGAAAAGACAAATGAAATTTAAAAAATAGTACCTAGAGAGAATTTGAAACATTTAAAAGAGGACTTCAACGTAATATATCCAATTAATTCAAAAGTTCGTGGAAAGATTGAAATAAATACATCTATGGAAGAGTATGACAGAAATTCAAATGAAAAAAATTGTATACTGTCTAATCACCCTCTTAAAAAAAAAAAAAAAAATTGGCACTCGCAATAAATAAATAAATGTACATTTAAAAATTTTATTTTTCTGGATTGTCTTCGTATGACTCTATCTTTGTCAAGAAAAAAGGTAGCAACTTCCGGTTTTCATCATTCTCCTCAGTTTATTACATGCTTCAATATTATGATATTAAAAACATATCATTCGATTTAAAATTTTTAAGAAAAAACAAGTAATTTACATAAATTGAGAACAGCGCCCCCTGTTATTTTTTTGGGCAACGACGTAATTTCCTATTCCATACGCTTCCATTATTTGTAAAATTCTCTATCTAGTGACCCTAGAAGCATTAAAATCCATTAAGGCAAACCGAAGTTATACCTTCTTTTGTACGGAAACATACCCCCCTCCCTTCCTCTTCGTATGGGAGTTAGATCAAAAAGTTTCAAATGAAATTTGTATAAAAACTTCTGAAAATGTTGCCAGTAAAAATTTTAACCTATCTTAAACTTGAATTTAATGAAAAATTATCGAATTTTTTATTCACCCTGAGAATTGCGCCCCCCTTGTGGTCATTTTGGAAACTTAAAATTATATTTAATGAAATTCCCGACATCTGTTTTACTATCAAGATTTTCTCCGCCAGGTTGTACGATAAACGGTTTCCGAGATATGGCCGGTGGCCAAGCTTAAACAGACAGATATATACTGTATGACATGGAAACTGCAACACCAAGAAGGGGTGCGGATTTTTTGACCAAACTTGGTAGAAACGTATAACTAGTCAAAGGCAATAATTAATTAAAATTTCAAAGAAAAAAAACAAAAGACTAACACAATTTAACATAATTTTTATTAATAATGTGTTGAACCGCCCCTATTAGTGTCACACTTCCTCACTCTTCGTGGCATTGATTCGACTAGGTGGTCGATATCCTCTTGGGGTATGGTGTCCCAAGCAACCTGTAATTCATGCCGGAGAGCTATTAGTGTCTGCGGGGGATTGGCTAAATTCATAAGTTTTCGTCCCATAATGTCCCACACATGTTCTATTGGCGAGAGGTCGGGGGATTTGTGTGGCCATGGCAAGATATTGACATGAGCCTCTTCCAAGCGAATTATAGAAATTCTCGCTACGTGGGGAGGGGCATTATCCTGCTGGAAAAGTGGGTCTTCGAGCGTTTGATGATATGGTAGAATATGGGGTTCTACCACCTCATCAATGTAACGCTGGGCGTTCATGGTGGTTTGGATGAACACCAATTGAGACCTACTCCCATATGCTATAGCACCCCATACCATAACACCCACTGCTCGATGCACATGCCTTTCAACGGAAAACTGAATATCACGACGTTCCCCACGTCTTCGTCTGACCCTCATACGGCCATCATGCATCCCTAGACAAAATCGAGATTCATCACTGAATACCACCCTGTGCCACTCCACGTTCCAGTGCAGTCGCAATCTACACCACTCCAAACGTTGCTGTCGGTGTTGAGCCGTAAGTGGTAACACAAGATGTGGACGATAAGATTGTAAGCCGAAACCCCTAATTCGACGATAAACGGTTCGAAGGGTTACAGGACGACCAATATTACCTAACCACACGTCAGCAATTGATCTGGTACTGGAAAACCTGTCTCTTGGTGCCATTAAGCGAAGGCGGCGGTCCTGTATCTCATTAGTTCTTTTTCGGCATCCGGTTCCTCTTTGGCGTCTTTCCTGACCTTCCCTAGTCCATTATTGATAACAGCGCATAATGGTGGATTGGTTCCGGTTAAGGTGATTTGCAATTTCCCTGTATGAAAAACCACCTTCTCGCAAACCAACAATTCGACCTCTGTCGAATTCGCTTAATTGGCGATAATTTCCACGTTGCCGCACTCTAGGCATAATAAAACTCTTTAAACACGTTAAGCAAAGGTATAATAAGACAAAACCGTTGAAATTAATTTCAAGCAAACAATTAATACACCAACATTAATGTCAGCGAAAACTGAATGAAGTGTCAGATGTGTCATGACCACTTGATCTATCGCAACAAAATTTTAATCAATTATTGCTTTTGACTAGTTATACGTTTCTACCAAGTTTGGTCAAAAAATTCGCACCCATTCTTGGTGTTGCACTTTCCATGTCATGCAGCATATTGCACAGGCCGTTAAAATATTATTGCATCTAAAATAACCTCTGCATAACTGATTAAAATCGATACTCAGGTTAATCCGCAGCATTCTCTTTTAAATTAAAAAATGAGGTGTGGCCACCACACGACTTTCTTATACGTATGAGCGTTTCAAATTATACAATTTTAAGAATTTTTTTATACAAAACTTATTCAAAATCCTATTCTAAGTACTTTCATTCTCTTAATAAATCGCTATAGAACTTTGCAAGATATTCGAAAAAAAGTGCTACTCGCGTAAAAAAGAGTAAAAGTGCCACTTCCGGTCCCAATTTTGAAATTTCATGTATACAAAAAATATTTAAAATTATAATTTAAATACTTTTATACTCGTAATGTACCTGCCTAGAAAGCATGACTTGCGAGATATTCGCAAAAAACTGATTTTCGATAAGAGTAAAAGACCTACTTCCGGTTGGAATTTCGAAAAATCTCTTTAAGATAATTTGTCTCAAATTTAATTTTGAGTACATTTCAATTCTTTATAAATTTGTTTAAACTTAGTAATTGACGAAATATTAGCAAAATTCGAATTTTTCACTGAAGTAAACTGCTACTTCCGGTCTACCGATTTTACTGAAAAACTAATCAGATCTCAAGAGGGAGATTATACACGTAAATACAAAATTTGGAGTTGATATCTACAGTGGTTTGACCGCTATCGTGGTCACACACAGACACACAGACAGACAGACAGACACACACAGAGACATTTTTTTAAAAACCACTTTTTCGGTATCAGGGGACTTCAAAACGTGGACATCTGCAAAAATCTCGAGGTCGAAAATTTTCATCATCACAATACTTCCTTATACTACGTATAAGAAAGTAAAATACGCGGCCAAGCCCGCTACTGCCACCCCAAAAACCATCTTACTCGCCACATTTCATCACTGACAATAACATGGACATAATAGCGAAACGTGGACAGTAATACCCAAAATACGGACCATACTTTGTACATGATATTCGTTGTTAAAATAATCTCTGTTTTACGATGATTGATAGTTACGTGATTGAACTGCAGCCACTGCTCAAAACGTGATAGATATGTGGAGCTACTGTCGACTACTGCCCCAAATATATCGCCGACAATCACAAAGAAAATGTCGTCAGCATAGTTTGTTATAAGAGTTGTATCTTCTATCGAGGTACCTTCAACAGTATATATATATCATTAAAGTACGTGACAAAGAGCAACAACATTGCGTACATTACAAACTCCGAAAATGCCGAAAGCTTCGCTAATTAAGTAGAAGACCAATGCACTCCAAATTGAAAAATTCAGATTTGAATTGATAACATCTCAAACCAAATGTTAAAAAACCTACCATTCAAAGCACTAATCTTCTTATTAACGATAATAAATTGTATTTTTAAAATCCAATCATATCTGAAAACATGGAAACACGCTTCAGTTATCGTGACTCCAAAACCGGGCAAAAATCACTCGATCCCCTCAAACTACCGGCCAATTAGCAGTCAGTAAAATAGCCGACAAAGCCATCCTCAGCAAAATCGCAGAATACTCCAATCAAAACTCAATTATACCAGATGAACAGCACGGTTTTAGAAAGAACCACTCCACTATTACATAACTAGCCAGGATAACCGAAACTATTCACGATGCATTCTATCAAAACAACACCACATCTGTAGTCTTTCTGGATGTATCAAAAGCCTTTGACCGATTGCGGCACCAAGCATTAATATACAAAATGTACGCAAAGGATTATCCCATTCATCTAAGAAGAATCATCCACTCTTAACCTCCAACGTAGAACCTTCTCTGTCAAAGTTAAAGATTCATCTTCATCGATCAGAACTCTTACAGCTGGAGTCCCCCAAGGCTCCACACTCTCCCCGCATCTCTACGCCATATTTACTCATATCTCCAAATCAAACAAAACATTATTAGCCACTTACGCAGACGATACTGCATCTCCCATTAACCCCACAACAACAATCCGACATCTACAGGAAGCAATCAACAACATCATCAGTAATGGAGACAAATCCCAGGATTTCCTATGTAAGCTATAATATTTCACTTGAAAAAAGAGCTGTGTATACGTATAGTTACATCGGGAATTAAATTTATTTTAATGTCGTGTTATACAAAAAGTATAAAATAACTGTATAGGTGTTATTAATATATACCTAATACTTGACTGCTACTCATTACCAGATTGAGCATGTTATCTCGAAACAAAGTGAACCATCGTAACTAGAAAATAAAGCGGGATAATACAACTAAATAAATTTCTACTCAATTTATTCTAGGGAAGAAATACAAACAATGGTTATTTTATATATACGTGCCTAAATTGACAGTCAACATTACATTGCTGAGAATACTGAAGAAAAGGAAAGTTTACCGTCTTAAAAACTCTAAACCAATAAAGAGGAAAGACGGCAAACGTGAACTGGACGACGCTTATTGATGTTTGGAAACTTTCTTTCATTATCGTTGAGTTTCGTTATTAAGTTACACGTGAATCTTTACAAGAAAGTTTTTTGTTGATGGCTTGCTTAAATTTAATTCCTAAATCTCGATTGACAAATAAATTTACACGGAATTCAGTTTTACTTAAATTACTAGAAGTACTGAAATGAGAAATTCAAAGTCGAATTGTGTACAAAAAGTAAATTACTTATACATTTTAAAATCCCTGTTTGTTTACTGTAAAACAAAATAAAATAATAGAAAAAGGAAAATCGCAGTATAATGTAAAAAATGTTTTATATTGATTTCGTCTATCGAAAAAAAAATAGTTAACAAATAACATAATCTACAGTAATACCTTAATTCGAAATATCACCACGATCATAAGTTTCCTCAGATTAAACCAGAGAAATGTTTTTAAAAGAGACGCGTGCCTAAGCTTATACGTTGAAAATAGCGTCATCTGAAAATCATAATTAATACGTGTAAAAGAAATAAATAATTAATTAGTGCGTAATATTTAATACAACTTTCAAGGTAAAAGTGATTTAACTGTTATTTTTTGTCGTCAAGGATATATCAAAGTTGTGCATTTAATTGTGCTCAACAAGTGGGGATATCTAAGAAGAATTTTTAAATATGAAACACCAACCGGAGCAAGTGAATTAGCAAAAACAAATTTTAAATAATTCAAAATTAGAAGTGAATAGCATACTGCTTAGTCGGTTCAAATTCACGTAACTGGCGACGATCGTCGACCAAGATCGTTGAAAGCCGAAACATCCACCGTTATAAAAATGAAAATCCTAGAATGATAATTCCTCTCGACAATCTGCATATAAGTAGTCTCTTCATGTAGGGGGTTGAATTTTTGGACGTTTTGTCATAGAATAAATACTTTTTCGAGAACACGATAAACGGACAATCATTTCTGAGATTTTTACGAAATCAGTTTGAATATATGATTGATAGTTTACCATTACAAATTACCAGTGTACCTGAGATTTTTACGAAATCAGTTTGAATATATGATTGATAGTTTAGCATTACAAATTACCAGTGTTATGGTTGCAATTAGGTGGAACTTCACATTTTAGCAGACAGGCGAGGGATTATCTCAACACAAATTTTGAAAATAAATGGATCGGTAGAAACGGACCAGTGAACTTGGCCTGCAAGATCTGACGAAACTAGATTTCTTCATGTCAAAGAACAGGTATACAAAACTACTTCAACCACAGTAGCAGATATGAAGTTTAGAATAAGGCGCGTATTTGAATCACTTGATGAAAGTGTGAATCAACATTTTATTCGCAGGCTTACTGTCTGTCAAGAACAAAATGGTGGACATATTGAACACCTAGTCTAGTGAGTGTCATTTAACAGTATTTTTGTGTAACCTTGAAAGTCATTATAGAGTTCACTCTCTCTGGTTTATATGCCCATTGCTCAGTACTATTCTTCTTTAATTTTCTTACTATTTCTTGATTTAAATGAAAAGAACTTGTTTCGTTTCATTAGTTTTTCAGCAGCATATGTTATAAATTAATATCTTATGTTTTACTAAATAAGATAATATGTTTGATGTGTTATTTGTTATCTACGACCGTCTTAGTTTTAACAACTTATTGCCATGGAGTGGACAGCTTTTTGTAAAACGATTTTGAAAACGAAAAAATCTCGAAATCTATTGCAGATTGGTAAATGGTATGCTTAAGTAAAAATAAAGTGCTTTACTTTAGGAGTGAAATAACATTAAAACAAAACTATGCATTCCATTTAAAAAAAATGAGTTTATCCATCTGAAATTTGTGATATTGCTTTCCCTTTCCTGAACACTCTGTATCAAAAAAATAATAATTTTAGCAATTCGTAAAGGTTATCGCAAGTAACGGGTGATTTTTTAAGAGCTTTCGGATTTGATTTAAAAAAACCACATAAAATTTAGAGAAATGTATGAAATCTTTATTTGAGTCGATAGAACGATCTATATAATTCAATGTTTAAAGATGATTTCATGTAAATGTTGACCGCGGCTACGCCTCAAATGGTTCATACGCTGGGTCCAATTTTGGCATTGCTCTCTCCAACATATGGGCTGGTATCTCACGAATAAATTCTTCAATATTGGCTTCCAGTGCGTCAACCGTTGCGGGCTTGTCCCTATAAACATGAGCCTTAATATAGCCCCCCAAAAAAGAGTTTAAATGCGTTAAATCGCACGATCTAGGTGGGCAATTGACCGGCCCAAACGTGAAATAAACTGTTCACCGAACTTGCCCCTCAATTGGGCCATTGTTTCGCGTGCTGTGTGGCATGTGGCACCGTCTTGATGAAACCACATGTCAGCGAAGTCCAGTTCTTCCATTTCGGGCAAAGAAAAATTTGTAATCATCCCACGGTAGCGCTCGCCATTCACAGTAACGTTCCTGCCTTCGTCGTCTTTGAAAAAGTACGGTCCAATGATGCCACTGGCCCATAATCCACACCAAATAGTGCATTTTTCGGGATGCATTGGCAATTCTTGCAATGCTTCTGGCTGCTATTGATTGTTGGAAGCTATTTCAAAGCAGATAGGAACTTTGAAAATACTTCCACATATATTACGCTTACAGTTTCCCGGTAAGACCACAACCACACCAGAAAATTTTTAAAAGCATAATCAGGAATTTAGAGAACTATAGAAGCTTCGAACAAAAGAGAGCTAACTACCAAGTTAACAGTGCTGATATACGTCAAAATAATACTTTGCAAAATGTTATGAAAAATCCAAGTACATAAGCACGTCGAGCGGCTCGATAAACTGGAATTCCGAAATCTAGTGTTTATAAAACTTTAGAAAAAACCAAATACCACCCATACACACCAACAATTGTACAAGGTTTAAGCGATAATGACTATCACCGAAGATTACAATTTAGGAGGTGGTATTTACAAAAATGTGAAGATGAAGAAGCATGTCGATTTTATAGAAGAATCTGAAAATGGAATAATGTATAGGATGTTTTGTTTGAAAAAATAATATTGAGATCAGTACTGTTAATCTGAGACATCTGTATATACTAAAGTATTTTTAGGCAATGTCCCTTTAAGAATTAAACAACATTTGTTCCAAAAGTTTTTTTGTACCTTTAAACGGTATCGAGATATCGACCGACACCGCACTATTGAGACACCGCTATATCGACATTGGAGGTTTTGTCTAAAACTTGTTTTTAACTGTTATCAAGAAAACAGTGCTATAGTCATAGTTTGCTTATAAATATTTATTAATATTATTATTATTTCATTATTATACAGCACACCTGTATATCTTGAAAATGTGAGGAGATGGAAAAAATCTGATTATTCCACTGAATTCAGCACCTCGAAATCAGTTAACTAACTAGAAGGGAAAAAAATAATTTAAGGACTTCAAAATGTTGTATATTAAATTAATTATACTGTTTATGTAGGACTTTAATTAATTAAGTAAAAGTATTCAGTACATAAGCAAACACCTATTAAGATAGCGATGTATAACAATTTATTCCGAGGTTTTATAAATGATGCTCTTTTGACAGTGCGCATTATCTAAGAGAAATGTGAAGTTCTCTCGTCAGCATGCTTGGAATACCAATTTGATTTATACCTACAAAATTGAAATGAATAGTGGTAGAAGACCGTTAAATAAACACTATGATATATGTACTGCTAGTTTCAAATAAAAGTTGTCGAATTCGTCACGATCCTGTATATAACTTCGGCGAGATTATCTGTACCCGTTTATTTGTAGAACTGTCCAATAATAAACTTCATACATTTCACTACTGAAATGCAGCATTTTTTATAAAAAGATTTATACTAATAATAAAATCATAATTTATATTTTCTTAATGAAAGTTCTATATCTAATTACATTAGTTTAATATCAGTGTTGCGATAATATCAAGATTTAATTAATTTATATCTGTTTGAAAGTTCCGCACTTTATTATAATGTGATGTGGGAGTGCAATATTTCTCAGAAACAAATTTCTTTTCGTTAGGTTAATTTGCCTTTCCTCCATAACTTTTCATATATATTGAATATTTAGTTAGTTGCGGAATTTCATATCTTGTCGTAACAATATTGTCACGGAACATTTTAATAAAGAGAAGGCTATGAACTAGTTATTAATCTTGCTTCATCATTTCATCCAGAAAAGTAACATAAAAAAATACCTACGCATTCTTAGACGGGACAAGACATGTATTTGAATTTTCTAGCTGAACTCAGCATGAAGTTTGGAAGTTATGAATATATAGTAGATGCAAGTAATGGAGAATGGGAGATCGGAAAAATAGCGAATTATGGGTAATGCTAAACATATCTTGTCTGTTTGCCGATATATGAATATAAAATTTATTCGTGCTGACATCTACTAGAATATTTAACAATTAAACTTAACATAGATTTTCAATAAACAATGGAGCGGTGCTAAATTTTAACTTTAAATTTTAATTACAGTTCTTGTAAGTATATGAATAAATATGTATTATTTCCAGACATGCTGTTAAAAATTAAAAAAAAATTCCTTCTGATGAAAACAATAAAAAATTGTCAAGACGTTAATAATTAATTATTACTTACCACCTACATAAAAAAGCCGCATTCCAACTTTAAATTTTAATTACAGTTCTTGTAAGTATATGAATAAATATGTATTATTTCCAGACATGCTGTTAAAAATTAAAAAAAAAATTCCTTTTGATGAAAACAATAAAAAATTGTCAAAACGTTAATAATTAATTATTACTTACCACCTACATAAAAAAAGCCGCATTCCAAGAAAAGGAAACCAAATAATATAAAATTTTATTACGGCTAAGAATAAAATATAGCAACGGCATGGCATTTATCCTTACTATTGAAATATACAGGGTGTCCCAGAAATAAAAAGACGGAGTAGCAGAAATCGGAAGCTAGATTGTGTAAAAACGTACCCTCAAAATATCAAGTCTTTATTCGTGCGCAGACGGCAGAAAAAAATAATAAAGAATTCAATTGGCCTTACGCCGACCCTGCACTAAATATCCACCTGCTTCACTTTCACAATCGGTGCTTTTCAGAACCACCATATTACTTGTGTTAAAAAAAAGGAGGAGGAATAGATACTTCATAATAAATATCAAACCATTAATTACTTTAATTTTAAACCTGCTAGAAATATATTATAATATATATATTCTAATAATCAGCTGTTTCCAACTACGAACACATTAAAGAGCAACAACCTTCCTATTATAAAAATAAAAACAACCTTTTATTGCCTGCAAGAAAGTAGGTCACCCATCTGGGTCAATAACCGACTACATAGCTGCGTTATTTAGACACATCCCGCAAAAAATATGTTTTTACGATTTAACGTTTTTTTCTTGTTTTATGCAAATAAAAGCGTATTTTTCTCTATGAATGCGTCTTCGTTTCTATTTACAAATGAACATTCTTACGTGAATTATAAACATACATTCTGTGCCAGGTCCGTAATGTAATTTTTATTATCTAAAAAACAACATAGAAAATTAGAATTTTAATTTCTTCGTTATTGCGGTATATTTGGGCCTGTTTCTGTTCGGACTTTACATATCTGCTACTCCGTCTTTTTATTTCTGGGACACCCTGTATACACCAGGTCAAAAGTTATCGGTGTACTATTGCTATTTCCATTACTTCTGGAGTTACGCAAGCAAATTATTAGTGTTTTTAACGTTGATTAGTATGCAGTTTATGAAAAAACAATTATTGTATGACGTATTTCCGAAAAAAATTAAAATATATAATTTTTAAAATGGAACAACCTGTATATTTGCACGGATTATTTTGAAAGAGCATAATATTTTTAACAAAAAATATCAAATACATAACTATCTTTAACTAAAAATAAACAAATGGGAGGCGCTTAAACCTTAAGAAATTTATTAGCATTTAATTCTATGTCGGTCATGGAAAATAATAATAATATATAATAAACGGTACAAAAAAATACAATAATCAAATAAGTTAAATTTTTACTACTTAACCTGCCCAACTTAATAAATGTTCAAAGACATTGCCTTGCTGTTCAATGCATTTTTCGGCTCTCACGATAACGGTTTCTGTAGGTTTACTAATAGTTCGACTAGAAATATTTAGCGTTTATCTAATACTAGTTTCGAGTTCCATAACATTTCGATATCGCTGCTTCCTCATCTTTCACATGGGCGCGTTGGTTCCTATCCATTTTTGACTAAACGTTTCGTTTAACAAATTGAAAGTGTTAACGTAATTATGAGGAGGTACCCCGTCCTGTTCAAAATAAATACGAAGCCTATCAGGCACTGGCATATCATTTAGGGTCTCTTAAATGAGAATTTCTGTTAATAACCATACATAGCGGTCTCTAGTTAAGGTACCTTGATAGAAAATAGGACTATCAATCGTGTTGCCCATTAATCCACACCACACATTTAAAGGATGTTCTCTACTCCAATAATGCTGAATTTTCTTATTGCACGTACCAGAACTAGAAAAGTAGATTCGTCAAACCATAGAATGTAATTTAAATTATCTGGACGTTCATTATAAAATTTCTCAACCAATTACAGAAAACTAATCTTGTTAAGAACTTAACATCTTTTATTTTATTTTATATGATTGTTTCTTGCGTTATATATGAATGTTTTTCTCTATTTTCTATGTGTTATTATATTTTTGTAATGTATGTTTTATTTTTTCAACTTTTAAAATACATTGTCACTTAATGTATTTTTTACATACAAATATTAAGCATACTGATGCGGAGCCGGCTTCGGGCGTATACTGTCTCACCAGCCGAATTTATTGTCTGCCGGCAGGGTTACACGACTGTACACCGAAGGCGATGCAAGGCCTCCTATGTGTATGTACGGACGGCAGTGTTTGACATGTGCGTACATATAGGGACCATTACCTCCACGAGCGATGCACATGTATACCGTATGTGTGTATTTTCATTAGCTATAGGGATTCAATGTTTACATGCGATTTATACGTATACAAATAATACGTGGCAACGTGTGTCTCCCGTCAACAATCGACATCACAGCGACTTTCTCCGACCTTGCCACTTCTACATTAAATGTTTAGCTGCGAACACGTTCCGAGATATAGTCTGCAATAAAATCCGTCATCATCAAATGGCCGGCGCGATCTAGTTGTTTATTATTATTTTCACAATCCTTTTTTATTTACCTTATTTTTAATTTTATTAGAATTACGCTTTTGTTTGTGTCATGCTTAATAATTCTCTGCATTTACTGAAAGGAAAAAGAAAAATCCTTGCAAGGCGTAAATATTATTTCTAAGCGAAGTACAAACATCCAAGTCAATAGTCCAACAGCTACTGCTAACTTGAGCTTGCATCGGTCGCGCTCGCATTGAAGAGAAAAGTAGGGGGTGCCATGTTGTCACGTATTGCATGAATTAATCGCCTATGGCTAATGAAAATTGACACGTGCTGTATATGCTGTAATCTTATGTTCGATGGAAGAGCGGCCCCGAAATTCTCGGCGCACACCGAAATAAATAAATGTGTATTTGAAGTGATATTTGAGTTTTATTTACGGTACTTTCAAACTAGGAAGTTTCCCTAACAAATCTTCTGTCTGCATCGCCTGGAAGTAAAGTCTGAATTTTGTGGTGTTTGTATGGAGGCAACTTATGCTTTATTAAAATACCGGGCACTGTACTCTTTTTCAAATCTAATTCTCTGCTAAAACTTCGAATGGATTTTTCTAGATTGGTTTAAAAATAAGCTAACACATTTACTTCCGTTTCTTCGGCTATTAGAAAATCCTTTTTACTTCTTCGTATCTTAAATGTTTCTTGGTTAATACGATCTTAGAAAATAAAACTGATTTGGTGATTGACGATTCACGTATGTCTTTTGATAGTAAAGAAGTGCACTTCCTGCATTTTTTCTACAAATCAGATATTCCTCTAGCATAGCACGCTTTTCTAAATGCGTAAATGGCATTATTTTTAATAAATATAGAAAAATAAATGATTACAGCAAATTATTAGATTTTGAAACTTTTTAGCAATAAGCTGTTTAGTAAAAAAGAACTAAAGAACACAACACAAATTCATTTAAGAACTATTTTAAATAATTTACCATGTGAAAGAGAATCAGACGCAGTACATTATTGACAAATTCAATGAGCATACTATTTCTTTTGGGATGAAGTGACAGAAGTCTACGATTAATAATGTTTCGTTGACATCAACTAAAATCCAACACAACTTCTGTATTATTCCTTTAAGGACAATAGTGTATTGAAGCTTTTATATCACAAATAAAATTATCCTTCTAAAAATGTACAAACATACAGGTTGTTCTGTTTAAAAAGTATTTCTACTTTGATTATTTTTTGGCCGATAATTTTAATGATTCAAATGTGCTTAGATTTGAGCTACGTTTTTTTTTTTGTTTTTTTTAACCTATATCAAGTTTGTAGACTCACATTAAAGTATGTTCTCTTAAATGTCACTGTTATTAAAAATATCTAAGAGAGAAATTTAATATTCAAACGGAAATTATGTGTTTGTTTGCCATGAATGCGTATATTACGATCAATGTATATATTTTCTATCTAAACTAATGAAATAGAGCCCTCAAATATAATTGAACAAAGCAACTTTATTATATTCACTAATATAGTTATGTCAACATGTAAACGTCATTAATGACGTGCAATTAAATATATAGCGTCTCCTCTATATATTTGTGATACTTAAGGGGCCTCCTGTATCTGTTGTTAATCATTACGCCAATTGTCAAGAGTCATTATGCTTAAATTGACATACTTCTACTTAGATTATTTTTTGGCCGACAATTTTAATGAGTCAAATGTGCTTAGATTTGAGCTACGTTTTGTTTTTTTTTTGTTTTGTTTTTAACCTATATCAAATTTGTTCTCTTAAATTTCACTGTTATTTAGCATATCTTTCATCGTGATGTAAAAGAATTTATAATTGTTCTCTATATTATCATTGCTTTGCACTGCTAAGAATAAACGTGTTGACCGGCGTATCCCCGTATTTCTGTTATCCCCCCCCCCCCCGCTTAATTCACCCTAGCAGCCTTTCGTTCAGGTGTTTAGATGAGGCCGGCCTCTTATACAGAGGGAGGGGGGGCATAAATTAGGTTTTGTCAGACCCACGTCCAACTTTACGTAGCAAAGCGGCGACAGAGTTACCTGTTTTATCGACCGAAGAGCGGAGTGGAAATAGCTACAGTTTTGAACTGATTTTTTGTTAAACTTTATCATTTTCTGTTGTTAATTTTCAAAATCGCCTTGACAGTTGTAAAGACAATTTTGTTAAGCACATCAATTATATTTAGTTCCAGCATTAGATTTGAAGTTTATGTGAACGAGTAAACGCCAACGAATTGGCGTATCAATGATTTGGTTAACCGTCATGATATTAGCCTGACATTTCGTTTTCGTACTAGATTAAAGTTTATATGATCGAATAAATGTCAACTAACTTCTGTCGAAATAATAGTTTGTGATAAAGTTTGAAGTTAGTTAGCTATGACTTCCGGAAAACGGCAGTATTGAAAAACAGAATAATGAAACGTTATTCATAAGTGCTCTGAATTGACAACATTAAATATGGAAAATATCAATGACGCACATCTATTGTGATAGAGAAATGTGCTAAGTATGTAGAATACGAAAAATTATCCCGAAAAAAGAAATAGTAATGATATTACTATAGTACCTACCTCTGATTCTTATGTAGTGATGATATTTGTTAATTAACCAAACAGACAATACACCTCACAAGCAACGTTCACTGTGATGTCATAACAGTGTTGACAAATTACATTGCTTTGAGTAAGATGTACTTTGAAAATAATCTGAGGTTAGGAAGGTTGTCCTTTAAAAATATTAACAGATACCATTAATATGTTTTAAATTATTGGGACTGGCTACAAAAAATACAAACAAATTCTAAATAAACGTGAGCTCATTTATTTTATACATTCACAAAAATAATATACAAAAAAATCTATATATTATTATACATTAAAAAACTCATTACATTGGGATAAGCAAAAGATAAAATTAAACAATATTAATCTGAAATGCTTGTTTTTTTCATCATTTATACTGAATCTGAGTCATTTACATTTCTTTGTCTTTCGAAATCTACCTCTCTATCCTACCATTTTTCAAGTTCATTTTCACATTGGTTACAAGAAATAGTCAATGACTGAGATGTTGTTCTGTAATAAATTCAAATATTAATTTTATAAATGTAAATTCTTAATTACTTTAAACTTACTGTTTTTATATATGTCATATACTATTTTTCTAATTGCACATAGAGTAAAATCATTAATAATTAACTCAATATACTACTCCCCTTTTTATGTTTATTAATTTATTAAGAAATAAAATGAGCATTTAAATTTTGAAAATGATGAAACCTGATTATACATTTTGCATATGTTACTTACGGCTATACATCAACCAATTGCAATTTTAACACACCAAACATACATTTATAACTTTAGTTGAAAGAAAAAATCGTCATACTTATATTAGTTTACCACAAAACAGTTCTTAAAATAGAAACATGACATTATTTTTATACATACTAATTTCTCAACGATAGTGGACTTGCGAGAGAATGTCAACTGTCAAACTTATCCACTGTCTCTTCAGGAGCGTATTGTAGACTGCTTCAATGAAAATGGTGAGCTCATTGATCTTTCATTAAACTATCTTTGTCGCTCTTCATTGCTAAACGTTTCTATGAAACGGTTCGAGAAGAATTATAGATAATATATCTGCTTAGCAGCAAGAAATATACGTATATACACAGGTAACTTAGAAGTTTAGGAAAACGGACACTATAAAAGGCAATGCTCGCTTCTTACAAAAATTGTAAAGAAGGTGGAGGCGAACGCAATGAGGCGATTCAAGCTCGGCGAGATTGTTGGACAATTTGTTATGTAATTATAAATACACTTCCAACATGACAGTAGGTATCTATCTATCACATCACCGCTTGTTTGAATATGGTCGCGGAAGCGCTGCCATCGACTATATTACGCCTTATTTTTTTAAATTTCAAAATTACATTTTTTATGACAACAGTTTGAGAAAAATAAGTGCCAAACGTTTCGCATAATCATTTAATCCGAACAGTTTATAGATAGGGAGTATAATATATGCAGCGATATTTACAAACCCAACATGTGCATCTAAGCTATACTACAGTCTACATATATACGCATATGTAAACAAGTGATTGGTAAATCGATGGCCATGTGACGCGCTGTTTATTACATTTACTGAAATTGCCTCGTCTTTTTACAACGTAATAAATACCAGGAATTACAAATTATATAATTTCCGGTTTCCTATTGAAAAGACGATTCATTTCCCCGTCGTTTAGATTTGTTTCACTCATCCAATTACGAATCTCAGGAGGATTTACTTCCATTTTCCATTTCCCCCACAACAAACAACAATTTTTCATTTTAATATTTAACAAGTGTTAAATTATTTTTAAATTTTGGAGATTTTGTATTAGATTGCTGATATGCATACGTTGCCACACACAAAGCATCGTATTATTTTGATTAACTTTTTAACTATATTATTGACACTATATGTAATTGCTCTGAAATGAAATTTACTTTTGTTCATTCACATAGCAATGTAGAGCGCTCCACCAGATATCGGAAAATGTATGTTGAAATCATGTAATAACAAGAATAAATTGTTGCTATAACATAGTATTTGTATTTAAAAATATGTGTCTTTGATTTCAAAAGCTAAACCAGTAACCGGTGAGGTGGAGTCTCTCAGACTCCGGCAGATTTTTTTTTCCCGCTATAACTACCTGGTGTATTAAGTGGAAAAAACGCACACCTATGTACCTTTAACGTAACTTTTTGTGGCTAATAGTATTAATGTTTCTTTTTACATTTATGATATTTTAGATGGATTTACGTGATAGTACTTCAAAACACACTGTTTGATTTAATCAGCACTGACGTTAGAAATTCAATCGGGTGCATTTTTTCGGATAGATACCCCAAATCTATATCTACAGGAAAATCAATTGGATGTTCGGAAGTATTGTCATTTTTGCCCATCCAAGTCCATACAAAAACGTAATTTTTATGAACAAGATGCAAAAAACCAATATGTCTATCTTCCAGTCGTAAATTATGCCTAAAATGCGTTGAATATAGGAGTGAAACTAAATTTTGTTTTTCAATATTGTATTTTTGAAGGAATGTCATTTTTTTTTGTTTAACAATGAAATCATTTGTTATTGACTACTTATTATGTTCCTCCTTAATATAAAAAAAACTCTTATTTTTTGCAAAATAAAACGTTGTGTTTTTATATTTCAAGATATTGCCGACCATTACCAAAATTATAGAGTTTTTTACGCATCTGGAATTTTTCATCAAATTTTGATGTTTATATTAAAATTTATAACTAACTAAACACAAATAGTTTAAATAGACTCCAGACTATGCCATAAATTTTAAATTAAACAGATACTAATTCGTATTAAAAAATAATAAACTTAACCGGAAGTCTGAGGGATTCCACCTCGCACTCGACGTGACAAGTAAAGTAGGAAAAGTTTTACCGATATTTAAAAAAGACGACATAAATAAATGTGAAAATTATCGCCCCATCAGCATCTTACCGTTGATCTCGAAAGTATTTGAGCGGGCTATTTTCACAAGGTTAATTAATTACTTAGAAAGTAATAAATATCTGTCACCTGAACAACATGGCTACAGAAAAGAACGCTCAACGTCTACTGGAATCGCACATATGGTCAAGCACATATACCAAGCTTTTGATTCTGGTATGTGGGCGGAAATGAATATACTAGACTTAGCAAAAGCCTTCGACTCAGTGAATCATGACATCCTACTGAGTAAACTAAACTACTACGGAATAAGAGGCGAACCGTTCAACTTATTAAAGTCCTACCTCAGTGATAGAATCCAGTTAACTGAATGGAACAAATCACGATCAAAATTTAGGAAAACAACATGTGGAGTTCCTCAGGGTTCAATTCTTGGCCCACTGTTGTTTATATTCCACATTAACGACCTTCCATCAAACGTTGACAGAGCTGAAATTTGCCTATACGCAGATGATACATCTCTACTTACAAAAGCGAATGATTGCAAGACTCTTAAGCAGACATCAGAAAATGTTATAAGAGAAGCTAATAACTGGTTCGCAGCAAACAAGCTAAAAGTCAACCTTAATAAGACGCAAATTCTGACATTCACAACAACTGGTATACCATCTGAAGCCAAATTCTTGGGGATCACTATGGACACTAATATGAAATGGCAACAGCATATTATCAGCAGCCAAGTTATCATCAGCACTATATGCTATAAAGAGGGTGAAACACGTGGCAACCTACGAAGCTGCCAAAACTGCATATTTCTCCTACTTTCACTCTCTTATGAGTTATGGAGTGCTCTTTTGGGGAATAGCGACGGAGGCAAGTAGAATATTTGTCCTGCAAAAACGCGCTATCAGGTTCCTTCTTGACCTAGAAATTAATCAAAGTTGCAGGACACATTTTACATCAGCAAAAATTCTTACACTGCCGTCAGTTTACATCTTATCCGTCGTCACATACGTGCACAGCAAGAAAGATATTTTCCCAAATAATGGCCATCTCCACGAACATCAAATACGCAGCAGGGATGATATTCGAATACCATACCACAAATTAACATGCACACAAAAATCGATGGATTATTGGGGAGCTAAATTATATAACCGTATTCTGAGCGACATAAGAAGATTACCACCCAGAAGATTCAAAAAAGAAGTAAAAAAGTTACTGTTAGAGCGAGAGTGTTATACCATAGGGGAATTTTAAATAGACTAGTCTAATTCATATATGTATAGGTGTTGTTTGTCTAATATTTGTAGTAGGGTCTTATACATTTTTATATATATATTTATTCATTTTTACACATTTTTTATCTGTTATATTAATTAATTTTATCTATTATATTAACTATAGTCTTTGTGACTTGTAAAAAACACTATGACAATTTTCTGTAATGGTTATATTACAAAATAAAGTATACATACATACATACATACATACATACAAAAGTCGCACCTCATCGGTTACGGGTTAATATGCAACTCTACTTGTACTTGACTTACATTTATAAATATGCACATCTCTCTGAGAAGAGGGAAACGACAACAGAATACTTCAGCAAAGTGAAAAGAACAGCAAAATAGAAGTAGGTAAAAGGTTTACAAAAAAATTTCAATGAATTGATCAAGAAGCCGATAATTAATATTCTAAAAAGTTATGATGAAATGTCGAACAAAACTTGAAGAATTTAGATCTACATAGGCTGGTTTATTATTTTGACGAATCTAACATCTGTTGTGTATTTTTATCAAATGAATCATATTAAAACTTGCCTCAAAAATACTATTTACTATAACGCTTCCTTCCCAGACATGGATTACACTTGAAGTAAAAAATCAAGTAGTGTTTTAAATGATTTATTTATTTTACAAAAAAAGTTTCAGGTATTACACAAAATATAAGAAAAATCACTTTAATAATAAACTATTTAATGCTGTTAACAAGATAAATTGCATATGTAATACATACCGTAGTCGACATATTTTAATTTCTGATACGAAAGTAGAAAGAGGAAAAGAGCGCGACGAAATAAACTAAAGATAAACATAAGCGAGGCTGCCAAGACAGTACACTCGACAAACGTTTCCTATGAAATGTAAGGCGTGAGGGTCCCCCGACGCTGCGTTGTTCTCCCACCACTGTTAGCAAGCAGGCATCGCTGCATATTATAAGGTCATCTTCTGCATGGTATAGAAGTATAAACCGAAATTAAAATTTGACGACTATGGTATAGAAAATAAGCTTAATAACTATTTTCATAATATCCCCACTACGATTGTTTCACCTCTGCCTGTGATAGACATGAGGCCAACTATTAAAGATAATCTAAATAGTACTATTTACGATCATTGATGCAGAGATAGATAAAATTATAGACAAATTGCGTGTAATAAGTATGCTTCTGGCACGGATGCCGTTGTGACGAAAGTTATTAAAAATGTACGCCACTCTCTTGTGATCCCGTTAGTATACCTTGTCAATGCTTCCTTCGGTGCTGGAGAATTTCAGTCAAGATTAAAGAAAGCAGTTATTGTTCCAATATTCAAAAAAAAAAAAGACAAACCCATGATTAGTAAAATTATCGGCCTATTTCACTACTATCGATATTTTTAAAAATTTTCGAATATGCGATACTAACTTGTTCAACCAAAAGATCAATATCGAGCGAATCAGCATGGTTTTCGAATGGATAAATTGTACTTCGGGAAACTGAAGACATGTGTAGTCCTTTGACCTTGCTAAAGCTTTTGACTGTGTACAACACTGCCATCTTCTATAGTAACTGAATAGTTGTGGAATCAGAAGAACAGCAGCTTAATGAATCTCCTCATATCTGGAGGAGAGAACAGAGTTTGTCAAATTAAACCATACGCAATCTAGCAATGTCAGAAACGCTTACCATTCTGCTGAGCTACTTGTCAATATTGGTGGGATCCATATTAAACCAATACTTTCAAGTCTTAACATTAATGTATTGGGGGCTTTCCTTGCACAAGTCGTACCTATTATATACGCGGACGACACAACGGGCTTGACATCAAGTTCCTTAGTTACAGACACAATAGATGCTACCGGGCCCATCATTCGAAATTTAAATAACTGGTTTAGTGCAAATAAATTATGTCTAAACGTTGATAGAACATATTACACCATATTTCATCCCAGACAGCGCAGAATTACGATTATACCTTCTCAAATACGAAATGTCACTCATAAAGATACAGTCAAGTTTTTGGATCTGTCAATAAATAACACCTTAGACTGGTCACTGCGTTGAATTTGGCTTCGAGATGCTACCTTTTTCCGTCATTACATAATCAGGTTTCTATCGTTATATTACTTAATTTATATTATGTAGAAATACAGAATTGCCTGTCGTATGGAATTATTTTCTGGGGACTATCACCAGTAGAAGAAGGAATATTTCTTGCACAATGTGACAGATTAGAGCTATATCTGGTATCCATCCCATGGATTCTTGTAAACCACATTTCAAGCGGCACATAATTTTAACACTGCCTTCTTTATTTATTAAAAATGTAAACACTTACAGAACGGCATGTGCGGGTTCATTCCTGTTCCACAAGAAATAACGACAATTTGCGTTTGCCTCACTCTTTTATGAAACTAACCTCATCCTCTGTTGATTGGGAGGGAATCAAATCTACAATCATATTCCTGTGGAAATACAAAGTTCTCACATAAAAACATTTAGAAACAAAATCTGTTAAGAGCATGTTTGTACAAAGGAACGGAAACTTGTTTTTTTTCCACTGCTGTACTTTTGTAATAATATGCTAACAGAATAAAGACTATATCTATTACTATAATTATTATTATTTATATTATAGAGTATTATTTCATAACACCTATTTCTTTATTTCTAGTAATGGGGAAGTGCCAAAGTATAAAGAATACTGGACGAGTGCCGTCAGGAGGGTTTCTTCAGAACGTCTCAGCAAATCCCACTTTGCTAATGTAGCTATTAAGGCAATGGAAACAAACAACCTCAAGCCACATCCAGTTCTTCGAACGTTTAGCGTTCCTGACGGGACAATGGTAACGTATAAAGAAAGACTATTTTGACTGAAGAAACTCAGATTACACTGTGCACGAAATTGACAATATTTATTTGGAACAACCGAGGCACCTATCAGGTAAAGTCAATTCGGGTACGCTGAATTCAGTGGTGCCAATCGTTTTTTTAGGTTAGGTCATTTAATTAAATTATAACATACTTTATTTGTGCATAAGATATGAATAGAAACAAAATTGAGTTATGATTATACACATTTAAAAATTATGCATTCAGTTTGAGATATTTTCTAACAGATGGCATCAGTGTTTTTATATAACTAAAGTCCCTAGATATATAAAGTACCGCAATTACCTCCATTTTGGCGCCAAAGAAGCGGCAAATTTAATAATCTGTCCGTTTTTTTTAACTTAACAAATTTAATACGCGAAAATTGTATTTTTATTTTCTGGAAAAATCTTGTCCCATGCGGATGCGACCCGGAGCCGCCCGCGTGTGAAGCGAACATCTTACCATTAGACCCGTCTATCATTTGTACGGGATGCTTGAAAAAATTGAATCAATGGAATATATGCCTTTTGGTATTCCTATAATTTGGACGGACCAACAAGTACATAATTCAGCTGAATGTTACGCGTGCGTGAATTATATTTTCGGAACAAACAGAAATAAGATTCGTTCTATGACATACAAAGCAACAAAATTTGTACAGTTGCCATTACCGCACTCCGAAAACATACCCATCCCAAAAAAACCGAGCCCTAATGAAGAATACACGCCGCCAACTGTTGAAACTGCTGGAAAGTCAGGTGTACGTATCCGAATATGTACCATCAAACGTCACTCCATATTGCAACCATATTGAAATTACATAAAACCGTCTTGACATTATGACACGCCGCGCCGCCTCAAGTTATCACAGCGACAGTCGATTCTCTTAGCTAAAGAATTGAAACGAGTAAACATTTTGGCACCAGACGCTCGTGTATATGAATCAATCGGCCGTCATCATCATTTTTCTCATTTTTTTAAATCAATTGAGAATAATTCGTTGGCTTATTGCGACGATATCCACGGTTTGGTTTTAACATTGCATCATGAATATAAACCCGAAAACTGAAGACTATTTATCGATTCGTCCAAAAGTAGTTTGAAAGCAGTTCTACTCCACGTTACGAGCTCAAAAAATTCCGTTCCGATTGCACTGAGCACAAATACAAAGGAGAACTACTTATCATTGAAAAAAATCATCGATCTAGTGAAATACAATGATCACAAATAGAAAATTTGCCAGCCGAATCTGATGAGCATGGTGAACGATTTCATCAGATAACAGCAAGACTCGAACACTGGTACAGCGCAAAGAAGCTTGATGCTCTATTAGGAGACATTTTTTGGAATTTACAAGAAGAAAGTGAAATTGAACATGATAATTGAGAAAAAAAAAATTAATTGAAGGAAACAATTTTAATAATTTAAAATGTGCAGTTGAATTTTATTTTATTTGCTTATATTTTATGCAAAATAAATTATTTTAGAAATGATTTGGAATCAAAAAAGTAGAAAGCAGGAATAAAATACAATTTTCTTGCGAACAAACGTGAAAAATTGTATTTTTTAGCTAAATCGATCATTCTTTTCGTAAAATGGCTTTTATTTAGTGTATTTTACTAAAACAGTGAAAATCCATTCCAATTTTAACGAAAAAAAAATAATTAAATACTAAAAATATTGCAGCAAAAATTAAATTTATTATTAAAATAATTCCATTAAATGACCTAACCTAAAAAAATGATTGGCACCACTGAATTCAGCGTACCCGAATTGACTTTACCTGATATGTGCCCCGGTTGTTCAGTTTTTAGACTTGCACAGTGTTATTAATTGAATTGGGTTGCCCTCCACTACGATTTGGCACCTTATTATTTCTTTGGCAATAACCAGCGATTTGGCATGTTCAGTCTTCTAGCTTTCAGGAAACATGAGTGAAGAGTTTCTTATAGGTCGTTTCCACTTTCAGCTAATATTAAAATTGAATGCCACGCTGATGACGTAGTGTTAATGCGTCATCAGCGTGCCATATAATTTTAATATCTCCTGTGTTGTTACTTTGTTCCCATTCCCCGAGATTTTGATGTGCTTTATTATATGATTCATTATTGTGATGAACAATAGGGAGCTTAACGAGTCGGCTTGTCTCTTACCTTGATGATGATATTGCTGTCGTCAATTAACCGATATATGACTAGACGCATGACGAGTTGTTTGACGATTTCTTTTGAGTTGTGTGATGCTTGTTTTAGTTTTAATATGTTAACTAGGTCACTGTGTCGAAGGCTTTTTGTAGGCCGGCAAAACGCACGAACGTCAGTTTTCCATATTATATTTCTTTTCAAGTAATACCAGAAAAAATAATTATTTTGTAGCATGGCATTAAAAAAATATCACGAAGAATTTGTTTATGTTTTAAAATTTTATGTCTAAACGTTCCAAATAGTTTCATTCGACTTTAATATTTTTATAATTTATTATCTCAAATTTTATAAAAATATACATTTTCATATAAAGAAACGTTAATACAATAATTTATAATTCTTTTGCTTCTTAAAGACACCATTGGAGAATTCCATTCACCTACAGCCGCCCAGTATAGATGACCTAATACCACAAATAAATAACGAAATAAACGAGAAGAAGAAAGAAGAGATGGATGAGTTTTGTTCGAATTCTAATTTTTGCTTCAAACATAGGTCTTCTGTTTACCCTGACGAGGACGATATTTATTCCCAGGAATTCGAAGGTAATAACACAATTACGTGTGGAAAACGTTGTGGTGCTTCGACAAATAAAAACGTTACATTTTTATTTGTGGAAGCACTCGATGTTGGGTGTGAACTTTGTTAATAAATGATAGTGATTTTATTGGTTTCTTTTGTTATGGCGATACGAGAAGACATACTTAAAGAAAACCGAGAATAATTCTAAGGTATATACGCATAAAAAGCTAAATTATTTAACAGTTCGTACAGAAATTAGAACAGACGATTGTTTCGAATATACAAAGTATATCATGACGAGATTTCTTTAGCATAGTATAGAAAACTAATAAGAGTTGAGTTTTGAAATTTCGCAAATATTAGTTTTGCGTTACGTTCTTTCGATTTAAAATAGTTTCGAATTTTTGCTTCTTCCGGTTACACAGGAGATGGATATCAACTTCCTCATTTTAAATGGAATACCGCATTTTTTATGATTCGTTCGTATTTTCGGCTTGTTTGTCTAATAAATTTTGCCTCTGAAGTTAGCCACCTTCGAAGCATTTCAATTTTTGTAAAAAAATTGATAACTGCAGGGTATTACTCATAACGACGTTCTCAATAACTGAATGCATGCACAGATTTAAAATTCTAGACAATTATTTTGGATTCTATTAATTGAGTTAGCAGACGGTTCTTGGTGGAACATTTTATTAATAACTATTTTAAATAAAATAAAAATAAAATAAAACTCTTGAAAACTTTCCACAATTTTACTTTCTTATACGTAGTATAAGGAAGTATTGTGATGACGAAAATTTTCGACCTCGAGATTTTTGCAGATGTCCACGTTTTGAGGTCCCTTGATACCAAAAAAGTGGTTTTTAAAAAATGTCTGTGTGTCTGTGTGTGTGTGTGTGTGTGTCTGTCTGTCTGTCTGTGTGTGTGTGTGTGTGTGTGACCACGATAGCGGTCAAACCGCTGTAGATATCAATTCCAAATTTTGTATTTACGTGTATAATCTGCCTCTTGAGAACTGATTAGATTTTGAGCAAAATCGGCAGACCGGAAGTAGTAGTTTACTTCAGTAAAAAAATCGAAATTTGCAAATATTTTGTCAATTACTAAGTTTAAACAAATTTATAAAGAATTCATATGTACTTAGAATTAAGTTTGAAACAAATTGTCTTAAAAAGGTTTTTTAAAATTCCAACCGGAAGTAGATCTTTTACTCTTATCGAAAATCAGTTTTTTGCGAATATCTCGCAAGTCATGCTTTTAAGACAAGTACGTTACGAGTATAAAAGTATTTAAAACATAATTTTCAATATCTTTTATATAAAAAAAATTTCAAAATTCAGACCGGAAGTACCACTTTTACTCTTATCGAATAGCGATTTTTTGCAAATATGTCGTAAGTTATGCATTCTATGTATATTTATGAAGAGTACAAAAGTATTTAGAGTTGGATTTGGAATATTTTTTGTATAAATGAAATTTCAAAATTCGGACCGGAAGTAACACTTTCATACGTATAAGAAAGTCGTGTGGTGGCCACACCTCATTTTTTATTTAGTCTTTGCGACATATGTTTCGGTATTGTTCATACCATTATCGAGCGGAAACTAACAGGTCAGTTTGTGTAGGGTTGTTATATATGTCGTTCTGTTTATTGTCTCTTTACATAAGTGTCTATTATGGGTGTATGTGTGTTTGAAAAGTCTTTGTGTGAGTTCGTTACTTTCTCTTTTCCTTGAATTGATTTTTTAATTTCTAATATTTCTAACAGATTTATTTTGGAAAGTATACTGCCTTAAGTACGGTATTATAAACTTTTCAAAATAATACAGGGTGATCAGAAAACAATGTTATATCTTGTTATTTTTAAATAGCAACCTACATTTTTTAACTTCATTGGATTCAACGTTCAAAATTAGGGACAGTATGTATTTACTTCCCTATAACTAAACGTCTAGTTTTGGAGTTATTTTGGAAATGTATCAATCCCTTTAAAGTTTTATCAGGTAACCAAATAAGTTCATGCGGTTTTTTTATGGTAAAATATAAATATTTATTAAGAAACAATAGTACAATATTATTCATCAAAGTAATTACCATCACACTCAATGACCTTTTGCCAACGTGACACCAATTTTTTTATGTAAAAGTTATGCCGGTATTGTAGAACTCTACGGATTTTGAATCAAAAAATTGACGGACTGCGTCTATTACATTAACTCGAGTTTTAAACTGCCTATGTCTCATACAGTTGTCAAGAGACAAAAAAAGATGGTAATCACTTGGCGAAATGTCAGGGGAATATGGAGGGTGTGGCAATATTTCCCAGCCAAGTTCACAAATTTTTTCCCGGGTCACTTTTGCAGTATGCGGTTTGGCGTTATCTTGTAAGAATATCACTTTCTTTCGATTGATTAAAGAAGGCTGTTTTTGGATGAGTGCTGCTTGTACTCGCTGAAGTTGTTCACAATACAAGTTCGCAGTGATGGTTTAGCCCTTTTCCAAAAACTCATAATGGACTATTCCATTTGCTGTCCACCAAACACACAATAAAATCTTGTTTGGGTGCAAGGAAGCCTTGGGAGTGTGAGGTATTGCATCAGCAGGCGACAACCAATGATACGAATGCTTAGAATTTGAGTATAATATCCATTTTTCGTCGCAGGTTAACAACCGATCAAGAAATGGTTCATTATCGTTGCGTGAAATGTTTGCCGAACAAATGGTAAGACGACTTAATTTATTATCATTTGACAATTCATGTGGAACCCATTTGCTCAACTTCCACGTCTTTCCTAGCTGATGAAGATGCAAACGAATGGTTTCGTCACTCACATTGAACCTTTCTGCAAGCTCTAGGCACGTTGTACTGGAATTTGCCTCCACAACCTGTTGAAGATCCTCGTTGTTAATGATCTTCGGTCTTCCAGAGCGTGCTTCATCGGTTAAGTTGAAATCTCCCGAAGAAAATTTCTTGAACCACTTCTGTGCTGTTCGATCACTTACGACATCATCTCCGAATGCGGTACATATTTTTCGCGCCGCCACTGCAGCTTTAGTACCAAGTTTGTACTCATAGAGTAAACAACCTCGAATTAAAGTTTTATTCGTTTCCATTTTCAACTATTCAAATTAATAATTAAATAATTGTCACGAAATGTGTATGTATTAAATGACAGAAGGATTGATACTAAAGTGGATGACAGATAACAGACAAGTGCTATCGATCAACAACTTAAAGAATATTCATGGCACTCTGCTGTATACAAAAACCGCATGAACTTATTTGGTTACCTGATATTTTGTATAATCAATTAGGCTGTGGAAATCACGTAAATAAATAAAAACAATTGCATTCATATTAAATGTCATTAGTAAGGTATTTATTGGTATTTATTTTGGGTTATTCAGCGTTTTGTTCATCTTCTGATTCTGAATACTTGTAAATGTCGCGATCTGGATTTAATAACGAAGATCTTTTTGAATCTAATAATTTCGTATTATGTTAAATGCAATAGAGTAATCGTCAGGACAAGTCATGACTTGCTAAGAGTATCTTAAGCAATCTTTTAAAAAATTGCATTTCTTTCGGATCATTCTTGCCGAAAATAACCAAAAGAAAACCTCTTGTTGATAGTGAGAATGTGGAGGTAGTACTTGCTTACTTTACAACACATCCTAGTAATTCTCTAAGGAATGCAGAAGCTGAAGTAGGTGTATCCATAATGAGCATACACCGAAATTTGAAAGACAATAAGTGGCATGCTTACAAATTTCATCCTGTTCAACATATTAAAGAAGCCGATTTTGTAACAAAAGCGCAGTATTGTGAGTGGTTTTTAATAAAATCATAAGAAGACAACGATTTCGCAAAAAATCTTATATGAACAGACGAATTCAATGTTTAGCATTGTTTTCTGATCAGCCTATATTATCTTGAAAAGTTTATAATACTGCATTCGAAATAGTATACTTTCCAAAATAATTGCTTAAAATTTTAAATTCGTGTACGCATTCAATTATTGAGAATGTTGTTATGAGTAATAGCCTACAGCTGTCAATTTCTTTTACGAAAATTGAAATATTTCGAAAGTGGCTAACTTCAGAGGTAAACTTTATTAGACAAACTAGCATTAAAATTAAATCGGAAATACGAATCAATCATACAAAATGGAATATTCTATTTAAAATAAGGAAGTTGATATCCATTTCTGGGGTAACCGGAAGAAGTGAAAATTCGAAACTATTTTAAATCCAAAGAACGTAACGTGAAACTAATATTGGCGAAATTTCAAAACTCAACTCTTATTAGTTTTCTATATTGTTCTAATAAAAACTCGTCGTGATATACTCTATATATACTGGGGTGACCCAAGTTCTACAGCAACCGCCAAAATTGGCCTTATCTATAAAGAAAAAATTATCAAATTTTGTGTAAAGTAAGCTTGAAATGTACATTATGAGAATGAATATTACTAGATTCAGAAAAAAATCGTCTACCAGACTAAACGTAAAAAACTACAGGTGTCCATTAACAAAAGTGAACTATCGGTACATATTCAACCAGCGTTGAAAACCCAGTTTATAGAGCTTGTCTAACCGTTTTTATACTTTTTTATTTATTGAAATCGGATGACAAATAAAGAAGTTACGGAATAACGCGTTTTTTTCAAACCGCCTGTATAGCATCGATGACATGTCAGTTATGTTACCATGTCGAATACCCAGATTAGAAGAAAATGTTTTACAAAAATGGATACCATTTGTTTTCAGATCACATTAAAGGAACAACATATTCATTGATTCTAATATTGTATTTATATCACCGTTGCTTTTTATATTAATTTTTTGGGCATCAGAAATATCACATTTCTTTTAAAACGACTTGATATCACGTTTTATCGACCATATTCAGTTTACGAGACATATGCTAACGTGGATAATTAATTTATTGCTAAATACAAGCCAAAAATTGCAATTTATATGCTAAAATCTAGACCATATACAGACAGCCATATTTGCAATTCGATGTCACTAATTCCCAGATAGCTAGATAGCCTCGTCGATAAACATATTACCTCATCTTTGATTATATTATTAATCAGTATGTTGCTTTTATTTTTCAAAACGATATTATATAGAATTTTAACAGCGTTTGAAGCATCGGCAACGGATCTGTTATGGTCTTCAGGATGGTCCTTATGAAGTGTATTGCACTAAATGTAAATAAGAAACAGGAAAGACCAATCTACTGTAATGTAATAAACTTACACTACGCTCCTTTGAGTAATTTTATTATAACATTACACTTTTTAATTCATTAAAAGTTCTTTGATGAATGTACCATTTTACTAATTACTATTTTACATAATTTCAGCTGATATGGCGACAGTTTTCAAAAGAGGTCTCATGTACAAGGGTATTTACTGGCCTAGTCTTACCAATAGCTTCCATAATAAGCACTTGGAGATGGCGTATCTGCGATATTCTCACAGACAACGTCAAAAATCCCTCATCATTGTAAATATAGCTGATTTTTTCCTAAAGGTAAAGTGATCTCATGTAAAATTTCATTTATTACGTAATATATCCAAAAGAATGTTCTTTTCACTTTAGGTGGCACTGATGGCAGTCTGGGGGAGCCAAAATGTGATAACTTCCGAGGATTTTTTAGAGGCAGGCCACGCCGATGCCATTATTTGGTCCGTGTGTTCGATGGCAGCTAACATAGCGGTCTGCGTTTTAGGATGGTGGAGATGTTTTGCCAATAATTATTTACATTGGGCTTCCGTTTGCACGTGGATATTATTGAATGTACAAGGTAAGATGTCTGTAATAACATATTTATTTTCTACTCTTTTGTGAGTCTTTAATTTATTTCGATAGACACAACTACAATCATTATTTTCTCTAATATTAACTTTTCCATTTTTTTTTTACAATTTAGTAAACTCCTTACCGCGGTCATGGCTTTTACCATACTAAAAATACTGATTACAACGAAAGGCATTTCATTCAGTTATTATCTGAGTGAAAACGGTATAAGAAGAGATTTTTTTATTGTCAATGTGGTAAATTTACCAGTTCTATTATCTCAAGTCAATTCTGTACCTAATCCAATCTTTACAAAAAGTTAGAAGTAGATTATTGTTAATATCAACATGAAAAACTTACAATTTTTAAGGTATTTGCGATTTCGACGTGGCAACCTTATTTGCAGTTATCATTTACTGTCATATAGGTTATGTATGTGTGTCCTTCTAGAGCTTCTAAGTAGTTTGTTGAGAACCTTTTGATTTCGTCAGTAAAGAATGGCAAGTTATTATGCAATGTAGAAGTTGTATATATACCAGCGGGCTTTGGTTGCAGAGCGAAGTATTTTCGCTTGCAGTCTTTGTATTATTTTCGTATTCGACGACGCATGCCCACAGATGAACACTCTATGTCCATATGGGCTTTATAATACATTGATATAAGAACAGCTTGTTTTCCAAGGATAAGTTAGATTTTCGCTACATCAGCCAAGATATTTCTCTTAATTTAAAATTAATTTGTAGGCGTTTTGTATAGATGTGCTTCTTCCAAGCGAGCCTTTGATGTAAGTGTAGTCATAGGTAGTTAGCATCAGTTTGGACTGGAATTTGACTGTTGTTGGGTTCACTGACGATCAAACGGAGGTTACTGAAACATGAAAAAGGTACTGAGACGCCTTCATAAGACACAGCTTCTTACTGGTGTAATTAAAGTAAAGTAGTGTAAAGTTTATTATTGCAAATCAGTAGACATACCGGTAGCAAATATCACCAAAAATTGAAGTACGATAAATATAGATAAAGAAATACAAATAAATAAATACAACAGAATATAGTAATAATAATAATCAAATAAAAATTATATATATAAAATTATATCATGGATGTCATATTAAAATACTTACACTTTAATACTCACAGGCAAAGCATTAGTATTTAGGTGTCGTCATTTTATAAAAAAATACTCAAAAATATTTTTAAAAAAGAATGGAAAAATACCTGACTTTTCAGGGAAATTTTCTAACAAATAATCTAATATAAATAGTGTTCAACAAAAATTTATTTCTTCAGTGCTCAACTAAACAAATCGCAAAGTATGTGCTCTAAATTATTCGGAAATTGCTTGGAGAAAATGGGATTATCTCTTAAAAATAGTCTATCACAACAGCATCCGGCATTTTACCGATAAAACGTACATTAATTAACTATGTAATTACGTAGAAAATTAATAACAAAAAACAAAATAACGGAAATAACATAGAAAAAGCGGAATTTCAATAGGAATTCCAAAGTTAAATGTTCGATATCACTTACAAGTGCTATCGAAAGCAAAGTTAGCCTATAAATGTCGACGAAAATTGTTTAATATTCTGCGAAATATAAGAGACTCACAACAGAAGCAACAACTGAACTTGTCATTGTCGCGCCATATACAGGGTGAGTCAACGATCTGTCACAATAAGTTTACTCTTTGTTGTTTAATGTAATAAAAAATCGGGCACTGCAGTTGATAGGGGAGCTATTGCTTTACAATCTAAAAATATATACACATATACATAGTGATTCATAAATCTGTGGGACAAAAGATTTTTTTTTCAAATTGAATACCCATACGTAAGTTCAAAGTTAGATTTGTTGTTAAAATAAGAATATATCAATAAAGTAATTAATCGCTAAAGCAATATTTTTCGAGTTATTTATGATTAAAGTCAGAAAGTGACGGCTACAGATATATTTAAGAGTGCTATGACAGAGTACGAAATAATTAGGTATGACGTATAGACAAGGAGTGCATCAGATCTTATTCTAATATATACTGGGCATTCGGAAGGGTGTGGCAACATGAGGAAATAATAAATAAGAAAATCTTATTTAATTTAAATGGACGATCAAATATTTTTGTACATAATCATAACAGGCACTTCGACAGCTACTTTTTTATGTTAAATATATCCTATACCTATCTTTAATATTTTAGAAAAAATTCAAACTTATTTTAAAATCTTGTATTATTAAAAATTACATTACTCATGGAAAAGCATGTTCGCTGCTGAAAAATATTGATGGAAAATGTTGAAAGTTTGTCAAGCTTTTCGTAAAAGTGTAAAGACGATCGTCGTGTTATTGAGTTCTGTTAACATTACGTATAACTACTGTGGTTTTTGTTGATTCTACGTTCCTTGTTCTAAAAAAAAATATTTATTATAACTAATATATACAGTATATCTTTTTTGCTCGATCATAATAACTAAACTTAAGGATAGTTTATATTTTGTTAATTTTAATTTACGCTTCTTTGTAATTGTCAAGAAAATACCTAATCAACTTTTAGAATCACATTCAGTAGAAAGTAATGAAAAAGTTGTAAATACTTATAAAATTACGTGGAAGTGATATATTTAGCGTGTATTATGGAAACAATTAACAAATTACTGCATTTAACAAAATCATCTTAATTATTCACAGGTATCGAAGATTGCGTACAAAGCTCATTTTTAAAGTAAGAACCGTTTGCGCATAGCAACCGCGCAGGCTATCACGTGACGTCCGCTCAAGGTCAGCCACTCTTGCCCAGTCTCCAACTACGCAGTCGGTTGATTTCATGTCTCTGCCACAGTTGGTTCTATCGTAACACTGCTTTATTTGTCGCCATGTCAATCAATAAACCCGCCGATTGTGAAGTGCGCTCGGTTATTCGGTTTTTAAACGCAAAAGAAGTTCGTCCCGCCGAAATTCACCGGCAGCTTGTTGAAGTTTAGGGTGAAGGTGTAATGAATGACAGTAATGAGCCTAAATGGTGAAAGCTTTTCAATGAAGGAAGAACAAATGTTCATGATGAAGAACGATCTGGGCAACGAACTGTCATTGATGAAGACTTGAAAAAAAAAGTTGATGAGGAAATTCGCCAAAACCGGCGCTTTACGATTGACGAGCTTTATGGGAAATTTCCACAAGTTTCAAAATCGGTTGTTTATCACATTGTATCCGACAAACTTCATTACAAAAAAATGTGTGCGAGATGGGTGCCAAAAATGTTGACAGAAGACCACAAAAAGAAGCGTTTGGCACATTATTTGTCATTTTTGAGGCGCTACTATAAGAGTGGTGATGAGTTCTTGTATCATATTGTTACCGGTGATGAAACATGGAACCACGAAAATTCAAACAATAACCTTCAACACGGAAAATCATGGCCACGGTCTTTTGGGATCGGAAAAGCGTTCTTCTGATTGACTTTCTGCCAAAAGGAATGACCATAAATGCTGAGAGATATTGCGATACACTAGCCAGGCTTAGGTGCGCTATTCAAAACCGCCGGCGGGGACTTCTGTCTAGCGGCGTCGTGCTGCTTCACGATAACGCTCGGCCTCACACTGCAGCAATGACAAAGACGCAACTAGACAAATTTCGATGGGAATTACTGGACCATCCCCCCTACAGCCCTGACCTGGCACCATCAGACTTTCATGTTTTTCCTAAATTGAAAGAATATCTTGGTGGAAAGCGATATGAAAATAATGACGTGTTGAAAGAAACTGTTACTAACTGGTTAAATGCTCAGGCGGCAGAGTTCTATGGTGAGAGAATCCAAAAGCTAATGCCACGACTTAACAAATGCTTAGATATTCTTGGTGACTATGTAGAAAAGTAAAAATATGTTCATACTTCAGTTTTTGATACAATTTATGTTCATAAATAAAGTTGCTGTTACTGCACTTAAAAACGGTTCTTACTTTAAAAATGACCATCGTACATAGATCGATTATTTGTAAAAGCTCTTGTTCTGATCTTTGGAAAGTTTCGGTAAATATTTTTAAGCAAACATTTCTTAATCTTGTTTTCATGGTCTGCCTTCTTGTTAGATTTTCCTCATAAGCCTTATATTTAATACATCCCCAAATACAGTAAATCCAACGGGCTAAGAACACATGATGTCGGTGACAATTCTATAAAACCACCTCGGCCGATCAGAGCAAGGGTCGTCTAAAGGTGTCCGCACAGCGAAGAGAAGCGCATTTATTACGCCTATAGAAATGTGCGTAAGCTTCGCTTCGGCACGCGACGCCCCAGTGTGCGGGCACCCATTTCATTACGTGCATTTTTATCAGGCGTAATAAATGCGCTTCTCTTCGCTTCGCTTCGCCTCGCCTCAGTGTGCGGGCACCTTAAAAATTGACGGACATTGTTATGGTAATGTCCTGGTGCTCCATCATGCAGAAATCATATTACAAATGACAAGAAGTTATAATTACCATTGAATTGTCTAGTAATTGTATTGCAACCTGTCGATTTTGGATGACATGAAGAGGGAAAACTTTGAATCTGTACATCGTACGTTTAAATATTTCAGTAGTTAGTTAATGACGTTTATTCGGGTCTATACGGCATCATTAAATACGTAAAGCAAACAAACAATTTTTCTGCGTTTTACCAAAAATTTTGACCATGTTAATTAACTGTTCCTTTTGGAAAGTTCATTATTATTGGGATGTCCTATAAATACACAACGAAAAGCCAATAGTGATAAAGATAACAAATAACAACAAGGAAAAAACAATAATAAGAGTGATAATACGTTTAGAGTTCAATAATAATATTTTGCAAACAGTTTTACAGAAGTATAATATATTTTAGCAATGTGATATCGTGGCTACTATGTTTTTCCATACCTACTATTATTTTTACTGCGTCCTGAAAAAGATTTTAAAATAAATTGGACTAAAATATCGAAGATAAGTATAGGACATATTTAACAATAAAAAATGGCTCTTGATGGGCTTGATATGATTATATAAAAAAAAGTACTGAGCTTACCATTTATAATAAATAAGTTTTTTGTGTTTAGAGTTTCTTCATTAGACAATACCTTCACGAACATCCATAAATTAGAACAGGTTCTGCATACCTTGTGTGTATGGCATACCAAATTATGTTGTGTTCTATCACGGCGCTATTGAATTATAGACAGTTAAAGAGACAGCACAGGCTATTTGATAAAAAAATGCCCCATCCCGTAACTTCTTTATTTATTATCCGGTTTCGATAAATAAAGTAAGTATAAAAATGAGTTGACAAACTTTATAAACTAGTCCTAATCCCAATTTTTTCAACACCTCGCTTGAATACATAACGATAGTCAACTTAATGGACCTTATTTTTTTCTAAATCAAGTAATGTTCATTGAAATATCATTTGGTTGATATTTAATTAAAAAAATTGAATTATCTGCAACCTTTTTACGCATATTATGAAATTTTCAAGTGGGCCGTGAAAAAAAAACGACAAATATGTCATTCACGCGTCTGTCACTTGAAAATTAATGTACCTTGCGATTTTAAAGCATTATTACTTAACGATACTATCACAATCATGAACAATAATTACGTCACTGATATGTTTGAAATTTACGTCGAATATAATAAAAATCGAAATCAAGCGTACCGTTTTCCGAACAGGGAAGTTCCTAACCCTTGTCAATTTAGACGGCTCGAAGAAAATTTGAGCTACTCTGCTGCTTTTAAAAAAAAACCAAAGCGAGTACAGCGACGATTTGGCGAAAATGTTGAAATGAATGTTCTTCTCCGTGTGCAGGAGAATTCGGTTATTTCAACTCGAGAGATTGTCAGTAATAGTACACGCAGTGTTGGAAAAGCATAAATTTATGTAATACATTTCTCAAAAAGTGCAAGCACTAGATGAAAATAATAATAGAGGTCGGAGAGAAAGACTTTGTAACTTTTTTTACACATTTTACAAAACGGTCGAAATTTCAACAGAAAAATTATTTTGACCGTTGAATGCACCTTTATCAATAATGGCGTATTTAACGGAAACATTCATCGGTATTGGAGTCAGGAAAATCCTTGAATTATCGTGACAATAATTTCCAAAGTGTCATGTGTGGTGCGGTATTTTAGGTGATCAGCTAATTGGACTAATTTTTATAAATGGTAGTCTTAATCAAGAAAAATATTATCAGCTACTGGATCTTGACAATTTTTTAGACGATCTACTTCTTGCAGAACTAAATACAGTGTTTTTTCAACAAGATGGGGCTGCTCCGCATAATACCAGGAGGAACGTCATCTGGTTAAATAACAAATTTGGTGCAAGATGGATACGGACGGATGGACCAATTAAATGGCCTGCGCGCTCCCCAGATTTTACACCACTCGATATTTGGTTTTGTGTGTACAAAGCACGCCCTGTACATTTATTTTTGCCATTAAATCTCTGAAATATCGGATAACTGCTGTGGTGGTGTTGTGTAATAAAAAAAAAAAAAAAATAACAGATGCAGACTTTCCAGCTAATTTTCGAATGACAGACGTTTGAATGATATATTTGTTGCATTTGTGTCGTGATTTTTTTTCACGGCACACTTGAAAATTTCATAGTAAGCGGATAAAGGTTGTGTAGATAATTCATTTTTTTAATGAAATATCAATCAAATGATAACTAAATGAACATTACTAGATTCAGAAAAAAAATTATCTACCAGACTAAACGAAAAAAACTACAGGTGTCCATTAAAAAACAAAAAGTTGACTATCGTTACGTATTCAAGACAGCGTTGAAAAACATGGGATTAGGGCCAGTTTATAGATTTAGTCAAACCACTTTTATACTTTTTTTATTTATTGAAATCGAATGATAAATAAATAAGTTACGGGATGGGGCGTTTTTTTTATCAAACAGCCTGTATAGGGTTATGGATTACTCTGTATAAGCGTATATATTGTTAAATTGTGAAGAAATAAAAACCCTATCAACTACATTACGCGAATTTTTAATTACATTAAGCATTAAAGAGTAAATATACTTTGTCACATGGAAAACTAAATTATAGAAATAAATTAATTAAATGTATACTGAGTGGCATTCAACCCGTAACTACAGTCACATTTAGTAAAAATTTGGTAACGTTAATGCCGAAACGGCTAATAATGGACAAATTTAAAAGAACATTACAAATTTAGACAAATCCAAAGGTTCTTGATGATCGTGCCTTGCACACAATAACATTTAACTTTATTAAACAAATATCAGTTTTTAAAATTTCTGACAACCTGGTAGTCATACAGTTATCTTGCTACACGAAGTACAAGAAATAAACCCCCCCGGCGCCTATTTCTGCCGCGCTACCGTTCGATGTTGTTAACGGGCCCTGAGTTGATGTTGTCGGTGAAATGTCCTCTAAATCCGGACTAACGTCGTAAATTGAAGGACGATAAGTACTCCAACAATTTGTTATTTGGAAATCGAGATTTAAATCACCCTACAAGTGTATCCATACTGTGGAGATTAACATCTCGTTCTCATAGACATATTCACCGCAGGACTAGCGGGCTCTGGCCGACGCCGGGACCGGATTTAAGATTATTTCAGCTACCACTCACTGTTTAATTGTACTTACTAAATGTAATAATGAATGTACAAATGATGTAATAGTGATGCTATGGTGTTGTAATAGTGAATGATTTTAGACGAGCTTCGCCCTTTTAAAGACTCGGAGGTGGGAGAAGGATGATCGGAAGAATTTAGGCGTCCTACGCCATTTCATGCAACAAGGAACTGTGAGAACTATTTAGATAACTTTAGATGGACAAAAAATGCATACGACGCCAATCTTAAATTTGAACAAAGTTCTTCATATTCATTCATTCAATTAAAGCATCATATAAAAAACTTTTGTCAACATGTAGTACACGGTCGAAATTAGAAAAACAAACTCTTTCTGAAGGTGTGTAAATATAATATGACGCCTATAAAAAAATAGATAGTTGATGATGGCTAGAAAGAAACGAAACGTCATATAAAAATTTCAAGTACACCATTGGATAGAGGTTTAAAACTAGTCATAAGAATGTGTTTTTCTTTTTTCATTTGTCATAGTTTCATTTTCTTTCCTATTTAATTTTAATTTTGGTATTTTATATTTTTTTATCTATTTATGCGTTATTAGGTATGAATTCATAACAAACGCAAAATTTAACAACTTCGCCAAATTTAAACCTATACTCTTTATCCAATAATAAGCGAGATCCCCATGGTGAGCACCGAAAATGAACCAGACTGTATAGTATGAATAATTCCAAAATTTTCAGAGCCATATATGCAGTTATTTCAATTCTGTTGAAAAACTCCACGTGAATGTTCTGTTATCAGCTTGCGTGTCGCTATATAATTTACGTTATTTCAGATAAGGCAAAGGCCTGGCTTAAATTTTTAATTTTCACTTCATTCTCTACAGAGGAGAGTCTGTGGAAATCCAAGCCAAGAAAGTTTCCACAGACACTCACGAGCACGAATGAAATTCCAATTGATTGCAGAAGTCAAAGAACTTCTCGTGCAAAGCCAAGTCACAATAACATCAAAGTGAATCGTCATATCTAGACATTCGTGCTATGTGAGTAATAAGGTTAACGGGTTGTTTGCTCAAAATGAACTTAGTTTCCTACTGAAAAGTTATTGCCACCATTCCCGTATTAAGGTTCGTGTAATACCAGCTATATCCATTGCGCACTGAGAACTTCTCTAACCCCAATAAGGCAGATTCGTCTACATACAGAGATATACGAAATAAAGGTCTGGCGGAAGAACACAATGGCACAAACACAAAACTTTAGAATGTTGAGTTTTTAAATGGGAAAGAGAAGGTAACTTTTTCGGTACATAATATCATTATATTAATTTCATCTTGCAGATATTTTAATATCTTCTCGCTTCACAACTTTATGGATAACTTGATATAAGTGCCCGGAGGGTAGTTGACAAAGTAATGAGAATATTTTCCGAAAAGTTTCCAGTATAATGAGATTTAAAATTAATTTTCCTTAAAAGTTAAGTCTTTTCGTTGAAATTTCGAAATAGGACAAGGGAAGACGATTTTTTTAAACTTAATAATGACTTAAATCCAATGTCCAGAGGCAGTTCTAAACTAATTGTTATCATTCATACCTTCGTTATTATCATAGTTAGAGATTGTATAGTTTTTTTTTTCGAAAACTAGATTCCTTTTCGCCACAAGATCGATTTATTAAATATGAATATAATCTATTCTACAACGGGAATCATTTTGAACTGTCCTGAGTTGCCCACACTGATTTTAATATAACACAGTGTAATTGGCGAACATGTTTATTTGTTTTGATGACTAGGTTTCCTATTTATATTTTTCTTGTGATAAATGTCAATGAAATAGGGTTAGTTTTGAGTTCAATTAAATGAAAAATTTTTTTGTAGATATATAGTAATTGCACTTTTTGATCATAAACAATAATAAATACGTTACAACTTTATTATTGTAAAACATAATCCCATAATTATGTCACAAATTGAATACATTTTATAAAAATTGTTCCAAATGTCCACCATTTTTCTCAATGCATAGATTGACAGGTCTTCTCATATTATTGAACACATTGTGGAATGTTTTCAGTGTAATATTTTGCATTTCTATTATAATTGCCTCTTCAAGTTCATCGATATTATGCAGTCTGTTCTGAAACACTTTCTTAGATGGCCAAAGAGAAAAAAGTCCAATCAGGAGAATTGGTTAGCCATCGATTTCGACTAATGAATCCATAGTATCCTTGCAAATAATTAATATCAATTTTTGTTCTCGGTATCGTATTGCGTTAATTGTATCATAGAAAAAATTAGTCCAATAATCCCTCTTTTCGACATTGCAACCCAAACACCAACTTTGAAAGGATTGAAAATATTTTCAACAAAAGTGGATTCTCTGTTGACCAGGTACGGTAATTTTGAGACTTGATACGACCGACAAATGGATCCAAGCTTCATCCGAAAAGAGAGTGCGATTCAAGTCTTCATGTGATATTTCATTAAACCAGTTGCAATAGTTCTATTTCTGCTCAAAGTGATTGCCCCGTAAATGTTGTATTACAGACACTTTTTATGGGTGCATATGTGAGTTTGTTTTCAGTGCCTTATGAGCACTTCCGCAGGAAATACCTACAATTTAAATACATAATGCTGCATAACAAATTACGTTTAAGTTAATTAGATCTTTTTACCAGTTTGAGCAGACAGTTTTAGTACAAATTTTGTGGGACTAATCTCTATTCGCTGCCTAATGTCTGCCACAACATCCTCAATTAAAACTGTTGGTGCTTTTTCAGATTTATGTTTAAAAACACTCCCCGTTTCCTTAAATCTTTCAATCACCCTATTGCGTTGACGAGTGAATGTGTCCAAGTTTATTTTCAGATTTACATATTCCGTTACAAATTGCTGAAAACACGATCCCAATGACTGTTTCCATGATCCATCCTCCTGCAATGTTCCACTGCAAAAGTGCGACATTACGATAAACGTATCTTGTTGTATTGTAAAAGGTTTAGTATACGAGGTATATTGTCTTGAAGTAGACAGAAAAGCGACAATGAAACAAAGAAAATACAAAAGTACAAGACACTTCAATATATTATGGTTTTGACATTTGGCAAGTAAATGTAGTATGGACAATAAATTCATGGAAGTAAATATTTTCAAGTTTTTTGATAATAACGGACCTTTTTGTTGTCAACCCAAGACGTTCAAAATGTTCCCGTTGTATAACAAATAAAACCCACCTCTTACACTTAGATTTACATAAGAATAACTATTAAGGACTTAAGCCTGAAGGAATACTTATTCCATTTCTTTTTTAACTACGTTTTTTGTCTTATACATGAAGGAACTTGTAATGCAGTTTTCCGACACGACTTCTTCACCTTTGTGATTTTTGTCGCGAAAATGGAATTCATTGCCTGGAATTGTCAGACAACTCTCCAGATATTGATCCCATAGAGCAGTGTTTCTCAGACTTTTTTAAAGTGCGACCCCCTTTTGACGATCTTCTTTTTTCACAATAGCCAATTTTATTTGTAAAAACAAAACAACAGCACCACGCAATTAAATTCAACGCAGAAAATGTAGCATTTATGATTCAATAGCACAAGTTATATGTTCTTTATTTTTCGAAACACTCAGCTTGGTCAAGAAAGAACACTAAAACTAGATTTCTCTAGACTTACTGAAGTTATCCGTTCGCTTTTATATACGAAGCTAGCCTGAAATATTTTTAGCCTAACACATAGAAACAAGTATTTTTCACTCAAATGTAATTTTATTTTTCAAATAATGAAAAATAAAACTACATTTGACTAAAAAAATACTTTTTTTTTTAAGTCTATAGACTTTTCCCATCGATGCAATGACCTCTTTAACACTTCCAAATAGTAGTTTGGTGTCTTGCTCCGCAAAATAAGCGTCTGTCCTCCGAGCAAAACTTTAAGCTTAGGAAACAGAAAAAGTTACTGGGGGCCAGATCTGGTAAATACGGTGGGTGTTCAACCACTTCGAAGTGCAATTCGTGAATTTTGGCTATGGCGACCGCCCAAGTGTGAGCAGGTGCTTATGTCGTTGGAAGAGAACTTGCTTCCTCTTCAAATGCGGCTGTTTTTTTTTTTGCAATTTCTGCACTCAGCTTATCAATAACCATACCTTTACCTATATGGGAAGATTATTTTAGACAATTGTACCACTCAGAAGAAGAAAATAATGAAGGTCAGATGATGAAACTAACATTATAGAACTAACCTTTTATACATGAAGAAGTAACAAAACCAATAAAAAAGCTGAAAAACCGTAAAGCACCTGGTTGCGATAGTATTCCAAATGAACTACTAAAGTATGGAGGCTCCGAACTAATGAAACACTTAACATGCCTATTAAATAGAATAATGGAATCATCAGAAAAATCTAATGAATGGCATAAAAACATTACTATTCCCATATTTAAAAAGGGGGAAAAAAGAACCCAGAGAATTACAGGGGGATTAGTCTTCTATCTACAATGATGAAGTTACTTACAAGTCTAATAAAAAAACCGATTAGAAGAACATATTGAAATTATGGATGAACAACAAGGCGTCAGAGAAATAGGTCTACGACAGATGCTATATTAATTATCCAACAAATTAAAGAAAAAGTCATCTAATTTGATACGCTGCATTCTTATGCTTCATAGATTTAACAAAAGCGTACAATAGAGTACGATTAAAAAACGTAAGCAGAGTCCTGGAAAGACATGAGACACCGCCTGAAACTATTAAGATAATACAAAAGTTATATAAGAATAATACAACAAAGGTACGAATAGGGAATGAAACATCTACAGAAATACCCACCCCCGGATGCATTAGATACGGCGACGCTTAAGCCCGTTCTTGTACAACCTGTTGATGGATATGTTAATAAAAGACGGAACAGGATTAAAAAGACACATGAGAAGAGAAAGCAAAATCCGCATTTATAAAACATGTTTGAGACCAGTACTGACCTACAGCATCGAAGGCAGGGCAGACACCAGTAAAACAAAAAGAACGATGCGATCATCCGAAATGAATACTATGAGGACAATAGCAGGCAAAACTCTTTGGGATCGAGTAAGAAATGATGACATTAGGCAGACATGCGGAGTTCATAACATAATAAAATGAGGAAGACAACGGAGAAGACACTAGCACGAGCACATAAAAAGGATGGACACAATAATACAACCAGTGCAACACAGAATAGTCCGTGGTGCAACACAGAATAGTCCGTGTTGCACTGGAAGGGACAGTTGGAACTCGCTGTCGCAGGAAAATAATAATCAGTTACAGAACAGATCCACAGATTTTCTAGAAGATTAAGAAAAAGAAGAAGCTTGTGCGTAATGATAATTCGATGGTCATCCAGTACCATTTGGTGAGCATTTTTGGTGTTATCGATGGTGGTCGCAGTTTTTAGCCGTCCCGAACGCTCATCATCAGTCAATCTGGTACGACCACGTATAAATTCAGTTGCCCATCTTTTCACGGTGGCAAATGATCAGTTTTAATTTGTGTAGTTTGCCTTTCAAATGCAAGAATTTAATTTTAATTAATTAAAAATATTTAAAAATTTTTAATTTAATTGAAAATTCTTCTCAATTTTAATTTTGCATATTAAAAATAATAGTAATAGCATTAAGATTTAATTTAAGTATATAAAATATAAAAGAGACAATAAGAATAAGTTTTTATTGTATTCAAAGATTTCAACATAAGAGTACCTATACTAAGTTGCATACATTTAAGTATAGAAAACACAGATATAAAAATGAATTCATATTTAGAATTTAGATATTAAACAGGTACAAAGTAAAAGACGAGATAAATCGAAGCTATATATATTTCTTTTATAGAAAAGCAAAGAGATTAGTCATTTAAACGCAATAAAATTGTATGAAGAAGATAAAATCCGATATGCGCGGGAGAAAAATATAATTGAATAAATTATGTAGACTTGAAAACATGCATAAGGTAATAAAACTTTATAAAAGAAATTAAAATAAATCATACTTAAAGAATAAAATTTACCTTCACTTATAAGTATAGATAAAAAAGGATATAAAAATATCTTGACATGACACAGTCAGCAGTAGTGTTTTTGTAAACGACAGCTGAGCAAATAATAAAATAAATTCATGAATTCGTGTGTGTAGCACTATGTTTCATTGACTGTAGAGAGAGATTTGTACGGTTTTAAGACCTACAAAAAGAAAATATGATGTAAATTTCGTTCGTAGGTTTTTTACAGATAAATATATCACCATTAGAAAAATCTTGGGTGGAAGCAAGCGATGAAATAGCAGGCCAAACGGATCGTAATGTACGAGCAGCGAACGTTGGAAGAATACCTGTTATTTACAATATATTTCCAATTTTACTGAATACTGAAACAAATAAAAAATGTTAGCGAATGGAAAAAGGAAGTATGTGGCAAATAATGAAGAAGGTAACAAATTCATAAACAAATATAAGGAAGAACTATATTAATACAAATATACCTACATTGGAAGATACTGGATAATTTAAGTGAAAAACTTTTTAAATAAGCGAACAATTCTCAATGTGTTGACATTTCAGTGAAGGAACTGTCAAAGACAATAAGTGCCTGTGTGTTAGTGTCACGACGGCAACTTGGAGGGCAGAGATCCCACTGAAGACGCAGGGTCACAACCTAAATATTAGTTCCAAGGATGGCGTTGCGAGCGGTCACGTGTCTTCCCGTGTATATAAATTGAAAAACAAGAATGAACAAGATTATTATTAGTTACTTGGAGAGATATTAAAAGCGACTTGAAAAGACATAAAATCGTAGGGTTAGATACACCACGATTATATTCGTTCATTATTTCTTGTATTAGCATATTAATTTTATTTGTATTTAATTTTCATTCATTATAAGAATTTTTCTTTTGTTAATAATTTTTGTATTTTTAAAAAATGGAGATGCCTATGGCAGAATTTGAAGAGTTTTTCAATGATTCAAAGTAAGTTTTCGATACAAAGATTTATCAATGTTGCTATGCGTATATTGTAATATAACGTGCAAATGTATATTCAATATAACGTTGTGCAGCAGGGATAATAGATATTGTCCTGTAATAATATACATTCATTAGTTTTAACAACACAAATAGAATTATTAATGGTGTTGGGTGTTAAGAAGATATAACGTGCAAATGTATATTTTCTGACACTTTATTAAGCATCATTAATCCTCACAATAATTTTTTTGATTATAAATTAATAATTTAAATTCGATTTTCAAGAAGGGAAGTGTTTCTGGTTGGCGGACTTTGAGATGCTAGACGCAATGCGTGTGAATGATTGTAGCCAGTAATCATATTCAAGTTTTTTCTCCGAACATTGACCATTGCGAAGTTCTAAGTTTATCAGAGCATTACGTGCGAATATAATGTTTCTGATGGAATAGAATTAGCATAAAATATCAATAGAATACTAACATTAATTGAATTTTCTTTGTTTTGAAACAGGATAATATTCTAATTTTGATTAAGCATTAAGAATATATTCGTTATATAAAACATTACAACCGAGAACACGGTACAAATGTTTTCTTTCAATTATGTTCTTCTATTATAATTCAATGAGGAATATAGTATAGCGATGTTATCTATTCTAAAAATAATGTTGAATAAATTATACAATTATGTTTTATATGGTTTCAGATTTTTTATTTAAAATAAGCTATAACCGTATCCCTATAAAAGAAAAACAAGAGATTTGACGAGAGAAGAGAAATTTAGATACACTGATAGAATTCACGTATACTTATAAAGTACGTGCTGTTAAGAAAATAAATAAATATATTAAGGATAATAAAAATTATCATTATCTTTATTAGTTATGTTACTGGAACAGCACACAGCATAATCTATTTGGCAATGCCTAACGTATGGCAATACTACAATTAATACTATTCCAAATAATTATGTTGCCACAGCAATATGTATCCTTTAGAAATTTGTTTAGCTAGTAGTTGACACAATATTGGCAAAAGTCGATTTTTTCACGGATGTAAACTACTTCTTTCGGCCTGCCGATTTAACTGAGAGAGAGAGAGAGAGAGAGAGAGGAAGAGAGAGAGAGAGAGAGAGAGAGAGAGAGAGAGAGAGAGAGAGAGAGAGAGAGAGAGAGAGAGATTTTTAAAACAGTTTTTCGGTATTAGGCGACTTCAAAACGTGGACATCTGCGCTCGAGCTCGAAAATTTTTATCATCACAATACTTCTTTATACTACGTATAATAAAGTAAAATGAATGACAAACAAAAGCGCGGATCCATTTTGCAAGAGGAACTGACGCAGAAATTAATACTATAAAGTTTTTTAATTTTAAATTACTGTTTCCTTCATTTTAAAATATATTAGGTATATGTGTAATTTGATATGACATCTTGTGTATATGTTCCATCCATGTCTAGAAGCAATAATTTTTGTGGCTGGCTATTATTTGAATATAGCCGATTAGGTATTGAATATTGTATTAATACACATCAATTTCTAATTTTCAGCATTCATCGGATGGGGATTAGGGTTTTCCATGAAAGAAGATCTAGTATGGTACGTCTTGTTTACAGTATTTGTACCGTATGCCATGCTGCCATTGCCTTTACGATGGAGCATGATAGCCGGCACACTTTCTTCCTTATTTCACATCATCCTCATTATAATTCTGCATCTTAGACAAGATTCAAGTGTAAGTAAATTAAGTAGAATTAAGTAGAAACATGTTGAAAATATATAGATCTTTTGTATTGCCTGTCCGTTTAAAAATTTAAGATAAAAAGAATATTAACGAAAAACATGTCAACTTTAAAGGAACTCAAAATAAATAAACCATAATTGATTATATTTAAATGTTTGAATGCTGGCGGGTATTTGAGAATCCTGACTATTAATTAGTCTTGTATCTCTACCGAAATATTAACTAGGTCTTTCTCTAACATCTTCATCAACTGTATAATTTGCTTTTCTCTAAAATGGACACGATGTCCTCTAGATCATTCCAGAATATCCTAATTAACCACAAATGCCTATAAATATACATGTACAAACTCCCTTTACCTACGTGAGATAGCTCCGACACGTTTGAAAACGTAATTGGGATGATTGCCTTAATCAATATTTGATTCACTACAAACCCTCGTAACACATATTTCTGAACTAAGTACAATAAGTTATTAAAATCAAAAACAGTTAAATTTTAACCAAATACCAATTGCGAGGTCCGGTGCAAAAACCGAATATCTCCACTATTTTGTGAAAATAAGTTGTATTTGTATACATACAATATGTTTTGCTGAAAAAGTTAAACATGATTAATTCAAGAAGTATTTTGCAGAAAACTTTTTGAGAAAGGCTTTTTCGGCAAGTGAAATAGGACACCTGCTCAAAATGTGATAAGTTAATAAAAAAAATAGAATTCGCTGATAATGAACAAAAAAAGACACTTCAGATTTGAAAACTTTGCATGTGACAAGTCGAAACTTTTACAAAGATTTGAACGCATAGAACCCAGCTGGTTCATGAAGATTCTTCTGTTGAGATCCTAACATTCGATTTTTAACAAAATATGCCTTTTCCAGTAGCATCAAGGGGTGACGAGTTTTCTCCGTACTTTCCAGAACAAAAATTACGTGTTAATCCTATATCTATTCCCCATCGTAAATTTGGAATATATGCTATATGATATGGTTACACGTCGATTTTCTGAACAGGGGCACAGCTTTTTGCATTGCAACAAACGTTTTGATTCCATAGAGATTACAAAAAAAAAAGTTTATGATCGCATTTATTTATCTCAATCATAAAATTATCGGTAAAGCAAGAAAGAAGTTCGAAATCATAAAGATGACTCAGGACATTGTTTTAAACATCAAGGGTCACTTCTTAGTAAAATTTCGAAAAAGAGTCTCTACAAAAAAAAAAGGAAAATTATACGATATCAAAATACTGCGTATATAAATATAAGGCTAAGCGCACACGCATCGATTTCGATCGTACGGCAAAATATCGGACGTTTTTTTATCGTGTGTCGGCCTAGCGCACACGAAGCGATTTTTACCGTACGGAAAAATATCGTATGATCAAATTCTGTTAGTGGAACAAAGAAGAGCATAGGATCTTCTTTGTTCCACTAACAGGCCTAGCGCACGAATACGTACGAATAAAAATCGTGGCGTGTGCGTGCGTTCATTGGATCATATGTGCCACTATACTCACGGCAACGGCACGGCGACCGTGTGTCGTAGTGGCAATACACGGCGTCAACACGACGATCGTGCCGTATCGTGTGGAGTTCGAAGCGTGTGCGCGCTCCCATGCTCTTCTTTGTTCCACTAAAGGAATTTGCCGGCACGATATTTTGTCGTACGATAAATATCGATGCGTGTGCGCTTAGCCTAAATGCTAGGAAATGCGTAATGCCTTTGCCTGTCGGTCGTGAAATTCTCTACCCAAAAAAAACATACTTTTTAGGGTAAGCGCACACGCATCGATATTTATCGTACGACAAAATATCGTGCCGGAAAATTCCTTTAGTGGAACAAAGAAGAGCATGGGAGCGCGCACACGCTTCGAACTCCACACGATACGGCACGATCGTCGTGTTGACGCCGTGTATTGCCACTACGACACACGGTCGCCGTGCCGTTGCCGTGAGTATAGTGGCACATATGGTCCAATGAACGCACGCACACGCCACGATTTTTATTCGTACGTATTCGTGCGCTAGGCCTGTTAGTGGAACGAAGAAGATCCTATGCTCTTCTTTGTTCCACTAACAGAATTTGATCATACGATATTTTTCCGTACGGTAAAAATCGCTTCGTGTGCGCTAGGCCGACACACGATAAAAAAACGTCCGATATTTTGCCGTACGATCGAAATCGATGCGTGTGCGCTTAGCCTAAGACCATAAAAATTTGGATCTTGACAGACAATCGTTGTCGCAATGTGACATATGGTTTTATAACAACATTGAAGAAGCACATCGTCAAGCAGAATCACTAGAGGCAGAAAATACAAATTCCGATTATTCTGAATAAGCTGCAATGGTGATTTAGAATGGTAAAACGATTTATAGTTTTATTTGTGGCGGAAATGTGCATAAAATAAGTTTGACTGTTTTCTTTATGTTCTTTTGTTAATAAAAAAAATGTAAAGTTGTCAGTGATCAAATTTTGTGAATAAAAATGAGCAAAGTTCCAGCTAGCAAGTCAATTATGGTTCCGACGCCCTATAAATTTCAATAATCGACATGAGTACTTTTTGCGATTTTATTGTCAATCTTTAATTATTTAGTATGCTGTGTTTGTTGTTATTATCATAATTATGTAATACATAATTTCATAATCTACATTGTACTATCAAACATTCTTGTAATTGTATTGCCCTATTTGGAATTTTCTGTTCGGAAATGAATAAATCATTATTATTATTACTATTGTAAACTGTACAAATAATTTTAAGTGTTTGAAAAGAAATAAATCTTTAATTTTATTTCAGGATGAATATTCGACAGAATGTTTCGTCAGAAGGGTGCTTGGAAATGTCACCTTGTACTTAGCAACTAACTTTGCTGGTATGTACACGAAATATCTTGCAGATAGAAGTCAAAGGAAAGCATTTTTGGAAACGCATAGATCGACTGAAACTAGATATCGAACCCAAATCGAGAATGCTAAACAGGAGAAATTATTTTTATCAGGTAATTCAATCAATTCATCAAGCCAGAACAAGTTTCAAAATAGTCTATACATATATTAAATACTTGGCGTAGTTTTATGTAAAAAATGAGGTGTGGCCACCACACGACATTCTTATAAGTGTATGCGTTTCAAATTGTGCAAAAGTTGTTCTAAACTAAGATTTAAATTCTTTTATCTTCTGAAAGATTAAACAAAATCCTACTGTACTGCTTCTATTCTCTTAATGAATCTCTATAGGATGCATGTATACGAAATATTCGAAAGAAAGTGCTACTCGCTAAGAGTAAAAGTGTTGCTTCCGGTCTGAATTTTGAAATTTTTTTATAAAAAGATATTTAAAAGTACGTTATAAATACTTTTATACTCGTAATGTACCTGCCTAGAAAGCATGACTTGCGAGATATTCGTAAAAAACTGATTTTCGATAAGAGTAAAAGACCTACTTCCGGTAGGAATTTTGAAAAACTTTATTAATATAATTTGTCACAAATTTAATTTTGAGTACATTTGAATCCTTTATAAGTTTGTTTAAACTTAGTAATTGACGAAATATTTGCAAAATTCGATATTTTCATTGAAGTATACTGCTACTTCCGGTCTACCGATTTTACTGAAAAACTAATCAGGTCTCAAGAGGGAGATTATACACATAATTACAAAATTTGGAATTGATAGCTATAGCGGTTTGACCGCTATCGTGGTCACAGAAAGACAGACACACAGACATTTTTTAAAAACCACTTTTTCGGTATCAGGGGACTTCAAAATGTGGACATCTGCAAAAATCTCGAGGTCGAAAATTTTCATCATCACAATACTTCCTTATACTACGTATAAGAAAGTAAAAATGAACACTTTCTAATTTAAAAAATGCACATAATGAAATATACATATATAAAAATTACATTCGATTTTTATAGCGACCATTTCTACTTAAAATGATTATGAACCTCAGCACAGTAAATCACCTTTGCCTTACTTTTATATAACCCTGTACAATTATCTGTGATCAAATTATTACTAATGCAATAAATACAATAACAACAATCTATTGGCACTTGATTGTTTGGGACGGAACATTCTTTCTACTATTGACTACAGCAAGAGATCGTACCAATAGAGTAACAGAATCCCAGTGGTACTACTGAAACTGCAAGCAATGAATTATGAATGAATTTCTTTTCATAAAGTTTTATTTCACTAATAGAGTGTATTATGATAATGAGTTTCATGAATCTTTCAGGAAAGTTTCTGATTCATTACGGACTCCCTGAAGGTATGGAATGAATTATGTATGAGTACAAATTCTCTGTCAGCATAACAAATAGAAGTTTTTCGTTCATATTCATAAGCATAGAGTAAATTCTTGATTATGAAATAAGAAAAGATGTAATAACATTCGAAATATTAAAAAGAAATAAAACAATTGATGATGAAAATAGTCACTATAAACAGGGTGTGACAAAGGTATAAAATAATAGCTCTAACTTTTTATTACAATAATTATGAAGACTTTTTTTTACAACAAAACAGAAGAATAAACAGTTACAGCTATTATTTAATAATTTTGTCACGCTCAGCATATAAACAAACCATAAATGCACTTTCACTAGTTAGTGTAGTGTATAATTATTGTCGAACTTTGAATTGTACCATGCCACTCACAACAAACATCGAATTACTTTCCAATTAATTTATTTATTACAAAGAATTTTCCGAAGAAAGTAAGAAATTAGTATATCCATAAGAGTGACTGAGTAAGACAATATACTGAACATACTGCTTACCGTGCCGATAAGACGATAGAAAAGAAACTGATAAAATTATATTACCAATATATTAAGTTTCTCATGATGAACACGTAATGTTCACAAAATATTTATTCAAAAATGCATTGTAAATGGAATATGTAAAATAGGTATCCCATTGTATTGCCAAAAACAAAATTAGTATGTCGAATGAAGTTCGAGACAGAAATATGTACTATAATTAAGAACTAATTTACTCACAACTTATCTAAAATATGAAATATGATTAATTATATGAGGACTACCTTTTATGAATTAGTTAAAAGTATACAATCAATATTGCGCTATTACTGAATTGACATACCTTGCGCTATAATACTGCTGAATTTTATCATTTTTGACGAAATCTATCTATTCACATCCCTTATTCATGGTTCTTCTATACACCCTTTCTCCTTAGAAAACAAGTACAGAGCTATGAGAATTGCATGCGTTGCTGTCCAATCATCTTATAAAGTTGTTTATGCAATTGTTTCTAGTATTAGAACTCTCATGTGATAAGTGTCATACATGTGGTAAAGTTTGTAAGTATTTCCCGGGGGTTTCGGTAAATCTGTAGCATTAGTTGTCCCAGTTAGAAAATACCTAACAGGTTCACAAATTTTACCCGGTTATTTAAAACATTTTCGAACGCAATTTGCGGTCATGTATAATAACGTAACGTAAACCTAACCTACGAGGTAGGCGCCATAAATTCTCGGCCTGATTTAGAAAAAAGAAACTTGGAGCAATATAAAAAATTTTCTTGTTCAATGTAATCTTCCCTAACTTCTACACATTTAGTACAACGATTAATTAATAATTCGATACCCTTCTAAAAATAATCTGAAGTTTTTCCGTCAAAATGTTCTATAACAACTGCTTGCAACTCACTGTCGTCCTTAAACCTACGTCACCTAAGGTCTTTTTTTAAATTAGAAAACAAACAAAAAATCACAAGGAGCCATATCCGGGCTATACGGTGGATATTCCAATTCTTGAAAGCCGCATTCGCGTTAATTCAGACATTTTCGTGCGCTAGTCACCTTGGGTTGGCTGGTTACTAAAAACTACTAGGCTTCGAACCGTCATATTTATAGTGTACACCTCACGAATGTGCATGCATGACGTGACGGAGTTTGAACACGTTTGAACCTGTATAACTCTGTCAGGTCGAGAATTTATGGCGCCTACCTCGTATATTCTTAGCTTAGAATCTGTACACAGACACAACCAAAGAAGAATTAGATAGCAAAATTCCACATTCCATATTTAGGAAATACTATTATTCAATGATTATGAGGATTATGAGGGATTTGCTGTTGATGATGCCACTCTTACTTGATTCTTTATATGACATTTCCCTCTAACATTTAGTATTACAACTTTAGTAATGATTTACTTACTATTTCTTTACCAAACCGGAAGAAATAACCCTTTAGGAATAAATAGAAACATTGATAAAATTCCTTTTCATCCATGCTATTCTTATAAGGACGTAATAGGATTTATCACAATATCTATACTCTTAACATTTCTTGTATTAATAAATCCTTATTTACTAGGAGACCCTGATAATTTTACTCCTGCAAACCCTTTAGTTACACCCGTGCATATTCAACTTGAATGATATTTCTTATTTGCATATGCCATGTTACGTTCAATTCCTAACAAACTAGGAGTAATTGCCTTAGTACTATCAATCGCTATTCTTTTTATTATACCAATCACAAATAAAAAGAAATTAAAGTACTCCGTTTACCCAATTAATAAAATTATGTTTTGAAGATTCCTTGTTACTGTAGTTCGTTTAACATGAATTGAGGCTCGCCCTTATACAATATGGCTATTAATTTACAGTATTGAAACGGTGGGCCTTCTTGTGGTTAAAACTCTGACACTATTACTTGACATGAACATTGACGTTTGGTTTTGGTAAGATGTACTGATATGTTTGCAGGTTCGTAAATAATGTTATCTACTGAAGAAAGAGTCTTTTGTTGAGCGCTATATTCGCTCATACGGTTTAGGTATAGGCAAAGTGGTCCAAGCATTAAATTTATCCGCGATCAATTTTCAGAACATTTCAATAAACAGGCACTAAGTAATGCTATTGTACTATAACCAAATGTAGAAAAACTGGAAGTGTGCTAAACCAAGGTAAAGGTAAAGCTGGACGAAGAAAAACAGTGCATACCGACGAAAATCACGAACGAGTATTCAACCAAATTATGGACTCACCACGTCGTAGTCATCGTACCGTTTGTTGATGACTTTCGGATGATTTTCAGGTCAAGAAACTTGCCCTTCGCTAGCCAGTTTTTTCCAGCAAAGTAGGGCAACGTGCCACACATGCTACAAGAACCATTCTGCGGAAAACGTTCAGAAACAATGTAATTTCACGTTTCACTGAATTTCTGTTCCATCTCACTCTCCAGACTTAACATCATTGGATATACAGGATGTTCCTAAATATCATGTACATAAGGAAGGGGGTAACTATTTGGTTTATTTTGTGCCTAAAATTTCATATAAACATAGGTCTGCAAACGCTTCGTTACCAATGTTGAAATTTCAAGAATTTTTCACTTTTTACTGTATAGCTCCTGCAGTTTTTTAGATATTTTGTTCAAATTTGGAAGGTAGGTTACGCTATAAGGCCTGCATCATTAGCCATGCCAAATGATTATGTAAATCTACAGGGTAATAATTTTTTCGGGGTCATGCCCTCTTTTCTCACCCTGAACTTTTTGCGATGCGCCACTGCTAGATTCAAAAATACGCAATAAATTTTCTGTCTTGTTTAGAAACTTTTTGATCTCTTATATTTTTTTCTTATCTCTGACCGTTATCGAGAAAAAAAATAGAAAACAATTTTCTGTAATTCGCCAGAGAAAATTAAATTTTTTAAAATGGTCTAGCAGGCTCTGGCTTTATTCAGATAATCACTTGAGTTTATTAATTTGACAATTGACATTAGAAATCGTAACTTGTGTCTGTATAAGTAAAGTTTTAAATTGCAAACTGTAAGGTGTAAAAGTGTTTTAAATACTCGTTATAATTTTGTAAATATGCCAAATTTCACGAATTCTGAAATGGCTGACATGCATTTTATCTACGGCCTTGCGAATGGAAATGCAAGAGAAGCCAGGCGTCTGTACATGGAGCGCTATCCCAATAGAATGATACCCGATCATCGAATATTTTCAAATATTCATAGGCGTCTTGGAGAAACTGGAACTTTTAAAAAGAATACTAATGATGCAGGTAAACCACGTACTGTTAGAACACCACAGATCGAAGAGGCTGTTCTGAATGAAATAGACAGACATCCTCGCACCAGCACCAAAAAAATCAGTGAACATTTAAATATTAGTCATCAAGTGGTTTGGCGTATTCTACGTGTTTCCCTGCTATACCCTTACCACATTCAGAGAGTGCAGGCTCTTCTTCCCCGAGACTTCCCTTTAAGGTTTGATTTCTGCCAATGGTACCTTAATAAGCTAGCAGTAGACCGCATTTTTGATTGTAAAATCGTTTTTACCGATGAAGCGAATTTTTCAAGGACTTCAATTATGAATTTCCACAACAACCACACGTGGGCAGAGGAAAATCCACATGAAATTGTAGAAACGCATTTTCAAGAACAGTTCTCATTAAATGTATGGGGTGGTATAATTGGAGATAATTTGATTGGTCCTTGTTTTTTGCCTGGTCGACTTACTGGTCAGTCATACAGGCTGTTTTTGCAGAATGAATTGCCTTTATTACTTGAAGACTTGCCCCTTTTACTTAGAAATCAAATGTGGTATATGCACGATGGCGCCCCATCACATTTTTCTATTTTGGCTCGGGAGTATTTAAATGAAGTATATGAGAATAGGTGGATAGGATGAGGTGGACCTCAGCCATGGCCCCCTAGGTCCCCTGACTTAAATAGTTTAGATTTTTTTGTGTGGGGACATCTCAAATCTCTAGTGTATACAACACCTGTGAATACTGTTGATGACTTACGAAATCGAATAATCGATGGATTTGAAACGATAAGAAATACTCCAGGAGTATTTGAGAGAGTGCGAGCATCAATGAGAAGAAGAGCGGACGCCTGTATAAGTGTTGAAGGAGGACACTTTCAACAATTGTTGTAGCATAGTTTCATTGTCATTGTTATTACTTAGGGTTTTTATTGTTATTAGTTATGTTACTTTGTATTGTAATAAAACAATGCTACGAAAACCGGGTCATCCTATTTTTTAACAGGTAGTAGCACCTTAACTCTTAAAATTAATAAACCCAAGTGATTATCTGAATAAAGCCAGAGCCTACTAGACCATTTTAAAAAATTTAATTTTCTCTGGCGAATTACAGAAAATTGTTTTCTATTTTTTTTTCTCGATAACGGTCAGAGATAAGAAAAAAATACAAGAGATCAAAAAGTTTCTAAACAAGACAGAAATTTTATTGCGTATTTTAGAATCTAGCAGTGGCGCATCACAAAAAAGTTCAGGGTGAGAAAAGAGGGCATGACCCCGAAAAAATTATTACCCTGTAGATTTACATAATCATTTGGCATGGCTAATGATGCAGGCCTTATAGCGTAACCTACCTTCCAAATTTGAACAAAATATCTCAAAAACTGCAGGAGGTATACAGTAAAAAGTGAAAAATTCTTGAAATTTCAACACCCTGCATATTGGTAACGAAGCGTTTGCAGACCTATGTTTATATGAAATTTTAGACACAAAATAAACCAAATAGTTACCCCCTTCCTTATGTACATGATATTTAGGAACAGCCTGTATATGTCTGGGGTATGCTGAAACTATTGGTTTTCCGCGAGATAACCTTCCGTCTGCAATACAACAGTTAAAAGAGAAAATTACAGAAGCGGTAAGACAGATGCAACAGCCTCTTCAGATATGGTCACAAATATACAAGAACGACACGAGTTGTGCATTTAAAGTAATGGAAGGCATTTGGAACATGTTATTCGTAACGCTAATACTTAAGTGTTAATGTATTATTACATGTTATTATTATAATTGAAAAGTTTGAAAGTTTCAATACTATAAATTAATAGGTATACTGTATTACCACTTGACAAATTTAAACAATTACCTATTTTTCATACCATCTTATTAATCCTCTATTTCATAAAATTTGAGATTTAAACACTACACAAATCTTTAAGTCGTTGACGCATTAGCGAAGATACTGAGAAATGTATGTTAGTCTCCACCGATAAGAACTGGTCGACTTCATATGCCCATATGTAGTAAGAGTAAATTTAAAGGATATGAAATAAAACACGAAAAATGTTAAAAATTAATACAAGACTTCACAATCAACTGAGTAATGGTAACTCATCTCTTGTTTAATGCCTACGCTCCAACCATTTACGAAGTTTTAATAGATGAATGATTTTAGGTAACGTAATTTGTAAAAGTAAAAGCTAGTGAAAAGAAATTGTATATTAATTAATTACAATTAAACATTTTTAGTAAATTATTTAGTAATAAAAGCAAATTAGAGAAGAAATCGTATGGTTAAGGAATAATTAAATATGTGTTTTATGATGAACATCAGTCACCTAGAAAAAGCTTTATATTAAGATAATGCATCTACTTTTTTTCAAAGGTTGAAACAGAGAATAGGCACCAACATGATATAACCGATCTCATTCATCAGCATTTTCTTCGTGCCTTTTCACTTTAGATATAGAAAAGACCGTATGGTTGAGAAATGATTACATAAAAAATCATATATTATCATGGATGTTGGTCGCCTAGAAAAGGGTGTATTATATTACAAACTCCTTAATAATAAAGGAGCACTATAGCCTAAAGAAGCCTATACTTATTTCTAAGTTTGAAAGCACCAATATCATCAACTTCATTTAATCAGCGTTTTCTTGGTTCACTTTTTAGTCTTCTACCTATTGGTTTCATCTCATTATTCTTATAATCTTTTCCATAGGCATAACAGGTCCGAGATAAAATATTCGTCTGCATTTATAAGCTTTATTATATCTGCCCATGATACTAAATGATTCAGTTCAAAGTTCATTCGAATTAATTATTTACCAATTTGGTCTTCAAGTAATACAACATTTTTTCTTAATTCCGCATTGAACGTTTCTAAACTGATGTGCGTTTTTATTCGATCGCTTATATAGTTCGCATCAGTAAGTTTTAACGTAATCTATATCGCAAAACGTAGACCCTCGGAGAGCCAGCCAGTGCCCAAAGACTCAAGCTGTTTACACCTTTGATTAGTGGTTTTAATTTGCACATTTAAGCTTAGGCCTCCCCAATGTCATTTTTTCGAAATACATTATTAACAACTTGACTGCATTATTTAAAACGCATATGTATAATACAATTTGCCGCTGTATTCCAAATGCTAATTGTATTTCAAATTGTAGTAGCCTCTTCTCCAATAAAAAATTAAATTTTATTTTATATTGTTTAGTTTTACCGGATTTTGTCGCCAACGAAATGATAAGGGATATTTCTGAAGAGGAAAAGAAAGGCTCCTTTCAAGTGCACCAGTTTCACAAAATCTACATTCAAGTTCATGAAAATGTTAGCATCTTATTTGCTGATATAAAGGGATTTACTGGTAAGTACGCCAATCATCCTAATAATATAATTTTTTCACTATAATTGGATACAATTACAGCTTTGGCAAGTAAATGTACGGCACCGGAGTTGGTAAAAATATTGAATGAACTATTTGCGAGATTTGACAAATTGGCTGCCGTAAGTATGAAAATATATATTTTTTACGGGGTATGAATTGTACTTAAATTAAAAATTGTTTCTGAATGTTTGCTTTCGAAATAGTAAACACCTCCTCTGTCACAATATATTTCAAGTCAAATCAAGACCTTATAAATGTTAACGCCATATTCGTAAGAAACTTATGAACAAGTTCCATTGAATGGGTTAGTCACCACAGAGAAAAATGTAGTATCCTATTTTGTAACTAAGCACAGAGTGAGACAAATATCATAAGTTTTGAATAAAAAATTATATATTTGTGGTATTATTTAAAATCTCTTGAGATAAGACTATATTAACCTAAAGACCCAATTCATTGTAAGCAATATTTCATATTTCCTATCGATCGTTGTAAAACCTTCTTTCCCCATGTTTCTACTGAATATATCTTCTTTTAATTTATTTTTAAAGGAAGCTATAGCAGGCCATGACAACATTAGAGCCTTTCTATACTTTTAAAAATAGAAAAAGGGTACAAGAGACAAAGCCATAACAATAAGGAACTATATATATTTTTACCAGTGAGGTGAAATCTGTGAATCACTTTAATTGAAATTCCTTACACAGCTGTTTGCAAAATCAAGTTTCACTCAAATCAAAAAGTATGTAACAGAGCTTTCGGGTTGCCAAATAAATTAACAACCGGTATAATTTTTTTTTAAATATTCTATAATAATTCCCACGGACAATTTAATAGATTGTTTTTATAGGAAAATCACTGCCTGCGCATCAAACTATTAGGAGATTGTTATTACTGCGTGTCAGGACTACCAAAGCAAAGGTCGGACCATGCTCATTGTTGTGTCGAAATGGGCCTACATATGATCCGAGCTATACGAGATACCAGGCACAAGACAAAGGTAAGTTGTTATTGCTAAGGCGGCATATACAGGGTGTGTTATTTCCTTTTCGAAGCGGTTTTTTCTCCTATGATGGCTGTTCATATATTTTCTATTATACAGTGTTCTCCATACGTTCCATATGGAGCCTGACCGTAGTTATAGTTATTTAAGTAGACCCTCTTATACAGGGTGAGTTTTTTTGAATGTTTAGCATTGGGATCTCAGAAACTACTGGAGATAGAAAAACGCTTAAATAGGGAAAGATGCGCAGTTTTACGAGTTTGATTTAAAACTGCTTTTGTTTCTCCGATAACTTTCATGGCTTATTAGATATTCAAAGAAAACTAAATTTTACGATTTTCTTTAAACATGCTTAGCATTGTTAATAGTAATTTTAGAGAAAAAGTGTTCAGACAAAAGTTCTAGATAATTTTACGCCAAATAAAAATATGTAGCTAAAATTTTTTTTTTTTGTTCACCATTATCGAGTTATGACACAAACTTTTGTTTTTTTAAATGGAAACCATAGTTGGTTTTGACATAATTAAAAATCTTATTTTTTGCTGATTACAATGATATAAGGTTTGATATGGTTATTTTAAAAAATAAAGAGGATATAGACATTTTTATGCTTTTAATGGAAAACAATTGAATTTCGAACTGATAAAATACAAACCAAACGAAAACTTATTTTGAAATCTTATGTAGTAATAAAATGAAAACTATAAGAACTTTTATTAAGGGCACACAACATTATTAATGTTCAAAGATACCTCCACTATTATTAATACACAAATTGCATCTCTTCACAACAGAATTTGTAGCATTGCGTACTTTACGCCTATCGATGTTATTAAAAGCAACTAAGACAGCTTCTCTTAAGTCGTCGATTGTTTCATATGTTCTTTTGTATACTGTGTCCTTTAGTACACCCCACAAGAAAAAATCAAAAACTGATAAATCAGGGGATCTAGCCGGCCATTCAATGGGTGCATTTCGTCCTATCCATTGATTAGGGAAGTTCAAATTTAAATAATTTCTATCATTCAGTTGATTGTGCGGAGGCGCTCCGTCATGTTGAAAACATTGCAGCATTGCTCGGGTTCTTAAATTAAAATTATCTAACATTTCCTCGAAATCTTGTTGTAAAAAATTAAGATAACGATTGCCAGTTAGTGATCCATCAAAAATAAAAGGAGGTAGAACAGTTGATCATATAACACCACACCAAACATTAAACCCAAATTTAATTTGTGGTCTCCTATGTTCAACGTGAAGTGGATTTGTTTGAGACCATATGGGCTCATTGTACCTATTAAACATTCCACAATTTGTGAAACGAGATTCATCAGTCCATAATATTTTCATTGAAAAGTGTGGATCGTTTTGACACTGATCTTTAAACCATCTACAAAAAGCTATTCGTCTGATGTTATCACCTTCATGTAAAGTTTGTGATACTGATAATTTGTAGGGACGAAATTTATGCTTCTTCAACACTCTGACAATAGTGCGTTAAGAGGAGCCCATTTCTGTTGAAATTTGTCGGGTCGATGTAGATGGATTCTGAGCGACATATGCTAATATGTTTATTTCTCTATCTTCATCCATCCCTTTTTTTGATTTTGGTTTAACGAACGAATCATAATCTTCTAAATTATCCCATAATCTCTTAAAAGTAAGTATCGACGGCTGACGTCGATCAAAATAATTTTCAAAGTAAACTTCAGCAGCTCTAGCAGAATTTTTCTGGCACTGAATGTAACATTCAACCATATCACGCTTTTCTACGTTATAAAATTCCATAGCCAATGCAAACTTATAATTAACGGCCGTTTGCACCGCTTATAGTTAAGTTACAATTAAATTAATTAATAGTTAATTGTCAATGTTTCACAATTAACTTGCCTTAAAAGTAAAAATTAACAGCTCTCACTTCTGTGACTCAACGTGAAAGCAATGTTAGTATATTTTTCTCGACTGCTCCAACGAACACTATTGTAACTCAGATTTTTCGTTTTTTGAATTACAAAACACCAAACATTTTTTTTTTAAGTTTATATCTTATAAAGTGAACAATCATAGAAATGTCTATATCCTCTTTATTTTTTAAAATAATAATATCAAACCTTATATCATTGTAATCAGCAAAAAATAAGCCTTTTTTTTTTGAAATACAAAACACCAAAAAAATTTTTTTTTTAAAGTTTATATCTTATAAAGTGAACAAACATAGAAATGTCTATATCCTCTTTATTTTTTAAAATAACCATATCAAACCTTATATCATTGTAATCAGCAAGACATAAGCTTTTTAATGATGTCAAAATCAACTATGGTTTCCATTAAAAAAAACACAAGTTTGTGCCATAACTCGATAATGGTGAACGAAAAAGAAATATTAGCTACATAGTTTTATTTGGCGTAAAATTATCTAAAACTTTTGTCTGAACACTTTTTCTCTAAAATTACAATTAACGATGCTGAGCATGTTTAAAGAAAATCTTAAAATTTAGTTTTCTTTGAACATCTAATAAGCCATGAAAGTTATCGGAAAAACAAAAGCAGTTTTAAATCAAACTCGTAAAACTGCGCATCTTTCCCCATTTAAGCGTTTTTCTATCTCCAGTAGTTTCTGAGATCCCAATGCTAAACATTCAAAAAAACTCACCCTGTATATTATATTTTTGTATTCACTGTGCAATTATTAGTCAAAAAGAAATCAGATAGTATAGGCCTAAAATCTAAAGTTTTCCATTTATTACTATTTCTCTGAAAAATTCAATGTTTCTAAAAAATTATATTTCTCGAAAACGACGTATATTAGATGGCCACAATTTTTGGTTATGTTGTTCTTAATAAAAGGACCTATACAGATATATTTAAAAAAAATTGTATTCATTTCATTCGCAGAAAACTTGATTACACTTTCAAATTTTGTCTTAAAGTAATTTTTTTAAAATAAAACAACCTGTATTTCTCTTCGTTTTTGAAATGCGTACTAAATTTAACACCAAAAACGTATAAGACGTTATTGCCTTAAAAGTGGCCATTGCTGAGCTATTGTCATTTTGTGATATAATTTTGACAAACTTTATGTGTTTTATTTTAATACGGTATAGTAGGTAAGAGTATCACATTCTCACAGTGATCATCTAACAAATTTAAAATACGTCACAGACGAAAGTCATTAATAATATTAGTTTAGTTTATTACTACCTGTATATAATTTAACATTTACAGTGTATAAAACATAAGAACAAACACATGGAACGTAAAAATGATTAAACTAATAAGTGTTTCAAAGTACCTCCTTTTTATCTGTATATTCTTTATGCCAGTGAACAATTTCAATCCCTTTCCTAACAAATACAGATCATGTTGATTAATTTTAAATACTTCATTTTTGCGGCAAAATAAATTTATGTATTTGCGACAACGATTTTCTCTGCCTACTAAAGATGTAAATCTAACTTTGATGTATTATGAATTTTTTGTCACACAGTAAATGCGAGATTTTGAATTTATTGCTAAGTCACGTATTTTTAAGCTTATCACTTAATGTATTTTAAAATTTAGTGAAAATTGAATATTTGTAAATAGAAAGAATAAGCAGTTTTTCTCGATTAATGTTAGGTATTGCTATGTGTAATGCAAATCATGGCAACTCGTATTTTTAAATTTTTATATTAATAAGGAGGAAACAAAGTATACAAAAAATATGCGTATATAATTATGAATAAATAACGAAGTAGTTACGTCGAATTCACGTTTATCTCACCGCAGACTGTCTCGCTCTCACGAGATGAACTCCAGCAAAACGGACCGGTCCATTTCATTTTAGATATGGGAAATTAGGTTCGCGAAGATTTGGCGCGAGTGGAAAAAGAGATTGGTCTCATTTCGCTTTGTGCTTTTATCTGTTAGACGCCACTTTTGTGTGGTTAATCATTAAAAATGATAAAACATTTACATAGCGTCTTATTGAAAACTGATTTTTTTTTATCGTGGTCGCACAGCGGCGGGCACACGAACACCAATCGGCGGGCGCTATGGTGGCCGTGAGCATACAGCTGGGGAGTGAAATTCACGATGGAGGAAAAATTAATAGAGGCAGTTCGAGGGAGAACAGTACTGTACGATACGTCACACGCTGACTATTTAAAAAACAAATTAAAATTGTTGATTTGGGAAGGAATAGCCCTAGAAATTCGAATGAAGGTTTTAAATGGTCCATATAGATACACATCGGGAGGCTGAAGACCACCAGAAAAGGCTGAAGACCCTACAGAAAAGTATCGTCTCTAAACTGGTGTGTGATTCGTGGTTGTCTAGTAATATGAGGACGCGATGATTTTCTTTGGTGCATTTTGTAAATTTTTGAATGTGTTTCATCATTTTTAAAAATAAGGATGCCGTCATCCAACCGGAGCCTGATTTGTTGGATAATTCCAAGCTACCATTAGGCGCACCTTTCATAAATACCGGCTTATTTTTAGCCTTTGGCAAGACATACACCGGCGGCACTGTATTTCCGACGGCATTACTGATAGCACAAAAATTTGATGCATATAACAATTTAAAAATGCGGATATACAATCAGGGCGATAAAATGTGACCAAATAAATTAAAGTAACGGAATTTTTTATCGTCAATCGATATTTCATAGAAATTTTGCAAATGATGTAAAATGTTTGAAGAAAAATTACCATAATTCAGAAATAGCTGAAAATCCTGTAATGCAAATAAAATTCTTCTAATTACGACTCAGTCAGTCATAAAATGTATAGCATTCCACTTCGAATAAATAAATTTTTGTTGGTTTTTCGTTCTCCAACACTGTGTATAAATGAAAATATTTTTAAATTGTACAGCTTATATTATCTACAATTTTTGTATTAAACATTTTTCGCTATCTATCTTTTATAATAGAAATCGGATCATCGAAAATAAAACATTAGTTCCAAGTGTGATTTCAGTCTAGATGCTAAATAGTTATTCTAGTGTTTTCATTTTAACTGCTAAATTATAGAAATTATGTAATACGTTTTGCTGTAATTAAGTAATTAGATTTCAAGATTCGTTGGATAATAAACTAAAAATAATTTTTACAAAGTATAAATATATATTATTTTTAATTGTGGTAAACATTGAACGACAAGAATAAACAAGTTATTCTATACAAAATCTAAACTAAGTTCCAATAAGTACAATACATACAGTGAAACGTAAAATAATTTTAAAGTTAAAAATATGCATTCAAGTATCATTAAAAATCTCTGTATTTATTCATAAGATTAAATCTCTTCCTTCTAATAGGATTAACATTTTTTGATTTTGATCCGCTGTCTGAATGTATTTTGAGTACCGGTGTTTAAATTAGTTCTTTGGTTGCACTGCATGATTTGGGGAATTGTATATTATATATAAAATTTAAAGAAAGCAGACCATGAACGCATCTTCGAAATTTTCGTAAGCATCCAAGTTTATTAGTTGATTATCCATATAATTAAAGTATATAGGCGGGATATCTTCATGTCCTGTATAAAATATAGAACCATTGCATATTTAGAAAAATGTACACCGGAAAAAGGTTATTGTAAAACTATTCTTCTATAGTATTGCTTTGACAATAGCGACTTAAAGACATTTTACGTACAAAACTAGTTAGCAGGTTAGCCTCACTGATATCATCTTGCGGATCCTACATATAGATTTCATATTATTTTTATAAAATCATGTAAACTTAATAACTGCTTTACCTCTGTAAAAAATACCAAAGTCCTCCTGAAAATATTTTGTAATTATTTCTAAAATTTCTTTAGTAGAAACGCTTCCATTTTCATCCAATGTTAATTTTGATGTATTATTCAAGGACTTTTTAATTTTTTCAGATGTTTTAAAAAACTGTTTTGCTAGATGAATGTTGGCTTAAATCTTATGTATGTTATAAATATCATATTGCAATTCTTACGTGTGCAATAGAAAGAAACATATTTCCAATTTCTTTGTAAATCGTATTTTCTCTGTGTAGCACAGTTAAATTTTCATATTTCGCAACGATTAATGGCGATGAATTTTGATGCGCATGCTCTAACTTGAAATACGCATAACATGTTATGTACTTTTACTATATTTTAAAGAACATTCCTATGTAAAATTCACAATACATAATTAGTACTTGTTATTTACTATGTATGTACATATCGCATAGTATATTATGTGCTTTTCTTTAACCCCATAACAAATTAGGTAAACATAAACGAATATGTAATGAAATATTACAGGCATTTTTAACAGTGTACATACATTATTAGTAGAGACTGGCAAATATGCAATAAAAAGTTTGCCAAATATGCATGCAATATGCACTTAAAAAATCCCTAAATATGCACTTACAATATGCACTTATGGTGTGCATTTATTTATTATGTTTTAGGAAATTAAAATTCATTTGTCGTATTTACAAATTGTATATTTATTTATTACAATAAATAACCATATATTTCTTTAAATTTTCCATAGTTAAATTCTGTCTACGATCTGTAAGTATATGTTTATATTGGGAAAATGTTCTTTCAACATCGCAAGATTAATTACATTATTTATAGATTTTAATGTAACAAAACCTCCATTTTTGCTTAGAATTGCGGCTAATTTTTCCTTAATTCTTTTTCCAGTCAATCCGTTGACTTTTCCAATTTTCTCTTCAATATCATTTACAATGCCAACACCATCATTTAAAGATAATTTCTATCTTCTAATCTAGTAATTGCCTGCTCAATTATCGCAAAATTAGATTTAAGATATGATAGCTGATTTTGTATTGTCGAATTATTGAAAATTACGTTACACTTTTCTATGGCAAGACTGGTTGCTGAATCAAATTGAGTTACAACATTTTTGATGCCTTCGTAATTATCGGCAAGAAACACAGCACATTTAAGCCATGTTCCCCATCTTGTTAAGATAGGTTCTGGTGGCAATGGAATGCCGGGAAGCATTTCGTTATATAATTGCACTCGTAAGGGCGCTTTTAAAAATACTTTTTTGATATTACTAATTAAATTATTTACATCTGGAAACTCTAATCTAACTTTTTCAGCAACCCTATTTAAACCATGAGCCAAACAAGTACAACGGATTAAATTGGGGAAAAAAAATTTCAGACTTAGAGCTGATTTTAACATATACGAAACGGCGTCAGTTACCATTAACAGAAATTTTTCAAAAGGTACTTTGTCGGGTAAAAAGAAATTCGTTAAGGACTCATTAATAAAGCTGGCTATAGGCTATGGTAACATGATTTGTTTTGTCTAATGTACCTACATTAATTAAATGTCTTTTAGATTGAGTTGAACCATTTAAGGTTCCAATAATCAAATTAGCAACCTGACGGCCCTTCGTGTCGGTAGTTTCATCAACAGAGAGCCAAAGATTTTGGTTTTTCAACTCCTTTCTAATACCATCGGTAAAATCTCCATAAATTTCGTTGATGTATTTCTTGCGTAGAGCTGAGGAACTGGGTACATAAATGGGTTTATCATCGACTTTGCAATAAGTTTTCAGGAATTCTTGAAATATCGGATTGTCCAATTTATGTAAAGGGATATTACAACCCACAAAAAGATTACACAAATCTTTGGAAAATGCTTCTTGTGAATTCTTCGAATTATTGAGAAAACTTTCCTCCAAAAGTTGCTGCCGCGATTTATTCAAATTTTCAGAAACCCTGATCTGATGAAATGTTGTGTTCAAATGTCGCACTACTTGAAATTTCTTCTGGCAGGTAATCTGTGTAACAAATATATATTTTTAACATTCAGTTATAATAATTATTATTAATTACTATATTACTACAAAAACTATAAAAATAAATTGTCTGGTTTTGTAAAGTTCTCCAGTTGTTTAAATTTGATTGATTTTGGTTATTTTGGTGTTTATGACAAAGAAATATTACAAAGATATATTAGCTTCAAAGAACATAAAATTAAACTTATCTAATAATAATTTATTATGAAATTGTTTCATTATATTTATGAACACAAAAAAAAATTCTCATAATTGTAGAACTTGTTATTCACAAAATATTTCAAAATTCAACTTACCCTTTTGTCGCAGAGTGTGCATAAAACACTTTCTTCGTCAATAATTTTTAGTGCACTGCAATCACTTATCCAATTTTTTATTAGAGATGACTTCGCTTTAGCTACCTTCGGCATTTTCAAAACTTTTTAATTCACTTTTGTTTCACCAAATAGCACAGACCTTAACACGTTTACGAATGAACAAACTATGAAGGAAATTATTTCTTTTTCTTATATTGATATTAGTTGTACGGTATAATATACCTGCATTAATACCTGCATTTCTGAAAAGAATTTCTAACGTAAGTTCTAATTGCCCTGTAAACCGATTATCAGTAGAGTTAAATCCTATTTTTGGGAAAGTTCATCTCATTAATGCAAAGTTGAAGGAATGCAATCCCTTCACGTTTACACAAACAAATTAAATATCTTTTAATATCAGATTTTATTATGGTTCTTATGAAAATGGCGAATATATGCATAAATATGCAAAATAATTATGAAATATGTACGTGCATATGCAGTTATGGTAAAGTGTCCAAATATGCATTATATGCACTAAAAAAGTGGTAAAAAACGTATTCTGAGGGTGGAAATGGTACACAGTACACAGTACACAGTATAGAAGGGATGTACCAAAAAACAACAAATATGCATTTTGCATAAAATCCAGTCTCTAATTATTAGATACCAAAAGCGGACGTTGTCGCTTCTCTGGAACACCGATATAATAAAATGTATTTACAGCAGCATTAATACTCAGCTACTTTTAGAAGAAGTTAATGATATGCATTTACTGTAAAATCAAGTCAAACTCTCAAATAGTGTTACCAAGCAAACAAAATCTGAGGTATATATAATACAGTGGTCTATTTGCATAAATACGTATAAATTCTTCAGTGGGTTTTATAAGTGAAGGTCCGATGTTTTGACATTATTTATTACTTTATACAGTAGATAAAACTTGAAACAGCTATTAAGAAAAAAAATTGCACCTATGCATTCTCGTAAATATACACACGCATTTACCTCAATTATATAACGTCGACGGTGTTGTTATTCTTATTGTATTACTTTAAGATAATATTTAGCGACATTGTCTAAACAGGAATTAACCTTATCATATTTTAACAATTGTTAGTGTTTATAACTAAAAAGATGTTCCATTCGTTTTTGTATGTTAGTGTCCGTCTAGATTTTTGATTTAGACTACCACATTATGAATTCAAATTTAGACGATTTCTGCTTGGGTGATTGCGCCAAAATATTAAAAAAGAAATTGAAGAGTTATAATTTCAAAGTAAATTCTTATAAAATATATCCTTTGGATGAACTCAAAGGTTTCCTTGGAGATTACTGCTATTTGCTGATAGACTATCGATGTGAAAATAAAACCGAAAATGCCCGCTTCTTCATTAAGGTAAAATTGACTTCAGGCTTTCGAAAAGATTTTGTGGACGACAATTGTATGTTTTCGAAAGAGTGTATGTTTTATGAAAAATTAGTTTGGGACATTTCAGACAGTGGTGTGCAAATTATAAACGATTGTATTCCTCAGTGTTACTTTGTATCTAATGACAAATACTTAATCTTTGAAGATTTGGGAATACAAGGTTATGTAAATATAAGCGCAAGAACGTCTCCGACTTTAGACTATATAAAATCAGGATTAGATGCACTTGTTAAATTTCACAGTTGTGGTTTAATATATGAAGAGAAGATGAAAGAGAAAATTGGGAAACATTTCAAACTTCCCGAAAATTATCCCGAAGTATTCGCAGAGTCTTTCTTTCCCAGGACTAATTTGTCTATACGTCTTGTAGAAGCTGCAAAGGAAGGCACTCATTTAATAATCGACTTATATTTTAAGAGTACTGAGATAGATATCCAACGACTGAAACTGCTAACGTCTGAGGCATACGACAGTTTTTTCGAAATCATAAAACCATCTGCTTTATACAGAAACACAATATGCCATGGTGATTTATGGAATACTAACATCATGAGCAAATTTGAGAATGGTGAAGCAGTGCACAGTTACTTAATTGATTTTCAAACAGTTCGCTACGGTCCTCCTGCACAGGATGTCATGTCCTATTTCTATTTCACAACTAACAAAACGTTTAGACAAGAACACATGCAAAACTTGATCGAGTATTATTACAGACGAATGGGTGAGATTTTCGCAGATCATGGTTTAGAGCTTGCAAAAGTATTATCTTATAAAGAATTTGTTGAGAGCTGCAATTATTATGAAGCCTTCGCTTGTGCCCTTGCTACAAATCATCACCATTTAGTAACACTTCCATCAGCAGCAATGAGTGAACTCATGAAACAAGGGACTTTGCAAGATTTGATTTATGGAGGCAGATCAAACGTGATACAAGAGTACTGGTATAAAGACGATGTTTATAGGCAGAAAATGATAGAAAATATCACACAGTTTAGAGATATTTTAGTTAAAAATAAACAATTATAATTAAAAATATAAAGTGTATAAATATAAATTGGATAAATAAAGACATTGATAATTTAGTATTTATTACTCATGCCAAAAGTTTTGTCTCCAGCTATAAGGAAGATATGCCTAGTTAGCTCTAGTAAATTTGAAGGTCAAGTAAGAAGGAAATATATATCGAATATTTTTCATTTATGATTTATAGCGTGGTAACATTGATGTGTCAACATTATAAAGAAAAAATCTAACAGCTGTTCCAATATGGCTTTCCCAATATAGGTATTTCATTTTTCAATAATACCTAAAAAATATGAATCATTTTGAACCATTAATTTAAAAATTGTTAATGAATTGATTATAGCGCCACCTATCATATCCTAGTATACCTATGAAATATCGTCTCGACAAAACAAATTGGGTGAATATGATTTAAATCGGTCAAATAGTTCAGGGGTTGCACCTACGAGGAAAGAATAGAACAGGAGAGAGTTTCCTTAAAAATAATATTTGTCCAAAGTGGTAACTCAATATGGCCGCCACAATGCATAGGCGTGCATAAATACTTTATATAGACTATAATATGTACACTTCGCATGTTCTCGAAAATCCTTTAAAATAGGTTCTTAGTCCAATTATAATTAAAGTAATATCGTGAGTGCATTACTTTTTCAATCCTTTTATTTTTTTTAATATAGTAACATTTATTCTAACTATATTAAAGAAAACATAAAAGGAAAACATGCCTAGAATATATATGTTACGCCACTGAATAGATAATGAAACATACCGGATATATGACCAGTTATTCAAAATACTCATGTTATAAATTATGATTGGTCAATATTGCCATAACTGATCTGCCTTAATGTGGTAACTTCCGCCTAAATAATACCCATTCCTCCACCAGTTTATTATCTCTCCTGTTCTATTCTTTCCTCGTAGGATTGCACGATAATAATAATAGTACGCCCATGGGCGCACTATTGAAATTTTGTATTTTTAAACAGGTTTTAATTTTATTTATATAATTGGATAACAAGTGGGTGGTGATTTACAAAATTCAAAATACGTTATTTTTTGTTCATTTTGTAGTTCAAGTCGAGTAAAGGAGTTTTAATGTTTACTAGCAATACTTTTTTTTTGCCGAAGGCCACATCCGAAGTCACTTGGAATACTTTTGAAATCATTAATTTGAGATTTCGATTTTCAAAATATGTGATTAGTTTAGGCAATTTTCCAACGTGTTCCTGAAGGAATAACAACTGATTTTTTAAATTTGGGATTTGTGTTAGTTTCTTGTACTCAGAAATACTTCGAGCATCGTCATTTAAACATGTAACGAAATTTTGTAAACTATCGAAATCCTCTGCATAAAAACTAGTAGCTTCCAACCATGTTCCCCCCATATAGTTTTTACTGACGAGAGAGGCAGTGACAAAGATGGAATTTTGTCACTGTAGAGACCTACTCTCAATGGAGCTTTTCCGAAAACTATTTTTTAAAGCGGATACAAGTCTATCAACTTCCGGATAGGTGTCTCTGATATATTCACAGATTCTGTGGAGAGTATGTGCTACACAAATAATATGCCGCATATAAGGATATGTTTCCTTTAATAGTCTGCCTGTTTCTAACATATATCCGACACTGTTACTAACAAATAAAAGTATTTTCCTTGTACCTGTCGTCCGAATAAAGCATTTTGTGCAAATTCTCGTCAATGGTTTTAGCAACTGTTTCCGCATCAACTGTTATATGGAATAGTTGGATGTAGTACACCAGCTACAACATTTACCACACAGCGTCGGCACGTATCCATAGGTACTGATTTGAAAGATTTCTTCTAATGCATTCGTGAAGCACTTGGAAACATGATATTTGAGTAAAGTGGATTCATCAGGAACATTTCGACCAGTATATTTTTGGAGAAATGTTTTCAAAGTGTGATTGTCAAGTTTATTTAATGCCATTAAAGTTTCGCAGAATTCTTCGTTAAAATTGTCAGCTTCCAACGGGTCCAACTTATGTATATGTTTTACCGAAGATAAGTGACGTGCGATTTTTTGGCATTCTGTAACGATATTTTACAGAATTTGGAATAAATTTCGGAATCACTGACAATGGAGGACATACAATCAGTATGACCCTTAATCCAATTCGCCATTGTTTCACGATAAAAAAGTAACATAAACAATGTTCTAGATCTAAATAAATGATAACTAAAAATGTGTGCGTATGTTATTGAAACTTAACGAAATCCAGTGCACATTTACGTCAAGATAATTGGGAAAAGTAGATTCAATGACACGGTATTAGACAGGAACTATTACAAATTTAGGACGTATGTAATTAATAGTCAAAACAATGAAAAAACGAAACTAACTCCCCGTACTTTATTTATCTTACGAAATATAAAGTAAATAGATTAAATTTAAAAAACTCCTCACCATTATACCTACGCCGATGAAGAAAGGAATTATGAGTAAAATCGACTTTTTTTGCCTCAATAAAATATACATTCGGGAATTTCGTTAATCCTATAACACAATAGAATATCATTTAAACAAAAAGGTATTGTTTAATATTCTGTTATTGTTATAATAATAAAAATATATGTACATACATATGTCAAGATAAAAACCCATCGTTAAAAGTGATAAGAACAACTTCTAAATGACATTTGTAGATATGTTTATGTATCATATATAAAAGGTAGAAGTGTTTGGAAGTTAGATCAGTACTATCTAATATTTTAAACCGCATCATCTCATTATGAGTCGATTTTTAAATAATTTACAATTAAGTAAATGTGAGGAAATTTTAAAAAAGAAACTGAAGACATGTAATCTCAAAGCTGACTCTTATAAGATTTATCCTTTAGAAGAACGCAAAGGTCTTCTCGGAGATTATTTTTATTTACATATAAATTACTGGCATGAAAGGAACGAAAAAAGTGCACGCTTTTTCGTTAAAGTGAAACCAACTTCAGGCTTCCAGCAAGCTTTTATAAACGAAAATAAACTGTTTCCTAAAGAGTGTGCGTTCTATCGCAAATTAGTAGCGGATATTTTTGAAAGCGGTGTTGAAATTATAAATGATTGCGTTCCTCCTTGTTATCTAGTTTCTCATGGTCAATATCTGATCTTTGAAGATTTGGGAATAAATGGTTATAAGAGTCTAAACTCAAGGGAATTTCTTGACTTAGATCATGTCTTATCTGGACTAGATGCGCTTGTAAAACTTCATTGTTCCGGGTTGGTATTCGAAGAGAAAATGAAAGCTAAAAACAGTTCAAATTTCAGATTGCCTCAAAATTATGCTGAGGTATTCTCAGAATCGTTCTTTCCTCGTACAAAGATGTCTGAACAGGTGATTCAAACTGTTAAGAATGGTCTCGAAGTCCAAATAGATTTGTGTTTTAAAAATTCCAATGTTGACGTTGGTATACTGAAAACGTTAATGTTCAAAGTGTATGATGATCTCTTGGAAATAGTGGAACCATCTGCTTTATACAGGAACACTATATGTCATGGTGACGTGTGGACACCAAATTTCATGTATCGATATGAGAATGGTAAGGTGATTCACAGTTATATAATTGATTTTCAAACAGTTCGCTATGCGCCACCGGCACAAGATTTCATGTTGTATTTGTATTTCACGACTGATACGAAATTTAGACAAGAACACACGCAAAACTTGATGGAATATTATTACAAGAAACTCAGCGAGTTGCTCGATGAATACGGTTTGTGTTCCGCAAAAATAGTATCTCATGAAGAATTCTTGGAAAGCTGTAATTATTATAAAGCTTTTGCCTCTGCTATTGGCGTGAGCTCTCGCCAAATATTAATACTTCCACCGGACGTAATCAGTGGATTTATAGAACAAGGAATTATACATAAGCTGTATTTCGAAGACAGAACCAAAGTAATATCCTACTATTGGAACAAAGATGAATTTTATAGAGAGAAAACGATAGAAGGTATCGCGGAGTTCAGAGACATTGTAATGGCGACTAAAAAAACTAATTAACTATTTACTGTGATATTATTAAAAATAAATATATCGTCGTTAACTACATTATTTTTAAATTCCATATATGTAAATAGTGAGAACAAGCCGAAGTTAAAATGCAGACGTTTAATTCACAATGAAATAATATATTATGCAATTGTATTGAAGGATATTTTATACAGTATGCGCCAAAATATAGAGAACTGGAGCAATACATTTATTACTTGTTACTTATACATTTTTATTTTTATAGTATACATATTCAAAGTGTCCGCCATTGCGCTGTAAACACTGTTCATAATGGTCACGCAGATTGTCAAAGATATTCGAGAACACAGGTTTCTGTAGTCTCGTGAAAAACGAAACGGTCTTCTCACGTAATGCATTCACAGTTCTGGGTGGGTTTGTACCGTTGAACACTTTCTCCACTTTCTCCTTTAACATTCCCCATAAGTTCGATGTCCGGTGGTGTAAGATCATGGGAATGTGATGGATAGTTAAACTCATTCCCGCAGGATTTGTCCTTGAAATTTTTTTTTCAGTACTGCGATAGACTGATGAACGGTGTGACTAGTCGCCCCGTCCTGTTGAAACCACTGTCTTTCCATCCGAAGATTCCTGCCACGGCAAAACCTTCTGGGATCCCGAATAAATGACCTGAGCACGCTGTGCGCTGACACTGCACACCATATCGTCACTCGCTCTCTATGTAGCGGTTTCTGGACGATAACGTCTGGCCTCTCAAAACCAAGGAAACGTTTTGTTTGCTTGTTGATGTAACCCTCTAAGTGAATGTGACTTTCGTCAGAGAATCACACATTACGCAAAAATCAGGATCCTCGTATACCATAGCCAAAATTCGTCCACAATACATAATCCTGACATGCATACCTTGGTTTGTCAAACGTTGTCCAACCTGAATTCGGAAATACACCTACGTCTTTAAACAATCGCCAAAACGACGTATTGCTGATATCCAATTTCAAGGATGTTCGTCGAAGACGTTGCTCTGGTGACTCCAAAACGTGATTGACGACACGTCCATGATTTGCATTTAAAGCAGCCACATCACTCATGTAGCTTCCATCAGAAATCCTTGATCAGGGACGACGTCTAAGTTCACCACATGGCAAACAATATTGACTTATTTATTAAATGAGTGATAAAACAAAGTAACATGATAATGTCAAATTATGTAAATAGTGAATTATTCGGTGCTAGGCAACTGTAGGCAGTGTTTCAAACTTATTTGTTTTCTTCTGTACGAAATAGCAAGGAAACTGTGTGTTGATTAAGTAAAATAAAGTCATACTTTAAAACTATCAGTTCTAAAAATTTAACAGTGTTCAGAAACAGTAATCAGTAATGTATTCTGTATTGTGTAAATGGCAAATTTCAGCCAGGTAAAAACATTAAATTAGTTTAGAATGTTTTATCAAAGAAACCTCTCCGTCATTGTGACAGATTCTTTAATTTATACATTTTCTGAACTAGCTAACGGAGAAAATGCTCCGAAGGGGGCAGAAAAAAGGAAACAAAAAGACCCTGAGTATGAAAAAGAAGTGTACAAGCAGGAAAGGGTGTGTACAAGTGTTATTTTCATCAGCACTTAAGAAGAGGATTTAACTGCTTAATTGTGCTATAGTCTCATAACTTGAAAAATATCAACAAACCAGTCACGGCAGACTATGCTATGATGTACATGCAAAATTTACAGAACGGCTCTTAGTGTAGTTACATGTTGGGAGAGTTTTATTTTACATTCTTGGTCTGTCATAGCTGACTGATAAACAAGTAAAGCATGACTAAAGTAAATCCAGCTACATCATTTTTCCCTTAACTTGCTCGGCTGCGGAATATACATTGTTTGGTGAAAATGTTTTTTGCAAGTTATGAGACTATAGCACAATTCAGCATTTAAATCTTCTTCTTAAGTGCTGATGAAAATAACACTTGTACACACCTTTTCGCGCTTGTACACGTCTTTTTAATACTCCGGTCCTTTTTGCTTAAGTATATTCACCTTTCTTCTGCCCCCTTCGGAGCATTTTCTCCATTAGCTAGTACATACCTTTTCAGTGGCAATTAAAGCCTTACCGCAAATGACATCAATATAATGCAAATAATGTCGTACCATTGAAAGGAATAATTTAAATGCAGTAATTAATATAACAAATGCCGAAATGTCCATAGGTTGTTCCTTCGACACCTCTTATATATAACACACAAACTGACTGTTAAATTTAGAAAGAATTACGCCGGTCGGATTTCAACCAACTGCCATAAAGTCCATGAGGTTTGAAAAAACTCGAACTTTTGAAAACTCTCTGAAGCTTCAAGTTTAAATAAAATCTGATCTAGAGCTGGCATCATAGATTAATTTAGTATCATGACTTAAAAAATTTACGGTGCGCTATTGCATTAAAGGCGACTTTACACTACTGACCTTCCAAAAAATTTTAATAAAAGCGCTTCTAATGAAGATTTTACAAAACGGAAAAACTGTAATTTGTAGAACATGTTGAATTATAACTTTACAAAATTCCAGCTTTCTACCGTGAAAATTGACGATTTGCTTCATTTTAAGCAAATTTTGCAGTTTTTGGCAATGCGAAGCCCCACTTTGGTTTCGTGAACCCTAATTTACCGCACATCTTTGACTCGCCCCAGCGGTCATTTAAAAAAAATCAAGTAAATCGGGCAAGGAGTTCCTGAGAAACATATGGGCAAACACCCCCTCTAATGTTAAATGAGGGTGTCTTCAACTTTTTGTTATCTGCTTGAACAATAAATTTCTTACGATGATTTTTGCCTGGGAATTCTTACCATGTACAAAACAAAATCTTGTTTTTACTGGAGATATAAAATTGTTAAAATCGTTTCTAGTTGATATCTAATGTGGATCAATATTTTAAAATAAAAATTTAGGTCACTCTGTGTTAAAACATTAATGATTTCATTTATATCATACGTTTCATAACAGTTACTCTTTCTGATTTTTATTTATAGAGCAAAGAATATTATTTCTTAATTGTTATTAATTGAAAAGCATAAATAATGTTTACAAATCGTTTTCTGTATATTAAAAATTAATTTAAAGGAAATCCTCTCGCTCATGATCTATTTACCTCTTTTCTTATAACGTATGTTTTTGTTGTGACTGCATGCTTTGTTATTTCAAGAGACAAGTGACATATTGATTGATAAGAATATGGTTGGATAAATATGAAATGAACTTCGTAGTATCAATCTAAATTTGTAACATGGAATATCGTATACTTAATCAAATTTTGAACAATAAAAGTGCGTGCTTCGAGATATTAAAGAAAAAGTTAAAGAGTTGTAGTTTTAAGGTAAACTCATATAAGATTACTGCTGTTGATGAAATCAAAGGTTTCCTAGGGTGTTATTACTATTTATTAATAAACTGTAACTATGAAAACAAAGACGAAGATGCTTGTTTCTTCGTTAAAGCGAAAGGATCTTTAGATTACCAACAACATTTTATGAATGAAAATGGTGTATTTTCCAAAGAATGCCAGTTTTATGAAAGATTGGTACGGGATATTTCGAAAAGCGGTATCAAAATTATAAATGATTGTGTCCCACAATGTTATTTCGTATCTGACGACCAATGTTTAATTTTTGAAGAATTAAGCCTACGAGGTTATGTTAATCACTCAGGAGTTTTCGCAAGATTAGATTCTGTTAAATCCGGTTTAGATGCACTTGCTAATCTACATGCTTCCGGCTTAATATTTGAAGAAAAAATAAAAGAGAGAATTGGCAAAAAAATCAAACTTTCTCAATATTATCCAGAAATATTCGCAGAGTCATTCTTTCCCCGCACTAAAATATCTGAGCAGTATCTGAAAAGTACTAAGCAAGGTGCAGAGGCTCTAATCGATTTGAGTTTTATTAATACTAATGCAGATACGAGAAGAATTAAAAAATTAATATGTGATGTGTACGATAGCTTTTTCGAGATAGTAAAGCCACATCCTGTATATGCAAACACAATATGTCATGGTGATTTGTGGATCTCTAATATTATGTATAATACAAAATCTTCTCACTGCTACTTAATTGACTTCCAAATGGTTCGATATGGACCACCGGCCCAAGACTTTATGATTTATCTGTATCTAACAGTTGAGAAAAGAATTCTACAAAAGCATATGGATCATTTGATGGAATATTACTATGCAAAACTACGTGAAATATTGGAAGAATATGATCTGTCCCCTGCAAAATTATTAAAATACGAAGAATTTATGGAGAGCTGTAATTATTATAAAGTGTTCGCTTGTGCGCTTGCTGTTAATCATCACCAAGTGATAATGCTTCCGGCAGATGTGATGGAAGTGTTGTTAAAGAAAGGCACCATGCAGAAGATTATATTTGAAGATAGATCTGAATTGATACGGGAGTACTGGAATAAAGATGAATTTTATAGGGAAAAAATGAAAGAGAACATAACAGAATTTAGGGATATTTTAATAGAACATCAACAATTATTATAATTAGAGTTACTATTGTTAAGAAAATCAAAATTACTTCTAGTTTTGCACGCGTTAGTACTTCGAGGTAAGGTACGTTTTTAAAATATTTTCATACATACAATGTTGCCGCTTCTACCCCAACTAGGTATCAATTTTTCATTTTAAATGAAACATCCTATATTTATTGTCATAGTTACCTACCTTGTCAAATTCTATATGACCGCTAAAAGAACCTCTCTATACTTTTCTCAAATTGTTTATATGACGAAACTTATTTGTCGTCAAGAATTAATGATAGCAAATAATTAATATCAATTATTATTAATATATATAGTGCTATGGTGTTGAGGGAACGATTAAATAATTAATATTATCACTAAACAATAATAATAACTAATAAAAATATTACACGTTGATTAACGAAACTACTGTAGAAACTTCCCATTAATCAAACTTTATTACTTAATGAAATCATTACATCACCTTTAAGTTGTTTACTTTTCAATCGAAACTTTTTCTCAGGGTCACTTGAATCCAGATATTTATTAATATTCTATAGAAAATATGCAGTTTTTGAAATGACTAATATTAAATAAAAGATATGAATTTTGTATTACTTAATATACAGGGTGTACCACTTAAAACTCCCAGGTCGAATATCTCGGAAACGGATAAAGATATTTGAATTTTGTAAAAAGTAGTTACTAAAGAATGTGATCGACTCTAGTTTGCTCTCACAATTGTGTTTTATTATGTGAAGATATAGATGGCGCTGCGATGAAAAGAATTTTTTTGATCGCCACAATCTTCATTTGTTTTTTATTTGAAAGAGTATTAAAATTAATGTAAATTTTATTATTTGTGTTAATTTCCAAAATTTAACGGTTTTATAGATATTCGTGTTTAAAGAAAGTAAGAGTAATTTTAAAGTTTTGCCGTTATTTTGTTTAAAAACTTAAAAGAATCAAATATAACTAACAAAGATGTTACCTTTTTGATTGCTAGATAACGTATATCGCCTTATTAGTTCTCTTCCACAAATTTAACAATGTATTTCTACTAATTTTTTGAACACTTGCATAAATTTTATTACAAAGGTCGCCAATATCTGTTATGGGTTCCTTGTAAACTTCAGCTTTCAAGTAACCCCACAAGAAAAAATCTAACGGGGTTAGATCCGGCCACCTAAGAACGCCATTAGTACCAATCGAACGACGTGGGAACATCTGATTAAAATAGTCAGTAACTATGTTGGCATTATGAGCAGGTGCCCCGTCTTGATGTAACCACATATTATTTCGCAGCTCTATAGGTACATCTTCCAAAAGTAGTGGTAACTCATTCTGCAGGAAATGCAAGTAGCGCACACCAATGAATGTTTCATGATAAAAGTGGGGGCCTAAGATATATCCGTTTAAAATTCCACACCAAACGTTAACGCCAAAAACTGTTTGATTTCTGGTTTGCCTTATCCACCTAGGATTATCTTCTGACCAATATCGAGCATTATGCTTAATTAAAGTACTATTGTTGTGAAAAAACGACATTCGTCGTTCCACATGATCTGATTCATAAAGTTGTTTTCCGCTAACATTACAGAAAATTCTGCCAGAAAATCGAGTCTGCGTTGATTATCTCCTATTCTTAAATGGTGTACTAAATGAACTTTATACGCAAAGTGAGTAAATGTTTGAATGAAGCTAATTATAAAGACAATTAATAATCAAGCAAATGTCACTAATGTGTGCTAATGTCAAAATATTTCCTAAATAATCAAAGCAAGCATACATACATCTAACACAGACATGAATGCTTTTCTTCCTACACACCTATGGGTGCCTATGAAGTGGAATTTATAAAAATGAACTAATTATAAAATTTAAATTGTGAAGTAACTATAATAGCAAGAATTGTGAATATGTTTACTGCTATTTTTCCTTACAAATTAAATATTTAAACAAAATAAAGACAAAAATTTAAAATTACTCTTACTTTCTTTAAACAAGAATATCTATGAAACCGTTAAATTTTGGAAACTAACACAAATAATAAAATTTACATTAATTTTAATACTCTTTCAAATAAAAAACAAATGAAGATTGTGGCGATCAAAAAAATTCTTTTCATCGCAGCGCCATCTATATCGTCACATAATAAAACACAATTGTGAGAGCAAACTAGAGTCGATCACATTCTTTAGTAACTACTTTTTACAAAATTCAAATATCTTTATCCGTTTTCGAGATATTTGACCTGGGAGTTTTAAGTGGTAAACCCTGTATGTCACCTTTAATAAAAACACATGTTTAGAAAAAATATTAATTTAATAATTCTATAGGTAAATTTAAAAACAACGTTCAAATAAAAATATTAACTTTATTTTATTTTATAGTTTAATATTTAATCTTTCTTAATGATTGTTTATTATAACTTTATATATATTAAATATTAAATTCAAAAATAAACAAACATAAATAATACATGAAAAGATAGAATTGCAAGTAATCATATATAATCAGATCAAAATTAATTTGTTCAATAGATACTAGAATGTAAATACAAGCTTTTTTATGGAATATATATGTTTAACATAGTTTAGTTTAACAAAATTGTGAAAATACGCCTTATACTTTGAGATAATTAGTTTATACAATAATTATAGAATGATTATCTTTTTCACTTCTACATCTTATCCGTCATTGTTGTGATGATAAAAGGTACGAGATATTCCTTTCACTGGTATTCCAGGGCTTAGCTTGAATTAATAATGCTGCTTCAAAGATTTGTAACTGTAAACAGGAATCGACCTCACCAAAATATTCTACCACAGGATTCTTGTTATATCTTCAGAAAATAGTATAAGGCATAATAATTACTGCTTGATATATTTTCATCAAGATAATTATATTTAATACTCAGATATAAATAAACACTTCTTAAAAATGTGAGCTTTTTTTCACAAGTTGTTAAATAACTACTTATTTATTTTGATTTTTATCACTTTTGTAACACAGAGAATACGTTTTTTTTAATTATAGTTGATACACTTTTCACTCTTGAATATATAGAAACCTTTTAATTATCTCTTATTTTACACTTTTTAATAATGTATTTTAAGCATCTGAAAAATGGAGAAGTTTAAATATTTTTCTAACTATTCTCACTTTTTAATTTTTACTTTTGCTTTGTAAACATAAAATTATTTTCATATTATAAACATGTAAGTAGTATACAGGGTTATTCTTACCATTTTACGGTAAAGCTTGTTATTACATTTACACTAATAATTATTCTTAAGTACTTTTTAACAAACTATTTATAACATAAAGATAATAAGTTTATGTTCAACTTAATATTCCTATTCTTCTTAGTTTTGAATTTTACTACTTATTTTTAATATTTAGCATACTAAAATTCTCCTGTATATATACTCGAAATATATTTAAATATGTATTCAATAAAGAATACTATGATAAATTGTCTTTTAGTTCAAAGAAATGCTTATCTATTTTCATACTTACTAGTGCAGCGGGACGTTCATAACTATTCTAATGCAGGAAAAATCCGATCACATATATACAGCGTGTGTCACCTCCATGAGAAAAGTCGATTGTGACTTTAACAAGAAACGATATTTCGAAGCGGTTTTCTGGTTATTCATTAGGAGGAGTTCAAATGTATGTTGTATTATGCAGATTCTTCCATAACTTGGTGGCTGACCGTAGTTATAGATTTTTAACTGGAACACTCTATATATTATTACATTTTTGTATTCTTGGTATAATTCTTAGTCAAAAAGTAATAAAATAGAATTGGCCTAAAATTTAAAGCTGCTGACTTACTACCATTTTTCTGAAAAATTCAATCTTTCTATAACACTATATTTCTCGAAAACGACGTATTAGATAAACACTATTTTTGGCAGTGTTTTTAATAACAAAAGGTCCTAGTGCAAGCATATTTAATTTTTTTCAATTGCTAATTGCATGTGCAGAAAACTGGATTAAAATTACATGACATATTTTTGTCTAAAAGTTATTTTTTTCAAATGGAACAGCCTTTCTTTATTTTTGCATTGTTTACTAAATTTTGCAAAAATATGTAAGGCATTATTACTGATAATTAGTGACCATTACTGAGCTATTGTCATTTTTTGATTTTCTTTTGTCAACTTTACTTTTTTATTTGAATACGGTATAGTGAGCCATGATATTGCTGCGAAATTGACAGTCCAATTGACGACATTTAAAGAACTACTTCTCAGTTGACAAGCACTTAATTTATAATGAATTTTTCGAACAATGAGGTTAGAGATGTGATTTTTACATTGAGAAAGAATAGGCAGGGAGACGACGTCACGTGATCAAACCGGGTACAGGTCCGCCATATTGATACTACACTTACGTCAAACGTCTTGGTAAAAAGTTGTGTGTTTGTTAAGTGCATCGTGTATTAGAGTTAAATAATAAGTAAATATTAAAAGACATTATGGTTTCTTTTGCTCTACGTAGCTGCAACAGCAGACAGTTGATAAGAAGAATTCATCTGGAATAACATTTCAGTGTTAGTGTAGGCCTGACAGGTGTGGGATGACAGATTATAATTTAGAGTAGTCCGGACTAGGTGAGGCAGCCATATTGGTCCCACACCTAGCCCCGCCCAATGCTCCCGTTTTGAGAGTACTGCAAAGATGCTTTACAGCGTCTCCATATTATTTTTCCTCAATGGATTTTTGTATGCATTGAAGGAATGTCAAAGGAATTGTTTACTAGCTAGAGAGTTTGAATTGTTTATAAAATTGCATTTTAAAAATATATAAAATATCATTCCTCCTCTTCTCTTTTTTAACTTATATAATCTTAGTTAGTGTCTCATGTCTATACTTACATGTATTTATACGAAAATTGATGAATATATTTTATTTACAATACAGTATATGCCAGCAATATATTTCATAAAGTATGTAAAATTTGGTACATATTGCATATTATTTTGAAATATTAAAAGTTAAAAAAGCTAAATGTAAGCGCCTGCATATAACCAATCCACATAGACAACCAACACTTAAACACACCAATAATAGACACCGTAATAAAATGGTCAATGTAATTAATCGTAAACATAGTCTTAGGTAGTATATAAGTTGAGAATTCACACACTTAAATTTAGTTAAGTAAATTCTTTGAGAATGGTAGAACATACCGAAACAATTGTTAGAGAAATTCTAATAAAATAGGTGAAAACAAATCAAGTGTTTTTATTTTTATCTACATTAAAATTCTTAAACCTGTGTTCTGGTTGCGATTTCTTACTTTTCTGTAGTAGATGTACCAACTGAAACTAATACATATTTATTAATTACACATTCGTTATCTAACAAATAAGTACATAGAACACAATACTTAACTTATACAGTCTTAGAGATATAGCAACACCATTTTAGGTGGAATACAATCAGTTTGCCCTTGGTATGCCATAGAAATTTACAATTTAATCAATGTTTGTTCTGTCTTAGTAGTATAAGGAATCGATAGACCGGAAGTAGCAGTTTACTTCGGGTAAAAAAAAATCGAATTTTACCAATATTTCGTCAACTACTAAGTTTAAATTAATTATAAAGAATTCAAATGTACTCAAAAGTGAATTTGAGAAAAATTTTCTGAAAAAAGTTTTAGCGAAAAACAGTTTTTTGCAAGTATCGCTCAAATTATGATTCTATACAGATTCATCTCAAATCCAAAAATATTTGGAGTCCGAATTGGAACAACTTTTGTTCATAAAAAAATTTAAAAATTCGGACTAAAGTAATACTTTTACTCTTACCGAATATCAGTTTTTTGAAAATATTTCTCAAATTATGCATTTTATAGAGATTTATTAAGTCAATAAAAGTACTTTGAGCTAGATTTGGGATAATTTGTTTATAGAAATGTTTTAAAATTCGGATCGGAAGTAATACTTTTTGCGCCACGATGTAAATTAATAAACTTTGCAGCTACGTAGTATATGGAAGTATTGTGATGTGGAAAATTTTCTACCTAGAAATTTGAGCAGATGTCCATCTTGTGAAGACCCCTTATACCAAAAAAGGGTTTTTTAGAACATCTCTCTCACACCCTCTCCCCACTTCCCCTCTCTCTCTATGTCCACGATAACAGACGTATATCTAAAGTTATCAATACCAACTTAAGAGTATGATCTTCTTGAGAACTGATTAGATTTTCAGGAAAATCGGTAGATCGGAAGTAGCAGTTTACCTCGACAAAAAAATCTAATTTTAAAGTGCGCAAAATTAAATTTGAAAATTTTTTATCAAAGAATTTTATCGAAATTCTTTCCGGTAGTAGGTCTTTTATACTTTTCGAAAAACAGTTTTTTCCGAATATCTCACAAGCCATGCTGTCTAGGCGGATACATTATGACTATGGAAATATTTAAAGATTGATTTGGAATATTTGCTACAAAATTTGGACCGGAAGTAATATTTTTACTCTTATCACATAGCAATTTTTTGCAAATATCTCGCAATAAAGATATATTACAAATATAGAAATTCTTAAACAGGATTTTGAACATTTTTGTATAAAAAAAAATCAAAATTCAGACTTGAAGTAACACATTTACGCACAGGTTTACTTTTTTAAGAAGATAAAGTACTTACATACTTATCCGTGTCCTTTTTTGTCGTTAGACGTCGAGGCGTTCTGCTTTGCAGAATTTTCTTCATCTTGTTCTATCTTTGGATTTTTCCAGGTACTTCCCCGATCCGCCAGCAGCTGCGCTATCTCTTGACGCCACACTAGTCTTTGTTTACCTCTGTTTCTTCTTTTGTTCCAACTGGCCTCCCATATTTCTTTTACAGGGTTGGTGTTGCTCATACGTCTAAGGTCTCCAAATCAACTAATTTGTTTTTTTCTGGACTTTTTCTATTGTTGATATCACACCTAGTTCTTCTAGTATCTTCTTATTTCTAATTCTCTGGTCACACCATCGATACTCCTTAAAATCCTCATTTCAACTGCTGTTATTCTTGATTTCAGCCTGTTAGTCAATACCCATGACTGGTTACCGCTGACCTCTCTCTCTCTTACTTAAAAATATGTACTTCAGTGCAGAGCTATAGCTCCTTTGTGGTTGATTATGGTTTCAAGATATTTTAAGTTTTTAGTCACTTTTATTGGATAACCATCTATTGTTATATTTGTTTCTTCTTCTTCTTTCGAGATCATCAATACTTCCGTTTTCCTTTATTAATATACATTCCAAAGTTCTTTAAATTTTCATGCTATATTTCTATATTTTTTTGCAGGACACTTTTATTAAGAGCTGCAATTATCAAGTCGTCGGCATACAAGAATTCCTTGGCTAATATAGGTTGGAGATTTCTGGACACTACATAAATACCCTTTGTTAGGTTATTAGCATTTCTTGCAATATCGTCCATAACAGTTATGAAGGGAAGGGGAGTCAAAATTCTGCCCTCTCTTACTCCTTTGAGAGGGATCTCTACTGGACGGGCCAGTCCATTTAAAAATGTACAAAAATCATAAACATTATCACTGCAGGGGTTTCGATTTCCCCTTAAAATTAAGATCAAATTTCAACCAATGCTATAAATAATTACATCAATTTGTAGAGAAAACTCAAATTTACGTACGCTTAGTAGTAAAATTTTGACTTTCTTTTTATTTATTTCAAAATAAATTAGACGAAATGTCTAATATTGACCTACTTCTGCTACTAATTATGACAATTTCTAAAATATTTTTAGAAAAAATATTACTAGGCGTACATAGATATTCGAATTCTCTTTCATTTGGTATAATAAAATTAAAAATTGATTAATATTTACGGTTAATTTTATGGGTCTACAGTGGCCTCAGCGGCTGGGAGAGATCCCTCTTAAGTCTTATAAAGCTTCTTGTATATCCGCTTTGTTGGTGTATATACTTTTGACAGCTTTAGATAAAAAGTATTTAAAACTTAATTGGGAACAAATTTTGTATAATTTGAAACGCACAGACGTACAAAAAAATGGTGGCGTTACCTTATCTTTTTAAATAAGTTTCTATTCGCACGAATGTTACGTCACAGATGACGTGAGTCGACTGCTATAAAAATTGAACATGCTATGTTTCGTGTACATACGTCCAATACAACAAGAACTGTGATTATATAACAGATCAACGGAGAAATTCAACTTAGCAGTATAAATAAATGAAAAGAAATTAAAGAATTACATATTTTTTAAACAATTGCATTCTATTATTTGATTTTAGTACAATAATGACATCTCAATCTCTCTTAATTTATTGCTCCATTCTTTCCGTAAAATAGAATGATTGTTTTAACTAATAAACAAGATGAAAACAGTATATTCATCATTAGTTTTGAAAAAGATTGGTAGTGTTGTATGAAATACTTCATCTATGCTTGTGTATTATATATTATTTGTGTTTATCTGATAAGGATAATTATCCTATTGTATACATGCGTATATAAATTTGTGGAGCTATTTTATAGTATACAGTGTTCATCTAAATTATTAACACAATACTTCACATGGAGTCGATTTTAAAAGATTTTTATTTGGAAAATTGTTCTGCAATACTGGAAAAGAAACTGAACAATAGTAATTTTGAAGTGAAAGATTATAAAATGTGTCCAATAGGTGAAGTCAAGGGTTTTCTTGGAGATTACTGTTATTTACTAATTGATTACTGCTATGAAGATAAAGACCAACGTGAGCGTTTCTTCGTTAAGATAAAATCATCGTCAGGTTGTCGAAATGATTTTCTGAACGAAAATGGGCTGTTCCTCAAAGAATGTCATTTTTATAACAAGTTAATTCGGGACATTTCGGCTAGCGGTATTCCAATTATAAACGATTGTGTTCCTCAATGTTACTTCGTCTCTGACAACCAGTATTTAATATTTGAAGAGTTGGAAAGACGAAATTATGCAAATCACACAGGAATTTTCTCTACATTAGATTATATAAAATCTGGATTGGATGCACTTGCTAAACTTCATGCGTCAGGACTGATATTTGAAGAAAAACTGAAAACAAAATTCGGCGAAAATTTCAGACTTGTTGAAAATTATGCCGATGTTTTGAGAGAGTCTTTCTTCCTCCATACTAAAATATCAGATCAGTACCTCAAAGCATCTAAACAAGGTGCAGAAACTCAAATTGATTTAACCTTTAAAAATTCAAGTTATAATACTGAGCTATTAAAGAAAATAGCATGTGATATATACGCTAGATTTCCGGAAATCGTAGAGCCATCTAACGTATATAGAAATACGATATGTCACGGTGATTTATGGTCTTCAAATATCATGTATAAAGTTGAAAATCACAAGCCAGTGCATTGTTATATCATTGATTTTCAAACCGTTCGTTACGGACCGCCTGCTCAAGACTTTATGGGTTTTTTGTATCTGGCAGTTGATACAAAAATTAGACAAAATTATACCAACGATTTGATGGAATATTACTATAATAAAATGAGTTGGATATTAGAAGCATATGGATTGTGTCCTGAAAAAATATTATCATACGCTGAATTTGTGGAAAGTTGTAATCATTACAAAATTTTCGGCTGTGCCCTCGCTATGAGTCATCAGCAGTTAATTATGCTTCCACCAGATGTAAAAAGCAAGTTATTAAAAGAAGGAATTATTCAGGATTTTATCTTCGAAGACAGATCTGAACTGATACGTGAATATTGGAACACAAATGATTTTTATAAGAGGAAACTGAATGAAAATATAACAGAGTTTAGAGATATTTTAATAGACAATGGACAATTATAATTAAAAAATGTTATTAAACTAAAATAATGTACATAGATACGTGTTGTAATAAATTATTGTATAATAAATTGTATTGTAATTTTTCATATTGTTTCACATGATCTAAATTTGTTATACGCTATGAATCTATGAAATTATTTCCTCAAACATATTTTGAATAAAACATCTAGCTTTCATTATTTAGTTAGTTTAGCAATGGTGTAAAACTAGAAAATTGAGATTTTTTTATAAATTTAATTACAAAATTACAATTTACTCAAATATACATTAGAGTAATAAATAAGTGGGCTGAAGTCATTTGACAGGAGTTGGTTGGTATACCGTCTACTGACAGTTACCAGGATTATTCATGCTGATGACAATATAGTTGTCGAAATGCGTATCCAACTTTTTGTGCATTAGTGTGGTTAAGGTGTTTTTGTAGTGTATTTGGTTTACTATCAAGTCACAGCCATCAATTAAGTATCTATCGACTATTCAAATATTTAGACAAGAACACAGGTGTAATTTTCCTGGGTGTAACTAAAAAAGTTTTAGTGGCATATTAGAAAAAAATAGCTTATGCCCTGCAAAAATATCAGATTAAGGAGAATTTATTGAAAGTTGCAATTATTATAAGCTGTTTGCTTATGACTGCGCTATACACTACTACCATCTGACAATTAAAGATCACCCGGAAGAAAAAATTTTGTTTCTAAGACTACATAAGGATGGAACTATTAAAACAAGAAATTATAGAAAGGCTGGTATTTGAAAACAGATATAAACTAATAGCGGCTGGGAAAGAGATGATACAGTAAGAGAATAATTGGGAGAAGACATTGGTGTATTTTAAAACACCTTAATAGAGCGTATAGAATTATAATTAAAGATCCATTGTAAACTAAATAAAAATTAATCAAGCTGTTCATAATTCAATGTCTTGGAGTGCATTATTATTATTAATCTAACGATTGTCCGAAAATGTTTGTAAGTGGTGTCATTCACTTCAGAGTCAATTTAACATATTAAAGATATGTGAATTCGCATTGGCGCAGCTTAAGTCAATGAATTTCCACAATCAAATGAATTAGTATAATAAAATTAAATGATCTCATTTTATTGAAAAAGTTTTGGTCCAGCTCTTCCAGTCCTCCACTGCGTAGTTTGCGTTCAAAAATTGCAGAAGTATACCATTTCAGCTTCTCTTTCGACTATGACTTTGTTCTGTTGTCTGAAACGTGGCTTACTCCGGATAATAGACGATTCTAAACTTTCTGGTGCAACCTAGACTGTACTAGGCGTCACGATATTGTTAGAATATCTACTGAGAGTGGCGTATTACTTTCAGTGCCCAGCTTAACTGAATTCACACGGGTTCATCTAAACGAAAAGTGGAAAACAAAATAAAAGATACAAACGACGAGAAATTCGCCAGCAACCAGGAAAAGCAGAAGAACTGTGCTTGCTCCAAGCGCAGAAGAAGCTTCGATATCCAAGATCACCCGCAAGACACTCGACATTAAAACGTGCTGTAAATGCCCGAGAAATTTGGACAAAAAGTATTCCAAGAGATGGTAGAATTGTTTGTAATGATCAGTTTTGTTATTATTGTTTAACCCTGCAGAACTCGCGCTATTCTGTGGAACATGAGCACTCGCGCGTGAGCATTTTTCTCACGCTTCATATTTTTTTATATTAAACGTCAAGATGCAAATAAATTTAATATTCTTCAAATCTAAATCAATATTTATTGTTTTTTTAACATTTTATTTGCTTATAAAAGCTTAAAATATGTAACATTTTCTAATAAAATAAAAATAATAAAATTGTAACCAAAAATAAATTGCAAAAAATTCTACATATATTCTCGAAAATATTAATCGCTCTGATCTGAGGAACTATTGATGTTGGAACATGAAGGACAAACATATTTCGCATCTTCTGTATAAATCACTTTATTGCACGTCTCGCAATGTTTTTTGCTTTTTCGATTTTTTCACCTAGGACAAAACGCACAAAAACCTGAGGCAACTTCTCGCACAACTTCTGATTCCTCTATGTTACAAATTTTTTGAATCCGGCTACGTAAAGTCAGCGGCAAATTCTGTTTTGAAGATCGATTTATTAAATGTGGTTTAATTAATTCTAGAACCAACTCTTTCAAATATAATCTGCGGTCTTGAATGATTTCCGTATTACTTTTATATATTATTTGAGAGTTGATACCGCCGATATCCAAAATTGAGAAAAATAATCTTAGAGGCCATCTACAGCAGAATCTAGAGACGGAGTAAGCTGACTTCAGCTCATCTACAACATCTACTCCGCCTTTTGTCAAATTGTAAAACGTGATTATCTCCGGTTTTGAAGCATCTCCAGATTCCTCATCAATTTTGTCATCACTATGAAATGTAGATGGCATAAAAACAATTTTGTTTGGTTTCGGTATGTATGAAACCAAAACCATGGGTTTGCAAAATGCAAATATGCTGCTATTTAGTGGTCTAATTTTAGTATTCAACATCAAAGGGGGTATCTCTTTTTTATTTTTTCTTAACGTTCCGACAATAGTTGTTTTCATTTGAATCATGTCCTTGGCTAGCGGTATAGATGTGAAATAGTTATCCATCGTAACGTTTCTGCCTGTGTTCAAAATTGGTTGCGTTATTCGTTTTACTACAGAACTTGCCGAGTTATCCAATTTAAATGGGCCTTCAGGCTGCTTACCTGCATAAACTTCTAAGTTACATGTATAACCTTCTAGAATCTACTAAAGCCCATATCTTCAAATCATATTTTGCTGGTTTATTTGCGATGTACTGCCTGAATTTGCAGCGACCACGAACATTTTCCAGCATTTCATCGACTGTGCAGTATTCACCAACTTGATAGTTTTTTTGGCATTTCTCTACAAATTGCTCGAATACTTGCCGAATTGGAGCTAAGTTGTCATATTTCTTTCTTTCCACTCCGTCATTTATGTCATCAAATCTAAGAGCTCGTAACAAAAGGTGAAATCTCTCTCTAGACATTGTAATCTTGCAGCATTCTGGAGCCGAGCTATCGTTCGCCCAGAGTTCCCGAGTGTTCAAATATTGAGCCTTTTTTACCCCAGCCATATAGAATAAATAGTCCAATGAGAGCATATATTTCTATCTCATTTGTTGCACGACAATCCCTATCTCGCATATAATTTGGCCGTAACTTGTCTAGAAAAATATTTGTACAGTTCACAATATGTCGAATCATATCAAGCGGAAAAAATAACTCCCAACATTCTCTTACTGGTTTTGCATATTTTGCAATGGAGGTGACACCGGGTAAATGACTAACAATATTATGTCTCAGAGTGCGAGTGTTAGGATAAGGCGAGTGCGCCAACCAGCGAGTTGTGCCATCTTTACCAATATAATGGCGTTCTCCGTCAAATTGAGGCTCCGCAACTAACATATATGATCATTTTCGTCATCACGATCTGATTCTTCTATGTCTGTATTATGGTCACTGTGTTCACTAGCACACTCACTCTCCACGTCATAATGATCTCCATCATCAAATAAATTTTCCGATTGCTGGTCAATGGTTGGTTGAGTAGTCATCCATGTTGGTTGTGGATTTAATTCTGCATTTTGTTGTCTTGCTAATTCGACAATTTTCTGACTTCTATTCATTGCCATTATACTAAAAAAATATCAATGTCATATAAGTATGTCATTTTCACTAATATAAAACATTTAGCACAGACTAAATGCTAATAAATGCAATACTTACATAAAAAATATTAGAGAAACACGTCAACGCTATAACTCGCGTAGTGAGAGAAACGCTCAATAGGCAAAACAAAACACCAATGCCGGAACTAGCGCCGTGAGAGAAATGCTCACGCAGTCTGCAAGTGATTGACAAGTTCTTCCTAGAAATTACTACAGACGACTAATTGGTGTTTAGCTTGGATTTATAAGCAGATGTGATACATAAACTCAGCTAGAGGGCGTCTCGTTTCTATATATCAACCTTCTTTAAAAATACAGCCATTCTGGCTTAAGTGTGAGCGAAATGCTCATAGGCGCGAGTTCTGCAGGGTTAATATGATTCATTAAAAATTTATGGTATAAACAATTTAAATTTTATTTATTACTTTTTGCATGTATAACAAAATTTTAAATATTATGAACCGGTTTAGTGGAAGGCTTTAAGGTCCACTTATATTACGTGTCACAAAAAAAACATTATTATGAGGCTTATATGTGAAAAAGAAAAAGAAATTAATATAAAAAAACTACAACGATGGAAATTACGAAAAAGATGTCTAGTTACTTGCATATTTAACTGAATGAGAAAAAAATTTAATTGTGACGAAATATAATGTAACATTAGTATAAAAGACGTGTATTCTAAAAATAATTAAACCAGAAACGTCTGTTTACATTAAATGTTAAGTGTATGCTAAGATTCAAATCTAAATTTGATGATAAAAATTAATCTATAGAGCGCGTGCACGAGTACGTATGTACAATCGTGACCACGCATGATGTCTGAAAATAAGTACCATCCTCTACATGATTTAATATAGGAAGCGAGTGCAATGCCTCGATTTTCGGACACTAATCGTGATCGTAGCTGTACATAATGTGTATAAATTGTAGAAACGACCGATACTCGCTATATATATATTCAGTTGTCAAAAGATATCATCATGATGAACATATCTTTAAATGATATAGATTTAAGTGTTTGTCAGAAGATACTGAAAGTGAAACTGAAGACATGTAATTTCGAAGTGAATTCTTATAAAATATGTCCATTGGATGAACGCAAGGGTTTACTCGGAGATTATTGTTATTTATGGATATACTTCCGTCATGAAAATAATGAAGAAAGCTCACGTTTCTTCATCAAAGTGAAGTTGACTTCTGGTATACAATATGATTTTCTAAGCGAAAATAATATGTTTTCGAAAGAGTGTCAATTTTATCAAAATTTGGTATGGGAGATTCTGAAGAGTGATATTACACTGAGAAAAATGTTTATTAACCAGCAATAAAATTTTAATAGTCCCAGGTAAAAAATGTAATAAAATAGGGGACAGCAAAACACCATATTGGACGCAAATAAACATTAATTTCTGATATTATTATATATACAGATATTTGCCATAAATAAACTAGTTTATTTAAACGTCGTTTGACAACTATAAATATATCGCTGTTTAGCCACAAATAAACTCATTATATTGCAGTAAAAAAACTAAACGCCTAAGCCAATACAAAAATCTAGCACACTAAATAGACTACATATTTGTACTTAGGTATTAGTTTACTTACGATAAAGTAACATGTAAATTCATGTTAGTAATATAGCTTATTGCGGGAAGTAGATGAATTAATTAAGATAACTGAAATACGCAACTGTACAACACTTGTTGTTTAATTGCACTATATAATTTTTTGTTTGTCACACGTATTCAGTATAGCTACTCTAGAAACGCATTTTAATTGTAGTAAGTCAATTCAGATTAATTGCAAATAATGCATATTGGGGAGCAAGTCACCAACTAAAAATATTAGGTGTTTAAATACATTGTCTCAAATACATGTGATGTGTGAAATAAACGCATTCGCGATCACATGCATTTGGGTAAAAATACTTAAACACCGAATATAATTTAGTGGGCCATCGTCCGTGATACAATTAGCATAGTACTTACGCTTCAGGATTTTTTCGATTGTTAAGTATAAACAAATATGCAATAATACGTGTATACTAAATATTATGCCATTTCCATAATTACTGAAAATAGCTAACATTAAAGAATTTCGAATGTTAGAAAAACGCATTGAATGTATAATACAAATTTCTTTATTAAAATAAAATATTAACTTGTGTACATTTATAAAAACTAACAAACGTTATAAACATTGTAATTGTATAGGTACATATATTATTTCAATGCAATACAGTAGGCATTGTTTTTATATATTTTCAATTTGCAAATGAAAGTTAATGTCTCCAATGACGCAAGCCGTGCTAGAATTCTTATTTGATGCAGGCATTTTAAAGATTATTTCTTGTATGAAATGCCATACATGCTTTGCTTCAGAGGAATATTCTAGATTTAAATAATGGATGGACTTATAAAGTATTTCTAAGCATCTTAGAACTGAATTACATACATATTTCTTATCATTAATTACAATATAGAAGGCTTCAATATTATTTATGTTTCCTACCGCTACACCAAGGTATGTTATATCTTTCTAGCTTTTTTTCTTCTTCTTTCGAGAACCTCTTCAAACACAGCAAAGTTCTGAAAAACATAACAAATGCAATATTTATTTGAGAAAGTTCACATATACATATTGCAGTTTTCGATATATTAATGTTTAAATATTTTGAATATTATTTTCCATATGTTTGGGATATACGGGAAAACCATCTTCATATTGACACTACAGATTTTCCTGCAATGTGCATATCCGCAAATAATCTATTTGATTATTATCGATTTACAAAACTTTACAATGAAGTAAAAGAGTAAACTGTTTTGTTTTTTTCTATATGATAAAGAAAAATTAATACATATATACACATTTGGTGAGAACATTGAACAACTGAATAATGTCTTTGTAACGCTAATTAAATTATTTTACCTGAGCATAAAAAAAAAGCACTCCTGAACATCAGTTCGAGTATGACGCCAATTTTTTTCCTTATTTCCGTTTTTTATCGTAATAGGTGGAAATAAGAGCGGTAAAAGTAACAAAACCTGGGTTGAAGTGTCTGTAAAAATAATAGCAATGATTAAATTCACTTATTATATTTGTTCATACAGTAAAAATACCAATTGCTGTGCACATGGAATAAAATATATTTGACTAGTTTAATACCAAAACTCCGTATTAAACTAGTTTTATTGTAGTAACTGCATGAGTAACAGAACAACACTGATAGTGTTGTTCTGTTACGCTACGGTGTGTAGACAGCGCGATTTTTAATCAGTGCTACTGATGATGACAACTTAGTTGTTGAAATACGTATTTAGCCATTTTTGTGCTTTAGTGTGGTGAAGGTGTTTTAGTGTTTTTGTGTAGTTTCAAGCCACAGACTCCAAGTTTAGTTTTTTTCAAAAACGGCATATTTATATTTGTAGGGAATTTTTCTTTACTTTATAAATAATAAGTAAACAAATAAAGAAGTGCCCATATCTGTGGGTACATTATTTTCCATGCCTAACATCAAGAATTACTATGCATGCATGCAAGTTACTTAATTATAACTTTTCCTGGCTTTTATAAACAGAAGAAAGAGAAATAACAGATTGGTTTATTAAAACATTATGAATAAAAATATAATAAAAAGAATACTTACGTTCAAAAACTGAATAATAATCTCCTAGCCCCCAGGTTGTTAAAAGAACTTCCACATTAGCAGAAGAATCACACATTTTACGCATTTACATATACCTATACCGCCTATACTACAATGCACTAATATCTATTATAAAATGAGGGAAACACGTAACATGATATAATACGCATATAATTTTCTAACGGAAATGCACGATATTAGCCGAAATTCAACATTACCTACCCAATTTAATTGTAACAAGTGTTACAGTTCACTTTGCACTGTATATTGTTTAATTACGACAGGTATGAAGCTAAGTATGCTAGGTTGACGAGTTTAATAACAGGCACATCATCTCTCATAAATAAATTGTGTAGTTGTCGCTATTATTATTGAATTCCTTGATATACTGTGTAATTTGATTAGTATATAAATTCATGTATGGTAGTAACTTGGGTTTAGAAAACTGTATTTATTTGTAAGTGATATATCGAAACAATAACCACAAGTGAAAATATATTTCCTACCAATAAATTTTTTTAGGAACACAGTTTATTTGACAAATTTTTCTCAGTGTAATATTATAAGTGACTGTGTTCCTCCGTGTTACTTGGTATCGGATGATCGATATTTAATCTTTGAAGATTTAGGAATACGAGGGTATAGAAATATTCACGTAAGCGCAGATCCAAGTTTGGAGTGTGTTAAATCTGCCTTAGAAGCGCTGGCAAAACTTCATTGTGCCGGTATAATATATGAAGAGAGAATGAAGACAAGTCTAGGTGAGAAATTCCAGCTTCCTCAAAATTATGCGGAAATATTCACGGAGTCTTTCTTTTCACATAGTAATGTTTCTAGAAAATTAATCAAAGCTTGCAAGGAAGGAGTCGATGCTCAAATTGATTTAACTTTTAAAAACACCGACGTGGATATTGCACGACTTAAAAAAGTTATTTTCGAGTTGTACGACGATATTCCTGATTTCCTAGCACCATCAACTCTGTATAGAAATACTATAAGTCATGGTGACGTGTGGTGTCCGAATTTCATGTGTAAAACTATGGATGACAAATCAGTACACAGTTACCTAATTGATTTTCAAATGGTTCGCTATGGACCACCAGCAGCGGACGTCATGTCTTATTTATATCTGTCGACAAATAAAAAATTTAGAGAAGAACATATAGTGGATTTGTTGGCATATTACTATAAAACATTTAGTGAAATATTAGAAAAACACGACTTGTGTCCTGAAAATATATTAGATTATGAAGAATTCGTCGAAAGTTGTAAATATTATAAGGCATTTGCTTCGGCTATTGCAACACACCATCACCAGCTGATAATGTTTTCGGATGAGACAAAGAAAGAACTGTTGGAACAGGGAGTTATGCAAAATTTGGTCTTCGAAAATAGGCATAAAGTAATTAACGAATACTGGAATAGAGATGACTTTATGAAAGAAAAATTGGAAGAAGACATTAAGGCATTTAGAGAAATTTTAATTCAAAATAAAAAATTATAATTAAAAAGCCAGTGTAAACTAAATAAAATTTAGTAAAGTTATTGCAAATTAAATGACTTCTTATTTTGTAAGTCGGCAGGATTGGTGTTAAATTAAAAATTATCAGCTTCTAAATATTATAGGTGTAATTGAGCAGATTATTATTTTCAATTATTATTTAGCGGTGATAGAAAGTGTTTTATTTCATCAAGGCTAGTTAATGTTTGTAAATGGTTCCATTCTCCAAACCCTTGTTCAAAACTGACATATGAAATAATACATTAAGAAACTCATAACACGTAAGATACACATAAGAGATATGTAAAGGGTAAAATTTAATTATACTTCACAATTAACATAAGCAAACATAGATCGTAAAGATTGGTGCAAGCATTGCTTATTTATTTTGATGTTTAAGGTTAGCAGTTTCTTGAAAATTCTATAACAATATTGGAATTTCTGAATAGAAAATACTCTGATAACTATTATCTTTATTGTTATAAAGAATACGTCAAACTGAAAGTATCAAAAGTACAGGTCAAAGGAAAGCTGGTGGGTTTATCCGATAAATACAAGAAAGGCAAATTGAGTATGTAAAACGTACTTAATTTATATTAGTATACATACATATTTTCAAGTAACTGAAATGAACTTTATTTAACTATACAAATTGAAAGCTTATTTAAATTATATTATAATATCTTTAAGAATCATTGTAACTGTATTCTACAAATATTTGAAATAAGACCCTTTGCTTTCTAAAGTACCATCGTATTTTATTTATTTATAAAATTTGTTTTGAATAATGTACATGTATTAAATTATTATAATTATTATGGTTAAGTTCCTAACTTGTTTTTAATTCATTGTTTTTACATTATAATGTACTATCGTAATTTCCTGAGATAATGAAGTTTTTAACATCGTTATCCTTAGGCGTTTTTATAAACAAATAACAAAACATATTTCCTTTTTTAAAGTAGTATATGACTTAAAATGCTCTTCTACGGAGATGCAACGTCTTACTTTTTTTATTTATTTTTTTATAATAGTTGAGATATTTTGTTTAATTTCCGTATTTAATGTTTCTTTAACATTCTGAGAAAGGGCGCATGTGAAGAAAATATTTTTAAATATAATCCAAAACAGAAAAAAAATCTGATGAAAATTACCGCCCGAAACACAAATAGTAATTTTCTCTCACGCTTTTTTTCATGTAGTTTTTTTTTTAGCGAACGCTCGGCTGTGGTTCTGTTCCATTATGCGTGATTATGAGACAGAGAGGTGTGGAAATGTCTACATAAATGTTTGTGGATGGATAATTTTGTAATTTTTGAAATATACAATAGTAAAAGAAGTAAATATGGGACAACTGTCTTGAGTTACTAAAATAGAACAATATGACTAATGGAATTAATTTAAATTAATTAATTTAATAAATAATGAAGGAAAATAGGTTATATGATAGAATAAGTCCAATAAAGGCTGTCAGAGCAATTACCGGCTTTGAAAATCCATCGTTCGTTTCGCACTCGGATTTTCAAAACTAGTAACTAGTCATGGTATGTTTTATAAGAGTTTCTTTTCAAAGCTTGCTGTATACTACATTTTTTAGATAGGTAGGTAATTTTTAAAATACGACTATATTGAATTATACATGGGCGAGATAGGGGAAGTGCAACGGATTTCACTCAGACTAGACCGACTCGTGTTTTGTCGACTATGAGGTACCGTACTTACCTACCGGTTTCCCCGAGAGCCGACAAAACACGAGTCGGTCTAGTCTGAGTGAAATAGGATCCACTACCCTCATTCTACAATCATTACCAATAATTATTTGAGTAACATTTAATTAATAAATAAAAATGTCGAAATCCGTTATTACTCGTTATTATAGAAATACTATGTAGTCCCTAACCTGCTACAGTAATGCTGTACACCCTCCGTTCTAGGCAGATCCTATAAAATACAATCACGTATGCAACACGTAATACACGCCTAATGGGTTGGAAAAGGAAAGACTTACATAGAAGCAATGTATCGATTCTCTTTTTATCAGGGGGCAACGTTAAAGAGTCTAGCCGTACCCCTTTCCATAAGTATGAGAAGTTTTGATATTCGTGCCATTTGATAAACATTGACAGGAATTTTTAAATAATTTTAAAATTACTTTATCACCGTGTTGAAAATTCTAATTAAATTTTCTGCTGTTGCACTAAAATTTTCCCAAGTAAATAATTATCAGTGCAAAAGCAAAAAATTATAATTAGAATCATAAGGAGTCTGTAAGATGTCCGATGAACTTTTAACGTATGACCCATAAATGACGCAAGGTGATCGATATCATTTTGACTCATAATACTGCCCTCCTTAGGAAAAAGGTCCTATCTGCAAAATCCTCTTTTTGAGTTATTTTAACTTTTATAAATTCTTCAATGGCGTCCACAGTTTTTACTGCACACAATCCAAATTTCGAACAACATTGTAAAACATGTTGCTTTATCACCCGACATAATTTACATTTCTAATATTTGCCGAATTTTCATTTTATGATAGATAGGACTTTTATCCTTAGTAAAGTAATTAGTTTTTATCATCACCTTTTTCATGTGGTAGATAAGACTAAAAAGAATACAAAAAACTGCTTTTTAATAGAAAGTATTTATTTAAGAAATGCAAAAAAAACTTCTTGAAGTACAAAATTTAAATTAAACGCTACAAATTCAACAAAATAAAAAACTTCTTTTTTAAATAGAAAAGACATTATTATTGCATTAAATTTCTTCAGGTACATTTATTGCAACTCGTAAGTTTTGCCAAAAAGGCACACGATTTTTGGGCATTATTTGTGACAACTTTGCTAAAAGTCCTTCTTTTCTTTCTTTCGATATGCCTCTATATTGTGTGCGAGGTTGTGGTTTTGGTAGATTTGTTTTTATAGCTGTTGCCGTGAGAAAATTAAGTTTAACAAAATCGCCTTTAAAATCAATTTTATATTCTAACAATTGACTTCCTCTTTCAAAAGACACCCAAACCATATCGTGGCTGCAATTTTTGCAATTTATATTTGGAACAATAATCTGGCCAATCATAGAACTGTTCAATTTTCATTTCGACAATATCAACATTTGACAAATTTGCTGATTTTACGGCATCTGCAAAATCACCAAAATCATAAATTTTACCTTTTTTCTTTAGCGATAATTCCACTTGGTGGTGGAAATAATCCGCAGACATAAAAGTGTGTCCTGTCTCAAGATACTTAATATTAAGTTTGTTTAAAGATACTTCTGGCGAATTAACAAGATAAACAAAAAAACTGAAAATGGTCCAATTTTTGTTTTGGGCAGAGCAGTTATCTAGCCACAGTGTTATTTCAGTTTCGTCTCTGTACAATTGAAAAAACGCATAATAGGTCGAAATTAAGTCTTCTTTGGATCTTCCTGCTAAAGCCTCATGCCAAAGAATAGCTAAAGGTTTTCTTTTTTGTTTTTTTCCGATGGGGACAAAGCTTTCATTAAATACAATAATGCGTTTTGTAAACACAACTTCTTTGAACATATCTACTCGCGGAATCATGATAACCTGCAAAATTCAATTAATTAATAAAAAATTATAAAAACAACTACAAATTTGAAAAAATACTTTTTCAAGGTCTGCTGAAAAAAAGAGGCCATTCTTCTTGTCGGCATCATTTTTATATTCCTCACGAGCAGTTACATATTTCATATGATGCACATTCCATTTTTGACATTCTTCACACAAAGTTCCCTCTTCATGATTTTCTTTCTTGTGAAGATTATAAATTTCGCACTGCCAACACTCCTCATGACCTAACTTTGCAAAAGAGATTTTAAGGTCATCTGATACCACTTTCCTATATAATTCATAGGAAACTTTTAAGGTCTTATTTTTTTCTTTGAAGTCGTTGTACATAAACCGTATTGTAATATCTGATGGTAAATACCTTGTATTCGGAGCATGTTCCCTCCGATAGTGCGACTGAACGGGATTGAATAAGTTTACATGTTCCACAATAACTTGCCTATCAATTTTATGAGGACACGGCTGGCATCCCCTTCCATCTGCTTTGGGCGTTATTAATTTCGAATTCGTTTTTCTTACGTTTTTTAAAACTCTGTCGTTATTAAAGGTGTATCCTAAAGTTGCCAAAAAAAATCTCTTGCACACTTGAACATCAAGAGCATTTGCGGTTTTTAAAAAATATTTATATGAAAATTGTCTTGCAGAGTTTGGTCCTGCTGTTTGTCTTTTTTTGTTCTCTTTTTTAGTTGAATTAAAGATAAATGTTTTTCGTGCTTCTTCATTAAGTTGCCAAAATTGAGTGTTAATGGCGGTTTGTCGGTCTTTATTGAGAAGTGAGGCACACTTGAATTTGCAGGTATCTTTACAAGGTTCCTTTACTTGAAACTTTTAAATTTTACTGGCTAGTTTTCTTTTTTTTCTTTCAGAAGGTGTGGTGTCAAAACACCTCCTCTTGCGTATTTGGCCCTTTTTGGTATATGTCAACTTTTGTTTATGCTCAATGTGTGCCATAACATTCTCAAGTAAAATTGGTAAAATAACTCTTTCAACGAATTCAATACTTGCGCAATTTTCACGTTCTATTATAATATCTGTGGTTATGTCTGTATGCTCAAACTCGTCAACTTCAGGATCGGAATCAGTATCTTGACGTTCCTCACTTTCTAAGACAAAATCAGGGTCTTCCTCTACTTCTTTACGGTTACTGGAGCATTTACGAACAGCAGCTACCTTTTCTTGGAACGATTTATTTAAAGCAAGGCTGACTAAATGTTTGCCTCTGTTAAACATTCTAAAAAAATTAATAGTTTACATGTTTTTATTACTTGAATTTAGTTTTTGTAGCTCACTTGTCTTATTTTTGCACTATCACAATTAACATTTAATAACTTCACACTACAGACGCAAAGAAAAAACACAGGAGGTTTGAGTTTTTAGATTATGTTAATTTTAAACAACAGCGCAATATCAGTTTCAGTTGTCCTTACTGCACTATTATTATAACTAGCCTACTAAGGAAAAAAGTCCGAAGTGCAAATAATTTCACAGATAGGACACACTTGCTTAGCATATGAAAGATAGTACATTTTTACTTAGTAACCCGATTAGTTATTGTAGATAGGACAAACTTTTTAGTGAATTATGAAAGGTATCGGCTGTAGTTAGGACTATCTTCTTTAGTAGATAGATAAAACACATTGCACTATATACAGAGCAATAAAAATCTGAAAAACACAAATTTTGCAGATGGGACCATCTTCCTTAGGAGGGCAGAATAGTTATGTGACAGTAGCCATCTGTTTTCCAAGTAGTGCGCTTGTTAGGGAATCTGGATTTTTATCAGCACAAAGTTGAGCAAATTTCTTCACTACCTTATTGCCAATAATAGGTCCAGTTGATTGTGGGTTCTCCAAAAGATAATCTTAGGTCTTTTAAAGATAAAATTCCTCCATTTTAAAATCATCACTAAGTAATCTTACACAAATTTGATAATTAAAACTGGAAAACCTCGTGTGCTTTTTGTCTTCTCACAATTCGTTTGAAACTATTGACCGAAATCTTCTCAAAAATAGCTTATGAAATTTCTTGATATGCCTGCGGGTTTTGATTTTGAATTGCAGATATGGTGGATGTAACAAAACGTCTTTTAAAGTTCCCTACGACGACGCTTGTTAATAAAAGCAAGCGGCAGTATATAGTCTCTATCAAAATAAGGTTATGCCCTTCATCACAAGCATCTTCCTATAATTCATAAATAAGATTAGTTTGATACCATTTGCTAGCAATTTAAAGTTATTTAAAGATAGCCTTATAAATAAGGCAAATTATTTGTTAAAGAAAATATAGAAAGATGCTTGAGATGAAGGGCATCATCACAACCATATATCTATAATTTATTTAAGGAATTATTGCCTTATTTATACGGCAATTTTAAAATAATTTTAAATTGCATAATAAATTAGTTATTGTATTGTGAATAATTTTTTGCTTTGGTTATATCCAATATCACTGACACGCATAAAAATAGATCCGGCAACATATACAAGACGAGTCGTCATGGAACTAGTATGACGTGCAATTGAATGTAACGCGTTTCCTTATAGGTAGATGATCACACACAAACCTCCCCACGTACATAAATATTTGCAAAATTCAGGCGATAGAATAAATACAGGAAGACGTTTTCGAGTTGTGGATGAATCTGAAAATTTGTAAATCTCAATGCGTAAATCAATTATAGACACCCGATATATAACATTTAATTAAAGAACCGTTTAGTCCAGGAGTATATGCCATTACGAAATATGATGCAATAAAAAATTTTTGCATTTTATTTATAGTTTCCCCTTTTTAGTATATTTGACCACAAATTTAAGTAATAAATAAGCACACATACAAACATGACAAAATTGTAATCGTTTAACATAATTGACCTTAAAAATAGCTCAAGATTTGGAAAGCGATTTGTAGGAATTTGATAAGAATAAGAAAATAGAGAGCAGAAATAATATGAATGAGTCATAATATATACGTATATAAGTTGAAAGATGTTATATTGTATAGTAACTATTTAAATTTGTAATTCGCAACACCGCACAATGAGTTCATCTTTAGAACAATTAACTTTAAAAGATTGTTTTAAAATATTAAAAAGGAAACTGAAGGTGTGTAACTTTATCGTGAAATCTTATAAAATTTGTCCTTTGGATGAACGCAAAGGATTCCTGGGAGACTACTGCCATTTATATATAGACTACAAATACCAAAATAAAGAAGAAAGTGCTCGTTTTTTTGTTAAAATAAAGTCTTCATCTGGAGTTCAGCAGGAGTTTTTAAATGAAAATCGAATGTTTTCCAAAGAATGTGACTTCTATCAGAAATTAGTATGGGATATGTTGAACAGCGAAGTTGGAATTATAAATGATTGTATCCCTAAATGCTATTTTGTTTGTGACGATCAGCACTTGATCTTTGAGGATTTGGGTATTCAAGGTTATACTAATCTTAATCCAAGACTTTGCTCAAGGCTAGATTATATTAAATCTAATTTGGATGCTCTTGCAAAGCTTCATAGTTCTGGTTTGATATTCGAGGAGAAGATGAAAGAAAAACATGGAGATAACTTCAAGCTTCCTCAAGATTACGCAGAAGTATTCGCAGAGTCTTTTTTCCCTCGTACTAACATGTCAAGACGACTTGTCGAAGCTGCCAAAGAAGGAGCAGATGCTATAATAGATTTTAGTTTTCAAAATACTAATTTTGATATTAAGCGATTCAAAGAAGTATCGAAGGACATTTACGACAGTTTTTTCGATATTGTGGAGCCATCTATCGTGTATAGAAATACTATATGTCATGGCGACTTATGGGCCACCAACTTCATGTGTAAGTTTGATAACGATAACAAAGCAGTGCACAGTTTCTTGATTGATTTTCAAATGGTTCGTTATGGACCACCAGCACAAGATTTTATGGTATTTCTGTATTTAACGACTAATACAAAATTTAGGCAAGATCACATGGAGGAATTGGTGGATTATTACTACAAGAAGCTTAGCGAGATACTCAAAGAATACAGATTGAGTCCTACCAAAATATTATCTTTTGAAGATTTCGTAGAAAGCTGCAACTACTACAAGGAATTCGCGTGTGGTCTTGCTGTAAATCATCACCAAATGACAATGTTTGCAGAAGAAATAATGGGTGAATTATTGGAAAATGGATTCATGCAAAAGATGATTTTCGAAGGTAGACGAGAAATAATAAAGGAGTATTGGGGAAAAGATGAGTTTTATAGGAAAAAAATGATAGAAAATATTACGGAATTTAGAGATATTTTAATTAAAAGTAAACGATTATGAAGTGCAATATGTGTAATATGTCAAAATGAGTGCAGTATTCCAAAATTTCTAAAATCTAAGTTAGTAAAGTGTTGAGACTATAAAGTTGTAGAATGAAAATATACGCCCAAAAGAGACATACTAGCATAATATAATGTTTTGTAATATAGTTCTATCACTAGTGTTTTGATAAATATCGTAATTTTACAATTATTAGTGAAATTACTTTATGTAATGAAATCTACTTAAGCAAATTTTATAATTTAATAAATTCAAATTATGTTAAATTTTAATGAGATATTTTATCATATTCGCTTCTATAGCAATTTTTTTTATTTTTAATATGCGGTGTTTGTTACCTTCACATTTAAATGTATGAACTAATAAATTCACATAATATTATATGAAGGGTTTGGTGCACAAAGGGTATAAGTCAATGACGTCATTGCTAAGCAAGTCAGTTTTGATAGTTGTCTTCTTCACTATGTTTTGAGTTCATATACGATGGGCCTTTTTTCATGGCTACCTAGCCATGAAAAAAGGCACATAAGAAAAAATTATTTTTCTACATAACTCTCTTCAACACTAATATACTTATTCCATCTTTTTTCCTGTTGCCCCATACCCTTAGAAAAAAATTGCTTCGGTAACCCCGCAAAATATTCTTCAACAGCTTCTTTGAGTTCTTCATCAGAAGCAAAACGCTTTCCTCTGAGATGCTTTTTTAAATTTTTGAATAAGAAGAAGTCTGACGGAGCTAGGTCGGGGCTATAAGGTGGATGCTTTAACTCTATAAACCCACAGTCATTGATTATCTGCTGAACTTTCTTTGCCTTATGAACCCGACAATTGTCGTGCAGCAACAAGTTTTTTTATGGATAAGAATGCGGGCGTTTTTCCTCCAGAGCAGTTTTTAAATTTTTAATTGTGTTTCCGTAGGCCTCTCCATTTATGGTAGACCCTCTCGGCATATATTCAATAAGCAAAACTCCTTCAGCATCTCAGAAAACAGTTGCCATCAGTTTTTTTCCAGAAAATTGTGTCTTGGCCTTTTTTGGTGGTGGAGAGCCCTTATGAACCCACTGCATGGATTCTTGTTTAGTAGAAGGGTCCCAGTAATATACCCAAGTCTCATCCCCGGTAATAATTCGAGATAAAAATGTTTTGTCCCTCTCCAACTTAACCAAATTTTCTTGAGAAACTTCTTTTCTGCACAGTTTTTGTTCAGGTGTAAGCAATCTGGGTATCCACCGTGCAGACACCTTCTTCATACCCAAATCGTCATGCAAAATTTTGGGAACACTTGTTTCGGATATACAGACTTCATTGGCAATGACAGAGATTTTTACACGCCGATCTTTCAGTACCAAATTTTCGACTTTTCGCACAATATTTCAGTTCGAGCTTCAACGTGTCGTCCGGACTTTGGGTCATCATTGATTGACTCTCGGCCCCATCGAAAGAGTTTCGACCAATATTTTACTTGGAAATAAGATGGTGTATCTTCCCCATATACAGCAACCATTCTTTCATGAATTGCTTTTGGACCATTGCCTTCCTTTGTCAGGAACTTTATTACGCTGCGATGTTCAACTTTAGTTTCACTCATTTTATCGAGAAATGGACCGTCTCAAATCTCTATACACAGCATAAACTAAACACAACTTAGCACACGTACTTCTAACAGTGACAGCAATTTTTCAATCATTTGTTTGACATCGTCACTCTTTTGTTTCATGGCTAGCTTATTTCATAAATATGCCAAGTTGCACAATTTAGTAGTAGTTTTTCATTATGATTATTTACCTTCGACGCTCATTTTATCACTAAATAACACACTTTTCATGCCACTGAATCCAGTTAAAATCGAATGTGCTAAGTGGTCTAATCTTCAAACTTTTCTTAGTTCTATAACTCCTATCTACCATCCATTTTATACCAATATGGTACACGAGAAGAACTCAAAGCACCAGAAAGGTAAGGCAGTATCAAGAAATAACAGAGAAAATTTAGAAACTGCTGAAGTACAATGCCCCAACTCGGATGCTGATCGAATCTGATACAGATGATGTTAACACAATCAAATTATGAATAATTTGATTTCTCAAATAAATTACGTTTTTCGTTAAATGTGTATTATTTCGGCCGACTGAAATAAAATATTTTATGCAAACAGGGTATAAGTACATCAATTTTAAAAATTATCCTGGTATTGAAAATTTTTGTTCCACAAAAGAAAAAGTTTGTTGCTTTTGTACAACCTGCATAAATTCAGAAACTCTGCTGCAGAGTTTTTATCAACCAATTAACTTTGCAGTTGTATTAGGTACTCAAATTGTTAAACTATGCACTTATACCCTTTTTTGCACCAAACTTCATATGCAGTCATAAAGATCATTTGAAATTAAAAGTATTAAGGCTGTTCTCTCACAATCACTTGCATTGGTTGGCGGGGCAAGTGTGCGGGGAACAGCAATCGTTGTCTCATGCGAAGTGTCGTTACGTTAACGTTTGAACCCCTTTTAACTTGAGACAGAGAGAGTTCGATGTGGAGGAGAGTGGGGTGAATATGCGCTCAATACCTGCGCACTGTAGTTTATGAGAGTGCTTGACAGATCCGGACCGACTGAGGGCTATTTCTTATTCTTAGCAGAGAGAGCGTTTTAATTCGTAAGATTATGGGAAAAAACGATTCTAACTACCGTAGGGGTAACAAAACTCGTCTGCGACTAAATGCGTCAAGAATAAAACGTAAAACATTTCCATTAAAAAGAAACGTTTGTTATAAGCTTTCGTTCTGAATTACCTTTTCCTGTTTTTAAACTAATTTTGGGTTAGGACGTTGACGAAGATATTGGCGAAATCGAACAACAGGTGTTGTCGTTGGATGGAGGTGAAAAATCACGCATTTTCGAATCAAAATCTCATACGGTAAGCATTTGTGGTTTTTGATTAATGGTAGAAATTATCCTGGGTATGGATCTATATGTATTAGCTAAGGTACGAGAGCAATTAGAAAGATTTGCGGCCTAATGCAGAATGAAGTTACTTACTTTTTTTAAAGGAAGTTTATTTGTCTACTTAGTCTCCCTGAACTGTACCGCTCTTTGCCAACGATGACCTTTCAACAAATATTTTTAAAAAATAAAGTATTTAATATATTTACATTAAGCTTATCAAATTACCATACAAGAGATTGAGGTTGTAGTGCTGTGAAACTTTTCGAAACATCTTGACCACTGTAGTGTTATATAAACCATACTTATAAAATGGGTAAAATATTTGTGACTATAAAAGTTTATTTAAAAATGTAAAATTTATATAGACATATTATACAAATGTGGACTCCGTTTTGTTATAAGGGAGGATAGGAGAATTAAAATAACTAGACTGTACCTCTACTCTACCTGTTTTGCGTTCTTTCCTAGCAACGAATGACGAATTCATGCATCCCCAGTACAATCTAAACTATATTTTTTTTTTTTTTTTTTTAAATTTACTTGTTTTATTTTAATTGTAACATCTATTTTTAATTGCACTGCCATAATTGGAATAATTTTTAGCTTCCAAGTGATATAAAATATGCTGTGGTTTAGTGGTAGATAGGTATAGTAGAAAATCTAAAATTTTCTAAAAGTAGTCTAAATTCAAACCAACTTAACAACAAAATTTTTTGTTGTATAGTAATTCTATTGTGAAATAAATGTTTCCTTCGCCAATGCGTGTAAATGTGAGAAATAGGTTATTTGGTGGTTTTTCTGGTTCGGCAATTGTTAGGAAGCGGTTTCACTTTAATAGATAAATTTGATAGATACCGCCACCTTTGACAGAAATGTCAAAATTTTCAGTAGAAACCAAATATGAACTGAAAAAGAATGAATGAATCATATAAATGGTCAAAGTTTCAACATTTTCTTTTAAGTATTAAATAAATGCCGGGCTGATACATGATCTCGTTGACACCCGGTATATAGCTTATCATTATACATATATGTATGGCTTGTTTGTTTAGTTAAAAATAAACATCATGAAGTCTCTTTTTGAGTTGCACAACCACTTGTCCCAAGTCTAACTGCTCATTAAATAATTTGCGATTGATAAAAGATGAAATGACCGGTTTATATCGACTTTCCATTGCAATATGTGCAATAGAACATTAAAAATACATAGCTCTGACGACAATAATGACGAAGTAAACAAAGACGCTGTGCTTGGGATTATGACAATAGAGTCTGATTTTTCACATTTGGAACAAATTGCATCTTCCTTAGACTTGCCTCGCATGTCAGCCCGTATGTAAAACGCTGTTCATGATAAGATTTCTGATGCGTAGGAGCAGAATGTTTGGAAAGTATGAGACCAGCAGCTGAGGAAAAGAGGGAGTTAGCCATTGCCGTTGGAGATGTGGGTCAATATGGCACTCCGATGATTACTGTCGTGGCAGACGGCTGTTGGCCCAAAAGATCACATCGTAGTAAATATGATTCTTTGTCGGGAGCTGCTGCAATTATGGAATATCGAGGAAAAAAGTTCTCTTTCTTGGTGTTCGAAATAAATTTTGCACTATTTGTAAGTTGGCAGAAATGGCGGATTCACAATTCTGCAAAAGGTCACAAATGCTATAAAAAGTGGATTGGATCTTCTTTAAGTATGGAGGCCGATATTTTAGCAGAAGGTTTCGTTAAGAGTAAGGAAATGTATAAACTGATCTACCATCAAGTAATTGCTGACGGAGATAACAACTGCTGTAAGAAAATATTGGAGTCAAATCCATACGATACTGTTGTCGTCAAGAAAATTGAGTGTAAAATTCATTTGATGCGCAACTACTACAAGAAACTCAGAGAATTATGTAAAGACACTACTGCAGGACCATTAAACCTTCGCCAAGAAATTCAGGAAAAAATGTTTCATTCTTGTTTTATCAAAACGTACATACGTGAATTCTCTGCGTGTCTGTCTTGTACATTGCTATGAGCCTTCCTTGTGAAGGGGTAAATCAAAACGCGAATGATATAAAATTGTGTTACGGTCATTGGATATTGAGGCCATAGCAAAAAAAATTAAAAATGTTACCAATGTTCAAAACAGAATCGTCAACAGAAGCACAGTAGAGATAGTTTTCATTCTAGAAAAATCACTTAAGATTAGGTTGGGCAATAAGCAAAGCAATAGCATTCAGGAAAAACGAAAAAGTTCCACTTAGCGAAAAAATAAATCGCTTGAAAGGTGATATTGACAATTGACATTGGTTGACAGATTGGTTACTTCTGCGAAGAGTTCTATGTTCCTACGGGCTGCGTAATGTCATTCATTAAAGGAACAAGTATGAAATTCACATGATTTGTAGGCTTAGGCTTGTGTATGTTTAATATGCTTTTTTTAGATTTATATACCAAACTACTGACTTATAAAAATCATCTTATAAGACATGCATCAAGTCTAATTTATGACGTTAACAACAACATTGTTGAACAATTCAACTCAATCATTGCTAAGTTTGGTAGTGGTAAAAGAATTAATTTTTGCATGAAAAGGTCAAATAAAAGTAGGTGCGCCGCCTCCGTGGTAAGCCACAACACAAAGAGACCAACATATAAAATGAAAAAGCATCTTGGGTATGGAATCAGTCCTGGAAAATTTGCAACTGAAATAGAAATTCGAAATAAAGAAAAAAACGCCAAACGGAAATCCACGGCCGTTCGAAAGTACTTCAAAAATAACACAAGTGGGGAAAAACTAAAAAATTGTGATAAGTATTATGGTGAAAACTGTGAAAAACCTGATATGCTTCCAGGAGAGTTTAATTTAGAAAAGACGGCATTTCTAAAAAGGCTACCCTAATCTGAAGGTGAAATCAAAGAAATTGAATTTACTACTCGAGGTCAGCAGCAGTGTGAAGTGTGGTACCTCGAAAGACAAAAAGACTGACAGCATCGAGATTTGGCGAGAAACAGCTTACGAGTTTGTTTACCGTGTTTGCGAACACGGTAAACAAAGTAAGGAGGTTGCCAAGAAAAAACTACAAGAAATTATTGGAAAGCAAATACAACCGTGCGGTTTTTTCATGACTCAAAGTTTCCTTTCTTGGGAACATCTGCAGAAGGCCTCATAGAAGAGAGGGGGATTGTGGAAATTAAGTGTCCCTGGTGTGCGAGAGAGGTTACTCCTGAAGAAGGAATTACGAAAAAGAAAATATTTTTTTTGACAAACAACTAGATGAACACCAGTCACAAATGGTACTATCAGATCCAGGGACAGTTACACGTTACCAAGTGGTCATATTGCATCTTCGCAGTATGGACGCCTCAGGCCTTAAAAACAGAAACTATTTTTCGAAACGATTTTTTTTTTAAAAACAGAAATGTAGTTTCGTTTTATAAAAATTGTGTTTTACCTGAACTTGTGAATCCAAGAAAAACGAGAAATATGCCTATAAGAAAACCCGATTGCAGAAAACAGGCGATAGATGACAAGAAGAAGGAGGAGAAAGGCAACGTAAATGTTGACCATTTACAAATATAGATTGGTAGTAGGTAATTTTGATAGTTTGGTTGGCACGTAAATAATAATAGACGTCTATAATTTGAATTTAAGTATGACAACTATCATAATTTGAAGTTTTCAAAAGCTTAGCATGTACACCAAAATTGATTACCTAATAAACTTTAAAAACAGCCTACTCTAATGAGGAAAGTATTTGAAGTCACGGTATATGTGATTTATTAACTAAGAAAATATACACTCAATGTATTTGTTTTGTAAATGTGAATCTCTTTGGGATAATATAGAAAAGGCGTGAGAAGAATTAGTGGCAGATGAAAATTAACTAATTCAATGCCTATCGTTTAAATAAAGTCGTTGAAGAAAACGGCAGTATGATTAATTTATTAATGTTTTCTTATTTTGTTTTTGTATTTATTTTTTTTGTATTTATTTTGCATGTTGATTATTAAATAATTATATAATATAATAAGTTTTTTTTAATGTTAATATCTTTACAAACAATAATTTCAAATATAATAATAATCAAGATGAAAGATAATTAGAGCCAATCATTTTGATGACCAATGTCAATAATGAAGGCATTATTTAACCTTTCAAATACAGGATAAAATAAGCAATTTTCACATTGACAAAATAATGTCAAAATTAGCAATAAGACATGCACACCACTTTATTGCACAGAACTGTACATGCATACATCAACAGCCGTTAATGTAAGATAAAAAGAATTTTGTATTCCGGTTTGCCTGAAATTTACTAGTTTCATATGTAAAAATAGCAGCATAAATAATGAACGACACGAAAGTTTATCTTTTGGGCCCCTTCAATTTCTTTTAATACTTGCAAAAGTAATTTCTGGCGAACTCTGCTTTGCATGCAGGGGGCGCCACTTCCCAGTGCCTAAATACTGCCTTGCAACGGGTTCGGGGAAAATTGATTACTGGCTTACTTTTGCAATTTTTTCAATTTTTATTTTGGATTCTTGAACAGCAAATATGAAAGCATGATTGTATAATTTTACTTTTTTTCAAACATATTTAAAACTGGCTTTTTTAATTACACGAAAAACGTTGATCTCCGGTTGAATATCGCATTAATTCAGTTATTAATATTTAAAATCTATCGTTATACAATCGTCTATTGATCTTTAAACAATATATTAAGACCAACTAGAACCAAAAATTCACAAATTTGAGTGCACAATTAGTTTTCTTCCAAACGCTTGCAACGTGGTAGCCAATCCGAGCGTAAGAACAGCCTTAAGTCTAATGTTTGGAATGTCAATGTAACGTTTCATTGAAATAATAATAATACGTGCATTAACCATCCCCTAACAGCTTTACGTCATTCCTAGAATTATTGCAGCGCTAGTGGACTCAAACTCAAGATCCGTAATATGAAGGTTTTCTACGTATTTTTCAGCTGATCGCAAGCAAAAAGATCGAAGAGCAATTTCTCAATGATTTCTGAGTAATATTAATTTAAGTGTACCGCAAGAGTCCATTCTATGGCGTATCTTCGTGTTTGATATTTATCTATAACTTGCAGATCTGTAACATTATCAAATCTTGATTAACAGTATGTTGCAAGATATTAGAGAAATTATTATACCATAGAATTTCTCCAATTATGGAAATATCTTTCCTATAGAGCAAGCTGGCTTTAGACCAAATCGTAATTGCTGTGATCAAGTATTAGCTTTAACAAATTATATAGAGGATGATTTTCAAATGAATTTGAAAACAGGAATTAGTTTCATTGATTTAACAGCTGCTTATAATGCAGCTGCTTTAAAATTATATAATGTGTTGCCTAATGGTAATTTAATTAAACTTATGGAAAATATGTTTACAAATCGTAAATTTGAAGTAGTACATTTAGAATATTATGTAATGGTTTACCACAAGGATCGGTATTATCTATTTTTCTCTTTAATAATAAAAGTGATTTACCCGATACGAGTTCTAGAAAATTCATCTATGCTGATGACATGGCAATTGCTTATCAACACAATAATTTCAATCAAATTAAAGTTAATTTAAACGAAGATCTATTGATTCTGAGTGATTATTTTAGAAAATGGAGGTTATGTCCTAACCCATCTAAGTCAGATGTTTCTTGTTTCCATCTTAAGAATAACGAAAACCATAAAAAACTTGTACCTACACTGAAAAAAATGCATTGGCATTATTTGCTACAAAATTGTGTTTGAAATATTGTAGAAGTTATTACTATAATTGTGTGAGTTATTACTATCACATTCTGAGACGTATTAAAATAATATTGTAGGTTAAATTTTATAGCAAATTTTGCTATAAATGGTGTAAACTATTAACATACTTTTGATGAACTAATTTACATTATTTTCTGCCAAAATAATATTGAAACATTAACAAGATTGTCCTAATTTATTCTAGAAATTGTAGAAATATTTCTTCTCACCACAATATATTTTAAAATTTCGGATAATATTTTAGATGAATTTATAAAAATGTCACCTTGAATATAAGGACAGAATTACTCTAGCGAAACAATGAATCCCTTTAAGGATATTTTATACTATATACATAAATGCAGTATTGTATATGCTTGTGTAAATGTGCCGTTTATAGTGGGGATTGAAAATATATCATTTGAGTGTTAATGTGGACAAGTATTTTCTTGTCTTGTATTTTTTAGTTGGCGTTCGTCTTATAGGTGTTGTAGTTTGTCTTAAATTGTAATGGAAACCACAAAAAAATTGTTAGAAGCATGGGGATTTTCCAGTATGTGGAAAATATTTGAAGGTAAGCTATGAATTTTCATATTAATTAGTATTACTGTATGTGCAGCTATAAAAATAGAAATAATATAGTAAGTATGTACCTATAATTTGTTTGTTCAGTAAATGAGTGTAAAATTTTAATACACACATCTACTTTTAGGAAGTTCATCATGCTTTTTTACGTGTATTTTTTATTCATGGAACGAACACAAATATGGACTCTTAATATATTTATATTTTTAAGTTATTAATTTCCAAAAACTTATTTACGAGTTTTGTATTTCACAATTAAACTAAAAATGTTCCTAATTTATACATCTCTTAATCAATCTGTTGTATATTTTATACAAAATAATCGCAAAATTTTCATAAATAAAAATAAGTATAATTAATAGGTTCCTATAGTTTGTTCAATAAATGTCCGTTGTTTCCAAAAGTGCACTTTTACGAATTATAAAATATCTGACCATACTTTTTTACGTATCATTTTTATGTATTATTTGCAAACAGTTATGTTTGTATAACACTTAAAAAATTAAATTATTGTTGTAAGCAATTATTTCGAAAAGAAACACTGCATCACGCATTTGAGACTGTTATCATTCTTGCCTGTAAAATGAATTAAAATTTGAAGTACCTTACATTTTAAAAATATTCTTCCTACTTACAACATATTGATGCCTGATGTGTTATATGTATGTAGATTATGTACGTAATTAATATTATACAAATTTCTTTTTTTTCTTTTGCTTAATAATGTATTGAACATTAGAAATGCAGTGACCTAAGAAAAATCACAAAAAATTAAGTAACTTTTAATCGACGTAAAATCGTATGATCACATATGGCTTTTATTCATTCGAAATGACCCTGCTGTAATCCTCTTGCGATTGGATGTAGATTTATGGAACACTTAATATGGATAACATGTTTTTTTGTATTAGGTACCGAACCAATGTTATTATTAGTTGTCTAAATTTTTATTATATTAAGTTGCAACATTTCAAATTTATTATATAAAATAAGATGGAATATCAAATATTGATCATGTGAATGTAATTTTATAATCAATAACAGTAAATACTTGATACTAATAGAAACATAATTATCATGATGTCGGTATTTCTTATTATTAGTTATGAATTTTTAAATTTATTATTTTATTCATTAAATACAGTTCTCCATATTAATGAATTAATTACCATTTTGAAATTAGTTCAAGATTTTATATATTAAACATATCATGTAATTAAAAAAAACTATCATGAGTGTCCTGGCGATGCGAATTGTAATTTTTAAGTAATTGTATTTGATTTGTGTTTTATAAAAGAAATGAATTTTTTTTGGTATTTTGAACGTGGTTATGATATTAAACGTTCTTCATAATTCCAAAGAAAAACTTTATTTGCCATTTTAATTAAAGTAAGCGTTCAAAATTTTTTTTTAAAATAAAAATAAGGTACAAAATAAAATACCTGGCAGTATTTTCCAATTTAATTAATGATTTCCCGTACTTCAAAATTTTACATATATTATTATGTTAATATAAACTACTTAATTTCTGTATATTTTCATGAAGATAATGAAATTGATCATGAAGCACTATTAAGCATAGAATATGAAGGTGTAAAGGACCTAATACCCAAAGTAGGACCAAGAGCGAAATTTTGGGCTAAGCTGAAAGCTCATCAAGAATTATCGAATATGCCTATGCAAGTAATTATGGATGCTGACTTGCAAGTACCTGGATACTGTTTTAATAATACCACGGTAATTATCTATTGCCTTTTCACTCAAAACTTCATTTTGCAAGAAGATGTAGTTTACCGAGAAAACACAGAAGTACGTTGCTTGCTAAACATAATTACAAAAGTATAATAAATATCTACATTGGAAATTCTGTATTTTAGGATGGCAACAGCTTGACAGAGACTTGAGTCCGAATTAACTCAACACTCAAACAGTCAGTTGGCGTACTACAATTTCGAAATTTAGACTAAAGCATATTATCTCTATAATTTATATAGTACATCAGTAAAACTTTTGAATTAATGTTGTAGTAATACTTAGAAAACTAACCAGTAGAACCTTCTTACGTTACAGTCCATGGAATCACAGTTTAACATTGAGGTAGACACCTCGTCACCATCAGGGGCAAGTATGTACATTGTCACTTAATTCGCCATTGGATAGTCCCGCAGGTATGTCGAAACTAGCAGTGATTCACTATGTGAAACATCTTTTGTTATTTTAGGCCCAGAAAAACTTTGTTATACATATCCCCAAAGAGCATCTTTTGGGACACCGTATAGATTGACAACCCACAAGAATGTAAATATACACTTAACATGTAATATAAATATATAAAAAACTTAACTGTATGCCAAGCAAATATATTTGTAATGTACTTGTTGAAAAGAATGAAATACAAAGAATTAAAATTTCACATTATGGTTTTATTATAATTTTCCATTTTCGCATTATTTACTTGAAAATCAAAGGATTGTGCTAGGTTACATAGAGCATCAATCCATTTTATGGCTAACTGAATAAAGATTATTATTAATAGAAGTATGTTTTATACGATATTATCATACATACGTTTTTCTTACAGCAAATAATTATAATAACAATAACAATTATATTTTTTTTCAACTGAGAAGAAACATGCACGATCTTAATAACTTGTTAAGCCGATCAATTTCAACTACCAAGATATCGAAATTTTTCTTTAAAGCTATATATTCTCAAGCAATGCATCTTCTGGTGCAGCCTATAGTTTGTGTTTAATATACAAATAATTCTAGAGTTAAGTTTTTCGGAAACTAGAACACTATAAGACATGATTCTTGATATTTTATTAAAATCGCCTTATTGCTACCCATCGTATGTATGCTGAAACTTTCCATATTTTTTATTAGTATGAAAACGGTAAGTATTTTTTAGTAATCATGCAACATACCTGTATAATTTTAGTAAGTTTACTATAATTAACAATTTATTTACCCACAAATTATCGTATGTACTCATTACTAAATTCTGAATTAATTTATGACAAGGATATATAACAAAAATTGGTGGCAATAATCACTACAAGTATTAAGAAAAATTTCAGAAAGTTATCATAGCCTAGATACCGTATTCCAAATACTATCTTAGATAATTCGTAAATACCACAATATTTAGGAAAAGAACGAATTATTATAGAAATATAATTATTCGTTCTTTTCCTCCTGTGGTATTTACGAATTATCTAAGATAGTATTTAGAATACGGTATCTTGAGTACCGTAGCTTTCTGAAATTTTACTCAAAACTTGTAGTAATTATTACCATCAATTTTTGTTATATATACTAAGTGTTATCGTAGATTGAGTATTTTACTAAAAATTTCTGGTGATTATTACTAATCACTACAAATTTGGAGTAAAATTTCAGAAAATTACTGTACTCAATACTAAATACTAATATGAATAATTAATAAATACTATAGTATAATTTATCATAAAGTTTATGTAAACAACGAATAATGCTAGTAATAATCACTAAAAATTTGGAGTAAAATTACACAAAATGTGGTTTAATTTACCACAATATTTAGGAAAACAACGAAGATTAATGTTAATAATCAATAGAAATTTGTAGTGAAATTTCAGGAATTTATACTATTCATTGCTATATTCTATGGTGAATGTTAGTAAATTCAATGCTTTAGTTTACAAGAATGTTTAGGAAATATAACAGAAATTGGTAGTAATTACCACCATAAATTTGGAGTAAAATTTATATACATATGTTTAGAAAAACAAGCTATTCCTACTTTTATATATATTATCAAAGTATTGTGTAAAATATTGCTCCGTACTTTGGTAAAAATTACAACAGTTTTAAGATACAATCTTGTAGTGAAGAATACTACAAACTGTTCTTGGAGCCTATGTTACTATAATTTATCGTAAGAAGTTCTGCAATTGTAGTAGAAAGTGCTACATTTTTTTTTCAGTGTAGTATCTTTTAATGGTACTGTTCTAAGACATAATTTTAATCCAACATACCTAGGAGTTACTTTGGATACATCGTTAACATATAAACAACATATTGATAAATTGCTTATGAAGATTAAAACAAGAAATAATATCTTACAGAAGTTGGCTGGTTCAAATTGGGGAGCTCATTCAGATATTTTACGTACGTCCGCTCTTACACTGATGTATTCTGCTGTTATAAATATCAAAATTTTCCTAATTTATATTTAATTACTCATGATCTTCAGAATTTACCACCTTAGATTGAAATCACGTTGTCCAATTTGGAAGGAAGAATTCCTAAATCAACAATTTTCGATTAATGACCTCTGGAAATCTATTTTGTTAGAATGTGAAGTGTTTAATAAACAATTAATAGATGATCCTTTGATTAAAGTGCCTGGCTTAACACAACCAAGGAAAATTTGATGTAAGTTGAATCGTATTAGGACGGGTCATGGAAGGTGTAATAGTATGTTATTCAAGTGGAATGTGATTGCGAGTTAAACATATTGTTGAAGAATGTCCTCTAACTAGGTTTGAATTTGGATTCACAGATTTACATAATTTAACTCCAGAGGCTGTTGCTTGGATCTTAACAACTAAAGACATTTAGTATTGTGACGCTGTGATGGAGGTTTTTTCCTACATCGTAGACCAAATGGTGCAGTGTTTTAAAGGGCCCCTGCAGTTATGGCCCTTTTAAATATGTTTCTACTTTTGTTATATAATGTTGTGGTGAAGCTACAAATGGTGGTCTGTCACCTGATGGTCTTCCGTTTAGCTTACATCTCCAAGGTTATCCCACCTTATTCCTTGGCTACACCGTACTGATGACGACCAATTAGTCAGAAACACGTGTCTACGGTTGCTCTACAGCGGATTATACCCAATATTTTTCTTTTTCTGACATATATATATATATAAATTTTAATTCGTAGTTTTTTTCGGCATTTTTTTTGAATATTAAAACACTTATTAGATTATAAAATGTTTTATTACATTATTGACGATTCGACTCTTCTTCGAATATCTTGATTCTCAAGAAAAAAGGGAACCATTTTGTTTAATGCAACGCGCCCGTCTATGACGTCTTATACTCACTCGCCGCGACTATGCCGCCTCTTATTCAGTTAAGAGATGAGTACTCTGATGATCACACAAGCCAGTAACTATGATATACAAACGTCACGAAACCCATCTGAGTATAAGACAGAAGTATAAAGTTTCAAAATGCAATCTACATATCGTATAGCAGGTAAAAAGTCATAAGCTACGGTTAAAACACTAAAATAATCATTGAACATTTTAGCGCAGATTTGAAATATGACTCTTTTTATAATTCATTGCTTTAAGTGTCGTTTAATGTCATCTTTGATACCATTTCTTTTTTAAAAATCTGTTCTCTTAACAACAAATTATTTATTAGTTTATAAGGAAACAAGTCCGTATTTCAGTAGTTTCATGGAAAGATCTTTGATTTATCAAGAACAACATCTAATCTTTGTTATTACTTGCTTATATAACAACATCTAACTTTATTATAAAGCAGATAATGTCGAGCCTATGTGCCAATGACAAACGAGTGATGCAAACCCAAATTGTGTAATTGAAAATGAAAGTATCAACATTTAGCCGTAGAACAGCGGTTACTACCCATGTAGCTTCATCAAAAGATCATGATTTATCATGGGCGACATCTAAATTCACCACACAGATAATATCGACGCGACTTGTGTAATTAAAAGTGAAAATGTAACCATTTAGTTGTAGAGCGCATACTATCCATGTACTTCTATTAAAAGATCCTTGTTTATCATGGACGACACTTAATTTCACCACAAAAATAATATTGGCTTATGTATCAAATGAGAAAAATACGTTCATGTCAACAAACCAAAGGAATGTTGCGCCTTCGAAAACAAGGCTTAAATTACAGGACAACAATTGGTTAATTAATCTTTAAATTTCAGTGGAACTTCAGTCGCGATCTTATTTGAATAAATAGTAAGTCTTGAGTTTGATAATACTTTTTTTTATGTTATTTATTATTAATATTATCATCAGGGATATATATTTCATTGTAACTTCAATGCCTATCGATTATATGATTTTTTCATTGTTGATCATATCTAGTGGTGAGGGCGCGGAGGTACAGCAGAATTGGATAGAAATGATAGCGACAAGTGGTAAGAAAACTCCAAATACATTTTCGTTTTTTCAAAATGTTTAATTTAGAGCAATATTACATCATACATTGTACATTTTCTAATGATCTTCTTCTTAAAAAATAATCCACGTACACCGCAAACTTTTATTAAATATATACTTCTATTCTATAATATGTGTATGAATTTTCTGTTGACTTAAGTTTAATTATATAAAAAATAGCACATAGTTATATTTAACAAAAACATAATAAATTCATTGTTTTGATTACTGAAATTACGAAAAGTGAAGCCGCTAACGTAACTATATTTGCACTTCATCGTAATTAAAACTTTAATGACGTTAAGATGAGGGATTTTACATCATGTGACATCATGTCCACTTCATTTCTTCAGAACAATAAGACTATAAATTACATGGTGGTATATTTACAGCACTGTATATATATACTATCTATTAATTTCTAACAATGTAGAATAAGCATAGTATAAATAATAAATAATGTTTATGTAAATTTGTTTGTTGACATCGAGAACGTGCAATAAAAAAATAAAAAGGAGGACAATTAGAAAGAAAAAGGTAACACACTGTTGCAACAAGAACATAATAAAGAAGGGTAATTGAGTGAAAAGACTAGAAACAAGGGATACTAATGTAATAGGATGTTCTCATAGAATTTCACGTAAGCGAGAGTGGAGCAAAATGGAATGCAATCTCATTTCTTTACTATTAATTTGCTGTCCTTCATATCAATCAATCAACATTTGTACTGATCAAATGTTTGATATTTTTATTAAAGTACATATTAATAATAATATTGACTATTGATTCTAGGATAAACTTTTGATGTCAAGACCACTCAAGATGGAACTGCCTCTGATACAGGTTGAAATTATTGCCGGTTCGGTATAGAAGGGATTTGGGTGTACATCCTGTATTAGTGCTAATGTCATTTAATTTATTGGTTTTATTCTTTTTGTGATTGGCGTCTTTGTCAAAGGATGAGCAGTCCTCTTTAATATTTGGAGAGATTTTAGGAGCAAGCCTGCTAGAACAAGTAATACTTTATAGATATGAGATGTCATGAAATGCTAAAACGTTTCCTGTTGCTTCGTTCAGTTGCTGCAAATGCTTCATCGAGAAATATATTTGGGTTAAAAGGCCACATACCGGTTTTTCCAAATCAACTTACAGCATCTTTAGGAGTTTGCAACTTTTAAATATGCGTGTTCAAATAAATTACCAACCATTCTTATAGTTACCGGTTTACCAGGATGTTCCCTAACCGCAGCTCGCTTTCTTATGGATAAGAAGCTTTTAGTAGGAACATAAATGTAACATCCAAGGGCTGATGGTGGTGCGATATATGTGGGAGGATACAGAGGATGTGCACATAGCTCTTTCCAGCATATTCAAGCCAACTGCATTAAAACAAAGTACTGATGTTGTAGTTACATTTCTTAATAAAAAAGAAAACGTACCAACTTGTCAACTTTCCTTTGGTTGCAATTACTTTTGTTATTCCTGTTGCATCTGCGTTAATCTGACGTGCTGTAAATTTACGCTCATTATAAAATTCACTTAATAGGCCAAAAACGGAAGAAACTTTATGCTTATTAAAAAATATTGCTCTAACTTTTGATATCTTCTCGGGTTTTCGAAGGTAGAGCTCTGGATTTCTTTGAAAAAATGACATTACTCAGACTTTACCGTCTAAACGTTTTTCATTCATTAAAGGAGCGAGATAATCTATTTCGCGAAGCAAATTTGTATGCTAGTTATCTAAGATCTTTAATTCTTAAGCAAAAGTAGTATTTTCCATAAAAGGACAATGTTGAACAATTTTTTCTCCCGTTTACATGTAAAATATTTTAAATATCTGCCAAATTCTTTAGGTGAAGCTTCTTCAGTATCACCATCTTTTTTTTCCCTTCGAAATAAAGTAGGTAGGAAGACGGTGAATTTTACCTTATTATTTGTTCATTTTCTCTTCTGTAAGACTTGTTCTCATTGAATTAAGTACATCCTTGTAGATAGAAAACGTCCTTTCTACATCGCAACTGGTTATATGTGCGTACTGGAAATATTCTTTTATTTCAGCGTATTTAGCATACACAATTGCTGCAATGTTATTAAATCTGGATTTCTATTAAAAACTGCGTCTAACTTTTGCCGAAGGCCACATCCGAAGTCACTTGGAATTATTAATAGCCACATCTAATGTGGTTAATCCATTTTTTAATTTGAGATTCGATTTTCAAAATATGTGATTAGTTTAGGCAAATTTCCAAAGTGTTCCTGAAGAAATAACAACTGATTTTTTAAATTTGGGATTTGTGTTAGTTCCTTGCACTCAGAACTACTTCGAGCATCGTCATTTCAACATTCAACGAAATTTTGTAAACTATACAAATTCTCTGCATAAAAACTATTTCTGTGTATGTTTTAGCAAAGCTAAGTGACGAACGTGCAATATTTTGGCATTCTGTAACGATATTTTACAGACTTTGTAATAAATTTCGGAGTCACTGATAATTCATTTTCATATCAGAAAAAGTAATATAAACAACGTTCTAGATCTAAATAAATGATAACTAAAAATGTACGCGTATGTTATTGAAACTAAATAACAGTAAGTATATACATATTTACATTATTTCTCTTGCGAAATATAAGGTAAATATAATAAATTTTAAAAACCCCTCAGGCTATCTACGCCGATGAAGAAAGAATTATATTCATAAATTCCTTATTTTATGGCCATTTTTTGCTCTCATTCTCGGGCTCTTCTCGAGCGTAAACAGATGATGCAGTCCACCATATGAATTAGTGCTATTCAGTAAATGTGTGTTGTTTACATTATTTCTTTGCTCCGTTGTAACTCCGTCGTAGTTTAACTCGGTCATGTCCGCCCCCTACTAATCAGTAAGGAATCATTTTCCCATCTTAAAAAGATTAAACAATAATAATTGAAATTATTATTTTAAATTAAAATGTACAACTCAAGGATACATCAACAATTCTTACAAATTCTTAATAACGTATAATGTATAATTTTTTTTATAGAAGTAATTATATAATAGAGATTTGTTATTAGCTATAGTTAGTACCATAATGAGTGTCTGTAATTGACTTTCACATTGTGATTTGGAATTTTTCATGTTAATAAATGAGGAACTTGGATACATCTTCCTTCATATCTTATAATCATAATATAGTAAGATTCACTAAAATGTAAATGGCGGAGACATAAATCAATTACATACACATTTTATCTTACCTTTATAATAACCAAGGGTCAATACTTTATACACAACAAAAAATGTCAGTAGCAGAAATTTCAGCCGGTTTTCAACAGGTTGTGGCATTTATCGACATACTAACGGAATTTGTTTTTAAATAACATTCTTCTTTTGGCAATGTTGTAAACTCATGATTTTTTCGCTTAATTCAGAAAGATGACGCTATTAGTTCTACCCAATTCTGCTTTACCCTCTGTCATCGCACCACTAGATATGATCAAATATGGCACAATCATAAAATTGATAGTCATTGAAGTAAGTGGGTACCAATGGACACCGAAAAAGAGGAGGAAGGCCTAAAAGAAATTGGAAAAAGAGCGCTTAAAACAAATGCGTTCTTGATGTCTATAAGGAATGGCCTCAGAATACAAAAAAAAATAACTTCATTTAGATGATAATAAATTGTTATCCCACTCAAGACTTCTTATGCTCTATTCAAATACTAGAGCGATTGAAGTACTGATAAAATTTAAAGATTAATTCGCCAATTGGTGTCATGTAATTTAGGCCTTGTCTTCAAAGACACAATATTCTTTTGGCATGGTTTTGGGTTGAAATAAGCGTGTTTTTATAATTCGATATACAAGCCGATAATACTGTATGATGAAATTAGGTGTCATCCACGATGAATCAGGATCTTCTAATAGAACTGCAGGGATAGTACAACTAAATGTTTACATTTTCACTTTTAATTGCACAGTTCGCGTCGATATTATTCTTGTGACGGAATTAGATGTCATCCGTGATAAGTCAGGATCTTCTGATGAAACTGCATGAATAGTAACGGCTGTTATACGCTTAAATATTCACATTTTCACTTTTAATTCATAATTCGGTTTGCATTTGTCTATGGCTTCTCTCTCGTTTCTCATTCAACACTTAGGCTAGGTACTGCCGGCATTGTAATAAAGTTGGATGTCATTCTTGATAAATCAAAGATCTTCCCATGAAACTATTTAAATAGTGATTTGCTTTCCCAAGAAACTAATAATTAATTTCTTATTAAGAGAACAGATTTTCCACGGCTGTGATTCGAACCCACGACGTCCCGATTACTAGTCGGTTGCGCTATCATTACGCTACCGCAGGTACAATTAAAAATTTAGGTAATTCAATAATTATCAGTGCTAAAAGCAGAAAATTATAATTATAATTTTCAAAAACTGAGAAATACTAATTATTCGATTATTTTAGTGTTTCCGTATAATAACTAACCGTAGCCTACGATTTTTTATTTACGATATACGATATGTAGATTGCATTCTGAAACTCGTATATGCTTTTATCCTGCTCTCTTATATTGAGATGGCTTACGCGACGCTTGTATATCATAGTTACATAAATTAAGCTAAGAGTGCAAAAAATTTGGGACAGACAATACGTATATATGTATGTCAGTCATGCTTCCTTCCATTTTTTAAGTGGATTTGAGATTACATTATCTTTATATATGAATGTGCATCATCGCATGAAACATTTCTGGTTCATACTCATTTACTTCTGATAAAATAAGGCTACGAGATGAATCCAATTTTCGTGAACTTTACTTTGAAAGAATGTGAAGACATACTTGCGATAAAGTTTAAACAGAATAATTATACAGTTACATCTTTCGAATTTTGTCCACTTCGTGGATTGGGATTCCTTGGTGATCATGCAATTTTGAAAATATCCTTCACTGGTAACACCGAAAATTTGCAATTTTTCGCAAAAGCCATGTGCTTTGAAGAATCCCAGCAAATCTTTCTTGAGGAAGGTGGGGGATTTTACAAAGAATGTGGTTTCTTTAAACAACTACTTCCCGAATTTGCTGAAAATAATATTAAAATAATGAGTGATTGTGTTCCCGCTTGCTACACGATATCAAATATGAATTACATCATTTGCGAAGATTTAAATGCAAAGGATTATAGATCGGTAAGTCCAAGGGAATCTATGAGCTTAGAATGTGTGTATGTCTGTTTGCAAACTCTTGCTAAATTACACTGCACTGCTTTAATAAATGAAGAAATAGTATCCAAGAGAACTGGGAATACATACAAACTCATAGAAGAGTACCCAGACTTATTTCGAGAAAGCTTTTATAATTCTACAGAATCATCCATGAAAATATATAAAGCTACAAAAACCGGTATTGTAACCTTAATAGATGTATTTATAGGTAACAGTGAAACAAACTCCAGCACTTTTAAAGAATTAGCATGCAAAGTAGTAGATGATTTTCAAGAAATTGTAAAGCCTTCGACAATATTTAAAAACACAATATGTCATGGTGATTTGTGGGCTTCAAATATAATGTTTAAGTTCACAAATGGAAGTCCAGTTGATTGCTGTTTCGTTGATTTCCAAACTTACCGCTACGCACCTCCAGCTCAAGACCTGATGGGCTTCATCTACTTGTCAACAAACCGTAAATTTAGAGAAAAGTATATGGATAACGTAATCGTCTATTATTATAAAAAAGTAACTGAACAACTCCGAGAATATAATTTGGATGTCGCAATGATACTTCCATATGAAGAATTCAGGCAAAGTTGTAATCATTATAAACTATTTGCTATTACTCAAACATTAGGTCATTTTCCTCATATTTTATTGAGTAAAGAACAGGTGAAAGCTGTATCTGATATGCCGGGTGGAATGCAGAAATTGTTATTTAAGAATAAAGCTGATGTTATCTTAAAGATATGTTCGGAAGATGATATATATAGAGAAAGATTGCACGATAGTGTCATAGATTTGAGAGAACAGCTCGTTGAGCAGAATATGTTAAACCTGAAATAAAATATTTATTCTTGCTATTATTTCTGTGATATATCTTATGTAATATTAAATTGCAAATAAAATATTTTACACGAATGATGTTTTAATTTTAGAAATATCTATAATAAATTGTTATTAATTTGTAATCTTGTATTCCTCAGTCTTCACCTGATGAAGCGATTGTATTGCGAAACCATATTGTAGACAATTGTAGTGCACAATAAAAATATTTGAAACAATTAGTGTTCTTTATGGTGTAATAATAATACATTTAGAGATCAATAATAATACTTTGCAGGCAATTTTACAGAAGCGCAATACAAGCTAATAATATTGTGCTTTAATATGCTATTTTATTATTATAAATTATTGAGCATATGATTTATATATAATCTCAATGTGGGTGTGGATTCAATTTTACTTTATAGGTATCCTCCGGAGTGATAGTGTAAATCCATCTTATGCATTATTTAGCCCTATTATACTTATTTCCAAAGATTCTAATTTTTTAAAATAAAAATAATCTCAAAATATTATAGGTTATTTATTTTAAAAATGATTGTCAAGTATTGGGACAACTTGTAAATACAAAAATCACTGTTCATATTTTACATTGAAAAAAAACATTCTTCTCTTGAAGCTTCGAGACTTTTAATTGTTACATATTTGGTAATATATTGAATTACAATTCTAATTTCTTAATACGTTAAAAGTAATATTGCTTATTGAAAAGTTTTATTTAAATTGGACAATTTATTCATATCGATATTCATATTAACTTAATTTACTTAACTTATCTTAGCAATTCGATTTCGTGGCTATTATGTTCTTCCAGGGCTTCTATTATTTATACTGCGTTATGGATAACATTTTAAAATAAATTTCAATATTTTCTAAAATATTACAGATAGGTATAAGACATACTTAATAAAATGTTGAAGGGCCTAATATGATTCTGTAAAAAAATTGGATATTTTATATAAAATAAATAAGATGTTTTTGTTTGAAGTTTCCTGGGTGTTTGCCACAGCTTCTCAAACACCCAGTATATATTAAAAACAAGTTCCGCGTATAAGTATCACTGGGCACACCTTGTGTGGAAGCCATTTCAAATTATTTCATGTTCTGTCATGGCACTCTTGAATTACAGGCAATTAAAAAGACATTTATAATTGTCACTTTTTGATTTTAGTCATAAATAACTCGAACACTATTAACTTTATCCATTAATTATCTTTAAAAAAAATATTTTTACTTTAAGGCAAAATCCAAATTTGAACTTCAATTTAAAAAAATATATCTTTTTTGTGGCACTGGTTTTTGTATCACCGTGTATATGTGTATATGTTTTTAAACTGTGAAGGAATAGTAACGTTATCAAATAAAGTGCACATATTTTTATTATATTAAGTATTAAAAAGTAAATTTACTTTGCCAGATCGTTGCATCAGCCGGTATATAAAAATATTGAATACAATATTTCTTTATTTCTTTATACTGTGGTAAAATGTAGTGGGGAATGTTCAAAATAATAAACTTAACTACGTAAACATTCCCTATCGCTGGCGTAAGAACACGTCAAACCTAAAACGTAAATTAGATTAATTCACACATTGATTAACAATGAAATTAGTTTTGATATTACAGATGGAAGACTATCTTGCTGAGGATTTTATGCTAGAAATTATATCTACTGTTATTCAATAGAAATTTCAGAAAAGATTGATCTTAAATTAGAATTTAATGAGTACATTATCACTCAGTATATGAAGAATTGTCATGTCCGTGATGTTGAACAAATCCCATTTATCATCCCATAATGATATTATAATTGCACAACGACTTTTATAATACTAAAGGAAGCTAACGTTGAAAACTAGTTCTATTAAAAGTTTTGTAAGAGCAATTTCAATTAAATAGAATTAAAAATGAATTCTGTTTTAAAAGCGTTTTCCTTGAATGAATGTACTGAAATACTCAAACAAGAATTACAGTCAGAAATATTTAAAGTGGATTCATTCCAAATTTATCCACTAGAAGAAAAGGTTGGATTTTTAGCTGAACACTATTATTTAAAAGTAGAGTACAGTGTTAATCATAAACGTAAAATAGTAAAATTCTTTGTCAAGTGTATGATTTCCTCAGAAGCAGAAAGACAGTTTGTGTTAGAAACGGGTGTTTTCTACAAGGAATGTCGTATGTTTCAGGAATTAATAACAATATTTTTGGAAAATAACATAGATATAATCGAAGAATGCATACCTAAATGTTATATGTCGTCACTGAATGACGATTTCCTAATCTTCGAAGACTTAGGTTCAAAAGGTTACATAAATATGGATCATAGAAAAGGTCTAAATGTAAACTATGTTAAAAGTGTATTGAAGACGTTAGCTAAATTCCATGCCAGCACTATAATTATGGAAGAAAAACTGAAACAAACGATGGGGAAAGAGTTTACGATAAGGGAAAGGTATCCAAACCTTTTTCAAGAAACTTTTTATACTACTTCACTACAATCGTCCATGGAGATTTTAAAAGCTGTAAAGAAAGGCGCTGCAACTTTAATAGATTTATTTGGAGGTGCATTTGATGTAAATTTATCATTATTTAAGCGATTAACCAGCGAGGTTTTCGACCAATTTCCAGAAATTGTAAAACCCTCAAACATATTTAGAAATACTATTTGTCACAGTGATCTATGGTCGTCTAATATAATGTTTAAATTTGAAAATGAAAACTCATTAGAATGCCGTTTAGTAGACTTTCAGTCTTATAGATATGCGCCTCCGGCACAAGATTTATTAGCTTTTCTATACTTATCTACCGACAGAAGATGCAGAAAAGAGCACTTGGCAAATATGATCTATTATTATTATGGCGAAATATCAAAAGAGTTAATGGAATATAAGCTAGGTGTGGAGGAAATTTTGCCAAAAAATGAGTTCAGATCCAGTTGCGATTACTACAAGACGTTTGCTATTGCTCAAACTATGAATCATTATCCGATGATAATGATACCAAAAGAAGAACTTAAAACCATATTTTCTGATCAGAAAAATGTACGGAAATTTTTCTTTGAGGACCGGACTGAAGTTATTCTGAAAATGTGCAGCAAGGACAAAGAATATGCAGAAAGACTACGAGAAAGCATTGAAGACTTGGAGGAAGTTTTTGTAGAAAAGAGATTATTATAAAAATTCTGTACATGAGCATGTCTTTTAAGGGTAAATATAATATTAACTATTAAACAAATTCTTTCTATTCAACAATATAAATTTATTTATTAATCAATAACATGTTACATTGCAAATTATAATTAGTTATTTCTAAAGCGTGACTTCTTGTTCTTTTATTTTTGGAAACCCGTATACCTTAATTTGTATTAACGTGTTAGTTTGTTATGCATAATTTACCTAGAATCCTAATTCTGTGTTAAGATTTCCCAATTACTTTATTTAATTTATTTACTTTCTGAAATTATCACACCATTTTGTGTTGATACCCTTTAGTTGATATTCCTTCTCAGTTATCAACATATGATAGATCCCTGTATTATATTTGATATTTTTGCTATAATTGTGTTTATGTTTATGGTCGGCTTCTAATATTGTACTTTTCTTAATCTTCATCTCATGGTCTCTCATATTTCCTCCTTATTTTAATTGCGTAGTTACATCTGCCTTCATGATGATGCGCCAATAATGCGCAAGCTGTTTGGTAGCAAAGATCGTGACGAACAGGAGTCGGTATAAGGAAAGAGGTAATAAAGTAAGTAAGTGTAATAAACAGGTAATAAAGTAACGTATCATCAGCAAAGAGATGATACTTACAAAATTGTAGCTAATGACTTCGATGCACATCATTTTCTTGTATTTGAACGTATATCTATATAAACCAGATAGTGGGTTAATTGAATAGAGTATCTAGAGTACCAATTCTTGCCTATAGTAATCCTAATTAATCAGGACATACAAAAGAGCATGAATATCGTGACAATAGCGACATCTAACTAATTAAATCAAATTGGTTTTATCATTTTTACTCAGCCCATGTTCTCGCAACTCTTTACTAATCAGCCCTGGTGTCTCTTACTTCCTATTTTTCAGAATGAATACTACAAACTATGTTACTACTTAAAAGTATAATACATATATACTTACGGCGTCTCCACTTTTTCATCATGGGACTTCAAAACATGGATATATGCAGAAATCTCAAAGTATAGTTATTCTCAAGTTTCAATCTTGTTGTATTTTTATTATTACATCGCGTACTTGATATGAATGAATGTTGGTAGCCTAGTAGCATTAATGACATTTTATTATTATAATTCATAAATTAATTCGAATACTATTATATTACCCTTATCACCGTTCCTTTATAACATTGAATATAAATTCCATAATGAATTCCATTGATATTTATATCTTATTTATTAGTTTTATTTAATTTTCCCAATTCAAATAATTACGAATTAGGAGTTTATATTACAGTGATATTTGTGTATATTCTAATAACACAGTCCAAACAACAACAAAAATTATTATTCCGATTTTTGATATATTTCATGTGCTGATTCCAAAAATACCTCCTCTTTTTTCTAGCAGCTCGTAGTTTTTAAGATACAGGCAAATTGATTTTCATATTAATAGCAGCTATAAATAATGACATTTTGAGCAACCTTAACAGATTTGCAGTACCCATTGGTCATTCTACCATCTTGAAAGAGGAATACAATATCAATAGTCATGAAAATATTAAGTATGAAGAACATCTGTGGGTGAATTGTGTCGATCTAATATATACAGAATATCCTTGTTTTTTATGTTTTGGGATAGGGGAGCTAAGAATCAGCACTGGGGTAACAAAAATTGACTCCTAAGAAACGTCATGATTCCAGGAAAAGGAAACGTAATCAACAACCTTTGGTTGCGAAAGAGAATATCATATGTCCAACTTTACATATAAAGTTTGGGCTTATGAAGTAATTCGTGAGGGCGTTAAACAGAGATGGGCTTTGGTTTAGGTATTTTATAGGTAAATTTTCTGAGAAAAGCATGAAAAAACTGAGAGCAGCCATATTAGATGGCCCTTAAATAAAACAGATAATAAAAGATCCACAATTTACCGCAGCAATGAACCAGATTGAATCTAATGCTTGGTGCTCATTTCTTGAAGTAGTACAACATTTTCTTAACAATCATAGACGGAGAATTACACAGATTTAGTGGAAAATATGTTTTCTAAATTTAATATTCTCGGCTGTAACATGAGCATAAAATTTTACTACCTCCACAGCCACTTAGATCGATTCCCACAAAACCTATGTGATTACAGTGAGGAGATTTCATCAAGATATTAAGACGATGGAAGAATGATATAAAGAAAGGTGGAATATCCACATAATGGTCGACTACTGTTGGAGTAGTCTGCAGCGAGACTTTCTACTAAACTCAAATCTGACAGTTTTTTTGGATTCTACATACAAAAATTACCTAGCAACATTTAAAAAATAGCAAGCACCAAAATGTGTGTTGGCCTATGTTATATATGAATTGAGGTGGAAGTAACGGAGTACTTATCAAGTCAGATATTAACGCAATATTTTTATTTCAATGATTTAACGGATTGGGTAAAAACAAGAAAGCGTATCATCGATTATTTTCTTTATTGTTGTTAACTGCCAAATTTTCGCATTTAATATCGGTGCTTTACCAGGGCATGTGAAGTATAAACAGATACAATTAATAATTACATATTGCTTTAAAACATGAACAAATTGTAAAGTTAATATTGTTATGTCAGTGATAACATATTCTTGAAAAAACATCAAGGAGCAAAAACATACAGAAAAGAAAGAAAGAGGTAGAATATCACTAAAAAGTATTATTTCTGTATACTAAACATACATATTCACTGTAATAACAATAAACAGCAATTAGTTCAGATTAATGAATTAGTCTGAACTTACTATATTTATATATAAATACTTTAAGATTAAATGTATAATAATAAAATCATAAAAATGTAAAACGTAAACATTTGTACAAATGCGTACATTAATATGAAGTGTATGATAATGAGACTCTAAAAGCATTGCGTTGAAATTAGACCTAAAACATATGTACATAAGCGAATTATATTTTAAAATTCTATACATAATCATTTCTTAAGTTTCAATAGTTCTTTTTCTAATAAAACCTCTTTCAAATCCATTATAGTTTCTAATTGCTTCGTTCGATATATTTCGTCTTTATTGCACTCTTGAATCACAAGGAAACTCTTATCTTCAAACAGTACCTTCTGTAAGGCATCTGGAATATTAAATAGACTTTTGGCAGTCTCAGAGGACACCATAATCAACTGAAAATGATTAATTGTCTGAGCAATAGAAAATAGCTTGTAATAATCACAACTTTGGGTGAATTCTTCAATTGGCAACAAATTTTCGATTCGCATATTCTGCTTCTCCAGTATTGCTGCCATTTTTTGATAGTAATGTGATGTCATTTCGTGCATATATTCTCGTCTAAATTGTCGATCGGTAGATAGATACAGGAATCCCAAGAAATCTTGAGCAGGAGGTCCATATCGAAATGACTGGAAATCTATGATATAACAATGTACAGGCTTTCCATTTTCAAATTTGAACATAATGTTGAAGCTCCACAGGTCACCGTGACAAATCGTGTTTCGGAATTTCGTGGACGGCTTTACGATTTCTTTAAATTGATCCAGAATATCACAAGCTACATCTTTAAATGATTCAACGTCTATGTCTTCGGAAATATTTTTGAAAAAATCAATTTCAGACCGAACACCTTTCTTCGTTGCTTCTATCAAGTCTCTGGACAGTTGCACGTTGCTATAAAATGCTTCTTTAAATAATATGGGAAACTTTTTAGGAAGTGCGTATGCGTTACCAAACTTTTTCTTCATTTTCTCTTCAAAAATCAAAGAGGCACAGTGAAATTGCGCCAGGGAATCTAAACACATTTTAACGCAATCTAACGACATGGACTCTCTTTGATTCAGAGTTATATAACCTTTGGATTTTAAATCATCAAATATAATATAATTCATGTCAGACACCAGATAACAGTTCGGAATGCAATCGTTAATGATGTGGACGTTGTTTTCCAAAAATTTTGGTATTAATTCTTGGTATATCGCGCACTCTTTGTGAAAAGCACCAGTTTCTATCGCAAAACTCCTTTGCGATTCTACAGAGCACATCGCCTTAGCAAAAAGTTGTAACTTCTTCAACTGTTTTCCATCGTTATAGTATATTTTTAGGAAACAATGATCTCCCAAAAATCCTAATTTTTCATTCAACGGGCAGAATTCGTAAGACTCGACAGTACAGTTGGCGGTGTCGATTTTCTTCTTCAAGATTTCCTTACAGTCGTTTATAGAAAATAATTTTAGACTTGGATTCATTATGTTTTGTGTTTAAGCACGTTAACTTTCTAAGATCAACCGTCTTTAGTCTTACTAGCTTTGCGATTGTTCGCGATCTTCGTATGTTCAATGCACAATTACCCACTCTCTTAATACTCCACTTTAATATACAACCATATGTTCCACACTACAAGTGATTGATAAAACCCACCACTTTACTTTAATTATCGTTATTTATGAGTTATAACAACGCTTTTATGTAATAGTTACATATACATATAGTTTGTCCAATATTTCTTTGCCATTCTTCCGTTAGTTAACGTAACTATAATGCACAAATGTCGAGCAACCCATCTCATATAAATTCAATATAGGAGAAGGATAGAAGTTTAGACAAATGAAAAATATTTATCTATTTAGGACAAGGATTAAGTTTTAAAATTCCGAAAAACTAAAGTAATTTTAATATAACTTTTTTTAATTCATTGTTTTGTGTTTCTGCTTGGCGAGTAGTTATGTTCTGCCACAGCTTTCAACAACAATTATTTTATTGTACTATGTTTACAATATTTAATGAATACATACTTGCAATACTCTTTTGTTATATTTTGCTGCTTTTTTTTATAACTTGTTGTTTTGCTTGTGCTTTGTTATGTTTAATAGTAGTTTATTTGTTTTTAATATTTAGTTTGCATTTTGCATGTGGATTACTTCCCCTTTATTTACTTGCCGCTCAGTTAAATTTTTTATATAATATTTGTAGATATACAGACGTATGGTAGATCAGATAAATGGGAATTGATCTGAATGCAGACCTTTTGAAACCATTATGGATTACTACACACATTGTATATTACCAATGACCAAAAAATTAGTATTATTATTATTATTAAAGTAACAAATCATTAATTAGCCACAGCTGTCAATATAGTGCGTTTCAAAAGTCTGGGACTATTAAAATAAAATTCCAACAAACAGTTTTTGAGAAAAACGCTCGGACAAGTCAATTTTGGTTTTTAAAAACACGTCTTTTTGTTTCAACTAAATTTTTCTGTCGTCTTTTGTTTTTGATTTATGACGTCATTGACTTTTTTTTTAAATTGCAACCCATATTTTTTTCGATGGATTTGGATAGAGCCTGAAATTCTGAATTCAGAAATATGTACAAGCATGACGCAGACCTTGATAGTTTCTGTAATAAGGGACCTTAAATCCTGAAGGAGGAAAAAATTGAGTAAGCTTTGAAATTTTTAATTACTAGGTATGCTAACTGTCACTTTTGACGCATTACTCCATTACCAAATATGAATGATGAAGGGATATTGAGAGATATGTAGAACTCAAGATGAAGTTTGCGAGCTCTTTAACAATAAGTATCCAAAACTGGAACCAATTACAAGAACAGCTGTATCCAAGTATGTGGTACGCTCGCACATGGTGTCGAGAGGTAGCTCCGCCTACCATTTCGGGCAGTTTCTACGCAGTTTGTAAAATACTTCTGAGATCGGTGTAAAAGCAATATCTCTTCCCGTCCCTAACGGTATACCTGCTAGAAGCGCATGCTAGGACTCACACGGCTTGCGCGCAGGGAGTATAATTATTATATTTGACTCGCAATAATTTGCTTCTGAAACAATCTAAAAATTTATTTCTTGCACAAAAAAATATTTTGGAATGTTGGCTTTATTTTGTTTCACATATATATGGGTAAATTCTGAAAAATAAGATTAGTTACTCGATAGCTGAAAAATACCTTACACAAATTGGTGGTCTACTAAAACTTTTTTTTTATAAAATTTACACACCATAAAGAAAAATCGAAAACACTAGTATCATCCAAATACTTTAGGGTATAACCTTAAAAAAAAACAGATCCCTAGCTCTCTGCATTGCTGAGATATCACGAGATAAGTATTAAAAATTGAAGAAAATGAAAATTTTAAAATTTACACAAAAAACGATTTTTGGACCTTTTTGCGATTTCGATTTTATTTTCCAACTCAAAATTTGAAACCGGCAGGTGATTTTACATATTATTATATATATTTTTTGTGTGTTTGAGAAAATATAGATTGTCTAATTTAGGGGGGGTTGCTTCCCGACTGCCAAACATGTGGGCCAACCGGCGATTATCTAAGACCATAACGCAGCCATAAATTACAGGCAGATTAGATTAGGTGACAAGTTCTTTTCTCTATCTTTTTCCTCAGCATAAGACAGAGCACGCGGACCCTTAAACATTTGTCTTTTATTACATTTGCATGAAAAGCAGTGGTACGCCTATTTCAAATCGAACTCAGCTTGGAGCGGGCGTTCAGCCTTAACAAGACCATTTAAAAATGATATTAAGTTGAATATTACCGCCTACTTTACATTTCAATTGTTTTGACACAAAATTTAGCGGTATAAAAATAGGTTGTAATGATAAGATATCAAAATGGCTTTGTAGAAAAAAAGTGTTTATTTTCTTGACATCAGTTAGACAAGTAGTTTTTATGTCAGTTACATTTAAATGTTTTATACAAGAGAAATAAAAAAGGCTTTTATAATTTGGTTGAACGAGTCTGAACGAGTCTGAAATAGCCAAAATATTTTGCCCAGATGCATTTATATATAGGCGAATGTGAAGGAGGAATACCATGTCTAAATCTCCCAAAAAGTAGAAAACCAAAAAATTTTACCCGAGAAATAGTAGAAAGATTGGTAACTGGAGCAAAAGACAGAGTGGGGTTTCAAAGTGTACCGTATCGCGGAAATGATCAAGAAATGGTGAAAAATAGTGTCCTTAATATACCCTTAATCAAATTGCACGGAGATCAAGATGATGTCGTCCACTCAGGCGGATATACATTTTGCAAAAGTCATTGTTATGGACGATGAAAAATACTTCACTTTTGCCAATTCGGAAACCAAAGGAAACGATGGTTTTTATACGGACAATGTAGAAGAATGCCCTAACAATGTAAAATATAATAAAGTTCTGGGCTGGTGTGCAATTTCGACTAAAGGAATATCCTTATGTGTGTCGAGTAATTACATTGTGAATGTTATATTAACAATTGCCTTATTAAATTAGTTAATCTTGTACGTCAACATCACGTTGGAGACGATATAATGTTTTGGCTTGACATAGCATCCTACCATTATGCAAGAGAAACTCAAAATTAGCTTCACCAAAATAACATACCTTCTGTGCTAAAAGAATATAACCCCCTAATTTACTTCAGGCCCACCCAATTGATGATTTTGTTAGTTATTAACCCATAAATTATAGCAAACAATAGAAGTTTAAATAAAGTTACTTATATGAAAAATTAATTGCCATTACTAATTAGCGAGACGTGGACGCGTTTCGATTTCCTTGAATCTCATCAGCACGGCCGTACGGCTTTCGCAATGGCAATTGCATATCTTATCGTATATATACGAAGTGGTGGTATGTTTGTGTGTATGAGATATTCCGTAAAGTAAATCACTATAAAAATATATGGCTAAATATTTTGTGCCAAAACTATTTGGACATACTTTATTAAATTCATGTAGGTGCATAAAAATACTATAAATTGTCAAATAAGCCAAAAAAATCATAGTGATTCGTTTTTATTTTGCACATATCTTTATAGTTAGTTAACTACAAACACATAAAATTCCCAAAGTGATTATATTTTAAAGTATTTTCCTTTGTTACAGCGAACAATAATGTCTAGAGATAAACATAAATATTTTCTTTATAAAACAATGGACATTGTTGTTTTGGTGTGTAGTTTTATATCAACAATAAATTGGTAATAATTCCTATTCGCATTCTTCCTGAGGTTAACAAAAGTGGGTAAATCACTAACACATGCAGAATGTACATAAATAACCATACCTACTTGTGTTGTCAGACACTTCATATGAGATAATATGGCAATTTATACATATCCTGCATCTAAGCGAACGCCTTTACGATGTATAAGGCATGTGCATCTTGATTTGATCTTGTAATATGGCCATTATTACTGAACACGTGTAAATAAATTTAATCATAATCAATTAGAGAGAGCGATTTAATAATTCATATCTTAAGTAGCAATGCCATTTCCTTCAAAACCAGACATAAATGTACTCGTTATTACAAATTTTAAGAAGATGTAAATTATATATTAATAAAACAATACAATGAACCGAAAAACAATAAATGAATTAATTACGTAAGTATGTTATTATTATAGACCGGACGTGAGATATTGATGACTCATCGCTCACGGGCGCACTATTGAAATTTTGTATTTTTAAAAAGTGTTTAATTTTATTTATATATAATTGGATAACAAGTGCGTTATTATTTGCTCATTTTGTACTTCAAATCGAGTAAACTTTCCGTACTTTATTTATCTTACGAAATATAATAAATTTTAAAAACCCCTCACGCTTCTACCTACGCCGATGAAGGAAGAAATTTAGCTGCAAAAATCCACCTTTTTTTCGCTGTCGTTTTCGCGACAACAACATATGTTGCAGTTCACCATATGAGTTACTGCGTGATGTTTACATTATTTCTTTGCTCAGTCGTAATTTCAACCTGTTACGTCCTGTCTATAGTTATTATACTATACTGTGACACCTTCAGTTTTTCTTACAATTTTTACAAATTTATATAAGATGAGTCACCTCCACCGGGAAGGCAGATTGTGACTTTATGAGAAAAGATATTTTGAAGCGGTTTTCTTTCTAAGATAGCCACTTATTAGGACCACGTTTTAAAATAATTTTATATTACACAGATTGTTCCATAACTTGGTGGTTGACCATAGTTATAGTTTTTTAAATGAAATATCCTATATTATTACATTTTTATATTCCCCGTATAATTCTTAGCCAAAAAGTTATAAGATAGTATAGGCCTAAAATTGAAGGTTTTTGACTTATTATCATTTTTCTGGAAAATTCAATGTTTCTATAAACTTATATTTCCAGAAGACGACTTATTAGATGGACACAACTTTTGAAAGAGTTGTTCATAATAAAATGTCCTAATACAAGCATATTTTATTTATTTCCAATTACTAATTGAATTTGCAGAAAACTGGATTAAATTTACATGATATATTTTTGTCTAAAAGTGATTTTGTCAAATGGAACACCTGTATATCGCTTCATGTTTGGATTGCTTACTAAATGTGTAAGCACTGCCATCTTTACTCTTGCAAGCCATGAAGAGAGATATTTGGCAACGTTGCACGTAGGCTTATCATATCGTCAACAAGCGGTAACGCGGTAACGATACAGCGTGTAATACCTCCGAATTTTATTTAAAATAAAGTGAAACTTATTATAAAGGTTGAAGAAATATTTGCCGGTATTTTCTAGTGTTAAACGCGTGGTAAATGTTTCAAATAAATAATCGTTTAACGAATAGTAGTTTGTGTGTCAGACTGTCGGTGCATCATAACCTCAAATTGTTGGATACTTCCAAGCTTTAAAAAATCGGACAAAAACCTCAATAATTGTAAGTAGAACAAATAAATAATAAAACATTATTTTACTGTTATTGTGTAAATATTTTATTTTTTCACGTGTTCCATTTTTGAATTTTTAATTAATGATGTTGAATTGGAAACAAAATTTTTACATTGTACTAAGCAAAAGGAATTGTTAGTTGCATTGACTGTTATGAGTATAAAAGCAGGTGATTGTTGGACAGATTATGTAAGTAGTTGCGTTTGCGGCCAAAAATATGAAACAATTTTTCAAATGGTCTCCTCGATTTTTAGCAATATTTTGCTCAATAATTTTGTCAAAAACAGAAATAATGCAAAAGTAGAAAAAAAGGCAGAAAAATCAACCAATTGTCGAAATAAAGTCGTAGATAATGACTTGCAAGAAAAATCTCATAAAAAAAGGAAATTAAATACTTTTAAAAAATAGGTGGATTCCTTTTTTCTAGCTGTGACGTCAATAATAATCCAGTAATTTAAATGTATTTTTTGTCTATGTATATTTTATATGTATTTAAAAGCTATGTTTATGTGAAATTTTGTTTTATTAAACCTTCCACCACGTAATTTAAGTTTCTCAGTCTCGTTGCGTACAGCCTGGTATCGGACCAGCCGGCAAAAGTCGGCCTACGCTTGCTTCTCAACTCGCTGTTGCCAAATTTCTCAGCACGGCTTGTACAGTAAAGATGGCAGTGTGTGTAAGTCCTTATTATTTTAAAAACGACCATTACTGAGCTATTGTCGTTTTCAATGATCTAATAATATAGAACTACTAGATGGACTGTAGAGAGAGAGGAATTGACCTCTACATACAAAGGAGACAGATATACAAAACCGTTAGTTGTGGGCAAAACATGGCGATATCGCATTGTTTTGTATATAAACTTTCTCAATTTTGTTGATTTATACATATTTATTTGTCTTTTTGGTAATTTGGATTATGTATTTTATTAATAGATTTCTTCTAGTATTGATTTTATTTCATACACCACTGACTTTATTTTTATTTAAAGAAATACGAGCATAAAGACAACTGTGGATTCATGATGATTGAATCAACTATTTTTATTTATAAAATTGTGATTGTAATTAGATACATTTTAGGAATTTCATTTTTATTTGATATAGGCATATAGGTAATGTATATAAATTGAGAATCATCAAGAATATTGGCAATTGTTAACTTCAGCTTATAATTTAACAGTGTTGTTCTCATGGATTTAGTGTCATATATATTTGGTTAAAAGTGCTATTATCAGTAACAAAATTAGAAATAAATATTTTAAATTGTTGAATATTATATATACCAGCTTCGCAGTGCTTGGAGTCACATATTTAAGACACAATGGTAATGTCATGTGCAGCGTATGGTTGTACTAATAGGGCAGAAAAGGGAATGAACGTATGATTTCACAGGTTAACTATTCTTAATAAAATACATGATTTGTAAATTTGATATAAAAAATTTTAGTTTTCAATCTAATCGAGTACTATGCAAGCAGTGGATAATTTGTACTAAACGAAAGGATTTTAAGCCATCAAAATATTCAAGATTGTGTTCAGAGCATTTTGTTCCTGAAGATTTTGTTATAAGTTATGGAAGAAAATATTTGCCCCAAAATGCAATTCAAAGTATTTTCAATTTTCCTGCTCACTTGAGAAAAATTCCCTGTAATAGCAGATCTCAACGATTAAAAATTACTGATGCACCAAGCAAAGAACTGTTAAAGTAAGATTTCTATTTGTAGTTATTATTCTACCTAGATATTTTTAATGTTCTATTTACCTTATAGCTCAGAATCCCCAAATGTAACTAATGTTGAAGTATTTGAATTAGTCACAGAAAAAACACCTCACGAAATAATACAAGTTGTTATTCTAGCTTTATGTATTTTTAATATTTCTTTCTCCATTTTACTTCGATCACATATTTACCATTTACGTATTTGTTAATCCATATTAATTATATGTACATATATTTTAATAAAAAATTAAGCATTAATTGTCTTTTATTTTGAATATATCAGAAGTTGTAAGAAAAGCTGTCAGTTTCTATATTTATTTTTTCAGAACGTAATATTTTGAAAAATTCTAGTGGTCAATTCAAAATTTCCAACTGATATCTGTATAGTGATTTTTAAAAAATTTTTCTAATACTACTGTTTTAAATAAAAACTGAATGATCATCACACATGCTAAAATAGGTATTATTAGAAGAACAAAATCATATAGTTATCTCATAGTCATTAAAAGTCATTTATTTAATTTTCTTTCCTTAATGAAGAATGGCAACTAGCATAGATACCTTTAAAATGTTATTAAACAGAATATATTTAATACCATATTAATAATATATATTTAATTATTTATCTTTTTGATTATTAAAGTTGCAATACCTTTACTTTCCTCATAATATAGCATATTTTTAACAAAATAATACTTTTAAACATTATAAGCCATTACAAGCTATAGCAATATATTTGAATTTTGCCCACATAAAACGGTCAATTTTGTTCATCCTTGTCAAACTTTCGACGCTCATATATTTTCCTTCTTTCTCCTATGGTGTGGGTCACTTCCTAATCAGCAAGACATAGCGTACACTGCATCTAGTAGTATAATAGTATTAGATCATTGGTCGTTTTCTAATACAATTTTGCCAACTTTATGTTTTTATTTGAATTCCGTATAGTGAGCGATATTTTCCGCGAAATTGACAATTTAGATGACGTTTAATAAGTTGCTTTTCAGTTGTCCTGATTTTATAATGAATTTTTCTAAAAATGAGCTTGGAGATATGATTTTTGTATGTATTGGGGTAATGACAAAAAAAAATATAGAAATATCAATACAGTAATATAATTCAAAGAATATGTAGAATATGGCACAATAAACAAATTTTAAAACCAACAAAAAATTAATAACTTAATTTTAGTACGTGTAGAAACAGGAACTGTTACGTGAATGGATGAGTAATTAGTGGAACAGAAATTATAAATTAACAATAAATATGAACATTTAAGTAGGCAAAAATTAAAAGTGTTCAAATTCACTTTAAAAGGTTTATAAACATGCTGCCGAAATCATAAATCGACATTGATAAAGCGTTGCGTATTTATATTTCTAAATATTTGTCGAATATGTTCTCTCATAACTTCTTTTGTGGTTACAGGTGTACTGTATATTTGCTCTTTTACGAATCCCTATAAAAAGAAACTAATTTTGTGATGTCCGAACACCCAGCAGGCTAGTCAATAGGGTCTCCACGGGTTATAAGTCACTTTGCTGGCAACATTTCATTAAAATATTTCATGTCCGTAGCAGAATGTTTGGATTCGCCGTCTTGTTGCAACTACATCTCTTCGTAAATTTAGCAGAACATCTTCCAATAATACCTCTAAATGCTTGACAGAAATTACACATAAGCTTCTCCGTTATTACTGCCTTCAAATATGTGCGCGGGCCTATCATCCAATCACCAAGAATACCTCCCCATATATTTATGCTCCGCCTATGCTGATGATCTATTTATTAGTGAAGTAAGGGTTTTCGTTTGAATAGTAATGAAACATTTTTTTTGTTAACTGTTCAATGGAGACGATCTTCAATCGTAAGTAACACACTATCAAAAAGAATTGCCCGGGCATTCATTTTAATTACTGCCCATTGGCAGAGCACCCTTCTAGCTTTAAAATGATGGGTGCGTAACTCAATATTTAAATGTATTCATTACGGATGATATTTATTTCATTTTAAGGTTACTTCAAGGATGGTTTGGCTAATATCCAACAAACGACTTCTTTCATGGGTACCGACATGTGGATTATCTATTGTTACCATAAGTATCCTTAATTGATTTTTATCATTAAGCACATATTTAGATTTCTTTGGTTTTGAATTCGCAATACTACCAGTAGTTAAATTGATTTTTCTGCTTCGCGCTGAGTAAATTAATTAGGAAATTTTATCACAAAAATTTGCCCACGATGAGATTTGAACTCATGGCCTTCTTAATGCCCCGTCAAGATGCGCTAACCAACTGCGCCACGAGGGCTTGAGTTCATATCTACTTATCGCAGTTGGTTAGCGCATCTTGACGGCATTAAGAAGGTCATGAGTTCAAATCTCATCGTGGGCAAATTTTTGTAATAAAATTTCCTAATTAATTTACTCAGCGCGAAGCAGAAAAATCAATTTAGGTATTTCTCCTCTGAGAAAAACAGAATTTAAAAAAAATAATTAACATTCAAATTTACACACTACCAGTAGTAATGAAAGCATCCCTTACTCTTCTAAAGGCATCTGTTTTGGGACATCATCTCCCAGGATAACGCTGCTGGTAAACTCTTTGGGATGATAAATAATTTCTTTGACATTCCTTCAGTACAAAAAGACCGTATTATCATAAAAAAAACATAAAGCTGGCAAAATTATATAAAAAAACGACAATAGCTCAGTAATGGTCACTTTTAAAATAAACTTCTTGCATGTTTATGGTGTAAAATTTAGTAAGCAACGCAACAATGAACCGATATACGGGTTCCATTTGAAAAAATCACGTTTAGTCAAAAATATGTCATATAACTTTAATCCAGTTTTCTACAAATTCAATTAGTAAATGCAAAAAAAACATGTTTATAGTAGAACCTTTCATTATGAACAACACTACCGAAAATTGTGTCCATCTAATACGTCATATTCGAGAAATATAATTTTATAAAAATATTGAATTTTTCAGAAAAATGGTAATAAGTCGAAAATCTTAAATTTTAGGTCTATACCTTCCTATACCTTTTTGACTAAGAATTTATACGGGTTCCATTTAGAAACTATATAGTTATAGTTTCTAAATGGAACATTCAACAAGTTATAGAATACTCTGTACAATGCAAAATAATTTTAAAAGGTGCTCCTTATAAGTGGCTATCATAGGAAAAAACCGCTGTGAAATATATTTTCTCATAAAGTCACAATCTGCCTTCCCCGCGGAGATGACTCATCTTGTATATATATCACGTTATTCGATATAACAACAGTTTTTTTTAACATATCAAAGGTGAAAGGAATTTATATGTAGAAATCTGTCATTATTATTACGTCATTCCCTCTGTTAGTAGAAGAACTTATCCAAGTATCTTTTCCACACGTCAAACATTGACACAAAATGTCAACTTGTACGTTCGGGTACAGGTACCCATTTTCTATCTCCCTAATGGGTAACTTTCTTAATATTGAGATACGGCTTCAGTTAAATTAGGACAGTTGTTGCGAAATTTGAAGAGCATTTGATAGTTTTTTCAGATTTAATATTCATTGTCAAGTTTTGAAGATATTTCAAAAAAATTGAAAATTGGCAAAATTTTCAATTATACATATCTTCGTACTAATATATAAATGGTATCTGGTAGTAATTTCTACGTAGAATTTGATAATCTTAGTTAAAAATTCATATCAAGATATAACATAAAGTTAAGTTTTTTAATAATAATAAGTAATACATTTAGCGGGAGCTCTAAATCCCCAAAAGGACTTTTATTTCTTTAACGTTATGGTCAGCGGGAACACGCTTCCAGGAATTCGTTGAAAGTCCGTTCCCAATGTAACGGTACAGCAAAATTCAAATATTTTACATTTATGAAAACGAATAAAAAATACCTTTGCTGACGTGTGTTAGAAACTGACTATTAATTTCTTTAAGTTGTGTATTTAAATATATATCAACGCCTGTATATGTTATGCATTATTTAGATTAAAAAATATTTGCGTTAAATTTAAGGATAAGTTCGCAGTAAAATTGCTTATGAGTAGGACTTGTGGCGCTGTATTTTGATATCACTTTTCGAACGTGCAAGTGTATGTGTAAACTCGAAGGTGAAGAGACAAGGGGGTAACAGGTACAACCCTGAGAACGAGGCAGTAGAAAAAAAGTCGTCGGGGAATCTTCCAGCGAAGCGGTCGACAGTATCGTGGACCGTAAAAGTAATAGAAGATTCCCGAGATATATTTATATTAACAAATGTTAAATATGTAAAAGTTAATTATATATTCTTATTAAAAGCAAATAGTGCACATTCACCTATATAAAAATAGTAGGTGAATTTATAAGTGAATCTACGGCGATTAGCGAAGATACAAGGTACCAGTATTTCTACCGTCGGGGGAAGTCCCTCACTAAGCGGGTCGACTGCAGGGAAAATATTCTGTTCCAGTAAAGGAAGAAGGAAAGAAGACTATAATAGAAAAGGTACTTGAAAGTTAAATATGCGAGTGCTAAATAAACCAAAACATTAAAATTCGTCATAATTTAGAGACTTAATCAAATCATATGATAATATAAGACAAAAATATATATAATAGTTTGTCTTAGACACGGAAATATTTAAATATTTGTAAATGACTTGCCGACAATAATTCAGCCTGATATTATTTGCATTGTATGTTTATTTTGAGGCTATGTTATTTTGTAGAAACGGCAATATTTAAATAGTTACAACTGATTTGTCGACATTGAAATTAATTCTGAAGTTATTAGCATTGTGTGTTTATTTTAACTGAATTAATATTATTTTGCACATGTTGTTTGTATTAGTATTGGCAGATACAAGTGTTGGTTTCTTACAGATATTATTTAATTAGAATACCTTTGTTTTACTTTTTGTACCGGTTAATGTCCGAGGATTATTTTTTGGAAAGGCAAGTATCTCTCTATACTTGCCTATTTTTCATTTTATTTTAAACATAAATGAGTAATATTTAAATTAATATTAAAGAGCATTAAAAATAAAGGGCAGAGAGTTTATGAGATCAGTACCCCAATTTTTTTATTATGTCGTAAAATTTTGACCAAAACTGTATAATATTAAAAATCTTTTGTACAGCACATAGCTACAATTAATAATAGTGAATTTAGTTTTTTTATTTGTTACATAAAAAAATAAATGGTTTATATGTAATAGGGTACAATGCTTCTTACATAACATATGTCATTATAGCAATCGAGTATTTCCTGCTGGTCAAAACTACATAGAGCATCACATGCAATCGTTTAACTCGATCCATTTCGATCTGATGATCTATTTTTGGACACGAAATTTATAGCAGACAAATTTAATCGTGTCTGAAATTATACCTTTTGTGATCAGTAACGACATGCAATATTTTTGTACACGTTTGAATCATTGTATATATAGTTAAGAGTAGGTCTTTGATTTAGTATAGAAAAATTGAAATAAAAGAAGCAACTTCATCATAAGAACTAAACGTTTAATTAATTATACATATATTATAAATATGAACACGTTAGATATAAATAAATCCGATTGTGAAGAATTAATTATTAGAAGACAATCGATTAAAAATAGTAATAAAGTATTAAGTTACCAATTAGTACCTCTGGATGGAGGAAGATCTGGAATAATGGGTGAACATTGGATACTAAAAATACAAATCGAAAATAATCAAGTTATTACCTTCTTCATTAAAAGCAGTCCAAAAATGGAATCGCAAGTGTTTTATACCAAACACGTCAACATTTCTTATAAGGAAGAGAGTTTCTACAAGAAAATTATACCAGCAATGAAGAAATTAAGCATAAATTTAATAGGTGAAATTACGCCAACCTGTTATATGATTCGATCGTCTCAATTTTTAATATTTGAAGATTTATCAACGTTAAAATACAAAATCTATCCTAGCATAGATTCTCTAAGTCATGACGCTGTCAAATTAGGTTTATCAACTTTAGCGAAATTACACGCCTGTTCTTTTGCCTTCGAAGAAACTATGACTGCAAAAATGAAACACAATTGCCGAATTATTGATTATTTCGAAAACGAGTTACAAGAGACTTTTTATTCAACGGAAATTCCTTGCGAAAATCTCATCCGTTCCATACTAAAAACTATTCCAACACAAATTCAACTCTTCCCAGAATTATATATGAATAATCATGATTTGAACCAAGAAAAACTGGAAGATTTTATATTAAATGTTTGGAGAAATATTAGAGATTATGTTAAACCATCTACAACATGTCGTAATGTGATATGTCATGCAGATACTTGGTCAGCAAATATAATGTATAAAGAAGAGAACAATGTTCCTCTAAGTTGTATTTTAATTGATTTTCAGATGCACAGATATTGTCCACCAGCACAAGATGTATTAGTATTCTTATATTTAGCAACAGACAGGACGTTTAGAAGCAAATATATGTCGCAATGTTTAGATTTCTATTACGAATGTTTGAAAAAAATATTATTAAGTGAATTTAGTGTGGAAATTAAGGATGTTTTGCCAAAGATTGACTATGAAAGTAGCTGTAATTATTATGAACTATTTGCGATAGGCCAATCTCTGGCTTATTGTCACCTGACTAAAGTGAAATCAACTGTGTTAGCAGAGTTATTTAATAATTCCGAACAAAGCAATTATTTTATGTATGTTGATAGAAGTGATTTTCTGCTGGAATTCTGTGCTAAAGACGCTTTTTATAAGGAGAAGCAAAAGGAGTCCTTATTGAATTTTATAGATGTATATGTAAACTTAAAACACAAGGTCTTATAATTATCTATTTTATTTCATAGAATTTTGCACCATGGAAAATATTTTTTTTTGCATTTTAAACTGTTAATTTGGAATAAACCAGTTGAATATATACCATCAATTATTTGTTAATGTAAAAATTATTATAATGCAAATAATTTCGGTACATTATTTAGTACTTTCTCGATATTGAAATAAACAAAGGTGGTCTGAAAGGAAAGGAAGACAGTTTATTTGAGTTTTGTCACTTTAGTTTTCAAATAGTCTCCTTTTTGTATGATACACTTGTTCCAACGATGTTCAAGTCTCTTAATACGACGAGTAAAATGCATAAAAATAATCGTCTATTTCTACTATCACTTCTTCATTTGAAGAAAATCCTAGTTATTTTTGTTGTTGAATACATACTTTTTTTTAATATGTATCTTTACTACGTTGGTCCCAGAAATGATTTTATATAATATACATGTAAGGTAGGCGTCCACATATTCGTATCGTAAGTATCGGACGCATCGCATCGAACGGATCGTAGTATTCTTAGTATAGAAAGCCATACAAGTGCGTCCTCTGATCCGCCTCGTACGGATCGCACAAAATTTACCCGTCGGCAATGCCGATGCCGATGCTCCGAGGGGCAACTTTTACGTTGCGTGCCGATGACGTCATACGGAATGCCGATCAGTGGACGGACTCCGGCGCAGAGTCCGTCTGCTCGCTCGCTCAGCATCGTTTTCCTCCATTATCTTGTACATTCCACCGAACACTACGCTATCTCTCACTACGAAAATCCGAATGAAAGTGGCGTCGGCAATCCGATTGTTGGTAGTTGCGTCGGCAAATCCGATCGCTGCTGATACTGTGGACGCATTGTAGAAAAATAATCCGTTCGATGCGATGCGTCCGATACTTACGATACGAAAATGTGGACGCCTACCTGTATAAGACATTATTAGCATTTCACAACGTGATAACGATGTCCACGGAGCAATTCTCGTAAATTTCTATGGAAAATGCGGTTCTACTTACGTTTTTACGTTGTGCGTCATGTTTTCTGGGAGAGGAACTCCGATGCAAACCGAGAGAACCCAGTGTATTAAAAAAACTAATTTAAGGGATTTTTTCAGCAGCTTGTTAACATTCCTACTTTCCAAATTTAAAAAGAAACAGTTTTAAAATTCTTTCGCAGCCCATGAAATGGCCGTTGTTTAGAAATCTGTGTTTTTGCAACTTTCCAGATTTTTTTTGTTTTGAAAAATGTTGAACAGGATAAAAACTCTTAACTTAGATTTCCATTAGTAAGTTTGTGTACCTATGATATTCACTAATTAGGAAAATTGTTAATTGTCCATATAGTTGTCGAATAAATACCACTTTCTTAGCTTTCCATTTTTAATAGATACCCTTCCAAATATAGTCTGTTTCAACATATAGTGCGAAGTCATATGTACAACCATTAAGAATCTATTCTGCCAATTTTGCCATAATCGAGCGCTGGCAAACACAAATGTAAGTACCTGAAAACTATTTGTGCCGGCTTAAGGGTATTAAGAAAAAAAAGGAACTAATATTAATTTATAATTTGAACATTCAATTCATTCGCACTCACACACTTCAAACAGACTATAGGTACTGTTACACTGATAATGAATTATAATAAGACGGATATTTTTTTAATCAATGGTACTGCATTTGTCGTGAAACAATTCTTGACATGCAAAACAAACTCTTTTTGTAATGTATTCAGTTGATACATCTTGCTGCATTAATGAGAATCAGATATTCTAATTGGACACGTGAATCTATTAACGTTATTTTCAACAGCAATTTCATTACCTTCTTGTTGCAATTCATCAACTTCTTGTTCTGATAGTATAGCATCAGCGATAAATATATCTGCTTCCTCCACCTCAATTTCTGTAATTTCCCTTTGTGCATTCTCTATAGCGTTATCAAGTCGTTCGTCTTCAATAACACTATATTTTTTCCTGTTGTTTGATATAACTCTAATATTTTCATTGTAAACTAATTCGTGATGTACATCCTCAATTTCTTTATCTTCATTTCGCCAAGGCATGAATAGTAATATTTGTTCCCTGTAATAGTTACCAGCGTCCTGTGTAAGTTTATAGCGTCTGTACCTTATTTTTGCATCCCTTTGTAGTTCCCTGTATATGTCATTTTCTTTGCTGTTCTAAATGTGGCAACAAAATCAGCTAAATACATACCTTCCATAGAAGTCGGCCTTCTGCTCTACTTTTTCATGTGATTATCCATAAAAATATCTAAATTTCCAATTTCATTATTGCACTTTAACATTAATGATCGTTCTTTTTTGGGACTAGTGTTAATAAAACTTGCTTGCCTACTACTCATTGATAATGGTAATGATAATAAATGATAAACCGCCTCTTGTGCTGACATTAAATTACTAGAGGAGAAGGTGCAAATATAGAATACCATTTTGTTTGGTATATAAAAAAATTTTTTGTTAGTGAATAGAATTAAGCCAAATTTAAGGAAAAGGTACTTTAGACAATTAGACACCAAAATGTAAAAGCAAATGTGTAATTATCTTAAACAGTTTTTCAAAAAACAAGTTAGAAAAAAAAAACTACAAAATTCCCACCTTAGAAAAGGTGGGGGAAATATGGAATACCTTATATATCTACATATTATTTGCACCAGTCACAAATATATTCGTCTTTTTCGGCGCCTCCACACTCATTATGAGCCCACATTAAGCACATAAAACATTGGACCCATAGTTCTCCTTTCTTATCAGCAGAAAACGCACTATAGCAAGACATGCAATGAGCATCGTCCTCATTCGGTTTCAGTTGTCCCGGCATATCTTCCAAATCGTTGTCAGAATCGTCAAGTTTTACATCTTCGCTTGAATCCTCAGATTCATCAGCAGAAACTGCTTTGACTTCTCCTGTTTTTGAGTTTTTTTGTTTGTTTCAAGGATTTTCCTGAAGACAAGTTTCTTTTAACGCCACGCGCTTTTGCCTCCTTTTCAGTTTTTTTTATTGACTCATTTAGTTCGGCTTTGTAAAGTGACGAGGTAATCACAGTAGATCCAATTGTCTTGCGTCCTCTGTTGGTTTTTTTTGCGGATTGTGTTTGGGACTGGAGATATTTCGAACGGTGAAACAAGCTTCTGGGTTGAACCAACGTCTTCATCTTGGTCTTGGTCATCTTCATCTTGATCTTGGTCAACAACTTGAATTCGGCCAGGTGCATTGTCTTCGCATGACGTTTTAGAGCATGAAGGTTTATCGATAGGGGTAGTAGAAGCTTTTGTTGTTTTGACTTCTTGAATGTTAATGGTAATTCCTCTTATCGCTGCTTCTTGTTCCGCAGCAATGAAGTCAGCTTCGGAAAAAACATCCCTGTTAAAAGGGTAAATACCAGTGGTGCGAAAACCATTAGCCGCTATTGTGTATGTCTGAACTTTTTCGTAAGCTCTACCAAATAACTCCATTATATCAAAAGGACTAAGAGCCCGTTGGTTTTGATGGATCCAAATACGAATTTCTTCACTATAATAGACTTTTAATGGCCCCATAAATGACTTATCCAAAGGCTGGAGCTTGTGCGTCGAGTGAGGAGGCAGACATAAAATGTTAACATGGTTTTCCCTTGCAAGATCGATAACGTCGATATTGCGAGTGTGGCTGTAATGGCCGTCAAGGATTAACAGGAAGGGGGTTTCTTCAGTTGGTTTAGTGTACTGGATAAAGTGACGGAACCACTGGGTGAAAATATGGGACTGTACCCAACCGGATGGATGTGCAACTCCTACGAACCCAGGAGGAGCTCCCTTCATAAGCTGAATGTTCATATTTTTCCTAGGAAAAATAACCAAGGGAGGGACAAAGTTTCCAGCGGCACTCATACAAAAAATAACTGTAATCAGAGCCCCTCTCTCTGCTGATGTTAATGAAGCAACTTGACGTTTGCCTTTAAGCCCTATTACTGACGATACTTCGTCTACATTATAAACGTTGTTCGGGGAATAGGGCATTTGCTTTTCAAGGAGGTCAAGAAAGCCGGCAACTCTTTCTTTACAAAAACCTGCAGCTCTTACAAATGATGTCCCCGTTGGCTTCCTTATTGACAATTTTGGATGTCGCTTTAAAAACAAATCAATCCAGCCTCTGCCTGCTAATCCAAATGTAGAAAATGGGTGTTTGATTTTATTCCTTTCGGCCAACTGATAAGCCATGCGCTTCAGATCTGTCATTGTGAGCCCGTAAAATTTGGACTCCATTATTAAAATGTAATCAACTAGTACCTTCTCTAGCTCTGGTCCCATTTATTCCAAGCTTGGTTGCTGCAGCCTTATCTGGTGGAACTGTGTTAATTTGACTCAGACGAAAGAACGTTGTACGAGGAACCCTACAGGTTTTGGATGCCTTGAGATATCCCATTGTTTTTTCTCTCACTGCCTGGATGGCTCTAGCCATGTCTTCTTCCTTGTATTGCTTTCTTTTATTATTGCAAGACGGACGTTCAGTTTTTCGTGGCATCCTAAAAAAAAATAAAAACGTGGTGTAAATATGGAATACTAGTATTCCATATTACCAACAACCCATGTCACCAATATTTCAGGTTAGATCTAGGCTATCATAACAAAAAACTAAACAAATGCAACGTCATCTTAAACTTTAGTTTATATACAGTGGCATCGTAACAAATATTTAAATAAAAACATGCAAATAAAAAAATTAGGCTTGCATATTCACTTACGTGTTAAACTTTTCAGGACGCGAAATTCACATGTGCACACCTCAAGAACCTAAACCATACTAAAACGGCGCGCGGTAGATCGCTTACAATAAAGATGGCAAACATGCATAAGTTTAGCCGGTTTTCGATAGGGGGCGCCATTTGGTTTAGTCAAAACCGAGGTATTTCATATTACATGCATATTCCATATTTACACCTTCTCCTCTATTCAAAAATATATTTGAAACTTTTCTGAATTTTTCTTTAATCGTTTCCATTATTTAAATCCGAGGATGCGTCTCTCAGTAATTTCCTCAACAACAAACTGTAAGTCCATATTAGATTCGAACATTTGTAATATTATTTCATTATACGCATTCGTTGTCACCTCTAAACTACTCCTTCTAAGGTATAACTGCACTCTCTTTATACTGCTTCTGATTGCTAAAATGTAGTCTTCTTCAATAAGTTCAAGTTTCTTCAAAATATCATTAAATCCTAACAATTCTTGTTTTTTAGAAAAACATGTCATTAAATTGCTAATTCTTTTAAGATTTTCTTTGTGGCAATCATTATTCTTTTCATCGGCTGGTAGTGGTTCCAATATCATTGTTCTTGATACTACCGCCATCGGATAATTAAATCTACATTTCGTGTTGTTTCGTTTACCTTTGTAACAGGTGTGCGTATGTTTATGTTTTTGATAACTTACATATGGATTGCTTTCATCGCTTGCGCAAGTAATAAAGCGATCTATAAAATCTACACATTTTTCCAGGCTTACCCTATCTGTTGGATTATATATTGGAGTACCCTTTAGCCACAGAAATATATGCTTATGAGGTGATTCTCTCATGTGAAATTCCACACGTTCATAGCTGTCTTCATATTCGAATTCTTGGAGTATACTATTCTTCATTTGCAGCAACCGTAATAGTTTCTGTATTTTATAATCAAAATAACGCACACAGGATACAGGGTCTCTTTTAATGAGATCTGTTTTTTCATAATCTTCCAGTAAGTACGCGTCTTTCAATGTAACTGTTTTATTGTTATTTATTTTGCTGAGACTTTTCATTAGTTCTAGCCAGTTTTTCTCGGCTGTGGATATTGTTAAAAAGAATGTCGGTTTTGTCGGTTTTCCTAATTGTCGAATCATTGCCATTAGATCTTTCTCTTGGCTTCCCCAATACGCTGGTGAAGAACATACCTGTTTCAATATCCTATAACCAAGATCAATTTTTGACAAGTTATCAACAAAATTTACATCCAAAATATTCCCCGCAGTAATACTGTTCGATCCTTTACATTTTCGTACACATATGTTTATAGTTGATAAACACGATTGTTCAAGTTTTTTCTTTGCCATATAGAAAATTCTTGTTGTATTGCAAGATCTGCGATCACGCCTGCGAATTTCTGATTTAAAACTTTCAGATATGTGACCAACTTTGGTACATTGAAAGAGTTACCTGCAAAGATTTTGTGGAAACATAATTCATCTATGTCATCCACCATATGCCACGGTACTTACTGGTCGTTTGCCTTGCCCGGGGCCAATAATTCTCACGCTATTTACAAGCTCTGTATTTCTATCTATCAGCAACACTTCATCATTTTCTTCGTTATCGCTGGCATCCCTTTCTATTATCTAAGTCTAATATAGCAGTGGCATCTTTGGGACCAGTTGTTTGGTTTGAATTAAAATATTCATCACGAAAGTCCTCAGCGTCTATTACAAAATCTAATGGATCCTTGTTTTGGATGTCTATATATCCATTATCAATGGATATGTCATACTTTTTATATAATGGGGTTTCTACTAAATGGTTTAGAAACTGCACACCATAGTGTTTTTGATATATTCATCAAATTCTATAGTTCAAATCACATATGCCTGCCCACTCTTTCTCCCGGAGGTCAGTTCGACGGTTTTTTAGCTTTTAATAATAACAATAACCTTATAATAGCCTCATCATTTATAATATATTAACATTAAAGTAATAATACCTTTACCTTACTTAGTTTTGAAGATTTTTATTACAATTACCGTTCTTTTCATTTTGTAGAGTTAACATTTTGTACATATTTAAAACTTCTTTTATCGTCTTTATTGTACCAATACTTGACGCTGTTTGGGTGGTGAATTTCACGATTTGGTTCGAAGTGCCTTATCTAATGTTCGTGACGTACTTAAACGTACAGATAGTGTTTAATAACACAGTAAAATATAATAAACCAAAACAAAAATGCAAGAGAATGTCCACAGCTTCACAGGTGATGGCTTGGTTATGTTATAAAATATGGCAGATATCGCACAAGAACGTTAAACTAATAAGGACTGCTGCATCATGTGAATTCGTCGGTACACGCCGTGACGTAATCGTGCGGCCTCTTCGAGTGAATCCGCAATATTCCGTACTTAAAAGTTTTGAAATTATACAAGATTACGACCAATCATATTAACGAACTTTTACAGATTGAAAATAATTAGTGTTTATTATTAATTTACCTACAAGGAAATTTTATCTGGGTAATGAAGACATTAAAAAACGTAATAATATTAAAATAAATAATTATTTGAATTTAATTAATTATTTTTCTTAGCTTTTTATTATTTTCTTTTTCTAAGACTGCACTAAATAAAATGTGTCTGGTCTATGAGGTTTGAAACACTGCACGTAATGTTCTAACACAAAAGTTAACAATTATTGTCTTACCGGAACGTTTGTACAGATTATTAGGTAACTAATTACTGTAACTACTTAGAGTATGATTAAAAGACAAAATAATGACGGACATACCCTTTACTAATTGCTTGTCATTTGTAATCTCATTGCGCTTACAACATACCTATGACCAAATAATGCCTTAAAATATGTAGAATTTCTCTTATTCAAACTTACAAAAAAAATCCATTCTAAAATCTGTCCAGGAGCCAAAATACAAAATAGAAATGAAACAAAAACATGAAAAAATCTCTAAATTCAAACTCAAGCTATATAAATCAAATCAACTGTCAAATTGACATTTGGGATTTGCAAATACTAATTTACCGGTATTTTAAGCGGTAAATCATATTTATTAGAATGTTGAACTAATGGGTACGTTATGAAGACAATAATATGACTATATTTCTGTTTTGCATATTATTATTGGACATGATCAACAAAGATATATGATATCGCATAGATGCAGTAGCCTGCACGAAAGTTGAAAGTTGACAAGTAAGTATCGATTAGATTTATACGTATAAAATCAAATTGCAAGGAAAGCATGCACAGACCAAATTTACAAATTTTCGTTTGTAGCGATAGAAATTTAAGAAGCAAGTAAAATGACTGAAATGTTTTGAGGTTATTGTTATTTAATACGCTACGATATGCATTCTATATCGTAGCGCCATCCAATTATTACTATAGTCCGTCTCAACCTTATTATGCAGTACAGGTCTTATGGGAATTGATTTCATGGTTGCCAAATCGTCTCATTGTATAATGTCGTTACAGTTCCGGTTCAATATCTGACATTTTTTGTAATCAAAACATAACCTATACGACTGTTTGTGATTCAATTGATGCATACTGCATACAAAAAATTAATAGTAATTTGAAACACTAAAAGGGGAGAATATATGGGAAGATGGATTAGTTAAAATATTTGTAATAATATAATCCTTTGCTGTAAAAAATTATTTAAAATCTAACTGAATATAGTAAGCCAGAGTAAATGAATTAATATTTCAAAGAAACATTTAAGCAATACAATTTTCTTCGACACTGAATATTGACATCTTAATCAACTATCCACTATAAATTCAGATCAAGACATAAAAAACTTTTCTATTTATAAAAACAACTTAAATAATACATATTTATGAAAAGAATAACAATAACCACACACAACATGTACTTTTATTTTTTAATATGTTACATGACTTGTATAGTCTTATTGAATATTAATATGTTAACCTACATTGCGTTATACAAATTTAAAGACACAAATTCCTCACAAATTCATTTTGCAAAAACATGTTTTCCCATTTATAAGACCAAGTTAATAATACATGATAACATTTATTAAACAACTAACCATGACCATATAAAGGAGTAGGTACACATATTGTTTTATTTTTCTTCAATCACTTAAAGGATCTTGATCTGATGATGAATGTGTGACGTTAATTATAAACTCTTCAACTTCGTCTTGCAAGTTATCTACTATCCACATTTTGCTCGATGTCTTTTACGTGGCCAATGTAATTCTGCCAGTTGTTCACTGTTACATTCTGATAACCCTCCACAATTAATTGTTCAATATCTCTTTGTTTGAATGTCGTATTGTGCATTTCAACGTAGTGCTTAACTTGTGCCCACACCATTTCAATTGGGTTTAATTCACAATGATAAGGTGAAAGCCGAAGAACATAATGCCCTGTATTCTTTGCAAATTCATCAATTTTGTTTCTCTCATACTGAGACCTAACCTCTGACACACAAGCCAGTAAATCTCTTTTTAACATGTCATTATCAAGTGGAATATTCTTCTCAGTGAGCCATTCAATAATTTGGTCTTCTCCGTGCTACTGATGGAAACTTTTCTAATTTTCTCGTGTGATATGAGGCATTATCGAGACCAACAACCGAGTTCTCTAGTATATTTGGAAGCAATTTATTCTTGAACCAATCTCCATATGTATCTGCATCCATTTCGCTATAAACATCAGCAGTATTTTTCTTACAAAGAAATGTACATTCAGCACCAATAACAAAACCTTGCTCGCCTCCAGCATGAATTAATGGAAATCGAGGCCCAAGACCACTTGGTGATTTTAAACCAGTGCTGAGTCCTTACGTAAAAGCTTGTCGACTGCTTTGAACAGAAACGTCAGTCTACTTTTTATTTACCGAGTGTCCTGCATTCACTCATGATTCATCAGTATATATTATAGTTCTACCTAAAAATAAAACAATCACAATCAAACACAAGCAAGTAATAAATTGCGTAATGAACATAAAAGTATAACAAATTAAATGATAAACTATACCTTCGTCTCTGAATTTTCTGATGTCTCGTAAGTATTTATGTCTCCACCTAATGATGTTATCTCTTTCAATAAGAATACTCTTTCGTCCCACTTTTTAAAATTCAAAACTCATATCATGTAGCAATCTGTAAAAAGGAAATATATATGTATATAGGTTGTCAGGTTAATCAGAATTATAGATCTAGGTATGCATACTTACTTTTAAATGCTTGAAAAAGATAATATGCTTGCTAAAAAGAACGATTTAACAGAAATTATATATAGATAAATTAAAGACAATATAAAAGTTCACACACTACGGCAAAAACTGACAATTGACAGCAACGATTACTCATATACCCATATACTTTGCATAACAGAACTTGCAACAAGGCAACCGGATATAAAGATGGCGTTATTAAGAGACTACTAAAGATAATAAGAGATGCAATATCCCTATTAAACCTGTACTGCATAATGGGGTTGAGACGGACTATAGTAGTACTGAAGATAAAGGAAAATCTTAATTCCGAACCGAAATGGATTTGCCAAAATTGAAACGCACCCTTAAAGGTCCTCGATAGTAGATCTGTCAATAGTTGAAAAATAGCAGATTTTTGGTGCAAGATATTTTTATTGATTTTAAATTTGGAGAACACCTTTCATCGCCAATTTATGAAGAATTAAGTAGTCTACCCCGCTGAATAATTAAACTTCTCTGAATAAAGAAAATTAATTAATATGTAAAAATATTTAAAACGAGTTTTCTCAAAAATTCTTTGCAGCACATTTGTTTGCTTTAGTTCACGTTAAAAATTGAATAAAAAGCTACCCCGCTGTGCACTTATTTTTCGTTCAACTATTCTTTACTTTGTTTTAAATGAAGATAAAATAAATTAAGATTAGGCAGCCCACATAACATTGAATGTTATTCTGGTAAAAATCTATCCTGCGGTAACAAATGTGTAAATATTTGATCATAAATAAATTTTTATTCGCTCAGATATTGAGTTATTATTTCAAATATTTATTATATATTCCCAATGTGTGATAGGTACTCGGGCATCCTTCGGTTATTAAAGTATGTGCTATGCAACCAATATTGCGATTGCCGTTTCAGTAGCGAGGTGCAGTTTTTTTCGAATGATAAAAAGGTTAGAATAATTTAATTATAAGGATTATGGTCTTGCTCTTTAATATTATAGTTGCGCAGTCTGCAGAAATCTATAAATATTCCGTGATATTTTTATCTAATATAGTGCTGTCCTCTAGCAGTTTGAAAACGAAATAACGTATACATTTAGGAAATGAAAGGTGATACACAGTAAAATTAATCGAATTATTCTCATGTCCCCGTTCTTTTAATCAGGATGTTAAAAAATATATTCTTAATAAATATCAACTAAATTTTATATACTACTTGGGCGTATTATCTCATTTACCATTGAATTACATTTTAACATTATTCACATACATGCGCCTCCGCCTAATCATAAAAATTATATCTCTTCATTTTACATATATTCTTAGTTTAATATTATTATAGGTAGGTATTCAATAACAAAAATGGTTAGCGTATATAGCTAAAGCAAGCAGAGTTCTGATAGGATAGAAGTTCTACAGCTAGATGCTTGTGAAAGCACTAGTATTAGTGTAGTCCAGTATTCGTTTTCAAAATGTCTATATGATTAAGTTTGTGTTGCAAATTACAAAAAATGAAGTGTGGGCACCACACGACTTTCTTGTACGTATGTGCTTTTTAAATTATACAAATTTTGTTCTAAATTAAGTTTTAAATACATTTGTTGTCTTAAAAAAATAAACCTCTGAGTAAATGTGTTACTTCATATGCGAATTTTTAATTTTTTTTTTTACAAAATTTAATCAAAATTCTCAATTAAGCACTAAGTACTAGTCCCTTAATAATCTCTACAGAATGCATACTTTGCGAGATATTTTGCAAAACAGTGCTACTCGATAAGGGTAAAAGTGTTACGTCCGGTTCGTATTTTGAAATTTCTATTAAAAAAAAATTACATCAAATTTAGCTCTAAATACTTTTGCACTCTTGATAAATCTATATAGAATGCATAATTTACGAGATATTTGCAAAAAAATCGCTATTCGATAAAAGTGTTACTTCCGGTCGGAATTTTGATTTATTTTTTATACAAAAATTATTGAAAATTAGGCTTTAAATGCTTTTATATTCATAATGTATTTAACTGGAACGCATAATTTGCGAGATATTAGCAAAAACTGATTTTCGATAAAAGTAAAAGACCTACTTCTGATAGGAATTTCGAAAAACCTTTTTGATAAAATTTTTCTCAATTCACTTTTGAGTACAAAAAGTGAGATTATACTCGTAAATATAAAGTTTGGAATTGATAGCTTCAGCCGTTTGACAGCTATCGTAGTCACACATAGTATTATAAGAAATGATTAATCTATTGTCACAAAAATAAGTTAATAAGAAAAAAATGCGTTCAAGGAGTTTTGTGAATTTAAAATACTAAAGCAACTCACATTACATTTATAAACAATACACTTAATTTAATTCAAACTACATTCCTTATAATGGTAAGATGCATGTACCTGAAATATTAATGTTGTAGACACATTAGAAAGGAATTAAAATTTACTATAAACAAATTAACAGAATCCAATTACCATGCCTTTCCAAATATTTATTAATACTAAATAACAATAATTGATAAAATGTGGAGAAAAATAATTTAATTAATAATATAACACAGTTGACAATTAATAGGAATTTATTTATCTTTTGCCTATTTCGCGACCAATATTTTTTCAATTTCATATGTCTACAATTATTACAAATACCTGTTCTTTATCAAATAAAAACTAATTTATTATTTATTTCATTAAATATTGTTTATAATTTTATCATCTGATATGTACAAAATCTATGTTCACGAACTAACACTATAAACGATCACAAAATTCTTTCAAATCCAACATGGATTCCTTGAGACGTTCCTGGTATTTAATATTTCCTTCTATACTTGTCAATATTAACGGTGTTCTGTCTCCAAAAGCTATGTCTTCATTTGCGTCGCGATCTTCGAAGAAATTTCTCAATTTCTCGTTATCCATAAGAACCAATTGCATGTAAGTAGCCGTCTGAAATATTGCAAAAAATTTGTTCTCTTCACAACTGCTCAGAAAATCTCCAATAGTCAATATTTTATTCAAATTGATGTTTGATAATTTTAGATATTTCTCCAAGTTGGTATAATACAATCCTAAAATTTCGTACATGTGATTCTTTCTAAATTCTCTGTTGGTAGAAAGGTATACCAGTGCCATGACATCGTGTGCAGGCGGTAAGTATCTTCCGCACTGGAAATCTACAAATTTACAGTCCACGGGTTTGTCGTTCTTGTCGAATTTCAGTAAAAAATTTGTAGCCCAAAGGTCCCCGTGACACAAAACATTTCTATGTTTGTTATTCCGCTTCACCAACTCATAAACGTGATAGGAATACTCCTGCAAAAATTCCTTGAAATTTCTGCCAGACTCTAATGTTTCGGGGAGTTTAAATATATCGATTTCTGAACACAAGGCTTTAATCGAAGCCTGGACACCTTTCACATTTATAAACCCTTTTTTATCGTTATAAAAAGTTTCTTCAAAGTCATTTTCATGGTCATCTATTAGCCTATAAGTTGTGTTTAGTTTTTTCGATTTCTCTTCCTCGTACATGATACTACTAGCATGTAATTTAGCCAAAGCTTTTAAAACGACTAGTAGCGTATCATAATTTAAAGTATTCATTTTGTCCAATAACTTATACCCTTTCTCAGTTAAATTTTCCGTGACTAAAGCGTAATTCACTCTTGAAAAATAACATTTCGGAACGCACTCTATGTATTTAATATCAGCAGATCTAATTTCTTCGAATAACTCGTACATGAACACTTCCTTTTTGAAAGCGCCGGTTTCCCTACAGAAAATTGCTTGCATTTCAGTTGATGGGAAAAATTTTACGAAAAACGTATATGTCTTCAGGTCCTTGGTCTGTGACTCTTTGTCGATGAAAACATTAACTGTTGTAGATAATACCGCATGGTCTCCGAGAAGTCCAATTTTCGCGGATAGCGCTTCAAAATCATAATTTACCAATTCAAAATTCGAATTGCCAATTGCTCTAACTAATATAGAGAAGATTTCTTCTGTTGAAAGTTTCCCAAGTGTATCGCACATTTCGATTTCTGAAACTTAAAATAAATAAATAAGTTAAAACAACTATATTAGAAAGACAATACTTTTAAAAAAATGAGGTGTGGCCACCACACGACTTTCGTATACGTATGAGCGGTTCAAATTATACAATTTTAAGAATTTCTTTATACAAAACTTATTCAAAATCCTATTCTAAGTACTTTCATTCTCTTAATAAATCGCTATAGAATGCATACTTTGCAAGATATTCGAAAAAAAGTGCTACTCGCTAAGAATAATAGTGCTACTACCGGTCCGAATTTTGAAATTTCAAGTCCAATTCTAAATACTTTTGTACTCTTAATAAATATATATAGAATGCATATTTTACGACATATTTGCAAAAAATCGGTATTCGGTAAGAGTAAAAGTGATACTTCCGGTCCGAATTTTAAAATTTTTTTTATACAAAAGATATTGGAAATTAAGTTCTAAATACTTTTATATTCGTAGCGTACCTGTCTAAAAAGCATGACTTACAAAATATTGGCAAAAAACTGATTTTCGATAAGAGTAAAAGACCTACTTCCGGTAGTAATTTCGAAAAACTTTTTAAATAAAATGGTTCTCAATTTTAATTTTAAGTACATATGAATTCTCTATAAATTTGTTTAAACTTAGTATACCTTGTCTCAGAATAAGAAGGAGTGATTCAAATATCGCGCCAAAATGGCGTATATTTTTAAGGTATTTCATTGGTTCTTGCGTAGGCAAGTTTAACATGGGAAAATAAGTTTGACAAAACGTCATTTTATGTTTATAGTCAAGCCATAACCTAGTCTCTTACATTTTTACTTCGGTTTATTATAGTTTATTGTGTTATTGAATAAAATCCGTAGTTTTATGTACAACACGAGCATGAGTTGATCAGACGGCTTAAGACCTAAGGAACAAGTGATCAGGCATTTAAAACTTTGAATTTGATGAATCTGTCAAAAATACTGTACGACAGTGCAAAAATCAAACGTCCAACAATTAATATCATTGCAAAAATAACTATAGATGAGTTCATACCATAAATGAACTGAACAACTCATATATTCTAGAATTGACGCATTAAATTCAAGTAAGTGTTAATTAAATACTAATTATATTACCACATGTTCATATACATGTGTTATTTCAGATATGTCAAACGTAAAGGAACCTGTACTAATAGAAAAAGGTGAAAATATCTGGTGGAGAATATTTGGGAAAAAGTTTGGATTGCCACAAGTATAATGAGTGCACGACAAGCTTTGTTGAAAACCTGTAGGATTAAAAAGCCATACCGATAAAGATAGGCAATTAAGAATACTTCATATACGTTCTGAATTGATACATAAGGTGAAGTTACTTCAAAAAAATCCCCTTTCAGAATATCAGTTATTCGACAACTTTTGACAGAAGCAATTACAAATGTTACAATAAGTATTTGGAAAAATTGTGCCGACCATGTAAACTTTTAATCTTGTCAACACTAAATTATTGTTAATTTCCAATATATAATAGAAATAAAAATGTGTTATACTTTATATATTTTCAAAATACATCAATTTTAATAGAGAAGAATAATTAGTAATGTGTAGGTATATGTAATTATCTTTGCAGGTCATGTAAACAACTTCAGCCGATGTAAATTTTTCAATTTATTACTGTTCTATGTAAGCTTCACATTTCCAAGAGTAGTTGCTTGAATTTACCTCCTCAAGGTTTGTAGCAGTAATACGAATGATTTATCTGTACAAGTTCTTTATTGATATTTACAAAAGAAACTAATAAGCATAAACTTTTTCTGGAAGTTCTTAAGGACGTTTTGATAAAAGGTAAAAGGTTTGATTCATTCTTGCTCGCTGATACAAATATTTAATAATAAATAGACTTGATTCACAATTTTCATGTTGATATAGCACATTCACTAAAATGTGAAGTAATTATATATTTATAATGGCAATCCTTCTCAAAACGCTCAGAACAAAGTCTACTCTTTTCATTTGTAAATTGGGCCTATATCTTTATCCATAGATTCATCTAATGATTTTTTTTGAAAAACTAGAATGAACAGATTTGAATGTTACGAGATTTATATTCATCAAATTATAGATGTATGCACCTACTTGTGTTTATAACTTTACTCTTACTTGTGTTTATAACTTTACTCTCCTTTTTCCAATTGCCGTGCACTCGTATTGCTGCTTTGACTGGTAGAATGAAAAGCGGCACATCCATCTATTTTAATGAAAGTAGTGAATGAAACACAAAACAGCTAAATCCTTAGTTAGTATTAATACAGTTCATCTAACCTCAATTGTCATGATGTCATATCAAATTGTCTCCTAAATTTTAAGCTATGTGTTCCATGTTTTGGCGGAATATTTGAACCACTCCTTCTTATTCTGAGACAGGGTATAGTTGACGAAATATTTGCAAAATTCGATTTTTTCACTGAAGTAAAGTACCACTTCCGGTTTACCGATTTTACTGAAAAACTAATCAGATCTCAAGAGGCAGATTATACACGTAAATACAAAATTTGGAATTGATATCTACAGCGGTTTGACCGCTATCGTGGTCACACACACACAGACAGACAGACATTTTTTAAAAACCACTTTTTTGGTATCAGGGGACTTCAAAACGTGGACATCTGCAAAAATCTCGTGGTCGAATATTTTCGTCATCACAATACTTCCTTATACTACGTATAAGAAAGTAAAAACGACATAACTTGAACGGACATTCAAAAAGCGATACATTCATTACACAAAGAACAGTTGCAGGGACTATCTAAACTACAAATAGAATGGGGCACGCAGTTCGTAAGGGCCAGCAAGGTTAGGGATCCCTTCGCGAATCGTTTGGGAGGGGTCAGCGGCAGTCTACATTTCGGTTTTCGGGAATCACACCCCATTGCTTCAACCGTCATTTTCTATTTAAGGGAGATTTTTTATTTATTGAATAACTCGTTGATATTCAATGTCACACGAAAAATGGTGATGACAAAAGTTGTTTGGTATTAAATTTCCTACAATTTTGGTCCTTGTAATTTGTTCTCTAGGATTGATATTTTTTTATTTAAACCCGAAAAGAGGTGGGGGTGTACCTAAATATTGTATTATCTCAGTCAGTTATGACAGTTTCGAACGCTTAGCTAATGGTCTTGCCAAGTTTGGGTTGTCTGATTCTTCCTCGTAAACATCGATTTTAATTCCAACAACTTTGTATATTATCGTTAATACAATAATAATAAAGAATGAAATTTAAGACAGTTGTCAAAGCGTTTGAGATAAATGTCACTTTACTTGAGTATTTGACCAACAATCAAATACTCAACGTTATTTTTGCTTGAAGTTTATTTTAAAAATAACATCACCCAGAGGGTCTTTCACCGTCACTTTCTTTCAAATCCACATGATCCAGTTTCTTCCCCAATAACAAAACTGGGTGCAGTATTTTTGCATTGCTGCTTCTTGTGAAGGCTAAAGGAAGAATTCGTTCTGTACGTACACTTGGAAATGCTAAAGGGTAAGAGCAGCAGTGTTACGAAGTCCTAGACAATCTGCTGAACGACAAGCATTAGCATTAACATGCAATGAATGGAGATGTTTATTTAAGTTGCACAGCTTGTTATTATTTGTTCAATATTTCGAACCGTATTTATCGCAGCATTCTGAAACACTTACACATCCATCAAAAACTTCCGTCTCAAGACCTAAGAACACGCCTTGATTTTTGTGGACATTATAAAGGGCTATTTGCTGAAAACCCGAACATCGCTGATTGCTTGCTGATATAGATGAAGCTCATTTTCATTTGTTGACAGAACTTTTGTTGCTAGCCGACGGAAAATCCTCAGCAATTCAACGAAGTGTCACGTCATATAGCGAAGAAGTTACTCTGTGGTGTACATTATCCGCCTTTGGAATTATTGGGCCGTTGTTTTTGAGGAAAATGACGTAACGGTCACTGTTACATCACAGCGATATCCACAAGTATTGCATAACTTTGAACAACAACTTCATAATGTTGGTGTAGATATTCGAAGAATGTGGTTTCAGCAGGACGGAGCCCTTTCCCACACTGCTAAAAAGTCTGTGACGATTTTGCGAAAAAAATTACTGGTCATGTTATTTCTAAATTCAGGAACCTCCATTGACCAACACCATTACCGGATCTCTCACTTTGCAATTTTTTTATTAGGGTTAATTAAATCACTAAATAAAAATTACTGTTTTCTAATTGACCGCAAAATTTAGAAGCATAATATGCGGACTGAGAGACACGCAATACTAACCAATTGAAATATTAGCCCGGGTGATGCAAAATGTTCGGGCTAGGCTTCAAGCGCGCTAGCAACGAGGAGGAAATCATTTGACTGATGCCATATTTAAAAAATTAAATTTCCATGTTTCATCAAGAACTTTCTTGGATTTTTAAATAAAAACTTGACAATTAAAAAAAACAACTCAATTTAAAATGGATACCTCATTCTACCTGCCCTGTATTTGTATATTTGAAATTATATTACACGTGCATAGAAATACTAAGAAGTCTTCATTCAGAATCATCTACAATAGTATAACGTCATTCGTTGTAGATTAATATATTCATCTTTAAAGGCGCCAAGCATATAAAATACCTATTGTATAGTTTATTTCAAATTATAAGAATATAATTTTGAACGGCTCTAATGCTTTTATTGCACCACCTTCTGTGACGATAATAATTATACCTGGTCTCCTTATTGAACGCGTACGGTTTACCTATTTGCAACGTATGTTAATTTAAAGTATATAATAAAAAATAGCATTATGTTCTTAACAACAAATGCAGATGTTAGAGTTTTTCATTTCAAGGTTTGACACAGAAATAACATTGACCAATTGATAAAAATAGAATTTAGTATATACTAATTTTAAATAAAATGCATTACTACCAAGAAAATAGAAAATACAACGGAAAGTAATGATGTAGAAGTAAAAAAGGAAATAATGCAAACGATGATCATTAATAGAAAAATACACAAAAATAAATAGGTCTGAAGAAAACATAAATAAATGTTGAAACGTCACAATCAATTATAGTTTTATTCACATATGCCGCTATTCCCAAGGAAAACATCTATTATATTATAAAAAATATCTATACATTGGGTTTATATACAAAGAAAAAATTACAAATCGTGTGGCAACATGTATAGTGGATACATAGATATATAAAGGTAATTAGTTTGTAATACACAATAAAATTTTTATGTCACCGCATTTCATAAATTATCTTCTGTGATTGAGTCGTCTTGCAAATCGGTGTCTGTGTCTGAATCGTATTGCAAATTTATAATCAAAGGTGCTACTATTTTGTACATGCGAATATATTCGTTCTCTTTTGCTATTGCGTGTTTAACAACATTTTTCCAATTTACAGCAGTTAGATGTTCCATAGCATTTTTTATGTGTGTTACACTGCTTTCACTAAATTTCAGTGTTTGATTTGTTCGTCTTATGGTATTTTTCAGTTGAGCCCATATTAATTCAATGGGATTAAAAATGTAATGGTATGGCGGTAAAAGCAAAATTGTATGTCCTGCTTCTTTGGCTCTGTTATCCACATAATAATAATAATCCTTTAAATATTCTTTTGCTTCTAAACATTCTTTAATACCTTTCTTATTACTACATTTTGTAGGAGCTTTGTTTTGCTGTCGAGAAAGATACGGAGCGTTGTCCATCACTATCACACTATCTTTTGGTAAATTTGGCAGCAAAGTGTCACAAAACCATTCTTCAAATAAAGATGAGGTCATATCTTCATGGTAATCTAAACTTGAGAATTTAACATCTTTAGCAGATAATAGCGGCTGTCCGATCCATCCTTTTTCTGACCCAGCATGAAGAATAATTATTCTCTTCCCTCTTGAAACCGGCGCGTCCAACTGACACATACTTGAACTATCCACCCAACCTTTGCAAATTGTGTCATGGGTGTCATACCACGTCTCGTCTAAATAACATATGAATCGTCCTTCCTGTCTATACCTTCTAATTACCGTTAAGTATTCATATCGAAGATTCTGTAACCTCGGGCTTTCCATAATTGTACGACGTTTGTTTATAGTGCCAAGCTTAAAACCAGCTTTCTTTAGCGTCCGCCACAAGGTTGCTTTGGAACACTGAATATTTATAGGCTCATCACTGATTCTTTTATGTAAGCAGTCAAGATACAACATTTCCTCTGTAGAAGCAGTATACTTACTGCTTGCTAGTATCAATTTCATACTCTTTATTTTTTCTTGGTGCTCCTTTGTCACTTTTTTGCTTTCGAGGCCCTGCGTTATTCTTAATTATCTTATATATTATTCCAAAAGGCACCTTGGTTAATTGCGACGTTCGTTGAATGTTCTGGGTTTGTAGTTCGTTATTTTCTTCCATCAGGGTATGATAGACATTGGAAATTATCTATTTTGCATCTTCTGATATATGCTTTCTCCGTCGTGCTCCAACAGTATTATCACTATCCACATCACCATCACTAACACTTTCAGCGCCACATGTTCGTGAAGTAAAGAGCAAAATCAAATATGTATACAGCAGTAATGATTAACAATAAATGATAAATAGACTCAATATTAGATGTAATATATACCAACTCTCCTAACTATATTTACATAAATTTTCTTTAATAAATATAAGCACTTATTTCATCTAAATGGTAATTTAATTACTATTTAACTATATATAATAAGTATATATTCAAATTAACAACTGTTGGTACTTATATTATTATTAAATTTTATTTCATCTAAATTGCAGTAATTACAACATACTTAAATTTTATTATTACGGACCTCAGCAGTTTGTTTGCATAAAAGCTATAATCGTATTGAGCGGCCAGGTAATTATTGCCGCAGGTGGTACAATAAAAGCATTAGAGCTGTTCAGTTATATTCTTATAATTTGAAATAAACTATACGTAGTACGTGGATTGCATCTTTTGTTTCTTTTCTTTGAATTCTCGGTCAGTTTCTTACATTTTCACTTATTATTAGGGAGCGGAATCGAGCGAGTCATGACTCATCGCCCATGGGCGCGCTATTGAAATGTTGTATTTTTAAAGAGGTTTTAATTTTATTTATATAATTGAATAACAAGTGGCTGGTGATTATAAAATACAAAATACCCTACTATTTGTTCATTTTCTCTTCTGTAAGACTTGTTCTCTTTGAATTAAGTACATCCTTGTGCCTTGTAGATAGAAAACGTCCCTTCTACATTAGCATACACAATTGCCGCAATGTTATTAAACCTGGATTTCTATTAAAAACTGTGTCTAAGTCACTTGGAATTATTAATAGCCACATCTAATGCGGTTAATCCATTTTTACTTTCTTATACGTAGTATAAGGAAGTAATGTGAAATTTTCGACTTCGAGATTTATGCAGATGTCCACGTTTTGAAGTCCCCTGATACCGAAAAAGATGTTTTTAAAAAAGGTCTGTGTGTCTCTATGTGAGCACGATAACCGCTGTAGATATCAATTCCAAATTTTGTATTTACGTGTCTAATCTCCCTCTTGAGATCTGAGTAGTTTTTCAGTAAAATCGGTAGACCGGAAGTAGCAGTTTACTTCAGTGAAAAAATTAAATTTTGCCAATATTTCGTCAACTACTAAATTTAAACAAATTTATAAAGAATTCATATGTACTTGAAATTAAAATTGAGAACAATTTTATTTAAAAAGTTTTTCGAAGTTGCTATCGGAAGTAGGTCTTTTACTCCTATCGAAAATCAGTTTTTTGCGAATATTTCGCATGTCATGCTTTTTAGACAGGTACGTTACGGGTATAAAAGTATTTAAAACGTAATTTTCAATATCTTTTGCATAAAAACAGTTTCAAAATTCAGACCGGAAGTACCACTTTTACTCTTATCGAATAGCGATTCTTTGCGAATATGTCGTAAATTATGCATTCTATATGTATTTATCAAGAATACAAAAGTATTTAGTGCTAGATTTGCAATATTTTTTGAATATATGAAATTTCAAAATTCGGACCGGAAGTAACACTTTTACTCTTAGGGAGTAGTCCTTTTTTCGAATATCTTGCTAAGTATGCATTCTATAGCGATTTATTAAGAGAACAGAAGTACTTAGAATAGGATTTTGAAAAATTTTTGTGTAAAAAAAATATAGTATAGTTTGAAACGCTCATACGTATAAGAAAGTCGTGTGGTGGCCACACCTCATTTTTTAATTTGAGATTCGATTTTCAAGATATGTCATTAGTTTAGGCAAATTTCCAAAGTGTTCCTGAAGGAATAACAACTGATTTTTTTAATTTGGGATTTGTGTTAGTTCCTTGCACTCAGAAATACTTCGAGCATCGTCATTTAAACATGTAACGAAATTTTGTAAACTATCGAAATTCTGTGCATGAAAACTATTTCTGTGTATGTTTTAGCAAAGCTAAGTGACGATATTTTACAGACTTTGCAATAAATTTCGGAATCACTGACAATTAATTTTTATCTCAGAAAAAGTAACATAAACAACGTTCTAGATCTAAACAAATGATAACTAAAAATGTACGCGTATGTTATTGAAACATACATATTATATTGCGAAATATAAGGTAAATATAATAAATTTTAAAAACTCGTCACCCTTGTACCTACGCCGATGAAGAAAGGATTTTATTCATAAAATTCCTTATTTTATGGCAGTTTTTTCTCTGATTCTCTGGAGTAAACAGATGTTACAGTTCGCCCTATGAATTAGTGCTGTTCAGATATAATGTAAACAACACGCAGTTGTTTACATTATTTCTTTTCACGGTTGTGGCTCCGTGGTAGTTTAGCTCGCTCGATTCCGCTCCCTACTTATTATCTATTTAATTTATGTGTTTGTTGGCTTGTTCACTTGAAATACTATTTTAGGTGGTGGTCAATAGTTGCACCAAGTAAACGGACAGAATATGAATAGGGAGGTACAGGAGTTGAGGGTTAGGTTGTTGGGAAGACTGTCGTTGTGTTAGGTTTTAAATAATTGGTAACAAACAGATGGCAACTTCATGTATGCTCGATGATAATTTTAAATAAAACATACGATATGCTTGCCAATAAAGATGAAGCAATACTCAAGGAAGCATATGACATATTTCATTTTATTGTGTCATATTTTTTTTAAACAATTATTCGATATACTTAAGGTAGGTAAGTAAAAGGTGTGTTTAAATTAAGAATAGGAATGTTTTTATACCCGAAAGCATTGAATTGAATATTGAAATGTATTTAGTCCAAGAATGTAAGAATAATTCTTTCAAAATGATTTAATTTCTTGGAATAAATATTTCAAATTCTTAAGTCAATTTTAATAATACAATTTAAACATATCTTAAGTTTGAAATTAACTGCTACATATTTGAAATACAAGCAATTTTTATTTAATTTGATAGTTATACTTTTGAATTCAGATTATGGATCAAGCATATGCTTATCTTGCTCTTAGAATAGAATAGTTTGTGTGTATTCCTTTTGTCATGGTTAATATGTAGATAATTTCTCTGCAGTCATTTTTCGATAGCAATCATCCAAGAAGCGATACTGTGGACAACAGATTGGGAAGCCTTTTCCGGAATGTATCTATGTGTTTCGAGTATTACTTCCTGCATAATATGCAGTCGTTTTGTGAAAAATGGATTTGGTTTTTTTTTTTATCAGCACTAACATACTAAAACACCCAATTATCAAAACCAAAGCAACTTTCAAAAATTACTTTTTGATAAATCGAATTTATTACGATTTAAATAGTATGATTACAAAATTTACTTAACTCAAAGTTATACCGTCCATAATTTCTATAATACCTCGAACTCTATTAAATCTTATATGTACTTAATTTTAGCTGGCCACTATTTAATTTATGGATAGTAGGCTATTTACTTAAGTAGGATGGCATACCTTCCTTGATATATTCCCTCTTATTGTTTGAGAATGCTGTATGTGCTCTGGAGCAAAGATACAGAAAGGAAATCATCACTGTTCTAATTACTTCGCGAACAATAGGAATTTCGTTAATATGATAACGTTACCTCTAACTCTACATGATAACTACCAACGGGAAAAAAAACTTACTAAAACATCGCTATCTTTCAAATGATATCGGTCTTTTTTGTTTACAAGTAAGGTGTAATATTTATATTTGACTTAGAAAAAGTCACGATAAAATTATGTAATCTGAACCTAGACTTTAAAGAATCTAAATTAAAATTAATGAATGTTAAGAAAATGAAGTAGATAATACTTACTTCTATTTGAAAGAGCATACTTACATACGTATATTTTTTAAACACTAAACTAATCAACTGTTCTGAATTAAATGAAGGTACATATACGTATGTACATAGATAAAAGAGGAGTCGACTGTAAATAAACACGATTAAGCAGCAAGTAGATAATTCTATTTAAAATATTCAACAGTATTATCTCTCTACTTGTATGCGTATAAATTAATTAGTGTTTATTTATAAATTTATAACGTCGCCCAAATATTATGCAAGTATATCACAGATAATAATTTCCTCGTTACTCTGTACACATGGTGTAAAACATTCCATGCAAAATTAAATACGCACGTGCAAATCGAGCGAACTATATGTACGCGGGTATACAGGGTGTACCACAATTCACTTAACGCTTAAGACTACCCGAGACGTTTTTGGAAATTATACACGGACATTCAGTCGGCTAAAAACAACCGTGTTCGTAAAATCGAAAAAGTGAGCGGGTCCAACAACCCGGTTAGGTTTTCATAACCCTGGTAAGTGGCTAGGGTAGTGGAGGTTGTTTTACTCCTTATGCGAACATAATCTTACAAAGCATTAGTGTCAATACACAAAAAACTCTTAATTTTTTTAAACGAAACAAGTTTAAAATGATGTGTGGGCACCACACGACTTTCTTATACATATTGCTATGAACCTTACATTTTGAAAATGGTAGCAAGGGTGTTTAGATAATTTAATTAAAATAAGAGAAAATTAAAATAGACAAAAAATATATTGTATTAAGAATTAATTTAGCTATAGAATAAGTGTTATAATTCAATTGAAAATTTATTTAAGTGTAAATAGCTAAAGCTATACTAATCACTTAAGTAAGATAGGTTGCAGATGATATAAAGGATAAATTCCCTCGTTAAAAATATTGTAAATAAATATATAATTGTCAATAAACTGTATTTAGAAAGTTTAAATGTTAAGTAAATGAATAAGCTTTAATTTGTTTAAACGATACATTTAAATGCTACTATATGAATAGAATGACACCAAATGTGGCAAAAAAAAATGACATCTCAAATAAAAGTATAAATGTTGATATGAATAAGATAAATTCATATATGGCTCTAACAATAAAAGTAAAAAGGTTGTAAATACGTACAGTCTTAATAAAAAAAAGGATATAACTACGACATTTATTATATTACATTGTAAATCGTAAATAAAAGATGTTGTGTACGATAATAAGATTTAAAATATATTCTTTGGTTCTTGTATTTGTAGTTTCTCTGTTTCTGTAACATCAATGACGATCATGTATGGTTCAATACCTGCAAAAGGATATAAAACGTCAATAATTATTTGTAGCATATTAGAAATAACAATCTTACCTGAGACGAGAAACTGGTTTGAAGATAAAGAAAAGGAAACAGCAACAAAAGCCTTCCTGGTAAGAAGTTGGAAAGGAAGATAGAAGTTATTTGCGGCGTCTTTCCTTTATTCCCAAATAAACAAACTAGTAAACAGAAAATTAGAATACGATTAATAAATAGTGAAAGAAAATACTTATCAAATAATTACAAGAGTAATGAGTTCATATACAGATACCACAGATGTTTACATTAAAAAATAAAACGGAATAACACACTTACGTGGAATAAGGTGAGGTAAATTTGTAAACGTAAGAAGGAAAGATTTGGAATACGGACATTGTTGTATAGCTGTCAAAGTGTATGAGCAAGAAATAACAACTTAAAATAAGCAAGAAAGAAATTTAACTATATGAGTGGCAGTATGACCAACTTAAAATTTAATACAGAGAGCGCGAAAGAACCGATCTTCCTTTGTTCGAAGATATATAAAGCAGGAACAAGACTGGACACGCAGACTTCGACTTTGGCCTACATCGGGGAAAAATCGTATTCTTTATACGCGAGATAAAAATATATCTATATAATTACATATACGTAGGGCTATATGCACTATTTGTTCTTATAAAGATTGTAATATATTATTAAGGAATAGAATTGAAAATATAATTTGTGTTTCTTTAGAATATTTATATAAAACAAAATGGAAGGCATATACAAAAGGGAATTTGAAGCATTGTATAGTCAAACTAAGTGAGTCATGTAAAGTCTTTATGAATTATAACATAGAATTCTTATCTTAATTGTTCTATTGAATGAATGTTCACTTTGTTTTAAATATTTAGCCCATTCATTATTAATTAGAAATATGTTTAATGATGTTGGATCGACCATAAAGGTTCTACGTGCGAATGTTTTCTTCAAATGGATTGTTTGAGCGTCATTAAAGATTTGAATAATAACATGACAATAATTTAAATAGCTGAACACGAATATACGAGAATATTTTGATGTGTAAAAACTAAGTGGCAAGAGGTAGTATGTGAAAATGTTTACTCCTAGCAATTAGTGTAAACTAATTTCGAAATATTTAAGTAGCAAGACACTAGATTATCAGAGTACTGCGTGCGAATATTTGCTTTGGTGAAATAGTGCTTGCATTGTGTTCACTAATAATTCTTTTAAAGAAAAACAAATACATAGTAAACATCTATTAACTCACTATCATATCAATTTCATATACTTTTATAAACAAATCGCATATAAAACAATTCTATAGAAGAATCATTTTGATAGAATGAGTTAATGTTAATCATTATAATTATTCGAAATATATTCACAGATATTTTTAAGACATAGATATTGTGTTTCATTTCTTTATCCTATCCAATAATAGACCAGATAATAGAAAAGTTATAAAGCAAGGATTAAACCGCTGTTCGAATCCACGTATAAATTTTAATATCTATGCTGTTACACTAAAATTATACATTAAGGTATCATCATTATTTATGTCAATTTAAAAAGTATATATTACAGCAATATGTGCCTTTCAAATTATGCAGAGTTGTTCTAAATTAAGCTTTAAATACTTTAAATACTAAGAAAGTAAAACAATTTCAAAACCGTTTGTGAATTAATAAATGATAAATTATTTACAGATCTTTACTAATTAGTAATCAGTAAAGCTCTCACCTTAAAAGGTTGAATAATTATGACTCTAAAAATATTAGAAAATGTAGAACGTAATTTTAATTAATGTATCCTTGACTGCTATAGTCGCTATTGTTGTTTGTGCTGCAAATACATCTTAAGACGGCTAAAGCTCTTGATACAACATTACCTCAACTATTGTTTAGATTGAGGATTATTATGATGAACCGACGAATGGTTCATCTCGAGTTACAAGTTATTTAATAACTATATTGAGATTGATGAGAATAATGATATCAAATACTGTATTCATTAGGAAAAAACAATGTTGGCTATTAGAACGCGATAATAATCGTCCGAAATTATTATCGCAAAAATATTTTCAAAACGAATGCAGCATCCCTAGTAAAACGTAATTTTATTATTTTTTTTTAATTATTCGAAAGTGGATTGAGAAGGAAATATGATGATAATCAATGACGCAACTAAATTTTATTTGCCGTTGTTGTATCGCCAAGTAATTCTGATATCCCTATAAAGAATACAATACCTAGGACCCTGTACAACTTTAAAAACGTAGGCGTAATAAAGAGTACAAATATTGTTTAATTCCTAATCTGGGATGAGCTTTTGCAAATATAAATAATAAATTTCGTCAGTGGGTGACATTGGTGATAAAATTGGAAAGGCAACAAATTTAAATGAACATATTTTTTCGCGGAGATAAGACTTTATACTAGAGATGAGAGGATAAATTAATCACAGTGATTATTCACAGCGATTTCGTAATAACTCTGTTTTCGATATATGTGCAATTTTAGAAAAAATGTAATCTTTATGTAGTCTTCCATCAAATATTTTGATGAATATAAGAAAACCTAGACTTTTAGATTGCATAGTAAAAGGATAATACTTTCGACAAATATCAATTTTACCGTTAAATCTTATACGATCTGTCGACAAATGATTAATCAATGCGAATAACTTCATGCTTCAACAGTAGCTTTTACGATGAACATTTTCGACCTCGAGATTTTAGCAGATGTCCACGTTTTGAAATCCCCTGATACCGAAAAAGTAGTTTTGTAAACCTCTCTGGGCGTGATTCTCTCACTCTATTTCTCTCTCGCTCTCTTCTCTCTCTCTCACTCTATCGCAACTCTCTCAACTACTACTAAGCTTAGACAAATTTCTAAAGAATACAAAAGTACTAAATAGTGCATTTTAGAATGATTTTATAAAAAAGGTTCTTCGAAATCCCTACTGAAAGTTGATCTTTTACTCTTACCGAAAATCAGTTTTGTTATTGCGAAGCACAGCTCTTTGAAAATATCTCCCAAATTATGCATCCTATACGAATTCTAGAATATACAAGCATTTAGAGCCCGAATTAGACCAATTTTTGTTTATAACAAATGTCAAAATGCGACCCGAAAGTAACACTTTTTTATATAAATTTATTACAATTGCAAAAGTATTTAGTGTTTTATTTGGAACAATTAAATGTTAAATTTTGGACCGGCAGTAATACTTCTACGCAAAAGTATTTGGAGCTGCATTTGTAATAATTTTAGAATACAAAAAAAATCAAAATTCTGACCGGAAGTACCACTTTTATTTTTATGGAACAACAGATTTTTGCAAATATTTCTCAAATTATACATGATTTATTAAGAGAATAAAAGTATTTTGAACTGAATTTTGGATAATATCTGAGTAAAAAATTCTTCAAATTTGGATAGAAAGTAGCACTTGGCTCAGAGGTTTATTTTCTTAAGGCTGTGTTCCCAGATTGTAGAAACTCTGATTTCAAAGAGGCGCGTCCTGTATTTCTCCGATTGTTGTATACACCGACATACGTTTTCGACCGTCGTGCTAATCGCAAGTGGTGCGAATGAGATGGAATATTTATGTTAAGTTGCAGCCGTTAGGCCCTCTGATTTATGAGTGTACCGCGCGTTTGATTTGATGAATCGACACTAGACATGTGTCACTCAAATCCACGTGGACTTGTAACCATAAAAATGTTGGGACAGAATACAATACAGGCTATTTCAGCTAGGTGATAAAATTATTATTCTTCACCCAACATATTGCAAGAAGTATTTCTTGTTCTCTTAGTATGTAAATTATTACATAAAAAAATAACAAAAAAATGTATATAAATTCCGAAAATTACGTCTGTAATAGATATTTATTTAGGTAATATAACAAACACAAATATTTCTTATCTGTAGTATATAAATTATTATATAAAAAACTAACAAAAATAGGTGTGGCCCCACACTACTTATACATATGAGTTTTTCAAATTATACAGTTTAAAAAAAATTTTATACAAAAATTATTCAAAATTCTATTCTCAGTACTTCTAGTCTCTTAATAAACCTCTATAGAATGCAAAATATATATTTCCAAAGAATCGCTATTGGATAAGAGTGTTACTTCCGGTACGAATTTTGAAATTTTTTTGCTCGTAATGTACCTGCCAAGAGTAAAAGGCCTACTTCCGGTAGGAATTTCGAAAAACTTTTTTAATACTGTTTTTCTCAAATTTAATTCTGAGTACATTTCAATTCTTTATAAATTTGTTTAAACTTGGTAGTTGACGAAATATTGCCAAATTCGATTTTTTCACTGAAGTAAACTACTACATCCGATCTACCGACTTTACTGAAAAACTAACCAGATCTTAAGAGGAAGATTATACTCGTAAATACAAAATTTGGAATTGATATCTATAGTCGTTTGACCACTATCGTGGTCACACACAGACAGACACATACACACAGAGAGACATTTTTTAAAAAACACTTTTTCGGTATCAAGGGACTTCAAATCGTGGACATCTGCAAAAATGTCGAGGTCGAAAATTTTCATCACAATACGTCCTTATACTAGGTACAAGAAAGTAAAAGAAAGCTTCAATGCCGGACCCTGTATATTAAGGACGAAAAAACAAAAATAAAATGTATGTAAAGGAAAGAAAGAAAATAAGAAGTTTAAAAATCGATCATTCTGTGTTATTTACAAATTTATGGCATTATACTATACAAATATGTACATATCCGGAACTCAATAACGTAATAGCTAACCACTTATTCGAAAATAAAAGATTTCTACTGAATCTAATCAACCAATCTGTTGCATATATATTAAACTTTCAAAATAATGAGGTTTTTTTTTAGGTGGATCTGGACATGCGGATTGGCATACATTCAGGATCTGTTTTGTGTGGAGTCCTGGGACTAAGGAAATGGCAATTCGACATATGGTCTTACGACGTCATATTAGCCAATCATATGGAATCGGGTGGAGTACCAGGGTAAACTTTAGTTATAACAATTTTATTTTTTTCCGAAATTACAATAATCATATATATAAAGCAGTGATTCTCAACCTGTGGGGCGCGTTCCCTAAAGAATGGGATTACACTAAATAGGGGGTGTAAGGATATCGGAAAAATAAGAGAAAATATTATTTATTTTTTTCAAAACTGTTTGATTTACTGAAAGAAAAGAATAAAGAATATTCTGATATAATAAAAAGTAAAATTTACGCCTGCACTGATATAATACACTTTTAAATAGAACTTGAGTTATTTTTCTATATTTAGCTCACATCATTTTGTCTTCAAAGTAGCCTTAAAAAATCCGGTTTCGCAAAGATAGGATGTTGAACATGGTAATAGCATACATAATGCTCTTGTTTTCAGCGGAGAAATTCATCATCCACGCCTGCCCAAAATTCAACAGTAATTTCTTACTTAATTATCTTCTGATTTTGCCACATGCCCTGAAGTCGCGATTTTTCAAGCACGATTGCGGAGCCGGAGTCCTTGAAATAGAGAAAGTGTTTTAATGCCTAGTTATCCACGAATACTTTACATTATTTTTTTTTTATTGGTACACTTTAAAGCCATAAGTTTTACTGGTTTTAATACTACAAATACAAATACGAATTCATAACGTAAAATTGTTGGATGTGATATGACATTAGTATGCTTTTGATTATCATGGAAATGGTTAATTAAACAATCTGTCACATAAAGTCATTTTCATGTAACGATGAGTTCTAAGATTGATTACTTAAGTAATAAAGCCGAACGTCGATTAATACCGCAAAAATCGTAAAATGCATATAAAATAGAGTACAACAGATTTGTCAAATGGATGGAAGAACAACAGGCTACAGTTATAGATGAACGTGTTATGCTTGCTTACCTTCAGGAAATATCGGAGCAGTACAAGGCCTCGTCAATGTGGGCAATCCATTCAATTGTTTATCCGCAAAGTATGTTGCGGATAAACAAAGGGGTTGATATAAAATTATTTGCGAAAATGCATGAATTCATGAAAGCAATTAGCAGGAATGACGTATCAAAGAAGGCCTATGTATTCAAGGAAGACGATTTGCGGAAATTTGTTAAAGATGCACCGAACATTACATATTTATTTTTGAAAGTGGTAGCAATTTGCGGTATCTTTGGATCTTGTAGAAGATGCGAATTGCACGATTTACGCCTAAACGATATCAAGGAAGAGGGAACTTATTACTTATTACTATACGACCATGTAAGACAATGAAAACTCGACATTTTACTGTTGTCGGTAGTGATGGAATTCATTATGTCAGTTTAGTGAAGGAATATTTATCATTGCGTCCCCAAAATGCGAGTATGCACCGAGTTTTCTTACGGTATGACAAGGGGAAGTGCACTAATCAAGTATGTAATGGGTATTAATACGTTTGGAAGTTTGGATCATGTCCATTGCAAATTGCACGCTATCTTAAATTGGACAATCCCGAGAAATACATAACACATGCTTTTCGACGGATAATTCAAATGTTCAAATGGTGGTATGACAATTGATCAAATCCAACGACAAGTAGGTTGGAAATCGACAGCTGTGGCGATTGGTATCGTTGAAGAGAGTATTAGCAAAAAGAAGAATGTTTCAAATCTTATTGGGAATGCCGTAAGTGGAAGCATGATCTCAGTGACTTCCGAAAATATGATGAATAACATCGCCCCTGATTTAAATAACCAAGGGTTTAATATTTCAAACAATACAAATTGTACATTTAATATTTATTTAAAATGAGAATTTTTTTCAATAAAATTATTATGAAAGGTTGTTCTGTCAGATTAATTGATAAAAAGTTGACATTTATACTTGACTAAAACACGCGCGTGCTTTAAAGATTGTTGCTCGGAGTTCTATTGGTTTGCAGAAAAGTAGCTCCATTACTGCTGACATGTCATTTTTCATCAGCTATATCTCCAATTCGACCGGCAACAGTATGATTTGATAAAGGTATGAACTGCAATTGCTTGACAGAATTATCTCCAAACAGATTCTACAGCCTCATTCGCAACTCTCAGAATGAGTTCTCCACCAAGAGTGTGGTGTTTAAATTTGGCTATTTTATATTAAATTTTATAAGATGCAAGTAAACTTTTCATTCACAGACAAAACTTTTTTGAAAACTAATTTTTGCAACAACAATTACTGAACAATATGTATTACTATTATATACAGTTTAATATACTGCTTTTGGTGAATCATATATCTTTTGCCATGAATGATATTATTAGGCTTTTTACCAGCTCATAAAAATAAGTATACATTTAATTAACTCCTAATGCTTAAATACCATTGATAAGGAAAATATGGAAGACAAAAGACATCTAGGTTAATTCAAATGTCCCTTCTGTGTTTTTATGTCACCTAAAATAATAGTTTTGCCCAATCTATATAACTAACCTGATATTCTAGATACAGGTGATTTTGATGGTGGACATGGTTTATGTTCGGAAATATTTTCTGGTGCTGGTGTTGATTATTCAATTGATTTAGATGTTTCTGGTTCATGTTTATGGACTTCAGGATTAGAGTTTGGTATAACCAAACCAGGTACAGGAATTGGCGCATAATCAGGTGGTGTTGGGAGTTCATCATCTAGAATTGGTTTATCAGCGTTGTTGAGTTTAATTGCTTGCCCATATTATTAACCATTCATCTAAGTTTACTAGAGTTTCCTTCCTTAGTTGCTTCCACTTGCTTTTTATAAAGTTCTAGACGTTGTTGTAGTACTCCTGCTACAGAATTTGTAGTTATTAAAGATACCTCGGGCTCTACGTCACCGAGTTAAATAGAAGAAAGCGATAAATTTGGTGTACATTCGCCAAATAATGCTATGAAATTATAATTCTGTGTATGCGAAATTATCGATTTCTATCTTCGGAGTATTCCAATAATATTCTCATGTTTTGACCGAAGACAAAGACGGCGTCTGTTAAAGTAATAAATATGGAAACACAAGCTCGCCAATCACCACTAAATTAATTAGAGAAAGCTAAGAGTCTTTCTTGTACATATCTTTCTGCTGTCAACGTGCTATTAAAAAAATTGCATCAGTAATTTTTATTCCACTTGTAGCACACCAAACACAAAATTCTAGTGATGAAAAGGAGCAACTAAAAATTATTGGGCTTTTTATCACTCTACTTCTAATTTTTGTGGGGTAACTTATCCACTAACATGAAATAATGTTTCAACAGAAAAGAAAGTTTTATCTACATGTACACCATTAAAATTACTTGACAAACATCTACAAAATTCTATTTGTCGCGAGTAATCAGTACTGAAGACTTCTTGCAAGGCGTTAAGTATAAAAGATGTAAATAATTGAGGATCTTTTAATATGTTCTTATAAGAACCAACAGACACTACAGTTTGATGAGCAAGAGTTCGCACTGAAGTTTTCGGCATACCGGTCATTATTTCTCTAATATTATCCGTCCTTCTTCAGTACTTTTGGTCATCCTATAGTTCCACACTATCGGTTTGTCGAAAAACTAAACAATTCTCTTGAGGGTTTTCTGAAAAGTATTATCATCAAAAACAAGGTTGGGAAATCCATCTCATAATTCTTTTAAACAATCTTGAATGGAGGTTTTGATCATTTAGAAAATACCATTCAACCATAAATACTTTATGGATGTTATTAAATAACATGTTAAAACTCAAAAATACACAATACTGTTTTTGATATTATATTCTGACAATTATAACCAGACAATATTTGATATGTAGTATAAAATATTTTTTTGTCCATAACCTACTTCATTCTGGATTTTTCTGAACATCCGTTGCAATATACGTACCGTATCTGTAGCAGTTCGAGAATGACGCATGTTGTAGAATCTGGTGATAATCAAAGTAATTATTTTATTGTGCATTTTAAATCGCACTAGATGACCACAAAGTAATGACTTCCAGTATTATTTTTTTAATGTAACACAGCTATTAAGCCCTGTAGATATCTAGTTTGTCCTATACGGCGCAAGTAGTGCCTAACACGCGTAAAAGCATGGGAACTAATGAGGAGGATGCACCACAGACAAAAAAAAATAAGAATTAAATTATCTGTTATCATTGAACTAACATTTATCAAGGAGTTAGTCTAAATATAATTAAAACATTATTATTGTTTTTATTAATTAAACAGACGAGTTCATATCTCTGAAGCGACATACGAATGCCTCAACGGTGCCTATGAAGTTGAAATTGGTAATGGCCATGAAAGGGACTCGTATTTAAAGGAGCATGGAATCAAATCTTACTTAATTAAACAAGTGGAACCGATAAGGACCAGAAGAAGGATCACGTCTAGACCAAGGTATGTATAGAAATATAAAATAAACGTACATTATGTAAGGATATACTTATATTTTGAAAAGAAGTACTGGATGTACAGTGTTAGGATTGAATGGAGAAAAAGATTCTCTTTTCATGTTACCATAAGATCTCTACATTTATTTTTTCTCAGAAGGACAGCGGCTACAATTTATGAAATTAAGCATGGTGTTTCACAAGGGTCTATATTAGGACCTTCTTTACTTACAATATAAATAAATGTTTGGTCAAGGAATGGGCCAAATGTAATCTACTAGACAAAACAGAAGTAACAATGAGAAAAGAGCGAAAAAGTGTTAAGATAATTCGGTTGTATTTAAATGCGTAGAACATGTAAACTTCCGTTTAATTTTAAATTGCCCTGACTACTGAAATTGTTATTATAATCAATGTGCTTTTTTATTATCGTTATTGATAACTCTAACAAAACCAAATACGTATCTTCTAAAATAAGGGCGGACAATTTCTTTTAAAATTGAAACAAAATAAACTTGAAAAGAGTAGGCCTTTCGATTATTTCTGATATACCGTAAGCGTCAAATTTTAATTTCGGTTTGCACTTCTATCATATGCAGAAGATGATCTTGTCATATGCAGCGTTGCATGCTTGCTAACAGTGGAGGGAGAGCAACGGAGTGGCGGGGGACCCCCACGCCTTACAAATGTCCAGTGTGGCAGCCTCGCTTATGTCTATCTTTAGTTTAATTCGTCGCGCTCTTTTCCACTTACTACTTTCCTATCAGAAATTAAAATATGACGACCTCGGTATAATTTCTTTCAAATGGCTGCATGGACTGGCTACATGGGAGTAGCCTAACCGGTCAACCCTATTTTGTAGTACATTTTAATGGTTTAAGGTGCTATTTCACAAATAACTCGATCAATATTTTGCTTAAGTATTTAAATCGAATCAGGATTGTCAGCCTAACTTTGGCCATTAACAGTACTTCACAAAAAAGTCCAACCGCATCAAATCACATCTCCGCGAAGAACAAGGAGGAATGCCACCTAAATGGCTGATTGTACGATTATTGAGTCTGGATCGCAGAATATGGATTTAGGACTTGTGTGCCACGTAGCGCCATCCTGCTAGAATCATAGCTAAACCAGTTCCAATTCATCAATTTATGGCCAAAAAAAAACAATCGCTTATCATGATTCTATAGTATTCTCCACTGACGATAATTGAGAGTATCGACGTTGCTATTTTCATTGTTAAAAAATAATTGATCAATAATGCCGTCACACCAAAAACCACACAAAGCAGTCACACATCACTGCATTCCGTGACCCAAAGATAGAAGTTTTTGTGTGTTTGCTTAACCGCCAAGATTATAATACGCCTTCTCCGAAAAACTCATATGTTTAACAATATTGACATCAATTTCGAGTTCCCTTAAAGCTCAAAGAGACAAACTATGACTAAGAAAATGGGTGGTCATCTTGCTTTAATTCTCGCATATATAAACATATAATCCAATATCTTTATGTATAATCCTTCTCAGGTTAGTACGCCTAATGCTCAGTTTCTAAGATCTTTGGCAGATTGAAGTTCTCCTGTTTAGATGCACACATTCGGCAGCAATAGTAATATTCTCGTCTGATCACACTAAACGAGAGCGGAGGATAATCCAATCCCACGAAGTTGTTCAAAAGTAAATCGCTGCATTTCTTATCGGGATATTTCGAGTATCTTTTTTTTGTTTGTGTTGTCACTGTCAAAATAACACGCACTTCACAAAGAAATCAATAGGTGACTTACTAACAAAACAAGGTTAATGGAATGACGTTTCAAATTTTTGCCTCAATCAAGTATTTCCGGAAAAAGAGAAATTATTTTATTTCGCTATGATACAAATCATAGAATTTGACAGTTCAGTAACAACAAGAAATGATATAAAATAATGTAATAACAGATACCTAAGGAATGAGACAACCTTATCCAACCTTATTCTACTAACTTTTGATACCAAATTGAAATAAACTGAAAATGTTATTTGATGGCTCAGAAAAGTCGTGAAAAGTCTTACAGTTTAATACTATTAATCCGAATAAAACGCAACGCCTCAACTTTTGGACTAGTTTGTAGTAGTTGCATTTACTACTAGCTGGATATTCTGACATAAAAACTTGATGGCAAACTGTAAAAAAGAACCCGTATCCATCAAACAAAGATGCATTGGGCAGTCTATAGCTATGTCTTTATGGATGGTAGTTGCAGGTTTTTATACGAACATGTATGTTTTTTGGGAAGAATTAAAAATAGCTTGAAGGCTTGAGGTAACATGAACAGAAATAATTTTATTTCTTCATCTTCCTACTTGCGGGTGCGATTCCCAATATGATTATCTGATGTATATATTGCAAACTTTTCAGTATATTCTCCAATAAACTGTGGCCTGAGGAAGAATCTCTAAGCGTTATAAGCTCACCTCGAAGTCCTATAACGCCTTCAATACCACCACCTTCGCGAGAACGTAGCGATAGTGGGATACAAAACAGTACAGTTGATGAAGAAAACACAACAGACTGGATGCCAGAAATACCCTTCGAAAACGTAAGTGGGATTACACAATATTACTTCACCACCAATTTTTCTTATAATCTATCACAATATTCTCTTTTGAATTATAATTTTGATTCAATGATATTAAGACAAATTTGTTGGGTTTTTTCTTCTGAAATATTTGGGTAAATAGTTACTTCAAAAGATGTACTTCTTAAAAGGATTAATCCCATATGTACATTATTTCAAAAATGGCGCTTACGCATATAACGCTGGTTGCGACCAAAGCAATTAATGTTAATGTTTATCTATGGTTTACGTGTATCTCTGTGCTGGATAGTTAAGACACTAGGTTGACAAAGTTTGACTTTTTCTTTTTATAATTCATTAAATAAAACAGTGAACTTAAAATATAGTTTTATATAATTATTGTCACAAAATACATTGTTTTACTACCACGCGATCATTTAAATTCTAAATTATAGCAGGCGGGATTTTTTTTATTAGGTTGTACAGAATGTCAAGTATTGATTAATTAACATTTTGAAACCTCACTTTGACAATTCAAATTGTAAATTAGTACTTATACAGGGTGTAGATAAAGTCTGGAACAAAATTAATATTTCTGTTATCTTCGGTTTGATGGAAAAACCCTGAAACAGGTCGATTTTGTTTTTATCCCGTGCACTTTATAACATCGTGAATTTAATTCTGTCGTCATCTGGTTGCGCGCGGGCGTGACGTCATTAGTTTTTTCAAATGGTAACCCGCCACATTTATTACCCCTTGTCGTTAGGTATTCCATTGTGCATGCAACGGTATAAAAACTTTGGTACCTTACATAACAATTTTTGGGAGAAAAATGCTTTCGAATTTCAAAAAATTAAAATTTTATTTCTAATGAAAAACTAATCAAAAATTATTTTAAAAAATCAGATAAATTATAATCCGAGGTTTATCTTGGATTGTCGTCAAACAAACACCAAAAAAATGTCAACGGAAGTGTTCAAATTGTCCGCCATTGGCCATTTGATACTGGCCGAGACGGACGTACACGCTTTCTACGACACGTCGTATTGTCTCTGCACCAATATTTCGCATTTCCTCGCGGATACGATGTTTCAGATCATCCAAGTTATTTGGCTTATTGGTGTACACCTTTGATTTCACATGACCCCATAGAAAAAAATCAAGTGGTGTGAGATCTGGCGAACGGGCAGGCCATTCAATTGTTCCCCTTCGTCCGATCCATCTCCCGGGGAAAATTTCGTCGAGGTAACTCCGAACACGCCAGCCAAAATGTGGAGGTGCTCCATAATTATTCTACCAACGTTGGCACTAGCGTAAATCTTAGGAAATGTAAGTATGTTTCAGCGTTTAAATTTCTGTCCAGAAAGAAAGGCCCCACAATGCGATCTCCCACTATTCCCGCCCATACATTAACTGTTTGCCGGTGTTGGGTGTGCTCCTCTCGAACCCATCGAGGATTTTCGCCCGACCAGTACCTACAATTGTGGCGATTCACTTCACCGTTCAAGGTAAAAGTTGCTTCGTCACTAAAAACCATATTGTCGACAAATCCGGGATTCTCATCGCACCGTAGCATGATTTGTTCACAGAACTCGAGTCGGCGGTCGAAGTCATCTTCATTCAGTTCCTGAACCCGATTGATTTTGTACGGATGAAGTTTTTCCTTCTTCAGCAATTTGGCTACTGTGGTAAAATCGACTGCATGATCCCTGGCAATGTTCCTTGTTGAAGTGTGGGGATTGTCCTGAAGTTCCAAGAGAATATTGACCCTTCTATCTTCCTCAATTCTTGGTCGACCTTGACGAGCCCTGTCTTTTACACTACCAGTTTCAGCAAATTTTGCGACAATTTTGCTCACCGTTGACCGTGAAATCGGTGCGTGGTTTGGATTTTCTGCATTGAAAAACTGACAGGCTTCTTCATGGCTACGTATTTTATCACCACAACCAACAATAATGAGAATTTGAATCCGCTCTTTTTCGCTCAAATTCGCCATTTTCGCAATGCACGTTCAACACTACCAATGGAGCAAGTATTGTGAATGGATACGTTCAAACACCAAGTAATGAACTGTCAATATGACGTGTCGTAGAAAGCGTGTACGTCCGTCTCGGCCAGTGTCAAATGGCCAATGGCGGACAATTTGAACACTTCCGTTGACATTTTTTTGGTGTCTTGTTTGACGACAATCCAAGATAAACCTCGGATTATAATTTATCTGATTTTTTAAAATAATTTTTGATTAGTTTTTCATTAGAAATAAAATTTTAATTTTTTGAAATTCGAAAGCATTTTTCTCCCAAAAATTGTTATGTAAGGTACCAAACTTTTTATACCGTTGCATGCACAATGGAATACCTAACGACAAGGGGTAATAAATGTGGCGGGTTACCATTTGAAAAAACTAATGACGTCACGCCCGCGCGCAACCAGATGACGACAGACTTAAATTCACGATGTTATAAAGTGCACGGGATAAAAACAAAATCGACCTGTTTCAGGGTTTTTCCATCAAACCGAAGATAACAGAAATATTAATTTTGTTCCAGACTTTATCTACACCCTGTATACCAACTTAATTTAAATTTCACAGCCTGCTCTAATTTAGAATTTAAATGATCGCGCGGTATTTATTTTTTTCTATTAAAAATGTAATTAATTTGCCTTCAGAGAATTTGGCGAATTTGGAATTAAGTGCACACATGCTGAACATTTTATACGTTGATAAACATACTGAACGGATTAAATCGTTAATTTATAATCGAATTTCTTCAAAACCTACATGTGTATGTTGTAAATAATCTTACTGATTGGTATACTGTCAATGTACACACCAGTATAAAAGAATGATAATGTGTGCAGTATACTGGTAGAATTGGGACGATTTTTCAGTTTTCCAGTACAATATAGAAAATGCCTGGTTGAGAATAAATCATTTTTCAAAACCTTCACTTTCACTTTTTCTTTTCACAGTTACACCATTCCGATATAGATGATGATAATGATTCATTAAACTTTCCAATGAATAAAAACGACACCTTCAGGGACACTAAGAAGGGCTCCACAATGGAACAAGTTGATGAAATCATCGATCACAATATTGAGATTGAAAGTAACAAGCGCATGAGGAACGCAAACGTTAACTCTTGGACATTAAGATTTAAAGATGACGATGCTGAACTACAGGTATGTATTGGATAATCACCAACACAAATATTCATTCATTCTTGGCAAGATTTATTATGGGCGGATCATAATTTTATTATTATTATTTTAATAAGAGGATGATTTGACTTAAAATAAACATTTGAATTACGGCAGGGATCTTTCTGTTATTTTGCAACACGTTCCCTTTTGACTTTAATACACTTTGACCAGTGATACTGGAGTATCATTATACCAGTTTTATAATAATCAGCAAATAGGAAGTATACACATACAGTTTTTCTAGGACAATGCGACTAGTATGTGACGGCGCGCATTGTCATGATGGAATAGCACTTTCTTTCAAGCCATTGAAGGTCTCTTGCGGTAATGTCAACTTTAATTAGAATTAAGAAGAGCAGGATAATATGTTCCGTTGATAATTTGGAGTATTCCTTTCAAATCCAAAAATATCGTTGCTATTGTCTTTTCAGCATCAGGAAACTTCTTGGTCTCCTTTAGCGAAGGACAGCCACGATGCCTCCATTGCTGAAATTGCCGCTTCGGTTTTGACACATAGTTATGTAAGCCAGCTTCAGCGACAATAACAAAGGGGCGCAAAAATCTACTGGGTTGACGTTAAAGAGTCAAATTATCGTTGGAAATTCGACTCTATACATACATAGTATTGAATTACACCATAAATAGTGATTTTATCCATTTTACAACTTCCACTACACACGTCTTTTTGAGTTACTACGTATGTCAAATTAAACACCAGAAGAAAATGCAAATTAAATAGCTTGTTATACACGCATGGCATACCTAAAAATAATATCACTTTTTTCACAAACAAATACTGATGATAAGCAACTCTCACATTCCGTCAAATCATCCTCGTAATTATTTGACACGAACTGATAAATAGACATCACATAATATAAACCTTATTGGAATCATCTACTGAAAGAAGCATCTTTATGAGAATGTCTAAGGACATGTTATGGTACATGACATGTATACGAAGGGCCGTTTTTAATTTCGAGGATTGGGGAAAAAGGAGAGAAAATAAAAATACAAAATTATATTTCTTTTTCAATATATTCTACCTGCAACACTAATAAATTTTTCAGATTTCAATTATTTTGTGTATGCCTCCATAAAAAATGTGTTGTCTTTGCCTGAAATATAAGCCGAAACTGTATCCTTTACTTCTTCATCGTTTGTAAATTTCTTCCCACGCTTTTCAATTTTGGGATCAGGTAAAATCGCTAGGATCAAGGTTTCAAAGTTCAAAATAGGGCAGCCAGCGCGACCCGACTCTTGTGAAAAGGAACATCGTCGTGCAGGAGCATAAATATGAATCACGAAATAAATATCAAAATTATTGAAGTGACCATTCTATAACTGGCATGACATGAAGTATTTGTTACAACAATTTTTAAAACTCTTCATGTTCATCTTGGCACGACTAAGGGCGGCGCAAATTGGTGCGGGGAATATTCACGCTGCCTCATTAGCAGCGTATGGAATGTTCTCGTGTGTTCTTGGACCTCTGTAGTGAAGATAGGGATGGTATATTGAGTCGAATTTTTACTTAACTTGGGTTCATCATTATGAATCTGAGTACAAGCAAGACTTCATGCCGTGGCCGTAGCATTAACAAGGCACACCACCACCCACCCAAGAAGTTTAAGATGTCACACTCGACTGGAAAACTCATGGCTACAGTTTTTTGGTTCTCCAGTTAATTTTTTAGAAAGATGAAGATGCTTCCATAACTGGAGAATACTACATTTCAATCCTGGAGCGGTTAAAAGAAATCATTGAAGAAAAAGAGGGAAGTTGACGAAAGTGTCCTGCTTCTGCACGACGATGTTCTCTTTCATAAGAGTCGTGTCACGTTGGCTGGCCCTATTTAGAATCACCCACCCCATAGTTTAAACCTTGATCCTAGCGATTTTACCTGTTCCCAAAGATGAAAAGAGAGTTGCGTGGGAAGAAATTTACAAACGATGAAGAAGTAAAGAATGCAGTTCCAATATTATCGTGCAGGAATATTATTGCAATGATGATGAACAATTGTATTCCATGTATAAATATCATAACAGTTCTATCTAATCAACATTGTTATATTTAACTAACTAAATTCACCCAGAAGTACATTAATTCTTGTAGACCTATTTTCATTTAAAGAGAATTTGAAACATCAATTTTGCAACTTTTGCAATTTATCCAGGTCTTCTATTGTACCCAAAAAAATACAAATGTAAGAATTATAAACATATAAGTGGTTTTCGTTACACTCCATAATAAAAAATTACTCCAGATACTTGTAGTTATCACATATCCGCCAGTTCAAACGGGGTGGGGGTAAGCCTTGGATTACTTAATGTAATTAATCCGAATTCACGAAAAAAAAAGTGTGCCTGGCAGAAAGATTCGCTTACCGTAAACTTCGGTCTTGCTAATGTACTATCAAAGTACATCTCTGCAGCTTCCAGACAGGTGATGGCAAGATTATCGGGGTTAACTTTTTTTTATAACTCAGTAAGGAAAGAGCATGAGATTTGTATTAAAACAAAAGATGTAAGCCCAAAATTGCGCCATTTGTTTTGTGACGTAACAACGTAATTGGTTTTAACTTTATTGAGTGAAACCACAGATGCATAAATAATGATAGCTTTATTAACATTTGATTCAGTAGCACAAATACATACAATTGGTGCCCCTACAGGAATAATAATAATAATAAACACTAGATTATTCGAACAATGAAAACAGAAAAGAAATAATATTAATACAACGAAATTGAAAATGAAATAGACAAAATAGCAAGAAAGACACAAATAACACGATGACGGCAATAATGAAGCTAAACAAGGTAATAGTTATAACTACAAAAGATAATAAATTAATATAAGAAATTAATAGATTGAACATTAAGTAATCATCAGGAATCGCAAGACAGGTTTATATTGCAGGACTGGACTTAAATGAATGAACTAATACAATAATACTTAACAATCTGTACATTATGTATCTAATGTTCTAATGTACAACACATTATACGAATTTTTCCAATTCGCGTTTGTTAACACGGCGCAGCCGGCTTCTCCCTCCTTGCCTTCAATAACGATGTTTACAACTTACGATATATACCTATGCAAAAACATTGTTGAATCTCTCGCAGCCAAACTAGGCAACGTTGTTGGGCGAGCGGGCTTTTGCGCCGAAAGCATTTTAATTAAATCGTAAGCGCTGTATACAGCGGGCCGGCGTAAATATAGCTAACATAGATAAGAGACTTGCCCGCGCTAGAATGCGACGCTGTTCAATTCCAGTGCAAAATTTGCGACGTATTACTGTCGTGGTAAAAGAAAAACTGCTTAGTAAAATATGTGTCGTCTAATACACATAAAGCACGTATTGCTGGCTCTATAATTGCCTATGAACGACGGAAAGCATTTAATTCGGATCTGCTTAAAGTAGCTTATAACATTCTATTGAATACGATGAACCATCCTGAGTTTATTAATTTTTTACAAAATTATTTTAACGGTAGATATAGTGACTTGCGTGTGCCCACGGCATCCATTTTCAGAAAATATTATGTGCTCTCGATGTACCATAAAATTAAGACTTCAATGGTCAATGACAGAAAAAGAACATATTTGAGTCAGTAGATGAAACTAGCGACACGGCAATGTTAAAAGTGCCTCGAAAGCCGGGTGGCCAGCTCTTACAACAAACATACAGTAGAATGACGCATATTACATGTTTCGCAGATGGTCTTCATCGAGTATCAGAGGAAGTCAGAAAATGCTGCTAGAATGCAGATATCTTCTTGATATCTTCTCACAAGAGTGTTTTTGTGAAGGCATCTGCACGCAACCATTTATTTCGTGAAAAAGTGCCAAATGTGCCCCGTGACAACGTTAAAACTATAAAACAAATCGGGATTCATTATGTCTTCGATGCGTCCTTGGAATTGTCGATATGTAATAAACCTGACTTCGTATCCCTAATCATAACTAAACAGATAACGCCTATATTCTCTAATTTTTGTTATTATCATCATTCATGTTAACATTACCCAACGGCCCTGCGCCACTTACAAAAGCCTTTAGAAACAATCGGTACCAGCGCCTGTGGTGCGAAATAAATTTGTGACTCTCAGCATTCGCTGAGGAGTGTTAAAACCAGAAAAAAAACCAACGCTTAGGGGTTAGTTCTCAGGAAACAAACTCGAGACCAAAACTACAAAGCAAGCGTACAAGACACTTCATGAATGGTCCACCATTATTACTTTCTATAACAACTTATTATTTCCGTTTGAATATAATTACATATTAGTAACTAATCTATGTACACTTGTCACAAAAAGTATCGCATCATGTAAAAAAGTAAGATTTTTTTTGAATTATGGAATAAATCTCAACTGAAAATATTGTACTTATTTCGTAAATGGCATACTTTACTTATTTTATCTGACAGTTAATTTTTATCAGATGTTTTTTCTTTGTTAATGTCAAAAAACGTAAAAAGTGGAAAGTGTGAGAAAAGGCGTAGTTCATTAATTCTGTTAAAAAGTAAATTTGCATAGGCATTTGTTAACTGTTTTTTTTATTAAACAGATTTTGGACAAAAATGAGTAATTTGACACCAGTACAAGCAGCCCAAATTGTGGTCTTAAGTGATGATGGAAGATAGCAGCGATATATAGCCCAACTTATGAATCTCAACCAATCGAGCGTATCCCGAATATTAATAAGGTTCAGAGAAACGGGAGTTTACCATAGAAGACCAGTTCCAGGACGTCCAAGATGTACCATCCCTGCAGATGACCGTTTTCTACGTCTACAAGCCCTACGGGAACGTCATAGTACTGCACGAAAACTGCGCAATGATCTTTCCAGAGTCCGTAATGTCCAAATAAGCATTAATTCTGTTAGAAACAGGTTAAGGGAAGTTGGAATTAGAGCTAGAATGCCTGTTACTGCACCATTGCTAACCAGAGCACACCGTGCGACACGTTTGAGATTCGCAAGACAACATGTAAATTGGAATGTAAACGACTGGGCTAATATCCTGTTTACAGATGAGTCCAGATTCTCAATGTTCGGGTCAAATAGACGTATTCCAGTTTACAGACGCGAAGGCGAGCGATTTGCACAGTGCAACATAAGATCAGCAAGGAATTTTAGCGGTGGCTCTATTATGGTATGGGCATTTGTTTAGAAGGTCGTACAGAGTCAGCTGTATTTCGCAGGGGATCTTTGACAGCTGATCGGTATATAAGAGACGTTCTAGAAGAACATGTGGTGCCATTTGCTCCTGTTATTGGAATAAATTTTGTTCTAATGCATGATAACGCACGTCCGCACGTTGCAAGAATAACAACCGATTATGTTCGAGAAATAGGTATTCAAGCTTTAGCATGGCCAGCAGTAAGCCCAGACTTGAATCCAATAGAGCAGGTTTGGGACGACCTAGAACGCCGCATAAGATCTCGTAATATCGCTCCAGACAGCTTAGAAGACCTTGAACACGCATTATTAGAAGAATGGGAAACTTTAGATATGGAGTTTGTAAGGAATTTGATAAGAAGCCTTCCACAACGGATGCGAGCTGTTATTAGGGCCAGAGGTGGCAATACTAAATACTAAAAATCGTTTACTTTACTTTAAGACATTTTTTGTTACTTTAAAATCTTCTTGTTTTGGAGAATAAAAATTATCTTTGCAATTTCCTCAAAAATTTTCAAATAAAAAAATCCAAACATCTTTTAAACTTAACGAAAAATCATTATCATTTTTTAAAAAAAATTATTTGGAAATGATGCGATACTTTTTGTGACAAGTGTATTTAGACATATTTAATTTCAAGTCCAAGCCCGTCTTGCAATTAAATTAACGTGTTTCAGATTAAGAGTTTTAAACAGCCTTTCAATTTTATTAATAACTTGTACATTTTTTACAGTTTAGTCAATTAAGGGAAGATATGTTCAAATCTAACATGCTCTGCTGTTTCATAATATGGATTCTCATAGTTATAACACACATAGCTGTTATACCATTGTAAGTACAAATATGACAGTTCATAGAAAGGAACATCATGTTATTTTCGTCTGTTTTAGATCGACTGTAATCGTCATATGTTTGACAGTAGTAACTATTTTACTATCGGCTACTTCCGTTTTAGTAATGGCCGAAGAATTCCAGCAATTCCCAATTGCACTCCAAACAATTTCTAGCACCTTAGTGCATCACAGAACAAGTCGAACCGCTTTTATATGCGTCGTAATCGTACTAATGTCTTTAGGGAGTTTGATGAGTTTAATCTTGACGCCTGCAGAATTATATTCAACCACAGTGGATAATTCCACTAACAGCAGCAGCTTAGATAACACAAGGAGTTTAAGTATTTCGACCTTAATACAATCAGATGATCCGAGTGCGTATAACGACTCAACAGAAGCGAGCACGCAAATACCCTCACAAGAGATAGTTTTAAATTTGATACTAACAGGCGACTTGGCTAATACACAAACAAATTTAACTGGCGCGAATGATAATTCAGATGAGAAAAATTGCTTAGAAACGTGTGCGAGAAGCAATTGCTCCGAAAATTGCGTGAAATATTTTATAGATGTTATAGGTTGGGAGAATATACTAAAATTTGGAAATCAAACTGAATTATATAAGACTAAAGGAAATAATATTATCAATTTAGTGAATAATTATAATATAAAAAATTACATAGAAAATTCCAATGGTTCCGATACAAATTTTATTATAAATAATAACATTTTTCTTGGACAAAACCCAGTAGAAAATAAAACAATACAATCTGTGAATATTACCAGTACCATTCCACTGAAGCATTCACGTAGGAAACGTAATATTTCTTATGAGAACATCACAATCATCAAAGCCGTAGTGAGCAGTAGTGAAATTACTGCTGATACTATAAATGAAGTTTACGATGAAGTAAATGTTAGAAGTACTGTTTCTGTAGCGGCCATTCCAGAAGCAACGACAATAATGAACAATGTCTGTGAGGTTTACTACTACTGCGTATATCCCGAGTATTTCGTTTTCAGTTGGGTGTTGTGTCTTATAGCTTTGGCTACCGCACTGAAATTATATTATATGATCAAGACATTTTTGGCACTGTTGATGGTGGGGATGTATGCGTTACTGATCATGCTTCCTTACAAGCAGGTCTTCAACGATGGAGCTGGCGAAAGAAATCCAGAAAAGTAAGTAAACGTAGTGTAATATTGACGTTATTTTTGTATATAAGAAATAAAGTACGTATTTTAGTTTTTTATACGTAGTACAGGGTTTTTCAATAACAATAACAATTGAAATAACACAACTAGTGTCATTGATACAAATAACTCAAAATAACATAATTTAAATGACCGCCCGTGCTTCTCCTGGAAGACCGAATTCGGTTAACGCAATTGGTAGTCTATTCTCATAAACAGAAGACTTTCAATAAAAACACACAAAAAAATCAGAAAACGACCACTTTTGCAGAATGTAGAAAAGTTGGTGGATTATTCCACTCCAATAACGTCAATTTTGCTTGCTCACGGTTCCAGGAATGTCCATACGAAAATCATCTGAGAAAATAATTTTCTAACAAAGATCACTATCATTTACAAGTTGCTCAATAGCCCATTCAGCATATACACGATGCTGGCGATGGTGTCAAAAGAATATTGTGAGGATATAAACCTAAATTCTTACGTAAAATATAGGAAGTAGACGTTCCACACAGATACAATTCTTGTGAACGTCCTGAAATGAATAAATTAGGATCCTCATAAACACTGACCTGAACTGCAGCATTATTCATAGCATTTTGAACACTTCTTTATCTTAGAGGGAAGCGAGCATTATGCAAAGAAGAATTATGGTCGAAATTTGTAGCAGTTCGACGAATAGCAAACGCGTCTATAATGACTGCCATAAATAAGAAGTAAACAATAAAAGAGAAACTATATTCAAACCCTCTCATCTCCCCCCCCCCTCTCGCTCTCTCTCTCTCTCTATGTGTGTGAGTGTGTCTTTGATCACGAGAACAGTCAAACGGTTAAAACTATAAATACCAAATGGCAGTGTAATATATCTCGTCAACTACTAAGTTTAGACAAGTTTTAAAATAATACAAAGAATGTCAAAAGCGAATTTGAGAACAATTTTATTGAAGCAGTTTTTGAAATTCCTAACAAGAATTGGTCTTCTATTCATATCGAAAAACGAATATCTCGCAAGTCATACATTCCAGACAGATTTCAAAAATCCGAACTAGAAGTAACACTCGTGCTCCTATCAAGTCCTATCAAGTAGCAGTTTCTTCACAAATAACCTCGCACATGATCATTATATACAAATTTATTAAGACTATAAAAGTAATTAGAGCTTGATTTGGATTAGCTTTTATTTTAAAAAAAAAATCAAAACTCGAACCGGAAGTAAGACTTTTACTCTTATCCAATAGCATTTTCTTGCAAATGTCACGCAAATTATAAATTCCGTACAGAAGATAAAGGTAAAGGAGTAATAGTACTTAAAACATATTTTGGAACAACAGTCGTATACAAAAATCGGACCACACATAAGTATAAAAAAATGAGGTGTGGCCACCACACGACTTTCTTATACGTATGAAAGTGTTACTTCCGGTCCGAATTTTGAAATTTCATTTATACAAAAAATATTCGAAATCCAACTCTAAATACTTTTGTACTCTTCATAAATATATATAGAATGCATAATTTACGACATATTTGCAAAAAATCGCTATTCGATAAGAGTAAAAGTGGTACTTCCGGTCTAAATTTTGAAATTTTTTTTATACAAAAGATATTTAGAAGTATGTTCTAATTCCTTTTATACTCGTAATGTACCTGCCTAGAAAGCATGACTTGCGAGATATTCGCAAAAAACTGATTTTCGATAAGAGTAAAAGACCTACTTCCGGTAGGAATTTCGAAAAACTTTATTAAAACAATTTTTCTCAAATTTAATTTTGAGTACATTTGAATTCTTTATAAATTTGTTTAAACTTAGTAATTGACGAAATATTTGCAAAATTCGATTTTTTCACTGAAGTAAACTACTACTTCCGGTCTGCCGATTTTGCTCAAAATCTAATCAGTTCTCAAGAGGGAGATTATATTCGTAAATACAAAATTTGGAATTGATATCTACAGCGGTTTGACCGCTATCGTGGTCACACACAGACACACACACACACAGAGAGAGAGAGAGAGAGAGAGAGAGAGAGAGAGAGAGAGAGAGAGAGAGAGAGAGAGAGAGAGAGAGAGAGAGAGAGAGAGAGAGAGAGAGAGAGAGACATTTTTTAAAAACCACTTTTTTGGTATCAGGGGACCTCAAAACGTGGACATCTGCAAAAATCTCGAGGTCGAAAATTTTCATCATCACAATACTTCCTTATACTACGTATAAGAAAGTAAAAGTCGTATTGTGTTGACAATTCACTTTTTGGTGTAACCTAAATTCATTGTTCCAGTGACTTCATGTACTAGCATTTTAATAAACACAAATAGTTTTTACATCGTATCACCACGCAAAAGAAATTACACAAGATGATAGTCAACAATTATTTAAAATTCATACCAAAATTAAATAATATGCAATTAGACGAATAAGAGATTCTTGTACCATGTGATGTTTATTTACGTATTCCTAGTATATACCCAGACGCTGTTGCCGGTCCCAAGCCCGGGTAAAGGAGGAGGGTTGGGCAATGGAAACATCTATGAACAACTACAGAGAACTGCTTGATAAATCCACCCGTCTCCGTTCGTTGAAAATCTTATTACATACTATTGTCCCATTTTTTTAAGTACAAAATACCGGTTTATTTTTATTTATACTCTTCCTATCGCTTTAGTGGAAAATATTATATCGTCATCATTGACACTGTGTTTCCTCATGGACTAAAAATTATACATAGAATAGGTTCTTGCCCTTTTATAAATTTAAATAATTAATTAAAATATCCTTTTTTTTTAGTGAGCTTCCTTTGTCAGCACAAATGTTAATATTACTAGTTGTATTGCTATTGACCGTAGCATATCATGCCAGATTGATTGAAGTCACATCAAGGCTTGACTTTCTTTGGAAACAGCAGGCCCAACAAGAACTGGCAGATATGCAAGAAATCCGACAGTTTAATGCCCAACTTTTGAAAAATATTCTTCCGGACCATGTGGCCACACACTTTCTATCAAGAGATAGAAACAGTGACGTAAGTATGAACTAGTTGCTAATAATATTGGCAGATAAACCACATTTTTGTCACTATATAATTAATCCAACTATAACGTCTCAGTTTTATGGGTGTGATGGTGGCAAATAAGTTCGACACAAGTCACTTCCTTTAAAACCTAAGAGCCTTCTATCATTTAATAAATTAAGGTTTCTGGGATTCTTTTTAAAAAAAACACAAATATATGTATATCGAAAATCAATTAAGTGTGACAACTAGTACCGCAGTCCTTTTCGCCAACCTTTCTGAATTAAAACAACTACCAGGCTGAATTATTAACACTAGACCAAAATTTCTTGGAACGCTAAATATTGCTTTCGAGTATCGAACACACTTGACACGCTATAAACAATATGGATGTATTATACTATATGGATAGAGTCTATCAAATCAAACTAGTGTACAGCATCGACTCCAACATTAGAGAGAGAAATCGCGCGAATGAGATAGAGCTAGTCAGGGCAAAACATTCATATATTCCCATAAGATTTACATTGTTGTTTTGGTTTTGTTCACGAATTTTCCGTTTATCTCGTTTAATGTTGATCGGATATCGACTTAAATATTTGGAACACGTGGCGGAATAAAAGTACTAGGTTGTAGTGTGTTATTTATTATAAATAGCGAAGCAAGTATTATTAAATAATATAATGAGAAACAAGTTTATCAGTGCGTTCCAGTACAGGTATGAAACATAATAATATGTTAAATCACAGTTAAGTGCACCGCTCAAAAATATACTTACCTTTTCATGTTGTGTTGCACAAAAAAAGAAAATATATGGAATTTTTCTTTATAAATTTTGGGGTTTACTCAACGTTTGGTGATTCGCAATAGTGTTGGTTTCGGAGAATACGAATATTGACTTTTATATTGATTAAGTGGATAAAATTTAGATTACAACAACAAGTAGATTACCATAAAGTATATAAGTACATATATATATAATTTGAATAACGTGAAAGAGGAAATGTATTTATCGTAATTAAGATAAAAAATTAATTATTTCATGTAAGAACTTTAAATAAATAATTTTATTATGTACATCCAAAAATGCTAACTATATACTTACAAATATTAAAATATTAGCAATTTAAAACAAAAAAGTATTGCCACAATTTCGGCAAGCGTTAACGTGATATCAACATTTTTATCCAATATCCTCTATACTTTGATGGATTTTCTAAATTGTTCTCTTCAAAATCTCCAATGTAAAGTGGTTCTGTCCTTTTTCTACAATGTAAGCAAAATATACTCATTTAATTTATATTATTAGTAAAATAAATATTTACATCTTCCTCTTACTAATATTCTTTCTTTGACTATTTGCTGAGGTAGATGCTCTACTGAGTACTTCTTCTACAGGTAATTCAAACATTGCAAATTGTTTGTCAGGTTCAACATTGTCATATATTGGTGCATCACAAGTGGTTGAATTTGAGTTACTTTCAATTACTCGCCTGAGCTTTGACAATGATTTACCAAATTGTTGTGGAAAATTAAAAATACTTGGTATAGAATCACTCTTTAATATTTTATTACCATGTTGTACATACATTAATCTCATAATCACCATCAGTAAAATGATTACTACAAAGTACTGTTGTTCTTGATGGTTCAAAGCTCTTCCTGTTCTTCCTCTTTAAAGCAATAATTCACTTTTTTCTGCAATGTATATCAGTAGGAAACTATAAAACAAACGTTATCTCCTTTGTCAATCAAGTAAATAAAGTTAGATTACCTATGGTATTTTATATTACCACCTTTAACATAACGATTCGTACATCCATACGCGGAACACGAACTTACACCATTTTTTTACTAGTTTATTTAATACTACTTGGAAATTTTTGTTAAATAACACACTACAAGTTATTGTTTGTTTCTTTCGCCACGTGTTCTGAATATCTAAGTCGGATAATCTTTAAAAAAAAATGAGACAAGACGACGAGAAGTTATTTTCAGAGTTTGACATTACAATGTTACAACCTAGAACTACTAATTGACAACTCACAGAAATACTGTTCCTAGTTCATCGCCACAAGATTATTATCGAAGGGTTATTTATATTCGGTTCCTCGACCAATCAATAAAGGTAATAAATGCAAAATTCATTAAGCACAAAACTATTCTTGAACCTTTCCAAAAACTTTTATGTAGTAATAATAGTTTAGACTCTTTAGACATTAAAGAAATTTGATGATGATTCTGGTGCTATGGAAGAAGTTACACTTTGGGTCTAGTTTATCAAAAATAAAGCAGAAAAGCCACAAAGTGCGATTGAGGCTTTGGAAAATTGCAATAAAAATTTGTTTCCCACAACTTATAAATCTTTAGTTATAATGGCAACTTTACCAGTCACCACATGTTCTTGTAAAAGATCCTTTTGATCCCAAAAATATCTAAAAAATTATTTGCAGAATTCTACTGGGGACGATAGATTAAACGGCATAGCCTTGATGTATATATGCTGCATGACATGGAAAGTGCAACACCAAGAATGGGTGCGAATTTTTTGACCAAACTTGGTAGAAACGTATAACTAGTCAAAAGCAATAATTGATTAAAATTTTGTTGCGATAGATCAATTGGTCATGACACATCTGACACTTCATTCAGTTTTCGCTGACATTAATGTGTGGTGTATTAATTGTTTGTTTGAAATTAATTTCAACGGTTTTGTCTTATTATACCTTTGTTTAACGTGTTTAAAGAGTTTTATTATGCCTAGAGTGCGGCAACGTGGAAATTATCGCCAATTAAGCGAATTCGACAGAGGTCGAATTGTTGGTTTGCGAGAAGGTGGTTTTTCATACAGGGAAATTGCAAATCGCCTTAACCGGAACCAATCCACCATTATGCGCTCTTATCAATCATGGACTAGGAAAGGTCAGGAAAGACGCCAAAGAGGAACCGGAGGCCGAAAAAGAACTAATGAGATACGGGACCGCCGCCTTCGCTTAATGGCACTAAGAGAGAGGTTTTCCAGTACCAGATCAATTGCTGACGTGTGGTTAGGTAATATTGGTCGTCCTGTAACCCTTCGAACCGTTTATCGTCGAATTAGGGGTTTCGGCTTACAATCTTATCGTCCACATCTTGTGTTACCACTTACGGCTCAACACCGACAGCAACGTTTGGAGTGGTGTAGATTGCGACTGCACTGGAACGTGTAGTGGCACAGGGTGGTATTCAGTGATGAATCTCGATTTTGTCTAGGGATGCATGATGGCCGTATGAGGGTCAGACGAAGACGTGGGGAACGTCGTGATATTCAGTTTTCCGTTGAAAGGCATGTGCATCGAGCAGTGGGTGTTATGGTATGGGGTGCTATAGCATATGGGAGTAGGTCTCAATTGGTGTTCATCCAAACCACCATGAACGCCCAGCGTTACATTGATGAGGTGGTAGAACCCCATATTCTACCATATCTTCAAACGCTCGAAGACCCACTTTTCCAGCAGGATAATGCCCCTCCCCACGTAGCGAGAATTTCTATAAATCGCTTGGAAGAGGCTCCTGTCAATATCTTGCCATGGCCACCCAAATCCCCCGACCTCTCGCCAATAGAACATGTGTGGGACATTATGGGACGAAAACTTATGAATTTAGCCAATCCCCCGCAGACACTAATAGCTCTCCGGCATGAATTACAGGTTACTTGGGACACCATACCCCAAGAGGATATCGACCACCTAGTCGAATCAATGCCACGAAGAGTGAGGGAGTGTGACACTAATAGGGGCGGTTCAACACATTATTAATAAAAATTATGTTAAATTGTGTTAGTCTTTTGTTTTTTTTCTTTGAAATTTTAATCAATTATTGCCTTTGACTAGTTATACGTTTCTACCAAGTTTGGTCAAAAAATCCGCACCCCATCTTGGTGTTGCAGTTTCCATGTCATACAGTATACATCCTAAAATTTCTATTCTGGAAGACGAAGTTCTTGATGTCTTATCTCTTTCGCCGTCTAGCTATTTTACTATAACTTATAAATCAATTTTAATAGCATTTATTATATTGCTGTATTTCTTCCCTCTTGTTTTTAGTTGATGAGTATACTCACTGTTTTAAAGTTTTTTATTGTCATTTATATTTTTTAAATGTGTTTTTTATGTACGTTACGTTTTGAGTTTTATAATAAATGTTCGTTCTTTAATGCGCTTTTTATGGTGAGAGAGTAGTATATAAGTAATAAAAAGAAAATGGTGTAATAAGAAAACGTGTATATTGTTTTGCCAAAATAAAGTAGATATAAGTTTCATCTTTGAGTGTTACTTTTCTTAACATTTAAATAAGCTCTGCTTAAACAAAAGAAACACCACTAATAACAAAATCCCACTCAACTCTACATAATAAATTATCTTCCATGCTTTTAGGAACTGTATTCTCAATATCGAGACGAAGTTGGTGTCTTATTTGCAAGCATTCCAAATTTTACTGATTTCTATTCAGAAGTTGTAAATAAGGGAATGGAATGTATACGTGTGCTAAACGAAATAATAGGTAAACTGAAAATGCTTTTATTACTGCTTGCAAGAAAATAACATTACTAATTCTGTCCTCATGCAGCTGATTTTGATCAACTATTAGATGAAGAAAGGTTCAGCAATATAGAGAAAATTAAGACCGTGAGTGCTACGGCCACTTACATGGCTGCGTCAGGCTTAAACCCGTCCCATGGAGTAATTTCCCCAAAAACGTTTAATTTTCTTAATCTCTTAGTCTGTTCTTCACAGGATTTCAACAAAACAGAAAGTCCAGAACATCTTTGTGCACTAATAGATTTTGCTATGGCGATGAAGCAAAGGCTAGACGACATTAATACCCACTCTTTCAACAACTTCGGACTTAGAATAGGAGTATCATGCGGTCCTTTAGTGTGCGGAGTGATTGGAGCTAGAAAGCCCGTGTTCGATATATGGGGTAATACAGTCAATGAAGCGTCCAGGATGGACTCGACAGGCCTCATTGGACATATTCAAGTTCCAAAATATACAGCGCAAGTAGGTTGCTTTAAGTATTTAATAGTACCTGATAACGTACTAAATATTTAAGAGAGTGAAATCTATTTGAATAATTTTTTTTTTAGTTTCATATATAGGATTTTCCGAAAGTAATGGAATAAGTTCGAAAACAAATTATTCAAAATATCGTTACATTTTTGGCAGTTTGGCATTCATATACTTTTGCCAGCGAATTTTTGTACGCTTTGTTTGGAGTACATACATTGAAAGACTGGACTTAAATAAATAATATAATTCGAAATTGAGCACGTAATAGTGATGATATCACTATTACTGTGCCCAATTCCGAATGATATCACTTTTTACAAGTGCTGAATACATACAACTTGTGATAGGGATCTGCAGTCAGGGGTACATAGTAGGACTGGACCTAAACGAATAATGTAATTCGACATCGGGCAGAGTTATAGTGATATCACAGTAATAGTTATGATATCTTTATTACTGTGATAATTTCGAATTACATTATTCATTTAAATTCAGTCCTGCAATGTACCGCAGACTACCGATCCGAAGTTATTACTCTATAAGACTTAAAGTGTGGTAATAAATTAACAAACAATGAGATATAATACCTCGGATTTAAATTTTCGCTAAACTTAATCAAGCTTCACGATTCACACTGTTCATTAACAGATTATACAGGGTTAGTAAAAAGTCCCGGAACGGTCGAATAACTTTGTTATTTGAAAATTATGATTTCTGAAATTTGGTATGGGGGTATAGTTAATATAAATGCATTTTATGCAATACAGTTAATATTTTTTTCACTTCCGGTTGTAATAGTACGGTCCTTTAAAATTAAATAAAAATGAATAAAATGCCCCAAAGTAGGGTGTTCAGCGATAATAATATAAATTTAAAGAATATAAGTAAAATGACTCAAATAAATAAAATGACTTATTGAATGCTCCGCGTAATCTAGCTCAGTTAAATGGTTCGGTTTCGCACAAAAAACTCTTAATTTCAGGTCGGTTCAAGTATTAAAACACTAAGGTTATTGTTCGGCACGTACTATTACTTTTATTTTATATTTCAAATTTCCTATAGTAAGGTAGACAAATAACACGCAAAAGAATATTTAAACATTATTAATATATTGATTAAAAACACTATCAACACAAATCAGGTTACAAGCAAAGGTTATAGAAACAACACAATTCGAATAGTACAACACAATACAAATTACTCGTCAATTATAACATGGGCAAATATAATAAACTGATTCAACAATGTTGCCTTATATAAATCATATCTCGTGATTTTTACTAGATTCTAATTTAGTATTTACCAAATTGCATGCATGACAGAGGCCTTTAATTCAAACAATGTTGGGTACCTTATACGCTGCAATGACGCTGAAAACAGTGTTTTCACGGGCAGACTGAACTCGTCGTCTTCTTTGTCTGGAGCTACGGCACACACGTGATTTAATAGAACTTTTTCTTCACTTGGCCCCACTATTTGTTTTATTAAAACTTGTAACTGTTTTCTCACTAGGCTTTTTTCTCACTTTTAACTAATTACTTATTACTAATGCGTAGAATTTCTATATTCTTATACGCATTGTTAGCCTGTGAGAAGCGTTCCCTTTTGTTGGGTGCGGTCTAGTGTTATTCTACTTAACACGGCCTGCGAACCACTTCATGCGCTAACTAGGGAACGTCTTTCGTCTTTACGGGCTAAGGAACGTCTATCTGCCTACTCCTTGCTTAAAATCACGCCACGCCGTATTCTTCCAGGGAATTCCCCGAGCCACCTATGTGCTTTACATTTCTTCATCACATTCAAGGTTCTACGTGTCGGTTGCACACAAACGGTTTCTTATTGATGTCGCATAACTTCCTGGCTAGCGCTGATATCATTGTCGCCACTTATGTTTTTACACCGATATACCTACGCACTATTTCTCTTTTACATATACAGAATTTATATAGGAACATTTTAAATAGGAATATAATAATTTAATACAAATAAATGAATAATACATGTTTCCTGATCTGTGTTGATTCATTATTTACCTTAATATAAATATTTTGGATGTTATATTATATTTATATTTTATTCATTATATACAGGGCCTACCGTTACAGATACCCCCCTTTGCCTTTTCTGACAGGCTGATAAGTCTAAATGAAAAGCAAATAATGGTAACGTGTACATAATGAAATATAAAAACTACAACATAATTTTGAGATTATATATATACTTATGGTTTGCTAAATGAATAATAATAATTTGATAGTAATAAGTGAATAGATATGTATTTTATATTTGCAGACTAATTTTCTATTCACCCTATATCTCTGTTGGGTCTTTTGGCGGCATTGCATAAACGTCAACAGATGTTGATAAAATATTATTAATCATTCTTGATGAATGATTTGAGAACATTACTTCTTCGTAATGTGGATTATTGCAGAGATAATGACGTTTCTTTGGCTTATCCCATCGGAACGTATTATTTTTATTATATTCCCTTTTTAGAACCCATTTTTCCTTCACTATGATCGGTTCTTTCCTTGTCTTCATTTTTAACTTCTTTTGTTTTCTTTGGCGATTGTTTTTTATTTTCTTAGAAAACCCCATTACTTTACCGATTCCACTCTGTATATTATTTGACCAATATTTCTCCAGAAAGTCTCGTCGAAAGTCCTCCATCGATTTCCATTGGCTCTTGGTGATGCTGGCCCATCGTAGAACTCCACCCTCCAATTGGCTTATCGCAAAATTCAACTTCCGGTTTTCGGGAGTTTCCATAACTTCAAAATATTTCTGCAATGAATCTAGAAATTTCTTGGGATGTGTTCTTTTACCATTTCCCTTGAATTTGGGCCCCTTTATATTTCTTCTAACCATGCCAACGGATGATGCCTCCTTTATTACAACTTGTTGTGGTACTTCCGGTCGGTTTTCTTCAATTCCCTCGTATATTGGTTCCACTTTGTCTATTTTTTCACTCATATACTTCTTGGATTCTGTCATATCTTTCTTTAAATCTTCCTTTAAATCCTCATAACTTTTCTTTAAAGTTTCCATGTTTTCATCTAATTTGTTGAATTTCTTATCACTGTCTCTCTTTAATTCTTTCCATGATTCTTCGAATTTTTCGAACTTCTTATCCCTGTCTTCTTTAAAAGTTTCCATATTTTTATCTAATTTTTCGAATTTCTTACTCAGAAAGTCAAAAAGTGCCTGCATATCTCCCATGATTATTTCTTTTGAAGGCTATGTTTATTTTATTCTACGGCGGCTTTATTTAAACAACAATAAAGGCATATAAAACAACTAAATAAAAATTTGACGACAATGCGATAAAAGAAAATTCTTTTCCGTTCAAATTTTATTTTACTTTGCCTTTAAAAGCTCCGCTAATTGTATAAAATGTTTATTTTCTTAATTCCATTGACCCCCCAACCAGGTGTGCCTATTCCTTTGGATTACGCTGTATAATACTTCGCCAATTTGCTTCCAAAATTACCGCTTATTCGTGTAAAATATTTTGGGTTTTATTCCTATTTACCCCCCAATAAAATGACCTTTCTTTCAAAACACCCTGTATAATACGTATTATTGTACCGTATACCTTATATGCTTTGCGCCCTGAAAATGTTTACACAACTTTTGTAACACCCTGTATATCACAAAAAAAATTATACTTGAATTGTCTACCTTTTAATTCAAATTTAAATTGCGCTTTAATTTAAAAATTAAAATTTTGTTCAAAAGAATTTAAAAATTTCGTGAAAATATTTCTTAAATATTTGATAAAACTTTTTTCCTACCAAACTACTCCACACAAATTTGAAATAAATTGAAAATTTAGTGCCTTTTCGAGCCCACCGGCTGGTGCGCCATATGTAATAGTAATGCCCCTTAGTTGGTCGACATATGTAATAATACGGATTTAAAATAGAATTAAAATTAATAAAATGTCCCAAGGTTGGGCACCATATGTAATAGTAATGCCCTTCAGTTGGTCGCTATATGTAATAGTAATTGTTTAAAATATAATTAAAAATGACTCAAATAAATAAAATGACTTATTGAATGCTCCGCGTAATCTAGCTCAGTTAAATGGTTCGGTTTCGCACAAAAAACTCTTAATTTCAGGTCGGTTCAAGTATTAAAACACTAAGGTTATTGTTCGGCACGTACTATTACTTCTATTTTATATTTCAAATTTCCTATAGTAAGGTAGACAAATAACACGCAAAAGAATATTTAAACATTATTAATATATTGATTAAAAACACTATCAACACAAATCAGGTTACAAGCAAAGGTTATAGAAACAACACAATTCGAATAGTACAACACAATACAAATTACTCGTCAATTATAACATGGGCAAATATAATAAACTGATTCAACAATGTTGCCTTATATAAATCATATCTCGTGATTTTTACTAGATTCTAATTTAGTATTTACCAAATTGCATGCATGACAGAGGCCTTTAATTCAAACAATGTTGGGTACCTTATACGCTGCAATGACGCTGAAAACAGTGTTTTCACGGGCAGACTGAACTCGTCGTCTTCTTTGTCTGGAGCTACGGCACACACGTGATTTAATAGAACTTTTTCTTCACTTGGCCCCACTATTTGTTTTATTAAAACTTGTAACTGTTTTCTCACTAGGCTTTTTTCTCACTTTTAACTAATTACTTATTACTAATGCGTAGAATTTCTATATTCTTATACGCATTGTTAGCCTGTGAGAAGCGTTCCCTTTTGTTGGGTGCGGTCTAGTGTTATTCTACTTAACACGTCCTGCGAACCACTTCATGCGCTAACTAGGGAACGTCTTTCGTCTTTACGGGCTAAGGAACGTCTATCTGCCTACTCCTTGCTTAAAATCACGCCACGCCGTATTCTTCCAGGGAATTCCCCGAGCCACCTATGTGCTTTACATTTCTTCATCACATTCAAGGTTCTACGTGTCGGTTGCACACAAACGGTTTCTTATTGATGTCGCATAACTTCCTGGCTAGCGCTGATATCATTGTCGCCACTTATGTTTTTACACCGATATACCTACGCACTATTTCTCTTTTACATATACAGAATTTATATAGGAACATTTTAAATAGGAATATAATAATTTAATACAAATAAATGAATAATACATGTTTCCTGATCTGTGTTGATTCATTATTTACCTTAATATAAATATTTTGGATGTTATATTATATTTATATTTTATTCATTATATACAGGGCCTACCGTTACACGGTTTAATCGGCAATACATCCAACTTTTTTTTTTAAATGGAACGCCCAGATTTTTTTAACACTTTTGAATGCAAAATAAAAAACTACGTTCAGGAAGTATTAAGATGTTTATTTTTATTCACAAGAAAACAGTTAAAAAATTAAAAAAGTGTCCTAATACAGAAAAATCAAGATACCTGTCTATTCTGGTTGCGATTACAATAATTGTTCAAAATGCTCTCCATTTACAATTTGACAAAAATGTAAACGCTCAGTAAAATTTCTTATTGAATTTTGTATTTGTTCTGGAGTGATGCGATTGGCTTCTTGAACTATTCTCTCTTCCAATTGTTCAAGATTATGGGGACGATTTTTGCACACTTGACATTTCAAGTGACCCCAAAAGAAAAAATCTAATGGCGAGAGATCTGGCGAACGTGCTGGCCATTCGATTGCTCCTCTACGTCCGATCCAACGTCCCGGAAAAATGTCATTCAAATAATCGCGGACATTATGGGCAAAATGAGGGGGAGCTCCATCTAGTTGGAACCAAAAATGTGCATTAGGGTGATCACCTATGTTTGCATTTGGAAAGAGGGCCGCAAGTGCTGGAACAACCTCATTTCGCAATAAATTTAAGTAGACGTTGCCAGTTAAATTTCCTCTTATAAAAAATGGTCCTATGATGTTGTTTCCAACAAGACCAGCCCAGACATTCACCTTTTGAGGACGCTGTGTATGGACTTCTTCAATCCAATGCGGATTTTCAATTGACCAGTAGCGACAATTATGTCTGTGCACAGTGCTGTCGAGACAAAACGTTGCCTCATCTGAAAAAATGATGTGATCTAAAACATTGGGCTGCTGCTCGATCAATTCCGTCGTTGTTTCGCAAAATTGTAGTCTACGATCTGGATCATCTTCAGTTAACTCATGGACGGGATACATTTTATAGGCTTTCATTCTTGCTGATTTAAGAATATTATGAGCAGATTTTTGAGAGATCTCATGAATTTGACCTAATTCTGTTGTGGACACGTGATGATTTTCTTCCACTGTAAGTAACACATTCAAACTAGTTTCTTCATCTGTTGCTGTTAATGGACGTCCCCTTCTAGGTAAATCCTTCACCTGACGAAAGACTTCAAACTTTTGAATTGTTCGGCATACCGTACTTTTACTAATGTTCAAAAGAACGTTGACGATCACCGTACCCACGCATCATTAATATCTCAATTCGTTCTGATTCAGTAAGTTTTACTGCCATTTTCAAATGTGTCAATGTCTAAAATAAGTAAATTTATAGCGATGCAAAAGTTAAAATGCTTTTAAAATTGTCAAATGTGACGGCAAAAGGAATGCAAACACCAAACAACAACTTTTTTCAAAGGTACCTTGATTTTTCTGTATTAGGACACGTTTTTCATTTTTTAACTGTTTTCTTGTGAATAAAAATAAACATCTTAATACTTTCTGAACGTAGTTTTTTATTTTGCATTCAAAAGTGTTAAAAAAATCTGGGCGTTCCATTTAAAAAAAAAAGTTGGACGTATTGCCGATTAAACCGGAAGTGAAAAAAATATTAACTGTATTGCATAAAATGCATTTATATTAACTATACCCCCATACCAAATTTCAGAAATCATAATTTTCAAATAACAAAGTTATTCGACTGTTCCGGGACTTTTTACTAACGCTGTATATGGACAGCTTCGAGTGCTGCATATATGCATATACGTTTTGCGTATAAATGTATATATGTAAATAGTATTTACTTCTTGATGTTAGTTCTAAACATCTAATTATTTAACACTTTTAATTTTCATAGTAAAAGGAAATTCGGTAACTAATATTACACTTCATCATAATACAAATATTATAATGTCGCGACTGCAAGACTTACATCAGTAATCAAGAACTACTACACTAACTACCATTATATATTCATTTATTAATGTGAATGATCATAAAACCTTTCGAATTATTTCGCAGATGATTATAAACCTAACCCAATCTCTATAAGTTTAAAAAAAAAGTTTTACGGGCCTCAACGTTGAGGACACGTTTAGAGTGTATCAGCCATTATTCTGATTAAATAGATTGATTTATAAACTCGTAAAAAGAGGGCCCCATTTTAATTACATATTACCTGGCCTCTTACATTTATAATATTTAAAACCGAAAGACATAATTTCACATTTTACATGTAATCATTATTAAAAAGGTTATCTTATCTTTTCAGGTACTAGGTGTTCGTGGTTACGAATTGAAATACAGAGGATTAATCGAAGTAAAAGGAAAAGGCGAAATGGAAACATACTTTGTAATAGGTAGAAGAACAGGAAGACCACCTAACTTCCAGCGGCAGCCAAGCCAATGCAACAGTTTGGCAGCCGTAGTCTATGCTATGGCTCAAACTAGAAAAAAACAGTCGACTACTCGTATGTTAATAATAATCACTTTGTAATAAGTACAATTTCCAATTATTTCCTTTCTAATTTTAACAGCTGGTAGTGCAGTATTAGGTAGGGCCAAAAGTCAACAAAAGACTGATTCTTCAAGAAGAGCATTCAGATCAATGCGGTTAACACAGAGACCGCAATCTAATCCTGTCAGACGGAACACAACCAGAGCGCATCAAAGAAATATGCATGCAAGGTATAATACAATAAACATGAATTTATTTCTATTATTAAGGCCATGACCTGAATAACTGGATGGAGCTATTGGAAATGGTGTCCAATTGATGTAAAATATTAAAATACAACACGTCATTTTAATTATTTTAGTTTATCTTCGAAGAAGACAATCTTCAGGGCTGTTAATTCTATTGTGCTACTCGAAACAGATTGGAATTTGTGGGCAGGCGATTGGTTTACATTGAAATTAGTGTGACAGTTCAATGAAGTGTGTCTGTTATGGTTGAGCTGCGTGTGAATAAGCAATATCTTGGAGTAATGGGATAACATCCATATTTTCGATCAAATTATTTTTGAATTTCAACGGATTCTGTAGCGTCTTAATCGCGAATGCCACTTTAGTTAGTAATTAGCTCAAACGCACTAAACAAAAAATCAATCTGTGTACCTACCCTATTAGCCACTTATAACTCTTTTGTCCTGAACTTGTTGACCAAGCCCTATAGCTAGACGACGCTGGACGTCGATGGCGCTTCCAGTAGTTAACTACATGTCGCTTTGTACTTCAGAAATTCTAGCGTCACTGGGTTTGCTCTAATAAACTACTCTCTCAATAAATAACTCGAAAAATTCCTAATAGACAATGAAAACTACAGGTGTCTGTTTAACAAAATAATAACAAGTTTTAGAATGAAACAAGCATCAATGAATAAGTTAAATCGCTATTTAAACGGCTAGCTACACTTCCAGAATGCTCGTTCCGAACGCAAAGCATAACAACGCGCTAATCCCAAAACAGTTATTGGTACACCATCTTAGCCATTAATATCAGCTGCATTGTTTATCACTGCCGAATTGTCTGTTATTATTCACCTACTGCCTTTTGGTATAGGTCAATAATCTGTTTTATAGTTTTCTAAATCGTGTGAACTGAGTTTCAGTCACTGAAACTCACAGCCCTGCAGATACGAGGGTTACATGTGTCCCGGCATTGAATAAATTCCTTAGTTAAACTAATTTCCCATGTGATCGACATCTAGCGATGGATTTATGGCATTTTCGAGTAATTATGAGACAGCTGAACGGACAAACACACACCAAGGCAGATGACATATTTATTCCTAATTTATTATTTCCTAATTTATTCAAAAATGAATATTTCGTAAAAATAAGAAAATGCAATTACAGAAGTTAATCATCTACATTTCATCAATCAATCATTGTCGGCAATTTGCTGACAACGATTCGCAGATTTTGTGGCTTGAGTAATGAGAATTCTTGGACTGGATTTTTATGGTATTAAACTGAATATGATGACAATTCTACAAAAATGTTATTAATATTGAAATTTCATATAACTCCGTTATTTTAAATATAACATAATTTCCTAAATAAGCAAGAAAATCGTAGGGTTTGTTAACATTTCAAGCCGATCATTTTCTTAAGTGAAATAATATGTATTCTCAAAGTTACTATTAATAATGTTATCGCTAGAAATACTTATATTACTATAACTACTGTGCGATCTCTATATACCTTACCTGTGTAAGCTACTCAATTCTCACCCCGGATCTACAATACAGGATAGCTCGTCGCCGCTATGCTCGATGCGGAGAAGGCGTCTGCTGTTTGTATTCAATTTAATGCAAAAACATAATAAGAAAAACAAAAATGTCTGGTGTTTGTTTTATTTTAACGAATACCTTACATTGGCGGAATTTACATTAGCGCGTATAGCGCCCCCCCCTCCTACGTCCCACCTCACGGCAGTTAGTCGGCACCTCTGCGTAAGCCCCCTTAATACCCGTGCAATATCAGATAATTCCCTGCATAACAAAAAACGCAACGTTTCACACTTCAATCAATACGAGGGGAACTATTAAAATTTATATTTCGTGAATTGGCAACACTAATCTCAATAGCTAAAATCTGACAACACCATAATAAAGTTTGACATTTTTTAGCATAAAAGTACTCACAACGTTTTGATGTACAAGTGCTATTTGTTTTGTTTACAGTGAGTTCAGAAAATCAATTTGACAAAATAATGGAAATTTCAAGAGAAGGTTTTCGTTGGATTATTTTTCACAACTTTCGACGTGGATTATCTCAAGAAGAATGTGTCGATGAACTCAGTTCTTTGTATGGCGATAAAGCACCATCAAAAACCACAGTATATCGCTGGTATAGTGAATTCAATTGTGGTCGTAGTTCCGTCGCCGACGAATTCCGTGAAGGTCGTCCAATATCGGTTGTTGTGCCACAAAACATCGATGCAGTGCGTGAACTGATAATGCAAGATCGTCATGTGACATATTGTGAGATATAGGCATCCTTGCACATTAGTTCCACTTCAATACATTCGATTTTGCATGAACAGTTAGTTGTAAAAAAAATTTGTTCTCGTTGGATACCCCATAATCTATCAATCGCTCAAAAAAAGGCACGCGTCAAGTGGTGTAAGGAAATGATGAAAAAGTTCAACCGTGGTGCTTCAAAAGACGTATATAAAATCGTGACAGGTGACGAATCATGGATATATGCTTATGAGAGCCGGAAACAAAACAGCAATCGACCGTGTGGGTATTCCAAGACGAGCAAAATCCAACAAAAGTTGTTCGTGGAAGAAGCACAGCGACGCAAATGGTCGCCTGTTTCTTCGGCCGAATGGGTTATGTGGCCACTGTTCCGCTTGAGCAACGTAGAACTGTCAATTCCGAGTGGTACACGACCATTTGTTTGCCGGAAGTCTTCGAAGAAATTCGTAAAACTAACCCCCGAAGACGAATCATTCTACATCATGACAATGCGAGCTCTCACACATCTCGTCAAACAAATGAATTTTTGAGCAGTCAAAACATCGAATTGATGACTCATCCTCCGTACAGTCCTGACTTCAAAGGTAAACTACGTGGTCAACGATTTACGAGCGCCGAAGAAGCAGTTGAAGCGTTCAAAAACCATGTTTTAAAGGTGTCTCAAGAGGAATGGAAAAACTGCTATGACAAATGGTTTGAACGAATGCAAAAGTGTATTGATCATCAAGGGGAATATTTCGAAAAACAATAAAGCCATTTTCATTTAAAAATGTTTGTTATTATTTGGTATTCCCGAAATATAAATAGTAGCCCTCGTATTGATACTATGACTACGTTTTCATTAAAGACAAGGAAGCAATTGATCCTAGTTTTATGAATATTATGAAAGAACACTTTACGAATCTTCAATTCACATTTATATATTCTCAAATTTAAACAATAAATATTTTCAAACATTCAAAGGAATTTAACATACATTTTGTTCTAAAAGTACAGAATATTTTATCTCAAATATTTAAGTTTATGACTTATGATGATAGTTATCCTTAAACCGAAAGAGCTTAGTTTTGTTTGAATAAATACACTTTCGAATTCAAAAGTTTAATATATTTTAAGAAAATATGATAGTATATTTCAAGCAATAAATATTGGTTGAATGTCTAAATACTAAGTCTCTATTTCTGAACAAACAGAAATGTTCATGTTAAAAATAAATTATTTTGTGTATGGAAATTCACACTCAGCTCAACTACAACATTCATGCTCCACTGAATCCCCGCACTGGTATCAACACAAACCAGATCTGCTTGCAAATGCCAGTCTGTTTCATTCAGGTAAGAACAACAGAATCAAGACGTCTGAAGATATTCCTAGGACTGAGTACGAAAGCCAAGAAAGGATCGTGCGAAATTGCATAATTATACTTTTTTAATTATTTCTTATTATAATTTTCTAGTGTGTAATAAGTATGTATTCAGTGTTAAAAGCAAGCCATATTTTCTTATAACAACATATACCTATATCCATAATCTTAATTATTATAAATCTGACACAATTTCTCTTTTTAGTGAATTTTACACAGGGGACGAGATCAACTTCATGTAAGGTTAGAAAAATTCAGAAAAGCATAACACACATTAAATTTTCTAATCGCTTTTTTATGTTATGCACATGTTTTTATTGTATATTAACAACATCGTGTCCATATAACACACTCATAAAAAAATATTTGACATCAAGAGATATGTTTCGTCTAATTCAACCTAAGAAACTAAACTTGGAGTTTGTGGATTGATATTAAACCAAAAGACTAAAGCACCTTTAGCACGCTAAAGCACAAAAACTAAATGCGACAACTATGTTGGTATCTTCAGTAGCACTGATTTAAAACCGCGTTGTGTATACACCGTAGCCTATACAGAACAACACTGATCGGTGTTGTTCTGTATAGGCTACGTTGTATAAACAACGCGGTTTTTAATCAGTTTCAGTAGCACTGATTAAAAACCGCGTTGTTTATACAACGTAGCCTATACAGAACAACACCGATCAGTGTTCTGTATAGGCTACGGTGTATACACAACGCGGTTTTAAATCAGTGCTACTGAAGATACCAACATATCATAACAGTCTAATTTCCACTCATGACAGAATTTAGTACAAACGCAAAGTACAAATGCCGCCGAAATGATTACATGTATGTAAATTACTCAGGTTGAATTAAACAAAAACACTTCAGTATCACTTCACTTCAGTAGCACTGATTAAAAACCGCTTTGTTTATACAACGTAGCCTATACAGAACAACACCGTTCAGTGTTGTTCTGTATAGGCTACGGTGTATACACAACGCGGTTTTAAATCAGTGCTACTGAAGTGTTTTTGTTTAATTCAACCTGAATAATTTACATACATGTAATCATTTCGGCGGCATTTGTACTTTGCGTTTGTACTAAATTCTGTCATGAGTGGAAATTAGACTCATGACCTTTCGGATACTAACTGGATCAGAGAACGACAAACGAGAAGCGATAAAGACGTTAAAAGCGTGTCCCTGTTTCCTCGCTGTGCGAAGTAAATGTAGTCTGCGCGATCGAGATGTTGTTCATAAAGATAAACATTTTTTATTCTCTAAAATATATAAACAGCACTGCGAATTAAGTGTAGAAATAGAATACATTTTATTACTCTAACTAATTAAAATTTAAAATTATTACATTGTGTATTTTAACATTTGCCCACGTATTATAGGAGCAACATTACGCGCAATTCTTTCAGTGTACATATAAATACGTTTTCTGAGTGTACTTGGTTGTTGTTTATTACTCAAATACGACGAGGCAAAAGTGGGACAAGAAACGTCAAAGGATCCGACAATACCGTCGCTTCTCGTTTGACGTTATTCTCAAATCGACGCTATTCTCTAATCACTGCCGATTGTATAACCAAGCAATCATTATCGAAAGTCCAGTATTAATCATAGGGATCGGCAGTCAGGAGTATATTGAAGCATTGGACTTAAATGAATAATGTAATTCGAAATAGTAACAGTGACAGTCTAGTCCTGCAATGTACTTCTGACCCTAAGATATCACTCACTGAACATAAATAAATAATATAATTCAAGATTAGGTATAGTAATACATATAACTATTTTTGCGCCCAATTTCGAAAAACTCAGCCCGACAATATACCCCCGACTGCCGATTCCTATTCGTCACAGTGTTTATAGGGCTGAGATGTGAAGAATAGGATACACAGAGTAATCATGTCCAAAATCCCACATTAACATTATATGTAAATAACTGTAAATAACATTTTAACCAAGGTATTTAAGATATCATCACATACAATAGACATAAAGGGGTTACACTTTATAATCTTGATGTCAAATTTATTAAAACTACCATTCTAATTTGTTTAAGTTATTTTTGAACATACCTTTGAACAACTGGACCCAACGTAAATAGTATACACACAGGGTGTGAGAACAGCATCAAATAATGGCTCTAACTTTTGACGTTTTTTTGTCTGTTCATATCTTCTCTTGTTTTGTTACCATGGCAACCAACTTTGTTTTACTAAACAGCACCCGGAATTTTTTTGCGATTTTGAAATACGCGTTTTCTTCTCTATTTATTAATGATATTTCGTCATTGTGAAAATATACACAAAATATATCAAAGCCGAGATATTTGCTGTAATAATAATAATAATAATAATAATAATAATATATTTCTCATCTATAATCACAGTGTTACAAATTATCGTCACATCAATTATATATAATTATCACATTTGTCAGTTGTAGAAGCAAAGTCATAGAATATATCAAATTAATTTAAATTAATGTGTATATAATAAAGAATACAACACAACACAATGACAAAGGAAGCCATGAACATGATAAGATAAAAACAAACAAATAAATACAAATAATTTAAAAGATTTGAAAACACTTAAAAAGGACCCGATTGGTAAATGAATTAACAAAACATAAACAGAAAGAAAGTCAAAAATCCTCGATGTTGTAGCACACCCCCTCCATCAGCCCTTCTCCTGAACCCGTCAGGTGGTAGATCTTTAAGTTTTTCCTCCAAAGTGATTATACAGTCTATGTTGAGGGGTTCTTGAATGATTCCTTGTTCGCGGCTGTACTCATGGCTTTAGGTAAAATGTGCGTTTGCTGTGACATATAAAATCGAACAGACTGTATATAAAATAGTTATTTTTTCCGGGTTCGAGAAGCATCAGGTTAAGCCCAAATGTCGATCATTCTTCTTCACACAAAGGCGCTTGATCAAAATCTACAAGTAGGCCTGACGAAATCCATAGCAAAGTGGGAGAAATGTCGGCATCTACGCCTAACCTGATGAGATTTGAACCATGTCACCAATATCAACATAGTGACAACGACCGCGCAAGTATAAACCTTAGCCATATCTAATCTATATTACACAATCTAACAATTTATTCAGTTTAGTTAATAAAACAAAAATTTGGCAGTTAATAGGTTAAGAAAAATCGTAATATTAAAGCCATCTGTGTTTTATAAACTTTATTCTGTATTACTCTGTATATCATGCTTTCGCACAACAGGCATATTTTAATTTTATTGTATATACACAAAATATTTCTTGAATAATAGCAAAAAAATCGAAAACTTCCAATCGAGAGATCGTGGACTATGAACTATAACAATAGATTTGGGCAGTAACGAGCAGAATTACAAATGTGTTCTTCAATATAGTTCAATTCATAAACATTATACATATATTCGACATTTTAGATACAAGTTTCGGAACCTAAGTGCCTTGTGGAATAGAGCTCAAGCTGTCAACCAAGAACTATGAGTGGATGGCAGGCAAAAATGATATTCAGAATACTACAGAATATAAGAAACATGCAGTTGTAGTATAATAATTGTAATTTTATTTAAGATAATTTGAAAAAGTATAGTGGGAACTATTCTCTATGTTATTCTCAGCTTTAGCTTTTATAGATCCTATTCCTTCAATGTTGCAATCTATATTTTGTATATAACTATACTAACATATTCCGTATATTTTAATATTCCTAACTTATACGTATACATATATCTATACATGGTTCCACCTAAGATGCGTTTCTTCACGTATATTTTATAATGACAATTATAAAATATACGTTTCTATTAAATCACTGTATACATACACGAAAAATTTTCGTATATGAATAAATGTATGAATGCGCTTGTGTAACAGATGCCGCTGAGAATCTCTCATGGCATTTGGTACGTAAGTCGACTATATATTATGCAGGTAATCTAAGTTTGTAAGGCATTGTGAACAGCACGCTCGTGCACTGATGAGACCTATGTAAGGTCGAAACAGCTATCTGTACGTTGTTGTTCGCAATGCCAGCTTGGTGTAGATGTGCATTCATACAAAATGGAAAATTTTTAGTGTGTGTATACTTGAGTGATTTAATAGTGTGGGAGCTTCTTCTCCAAGAATTACTTTGTTACATTGTATTGTTTCAGTTAATGTTGCACCATATCACATTCTACACATTTTAAAGATATTTTACGTTATTTATTGTTATAATGTAATGTGTTTCTGACTATGTCTCAAATGCTTCTTCCTTTTATCATTCGCAGCGTTTTCATATCTGTTGTTCTCATTGATTGTTTCGTTTTTGTAGTTTCCTTCGAATCTAAGTTCCGTAAAGTAGTGATGGAACACGCTATCTATATAGATTCTGGTCTTGCTACCGACATTTGTATACTTATTTCTCCAAATCACGTCTTCTAACTATCGAGATAGCCGTGCTGTGCTGCCTTCGTAACTTGTGCTCGCGCTTCTTTTATTATGTTCCTGTTGCTTATTATGTCCACTCTCAGATATCTAAATCGATGATCTTCTCCTCTAGCATTAATTTATACCTCATAGGTTAGCAGTTGCCATCAATTTAGTTTTTTCTATTGCTTGGTTATTTTGTTCATGTGGAACAGCATACTTGGAGATTATTTTCGTTGAGTGCCATCAGCACTACGTCCTCGGCGAATCATGTCATTTGAATCGTGTCGTGTCCATTTCGTATCCGAGTAAAGTGTCCATACTATTTCTAGTTACAAGTAATGTTTAAAAAGTTGGTTGCTCATTTTGAGCCATACAGTGAAACCATTTTTGCAAATAATTTATATATATTGCTTAAGACTATTTACCAAGTTAGAGATAGAAAATATAATGTTTTAATTAAACATCCTCAAATCTTAGGTGGTTAGCGAGTAAATATCAATGAAAAAATTAAAAGATTTACGGCAGACGAAATCTTTAAATTTAACAAGATATTCAAAAATACAAACTAATATAAGGTACGACAAAAAAATACTAAGAATAACTTGTATATTTGAAACTAATTATATGACATGAAGAATGTGATTTTGGTGCAGTTTTTATTTAACAAAGCAATTGAAGAACACATCTTAGGTTATTCAGACTGATCCAGATAACATTACCAACATGGAAGTCTCGGCTATTATAAGACATACAGGCTCGGTTAAATTAGATGTATCATTCGAGTTATTTCCCGTGTCTAAAAGTGACGTATACTTTAAGAGTTAAAGGGGGGCCATTTTTCATATTTTCCGACATATTCTACGATTTATTGTTTTTTAGAACGTCATAAGAATTTTAAGTTAAAGATTAACCAATTGTAAATAAATGCAAAATTTAATTTTTAACAATTGGTAAACATGAAATTTCAGAATGGTATATTACAAGCAGCTAAAATTCACCTGACATGATCCACAACTGTCGACAAATCATTAAAAAAGCTTAAGATTGATTGGTATACAATGCTACTTTGAAGGATACGTAGCTTTACTTACTTCCGCATGAGTTGAGAATTAATTTTTAACATGAAACTAACGGTAGTGGTTGCGTAAATAGACGATACGTATAAGAAATATACAAAAATAAAATTAAAGGTTTTACATAACCTTAATCAACATCTCTAATACAAAGGAATTTTGAGTAATTTCAAAGATAATTTTGTCCGAGGTGGAATCGGACAAATTAGATGATCAATGGTGTCGCCACGTAACAGAAATGCTCACCATCTAATCCTGAATTATCCCGCCTCATCAAGGTAATCGAGCAACGAGAAATAAAATAAGAGACTAACAAGGAACGACAATTAGAAATTAAGATACAACTAGAATATCCACAAAGATTAATTAAAACAACACCTTACCCAACCCAACACTAACCGAATCCTACTAATTGATGATCCGTAGTCACACATTTGCAATTTTTCTCCAACCAAAATCAATAATCCAACAAAAATAATAACTTCTCGTTACTTATCTCATATGATTAGGTATCAGCAACAGATCAAAACAATTATGCGAGTAGTCAAGAATTAGTACAAAGGGAAGCACGCGAAAAAATGAACGAGATTCCAGAATTTAAGGTTAAAGGACATATGAAAAATAAAAATTAGGAAGATAAATTTAAAAACCAAAACCGAACAATAAATCAATTAAATAAGAGTTCCCACAAAAATATACTACATGCCGATAAGAAAAACCATAACTAAAAATATCCCAGGCAGATAGTGCTTCAGGTTTCAAAAGGAAAATAAATACACAGCTAATTAGATAAGTAAAATGAATTTTCAAAATGAAAATTAAAATTATAATTTCGAATTAACATACACTCGCCTCCAAAAATAAAGAATAAGACATTTCGCTCTAAAAATAATAAATCAACATTAAAAATGTAACAAGCTAACAATGAAAATTGAATAAATGATTATTATAAATCTTATAAAACTTATCAATAAAATGTAGATGTAGATTTCTCTTTTCAAAAATCATATAAAGGCAATTAAATTTAAAATAGCACTAGAAATAGCCCCTTTAATTTTTATCGCATGTTTAGTAAACACCGTGTATATTGTTCTTTAAATTCAAAACTTGTTTATTCTTGCTAAGAAAGTACATCAGTATAGTCCAAAATGTTTTTAAATTGTAGAGAAAAGGATTTCCAGTACATTTGTCTACATTAGTTACTCTTGGAGGAGATAATATCGAAGACCCACGCTATAGCTGGACATCACAATATTTCTAGTTACTATATTATTTTTTAAGAAAGATATTACACATGCTTTGAGTATCATTAAAAAGAAAAGGAAAAAACAAGTACAGCTATTTTCAAGTCTACTTTACGCTTCATAAGATTAAATAAATTTCAGAATAAAACTCGAAAACAAAGTGATCAAAAAAAACACATATATATTCAGATTATGACGTATCTCTTACAAATATTAAAGTGTTCTCTAGTTGCTATAACTCCTAAAGTATACGGTATGTTACATCTCTTAACTCTCCTAATAGTGAAGAGAAACTCATTTCATTTAACCCAATCTGTATCTCTTATAATAATCGAAATCAACGTGCTGAAAATGTTGATATGCAACAGCCTATATATTTCAAATTTTATTGCAGATCTCAACCTAACATGAGACAACTAGGGTCAGGAAGTTACATAGACTATTCCAAGCCAAAATTTTCCGAGAGAAACACTCCTTCCAACAACCTGCCCCGGTCAACAATCTCTCAATCAGCACCGCATACGCCTGTGTCAACGCCTGGTCACGCCGATTCCATACCCTTCAAGACTGTGCCAAGATTGCTATCCGAGCCAGCCGTCAATTCAAAAACCAGAAGTCTGTCACCCGGTATGAAGTCGTTGGATTTGCAAAACAGGCGGTCTGAAAAGAATTCACCCTATATGAACGACAAGAAATGCGAAAGAACGGACTCCATCTGTGACAGTGTGAGGACTATGAGAAATTCCTTGTTCGTGCCGGTCCATTCGCCCAAAGAAACGACCAAGAAAGAAAATAAATTTTTCCTCCGGTCTCCGTTGGTAAAGCGAGAGACTAAAATACAAATCGATTCGCCAAAATCAGATAAATTAGTTTACAACGACGGCACTGATGTCTGAAGAATGCCTTAGTATGTAAGAACAAATCAATAAAGTATAGATAATTTGAGAATTAACATAACATCTTAAGATACATTATGATTTATAAAAAAACACATTTTTTTAATAATTTAAAATAAATATATTAAACTTGCATGTCACTGTGTACATATAATAGAAATTTGGCTATATTTTTTTTCATCAATTCCTCCAAGAAGTTTTCGACTGGATCATGGACGTTCATATGTATGAATGTCCTTGATTCAGTCTATACTACTATTTTTTCATATATGTATACCTATACCGGTTGTTCCACCGAAGCGGCAGTAGTATATTAAATTATTAATACAAGTTTCTTGGAACATATTTTTTGCACACGCGTTCAAGATAGAAAACGAGCCGCTCGCAGCAGGTTTTATAAAGAACAAGTATGCAAAATAGCTCATAAAACGTGTATTTTATATGTACTATTTTTTCTATTTCGGGTATTAGAAGTTCTAGAAGACATAACATAAGAAACACGATTTCTACAAAAAATTTTGAAATTTAGTTTTGACGTTGGTTATACTGATTTGTATACATAAATATCGGCGGTGTTGAGAAATAAATTTCAATAATCGTACTAGAAATTTTATCATTCAACTTTGTTTGTCCTTGATTAATCTAAATAAAAATTTAGTATGTGTCTTTTTATTCTTTGTTCGTGTCAACTGCACATGGTTGTTCCATTAAAACGTCTATATTTGACATTCAAATAGGGTATGATCACATACTAAACAAACCAGACCGGCAACTACTATACCCATGATCTCCCTTCTATCCTTGTTACGCATGAATAAACGGGTACGAAGATGGCGCTAGCAGCATATTGGCGCGGAATTTGAAATGAGCTTGTTTTTGGAATATGTGTATTTAATACGTTATTAATGTAATAGAAAAATACACAAAACAATTTTTAAAGTAGCGAGACGAATTTCTGAACATACCCCTGTCCCAAATTACATGCACAAAAATCTTGAAAACAGTATATCGAGTATATCTGATAACTATTACTGTCGAGCTCTGAAAAGAACTGGTAAAGTATATAATGAAATAACGGAGAAATAATAGAAACAAGAACAAGGCTTAACCATAAACAATGTCAGTTGACAGAATTTGAGCAAGATTGATACGGTGTCATTTGGCCTTGCTTTCAACCAATGAGATTTCACTGTCAAAGTGGTCTGTTCAGAAATTCGTCTCGCTACTTTAAAAATAGACTATAGTGGTCGCCTAGTGGTCGAAATTCGACATTTTTATTTTCTTAATTTAATGTATATCTAACACTTTTTCTTCACGTATTAGTATATATATTCTTTCAATCAACGGTATAATCACAACACAAGAAAAAACAATGACGCTAACGCCATCTCATCTCCTGTTTAGCTAATATGACAAAGATGGTAGAGAATTTATATTTTCATTTGCTAAACAAGCAGGCGTAATCTGGATAAAATTTGAGATTTAGTTATCAGTCTGGTTTGTATAGTCTGTGGTATGGTTTCATATTTTATTTGATTTGATATTTGATTTGATATTTGATACAAACTTAAAAAAAATAAATTTAGCGTGCGATAAAGTACGACCTTATGCAACCAAAACAAAGTGAACATAAACGATCATTATCGATATTTAATAATGGAGATAGTAAGAAACAATAATAAAAACAAACAAAAAATATTTTCATTTATACAGAGTATTCAAGAACTACGAACCAATACAAACTTTTTTTAAATGGAATACTATGCTTTTTAATACATTTCATAATAGACATATAGGAGTTAATTAAATTAAGGTGAATTTATATTACTTAGCGGGTTTTCAACTGTTTCTGAGATATAATGATTTTTCGTCGACAATTTAATTCATCTGTCAAAAACATGACATTTTAATACACGCTGTGTTAGTTTGCCATCGGATAAACTGCATGTTTGCTAGCGGATAAACTGCATGTTGATTTTCCATGGCAACAAAAATTCAATTCTGACAGTATCGTTCAAATAAATTTCATACATAAACATATGTATTATTCTCTTTCTTTTGTATATGTATTCAAAGGAATGTTAAATAAAAATATTTCGGTTTATTAATATTAATTAAATGATTCATTAAATTGTCTTACCAAATACCATTCGAGTTTGTGTTTATTTCCGGAACAAACTTTCATTTTGACAAAACTCAAACTTTGTTGCTTAAGGGTAACACGACTCGAACAAATAACAAAATGTAAAACCGCTCCACCTTCGGTGTCGCGGTTTTACCATGTTATTTGTTCTCGTCAGTTACCAAGCAACAAAGCTTTCGTTCAAACTGAAAGTTTGTCCGGATAAACACAAACTCTTATGCATCGGCGTAGCTAGCCTTAGTTTTCAGGGGGGGCCTGGGCCCCAGTATACGGTGGATTAAAAAATATATATTTTTTTATTTGTCGTGCAATGAAAAAATAAATAGAAAAAATGCCTTATAATAGTATAGTGGTTTTATTTTTTTTAATATACCTAATACATATAATATAATACACTGCGATAAATATTTACAAAAACAAAATATTACTTACAAGAGAAACTTCCTACTCTGCTCACTAAAAGAATTTACAACACTCTCCAAGTCTATATCGACATCTTTTTCTATATACAACAAAGCCAAATCTGAATGCCTATCTTGAGTCATTGTCGTTCTCAACCAGTTAAAAATCCTCCTCATGGCAGAAAAAACCCTCTCGCACGTTGCGCTTGAAATAGGCAAAATAATCGCTACTTTAAAAAGTTGGTAGAGGTTGGGATATGTTTTTTCTGAGTCGATTAAGTTTTTTTTGATATATTCATGACCAACAGTCTCTTTAGATTGTAAAACACAATTTTTTAATACGGTCATTTCTGCTCTTAAGGCAAAAGTGTTGATATTCAAAATTTTGCGATATTGCTCAATGAATTTCTCTGAACCTTCAAAATCTAACTGAAAAAAATGATCTACTGAATTGGCAAGCGCCATACTTTCTGGTGAGAACCTTTTGTTCAGAAATTCTCTTACCGTATCAATAATTCGGTAAAATATGTGTGCCCTCCAGTACTCAATGACTCCTACGTTAGCTCTGGAGCATGTGGCGTCTATCAAACCCAATCCTACGGTTGTTTCGGTGACGAAGTCAACGAGCTTGCTACTGGCTTGCTTTTTTCTTTTGGATGACGGAATGGGAATTTCCAATGAAATTTCGTATTCTGTGGCAAAGTTCGATATTTTTGTATGAAGATCGGTATAATATTGTTCATTTCTCATTCCATTTAATGAAGTCATAACACTTTTAATAACCTTAACTGCTTTCCCCAGAGTTGCACCTTTCTTCTGGAGGCTCTTTGATAATATATTTAAAATGTTTAGCACCTCGCCCAATACAAAAAGATGAATTATAAATGATGGTTGTTTAATGCTGGATAATATCCCGACTGCTGTGATTGACTGTTTGCTACTTGTATGAGAAACTTCGCTTTCCAGTGCTGTGACGATTCCCTCGAAACATGTTTTAACAGCGTGGCAAGTTGTATATCGACACACCCAACGAGTATCTGACAGAGTTTTCAACTCCCTGAGGACAATATTGAGGTCCTTCAATATTTGTTTGTATTTTCTATGGTTTTGAGGATCTGAAAAATGTTCGTAAAGTGCCTCCAAAGTACAAAAAAATGTCGATATTGATGGAACATTCTTACAGGAGTCTACCAGAGCCAAGTTAAGTCTATGAGCTAAACAGTGCGTGTAAATTACAGCTGGATATTTCTCTCGCATTTGTGTTTGAAGACCACTTATGTTGCCTGACATCACCGCAGCTCCGTCATAGGATTGCCCTACCATATGCAAGTCGCTAAGATTAAGCTCTTCCAATTTTTTGTAGATTAAAGTAAATAAATCCGTGGCCGATCTGTCTTCTGAACAGTCAAGAAATGCAAGAAATCTTTCACGAATTTCTAGATCTTTCGATGCGTAGCGAACACATAAAGACAATTGTTCCTTTTTGAAAGAACGAGCTTCATCACACATGATTGAAAAAGTTCCGGAATGCCTAATTTCATCGAGTATCTTTTTAAAAGACGCCCGTGACAAGAGGGCAATAATTTCATGTTGTATTTGGGGACTGGTATAGTTTTTATGCGAATTATGTAGAATGTCAAAGTCCTTGTTATACGTTGCTATTAGGTTACATATTTTCTTAAAGTTTCCTTTATTTAATGAACTTTCGCCTTCGTCATGACCTCTAAAAGCCTTTCCTTGACGAGCCAGTGTTAAGCTTATATCTGCCAATATTCTCAAGTAATTCCTATTTTTCTCTATCTGGGTGCTATAAGCTTGTGAAAGATGAGATAAAACATTTCCGCTTTTTATTGTCTTTTTATAGTTATGCCATTTATTGAGACTTTCAATGTGATGCAAAGATACATCATGTTTTTTTAATTTTTCACCAGTTTGTTTCCAGCTGCGGAATCCCAGCATTCTAAAAGCTTCTTCATCCATAGCAGCTCCAAAATGACGACAAGCATAGCACGAAATGGAATCTGTTTTGAAGCTGTATTCCAACCAATCAAAATCTTTATAATAGTTTGCGCTGAACGACCTTTTTTTATTACCAAACATAGTTTGTGGAAATCTTTTAAGAATTGGTTGCGATGCTTTTTCTTCTAGTTGGCCCAAGTCAGAAGCGTATATTTTCACATGGTAATGGTGCATGATTGATTTTGGTTGAATGTTCTGATCCAGATCTTTGCTTGTACCGGGCTGCGGTTCAGACTGATTATTATTATCCTCTTCTAGTGTAGTTGGTTGTATAGATGGTAAAGATGGTGAAGACGTTTGTCTTTTGAAAAATTTTCTTATGTCCATAATCTACAACAACAAAAAATTGAAAGACTAAAGACAATTGTATAAATATATATGGAAAAATTACTTCCTGACCACCTGAAGATACCTTATACAATAAGGATAACCAAATAGTGCTAAACAGCTATTCTCCGGGCTATGGACCCTGACGAGCGCTGAATTATAAGTAAAATTTGCCGTATTTTTACTAACACTGATAGACAAAAAAATATAAATTCAGATTGAATGGTACTACCAAGAAAAAGAAGCATTCTCTATAGGTAGGATGTCACCACCTGCAGACCGGTTTCGAACTCTTTTGTTCTCGTCAGTACAGGGTAGGCATCCTACCTATAGAGTATGCTTCTTTTTCTTAGTAGTACCATTCAATCTGAATTTGTATTTTTTTGTCTAACAGTGTTAAGTTAAAATACGGCAAATTTTGCTTATAATTCAGCGCTCGTCGGGATCCATAGCCCGGAGAATAGCTGTTTAGCACTATTTGGTTATCCTTATTGTATAAGGTATCTTCAGGTGGTTAGGAAATAATTTTTTCATATATATTTATATGATATATACCACCTGACAAGCAAGCAAAACATTGTGTCTTATGATAAAGACAATTGCGTACTAAATTTCAATTTCGTTCAATTCGAAATTCGAGTGGATAGTTTTTGAGTTATGCGCGTTTGGTTACAGACCGACAGACAGACCGACAGACAGACAGCAAATTGCCAACCCAGAAACTCTATCAAATCAAAAATTGAAATATACTTATTTGATATTGCATTTTAATGTTTATATTAATGAAAAAAAAAACAAATTGACACATAAGCTTGGCGATAAAAGCTATACTGAATAAATTGTTAAAAATAACTAATAAGCGTTAAAAAAAACAAAACACAACTGATAACTTGCAATAAAGCAAATTTACTAACTACTACACTTACTTGGTACTTCGGTAGTAATACGCCAACGATTCTTAAACACAGTTCACCAATACTTCTCTAATTCACTAATACAAATACACTTGTTGTATCACTACTCTATCGATCGCCGCTTTATTATTTGCTGTACACTGTCAAACTATCTAACTGACTGACTTCTAGCGGCCCAGCTTGCCTTTATATAATACTACAGAGGAACAGACGCGAACTTTCGGGAATTCCCCGCGTTGTTTTCTCTTCTATTCCGCAACAATCTAGACTTGGGATCTTTGAACCCGTGTTGGTGATATAGGAACACGAAATCGAAATGCGCAGTATTGTATTCCGATGGCTATAGGCGATCCATAACAATATAATATGCATTAAAAAATTCTTTGATTATGTATATTGTTCTCGATATTATAAATCTCTGTTAAAAACTGACTGACAGATTTCGCCACGTGCCGATTTTGGGAATCAACGCGTGCGGCGTGATCTAGTGGATTCATTAATCAATATTAATTATTACACACGTTTGTTTTTTTATTGTTTCTTGTTTACATTATTGTATTTGCAATTTTTTTTCTATTGAATATTTCAGGGGGGGGCCAAGGGCCATCAAGGGGGGCCAGGCCCCCCTGCCCCCCCCCTAGCTACGCCTATGCTCTTATGGTATTACCCCCGAAAACTGTACAACTCTTGAAAAATTCCCATGACATAACGAATAATAATGAAAGAATTAGTATGGCCTCAATTAGTAAAAATATAATTGAATCGCTTTGGCAACCGACATGCGTCAAGAAATTAAAATGCTTGAATAGTGGAACTTGCGGTTAGGATACAATTACAATACAGTAATGTCATTTTACAATTATCATATCCGAATAATGTGTCTAATATATACTATTATTGACTTTTATTGATTTGTACTTATATTATTCGGCAAATCTAAAATCAGCTGTTTCGCACTTTTTCTGTATTACTAAGCTTATAAGTCATTCTAGTCGTGATATCATCACTTAAACATGTATCTTAGTTTTCTTAATATCATAAAAAATTATTTTTTATATGAATTTTTATTACTATAGGAGATGTATGTAGTTTATAATTGAATGTCTGTATACATGTGAGGTATACATATGCATAGGTATACCGCGCCTTCAAAATCTTACCCCAATAAAGTAGGCTGTTTTTTAAGTAATTAATTCCGTGCTAAGCGTTTAAAAACTCCAGATTCTTACAGGTGTCATACTTAAATTCAAATTATAGACACATACAAGACATAACCAAACTATCAATATTATGCGTTTGTGTCTGATTACCTACACTGTCACCAACCATTGAAAAGAAGAATGCCCGTCTCTAACGAGGAAAATATTTGAAGGCACGGTATTACCTATATAAAACTGCAATTTTATTTTTTGTTCGAAGATGAAATTATTGTCAAATTGTAAAAAGAGTATGATGTATTGACGTCTTTTAGTATACATGTTTCATATAGTATAGGTAATTGTCCATAATGTCTAGTCCACAGCCATAGATAAATACAACAAAACGATTTTAAAGAATACTAAATGTGTATGCGTTATGGAGTTCACGATCATATATGAATGTATACAGATTAACATGCAAAATTATTTTATATCAGTGCAGCTAATGGGAAAAGTTATTTCAAATGATGAGCGGTATTAATTCACAGCAAAACATGAAAGGGTGTTTAGAAAAATCCGGAGTCAAAGTAATACATGGAAATTTGAAGCCAAGTCTGTGATAAAACAATAGGGCTTTTCTTTTACCATAATGAATTGCTTAATACAGATAAAAGTTAGGAGATCATAGAAATGTAACATATTCGTTATGATAACCAGGGATCAGCAGAATGTATATGTTATACAGGTGTCCCAGAAATAAAAAGATTGATAGATAAATTGTGTAAAAACGTACCCTCAAAATATCAAGTCTTTATTCGTGCGCAGACGGCAGAAAAAATAATAATAAAGAATTCAATTGGCCTTACGCCGGCCCTGGACTAAATATCCACCTGCTTCACTTTCACAATCGGTTCTTTTCAGGACCACCATATTACTTGCGTTAAAAAAAGGAGGAGGAATAGATACTTCACAATAAATATGAAACCATTACTTACTTTAATTTTACACCTGCTAGAAAAAAACAATTACATTCTTGATATTTACTGTAATCTAGAAAAACTACGATTTATTGAATATTCTAAAATAATAATAATCAGCTGTTTTCGACTACAAACACATTAAAGAGCAACAACCTTCGTATCTTAAAAATAAAAACAATCTTTTATTGTCTGCAATAAAGTGGGTCGCCCATCTGGCAAAAAATATGTTTTATATCAATGAGTACGATTTAACGTTTTTTCCCCGTTTTATACAAATAAAAGCGTATTTTTCTATGAATGTGTGTTCGTTTCTATTTACAAATGAGCATTCTTACGTGTATTTATGAACATACATTCTGTGCCAGGTCCGCAATGTAATTTTTTTATCTAAAAAACAACATAGAAAATTAAATTTTTAAGTTCTTCGTTATTGGGGTATATTTGGGCCTGTTTCTGTTCGGACATACCTGCTACTTCGTCTTTTTATTTCTGGGACACCTGTATATCCAAATGTATTGAGAAAATAAACTAGCTTTCTTGGTAGTAGCGGCAATATGTATGTATGGGATGCGTTTGAATTTACCGCCACAGAGAATTTTTCATGGGTTGGTGACATTTACTATTTGGCATCTCTTAGATACTAATTTATTATTATATAAGGAAAAATATGTTTTTATAATTTCATATTCCTATTAATTTATTAACAGATTGATATACATCACCTGAACTAATAAAGCATGTTTACAATACCTATATAATAATAGACCAGTGTTGGTAAAACTATGGTGGAAACGCGTTACATTCAGTTGCACGTCATACTAGATCCACGACGACTCGCCTTGTATATGTTGCCGGATCTGCTTTTATTTCTGTCAGTGACATTTGATATAACCAAAGAAAAAAATTATTCACAATACAATAACTATAACGTAATATATTTAGTAATTGAAATACTCTAAGACTTCAGTCTTTCTCAGCTTATTTATTATATTGATTTAGAATGTCGAAAAACCTTAAATGTTTCATTACGTATCCATAATATAATTTAAAATAAGCAATACTTACGCTATTCACATTAAATTTAACACATGATTATAGAAAGGTTTGTAAAAAGCCTCGACTGTTTACAGAAACCTTTCCGCATTATATTCAATGGACACAAATACATAATAAATACACTTCTAAGAAGCACTGGTTTTAAACAATTTATATCAAAGCAAAAATAAACATGAAAAATTTGACAGGAAGAATATACACAACGCACGTCTTTTTGACAAATATGATTTATCTGTCAACACCGAATTGAACTATTAGTCTATTAAAAATATGTAATAAAGAAATTTAATATTGAAACGGAAATTATGTGTTTATTTGCCATGAATGCGTATATTACGATCAATTTATAAATCTTCTATTTAAGCTAATGAAATAATGCCCTCAAGTATAATTTAAAAAAGTAACTTTTTTAGTTTCTCTAATACAGTTATGACAATATGTAAACGTCATCGATGACGTGCAACTGAACTTAACGCGTCTCCAGTATATACCGATAGAACCACCGGCCATCTGCCTATAGGGAATTGTATGCAGTACACATTTATATGTACATATATGTATCTAGTCCTACCGTTTATCAGAAGCGTTGTCTATGCCGACGCTAGGGATCGACAGTAAACCGCGTCAGTCGTGTCTTGACTGCGGTGGAGTATACTCATAGTTGGTCGAACTTGCAAAAATACGCAAATTCTTGCTGTCTGCATCTTTAGGGTTTAGAATTATTTAGAGCTCAGTATTTTTTTCTGTTTTTTACCGATATTCATTTACGTATTTACTATGCCGTTAGTTTATAGTAAAGAAGAAAAAATAAATATTATTAAATGGTATTACTCATCTCAAGGAGGTACGCAAGAAGTGATTGGTCGTTTTGTTTTTTCGTTTCCTGATCGTCCAGTTCCCTGCCGTCGGACGATACTAGATATCATACATCGTTTTGAAAAGTCGGGCTGCATTAATGGATGTTCGAAATGCTATTAGAGTAATTTCCATCCTATTTCGGAGGAAAGAATAGAGAAGGAAGTCAGTGTATGCGCCTTTGTAGAATCAAGTGAGCCCTGCTCTAGCCGCCAAATTTCTGAACAATTAGGTATTCCAAAAACCACAGTTAGGCGTATATTACACAAAAAGAAATATAAGTGTTATAAGGTTAGAAAAAATCAAGAAATATTCCCAGATGACCAGTTTAGACGTCTCGAATTTTGTGAGACTATTAGAGAAAAATGTGATAATGATGATAATTTTACACGAAATATTTTGTTCACTGACGAATCAACATTTTCCCTTCACAAACGCCATAATCCATCTGCCGTTCGCTACTGGTCTCAGAAAAACAAACATTTGAGCAGGGATGTCAACACTCAATATCCACAGAAACTAAATGTCTGGGCAGGAATCTTAGGGGATCACATCATAGGGCCATTTTTCCTAAACGGAACATTAAATGCGCAGTCATATTTACAATTACTGCAAAATCATATTGTTCCTGCAGTGCGTGACCTTGCTGTAAACTTTAATGATATTTGGTTTCAGCAAGATGGCTGCCCAGCGCATAATGCCAGAATAGTACAAGAATGTCTTTCATTGCATTTTCCACATACCATTAGCACTAGAGGTAATATTTCTTGGCCGCCTAGATCCCCTGACTTAACGCCATGTGATTGGGGATATTTGAATGAAACCATTTATGTACACCAGAATGAAAGACCCCGCACATTAGATGATTTACGAATGCGAATTACACAACTCTGTAATAGTATTTCACCTGTAACTCTCTCTAATGTACGTAGAGAATTTTACAACAGACTGGGCTACTGTGAGGCAAACAATGGAGGCTTGTTTGAAAGAGATATTTATTACCCTCTAGAATTCTATTTTATTTTCTCTAGAATTTTTTTTGTTTGACATCAATTATTACTTTTTGAACGTTTTTTAATTTCTCCATGTTGCTTCCTTTTTAGAATTATTTTTCTTATTTTCTCTTGGTTTAGTAATTTGCAATTTAATTTTATTTAACTAGGTACATTCAGAATCACTAGTTACTACTTCTTTGGAATCTCAAACCTTCGTTTTCATTACAAATCTACTACTTATATTTGTACAACACGAAACATTATGCCGATGATTGATTCTTACAAATATCTACGAAATGAAATGGCAATATCTGTGTCATATTTAAAGATTAAATATGCTTTATCGACGGATGTGTATTTATTTCTTTTTACGCCACAAATTATTATTGCCGGTACGTAGATATATACGTAGGCGTATATAAATGTGTACTGCATACAATTCCCTATAGGCAGATGGCCGGTGGTTCTATCTGTATATTTACAGATATAATCAAAAAATTATTGTATTGAATACGAAATCAAGAAATTCAAGAAAATGTAATATGTGTAATAAATAACCAGATTACCCAACAGAAAAGAATCACTGTCATTTAAGAAACACTACAATGAATGTCGACCGCTGGCATACAAGCATGAATTTATTCTCTGCTTGATATTCGCCAACATTATAAGTTGCAGTTCTTGTTCATCTATACCTACTATGTATTTTACTTACAATAGTTGTTTGCAGTTCTTTTAATGGATGAAATTTATTTTGAAATAAAATATAAAAATCCCCTAAATTCTTCATTCGTAATCTAACAATTGTTACAAAGGATTCATTATTACTCTGGCATTTCTGGTGGTACTATAAAATAACCCTTAAAAGAACAAATAAAATAAAAGTAATAATAAAGATTAATTAAAAGCATTTAGTTGTTTGTACAGCTAATGTTCGAATCGATTTGTTTGCAATGCTTTAAAAATAAATGCGATATAAGTTAGTTGTACTTATTGGTATAAGATTTTGGTTAAACTTATCTACCTAAAGAATAAAGAAAGAATAAAATATAAAATAGTAGTTATGAAAAAACACGTTTTCAATGAAAGCAAACAAGTAGGTAGTGAAAATAAAAGTACGCAAATAATAGGGGAATATTGAACCTGACAGCTGTCGTTTTATTTTTAACAAATGTAAATACACAATACATAGATATAACATTCAGAAGAGTATTTATAAATCATGAGTAACATATTCATAATTGTTTTGCTATGATAATTTCAAAAGCCCAATTCAGCCCAATTTAACGTCTTTTGAATAATGATGATTAATCCGAACTCCTATACTTAATGTTATCCAATCAGGAAGCCTTTAATTCTTGATTAGTACAGACGACTTAAATTTCCTTTTGCGTTTTCATATCGAACTTTATGCTTTTTGAATTATTACTATGTATAACATTGTTAATTATATACTCATTATAAATTCCTAATTTAATTTTATAAACGTAGGAATTTTGACTAATCCATCAAAATTTACTTATTGACTTCCCAAAATAACAAGTATCTATAATGCAGTAACAATGGTCGGTATTTCATAGCTACTCTTTTTCACAGCTTCACTGCATAGCATACAATAGAAAATTTCTGATTTCCTTTATAATAAAACACATTCCGTATTTGTGTAAATTTTACAATTTAAATAATATTTTATAATCATGAGTATGTTATTTGTACTCATTAACTAAACCAACAACATCTTTAATAACAAATGAAACCTATAATGGAAGTGCAAATATAACACTACAGTCAACTTGAAAATATGTCATGCACTAAAAATGACGGCAGCAAATTAAACATTAAAAATCACTCTGTACATGAAAGCTATCATCATTAATAATTTTACTAAAATTACTTTTCCGTACCTATATTTTATTGAATAGGTACTTGGCTATTCTTTTTACTTTCCAAATCGAGAGAAACGAAATTCTGAACAGCCCCCCCCCCTCTCCCAGTCCAATTTACACCTGTAACTAGTGAAATCAATTTTAAGCCGTAAAATTAAATTTAAATATTTTTCTGAAATATGAAATCTGTACCAAATTTTATATAAATTCTTCAGAGATAAATCGACAGTTAAGGCAACAGAGTGGTAAATGTAGTAATCACAACAAATGAAAGTAAATAAATTTGTCTAGATGACAATGTCAAAGATGTCAAAATATTTGACAATTGATAGCAAAAAGTACATTCTCTTTTTGCTATCAATTGTCTAATATCTTGACATCTTTGACATTGTATGGTGTTTCGCCTTGCTGTCAACCAATATGAAATAACTCTCACTTGAGTCTGTTCAAAATTTTGTCTCGCTCTTTTTGGAATAAGGTATAGGCAATTATTCTTGACAAATCATTATGTTATGTAATTATTTAAGGGTCCTTACAGTGGATCGGAAATGTAATATTGGTTGCATAGCACATAATTTAATAAGCCAAGGATGTCCAAATACTTATTTCACATAGGGAATATTTAATAAATATTTGAAATAATAACTCAATATCTAAGCGAATAAAAATTCATTTATGACCAAATGTTTACACATTTGTAACCGCGGGAAAGATTTTTACTAGAATAACAATTCATTGTAATGTGGGTTGCCTGATTTTAATTTATTTTATATTCATTTCAAGCAAAGTAAAGAATACTTGAACGAAAAATAAGTGCAGCGGGGTAGATTACTTAATTTTTCATAAGTTGACGTTGAAAGGTTTTCTCCAAATTTACAATCAACAAAAATATCTTGCATCTGAAATCCGCTATTTTACCATTGTTGACAGATCCAGTATACAGAGTGGTCGGATTTTCATTGTACACTTAATATTTTCATTGAGAGTGTAATATTTAAAAAAAACAAAATGTGTCTGATACTATTTTTTGCTCTCTTTCTAATCCTGTGAAATAGGATAATGTCGTTTGAAAAACAAAAGATAATCTAATTCTTTTTTTAAATTGAACACCCTGTATATTATTGGATATTTTGATAGCTTATTCAATTCTGAATATAATATCATTTATTTATTTTTTCGTTGGGCAATGAATAACGCCATAATAACAAAAAATAGAAAAACACATTATGTATTGGTTAAAAAAAAACAATGGAAAATTGTTCAAAATGGCCACCATTTTGGTTGATACATATCTGAGCTCGGTGCAATAAATTATTTTTGGATTTTCTTAACATATCCGGGGTAATTTCCTGTGCTGCCAATTGTATTTTATTTTTCAGTTCTTCTAGGGTATTCGACAGAGTACAATATACCTTATTTTTTATAAATCCCCAGCCAAAAAAATCTAATATTGAGAGGTCAGGTGATCTCGGAGGCCTTAAATGTGGCCCTTTATTCCCAATCCACCTATTTTCAAATTCTAATTGTAGGAAATTCGTCACTGATTGTGCATTATGCGGTGGTGCGCCGTCATGTTGGAACCACATTTGTGTCCGGATAGCTAAAGGCTGATTGTCTAAATATTCTTGAAATTCAGTTTCAAGAAAGTTTAAATATCGATTTTGAGTAAGTGTGCCGTTATAAAAATAGGGTCCTAATAACTGATCCTCTATCACACCTATCCAGACATTTGTAGAAAAACGTATTTGGCATCGAGTTTGCTGAATCCTAGGAGGATTCACGTCATCCCAAAAATGACAATTGTGTTTATTAAACACACCATTCCTATGGAAATTTGCCTCGTCCGTCCATAAAATGTGTGACAAGTACTGCCTTCCAGCATTTAATACCCAATTACAAAAATTCATCCGTTTTTGCAGATCAAGCGGTTGTAAATTTTGCACTAAACGAATTTTATAGGGTTTCATTTTGTGTCTTTTATGAACTTTCATGATTTTATACCTGTTGATGCCAAGCTCTTGTACAGCAATTCTAGTTGAAGAAGTGGGGTATGCTCTAAAATACGCCAAAATATTTACTTTATATTTCTATTTCTTACATTTCTTATTTTTTTAAAACTTCCGTACCTCACTAATGAAGTGTGTAAATTTAGAAATGTATTCCAATGCGGTTGCCTTCGATCAGGGTATTAATTAACATACATACTTGCAGCTTGACGGCAGTTATCATTTGATAAATAAAAGCATCGTAACATATCTGCTTTCTCTGCATTAGTAAATTCCATTTTTAATAAATAATCTAGAGAAACTATCACTAATGAATCACTAATCACTAAACTGTGTCACCTCATCAACTGGTATGCGAACTGACATTTAAATAATATTTTGTTTTTTACCCGGCCATATTTTCAAAACATTCTATTTCTTTTTTATTTTTAGTTATTATGGCGTTATTCACAGCCCAACGAAAAAGAAAATAAATGATATTATATTCAGAATTGAATAAGCTATCAAAATATCCAATAATATACAGGGTGTTCAATTTAAAAAAAGAAATTACATTATCTTTTGTTTTTCAAACAACATTATCCTATTTCACAGGATTAGAAAGAGGGCAGAAAATAGTATCAGGCACGTTTTGATTTTTTTTTACATATGATACTCTCAATGAAAATATTGAGTGTACAATGAAAATCCAACCACTCTGTAAAACAAACGTTAACTCCGACGATATGTCTGTTACAGGTTTACTACATGCCAGATAAAATTTTGCAATATCTTAAATTTGCCGCGATTTTAATTTATTGGCACATAGTATACATATACCATATAGTTGTTAAACCGATTCCGCTTTATTATAAAATTCTCAATGCAACCGATTTTGTTATATCTACCAATTCCCGATCTGATTTGTTTCAATATTAAATAAAATTATGTATTAACATGTGGTTTTTATTTTTTATAAATATGTCTCCATTAAAAGTTATTGTAATATGCCCTAGGGGAAGAACTCTTCTATGTGATGAAGAATTTAACTTAAATTTGCATAACAATATTTATTACAAATTTAAATATTATATGATTTTAAGTTTGCATTTTGCATGTCTTATTTAACTAGCCCCATAAATTTAAGAGGTTCATTTTTGGCGTATTTTCTTATTGCCTAGAGTCTTAACTTTATTCATTGGCGAACCACCAAATATATTGAACAAACCCTCAAAATTCATACGGAAAAAGTGGATTTTTTATATGTTCTTCGTTTGTTAATAATAAATGATAAAAGTTGTTATTTTTAGTCGAAAACAGAATTTCGAAAATGTAGCGTTATTCTTGTTCGAGGAGTACCCAAAAAAAAACCGAACTCATGTTGTGGTGGGCAGAGTTTTTTGTCGCTAAGGGCGTATAGAGCTGCTATTCCCCATTCCCGACAGTTTTGAAAATATTGCTCAATAGTCTGCGGCGGAAGAGACCTGATTCGTGGCAGTCGGGCGACTACTTCATCTACCATGATAACGTCCCTGCTCACATAGCCCCGTCTGTACGCTAATTTTTGACTAAATACAGGCATGACTCCTGTGCCCCATCCCCTATTCTGCGGACTTTGTCCCCTGCGACGCATTTTAAAAAATGTTTTGAACATTGGAATAAAAGATTAAATAATTGCATTATTGCCAGTGCAGAGTACTTTGCAAAGGATTGAAAGTTTTTTGATTATAAATAAATAAAGAAATTAAAAAAATATGTTTCTTCTGCGGGTACAACTTCGTAATGAGAGTAGATTTTTACACCTTTGCTTTTAGATGAATCCAGTAGCCGGATTCAACTACGTGACCGAGCCGTGCGCGAGCTATAAGCGCATCGTTTAAATAACAATATCTGTATTGTTTATGTAATTTTGCAATGAAATAGAAACTGTAACATGTCAATACTATGTAACACCGGTTGCATACACAATCTTGGTGTTGAAAACATAAAGTTACAAAGTTACTGGCAATAGTAGTTGTGAATATCTTTTAATATACAGGTAAGATTTAAAAACGGAACTATTTTCAATTCTCAAAGAGGAATAACAAATATAAATCAAAGCATATTCGACTAAAAGATCGAAAATATGGAAAATGTGAACAGTGAGAAAACAATGTTAACATTAATATTATTTAAATAAAATATTCTTATTGAACAGACAATTATTAACACCTGACTACCTGAGCATATGGAATAATCAATCAATGGTGATTTACTTTCATATAAACTCTCAACGCAAACAGTCAGAGTGGTATGTTTTATTTACTGTTGTTACTTGGTAAGTACTTGTTTATCTAATCGTATTTTTATCCGCGTGTGAAAATTATCAAATCAGGATTTATGATGCCCTCGATGCGTGGCTGGTATTGACGTCATGTAAGCCTGACTTCAAATACCTACAGTGATGTATATTACTTTCTTTAGAAATGACCGGTGTGAGTTTAAAAACGCTGCGCGTATCTGTCGATAGTCACATTCTAATTGTATGGATGTCAGGTCTTGAAAACACACTAAATTTATATCTCCACAGAATATTTATATTTGTTTGAATGCTGCTCATTGTATAATTTCTTATTTACATTCCTTTTCTCCACTTCCATGTTATTTCTTAAAATATATTCTGGATTATAAAACCAACTAGTTTATCTTCCAAAAATAATTTAAATAACAAGGTGACCATGATTTACTAAATTTATTTCTATTTGCTTAGTTCAACAGATAATATATACCCAAATGCTTTTGAAAAATATCTTTAGTTTTATTATTATAACTCCTACCTTATTTTTAAATTAATTCAAATAAAAAAAATGAGGTGTAGCCACCACACGACTTTCTTATACGTATGAGCGTTTCAATCATACAATTTTAAAAATTATTTTATACAAAAATTATTCGAAATCCTATTCTAAGTACTTCCAGTCTCTTAGTAAATCTCTACAGGATACATACTCTGTGAGATATTTGCAAAAAAATGCTACTCGCTCAGAGTAAAAGTATTATTTCCGGTCCCAATTTTGAATTTTCATCTATACAAAAAATATTTCAAATCCAACTCTAAATACTTTTATACTCTTGATAAATATATATAGAATGCATAATTTACGAAATATTTGCAATAATCGCTATTCGATAGGGGTAAAAGTGTTACTTCCGGTCCGAATTTTAAAATTTTTCCTATACAAAAGATATTGAAAATTAAGTTCTAAATACTTTTATACTCGGAACGCACCTGTCTAAAAAGCATGACTTGCGAAATATTCGCAAAAAACTGATTTTCTATAAGAGTAAAAGACCTACTTCCGGTAGGAATTTGAAAAACTTTTTTAATAAAATTCTTCTTAAATTTAATTTTAAGTATATATGAATTCTTTACAAATTTGTTTAAACTTAGTAGTTGACGAATAATTGGCAAAATTCGATTTTTTCACTGAAGTAAACTACTACTTCCGGTCTGCCGATTTTACTGAAAATCTAATCAAATCTCAAGAGGGAGATTAAATTGAAATTTTCATCATCACAATACTTCCTTATACTACGTATAAAAAAATAAAAATAATGAGTTTAACACCTTGTCTTGTGGTTTATTAATTCAAGCAATATTTGCCTTTATACTTTCTTATACGTAGTAAGGAATTATGATGCAGATGTCCACGTTTTAAGGTCGCCTGATACCGAAAAAGTGTTTTTTGGCAAACGTCTCTCTCTCTCCCCCTCTCTCTCTTGGTGCGCATGCGCTAAGTATCCATAACTTTCGGTTTGTAAAAGATCAGCAAACCGCTCGGACTATGTTTTGACAGTTCTCAAACTAGATCATGTTATGTTGGAACAGATTGCAATTGATCCCGAATTTGTCAGTTCGCGTTGTTGGAACAGTGATTATTCACTGCGCTTGCTCCGTACAATCACGGATTTATTCAAACGTATGTTGGAACAAACCTGTTCAAAAAATAATACATATATACATACAAGGTCTCATACTTGAACTTCTGTGTTCAATTTCTCACAAACTCTCAAAACGAAAAGTTTTAATTCAAAATAAAATTAACGTAGACGGGAGAGGACATTTAATAAAATTGTGAAAATGTGCGGAAACGTCACAATTTTTTAAATGGATTGTTACATTGTAATATGATGAATATCCAGGATGTTTGTGCACATGTGAAAGTATATCATTAGTATCATCGCAATTTTTTCTACAAATGATTAGCCGAAATAAATAGTTCTTTTAAAGTATGATATTCATTAAAGAAATCGCTGCAATCGTAAATAATATATCAGGAAATTAATAATCATACATCTTTTATCGAACATTTAGAAGTAAGAATACCTTAGACAAAATTTTATTAAATAAAATTAAAGTCTGGTATAGTTGGAACTATGCAATTAATGGGTAATCATGTAATAAAATTTAATTAGGGTTGTAATATTAATTTCTCTAACCTTTACCAGAAAAAATTAAAACAAAAATTGTAGCAGATATCAAGTTTTTAATAATTAATATATAATAGTAATTAATTAATAAAGAAATTAAAGAAAATGGTTATGTGATTTTGGTCTTATACTTTGTTTCCTTTTCGCAATAATAAAAAATGAGGTGTGGCCACCACACGACTTTCTTATACGTATGAGCGTTTCAAACTATACAATTTTAAGAATTTTTTTATACAAAACTTATTCAAAATCCTATTCTAGGTACTTTCATTCGCTTAATAAATCGCTATAGAATGCATACTTTGCAAGATATTATCAAAAAAGTGCTCCTCGCTAAGAGTAAAGGTGCTACTTCCGGTCCGAATTTTGAATTTCATATATACAAAAAATATTGCAAATCCAGTTCTAAATAGTTTTGTACTCTTGATAAATATATATAGAATGCATAACTTACGACATATTTGCAAAAAATCGCTATTCGATAAGAGTAAAAGTGGTACTTCCGGTCTGAATTTTGAAATTTTTTTTATACAAAAGATATTGAAAATTATGTTTTAAATACTTTTATACCCGTAACGTACTTGTCTAAAAAGCATGACTTGCGAAATATTTGCAAAAAACTGATTTTCGATAAGAGTAAAAGACCTACTTCCTATAGGAATTTCGAAAAACTTTTTAAATAAAATTATTCTCAATTTTAATTTTAAGTATATATGAATTCTTTATAAATTTGTTTAAACTTAGTAGTTGACGAAATATTCGCAAAATTCGATTTTTTCGCTGAAGTAAACTGCTACTTCCGGTCTACCGATTTTACTGAAAAACTAATCAGATCTCAAGAGGGAGATTATACACGTAAATACAAAATTTGGAATTGATATCTACAGCGGTTTGGCCGCTATCGTGGTCACACACACACACAGAGAGAGACAGACAGACAGACAGACACACAGACACACAGATATTTTTTAAAAACCACTTTTTCGGTATCAGGGGACTTCAAAACGTGGACATCTACAAAAATCTCGAGGTCGAAAATTTTCATCATTACAATACTTCCTTATACTACGTATAAGAAAGTAAAACCTTAGTACGACATATAAAATCCATTATCGTCCATATACTCTTGCATTCTTCATTGCATAGAATTTATTAAAGTTTCACATAAGTTTCTTCCTCTGAAATGCTCCCATACAGATTGTGCATAGCACTCCACATATTTTCAATGGGATTCGGATATGGAGATTTTGCCGCCCAATCAAATACTTCTACGTTATTTTCGTTAAATGAATAAAAAAAATAAAAGAAAGTAAGAGTGTTACTTCCGGTCCGAATTTTGATTTTTCTTTTATATAAAAATTATTCCAAATGTGGCTCAAACAATTTTGTGTTCTTAATAAATCTGACTAGAATGCAAAATTTGTGAGATTTTCCAAAAAACCGCTATTTGATGAGAGTAGTCTTACGTCCGGTCCGAATTTTCAAATTTCTTTTATACAAAGTTGTTCCAATTCAGGCTCTAAATATTTTTGTATTCTAGATAAATCTGTAAAGAATCAATAATTTGTAAGATATTTGCTAAAAACCGGTTTTTGCTAAGATATTAAGGCCTACTTCCGGTAGAAATTTCAAAAAAAAGTCTTTCTAAAATTCTTAGTACTTTTGTATTCTTTAGAAATTTCTCTAAACTTAGTAGTTGACGACGAATTAGTAAATTTTTATTTTTTTAGTGAAGTAAACTAATTCAAAATATCAGTGTTGATCGGGAAAAATATAATTTTTAATTATTCTAAACATTCCCTTATTAGAGAATATAACAATTTTTACTTTTTACAAGAAAAACATGGATTGTTATAATACTAAATTGTTTAAGTATTATTTTAGTTTTCAGTTAAACGTTGTTATTTTAAATAAAAAGCTTCAACATCTAAAATAAACACAAAGCACTCCCAGAAAGAATAGTAGCAAGTCCAAAATTCCATAAAACCAAGATTTGAATGAAAAACAGTGGATCTCCCTGTAGAAATTAAATTAAAGGCTATTATCAAAAAGCCAGAGAGATATTGAGGAACATAAAAATGGTTTTTTCTAATAAAGCACCTAGCATGAACGTTATCAGACAATAAATTATTATAAATAAACACAAATATTTCAAATATATTGGCTTATAGTATATGGCCGATGTAGTTTCTTTTACAAAGCAATTTAATACATAACGTAATACAATCTTTTTCTTTTAATTGAATTTAACATTTAATTATATATAATTTTAAAAGCAAGGCATTCAAAATATGTGTTTCCTTCGTTACTATATATATGACATGTATATTTCGTGCAGATTGTAGAAAATAAATTATTTAAAAACTTGAAAAAATATAAACCACACTCATATTAAGTACAATGGCTTATTCATGCTATATAAGATTTACGACGCATGTTTTTTGCTTGTCCCGTTCTCAACTCGAACATTAGAATGTTACTATCGTAGAACTTGGGGATCTATTTTCAATTTACACCGGCCATTTCAAAAGAAAGCAATAAATTACAATAAAATAAGTCAACTAAAAAAGGAACAACATAAATCCACTTCCCTAACTACAAAATATGCTATATACGTACACTAGTGTTACTTTTAAGAATTAATAAAAGAAAATCTATGATGAATGATAACTGAGTAAATATCCATGTTTTAGGCTACTTGCTTTGTTAGTGTAAAAGTCTTGTCTGTGCTCCCTGTGCTCGATTTAACAATTTCCACTTCATAAAACGCAGATTTGCATAGATAAGATGGCCCAAACAATCCGTTTACTTTTAGCGCAATTTGTTTGAAACATAGATATTTGTCTATGGAGTATAAAAGACCTAACTTTTGCAGCAATTTCTTTGACTTTGGAAAATATATATAAAATCATCTGCAATACCTCATTTTCCACATAAGACAAATCTTGTTTGAAGGTGTTTGATATTTGAGTAGTAGATTTTAAACGACTGCGCAAGACAACGCATACCTCATGAAATAAAATACTTTCTATTATTAAATAATATAAACTAAAGCAGGGATACCTTATAATTGCATAGTGTTTTATTTTTCCATTTCTGTCTAGGATTTACCTCGTTTTGGGAACCGACACGGCCAAAGTATGGACTAAAGACGACGATTCAATGCCATTACAAATTCCCATCGACCGCAACAATTTCAAAACAGTAAAATTGAATGAATGAATTAATATTTCAGGATATATACCTTCCGCTACTAAAATATTATTAGATACACGAAATCCAATTACAAATTAAATACTATAAATAAAGCTATTAAATATTACTTTTCTATAGTCGAGTCGTTTTGGCAACCGACACGGGCAAAGTACGACCTAAAGATGACGATTCAATACCACTACAAATTTTGATCGGCCGGAATAATTTCAAATCAATAAAATTAAACTAATTAATTAATATTTCAGGATATACCGGGTGTCCACACTTAAGTGCGCACTATTGATAACTCTGTTATCTTTGGAGGTGCAGAATCGGTCAAATGGGCAAAGTAGTACCATTTTTTATGGCGGTTACAATTGTGAAAATAGAAAAACAATTGAACGTCGGGTTCTCTAGATATTCGACCAAACAAATTTTTTTTAAATGGAACACCCTGTATATTTTTTGGCGATTGGAAAGAGAATCGCAAACTGAACAAAAGAGTCTTAGTACACTAGTATAAAAAAATGTCAAATAAAGTAGTTACTGAGAAATCTGTATCTTTGCTTTGTTTGCATGACATCGATATACCTATGGAAAATTAAAGCGTCACATTGTCTAGTAGCTGTCAAATTATTTGTATTTGCTGTTGTTAAAGTTACTGTGTGGAAAAAGTACTGGTTTTACAATTTTTTCAACCGTAACAATGGCATTTACTCATTTGGAAAAGTGTAATATGTTGGAGTTGTACTTGAAGTTTAACAAAAATTCAGATAAAGCGCTCGAATGTTACATTCAGCAATTTCCTGATCGTGATGTACCAGATCGTCGCTATTTTTTAAAACTTTATCGAAGATTAAGAAGCAACGAAACAGTTTTTATAAAGAAGAGGATCAAAAATGATTTTATATTATCACAAGAGACAGAAATAAATGTATTGGCATATTTTCAGGTACATCCAAATAATTCTGTAAGGGATTTGTCCAGAGAATCAGGTGTTTCTCGTAGTACGATCCATAAAATTTTGAAAAAAAATAAATATGTTCCCTTTAAATATCAGCCTGTTCAAACTCTACTTTTGGGTGACTATCAAAGACGATTAACTTTTGCTCAATGGTTTATCAATGCTTTTGAAGAAAATCACAATTTCTTCAGACACATTTTATGGAGTGATGAATCCAACTTTTCTAATCGCGGGATGATCAATAAAAGAAATAATCATTACTGGAGTCGTGAAAACCCATTTGTTGTTTATCCTTGTAATCCACAACACCGATTCAGTTTAAATGTTTGGTGTGGTATAATCGGATCCCGAATTGTTGGACCATTTTTCTATCGGGGTTCTTTAACAGGAGAAAGATATGTGGCATTATTGACAGAAATTTTAGAAAATTTTCTGGATGAATTAAATTTGGTAGACAGACAGATTATTTACTTTCAACAAGATGGAGCGCCTGCCCATAATCACCGCGAGACAAGGGAGTTATTAGAAAGAAGAAGATTTGGCAATAGATGGATTGGCACAAATGGTCCTATTCAGTGGCCCGCACGTTCGCCTGACATGACGCCATTAGATTTTTTCTTGTGGGGAGCAGTAAAAAATCAAGTGTACAAACATAGATATGCAATAGTGGATGAGCTTCAGGAAAGAATTTCCAACATCAGTAACGCCATCGATGGTAGGACCATTTTAGGAGCTACTCGTAATGTTCACACAAGATTGAGAAAATGTATTGAAATGGAAGGAGATGTCTTTGAACATTTAATTTGAATAATTTTCTTTACTATTTTTGTATTTATTTTTATTTGTTTATTAAATTAAAGGCTTTAATGAATGTTTAATTGTCCGTAGATAATCGATTTCATGCAAACAAAGCAAAGATACAGATTTCTCAGTAACTACTTTATTTGACATTTTTTTATACTAGTGTACTAAGACTCTTTTGTTCAGTTTGCGATTCTCTTTCCAATCGCCAAAAAATATACAGGGTGTTCCATTTAAAAAAAATTTGTTTGGTCGAATATCTAGAGAACCCGACGTTCAATTGTTTTTCTATTTTCACAATTGTAACCGCCATAAAAAATGGTACTACTTTGCCCATTTGACCGATTCTGCACCTCCAAAGATAACAGAGTTATCAATAGTGCGCACTTAAGTGTGGACACCCGGTATACCTGCCCATAGTAAACTACGATTACTTCAAAGCCGGTTACAAATAAAATATTAGAAATAAGGCTATTAAATATTATTTTTACTAAACCTATATTTTATATAACATTTGGCTATACTGTTTAAGAAGCAAGCATTGTTGACAAATTTAAAAGGTGGAGATGACAATTATAACAAACGTCATAAGATAATTATGACAAATGTCAAAAGGTGTATGAATATTATTACTTATGACAGTCCAGAAATGGCTTTTGTAGGTTATATTACTTGCAGGTAAAATTACGCAACATCTAAAATTTGACGCCATTTTAATTTAGTAGCGCATGTCGGTTGCGAGAGTGATTCGACTATACACCTATATTTTCATATACTGTTTAATAGGCAAGCATTGTTGACAAATTTAAATTGTATACCTATATCCAACGTCAAAAAGCAAATGTCAATACGGGTTATTATTATTTATGACAGGCTTTTGTAGATTATATTACTTGACAGGAAACATTTTGTATATATTTGAGTCGCTCTCGCAACCGACATACGCCACTAAATTAAAATTGAGATGTTGCAAAATTTTACATGTCAAGTAATATAACCCACAAAAGCCATTTCAAAACTGTCTAAATAATACATAATATTCATACACCTTTTGACATTTGTCATAATTATCTTTTTGTACTCACCGCCTGTAAAGTGACATTTGGCGCATGTATAGCTCCACTAGGAAAGAGTATTTCCCGGTCGAGGCGACTGTAAAATTGAAAAAAAAAACACTGGTGGCTCTTTGGAACAATAATTAAAAATTCTTCCAATAAATTTGTGGCGCCATCTATTTGACCACATCGACATTCAATTCATATTGGCGGTTCATAATACTTTGTAATTAAACCAAGAAACGCAATAAATGTAGTATAAATCTATAAATATAAGAATAATGTGTAAGAATATAATAACTTAATTTTAGGGAAAGGCGAGTAATAGTTACGTATATGAAATGCTTAAATTAATTAGGTAATCTATCTTAGGTTAGGTATGATACTAATGACATTAATCAAAAATATTTTTTTAATTTAATGTTCGTACAAAAAATATTGTACAAACCACTTGCGTGAAGACATCTTACACGCATTCGCGCAATTAAAAGCACTCGCTTCCTGCGGTCGCTCGTGCTTTCAAACTGCGATCATGCGGGAAAATAGTCTTCCCGCACTGAGTTCGTAAATAACTATTTGACGTTTGTTATAATTGTCATCTAAACATTTTAAATTTGTCAACAATGCTTGCCTCCTAAACAGTATATCCAAATGTTATAAAAGATATAGGTGTATAAAATATAATATTTAATAGCTTTATTTATAATATTTTATTTGTAACTGGCTTTCATGTAATAGTATTTTACTATGGGAAGGTATATATCCTGAAATATTAAATAATTAGTTTAATTTTATTGTATTAAAATTGTTGCGGCCGATCGAAATTTGTAGTGGTGTTGAATCGTCATCTTTAGTTCGTACTTTGGCCGTGTCGGTTGTATAGTCGAGTCGTTTTAGCGACCGACACGGCAAAAATGCGAACAAAAGCTGACGTGCGACGTTTAAATACCACTACAAATTCCAATAGACCGGAACAATTTTAGAACCATAAAATTCAACTAACTAATTTACTTAACATTTCAGGATAACTAGCTTCTGTAAGAGCTGCTTTCGTTCGTATTAATCATAGTGATCACGTATTAATGAACATGAACATACGATCAAGTAATCATACCCGGGTCGTGTTCACTACAAACGAACATGCAAAAGTTGGATGCATAGATGGCGCCAAATGCGCAAAGCTTAAATTAGAAAGTTGAACATTCTTAAAATGTGAATTATCACTACTTCCACCTTGCAAACTTCTTTCCATCTTTTTCACGGATGCGACCACAAGACCAGATGCCACTACACGCCTTTTTTAAAGGTTATGTTGCCGTTATGTAAACTAATCACAATCATCATAATCACAGTGAACACAAAAATTGTCTGATTCAGCGGGGTAAGGGGTTTGCTAATCGTGATTACTTGTTTCACAAGTGGGTGGAAAGTGATCATTGCAATCGAACAAGTGCGTTGTCTAAACTGATCGTGTGATTATGAATCACGGGTACGAACGAAAGCACCTAAGGTTTGTTCGGGTTTTCGTTTTGAACTGTAACAGAACAGTTCCCGTCAGGCGCGATTGCAAAATTTAGATTTCGTAAATACGTATGAGGGAACATACCTAAACTCGAATGACTAGAACTGCTCTAAGACAGTTCAAACAAGAACCAAAACAAAACTGTAGTAAAATTCTATTACATAAAATCAGTCACAAATTGAATATTACAAATAAAGTTATTAAATATTACTTTTCTATATCTATATTTTATTCAATACATGGCTATTCTGTTTACTAGTTTAGCAATGATGTCCGATTTTTATTTTCACAAAGCGGATGACACTTGATAAGCATAGCCTAGGACAAACAAATGACAAATGTTTAATATAACGTTTTTCTACTCCCATACTTTAATTGTAATATTAGATATGCTGAACCTGAACTTTAATGATGTCCATTATGATACAGATTTTCATTAAGATACAAGTTTATATCGAATAGGAATGCGACATTCCAATATTCATCAATATTCAATATGGCCACTTCATATCTGACAGATATAAAAATTAATTAAACTTGACAGTTCTCTACAATTTACTAGTAAGTAGTTAAAATTTGTGCTTTTTTGAAAATATAAACGGTAAGAATGAGGGATAATGACGGTGAAATGTAAAATTTGACTTCACCAGAAATTATGGAACAAGCCTTAGTAGCCACGAACAATTTATTACCAGCTAAATTCGCAAAAACCTACCGCACATTTTACGCTCAATTTATGAAATGGAATGTTCAAAAAATAATGTTTTATTATGGGGTAGAACAAACTCGCATTTAATGGCTATTAAGACACTCGTATTCATTACCATACTGGCCTTCGGCTCGTATCGTAATTTTCATTCTCGTGTCTTAATAGCCATCATTAAATGCTCGTTGCATAATATACTAGGTATTTGAGCACGCTTGAAACTCAAATTTTACCCCATTTTAATTTAGTGGCGCATGTCGGTTGCCTCAACAGTAAAGTAACTAAAGCAAGACATTTGAATTCGAAAATAGAAGATAAATAAATACAAATAAATAGTTTACCTGGACAGCGAGGCTTCACTTCACAGAAAGGAATTTCAAATTGATGGAAATAACTGGGCCAATTCAATTTCGAGTAATTTGAAATGTGGTATTAAGTGGTACCTAAATACATAGTCATACATTTCACATTTGAATTTATAGAATATTATGTATCGCATTTGAAGACACTACTACTACGAATGACTTTTTGTTAATGATCATCATCACACAACAATCAATGATCTAATACTATTATACTACTAGATGCAGTGTACGCTATGTCTTTCTGATTAGGAAGTGACCCACACCATAGGAGAAAGAAGGAAAATATATGAGCGTCGAAAGTTTGACAAGGATGAACAAAATTGACCGTTTTATGTGGGCAAAATTCAAATATGTTGCTATAGCTTGTAATGGCTTATAATGTTTAAAAGTATTATTTTGTTAAAAATATGCTATATTAAGAGGAAAGTAAAGGTATTGCAACTTTAATAATCAAAAAGATAAATAATTAAATATATATTATTAATATGGTATTAAATATATTCTGTTTAATAACATTTTAAAGGTATCTATGCTAGTTGCCATTCTTCATTAAGGAAAGAAAATTAAATAAATGACTTTTAATGACTATGAGATAACTATATGATTTTGTTCTTCTAATAATACCTATTTTAGCATGTTTGATGATCATTCAGTTTTTATTTAAAACAGTAGTATTAGAAAAATATTTTAAAAATCACTACAGATATCAGTTGGAAATTTTGAATTGACCACTAGAATTTTTCAAAATATTACCTGTGATATTACGTTCTGAAAAAATAAATATAGAAACTGACAGCTTTTCTTAGGTGTTCCTTACAACTTCTGATATATTCAAAATAAAAGACAATTAATGCTTAATTTTTTATTAAAATATATGTACATATATTTAATATGGATTAACAAATATGTAAATGGTAAATATGTGATCGAAGAAAATTGGAGAAAGAAATATTAAAATTACATAAAGCTAGAATAACAACTTGTATTATTTCGTGAGATGTTTCTTCTGTGACTAATTCAAATACTTCAACATTAGTTACATTTGGGGATTCTGAGCTATAAGGTAAATAGAACATTAAAAATATCTAGGTAGAATAATAACTACAAATAGAAATCTTACTTTAACAGTTCTTTGCTTGGTGCATCAGTAATTTTTAATCGTTGAGATCTGCTATTACAGTGAATTTTTCTCAAGTGAGCAGGAAAATTGAAAATACTTTGAATTGCATTTTGGGGCAAATATTTTCTTCCATAACTTATAACAAAATCTTCAGGAACAAAATGCTCTGAACACAATCTTGAATATTTTGATGGCTTAAAATCCTTTCGTTTAGTACAAATTATCCACTGCTTGCATAGTACTTGATCAGATTGAAACCTAAAATTTTTTATATCAAATCTACAAATCATGTATTTTATTAAGAATAGTTAACCTGTGAAATGATACGTTCATTCCCTTTTCTGCCCTATTAGTACAACCATACGCTGCACATGACATTACCATTGTGTCTTAAATATGTGACTCCAAGCACTGCGAAGCTGGTATATATAATATTCAACAATTTAAAATATTTATTTCTAATTTTGTTGCTGATAATATCACTTCTAACCAAATATATATTACACTAAATCCATGAGAACAACACTGTTAAATTATAAGCTGAAGTTAACATTTGCCAATATTCTTGATGATTCTCAATTTATATACATTACCTATATCAAATAAAAATGAAATTCTTAAAATGTGTCTAATTACAATCACAATTTTATAAATAAAAATAGTTGATTGAATCATCATGAATCCACAGTTGTCTTTATACTCGTATTTCTTTAAATAAACATAAAGTCAGTGGTGTATGAAATAAAATCAATACTAGAAGAAATCTATTAATAAAATACATAATCCAAATTACCAAAAAGACAAATAAATATGTATAAATCAACAAAATTGAGAAAGTTTATATACAAAACAATGCGATATCGCGATGTTTTGCCCACAACTAACGGTTTTGTATATCTGTCTCCTTTGTATGTAGAGGTCAATTCCTCTCTCTCTACAGTCCATCTAGTAGTTCTATATTATTAGATCATTGACAACAATATATTCCATTTATACCACATAATTTCCCAAAGTTCACAAAAATAATTGTTTTGAAATAGAGCGTCATCTGCTATCCAACTATCGAACATGGCTTACATCTAGGAAGCTTTCGTCACTCCAGGTGGCGCTATAAGATAAATTTTATTTAATAAACCTAATATATGCAAACATGCATTTGCAATAAATTACCACATATATTTTGTTAATTGGAATTTCGAGAAATTCCCAAAGCAGACATATTCAATACATATTATTATATATTGTGGAATCCAATGAGACACTTATTGTGGCTAATTTCATTAAAATCAATTCGTTCCTATATTCGTAATGGTAGACGTGATTGACATCTGTTTGTGACAGTAGTTGTAAAAATGGCTAGTGTCGGTTTTCGTTGGCTTGACATATTAGAAAAAGAATTTGACAAAACTTTCGTAGATTTGGACTTGACAATAGGTGAGTAATAAAAATAAACCGGAACATCATAACCCTTAATTCAGCTTAACGGTAAACATAGAGCATATACTCACATTATTTTGTTATGTTTGCAAATAGTTTACAAAGTAAACTTTTATATGCCGGGATGTACCATGATTACTTTATGCATCAACCCTTTCTACTACAGGGTACATATTGCTAAAGCAATATTTGTTGTTATAGGTGAACTGGATTCAGAAGAACCAGACATAGTGTACAATGTTCGACAAAGATTGTGTAGTCTTAGTTCATGTTTTGCTCAACTTACACATAAGGCGCAGACCATATTTCAAAATAGTGCAAAAATAGAGGTAGGTATTAAATATTACTATTGATATTTTTATATATTTTATGAAAACAAACTATCAGACGAAGATAGGCCTTCACTATGCAACATATTATGATAGAGGAAAAGATAATTAAACAATGTTTTTACTTTTTAAATACTAAGTGACAGGTATATTATTATCACTTAGCTTTTTACCTAACTATGATTTTCCGCATTTATATAATATATTTTCTTGTAAAAATTGTTGTAATTTAACTTATGTATAGTACAAAACAAATAATGTCCCTGAATAAACCAGTTGTCTGTATATGTAGAAATATATTTCAGAGAAACACAATTTGCAGAACACTATAAAATAAACTGGCAGGTACCTACAGTTTTTTTATTAGGTATAATGAATACTTTTTTAATATGTACTAAATTATGCAATATATCAAGGTTATTTTTAAAGCTATATTGTTGTATATTACTGATGATTTACATATATTATATAACTTATAATGATTTAGGTAAAATACAAAGTCTCATTTTCACATTAATTGTTGAATATGATTCCAATAAGATTTGCTCAAATATAATTAATAAGAAGTACTATTTGTGTTAAATGGTTTTATCGCATGAGAGCCAGTATATAATTATGCACTTATGAGGTATTGTATTCAATACCTTTAATTTCATATTTGCCAAATATAAAACTATATATTTGTTTATATTATTATGTAACTTGCTGTGGTAATACCCTGATGTACACGTAATCATTGTCAACATATTCTCTAAGCATGTATTTAATCATTTATTTGTCAAGATAACATGACAGCTGCAAGGAGATGTGTTATAACAACTTTCCGGTAGCGCAGCGATAAATTGCCTGTTTCCTATATACTTGTATAAAAATATATGATTAACTCAATCATATAAAAATGTCAGTATTATGCACAATAGCTGATAACATAGTTAATTGTTATGTTTAGCCCCTGCTTAATTTACCGGTATTGGACTAATTTGAATGTTAAAATTTATGTAAGGGTGGATTATCGACTGTATGTATATAGGAAATATCACTTGCTTAATTCGCAACTTTTTCTTTTTAATTTTGAAGGAATTTTTGTATTTATTTCTATTTTGGAAGAAACAATTATATCTAATTGTATTAAAAAAATGAGGTGTGGCCACCACACGACTTTCTTATACGTATGAAAGTGTTACTTCCGGTCCGAATTTTGAAATTTCATTTATACAAAAAATATTCCAAATCCAACTCTAAATACTTTTGTACTCTTCATAAATATATATAGAATGCATAATTTACGACATATTTGCAAAAAATCGCTATTCGATAAGAGTAAAAGTGGTACTTCCGGTCTGAATTTTGAAATTTTTTTTATACAAAAGATATTTAAAAGTATGTTCTAAATACTTTTATACTCTTAATGTACTTGCCTAGAAAGCATGACTTGCGAGATATTCGCAAAAAACTGATTTTCGATAAGAGTAAAAGACCTACTTCCGGTAGGAATTTCGAAAAACTTTATTAAAACAATTTTTCTCAAATTTAATTTTGAGTACATTTGAATTCTTTATAAATTTGTTTAAACTTAGTAATTGACGAAATATTTGCAAAATTCGATTTTTTCACTGAAGTAAACTACTACTTCCGGTCTGCCGATTTTGCTCAAAATCTAATCAGTTCTCAAGAGGGAGATTATATTCATAAATACAAAATTTGGAATTGATATCTGCAGCGGTTTGACCGCTATCGTGGTCACACACACACAGACACACAGACATTTTTTAAAAACCACTTTTTTGGTATCAGGGGACCTCAAAACGTGGACATCTGCAAAAATCTCGAGGTCGAAAATTTTCATCATCACAATACTTCCTTATACTACGTATAAGAAAGTAAAACGGATCGTGGTACTAACTAAGCGCACGGAGTTGACCAGACAGTTTTCTAAACAAACTCGACAGCGCACGCTGTGCAGTACTTATTTACACCAGGGTTGGAATAAGTCATGATTTTTATTAAAAAAGTCTAAAAGCCCGATTTTTTGACATAATTCGGCGTCTTTTGGATTAATTTACTTTTAAAAAATCAAATTTTCTCGACTTACTAAAACAAAATACAAAAAATAAATTTTCTTCAAGCATATCATAACAAAACATGTAATTTTTGCAAAACTAACTGAAACTATTTATTGATTAAATAATAAATACATAGGCAACTTATTAGTTATTAAGAATCTTCTTTAAAAAAATTAGTTTTCCAACTTTTTCCACTCCTAGTCGGTTACGTAATCCGAATGTAGGATGTAGGGGATGAAAATATTCTTTCCAAACCTGCTGATGAAGCTGCTGCTGTCATAAGTTATTTAATGCTACTTTTCGCTGCAGGATCTATCTCTGTTAGTGAAAATGTTTACATCCACTCAAAATATATGTCATGTATGAAATAACAGAGTTCCATCAGGACCTGATTATAAGGGGACAACTTTCAATAAAATCGTCACAATACCGGTAACAGGTTTGGAAACTGCAGCTGCAGATTCTAAAGCCTTTTTGCTTATCTTATAATTTCCTTAATATTTGTTGGACTTAGCATGTGCGCAATAAACTGGTACGGTCATGTGCAGTGAAATGTAACCAGTTAATTTATTGGTAGTCCTGTAAGAGAAAATCCTGTTCTTTAAAGCTCTTGCAGTCCTTTTAACTAAATAGGACAGTTTTTATTTCCATGCCTATCTAAATATTTACATAACATGCAACGAAGGGAGATGTTTATTTAAATTGCTGGTATTTCGTCTGCCTCAATGCTTGCTGTACATGTTGGAGACATTTTTAAAAATATTCCATTTAATATTTCGTTTTCTTGTGAGAGAAGAGTAATTAAATGCTACTTGATTCGTCATTGAAAATTTATCAGAGATCGGACACGGGCGCACTATTGAAATTTTGTATTTTTAGTTTTTAATTCCTTTCCTATATAATTAGATAACAAGTGAGTGGTGATCTATAAAATACAAAATACGTTATTATTTGTTCATTTTGTAGTTCAAGTCGAGTAAAGGAGTATTAATATTTACTAGCAATACCTTCTCAGGGTTGTCTTCTGTAAGATTTGTTCTCTTTGAATGAAGTACGTTCTTGTAGATTGAAAACTTCCTTTCTGCATCGCAACTGGTTATAGGTGCATACTGGAAATATTCTTTTATTTCAGCGTATTTAGCTGTTAGATTTTGTGTTATTGTCCCCATACAAGATTACTGTAATGTTATTAACTCTGGATTTCTATTAAAAACCGCGTCTAACTTTTGCCGAAGGCCACATCCGAAGTCACTTGGAATACTTTTGAAATTAGTTGAAAAGTTACATGTTCGCATTCATGGATAATCATCGCTCTTGCTTCCTGCCTGTACGCCCACACACAGTACACTAGCCTTGATCCATCCTTCGAGACTAAAAATGGCCTATGTCAACTTAATACATTATTATCATATTACTCTTTAAAGAACTTGCGGTACAATTATTTTATAAACACCATTGCTTAGTCCGTTTAAAACCTTGAAGGTTAGATTTTCGATTAAAATTTGGTGGCGTTCCGACGACAATACCGACAGCGCTACAGTAGCGACATCTATGAATGGCTTTTTCCCGTCGGATAAAACCGCCCATATAACTGAACCAACTCATCTAATCTATGCTCTCGAATAATGCAACTAGGAGGTATAAAAGACTCTTGAGGAATAGAGAGACAGCATGTCACTCCGAATTTTATGTAGTTCGTAACAATCTAGCAAAAATATCGCAAAACAGCTTCAGTACTCGTTTACTTCTTACTGATCATTACTATACCTATGGAAAGCTTGTGTATACAAGGAAATAGTTTTTAGTGCTGTCTAGACCCTCATTTATATCTTTTATTAAATATTTCTAAATAACAACAAACCTAGTGATTGTGCAATTCTTGTTTTGCTTTAAACCCAGTGCGCACGATATGGGTTTTACTCGAGCCATCAGATCTACAACATTATGTTTAAGGGCTATGTTAGAAACCAATTTATCTCATTATGAATATTATTGCAATACGCAAACCAGTGTATGTCAGTTTTTCAAATATGCCTCAAGCGAGAGAAATAACTGATTCAGCATACCTCAATTAGCAATGGAAGTGATGATCCACCTTCAGAGGATAATAATGCTTTTGCTAAATGGTTATTTCGAAAATACTTTATGATCCGCTGCCATTTTATCAGTGTTCAATTTGTGATCAGTCTCATTGGTTTTGTATTGTCGTGTTCAGAATGATAATATCTAGGGTCTCACAATTCAAAAAAGTACTTTATAAGCACCGTAAGCTTTACATCAGTTTAAAAAACGTAATTATTTCAAGGTGCTGTGTTTTAACTATTTTTTAATATAATTATAGATTCGAACCCTGAATCATTAGTGCAGTTTCATTTTTTTAAAATGCCTTAATTTTGACGATTTTTTGCGTGGAAATTGACCATTTTGTGGCATACGCCAATCAGGAGAAGCCATCCCTTAAGCATATAAACGGCTTGATACGCCCGCAAAAGTTTCAGGGAAGCTCTATGTCCATATTTCGCGCATGACCATGTCAATTACTTGACATCAATGAAAAGTGCAAGTACGTCTTGCTTTCTTAGCAGGGCAGTGATTGTTATCTGTTTTTTGTTTATTTCTGAATTTTATTCCTTAAATAACTTGTATAAAAAAACACTTCTGTTCAATAATTATGCGAATCTTAGGCAATTTTTAGTGAATGCATGCAGAATTCACATTAGGGGTAGTTTTTTATATTCTTCTTTTAGCACTTGCCTGTTCACGAGACTGTGACATTTTCAATATTTAATAACATCAATACTACGATGACCTAATTTGAAGTTGTACTATATTGTGCTTGTTTTAATTTTATCACGTTCTGTAGACATTAGAGCAAAATCTAAATAATTTAGCAATAAAATTACGCATGAATTTTAGTACGTATTTTTTGTATGGCACAAAGCGAAATTTTCATAAAAATCTATTGGTATCCTGTAAATTTAACATTGTTTGATACAACTTTTAAAATCTAAACATTGTGCATCCCCTTAGGTGAGCAAGAATGGCGCAACTCAAAAGTCCATATACATATTCTTCAAATGGCCATCAATTCTAGTTTACAGCTTGAGAAAAATTCGCAGTGGAGGCCTTTCGTTACAAATTGTTAATTACTCTTTACGTTACTCCAATATGGATATGATATAATACTTGCCACTGACAAAACACTCAATGTCTTACCTGATAACTTCCATCTGCACATGATCTTAGAAACAGGTAGTTCTGTCGCCGCTTAACTCAAGTGGAGACCCGTCCTCCATATATAAACACAGTCGCTTGATTGATAACTTGATCGGAAGGGTTTCAAATAGATTGTAGGTGAAAATATCAGATACACACTTGACAACAACAATGTTTAAACACCCCACCCCCAAGTGGGAGTGTGCACTAAAAAGTTTATACAATTGAAAATGTAAACAATTTAATTAATTTATACCTGCGTGGACGTTTTGTCGAAAGAATAGAAGAATTAAATAGATTGTATCTGATGTCTTGATAATATAAAAATGTTGTAAAACAGCAGGACGTATGAGATCTTTTTAGTCGTACATTAAATTATTTCTAAATGGAAATAATTTCAAGAACTAGGATTAAACATTAATTAAGCACTGCAGCGTACATTACTAACTAATTACTTCAGCTAGACATATATACTAAAATCTTCGAAAACGAAATTATAAACTTAATGTAAATTATGAAAATATAATGTTCTATGCAATTTGATTAATATTACAAAACAAATTATATATCACACAGCTGGTTAACTCCACTTACAGAGTTGAAATAAACTTTAGTTAAACCCTCAAAATTTAAATTATAAAATCCTTAGTACTCAAAATTATAAATTTTAAAATCCTAAATTTAAATTTATACCAACTTATCATTGACAAACAGTGTTCGAACATACCAGGATGCAATACCAACGGTCTTGGAATCGGCAAAGATGTATGGTACTTACAAAAAAGAAACACGTATGGTGTCTTCAACAGAATCACAACTTTAAATCTATGTTCGTCTCGTCCAACGAAAGCAAATTTTCGCGAATTTAACCAATATCTCATCCAAAATAAATGCAGTCTTAATGACACTAGAAGACACCTTTCTTGTTTATTCCACGAAGACGATCGATAAAATGGGTCGAGATAAATTTCATATGCGCTAAACGTCTTTGAGTAAACTATCACTGTGCCTAACACAGATGTAAAGTTTGTAGTTAATAAATAGAAAAATAGACAAATAAATGATTTACAAAATACAAGACAGAAAAGGAAAATAATATATATGCTAAATTTGATAATTACTTAGATAAATTACTACAACAACTGAGATCTACCCGATTTAAGTATATCAGTAATTGGGAAGCACACCTGTGAATCACAGATTGCGCATCAAGTTAGAAATGCCCACAAATTAAAAACACTAAAATACTACATAAAACCCTAAAAATACATAAAACCCTAAATTAACATTCTTAACTAAGAACTTAAAATGCCACATAACGTGTTAGAATATTTACGGGTATGCAAAAAAGGAACACCTAAAATAGCTAAACAGAAACAAATAAATCTTGGATTGAGTTGGTCTTTACTTGATGTAAATCCATTTTCAATGTGAAATAAAACAAACAAATGTTTAAGATTTACACTGTATTTAATAACAACGACAGCTGTTTCGCTACACTGTAGCTTCGTCAGGTTGACATATACAATAACAATTGTATATGTCAACCTGACGAAGCTACAGTGTAGCGAAACAGCTGTCGTTGTTATTAAATACAGTGTAAATCTTAAACATTTGTTTGTTTTATTTCACATTAGAAACAAATAAACCTATTTAAAAATGCTCATGTTCAGATACATAACTAACTCAATTAAATTTGAATGTATATTAACTTAAAATGAATTTTAAAACGTAACAAAAGTGAGGAATATGTATTTTGTTTATTTAAAAATATATACTGTATATTGGAAATAAAATTTAAAATATGGACCTAAAGCTCCATGAAAAAAATACCACAAAAGTTGTCTATAGTGGGCCATATATGTACTTGATACAGGATAATCTATTATCCCTAAGCCTTGACACGGACAATAAAATCTGTTTATTGATTATTCAAAGTCACAAAAACAATTCATATTCGATCACATTTTTATTATTAACTTTATAGAATCACACGTACAAAATTATCTTTAAGCAACAAAGACAAATTTATCACAAGACACTGTCATCAGTGGAAGAGTAATCATCATATTGGCTAGGTTCCATCACTTCTATATTTTGATAATAATCAATTTCCGTCGTAGTTTCTATATCAGAATTTGTATTTATTATTGTAAATGTTTGCAGGTTTTCATTGGTCTCATTTAAAACGATATTAACTGTTGTATTTTGATTCACGTTACTACTCGTTTCCGAAACATCAGCGAACTCAACCAATAGCTTCCTCAAACAAGCTTCTTCTAAATCTATCATATTTAAGGAACAATAGCCCTTAATGCTTCTTATACTGGCATTGCTCAGAAGTCCTTTAAAACATTCAAAATCAGTTGAATTTTCATTACTTCTCAAATCAATCAGAGGAAAGCAATTGCTTCTTATTATTTCTATTGTCTCTTTGGTAATAGTCTCTATATTAACTGTGGTCGTTGTTTTTAAACCTGTCATATTTCTTAAGCAAACTTCTTCAGAAGACGCTTTGATGAAATTGCAATAATTTTTAATTCCTTCTATAACATCTCCATCTAAAACTCCTTCTAAGCATTTAAAAGCTGAAGAATTTACGGATTGTCGTACATCTACAGTAAGTAAGCAGTTGCTTTTTATTACTTCCAGTATTTCGCTATTAATTTTTCCAAGAAAATTTTCATTTGGCCTTAAATCTGTTATATTTTTCAAACAAGCTTCTTCGGATGATAATAAATTTATTAAGCAGTAATTGCGAATCTTTTCTATAAGAGTTTCATTTAACACTCCTTGAATGCATTCATAGTTCACATACATTTCAGATTTTCGTATATCAATTTCTGGAAAGCAGTTATTTCTAATAATATCTATAGTTTTAGTATCTACTTCTTCGATAATATTTATGTTAAATTTTAAACCGGTTATATTCATGAGGCAAACTTCTTCGGACCATGGTAAATTTACCAAGCAATGGTTTTTGATATTTTCAATAATACTGTCATTTAAGAATCCTTTAAGACATTCGAAATTCGAAGTGTTATTTGCAATACTTCTTAAATCAATATTTGGAAAACAATTGCTTTTAATTGCCTCTATAGTTTCAACACCAAGTTCTTCCGTAATATTTGTACTTGATTTCAAACCAATTATACTTACCAGGCAAGCTTCTTCAGGCAATGCTAAATTCAGTAAACAATAGTTTTTAATGTTTACAATTATACTTTCACTTAATATTCCTTTAAGGCAACCAAAATTAGAAGTGTTATTTTGAAGACTTCTTAAATCAATGCTTGGAAAACAGTTTGTTTTGATCATCTCTATAGTTTGGGACCCAAGTTCTGCTATAAGTGTTTTGGTAGATTGCATTCCTGTTATATTTCTTAAGCACCCTTCGTTAGAAAGTGTAGTGTAAAACAAACAATAACTTTTAATTTGTTGTATTTCCTCTTCATTTAACGCACCTTGCAGACATTCAAAATTGGTCGAATTCACTGGAGCATTTAGATTGAAGCAATTAGTTTTGATAGATTCTATGATTACGCTATCAATCTCTGTTACCGCATTCTCATTATTTGTTAAGCCTGCAATTTTTCTTAAGCAAGCTTCCTCGGATAACCCTCCTGTACTAATTGAACAATAATTTTGTATCATCTCAATTACATCTTCCTTCAAAATCCCTTTCAAACAGTTAAAAGTCGATAATTCGCCTAAACTTCTGTTATCAACTGGTGCAAAGCAATTAGTTTTAATTATTTCTACAAGTTCATTATCAATTTCTCTTACAACATTTATTTCAGTTGTGTACGTAGCAAAATCTTCTGTATTGTTAGTACCGAAAATTTCGTTTATTCTTTTAATGTAGTTTCTGGCGTATTCGTCCAAGAATAATTTAAAATGGTGGGTGTAATACTCATTGAAAATAGTTTCTGTTTTATTTATGTTTTCAATGTTTTTTGCAAATTCCTTGATTAAGTGCGTATACGTTTTTGTATGATTTTGCAAAACTTGCTGGTTATTAGTATCGATGAAGTTTCCAAGTTTTTCGATAGCTTGCTGCAAGTGACTGGTGGTAATTCTATCCGCAATTGCATTTTGCATAGATTGGTGTAGATCAGTAGTAGTGTTCTGTAAATTCTGAAATAATAATAAATCATAATTAGAAGTTATAAATATATTATTTGCTTTAATACATATTAAAGTAACCCATGTGAAACGTCAGATTTTTCTTACATTAAAAATTTGTGTGGTGTCGGTTTTCGTCAAAAGAGGGCATGCTAACCGTATATACACATTAAAGAGCAACAACCTTACTATTTTGAAAATAAAAACAATCTTTTATTGTCTGCAATAAAGTGTGCCGCCCATCTGGGTCAACAACCGACTACATAGCTGCGTTATCTAGACGCATCGGGCAAAAAATATGTTTTATATGAATGAGTACGATTTAACGGTTTTTTCCCCGTTTTATACAAATAAAAGCGTATTTTTCTATGAATGCGTGTTCGTTTCTATTTACAAATGAGCATTCTTACGTCTATTTATAAATATACATTCTGTGCCAGGTCCGTAATGTAATTTTTTATCTAAAAGACAACATAGAAAATTAAATTTTTAATTTTTTCGTTATTGCGGTATATTTGGGCCTGTTTCTGTTCGGACAGTATTTTTATTTCTGGGACACCCTGTATACATATCCAACTGGATCTCGCTGTCGCTGCCCCCTATCAACGCCGTAACATAATGAGATTTTTTTGATTCTACTAACTACAAACTCCGTCCTCTAGCTAGCGCCATCTGTCTAAAGCATTATAAACTATTTGGTAATCGAGGAGTCTAGTTAAGACTTAATTTATGACTGTTATTGACATTTGGCTGATTTGATATTTATTTTGTATATTTTACGACTTGTTTTTCTACTTAAATTCTTCCGACAAACATTCAGTCGTTTCATTTAATGTGTGCCGCATATTTACCATAATGTATTCTGGAAGTTATATCGTGTACCAATCGAAAGTATATCTAGTTCTATCGAAAAATATATGGATGTTGTGGTAATTTAGTTATTACCAAAATAGTCTGCTAATAGGCAAGTAATTCTCCAGGCACTTCAGACAATGAACATTGATTATCCGAAATGTAGTATAAGGGACATTTTTGGTAAATAGTCATAATTTTGCATTTTCAGGTTAACATTAGAAATATTTTGATATTTGTAAAAGAACATTTTTTAAACGCTATGGAAAAAATGTCGGGCTGAACTGAAGAAGCATTGGTAAACGTGATTTGGTCACTAATAATAAGAACAGAAGTATTCGATTCTGTGATCGATAATAATAGATTTTTAAAATACGATATGCCCGTATACATTTAAACATTTTAATGCCACATTTGTGTATTATATGATATATGTATATTACCTGTACAGGATATTCATATTTTTACTTACTTCAAGTAAGGATACCGCTTCATCCATTTTTCTATATGTTACATTTATCTCACCATCACATCCAGATGTACCTAATTTAGCTAAATCTGATTTAATAGAACCCAAAGCAGTAAAAGCGTCTTCTACTTGTTTCTTATTCATCCGTGAGTCATGTAGAATGGAACCTAAATTCTTGAAGCCATTTCTTACTCCCTGATCGTGGTTCTTGATTAATTGTTCTAGCCTCTTTATGTCCTTTGGTTCTACAGCAGTTCTGCAAATGAAGGGAAAAAATTACATGTTGCATTTGGTACTTCATTAATAAAAATCCCGCTATTCGTCTATGGCAACCATGTTTGATAAAGTTATGTTAACGTAATGTTAAGTTATTTTTTCATACAATGAGATTACACATTGTACCTAATCCATACAGTCTATCGTTAATGAATATGAATAAACAGAACATGCAGTTGTAGTTTTTCAATTAAGCCATATACCACAAAAATAGCTACAAATTTAGATTTCTGGGAATTGAAAGACATTAAATTATGTGAGACTCCTTGACAGGGATAATACATTTTTCCGGTTCGTGGTTTTTACTTACTTTGCGCTGAAAGTAGTGATCATTTGATCCAGCACTTCGCTTATTTTTGTTTCTAACTGGGGTTCATCTTTCTGAAGCCTGTAGCAATTTTCCATGAAAAGATTCTGTGCCAACATTAAACTTTCGAAATTGCTGTCGATCTTTTTATCTATTTCGTGTAGCTTTGACTTTTCTTTCGAAGCTGTAATCACATGTAACATTTCAAGATGTTTGAAGTAGGTGCGAATATTTAGGAATAATATTGAAAGATTATTTGGTATCAATAAACGCTTATAAATGCTTATATCGATATCTATAGTGTCCCCTAATTATAACCAAAACTGCATGTGCCTAGCCATTTCCTTTAAGGGTCCTCGCTAGTGGATCTGTCAACAATGGAAAAATAGCAGATTTTAGATGCCATATATTTTTGTTGATTTTAAAGATGGAGAAGATCTTTCAACGTCAACTTATGAAGAATTTAGTAATCTACCCGGCTGAAGAATTAAATTTAGAAAAAAATTAACGGATTAAAGAAAATTAATTAATATGTCAAAATATGAAAAACTAGTTTTCTCAAAAATCCTTCGGAGGAGATTTGTTTGCTTGGGTTCACGTAATAAATTGAATAGAAAGCTACCCGGCTGTGCACTTATTTTTCGTTCAACTATTCTTTACTTTGTTTAAAATGAATATAAAATAAATTAAAATTAGGCAACCCACATTACAATGAATTGTTATTCTGCCATAAATCTTTCCCGCGGTTGCAAATGTGTAAATATTAGGTCATAAATGAATTTTTATTCGCTTAGATATTGAGTTATTATTTCAAATATTTATTATATATTCTCTATCTGTAATAAGTACTCGGACATCCTTGGCTTATTAAATTATGTGCTATGCAACCAATATTACATTTCCCATTCACTAGCGAAGACGCTTAACACGTGAAACTGCTGAGATCGCCAATAGAAACTTCCTTTAAGGCTCCGGGCTACCCAAATTATAGGTATATGCTATTACATATAAGGGTTTTTTTCTTTTTACTTGCTTATTTGGTAACATCAAGCAATGCACTATTTTTTTTTATACGTATGGATGAATGCAAGCTATCTATGACGCGCTTTTTTCAAAAGAGTCTTTAAATGTGTTTTAAAAAAAAATAAAATTTCCAAACATTTTTTTCTTTTTTTGTTTAATAGAGCGTACAGCAATACAGAATAAAAGGCGGTAAATACCAGGTGCGTCATAAAAACGTTGTTTGTACCTACTCAGAGTAATATTGCTTATAGCAATTTATGTACCTTTTTGTTTGTTAGAAATATATACACGTATATATACGTATATAATATGAAAATAAAAATAACAATAGCTTATTTTTTTTCGCCCTGCCCGTATTGATAATGTTAATAAATTAAAACATTTTTTCTTTTCCTGGCAAATAGCGGCCTTAAAAAACATAAAAAGAACTACATTTTCTTGTGTTTCGACATTTATTAGGTTATTTCACCCATTAATAAGAACAAAAGAAATTAATCTATTATGTTAATAATTATAAAAAACTAAGACTATACAATATTAGTTGGAATATTTTGTTTTGGATGGAAATTATGCATGATGAACAAGTACTATATAAGCATTTAATTAAAAATCTTTTTTACTTTGTATCCATTCAATTACTTTTGTTTAATAGTTTGACAGATGCGCATAGGAGCGCATTTTAAAAGGCTTTCGAGTAGTGATTTTGATCATTATCGACATAAAATAATCAACTTTAACAAAATATGAATTTGAAATTACATGATATTAATGCTATTTTATCAATAACAGCCTCTAGTTTTGGCCATATATTAAAAGCAAACCTTCAAAATATGCCATGAAAGTAAAGTGTTGTAAAAACACACTAATAAATATAGTTATTTTCTCCGCCCTGGTAAGAGTGAACGCAATCCTATTCCTAATTTAATAAATTAGGCACATATGTTGGAATTCTACGTTAGTACAAGCGACAAAAACCATCAACTATATACAACCTAAGAATTCATCAGCAAACTCCTGTAAGTTTGAGCTTACACGTGACAAAACATTAGTATTATATGTGCCGAAAAAGTATAGGATAGTTTTGTTGGTGTCTTCTATGCATCATGATAACATTAAAGAAAATGGATAACTTGCTAAAACTAATTTTTACAATGAATATTATTTTAATGGTTTTTGAGTCATTCTGTAAAAGCTTATTTCCATGAAACTAGTCCTGAGCTTCCCTCATTATCCTCACAGATTCGCGGGATAAAGTATTTTCATCACAGCTCTTGACCAGAAACGAGGTATCGTCAGCATTAGATCTGTATACATCGTCAAATTAGTATCGGCTTTATTTATTTCCGTAATATAAGAAACCAGAAACGGGATATATTATTATATATAGAAATTGTGAAGGATTGATTAAAGAAATAAATTTGTAATAGGAAGGATGTTTTTTTTTGAATTAATAATAACTCACTTAGTAGCCGACTCTATTTTATTTTTATGTTTGATATTTAGACTATTATTATTATTTAAGTTTTAATGTCTGTTAAGGTGGAAACGAAATCATTTGAAATTCAATGCGAATTCATATTTATAGGTTTTTTATCATCTATAGGCTGCCTTACAGATGACAAAAAACCTATGAGTATGAATTCGCATTGAATTTCATTATAATATTAATAATTTATTTTACTTTAAAGAAGCCATTCGACATTTTGCGTTTTTCTCAACGTAATTTGAATCATTTATCAACACTGCATAACTTTACTAATTGAGACAAATTTTTATATTTAACACGAAGAAAGATGTCCATGATGTCATATACAATCTCTAGTGACCATATCGAAGTCGATTAATTTCCTTGTTATTTGCCTTTTCTAATTGTGTACTTACATGCTCATGAATTTGTTCTTTTTTAATAAAGGCAGTTTACGCTGTTTCCAATTTCTCACACTTCCTTTCTTAGTTTATTCTTCATTATTTTCGTAGAGACATCAAAATGAAAAAAAAAATTAAAATATCTATATTTTCAAGTGATCAATTTATTTACATCAGAATATTGTAAACATCTACAGTTGCTACGTTTGTTTTTTCACATTATTCTTATTTTAGCATTGGCCCTATGAACCATTTCTAACCCAAAAAATAAAGTGAATGAATAATATTTTTTTTGAAAATACATTCTAGCTTATTAAAATTACAATACTTAAACAGCTTGTACAAAAAGAGTACATTAGGGTGATTAACTTTTCTTTTCATGTGTGCTTTTCATGAAGAAAACAAGGTTACCTGAAGTTTTAGTAATAATTACGGGACAACACAACAAAAATTATATATCTCACGGTTATTTGAGCACAGTAGTTTGAAAACTTCGTGATTTCCAAACTAATTCGTTCAGAAACATTTTACCAACAATTAAAAGAAACCCGAAAATCAGTCGCCGACAGCGTAAAAGAACGGGGCATTAAATTATTAAAACTCTTACAGTCGCTAACTAATCCTCCGCCTCCGCCGAGTCTCCCAACTTCCACAGTTAAACTTCTAAGTCCGTTTTGAATTTCATATCTGGTCAAGTTCGAGACGAGAGACATGCTTCTTAATGTCCCTTCTAAGCGATCGTAAGTTTTCCATGATGACTCATGAAAGTCTACGATCTAAAATTAAATTTTCGAGTTAGTTATTGCAGCATTTATAGTGTCAAGCTATCAAACTAATATGGGGGTGGAATATATATTGTTTTCATTAAGGAAAGAATGTCAGAGCGGTATTTTTTAAATGATTTTTTTCTTTTTAAATAAAATATTCTTAGGAACCTACGTATAAATTGCCGTAAATTCCAAAGGAGTCATCGCATAAAGGTGTTTTTCTTTATAAATCTTATTGTTATATAACTATTAGCAAATTAATAACTATTAAAATAATTCAATAGGTATAGCAAATGACAAGCACCGATACTTCATAATATTTTTAAAATTAAATACCACCAATTTAAAAAATGTAAACTATAATAATAATTTTTTAAATTCTACTTTGAATTTAGTAGTAGATAGTAATCTGTTCTGCTTAACGTAATAATTATTACAAATTCTAGTATCTGACAAGGAATGGGAATTTTTTGCTAAACTTATTTCGTGACTTATAGTATCGAGTTGAGGGTCGTTGAGTTTAATTTTTTTTAAAAAATCTTGAAGCATATTTTCTGTTGCTATGACAATTGTTTTTCATTTTAGGACGTCATCGATATTTTTAAATGACAACCTATCTTTTTCATTATTGATTTCGTTAGTACTTTTTATTCAGATTCCCAAATTATAAAATTTTCGAAATGTTACATTTGGAAGAAGTTGAGAAAAAGCGTTTTAAAATTTGAATATTAACATTAGTAACGGCTGGCAGAAATGAACAATTTGTAAATGTTAATAAGTGTCATTTGTTTTCTATAAATTAGAATTTATTTTATTAATAAATATGGTACAATAGAACGAAAAACAGAAAATTTATGGTTAATTGGTTACAGAGACAGAACTAGAACACATGAAGGAGTGTGTCAACTTCTTCGAGAAAAGTATCTGTATAAGCCCATAAGTCAGTCAGTAGTTACTAGAATTGAAAATAAATTTCGATAATATGGCCTTGTATGTAATGAAGATGCACAACTTAATGTATTACCAGCACTTGAAAACAATCCACATTCAACTAAACTAGTACAAGCATTTTTCTGGTTTACAATAAGTCGCACTTTTGTTCTTAGGATTTTGAAAATTCAGAAATCTCACCCGTATAAGCTGCAATTAATTCAAGAATTGCCAGAAGATGACTTTGGACATAGCCAAGAGTTCTGTGAACAAATTACTTAAATTTGCTCTAGAACTATAATGTTTTTCCATCGTATTACTTTCTTATACGTAGTATAAGGAAGTATTGTGATGATGAAAATTTTCGACCTCGAGATTTTTGCAGATGTCCACGTTTTGAGGTCCCCTGATACCAAAAAAGTGGTTTTAAAAAAATGTCTGTCTCTGTGTGTGTGTGTGTGTGTGTGTGTGTGTCTGTCTGTCTGTGACCACGATAGCGGTCAAACCGCTGGAGATATCAATTCCAAATTTTGTATTTACGTGTATAATCTCCCTCTTGGGAACTGATTAGATTTTCAGCAAATTAGGTCGACCGGAAGTAGTAGTTTACTTCAGTGAAAAACTCGAATTTTGCCAATATTTCGTCAACTACTAAGTTTAGACAAATTTATAAAGAATTCATATGTATTTAAAATTAAATTTAAGAAGAATTTTATTAAAAATTTTTTTCGAAATTCCTGCCGGAAGTAGGCTTTTTACTCTTATCGAAAATCGGTTTTTTGCAAATATGTCGTAAATTATGCATTCTATATATATTAATGAAGAGTACAAAAGTACTTAAAGTTGGAATTGGAATATTTCTTATATAAATGAAATTTCAAAATTCGGACCGGAAGTAACACTTTCATACGTATAAGAAAGTCGTGTGGTGGCCACACCTCATTTTTTTGTATACTAATGAAGCAAATTTGGTTTCAATAAAAGGGCTAATAGACAGAAATCTAGATATTGGGCAAGGAACAAATCTCCACTGAATGCATGCAATTCACAAAAGTTAATTTATGAACAAGAATTATTGGAGACAACATTCTACACCATTGCCGACATTTGAAGTCAAAAAAGAAACACACGTTAATATATTACGCTAAATTCTGTTAATTTTACGTATGTTTGATTAGTGGATTTCATGTACTTGTAGGTTTTTGTATTTAATTTACTTGCGTCTTATTTACCTCAGTTAAGAAATTTGTTTAAAATTTCCTGTGATTGCTGAAATATAACTAATTAGCTACGAGTACAAACCTACCTTGTTAGAGAGTACTTCAAAATGTTCCTTCATATCTTTTCTCATTGTATTTGTGATATTTTCATACGTCGATGAGAAGCCCATTTCGTCTGCTTGGATATTTTTAACCCGTGCATCCTCCTGTAAGTGACATATTGTTTATGTGTAAAAGAATGTATGTGAAATCATGCATACATTTTAGGGCGAGTTTCTATCAGTTTGAATTATTTTGGCCCAATATAATTATAAATTTTAGAAAGTTTTAATTATATTCAGCCAAAACAAGTTTCTTGCATTCATGAAATATTTATTACTTAATATAGGAATCTGATAGTTAATATAATAGTTCAAGATACTCTGCTAACAATGTCTCATCTAAGAAGTTTTCCAGTATTGTTGTAATAATCTTCAATTATCGTTGTAGAATTAGACTGTCAGCACCAATAGGACGTCCATGCTGTAGGAGCACTTCGGTTGACCTTTATGAGTCCTATGGTGATCATTAGGTTGCTGAAATAGCCTAAAGAGGGATTCACACTGATGCAATTAGTTGCAGTGATTTATCGCATGTGAAAAGTTGCATGAACGGTGCAATTTTTAAGAGTTGCACGGTTGGTTCAAACTGATCAGGAAATTTGCAGACCACGGAAGAGATGATTGGGACCTGTACGTAATCATCAGGATATGGCTAGAAGACGGTAATGATAGGGCATAAACTACAAAAAAGAAAAATATCTTTCGGATTTTTTTGTTTGAATAATTTGTAGGCCGTTCGAAATGTTGCATTTTTCTCAACATGATGGAAATCGTCACCCAAACTGCTCATGTTTACATGTGACATACTTAAATTGAAACACCCTATATAAAAATAATATAACTAGAGCGCTTTTTTTAAGAATAATATACAACAAGAGTGGATATAATATCTATATTGCAGGAAAATAACGCAGCGTCTTAGGAGTGCTCTTCTCTGTCTTTTCAGAATTACTGTATGTTCGGCTATTGATACAAATAAACTACATTAAGCACTTTGTTTGTGTCCTACTTACGTTCAATGTTTTCGATACATTCACAATCTTGCGCTCTATACTATCTGTCCGAGTTTTTAGCTCCTCGATGCAACTCAGCACATCCCCTATTTCTCCTTGCATATCCGCGTCCTTGATCTCGAGACTGTCCTCCATTTTCTCGATCCTTAAGAGGACCGCGTCCAATTTGTTCTGAAACAGACGAGGCGCCACGAATTAACCAACATGACCAGTCTCGAATAACACTGCCGAAGAAAAAAGAACAGACGAACTTATGTAATTTAAAAACTCCGAAACACGCCAATGTCGACATTAAGGCAAAGGAAAAGTTTGATGGAAATTTTAATTTGACTTCCGCTTAAAGTTATTATAGTACGAATTGGTTTCATTACTTACTCTTGAGTTATTCCGGATAATCACGAAGAAATAAATTAATACACTTGTACAAGAAAACTTGGTTAATTAATGTTTAATATAGATTGTTTCGGGCAAAAGTTCCTGTATATAATAGTCTTTCAATTACATTTCATCACATTCAATAAGATATAAGCATAGTCATATAATAAATATAAACATAATACATAATATCACAAAGAAAAACATACTGTGTGTCCAAACAGTCTGGAAACACCCAAATAAAATCGAAACGGATGATTTTTCAGAAAAATGCAAAAACAGGTCAATTAGTATTTTCAAAAAACTACTGGCTGATGGTATCTGTTTGGAATTTTTGATGACCTTGAAAAAGGTATGATGTCATCAAAAAAAAATTAAATGGCAACGTCGCATTTTTAATTTTATTTTTGATAGATCTTTTAATTGTCCAAACGACAGTCAAAAAATTTTTCATTCTACTTAAGAAAAATTTTGAAAAAAAAAATCATTATAGAAAACAAAGAAAATTTTAATCGTAGAAATCAGCAAAAACTCTTACTATAAATGTTCAAAATGTTGAGCATCTTGGCAATACCCTAAACGATAATAAAATTCATTTTGAACGTTTTCTATCATTTCAGGAGTGATCCTTCGTACTTCAATCTCAATCCGTTGACGCAAGTCTTCCAAATTTTCAGGTTTAGTTGCGTATACCTTATTTTTTAGGTAACCCTACAAAAAATAATCAATAGGCGTTAGATCTGGCGACCTAGCCGGCCACTCGATAGCCAGCCCCCCTCCTGCCAATCCATCTGTTTGGGAAGGTATTCTCGAGATAATGCCGAACATTTCTCGCATAGTGGGGTGGAGCCCCATCTTGTTGAAACCAAATTCTTTGGTTGGGCAAATTAGGATCTTCATGGTTCGGAAATATTTCTGCTAATGACGGAATTAAATAATTTTGTAAAAAATCCAAATACATTTCCGCCGTCAGGTTACCGTTGAAGAAAAAAGGCCCTATAATTCTGTTACCAATTAAACCAGCCCATACATTTAATTTCTGAGGATAGTGACTTCGTACCTCTCTCATCCAGCGTGGATTTTGGCGTGCCCAGTACCTGCAGTTTTGTCTATTAACAGTTCCATGTAATGTGAACGTAGCTTCATCTGAGAATAAGATATTTCTGATAAAAAACGGATCATTATCACACATAGGCATCAGTTGTTCGCAAAACTGTACACGCCTGTCGAAGTCGTCTTCAGACAGCTCATGAACCAAACAGATTTTGTAGGGATGATATTTAGTTTTCCGGAAAATATTACCAATTGTACTCTTCGACACGTTAAACTCCCGAGCAAGCTGCCGTGTACTAGAATTTGGAGTTTCCTCTACTGACAATAATACGTCGAGTTGCGTATCTTCTGCCTGCGATCTTTGGACGACCACTCCTAGGGCGATCTCGAACATGGCCTTCTTCTTGAAATTTTTTGTGAATCTTACTCACTGCAGAAATACTAATTGGGGCACGCTCAGGATGTTCTGTATTAAATGAGTCGCAAACTTCTCTAACTGAACGAGCCCTAGCCCCAAAACCAATCATCATCAATATTTGAATATGTTCCCCCTCACTTAAAACCATTTTTAAACAGATTTTTTTAACTTACGCACAATTCGTATTTGACAGAATGTCACAAATAAAACAAAATGTGTTTGAAAAATAATCGACTTTTAAGCCAACTATGTTTTTTTTTTAAAGACAAACTTTTCCATTTTCGAAGAAGTAATTAAATTTCTCTCGGTCATTTTCTTAAGTAAAATGAAAAATTTTTTTACAGTCATTTAAACAATTAAAAGATCTATCAAAAATAAAATTAAATATGCGACGTTGCCATTTAAATTTTTTTTGATGACATCATAACTTTTTCAAGGTCATCAAAAATTCCAAACAGATACCATCAGCCAGTAGTTTTTTGAAAATACTAATTGACCTGTTTTTGCATTTTTCTCAAAAATCATCCGTTTCGATTTTATTTGAGTGTTTCCAGACTTTTTGGACACACAGTATAAAAGAAACTAGAAATAGAACAATTACCCATTAAGGTGTTCGTCATATGAATAGAACACTTTTTCAATTAGATACTTCTTGAATTCAGTTTTTAACGAATTTCTATTAGTAATATCTTCAAATCTTAAAATGATTTTTTTATTATTATTAAATTAAATTTTGAGAATAGTCCATATCTTATTCTGATGATTTGTAAATCGGAATAATAAAAATTAATAAATAGATAGATAGACAATCTTTATTGTTTTAAAAATACAAAATAAAGGTAATCTTTTGCATACAGATATGTACAATATCCTTGTCTAAATACAATACGTCTATAAATCAAGTGTATATAAACAAGGCATGAACATGCATAATTAAAATAACAAATCGTGACAGCTAGGCTACGTCAAATGATCACTTAAAAATATTCCTCAAGTGAGTAATTTTCTTTTTGTATGAGGGCACTTGCAAATTTCTATGTTTCGAAATTTTTCATACTGTTAGGCAAATGATATATTTTTTAATGCCCCAGTAGCGCATGTTGTTTTGAGTTGTTGCAATTCGATGCTGGGGAATGCGCAGATCTTCTCGTTGCCTGGTGTAGTAGTCGTATTTATCGCCATTTGCAGCATAATTCCGACTGCTCGCGTATATATTTCAGGGCATACTGTATACATATACAGCTTGTGTAATGAAACACTTGATATTATTATATAACAACGTCGTATTCTTTGGTCGTACTGGGAGTGCGACGAAAGACAGGAGAGAGTAGAGATCGCCCCCGAAACGGAACATAAAGCTACAAGGTACGCCAGGCAATAACTTGAATTGTAAAATACAAGTCTTCTGACCGTTAAGAAGAAGACCATGTCGTCGCACCATCCACCCATCATGCCATCAACAGCAACCTTCATTGCTCGAGACATGTAATCAAGCATACGCTGAGAGACAATGCAGCATGTATCATCGGCATATTGGGAAACCGTACAATGTTTCATTGATTCACACCTACATATATTATAAAAAGAGTTGGGCCAAGGACGTAACCCTGAGGCACTCCACAAAACAAGTTCATATTCGATTAACTGAATGACGCCATAATATTATCTACCTGGTCGATCACATGCACAGTTTACGTTCGCGTAGTCCGAAAAGATTTAAATACGTCAGAAATAACACCTCGAATACCCAAAGCATATAATTTATTCAATAATACCGAGCGATCCAGAATGTTGAAAACCTTACTCAAGTCAAAGAAAATACTACAACCTTCATTTTTTTTGTCTGGTTGTTCATAGGCACAGTTTAAACTGAGATGTAAAGTATCCTGAGTGAACCTACCAGGAACAAATCCAAACTGTAAAGAGGAAATCAAATTGTTATTGATCAAGTACTTAACTAATCGTACGTCAACAGCCTTTCTAACATTTTTTGAGGAAGCAAATGCTAAAGAAATCGATCGCTCTTCTTACGCACAGGTATTATTTTGGATATCTTTATGGAATCTGAAAATACACCCTCACAAAAACATCCATTCACTCTATATCAGCAAGAGGTGTGGATATAAAATCTGACACATAGTTTAATATGAAGCAGTGAATGCCATCAGGCCCAGCTGAATGTTTGATACAAGGTAGGCGCCATAAATTCTCGGCCTGATATACAAAAAAAAAACTTTGAACAATATAAGAATTTTTAAAAATGGAATATAAAATACTTGAATGTATAACGTACATTAAGGGTCCTATATAGTGGATCTGTCAACAATGGAAAAATAGCAGATTTTAGATGCAAGATATTTTTGTTGATTTTAAATTTGGAGAAAACCTTTCAACGTCAACTTATGAAGAATTTAGTAATCTACCCCGCTGAAGAATCAAATTTAGAAAAAAATTATCGGATTAAACAAAATTTATTAATATGTCTTCATATAGAAACTGTTATTAACTGTACCAACGAACTTATTAAGTGAGGGTTGAGTTGCGTTAGGTTTATCAACTGATGAAAAATATTCCTTAAATAAATCAGCGGCCATTCTAGGATTATCAGTGACTACCCGGGGAATCATAAAACTTATTCTCATCTGACCGCGCGATCTTCCGTAATACTTCTAAAAACAAATTTTCAGGTTTTAATTTTATTATTCGATCTCTTTATTAAATTCTCACAGTGATGTTTTTTGGCCGACAACACGTTTTTGATAATCCAGCTTTTTCGACTTAGAGTGCAATTAATTCAGAAACATTAGTAATTCTATACAGATCATACAAACCAAAACATTTTGTTCGTGCTCTCTCAAATCTTCACTGTACCAAGGTAATCGACTATTATTATTCATTCTAGTTTTATTCAAAGGAAAGCAACACTCAAAATTAAACAAAAAAGTTTTATGGAATATCTCATACCTGTTATTAGATCCCGCACAAAGAGCCAAATCGGCCCAGACTTCACTACTCATCATCTCCTGCAATCTTACAATATTTTCCATATTAAAGAAACTGCGGAAAGTATATTTAATTGGTTGAGAGAAGCATTTTGTTTTTATAGTGGAGAGCTGAAAATGGTGATCAGAAATCAGGGAATCACGATTCATACACAAAGAGAATCGATAGTCACATTATGGAGGTATCAGTAATTCGCCTCAGGGAATCCACAAAAGGTCCCAGCCCAAAAGAGGATAGTGATAGATAGTGCCATATGCGCCTGATAGACCGCTATTGTGCTATAAAAACGAACCGACGATCCCCAAAATACAACTCCGTAACGCAATCTGGACTCAACATATGCATAATAAAATGATTTTAAAGAAGACATTGATTAACTACTTATACTACAGTACATGTAGACCGTATGTTGCTTGATTAATGTTAGTTCATACTGACAGTGTGGTTCTCTCAGTGCAAATATCTGTCGACAGAGACCAAGACAATCAGTAATAACTTGTTAATTACTGTTTAATCCGCCCGCTTCATCGCAATTTGTGCCATTTTATACATATATACGAGTAATGCTACTTGCAGTGTTAATTCATTTCTGAGGAAGTCTAATTTATGTTAAGGTTTTGTGAAGTAAAATGCGAGATAATTGGTTTCTATAGCTTGATATGTATGCTTAAAAGAGAATTTAGTTTTGCTAAAACATCACCGTACATTATATTCTATGCACCTAACCTATTATATCACTCGCAATTTCTTTATTTGAATGAATTATTATCTCCTGTCCTAAAGAATAAAATAGGATGTTTGCAATTACATACTTCAAAAAGCAATTGTGTTCTAAAAGGAATCGAATTCATTAGGTAATATAAATAATGGATGTAGTGTAACTTTACGTATTTGTAATAATGTTGTAATACAAAATGAAAGAACAACCTCTATCTTCCGTTCAATCAGTTCCATTTTGCTTTCGGCGAAAATTAATCTGTGATTCACCCTGTCATAGAGGCTGTCTATTTTTCGAAGCAAGTGGTCGCGGGAGAGATCGTCCTTGAAATTTCTACTGCTGATATTTTCCGATATTTTGTCCAGTTCGTTACTCATAACAGCTTCTAATCGGGAGATTTTCGCCTCGACGCTTTCCAATTTGCGACCGTACGTTTCGAGTTTTCCCTCGACGCTGGGCGAATACTGCATTGAATAGATAGTGTCCAGGTTTCGTAGGCGCTCCTCGATAGACGAGAGGACCGTTTGGACATTCTGAAAGAGGATGATATATTAAAATAGATTTGGATCGGTACATAATATATAATTTAGACTGTCAATACAATTTTGCGGTTAAAACCCATAATTCTGTATACACTATCGCTCACAATTATTTGCTCGCCGAAAAATATATATAAATAAAGAAAATACTAATTAAAATTAAAATTTTATTTCTTCTATTACTAAAATACTCTTTAATACACACACACAAAATACAGATTTAACAAATATGTCTTGGTTTCGTCGATATTCACACCTTTATTTCTAATAACTCTGCACATAATCACAGCGTCACTTCGATTAATTCCTCCAGAGTAGCAGTTTCTATATTAACCCAAGCTGCTTTGTTTTACCTGCCAATCAAGTTCTTCCCATAGACGTGCAATGGGGTTAAGCTCACAGCTTTAAGGTTGCCATTTCATAATTAAAATATTACTTTCGCGGTCTACCTGTGATGGTGGTGCAGAACAGAGTGGTCTCAGATTATTCTTATTTTAGAAATTTTGTTAGAAATTGCTTCTATTTTTACAGGATCTCTTACAGATGTGCCACCAAAACACCACTAAACCACTTACCGACACAACCTCATGCTTGACGTCCGATTCTGCGTCGCTTTTACCAATCTCTCTTCGACCAGAGATATTTCTTCTGGAAGACTTCAAACGGAAGACATTTCTTCCATTGGTTAATTGCTCATTGTAACCATTTTCTTATTCAACCTCTGTAGCAGAGGTTTACGCATCACTATGCGGTCAAATAAACCACTTGTTTTAAGTTTCTTTTCATAGTATAAACGCTAATTCACAATAACATCCGTAATTTAATACAGGTGTCAGTTTTCGTCTATTACGGTTATCCAAATGTATCTAAATCTATGTATTTAATTACTTTCTATTGTCGAGTACGTTTTCTATTCAACAACGAGCCAGGGATTCATATTTTTGACGCTAGTCGACAGTTCTACTATTTCATTGCTATTCTTTTGTAATTTCTATATTAGATTTAAGAAATCGATAACTAATTATTATTCTACCGAGAACTCTTATTATCAGCATTTAACACCAATAGTAATAATCAAAATAACACCAAAGTATATAGATACATCAAAAGACAAAAGATGAAACGAAAAACAACAAACATACGCGGTATGGAGTGGAGAAATCATTTTACGGAATTATTAACAGGCAACAATATGGTGACAGAAAGAGAAAGAGAACACCTAGAAAATAACAAAAGAGGTAGAATTGAACATACAAATAGAAAAGGAATTCAGTGAAGTAATAGCACAGCTTAAAATGAACAAAACAGATGGAAGGGATAATTTTGTCAACGAGATGATAAGGTATGGAGGAGATCTCTTAAGACAAAGATTAAAAATAAATGATGTCAAGTGTGTGGGAAGAAGGAATAATAGTGCCAGTATATAAGAAAGGAAGTATATATTCACTTCAAACAGGCATGGTAATTATAACCATGGGGTATATAAAGATGCCAGGAAAGCTAGTGAGATTGACAGAAATTAGGATGAAACATTCAAAAGCAGCAATAATTGCGGACCAAGGAGCCACTGAAGAAATTAATGTAGGGGTAAGACACGATGACTTTTTTTTATTTTAGCCTTGGATGCAGTGGTCAAGGAATGCAACATACAAGGAACAGTAATCAATAATACGATACAAGCTGGTGCGTACGCAGACGATCTCACTATACTAGCTGGAGAGAGGAGATGCTTGGAAGAGCAATTTAATAAATTGATCAAGCAGCAAAAAAAGAGGCCTATCAATAAACCAATGAAAAAGCAAATACATGGAATTAAGCAGAGCAAAAAGAAATACAACACCCAGGAAATAAAAATGGGAAATTACGAGTTTGAAATAGTTGACAGCTTTAAGTACTTAGGAGTAATGATAAACAGTGAGAATGACAGAAACATGGAGATAGATCATAGAGTACAAGGAGGACATGGAGCTTATTATAAATACAAAAACATACTCAAAAGTAAGAGGATAAGTATACATACAAAATTGAGGGTATTCAGAAGAGCAATCCGACCAGTAGTGATTTATGGGGCAGATACAATGAACCTGACAAATGAGGAAAAGGAGAAGTATTAAGAGGAAAATTATAATTATATTCGAAGAAAGTGGCTGATGGAAAATACAGACGGCTAATGATACTCGAAATAGAAAGCATGTTAAAAGAAGAAGAAAACCTAAATTTCATAAACTTTGATGGTACGGCCACATCAGAAGGATGGGAAATACCAGGGAAGTAAAGAAAATCTCGACATGGAGAGCAAACACAAATAAAGAAAGAAGGAGTTTGAGAAGCAGGTGGGAGGATTAGTTGAGAGAGCGTATGAAGAAACTAAAGATATGGTATAAGAGGACCTGGGTCCAGGAAGAGGATAATTGAGGAAACAAAGTTGAACAACAGCTTAGAGTAAGACAAGAACGGAAGAACGTAGAGTAACTGACCACAAGAAACGAGTTGCTAGACCTCAAACGAGAAATGAGCGGTCGCAATTCCTAAGGGAGTGTATGACTTCGAAATAAAACTAATAACTAATAGTTATTTACGAACCAAGTGCGGGAAGACTATTTTCCCGCATGAGCGCACATTGTAAGCACGAGCGACCGCAGGAAGCGAGTGCTTTTAATTGCGCGAATGCGTGGAAGATGTCTTCACGCAAGTGGTTTGTATAATATTTTTTGTACGAACATTAAATTAAAAAAATATTATTGATTAATGTTATTGGTCTCATACCTAACCTAAGATAGATTACCTAATTAATGTAAGCATTTCATGTACGTAATTATTATTCACCTTTTCCTAAAATTAAGTTATTATATTCTTACACATGGCAAACATGAGGTATTTATTCTTATATTTATAAATTTATAGTACATTTATTGCGTTTTTTGGTTTAAATACAAACAATTCCGAACTGCCAATATGAATGTCGATGTGGTTCAAATAGATGGCGCCACAATATTTTTGGAAGAATTTTTAATTATTACTCCTATTTCCCCAACTTTTAGTGAAGAATAGAGGAGGGAAGTAGTATTTTATAGACTACATTTTATTACTACCAAGTTAGATTTTTTTTTAAATGTCCCAAAGTGCCAGTGTTTTTTTCAATTTTTACAGTCGCCTCAACCGGGAAAACGTATTTCCCAGTCGAGCTACACATGCGCGAAATGTCACTTTACAGGCGGTGAGTACAAAAAGTTAATTATCTCATTTTACTAAAATAAACACAAAATCGAAAACAGTGTTACAGAAAACAGTAGTACTACGTTGCGTTTAAGTACCGGGAAATAAATATATCCTAAAATTTTATTACACTTGCATTTCTTTTACAACCAAATCTGTGTCTGTAATTATCGGATTAGAAAATTTCAAAAAAACTGAGAAACCTGAAGGAGGCTTTTCTCAGAATTAGCTAAGGGCAATGTTTTTTTTCCTTATAGGTAGACATCTGTACCACCATAAATATATTGAATAAATCATTATATGACATCTACACAAAAGTACAGATGAGCTAATTATTTTGAGTGGTGGTGTATGATTAATTGAACGCCATTGGATCATATATGCTCTTTTTTGACTTAAACTTTTTCATTTTAAGTTTCAGAACTAAAATATAGTGAATAAAGAAATGTAATTATTAATTGTCTCCATTTTTTTCTTAATTAAACATCTAATTCTTTTCACAAAAGATCTGAATAATTACAGAGAATATACAAACAAAATACATGTACCTTTCCTGATTGATTGTCAAAATAACATAACGTATTTAATTTGAATCTATTAAAAACATCACCATTTCTTCCATAAAAATAACATTCTTTTAGAAGACCGGACATGCTCGGAAATGTCTACATTACTTACTGTTTCTTTTAAATCCTGCGTGCGATATGAACCTAATTATTGGGTGATGAGAGTTCATATTACTTCAATGCAATTGTAATTCAGTGTCCTTGAATACGTCGAGATCATATATACTGAATACTGATCTCATGTTTATTGAATTTATTATGTTCAGTTTTAATTGTCTAGCCTATTTGTTAACATTAGATTATGAGTGATTTGTTACTGAAATTCTAATGTTCTCATAGAATATCGTAATGTTTGTAGGATTGTAAAAGGGGATCATTTAACCTCAGCGAGTCAGTCATTGCTTTCATTCAGCAGACACAACAGTTGCGCAACTGTTCAGTGATCATGTCCAGTAGACGAGCGCTCACTCTGAACATGTTCAGGAGCGACCGCCATTTTTGTGAGCGGAAAAATTCTATGCTCAGTTAGTGAGAGTACTCTGTACGAATGCGCCATTGATGCATTCCAAGACCAACCTAATGCATAATTTTGAAGAAAGTTACTAGAAAAGTAAGATACAACAAATTAAAGGTATTGTGCAGAAGTAAATGTATTAAAATATTGGAGTGCACCCACTATTTTATTCGGGATTGGAAAAACCAGCTTCCACTAAAAACTACGCCAAAACTTAATGCAGAAAAACAATTTATTATTATTGTTTATTCGGTTTAATCTCTATAATTTTAACATATGGTAGCAATGAAAAGTACCAGATGACAGACGATGACATAAAGGTGAGCGGTGCTGTCCAGCGAACACTCAACTGTTGTGAAGTGAACGGTTGGAGCGGGATCGATTCCCGATCCGTCTGCTGAATGAAAGCATTATTTCTGTGGAATGCAATAGCGATATACACTAGACCAGCCAAACAATCTAAAAAGCTGCACCATCCGCGCCTTTTGAAATTACTCATATATTCGCAAAACCCAAAAAAACCTCGAAGATGGCACGATAGTGAACAGAGAATTTCTCCAAGCAGCAGAGGTGTATTGCTCTAAATATATATTTTTCTGATATACAGATTTTCCATGTAAAGTACAAATTAGTTGTGTGGGGCGCTGTAGGTGAATATATATAACTGCTTTCAATTTCTGTTTATATTTAGATACTCTCTATTAATTATCCTAACACATCTACTGTCATTAAGCTTTAATGCGTCCATTTCATGCAGCACTACTAGATTTTATTACATTTTAACACATTTAGACTAACTATTTATCAAAATTTACTTTATGACTTCAACTATTGTTTCTTTTTTCACACAGTATTAGTTTTTGTACAATAGTCATTACACATAGGCACCTTATAGAATAAATTACCCATTCAAAATTTATATTAATTATACGACATGTGTTTGATTTCATTTTTAACATTAATATACTAATTTTAGTGTTTATCGCACATGTACCATAAGAAAGCGTATGCTTTTTCAATACCTATGTGGGGTATATTAAATGTCGATAAAATTAAATATTATTCCGCAGTCAAACACTCGAATTCTGTACGTGAATGTGAAGTTATTGGGAATAGAAGCACCGTGATTATGTAAATTTAATGTATTATTATAGAAAATGACTTAGTAGAAATTTTGTTGTAATAATAACATACACTAGAACATAACTAGTATTATTATCGTAATTATTTACCGAAGCTTATTACTTCTGAATTTGATTTGGTAAATAATAGAGACTAACAAGGTTGGAAGATTATTTGATAGTAAACTAATTTGTATTTAGAAAAATCAGACTTTGATTTGTTAAGAAACTGCTATACGAAAAAGTCTAGTACGTATACATACAAAAACATATTTTGCAAATCGTTTCCTCTTGGGTGATTTTACCGATATTTGAGGGTTATATTGTCACGGAAAATTTTTAATGCCAATCATTTACCTAATAATACTAATGGACGGATCTTTGCATTCTAAATAAACACGAATTAATGGTGACAATATTAGATAGGGATAGTTTATTATATTTCTAACAAGATATAAAGAATACATTGACGTTTGCCTTTAATCATCGTGATTAAATATACAATAGTATCAGTTATTAGAATTATAACTACTTCCTTTTTTATAAAATCCTTAAGGAAGTGACACTTAATTAATCTTATAAATAATTTAAAAATATTTCAGTGATCTAAAAATACAACATTTCCTGAATTGAAATAATGTTATACTGTGTCGTATGTTAATACATACGAATTGTAGTTCTGCTATGTAGTCCAGTTGAATTGGGATTTGACCCGGAAAAAATTGAAAGCAGCGATTTTTCTTCGCAAATCGTTAGGGGGGGGGGGTCACTGGCAACCTACATTTCGGTTTTCAGGAATCGCACCCCACTGCTTCAGCCGCCATCTTCAATTTAAGGGTGATTTTTCTATTTATGGAATAACTCGTTTAGTTTCAATTTCACACGAAAATTGGTGATGACAAAAGTTGTCTGGAATTAGATTTTTTCCCTAGGATCGATAATTTTTCCCATTTAAACCCCAAAAGGTGTACCTGAATATTGTATTATCTTGTTTATTCTTGACTTTACCGTATTAACAATAATATACAAAGTTGTTGGGAATTAAAATCGGTGTTTACGAGGAAGACTCCGACGGCCCAAACTTGGCATGACCATCGGCTAAACGTTCGAAACTAGCATAATTCGAATTTCGCAGGACTTTCAAAAGTACTTGAGAAAAAATATTTTTTCTTTCATTTTAAAGGTCATACAGTTCGAGAACCGTTTTATCTACACCCCTCTTTCCTTTTACCGTAAACGTGTGTCCAGAAATATGAATCCTATAAAAAAAAATGAGGTGTGGCCATCACACGACTTTCTTATACGTATGAGCGTTTCAAATTATACACAAGTTATTCTGAATTGTTTTAAATACTTTTATCTTAGAAAAATAAACCTGTAAGTATGTTACTTCAAGTTCAAATTTTAAGAATTTTTTATACAGAAAACATTCAAAATCTTATTCTAAATACTTTTATTCTCTTAATAAATCTCTATAGAATGCATACTTTGCGAGGTATTTGAAAAAATGAGGTATGGCCACCACACGACTTTCTTATACGTATGAGCGTTTCAAACTATACAATTTTAAGAATTTTTTATACAAAACTTATTCAAAATCCTATTCTAAGTACTTTCATTCTCGTAATAAATCACTATAGAATGCATACTTTGCAAGATATTTGAAAAAAAGTGCTACTCGCTAAGAATAAAAGTGCTTAAAATATTGGAAATTAAGTTCTAAATACTTTTATATTCGTAGCGTACCTCTCTAAAAAGCATGACTTGCAAAATATTTGCAAAAAACTCATTTTCGATAAGAGTAAAAGACCCACTTTCGGTAGTAATTTCGAAAACTTCTTAAATAAAATGGTCCTCAATTTTAATTTTAAGTACATATGAATTCTTTATAAATTTGTTTAAACTTAGTAGTTGACGAAATATTTGCAAAATTCGATTTTTTCACTGAAGTAAAGTACTACTTCCGGTCTACCGATTTTACTGAAAAACTAATCAGATCTCAAGAGGCAGATTATACACGTAAATACAAAATTTGGAATTGATATCTATAGCGGTTTGACCGCTATCGTGGTCACACACACAGAGAGAGAGACACACACAGAGAGAGATTTTTTAAAAAACTATTTTTTGGTATCAGGGGACTTCAAAACATCTGCAAAAATCTCGAGGTCGAAAATTTTCGTCATCACAATACTTCCTTATACTACGTATAAGAAAGTAAGAAATTTTCATCATCACAATACTTCCTTATACTACGTATAAGAAAGTAAAAGGCTACTCGCTAAGAGTAGAAGTGTTACTTCCGGTCCGAATTTTGAAATTTCATTATACAAAACATATTCCAAACCCAGTTCTAATTACTTTTGTACTCTTGACAAATATATATAGAATGCATAATATACGACATATTTGCAAAAAATCGCTATTCGATACGAGTAAAAGTGTTACTTCCGGTCCGAATTTTGAATTTTTTTTTATACAAAAGATATTGAAAATTAAGTTCTAAATATTTTTATACTCGTAACGTACCTCTCTAAAAAGCATGGCTTGCGAAATATTCGCAAAAAACTGATTTTCGCTAAGAGTAAAAGACCTATTTCCGGCACGAATTTCGAAAAACTTTTTTAATCAAATTCTTATGCAATTTAATTTTGAATACATATGAATTCTTTATAAATTTGTTTAAACTTAGTAGTTGATGATATATTGGCAAAATTCAATTTTTCACTGAAGTAAACACTACTTGCCGATTTTACTGAAAATCTAATCACATCTCAAGAGGGAGATTATATTCGTAAATAGAAAATTTGGAATTGATACCTGTAGCGGTTTGACCGCTATCGTGGTCACACACAGCCAGACAGACACAGACATTTTTTAAAAACCACTTTTACGGTAGCAGGGGACTTCAAAACGTGGACATCTGCAAAAATCTCGAGGTCGAAAATTTTCATCATCACAATACTTCCTTATACATACTACGTATAAGAAAGTAAAAAGATCAGCATCCGAAATGCAAAAGAATAGTAAAAGTTAAAGAATATGAAATAAAACATTAAAAACACAAACACACCAAAAATGTAGAGTTTTGCAAACAATTAAGAACTAGATGTATACGTTTTTCATTGTTTGCAAAGCGAAACCATACGGTTTCACCACGTTTGTCCGTAAATTAAACAATAAGTTCCATTTCAAATTAATGAATCTATTCAAATAATATTATAGAATCTCGAAAATATATCTGCAGTTTCCAATGGCCTTTTGGGACAATTGCATTTAGGCTGCAGCAGAATAGGCGCATGCATTCAAATGTACGAGACTAATGATATTCCATCAAAAACTTCCGTCTTTAAAATGCCATTTATCCTATATATTTTCATAACGGTAATCTTTTAAATAAATCTTGACAAGCTGTAACATTGTCAGCTTTAACTATTATTTGGGCCTTTAAGGTTCCTAAACGTCTTGCAGATAAAATTATATCATAAATTACTCTTCGGAATTCCGTCTTAACAGACTCGTACATGTTCTGATGAAATTCTGAAGACGGAATGTACTTGTCATTTATTCATATTTCATTTCTTTATATATTGCTCAACTGCCCGGCAAAAGGCGTCACCGTACAGTTAAAAAGTGCTCCTTTCACAAGCACCAAAGTAATAGTGTATGCATATTATTTTCTGGTGATAAATATTTGTCTTTGTTCTTCACTTATAAATCTCTGACCCTACCGGGCCAAATTTGTTTTTAATTATTTAAAAGGTGGCAAAAGATGAATCAAGTGGGGCATTTATTATGCATTTTACCTATAACAATGTATATATTTTTAAATCTTACAATATAGTACATGTTCGTTGGATAATGAGATATTTTGGGGCTCAGTTATGTATATAGTGTTGAACAGTACGGAGACCTCTTAATATAACAAAATTTAAAAGCACTACAATTTAGAAAAAGCATAAATAAAATTGAGTCGCAATAAATATAAACAAAACTGAAGTTGTAAAATTTATGTCCTTAGTTAGTGTTATTGAAGTAATATTTCGCAAACTTTCATTTTGTTTTAATTTTTTCTACATATATCCTCACACGTATATTTCAAATCCAATATATTCGTATGCTGATGTAAAGCAGTAAATTTCAGGATAACCATAAGATACAGGACCCTTCTAAAATAAGTAAGGATATTAATGTCGGAATCTTTTTGCGGATGTGCCCGAAGGAGAAACAGCCGTTATGCGACTTTGGCGGCAGATAGAGAGGGACATATTTTACAACTTCTGTGAACAATTGGTTGGAGTCTGACTTTGATATCAGGTCATACATAGTGCGGGTCATGTGGTAATAAATTTTACTGTCAAAAACAGCACAAGCTGAATAATGTAAAATGGGAACTGTATGCAATACGCCTCTTTGATTATGGTAATTTCTGTATCGTTGACCTAATTGAATTTGCATTTTACGAATTTTTAAAGTGATACTGAAAATAAAGTATAGGCTGGTCCAAACGTGATTAACTCTAATAAAAGTCTAGAAATATGTAAAGTTTGCTTACATATTATTAAAATTTTAACTAACCAACTTAAATTCTCTTGCTAGAGGGTGTTATGATCGTAGAGAATACGGGTCGCGAGTCATTTCAGAGATATTTAAATTTTATTGACAGCGATTCTCTATCTGTTCGATTGCAATTTTGTATATACAGAGTGATCCTATGAACGCAATATTTGACACCCAATGCCAATGTACACTTGGTTGCAAAAAAGTCTCTAACACTCGGGTTTATTGTGAAGGCCGAGGAGTATTGACTATATGGAAGACAGAAAAAAACATAATATATTTGGATGGTTCCATTGTTTCACCATGCATGTATATAAAAGAAATTTACTGTTTCTAATATTCATTCGGTTATTTTGTAAATAGTAATACGTAATACATACATTTTCTACAAGACTAAACTGAATAAACTTTAGTTACCGAACAAAGAAGTATTCACTAAACAGATAATTCTTTCGACGTAAAGTACTAGGGGGAAAAATAAAAGGGTAATTGGTCACCGTCATTCCAGAAGCTACGAGAATTATCGCGGAAACAAAGATGTGTATAAAAGGGGTTTCCAGACGCAGGAGGGATTATTATTATTAGTTCAGTTAGTAATGTGAACATCAGATAAAAAGGAATAAATATTATATTATTGTATATTGTTAGTACGTTTAAGAGTATTTTATCAATAAATGTTAGTGTTATCATCGTTTTACTAGTGATATTTAATATCGCCTGGTTCTGTTTATATACCGTAAAATGGGGTAACTTTGTGCCACTACGTGTTGATCGTGTATATTCGCACCATATCGGCACATCGATTCACCTACCGCCCCGAACTCTTGTTCAAGAATACCGATATTAGAGGCGAATAGAATGAAATGTATGGTTTGTGTATGCAATACCCTCCATTTCTGTTCCGTCAAGTTATTAAGTTGGTGAGATTTTGCAAAATTTTCGTTTTATCGCATACTTTCTCCTGGCTTGCCTAAAGTGTTTTAATAATGACCGTTTCAAAGTTCACACGTAATTAGGTGTTATATAGGTTATCTTTTAAAGAATACGCAGTGGTCGAGTAGTGCAAAATAACCTGGGTGTGTCACCTTGAATAAGATTCCGACAATATAAGGGGGAATTTGTGCCACTACCTATTTTGAAATTCAGTTTATACGCTTAATTATCTTTATTAGTTACTATTCTATGTGAGAATTGGCTGTTCTTTTGTTTTATTTTGGTTTGTAAGAATATCTAGTTTTTGTTATATTTTATAAATAAAAAAAATTTTTCATTAAACCTTCTATTTGGGGCGAGATTGTACCACAAAAATAACAGATAAAACTAATTGGGGTGAAATTGGGCCATGTCACTCATACCATACAGTTTCACTATAATATGAAGCTGGGCCTGGCACATTTTCAGCCTGTAAATAGGCGGCATTGTGCTAAAACGGTAAACAAGTAGCTGGCACAAAGCCACCCCATCCTATGGGGGGAAATTGTGCCAATTGTTATAAATAATTTTAGAAAAACGAATGAAAATTTCTAAGTCTTTTTTACACAATTTAGTAACCAAAGGTTCAAAGTATATCGTTAATTTTTACAAACATTGTTGGTGTCTATAATTGTCCGAAATTCTTTGAAAACCATAAAAAGTAGCATAAAGCCACCCCATTTTACCGGTATCCCAACTAACGAAGATAAAAACGATTAAATAATGGTGACTACTCCGGAAAAAGTGCGCGCGATAATTGGTTGTCCGCAAGAGCTGTTGCTCGAGAATTAAACGTTAGCCATATATCTATAAATAAATTGCTGCGTAACTGAATCCTTGAGAATACAATTCGAAGGCAACCAGAATCAGGTAGACGAAGAGCTACCACAGATGAAGAGGACAGAACTTTATCACAATATGTCCGGGAACATCCATTTACCAATTTCCATTCGGCAGTCAGCGAGTATTTTTCCTGCTAGTACGAGCACTACACGAAGAAACTGATCTCTATCGGCTTAAAAAGTCATACTGCGGCGGTGAAACCTTCATTAACGGAAAGACATCGGCATGATAGCTTAATATTTATACAAACCTACCACCACATGGGCAGACATTTTTGGTGGTCAGTAATTTTTTCGGATGGATAAACTTTTCAATCGTCTTCCCACAGAAAGAAAACGGTTAATCGGGAGCGAGGACGAAGATATGTATAATCCATGATATTTTTATGAACGTTCGAATGGCGGCCGGTTTTCTGTAGGCGTCTAGGGATGGATGTTTTGATGGGCCAGGGGTTATATGGAAAATAGAGGGTAATTTAAACGGTACGCAATCATAAGGATATACTAGCTAATGTCAGGTTGCCTAGTGTTACTGTACTGCGTGACAACTTCCTGTTTCAACAAGATAACTCACCGATACATAATTGCATAGTGGTTCAGCAGTGGATCGAAACTGCAAATATTGAAACTCTACCCTGGCCCCCTAAAAGTCCAGATTTACATCCTCGGGGGTTAATGAAAAAGAGAATCTTTAACAATGTATACAACAATTCAAGTCCGTTATGGAATCAAATCGAAACTACCTGGGAAAATGTCACTGTGGGCTATTGCCAGAAACTTGTCGGACGGTGGACACGCTATTAATTAAATTATATATTTTAAACTTTAAAATTATTATTTATTTACATTCTTTTTCTTTACTTTTTATTATCTTAATTTGTTATATAATTTTTTAAGTTTTTTGGGAATACGTTATCTCATTTCATAATAATTGCCAAAAAATATAAAATGCCCTACATATGCAAAACTATCGGCGAAACAGTAAATCAAGAAACGGAAATATAAATTCTCTTATACATGTGTATATCAATCTCAACAATAGAAATTCATATAAAACTAAACATACGTACATATAACTGTAGCTTATTTTTCTTTTTTCTTTTTATGTAACGGAGTGGCTCCTTTCTCTCGTTGCACAACCGACTATTGTTATTATTGTCAACAGCTATTTATATTTCAGATATTAGTAATTTATTTAAATTCTTTAAATAATTTTCACTTTCTATATCTAAGATATTAGTAATTTATTTAATTCCTTATATATATTTTTTTTTATTTTTACTTTCTTTCGGCTCAGTAAATTAGTTTCTTGTTAGAGTAATCTTTGTAAAGCTTTACTTAAATTTTTTTCCAATTTGTTCGAAGTTGTGAAATTAGTGTTATTTACTTGGACTGGGTCTTTATATTTCCATAGAGTGCATTGTCACATATTTGCCTTACGTAACTATAATTGATGAATGTTATTATTTATTTGTATTTTTGCTGCCTGAGGCTATGATCAGGGCTATGCACTTAAACGTTCGGTCGCTAATGAATAAATTTAATGATATTCAGGAACTGGTGCGGTCTTTGGATTTGGACATTTTCGCGCTTACCGAGACGTGGCTATCGTTTGATATTCCGGATTGCTTGATCAATTCGTATGGCTATGTTCTCTTTCGAAGAGATAGGATAGGTCGTGGTGGCGGTGTTGCGCTTTATGTTAGAGAGAAGTTCAAGGTCAAGGTCATGCCTACCAACGGGGGGACGTCTCTGGAACAGCTTTGGATCGGTCTGGATGTTGGTCGGGAGTCGTTCTCGGTTGGTGTATTTTATCGCCCTCCTAGCGCAAATCTATCAGATTTTTTTTGAACATTTCAATGAAACCTTGGCGGATATCTGCCTCGTTTCAGATTACTCTACTCGGAGATTGTAATATTAATTTATTGGTTAATGATACTCACTGTATACATTTCTGTTCAATTTTGCACTCTTTTGAGCTGTGTCAACTGATAGATACACCTACGCGTGTTACACAGACTTCTTCTACACTTCTTGACGTTGTGATTGCGTCTAGTACGTTGACTATTTCAGCAGTGGGGGTCATTCCGACTCATCTCGCTGATCACTTTGCGGTGTTTGCTAAGTTTGTTGTTGATGCCGAAACTGACATGTCTCGACATCAATATTCACGTTCCTATAGAGATTTTGATTACGACTTATTTATACGTGATTTAAGATTGATGTCATGGGATTATATGTATTCCCTCGTTGATATTGATGATAAGGTGAGTCATTTAAATAGGTGCATTACTGCATTATTTGATTTTCATGCTCCAGTTGTCTCTTATCGGAACCGCAAACCGAATTTACCTTGGTTGACTGATAACATCAGACAATTGATGTCTTTGCGCAATAAGGCACTTGATAAATTTAGACGTACCAACTTGCTTGCTGACTGGGTTTATTATAAATCATTGAGGAATTACGCCTCGAACGCGGTTAAAGCTGAAAAGAGAGCTTATTTTCAGCATAGGTTGGGTACTGTAACTGGACGCACTGGATGGAGGGTTTTGAAATCGATGAATGTTTGTCGCCGATATACACGTTCTATACCAGTTCATTTGCAACACATAAATGAAATAAATAATTTCTTCTCTACTGTTTCGGGGAGTGATATTGCTACTGACTTGGATGTCACGGAATTTTATGATAACCATGTCAGACCTGGTGTTGGTGTTTTTGAGTTTAACCTGGTGTCCGAGGGGGAAATTCAATCGGTTGTTGATGGGCTTTCTTCTAATGCTACAGGCGTAGATGATATTGATCTTAGAATGGTTGTCCTTTGCTGCCCTGTTATAATTCCGTATCTAACTCATATAGTGAATTACTGTTTGGGTAATGGTGTTTTCCCGTCTATTTGGAAGGAGGCTAGGGTGGTTCCTCTACCTAAGGTTTCCAAGCCAGAGTCTTATTCCGACCTGCGTCCTATAAGTTTACTTCCAACCCTTTCGAAAATACTGGAGAAGGTCGTTTCACTTCAACTCACAGCTCACATTACACGTTATAGCATTCTTCCATACAATCGGGCTTCCGACCTGGCTACAACTGTGCTACTGCTTTGTCAAAAATTACTGATGACATCATTTCTGCAACCGACAGCGGTTGCGTTACTGTTTTGATTCTGCTGGACTTCGCTAAGGCGTTCGATAGGCTTTCGCATCAAATTCTATTATCGATCCTCCACTACATTGGCATACGTGGCAGTGAATTGTCGTTTTTTTTAAACTTCTTGTGTGGTAGAGGTCAAAGAACTGTATTAAATGAGAAATTATCAGATTACACCGACTTCAAGTCAGGGGTTCCCCAAGGATCTATATTGGGACCGTTACTGTATTCTATTTACACGTCTCAACTGTTGCTGTTTGGAAACTTTTCATGCACCTTTCATTTTTATGCAGATGATACTCAGCTATACACTTCCTTTAAAGCGGAGAATGTTCATGCTGCGATTGAGGCCATTAATGCTGACCTGGAAAGCTTTGCCGGCATTGCCCGTCGACATGGTCTACAAATTAATGAGAACAAATCGTGTTACATCTTGTTCGGGGGCAATCCTCACAGGCAGCGTGTTGATCCTGATGTGCACCTGTCTATTGGTGGGGTCGTGCTGAACCGTAGGAAATGTGTAAAAAACTTGGGTTTGTTTATTGATGAAGATTTAAGGTTTAAAATCAATACTGACCACATAATTAAACGTGCATACTTCAATTTAAAAATGATTTTTCCACATAGGCATATTCTCAGCACCCGCATTAAATGCCTTTTGGCTGATACTCTTGTGTTATCACACTTTAATTTTTGTGATTCGGTATATGGCCCTTGCCTGGATAGTTTGGATGTCAGACGAATTCAAGTGGCTCAGAACTCATGCTTACGTTTCATCTTCGGTATCCGGCGTAGAGATAGAATTTCCCATAAGTTGTTAGATGTTGGTTGGTTGAATATGGTTGGACGTAAGTTTTTGCACTTCGCTTGCTTTGTGCAAAAGATTATTATACACCGCAGCCCTCCGTATTTGCTAAATAAGATCAAATTTAGGACTGATGTGCACAATGTTAATATTCGCAGGAAGGATTTGATTGACATACCTATACACCATACTGCCCTTTTTAAAAGATCTTTTACTTATAACTGTGCACATATTATGAACAGTCTACAATTTCAAATGAAACAATTGCCGCCCAGTTCCTTCAAATCTCAACTGAAGCGATATATTAGTGATGGTCTGATTTCGGCCGAGGGTCGCTGATCTACAGTAATGAGTTATACTTTGCTTTAACTTATTTACTTTTTTCATTTTCATTTACTAGAGCTTTACTGGAATTTATATTTGTTTTTATTATTATATTATATACTATTTTACTTTATAATAATTTTCCTCCCTCTCTCTCTTCATTTGTTCAGGTACACCTGGAAGATCAGGGCGCCTCTACGGCTTAACTGAAGGTGTTACCTTTTGGCCATATGGTATAAGTATGTAATATCGTGTATTTATTTTCTTGTCAATAAATTCTATTATTATTAAACACAATATCCACATTATTCAATATGTGTAGAGGTATTATTCCTGAAAATTAGAGATGGGTACGAATTTAATTGGAAACAACAAATTTATTAAGTTCCCTACTCTATATAATTTCTGCCATTGCCAGATTGTTTGCTTTGCGGATTAAATGCTTTGTTTAGTCTTGGGCTTCATTGTAGATTTCATGGCAGGTTACTAAATAAGTTGAAGATAAGTGGAGATGATTCGTTTTCATCACAATATGGCAATTATAAGTCTGAAATTATACCTGTTCAACTTGGCGTACCTTGGGAATCTGTTTAGGGCCTGAATTGTTTCGCTTTTTATCAATCATATCGCGATCTTTTTATTATAATTATGAAGATCCTTCCCTATCCTCATTAACAATTTAGAGGTTGATGGAATAAGTAGTGGTAATGTTTATTCGAGAATCTCTGCATTAAGTTTTAAGCTAATAGACTACATGAATCCAACGAAAACAAAACAAGCACTTTTGTTGCATATGTGTCGTAGATTTGTGAATTCGAACTAAATTTTAAAATCTAGGGATACTCTATAGGCCTTGAAAGAGAGATTCTGATCTAAATTTTGACGTCATTGCGATGATTTACGTTAAGTTAAATCAAGGACTGTTTTAAGTTAGTTCACTCCTTAATGATATCTGCCTGGCTGTTCTTAAAGTGTTCTATTGCTCTGATATCCACTTCAGATTAAATTTTGGTATGATTTCTTAGAAACATTCTTCATATGAATAATTAATAACGAATATGTTTCATTTAAAACTAACAACTCCGTACTAAGAAGAACTCCTAACAATAACAATGACAAAACGAACAAAAATACAAAAAATTGACCTCAGAAGTTTATACGTTAATTTGTGAATATTGTAAAAAAGTCAACATCGAGCAGACGGTGAAGACTTTTGAAGCCAAAATGGAGGAACATGACAGAAATTATAATTAAAAAGAAGAAAAAGCTCGGTCATAATTTAACAACCTGTTTGAAATTTTACATATACAAGAAAAAGTAAGGAACCTTAGCATGCTAGAAAGTTTATATATAAATAAATTTAGTAAAATAATTTAAACGATAAGTTGGAGCTAAATAGCTCGCCTCCACTAAATTTAAAACTGTAATTCAATACTACTTCCTAATAACAATAATTGTTTTGCATTAAGTATTTTTTAAATTAAACTTTTTTAGTAATTATTTATTGAAATGATGTTTCAACATGTATCTCCCCAATCAATTATTTGTTCTTCATATATCTTGCAAACTTTTCTCATACAGGAAAGTGCTCTGCGTACACAGTTGCTTGTAAATTTTAGTAGTTCACGATAATAAATTTGAATTAAATAAGGGTAAGTCTTCGACACCATCCCGTAAGACTCTCCTTGGTTTATGAGTGTTAGTGTTTATAATAAATTATCTCTTCTCATGATAAATTTATCTAATTAGTTTAAAAAATGAACGAAGTGATGGATTTCTCTTGGTTGAACATTTTAACAATAAATTGGTATTAATCAAAACTCTATTTGCATTTCGCCTTAAAAACGAGGAAGCTGATCGTGTATTAAACTTCTAGTCATTAAAAATCAGATTACTAATATTACGCTGGACTAACTATAGCGTTTATAGAAAACCCACTTTTTCTGATACTTTAGTTCCAAATACTTCTAACCACCCTACCACCAACATAAAACATGCTGCTTTTAATTCAATGATTTACAGACTACTAAAAGTACTAATGTTCTCAGAACATATGGTTAGGCTAATTTATGAGAATTCTAGCGTAGCAAATCCTATTTTAGAAACTCGACATCAATATTCATTAGACAAGTAAAAAATGAGTGTTTTATAAGATTACTATATTAAAGTTCTCTGCTGATAAATCCGAGTATTGTCCAGTCGGTTTTCCCTTTTCATTATTTCTTTAATTGTACCATTAAGATGTAACGGCTCATTTTTGAAAATCGCATGATAAAATGTTAATCTTTAGAACTTTACTTTTGGCTTCAGTTGAACTCCTGATGATGCCTCAATGCGAAATGTACATAGTGTTTTGATAAAGAATTTGTGAAATAATACCAAGTGTTTTATTTATGCTATTTGCAATTTATAATTCATTAAGATATTTATTTTATAACTTGTATTAATTATTGTTTTTAATTATTATTCTTGTATGGCATTTGACATCATCATTAACTTGCTTGCTGTACCGCAGCAAGTATATGAACATATTGTGAACTAGATAATTGATTGAACTTCCTGAAGTTTCGACAACTTTTTATTCATCGCGAAACATGTGTGTATTTAAACGCATTGAACAGAATTGCATTTGACATCGATAAATTTTCCTCAACAGTGTAAATTATTTCTATTAAGTTGATTTACTTCGTAAAATGTACACACTATAAATTGATTTCAATTAACAATTTGTGTTGTGAAAATGAAATCTCTTGCAAATTACATCATCTTAAACAATTAAATTATACACATATGGGCTGTGAATTTTATATAATCAAAAATATTAGATTAAATCGATGATATTTGACATCTTTATATGTTATCTATTTGTTTTAAAATATCGTTTGCCCTAGAAAGTTTTGCATGAATTAACCAGAACGGTCTTGTGGGACGTTTCCTTTCGTTTTCTTTTTCACATTGTTGTCTATGCTTACCTTTTCCTTGAATTTTTACTCGCGGGATTGCGGAATATAATACACTATTTTTCTACGAAAATGGAAAGTGTTAACACATTAAATGATTATTGTACATAAAATAGAATTCATTATATTTTACACCATGTTGCATGTTTTAAATTATTGGCGCCTGTCGGTTGCCAAAGAGACTCAACCATAGGTAGCTATATAGTTGAGTCGTTTTGGCAACCGATATGAGCTAATAATTTAAAATGGCGTCAAACTTGAAATGTTGCAAAATTTGATCTGTCAAAAAATATAACCAACAAAAGACATTTCAGGATTGTCATAAGTAATAATATTCATACAGCTCTTGACAGTTGTCATAATTACTTTTTTCTACTCCCATATTTTAATTGTATTATTAGATATGCCGAACCTGTACTTTAATGATGTCCATTACGATACAGATTTTCATTATGATACAAGTTTATATCCAATAGGAATACAGATTTTTCATTACGATACAAGTTTATATCCAATATGCGACATTCCAATATTTAAACAATATTCAATATGGCGACATATCTGACAGATATACAAATTAAATAAATGTGACAGTTCTCTGCAATTTACAAGTAAGTACTTAAAATGTGTGCTTTTTTGAAAATATAAACGGTAAAAATTAGGAATAATGACAGTGAAATGTAAAATTTGAGTCCACGAGAAATTATGGAACAAGCCTTAATAACCACGAACAATTTATTACCAGCTAAATTCGCAAAGGTGCATGGAAAATTTTAACCTCAATTTATGAAATGAAATGTTCAAAAAATAATGTTTTATTATGGGGTCGTAGAAAAAATAGTGTATGCAACTCGCATTTAATGGCTATTAAGACACTCGTATTCATTACAATACTCGGCTTCGCCTCGTATTGTAATTTTCTTACTCGTGTCTAATAGCTCTCATTAAATGCTTATTGCATAATATACTATTTGATGTTTGTTATAATTGTCATCCAAATATACAAATTTATAAACAGTGCTTGTGTACTAAACAGAATAGCCAATTATTAAATAAAATATATCTACAGAAAAGTAACATTTAATAACTTTAGTTACAATATTGAATTTGTAACTGGCTTTTTTATGAAATAGTATTTTTCTAGCGGAGGCTATATGTGCTGAAATATTAATTAAGTTTAATTCGATTGTTCCGATCGATGGGAATTTGTAGTGGCAATGAATTGTCGCCTTTAGTTCATACGTTGGCCGTGTCCGTTGCCAAAACGGCTTTACCATAATTTAGTAACTTTCAGATTTTAAGAAAAAGTACTATTTACTATAGCTTTCACGTACCAAAAACTATATTGTCTAATACAACGTGATCATTTTCAACTGTCCTGGGTTGGCCACACTGATATGGGAACGCAGTGTAATTGGCGAACATAATTATTTATTTTGGTGGTTAGGTTTACTATTTACATTTTCTTATGATAAATGTCAATGAAATAGGGTTACTTTTAAGTTGAATTATATGAAAGAATTTTTGTTGAAATATAGTAATTGCACTTTATTTTTTATCATAAACAATAATAAATACGTTACAACTTTATTATTGTAAAACATAATCCCATAATTATGTCACAAAATGAATACATTTTATAAAAGTTGTTCGAAATATCCACCGTTATTCTTAATGCATAGATATTGACACGTCTTCTCATATTATTGAACACATTGTGGAGTGTTTTCGGGGTGATATTTTGCAATTCTATTGTAATTGCCTCTTCAAGTTCATCGAGATTATACAGTCTGTTATGAAACACTTTATTTTTTAGATGGCCAAAGAGAAAAAGGTCTAGTGGGGTTAAATCAGGAGGATTGGCTGGCCATCGATTTCGACTAATCAATCGGTCACTATAGTATCCTTGCAAATAAGTAATAGTTTGATGCGCAGTATATGCAGTTGCCCCATCTTGTTGGAAGTACCCCTGGGTTAATTCATCTTCGTGATGGCTGTTATTGAACGGTTCCAATATTTGTTTTCGGTATCGCATTGCTTTAATTGTGTCATAGAAAAAAATTGGTCCAATAATCCCCCTTTTTGACATAGCAACCGAAACACCTACTTTGATAGGACAAAAAAAAACATGTGGTTTCTCTGTTGACCGGTTACGGTCATTTTGAGAGTTGATGTACCCCAACAAATGGATCCAAGCTTCATTCGAAAAGAAAGTGCGACTCAAGTCTTCTTCGTGTAATATTTCATTAAACCAGTTGCAATAATTCCATCTCTGCTCAAAGTGATTGCACCGTAAATATTGTAGTACAGAAACTTTATATGGGTGCATATGTATATGTATATGTATGTTTGTTTTCAGTGCCTTATGAGCACTTCCGTAGGAAATACCTACAATTTAAATACACAATGCTGCATAACAAATTACGTTTAAGTTAATTAGATCTTTTTAGAAGTTTGAGCTTTCGTACACATTTTGTGGGACTAACTTCCATTCGCTGCCTAATGTCTGCGACATATTCGGTTAAAACTGTTGGTGCTTTTTCAGGTTTACGTTTACAAACACTCCTCGTTTCCTTAAAGCTCTCAATCAGCCTATTGCGATGCCGAATCAATGTGTCCAACTTTATTTCCAGATTTGCATATTCCGTTACAAATTGCTAAAAACACGATCCCAATGAATATTTACATGATCCATTCTCTTGCAATATTCCACTGCGAAAGTGCGACATTACAATAACCGTATCATGTTGTATCGTAAAAGGCATGGGTATACTCGGTATATTGTCTTGAAATAGACAGAAGAGCGACAATAAAACAATGAAAATACGTAAGTATAAGACACTTCAATACATTATGGTTTTGACATCTGACATGTAAATTTAATATGGACAATTCACGGAATTAAATATTTCCTAGTTTTTGATAATACTTTCTTGTTGCCCACCCAGGACAGTTGAAAATGATCTCGTTGTATAATCTTTTAAAAGTCATTATTTGACATTTAATAAAATCATAAACGAAAGAAAACAATACTCATGTAATATGCAAATAAAGTAAAAGGAAGATTTTATGTTAAACTTTGTTTCCTATTTTATTAAATTTTAATTTTTCTAATTTTGTTGTACCACTGATAAAATATTTATATTAAAATTTAATTGTTAATGACACATTTATCTGTGTCGACTTTACTAGGTAATTAACCCTCAGCCGACATTTTCTCTTTGCTATCAGTCGTAGTAGAGTACGTGTCTTGGGCAGACACAATGGAGCCAACATAGAAATCCGTGTTTCTCTTATTTTATATGTACATATGTGTATATGCATGTTTGTTCATTTACTTATAACTGTCCTGCTGAGTCTGACATAGATTTTTCATGTATATTTGTTTTAAATCAATGTTAATATACGATAATCTTCAGGAATTATTGTATTTCTAGGAAATGTGTGGTATATAAACAATGATAATATGTCATTCATTACAATCTCGGGAATTGTGTAAAATTTAAATAAGATAATCTGGGTAATACTGGTCAACCCAACATTTCTGTTCCGTTATTAATATTTCCACAAATTCCAAACGTAGATCGTTTGTTTTCCAAATTGTTCCGAGCGACGGTAAATTTACTGATGTTCCTTTCCAACAGATTCTTTGTTACAATTTCCCATCTTCTATATCACATATTATTTCAAAATTTTTTTTTCAAAGTTTAGCCGTTTATACGACAAAACAATCGAAATTGCATAGTCTGCTGCTATCGTTTTATTAAGACAGTGGGGACTTTCTCACGAGTAACGCAATACGAAAGACACAAACCTGGAATGGGACATTAACGACCAAGATTATTGCGTTATAATGCAAAGTTCGTTATAGCCGATGGATATTTTATAATCTGCGGCTTTTTCAGATTCGTTATATCCGATTGTTTGTTATATCCGAGTTCGTAGGGAATAATATCGGAACTTGGAATAAAGTTCGTTATAACCGGTGTTTCGTTGTAACCGAGATCGTTATAATCGAGGTCTACTTATAACAATACATCAAAAAACTTCAATTTACTGAAAATAAGAAACACAACATGTACTATGTTTCTTATTTATAGTAATTTTGAAGTTTTTTGATGTGTTATACAGTAGTAAGTTTTTTAATGTTAGTGTGAGTAAAACTTACAATACACCAAAAATGCTGGGTGAAAAACAAATTCTGATGCCATCTTTATATTCAGCAGATAAAATTACGTGGCAATTAGCGAGAACTATTCCTGTAACAAAATCTTTGTATAACCGTATAACCAGTCTGTTTCGCTTTCATTGGCTCACCTTGTATATATTAATTTAATATTTATATATTATATGTAATTATTTTGTTTTTCACTACCATCATAAAACAGCTACTATTTTAGTTCGTTTGATATTTTCAGATAATTATGATATTAAAAAGCTGAAGAAGAAATGCATTCAGCTATTTCAAAGTAAGAAAATTCATGGATTAAAACTTTTAAAGAGAAAGTGATAGAATAATTCTGAAATACATTAAAATTCTATATAAGAGATTCATTAAGAATGTGCAATTAAAAATGATGTAGGTACATATTATTATAAAAAGTTACCAATTTAGAAAAATAAAGTTGAACTTTTTAGTGTTTTCTTTTTTTGTATAACTCGTGGAGTATTGGAAATTTTGTAATAAATATAAAACAGAATAATAATTTTAAATATTTCGTACAGAGACTCCAAACAAATCAGCTATTTATTTTCTAAAGACACAAATGCTCATATAAATCATAGTAAATATGAAAAATTCACTGTCTTTTCAAGCAGACAAATAAGATTAGAAAGACTCTATTTCCTGCACCTTATTTTATGCATTATTTATTTATGTCCCCCATTGTACTAAAATGCAATCACGTGTACTTGTATGTTAACAAAAGATAAACGAACAAACGAGAGATCCACCTTTGTTTTGCTAAGAAACATACAAGATTCATTATCAATGTTTGGATTTTATTGGATCGTAAGACCAAACCCATAAAACCAGTGCTGATACTATTATATAGTATACGTATTATGCTTTGAAGCGAAATAAAAATACATCTTTAATGAGAACATGTAGTTGATTAACGTTTTATGTAGTGTTCGTTTGTTTATTTCGCAATGCTTTTAATTACTTTTTTTACGCAAAATATTTTGAATATATTTTAACTAAATACATTGTTGAACTTTCTCTCTCACACACCGTTTACACAGATAATATTAATAGACGCGATTATGCCGTCCCATCGGGGTGATTTGGAAATATTTTACCTTTGAACTTCCAAGAAAGGTGAAGGTGAAAATATTGGGAGACGCAGTAATTGATTATAAATTATTATAACAATATTTTAGACCTCTTATTGATTTTATAATGAACTAATAAGTAATATTTATATAAACTTCAAATGACAATTTTTTTTCGAAACTTGCCAAACATCGACATATAGTGCGAATTTTGTGATTTAGGGGTATTGACTATATATAGTACTTAGCAGTGAATTGATTTTATAATAAACTCATTAATTCATATTTAATTATACTGCACATGTTCAGTTCTTGTTAAAAATCTTACCTATATCATATACCGTAGTCGTCAAATTTTAATTTCGGTTTACACTTCTATCCCATGCAGAAGATGACCTTATAATATGCAGGGATGCCTGCTTGCTAACAGTGGTGGGAGAGCAACGGAGTGTCGGGGGACCCTCACGCCTTACATTTCATTGGAAACGTTTGTCGAGTGTACTGTCTTGGCAGCCTCGCTTATGTTTTTTCTTTAGTTTATTTCGTCGCGCTCTTTTCCTCTTTCTACTTTCGTATCAGAAATTAAAATATGTCGACTACGGTATGCAATTATATACTGCAGACAAATATAAAACGGCCTACCTATATCACCATATAAACAACCCACATTTGTTAAACGCACGCTCTGCCATTTGAGCTACCAAACGAATGTGAACAAGTATTTTTTCCAAATCAATGAGAAAAAGTTAGATGTGCGCAAAAGTTTGCATACTTTTATACACTCCAGGAATTACTTGGGTTTATTGAAATTATGTGGCATTATTTGGGATTATATCGGATTACATGAGATTATTTGGAATTATGTGGGATTATGCGGGATTACTTGGTAGAATTATGAGGGATTCCACGGTCATTATAAAAAAGAATGTTTTTGTATCTATTTTACTGTATAATCAACAATACTTTATATAATCGAATCATCAATTCAAATTAAACGTCATGTCGATATTTCAATCAGAGTAGTAAAGGTCAAATTGAATTTTAACAGAAAGTGTGTTTGGTAGTTTTTCACTTCCACGAATGACGCATTACGGCCCATTACTTGATCATACTATATTTTGCGGGAAATTGCTGACCGTAAACTAGTTTGAACCTGTTTAACGGCAAAGCATTTTCAAACGAATGCATAAGAGAGTTAATTGAAAATGCGTTACGAGATGCCATCGAAAATACACAGGGGTTAGCGATGACTGTTGAAGTGAACAGCTGGAATATTCTGTCAATGTCAGTTGTGATGGAGGAGTCCGAGATGGAAACAAAAATTCCCGAGAATGTTCCAGATGATTGTGAGATGGCAATTGATGAAAATATTGTTACCTGCACAGAAGAGTCAAATAAAGTTTTTCAATTAGTTTCGGACCTGGGTGACTCGGAACATGACCAGGAACAGAGTATTACATGAGAAGATGATAATACTACACTTCAGAATAATCTCAAGAAGACTTATAAAACTGGGCTCTTTGTTACAGTGAAGGCCAATGGAAAACCAGTAGTCATAAAGAAGTCATCCTTATGTTGGCTTCTTGACAATACAAAGGGCAGAGTCAGTACAGACCCACTGCGTCGATTTATAAATAACAGTAAAGCTGCACAAATTATGTTGCCGTCATCTTCGCAGTCATATAAAGGCAAGTCGCGACGAAAGACAATTTTTAAATCGAAATGTAATTCAAAATGCTAGAAAGTTTTGAAATATATTACTGAAGGGAGCACGAAAGAAAGTGAGGACGATGATCGGGATTATTTCAGTGTATCATATACTGATACTTCAGATGCGGATACATCTTATGATGGTGGAGGAAATGGCAGCAGGGAAAATAAATCCCATCACAGACCCATCACTCAGTGGTCATTATTAAATGTAATCGAATGTAATACATTTTACGCTGTTTTTTTTATGATGAGCGGTGGTATATAGGCCAAATTATTAAAATTATCAATGATGCAATTTTTAAATTAATTTTTTAACACGTGGAAGGAAGCAACATACAATGTTTACCTCGCCAAAAATTAAACTAGACTAGTTGTCACGGTTGATCGCAAATATATATTTTTACGACCCTGTGAAATTTACCACCGAAATGGAACCTTTTCATTTAGATGAAATCACATACGTCGAGATTTCTAAGAAATATGATAATATTAAATCTGAGATTAAATCCTGTGTTAAAGACTAATTATTGTTGTTTAATTCGGTTTTTTTATATTTAAGTTTATGAATTTTGCTTTTGCTTAGTTGATATGTTTCTCTTAGGTAGTGTATAAATAAAACAATTTTTTTACGTAAGGCTGGTGTTATATATTCAACCATCGATTCAACCTTAATTTACCTTTAATACGTGCACAAAATCCTCAGAACTCGTGGAACATATAATAATTAGTGATTATTTGGGATTATATGGGATTATTTGGAATTGTGTGGGATTACATGGATTATGCGGGGTTATATACATATGGTGGGATCATAGTGTACACTTTTGAGTGAGCGGTTTTCCCCTCGTGTTTACCGGAAAGATTAAAAAATAAGGAGGTGTGGCCACCACACAACTATCTTATACGTACGACTTTCAAAATATAGAATTTTAAGAATTTTTTTACATAAAAATTATTCAAAATTTTATTATAAATACTTCTCTTCTCTTAATAAATCTCTGTAGAATGCATACTATTCGAAAGAAAGTACTATTCATTAAGAGTAAAAGTGTTACTTCTGGTTCGAATTTTGAAATTTCATTTGTACAAAAAATATTCCAAATGTAACTCTAAATACTTTTGTACTGATAAATATATATAGAATGCCCAATTTACGAGATATTTGCAAAAAAATCGCTATTCGGTAAGAGTAAAAGTGTTAGTTCCGGTCCGAATTTTGAATTTTTATACAAACGGTATTGAAAATTAAGTTCTAAATACTTTTATACTCGTAACGTACATACCTGTCTAAAAACATGGCTTGCAAAATATTTGCCAAAAACTGATTTTCGGAGTAAAAGACCTACTTCCGGTAGGAATTTCGAATTTTTTAATAAAATTGTTGTCAATTTTAATTTTAAGTACATATGAATTCTTTAAAAATTTGAACTGTGTTCTACCGTTACAGAATGCGACTTTCTCTAAATACGCATATAGTTTTTAATCGGTTGCTTCTGTTTGGTGTAAGGGTGCTAATAGAAATTTATTGCTAGGCTAGTATAAATTTCATCATTTAAATTCAGTAGACACATTATATAAGAAGAGTTAATATCATACACAAATGTAGATGATGGTACGTATGACATTTAGATATTCAATTTTAACATTTTATATAAGATCCGAGTAACCGTACTTTACCATTTCAAGAAAATTATGCACTCTATAAATTCAATTCTTTTTTTTTTAATTCTACTGAAGTTTGATATTATTTGCTTTGAAACCAGGCATGTTGACATTATTCTTTATCCGTGGTAAAAGTATTCAGTAAAATCGGAAATTTCATTATTTTGGGATACAATTTTTCAGGAATGCGTTATATTGCTGCCTCTTGCGTTATCTCAATTTGTTATTGGTGTATGAAGCGGAAATTCGTTGCAGACAAAACAACAATTCTAAAAAATTCCACTCCATATACAAAAGTAAACTTAATATGTCCTGATCGCAGTAAAATATGTACCAACTGGGGGAAAAGCTTATTCTATATGTTTTTACGTACAAATCAGCTGCTCAGACTTTTACAAGCTATTATCGCATGTCTTTTCAAAAAAAGTATGGTGTGAGCATTACACGACTTTCCTATACATATGAGAGGATTTTTTATATAAAAGTTCGAAATTGTTTCAAATACTGTTATCTTTTAAATAAACCTTTGAGTAAATGCGTTTCATCCCGTCCGAATTTTAATTTTTTTATAAAAAAAAATTATTCCAATCCAACTCTAAATACTTTTATACTAATAAATCTGTATAAAATGCATACTTTGCGAGTTATTTGCAAAAAAAAAGTGGTACTCGATAAGAATAAAACTAAAAATGATGGTCCGAAGTTTGCAATTTCTTTTATACAAAAATTATTCCAAATCTAGCTCTAAATACATTTGTACTCTTCATAAATCTATAGACAATGAATGCATCATTTACGAGGTATTTGCAAAAATCGCTAGTCACATTGTTACTTCCGATCGGAATTTTTTTTATACAAAAAGTGTTGAAGATAAGCTTTAAATGCATTCATACTAATAATGTATATTTGCCTAGAAAGCATGATTGTGAGATATTCGCAAAAAACTGATTTTCGATTAGAGTAAAGGACCTATTTCCGGTGGGAATTTCGAAAAACTTTTTTCATAAAATTTGTCTCAAATTCACTTTCGTATACATTTGAATTCTTTATAAATTTGTTTAAACTTAGTAATTTACGAAATATTGTTAAAATTCGATTTTTTCACTGAAGTAAACTTACTACTTCCGGTCTATCGATTTTACTAAAAATCTAATCAGATCTCAAGAGGGCGATTATACACGTAAATACAAAATTTGGAATTGATATCTACAGCGGTTTGACCGCTATCGTAGTCACACACAGACACACACACACAGAGAGAGACATTTTTTAAAAACTACTTTTTCGGTATCAGGGGACTTCAAAACGTGGACATCTGCAAAAATCTCGAGGTCGAAAATTTTCGTCATCACAATACTTCCTTATACTACGTATAAGAAAGTAAAAGGAAACGCTATCAGGGATATTCAATTACTGTTTTGTTTTTGTTGTTGTTAAATGCTCTTGCATCAAGCGAAATAAATCATACTGTCTATTCAAGATTATTAATTTTCGGTAGTTTTTTAGTGATCTAGTATCTCTATGCTGATGTATTAAGGTATTCATAATAATAAGGTTTTATCTTAATTTTTTTTATTGTTACATTATGTCCTTACTTTATACTTATAAGTATCATAGTTAGGTCGCTATTTAGTGACTTGTCAGTATTTTAGCCTTTAGTTGACTAATGGTCACTATTTCTAAAAATTGTTCAGTCACTTTATTTTTTGGATATTCAACATAACCAAAAATTCTTTTTCAATCAAAATTGTCGCGACATAATAATCACACGATCTTTTCCTGACCGTTGCCCGGTAAAATAAAAACTCAACAACAGCTTATGAAGCTATCAGAGAAGGAACAATTACTTGTTGTCAAGATTTTTATATGGAAGCTGTTCATCATTTAATAAATACGTTTGTCTTGAAATTAAAGTCGTTCAAATATTTTTCATGGTTATGCCTAATAACAAAAGAACTTCTAAATGTAGTTCGTAGAGCTTATAATTCCTATAAAAGTTATTTAGTGGTTGAAAAATTAGAAAAAAAGCAGAAGTTTAGGAAAATCAAAGACAGTAAGAGCTTGAAGAAGAGAAAACGAAAATGGAGGAGTTTGGAAAACAGTAAAAAAAAATTGTTGGTTTGGAAAAACAGTTAGAAAACAAAATTAAAGAGAAGTCATATAAACAAGTTGTGGTAACGAAGCTACTGAATGAAAGAGAAAATTGAAACAAACACAAGAGAAGAAGTAAGTTACGGAAGCAGGTGTTGTTCAAGTCTTACTTGAAGGGTTGTTGACGAGGTAAAATAAAGAAGAAGAGAAAACCAAACACTTTATTAACTTATTAAATAAAGATATTCTCAAAAGAACGACTGTCATATTAGATAATTTTGTTACAAAGAATTGTAAAAAATTATTTAATTATCAATATCATCATTCATTTTGTTTTCTTTATGTTTGTGAAGAATTTAATTTTTATTTATAGTTTAATATAAATTATTTTTCAATATAAATCGTACTTGAAAGGTTGTTGCCCAGGAGAAATACAGAAGAAAAGAAAACCAATGACTTTATTGACTTATTAAATAAAGATATTCTCAAAAGAAAGACTGTCATATTAGATAATTTTGTTACAAAGAATTGTAAAAAATGATTTAATTATCAATATCATTTCATTTTGTTTTCTTTATGTTTGTTAAGAATTTAATTTTTATTTAGAGTTTATTATAAATTATTTTTCAATATAAATCGTACTTGAAAGGTTGTTGCCGAGGAGAAATACAGAAGAAAAGAAAACCAACGACTTTATTGACTTATTAAATAAAGATATTCTCAAAAGAAAGACTGTCATATTAGCTAATTTTGTTACAAAGAAATGTAAAAAATGATTTAATTATCAATATCATTTCATTTTGTTTTCTTTATTGTGGGTATTAATTTAATTTTTATTTTAGAGTTTATTATAAAATATTTGTCAATATAGGTAAGTCGTAGTTCAAGGGTTATTGACAAGGAGAAATAAAGAAGAAGAGAAAACTAAAGACTTTATTGACTTATTAAATAAAGATTTTCTCAAAAGAAAGACTGTCGTATTAGATAATTTTGTTACAAAGGAATGTAAAAAATGATTTAATTATCAATATCAATTCATTTTGTTTTCTTTATTTTTGTTATGAATTTAATTTTTATTTTAGAGTTTATTATAAATTATTTTTAAATTTAAATGATTTTACTATTAATTTTTTTTTAATTATGTTCTGTATTTCAAAATAACAAACAACAGAAAGTCACTTTTTTCTTGAAGATAGTGATGATTATTTGGCATTAAAAGTGATATGATCCCTGTAATTATATAAAAAAATTGAAAACTTCTAATTACATTTTATTACATTGTATTATCAGTGTAGGAAATAATATGTATATCTTAATTTGTTACGTAATTTATGTAGAACTTTTAATTTAAATATCCTTTTTTTAGTTAATTACTTCAATAAGAAAATAGTTACAAATTTGTTACCTGTAAACGAATCCCAATGTGTCATTTAAAAGTAATTTAATATTCTTATTAGGCGTTTAGTGAATTTTTAAGAAATAATTATATTTTAATTTAGTAAACACTTAAACGAGTTTCTTGCTCATAATTTTTATGTTTATAGCCACTGTTAATTAGAATTAGTTCACATAGTAATATGTATATATCATTCCATTTTTTATATTATTTAAGAAGCTAATGGATGAAACTGGCTACGCACGATTTACTTTTAAGCTGTAAACAATTTGCGGTTGCTGCTTTTTTGCGCTAGTCCCATAGATTGGAAAAAAGACAAACATAATTTTATTACCAGTTCGTTTCTGGTCTTCTAAGAAAGCGCTATCACTAGACGTGATCAAGACGTTCAAAAATTCCTCATGCGCGCTATCAGTAGTCACTTGAACTTGTTTATCGTTATGTAAACGCAATTCATCTAAATATAGAAGAAGTTTTCCCATGATGTGTTTTTACGCTTTTAAGTGGTGGCGTCTCCGGTCGCCGCTGAACGCACCGCAAAATAAATAAAAGAGACTTTTCGTCATGCGACGCTTTGTAACTACAAATGAGGCACGTACCCTCAAACGTTATGATTTACAATTTCTGAAAACCAAAAGTAAATATTGTCCCGTCTTGTGCGACATCTGCTTGTTTAAGAATTCAAAGATTCTTCTTCGTTTTAATTATTTAAATAGTGCAAACAGACATATTGAAAAAAGAGTTGAAACAGAGCGCGGTCCTATGCCGTATTTGTATAATTGCGCAGTACTTGTATGCCTGATTCCATAGTAGTAATTAGTGTTAGGCGCCATCCATAAACATATATAAACGTTTACGCGAGATACTGAAATGATCCTATATTTGTCCAAATACAATGTTTTTTTTCTATGGGACAGCCTGCTCATTAATCTTAAGCTTAAGTAAACTTTTCAAAACTGCTGACGCAATCTATTATAATTATTGTATGCATATACTACTTCCCTTCAACAGGTTAAACTCTTAATTATATCCTGAACAGATAAAGAGCACACATGGCGCTACCAGTTCAGTTGAAAATTAAACGAAGACATTTTTCCGATAAAGACGAAGCAGTTGTATAGTCCCCATAATTTACTTCTAACTCGTCTATTTGCCTAGATCTGAAACAAATGATTTTGATTTTGTAAATGTTTAACTTTAAATTCTGCCTTGTCAACCATTTTTCTGTTTTATGAAGAACTTCAGAGGTTGAAAAATATATTTCCCCCAGTTGACATTCAAAGAAATTAACGATATCAGTGTCAGTTGGGAATTATATAATTTTTAATTTAATAATTCGTATGCACTATGAAAATGTTTTATTTCAAACTCTTGATGTTTTCTTATAATATTGTTTCATAGAAGTTCACTGAAGTGCCACGAAATATTTCATTATTTCCGGAAGGTCGTTAATATCAAAACAATGAGAGGTCCAATATGGACCCTTATGGATCTCTTCTCGTAACAATACTCTATGTTTACTCTTCATTCCTTATTTGTAGCTACTACACTGTGCTTTCATTCTTGTAAGTAAGCTCTTCCTATATATTATATGTATATACTTCGTTGAATTTCTCCAGTATACTACTTTTGAGTGCTCTAGTCATATCCACGAAGACCGTAACCACCTGCTTCTTCTTATTTCAACCACCCAATATTTCACTCGTAACTTATAAATTGTTGTATTTAGTTGATTTGGCTTTCTGTTAACTGTACTACTCGGCCTTTCTCAAGTTATATTTGTTCAGAAAATCCACAATATTTTGTCTGTTAATTTTACTTTCTTATACGTAGTATAAGGAAGTATTGTGATGATGAAAATTTTCGACCTCGAGATTTTTGCAGATGTCCAGGTTTTGAAGTCCCCCGATATCGAAAAAGTGGTTTTTAAAAAATGTCCGTGTGTCCGTGTGTGTGTGTGACCACGATAGCGGTCAAACCGCTGTAGATATCAATTCCAAATTTTGTATTTACGTGTATAATCTTTCTCTTGAGATCTGAATAATTTTTCAGTAAAATCGGTAGACCGGAAGTAGCAGTTTACTTCGGCGAAAAAATCGAATTTTGCCAATATTTCGTCAACTACTAAGTTTAAACAAATTTATAAAGAATTCATATATACTTAAAATTAAAATTGAGAATAATTTTATTTAAAAGGTTTTTCGAAATTCCTACCGGAAGTAGGTTTTTTACTCTTATCGAAAATCAGTTCTTTGCGAATATTTCGCAAGTCATGCTTTTTAGACAAGTACGTTATGGGTATAAAAGTATTTAGAACATAATTTTCAATATCTTTTGTATAAAAAAATTTCAAAATTCAGACCGGAAGTACCACTTTTACTCTTTATCGAATAGCGATTTTTTGCAAATATGTCGTAAGTTATGCATTCTATATATATTTATCAAGAGTACAAAAGTATTTAGAACTGGATTTGCAATAGTTTTTGTGTATATGAAATTTCAAAATTGGGACCGGAAGTAGCACTTTTACTTTTAGCGAGGAGCACTTTTTTGATAATATCTTGCAAAGTCTGCATTCTATAGAGATTTATTAAGAGAATAGAAGTACTTAGAATAGGATTTTGAATAATTTTTGTATACAAAATTCTATAATTTGAAACGCTCATACATATAAGAAAGTCGTGTGGTGGCCACACCTCCTTTTTTTAATGTTCTTACCTGTATTGAGAAATTAGCGTGTTCTCGCCTTTCTTATATACTCTTACTCAGATTTTCTTTAGAGACTCAGAAAACAAATTCTAACTATACCTTGCCCAGAATTATAAGGAGTGATCCAAATATCGTGCTTAAGTGGTACATATTGTTAAGAGATTGCATTGATTCTTGCGTAGGCAAATTTAGTATAGAAAATAAGTAGCGATACATACCATATTTTATAATATAACTAAACCATAACATGTGAACATATCTTACATTTTAGCTTTGGTTTATTATATTTTACTGTGCCCAAGCAAACCCTTAACACTAGAACTACCAGCTGTTGAACTATACGTATTTTTACCAATACCAGTCATTTTGACCGGTTGATTAATACTATGAAAATTGCTTTGCTAATCAATAATTATGTGAACTGGCTATTTGTAAACTACAAAATAAATATTTAAATTAAGAACATAATAACAATAAATGAAAATAAAAGCTTATTGTTTTGATAAGATAAATATTTACCGCTATGAAACTATGCATAAATGGGTTCAGATATGGTGTGAAATGTACATCTTTGACAGCTTGTAATTTTTCCCAAATTGTACCATCTGTTGCATTTTCCTTATTCGTCTTGTTTATCTTCATCATTTTCGTCCTTAGAGTTTGAGAGTTGTATGTTTCTTTTTCTTTTACGAATATTCAAAATATTTTCATAATCACTATCACTTTCTGTATCAGTAGACTCGCCGGTAACCTCTTCATCGATAAAAGCACTACTATCTATGGTCTCAAAAGCTATATTATCTTCACCATATGATCCACTTTCACAATTCAGTAGTAGTTCACCTTCACTCTCATACAGGTCATCGTCTTCAACATCAGAATATTCCATGGGAATGTCATTTATTTTTCACAATAAGGTGGCACTTTTCTTCGGCTTATCCATTTTGTGGGATCGATGCTAAAAATAGAATTAATTGTGAAAATAATAAACTCTAACTAAACAGCTAATATTCGATCAAAAAAGGTAATTTTTATTTCTCCTACCTCAAATTTGAAGGACAGAAATTTCAATGCACAATGTAGCAAAAAATATCAAACTGTTATTGCATGTACGAGTCTTACGAATGTAAACACATGACTAATAATTTTTCTGTGATCCCCAGAAGCAGCTGATATCAATATCAAAGTTGTTTATTGTTTATTGTCGCCGGCTTCGCTTTTATTGTCATCGGCCGCTTTGATAATGGCACCAGTCAAAATTACTGGTGTCGGTAAAATAGGTATAACACAGAATTATTTTTCTTAGTATTAAAATTAAAAAATAAAATTATTCATAATATTAACTGCATACATACAGTAATGTCCGGTTATAGCGAACTCCAAGGGACCGGCAAAAAAGGTTCGTTATAACCGAAGTTCATTATAAGTGATGATTTTGAAAAAACACCACTATTTTGAGGGAGTCAATTTTTATTCTTTTTTCATATAACAAAATACATTACAAACATTACATGTCTGAAACAACTTGAAAATATTAATTATGTACTAAAAAAACGTATTTATTTTAGTTTTTTTTTTTTTGGCAAGATTAATCTCTCTGATGTGCACTTCCACTTCGCTTAGCTTACTAAGAATATGTTGCGGAGTATTCCGCGTTTGAAGAAAATGACGAACGACTTCAATATTTTGGATTGCATTTGAAGTGGTTGGAACTAGTGGTACTTCGTTATTTTTGGTTTCCTCCTCTTCGTTCTCATCATCAGTCTGATTAGCTGCAGAAGACACAGAAGCTACAATGGCATCATCATCCAAAAATTCCACATTTACAAGGTTGTCATCAACGTGAACGTATTCATTAAAATCATATTCACCAAGAGTGAGTTCATCTTGAACATCGTTAACACTTTCTTCTTGATTTTTTGTGAGCCATTCGACTAATGGTAGATTGTCATCTGAGTCAAATTCATCCTCACGCCTGATAAATCCGCCGTGTCGAAAACAATTAGCGATTGTCTGCTTTGACACTTTTTGCCATGCCATATGGATGAAGTTAATTGCATTCAAGAGACTCACAGTGAAGTTAGTTTGATCATTATCAATAGAATTTATAGTTTTCGAGAGTAGGAACCGTCGGTAATTGCTTTTTAAGCTATGGATAACACCCTGGTCCATGGGCTGCAATTTCGAACTTGTATTCGCAGGCATAAACACCAACTTAATGCACTCCAAATTTTTTACATCCGGATGAGCCGGGCAATTGTCCACTAGTAATAAGATTTTTCGTTTCTTACGACGTAATTCATCATCCCATTCTCGTAGTTCGTTTGTAAAAATTTCGGAGGTCATCCAAGCTCTTCTGTTACATTTATAATTGACTGGTAATCGTACCACATTTTTGAAACATCGGGGGTTTTTGGCCTTTCCGATCACCAATAATTTTCTTTTCTCTGTCCCCAATAAATTTGCAACAACCAAGACGGTAATTCTTTCTCTAGATAACTTTCCGCCTGTACAGGTCTCCCCTTTGAATCTTAATGTCTTGTCTGGTGTGAGCTTATAAAACAACCCCGTTTCATCGCCGTTAAAAATGTCCTCATCTCCAAAGTTTTCTCTAATTATTGGCCACTTATTTTCCGACCAGTCATTCACAACATCCATATTAACTGAGGCTGCCTCTCCAACAATTTTTCCGCTGCTGATGTTGTGTCTTCGTTTAAACCTTTCGATCCAACTTCTACTAAATTTTAATTCAGGATCTTCCAACAATTTACTCCCAAGATCTTCAGCTTTAGATTGCAACACGGCACCGCTTATAGTTACATTTTTACTTCTTTGCTGAGAAAACCATTTCAAAAGTCCTTGATCAACTTCGTGCGTAGTAGGTTTTTTGATTTTTTTCACATTTGAGTTTCGTACTTGTTCGAAACTCTTCAATATGGTTTGCCTTTGCTTCCAAATTGTAGCAACCTACAATGAAGTTTTTGTTTAATACATACATGCATTATCCTGAATTTAGTTTTTTATTACCGTTGATTTACTTAGTCCCATTTCAGTACAAATTTCGCTTTGTTTGACACCTCGTTGCAATCGTTTCACAATATCATGTTTACTTTTCAATGTAAAAGATTTACGTTTTTTCTTCGCAACTGCGTCACTCATGGTCTTAAAATCACGTTTGAGAATCAGCGTAAGCACAGATTGATGACTCGACGTCGACTGCTTGCACAAACTGCTAGAATCGACTACTGCATTTTTGGCGAGATACTCGGGGAAGTCCCTTGTTTTCTAAATATAAGTTCGTTATAATCGAAAACTTTTTACATACAAAATGGAAAATAAGGTTCGTTATATCCGAAAGTTTGTTATAAGCGGGTTCGTTATATGCGAAAACAATTAACACGTTTCTTATGGAACCTTGGTTCGTACTTTTCAAACTGGTTCGTTATAACCGAAAGTTTGCTATAACCGGGTTCGTAATAACCGGACATTACTGTATATCTATAAAAGTCATGAAATTTTTTTTTGATAATATATTTTTAATATAGAATTTTTACCCTAAAAGTTAAAACCAGTCATTTTGACTGGTACGATAAATCTGGTGTTAAATGCACCACCCACAACGTTAACGATTGGTACGCTTAAGATGACAAAACAGTTTTAAATATGTACAAAATGTTAACGTTATAAACTCATGAAATGGGACCAACACTAAGGACCTAGTATTTACAATACTAGCTTGAGCCCTGGCTTTAATTTAAGCCATAACTAAAATGTTTGACCCGTTTTACAGTGGATATTGGCGCGCTTAAATCAACAACCTATCGAGAGCAAAAGCTTAAGCGGTACGCATGGGGTAGCTTCAGCCTTAAACCACTCTCGGTCGTACGTTTTGCACTACAATTCGTATGTACATACCTGATTCTTGTGCTCTCAGTTATTCCGAATTTCACAAAATGTCAGTTATATCCTCCCTATAAACTTCAAATAAATGGGTATTATTTCTGGGAATTTTCCATAGATTGATATCTTCACAATTTTGACTTGTACACATTTAGATTCGAAAACGAAGATGTTTCTAAATAATTCCTATTATCTCAATTTTGTCACAATATTATATTTCTAGAATATTCTATTATAATAACGTAGTTTCTAGAAAATCTGTATTTTCTTTGATTAAAATTATAAATTCTAATATACCTACACATATATTATAAGACAATTTATGTAAATGCCTTATTTGTAGAATACATTCACAAAAAAATACAACTAAACTTTTCTCGTTATGTTCGGCTTTACTAAACCACCTACATCAGAGATAACATTAGATTTCGTCAGTCCACATTAGTTCTAGAGGTGGGCGAAACGGTTCAGTTCTTCGATTCGGCTCACTCGATTCAGCTCGTCATTGTGAGCCGGCTCACCGAACCGGCTCATTTGAACCGTGTGGATCCGTAATAGCATAATTTGACAAACTATTAGATTATTGTACACAAATTAAACAAAATATATGCAAAACTAAATTATACATTCATTTGGTATTTATAATTATTGAAGATTATGCCATTCGAACATAAAGTAATTTGAACTAAAAGAATTTCATAATATTCATAGCACTATTAAATGGCAATTATGATTATGATGCAGGTGTAATAAAAATATTTGTAAGAATTTTGTAACTCACAGACAACTAATAAATTAAATATTTTATTTTATACAATATGTTGTTATGTTGTACAAAAATAAATATTGTAGTGTTATACAGTGCGTTTTTTTTAACTGTTGCCATAGGGAATTGCATGGTAAAAATTATACCCCCTGTTAATTTATGATGCGACGCTGATTTGGTGCTAATTTTTCTTTTAGTAATAAACCACCAATAAGACTACAAAATGCAAAGTTAACAAATAAAACAGACAGGTTTGAGCAAGAGAAAATATGTACAGAAGACAAAAAACACATATGCAACATTGTGATAAAGTTATCAAGTGAGTTGGAATTTTAGGGAATCACTTAGTAGGACCATTTTTTATTGACGGAAATTTTAACCAGCATAAATACTTAGATCTTCTTCAAACGGAAGTAGGCCCGCAGGTGGATGCTTTGAGATGCAAAGGAGCAATAATATTTCAACAGGATGGAGCACCAGGCCATTCTGCTGCCATCGTTAGAAAGTTTTTAAACGAAACATTTCCTGATAGTTGGATTGGCCAATACGGACCATTCTATTGGCCTACTCGACGTCCTGACCTAACACCACTCGATTTTTTCTTATAGGGACATTTAGAAACACAAGTTTACAACCTCATAAGAGGTTAACCAGAAACTGTGGATGGACAAAGCGCAAGAATAACTGAAGCTTGTAATTCCATTACAATGAGAATTTTACAAAATACTAGAAGAAATTTTCAAGATAGTAGGCGAAGGAAAACACTTTGAACAATTCCTTTGATAATTATTGATAATTTATGTTAATTTGTTCAGTTATTTGTGTTTTAATGGTTTCTACGTTTTGTTTTTTTTTATAAATAAATGTTTGCATATTCTGTCTTCCAAAAGCTAATTTAGTCATAGCCTCGAAAAGCTTTTGCTATTTTTTTTTATAACCAAGCCTGCTAGAAATGATAGTGGCAAAAAACGCTTTCACAAAAATGTTGTTTTCAAAACTTTTTCGGCAGTTTAGAATATTGAATTGTAATCTATCTGATAGTTTAAAGAATCTTCCAGCTTTGTTCCAAAAATGGTTTAAATATTTTCATCAGAACAAAAGTTAACACGGGGTTGAATTTTTACCATGCAATTCCCTATGGCAACAGTTAAAAAAAACGCAGTGTATAATATCAATTTTTATTTTTCAATCCGTCCTAGGACCGTATTCCACCTATAATTTCCAAATTATTCAGTCGATACTCGGCAGTAGGTTCCTTTATGGTTTTGATACGTTCGCAACTGAATCGGATAAAGTTACTTCCCAAGTCAGCCGAGATCCGATTCATTATCAACCGGCTCTCTCGGTTCGCGACCGAACCGGATCGCATTACGTTAGAACTATTCTATCAGATCGGTTCAGTCGCGCGCATAGTTACTTCTCAGGTGAGCCGAGATCCGGTTCATTGAAATTTCGTGAATCGGCTCTCTCGGTTTGCTGCTGGGATTCGGTTCACTGAACTGGTGCGTTCGCGAACGACGCACCTCTAATCAGTTCACCCAGACCATGTCACCCATCACTTCAAATTTTTATGTTTTTTTTGCAAGTTGCTATGACTTTTCTTACTAGCTACACGACTGCCATGAAGTCTGAATGGCTAAATGCACTTTTGCCATAAGCTTTGAACGCCAATATATTGGAAAGTATCGGCTTAGGCCAAAAAATGTATGGTTTTATAAATTGGTTATAGTAACTTGTAAAAAAATACAAAAATCTAAAGTGGTGGGTTACATTTCATTCTTTTTCTGGGGGAATTGATGTGAAATGACCCATTAGTCCAATTTTTTTAGATGATTCTCTAGTTGGAAAATCTTGATAGTTCAATACAATTCTTTAGCCAGTCTTCTATATACTAGATTTTTTCAATTACTTTATGATGTTTTTAAATACACGGTTCTGAGATATTTGAAAATTAATATCCATTAATCATTAGACATCAAAATTACCTCCTAATAACTTTTTTTTTATATTTATCCATAACGCCAAAACGATCATATTATCATCTTTCCACCTATAGTTTCTCAAACTATTTGGTTGCATGTTGCTAAAAAGGATATCAGGAAGAATGTGTTTATGTTTTAAGATTTCATATTTTGAAATTTCAAATAGTTTTATTGAAAATATAATTTAAATTTATGTATTCAAAATATATTTTTATCTTTATATGAACATATATTAATACAGAATATATACAATAGCTTTAATAGTAGTAGAATGGCTGAATATCTCCCAACAATCATCTAGAGCGTTGTGAGTCATGATTATGCGCCTGAAGTGCGACGTCAGTTTTAACTTCTTGGCATTTGCCGATCCTTCAGGGCAGTGAGGAAAACTTCCGCAAAACCAACATTTAAGGAGGTGGTTATAAACCATAAGACTAACGTGGTATATGTATATTGCCTCATGATACGAAATATGCATTAGATAAAATAGGTCTATTCAGTATTTTTTATATTGTTGTTAGTACATTCTTGTGCTTATTCGTTGTAATCTATATATCTACGAAGTTAATTACATTATATATGATTTTTCGTATTCTGTTCTTTTTGCTGTCTGAATAGAGAGCTTTATTGCTCCTAAGTATTTCGAAATCAATAGCAAATTTAGAAGTAATACAAGTACATACTAAATAGAAGAACGCATTTGGTATATTAAATTATAAATGTGTTGGCAAACAGTTTTTTAAAATGATGCCTTCTGGTGTCATGATCTAATATATGGTCCATATAATAGTAAAAACAGCATATGCCTATAAATATGTTTTCTAATTTTTTAATTATATCTAGTCGTAAAAGTTATGATAATGTTTTGAAATCCCGTAATACGAGATTTGGGTTATAATCGGGAAACGAGTGACAATGATTTATTTATGTTTCATTAGTATCTTTCAGTTAAAAAAATATCTAATGAAAATGTGAAACTATTTATTGCTATCTCTAATAGCATGCGAAAAACTAACGGAAATTATGAATTAGAGTTATGGGGCACATTAATTCGTATAAAAATAATGAAACAGGTGCACAATCTACAAAAAACACTTCTTCAAAAACGAAAACTTAATGTGAATCAATCAACATCGGATAGCTCGCTTACAGTAATGAAAACATAATCAGGTTAGACAGAGAAAATTATGAGAGCCAAATAATTGATATACTTGGCATAATTATGTAACTTCGAATGGAAATTTGTTTCCTATACAGGAGGATATTCAATTTATTATAAGCATCAATGTAAATCACCTATACAATCAATCAATCATATGAAAATACACGAGCCGTAATGTACATTGACAGCAAACATATCCGTCGTATAAACATTCTTCACAAAATATAAATACATACAGATTGTCGTAGTTAAAAGTTAATATGCATCTTCAAATACACACACATAAACATGTACCTATGTATAAGACCGGTGGTGTGGGGAGATAGTGGGGAGATCGAGAGCGGGGACAACACATTCGTTCTGTAACTTTAGAGCGTGAACGTACACCATACAAATGATTACTCCTGAAATGCTATCGAATGTACGAAATGGGTTTTATAATCGTTTAGGGTACTGCTTGATGCAAGAGGGACAGACATTTGAACATCTTCAACATTAAATTTTGTATAGTTCATTTAATATTTTGTTTCGTTTTAAATGTGAAAATTTTATTTAATTTTTTTATAAGAATTTTATTTTATTTACAAATTTTATAGAGTTTTGTTTCAGTTCAATGTTAATACATCAGTTACCAAAATATTATACAAAAGCCGTAAAGAGCGTAGCAATTCCTTAAAGCAAACGTCTACACACTAACTTTCAACGTTTTGCACTAAAGCCTCGGTACCCCGGTGTCCCGATATGAACTGATCTGTACTCCCCTACTATCGTACCCCTCCAATTCATGTTTGCATGCACGTGTGTGCGTGTTTGTGTTTCCCTATATCTACTTTTATTTCAGTCAAACGGTATATGCGTACATACATGACAGATACAAATTAGGTTTTCATTTCATTTTTTTTTTTTTAATTATCTTATTAAAACTTGTTCTATCTGATCTTTTAACGCCTCATTCTGAAGGCGATCAAAATAAATGAGTTTGGTGACGAAATTAGAGGAAAATCAATCTATCAATTGACCTGTCTACTGTCTAATAAGCTAAAATATGACGTCTTGTGTCTAAAAATACTCGTACAATCTTAGTTATACTAATATGTAGATGCACTTTTTATTAACAATTTCTTCCAAGTGTCTAAATAAAGAAGTAGGCGTAATTTGAGAATCCTTTCAGTATATTATATCAGACATGAAGCTTGAAGGTTATATTTTATCATTTATAGACTACGTTTCTTTTATTCTGGAAAATATTTTCAAAATTATTCCACCAACCCAGAATTTGGAGAAATTTTGACCAATATACGTAAACCTTAAAAAAATTATGATTTGACGCTTTTGAAATTGTTTTAATATCGTATAATTTTTTTGTTGCCTAAGACTCAATTTTTATCCATAATCTATTAAGCACATATTATATTATATAAACAAACTAGCTAAATTTATCAATCTCTTCGAGTTTGAATCCTCCTCTTCCGCAACCGCTTACAGCTTTTTTACAATTTCCTCTAAAACGCAATAAAAATTGATATTCTACACTTTTGGCACACCTTTATAGATGCATATTTTTTTCAACGAACTGCTGTCACGATGATAGGTGGCACGACAATTTGATTAAGCATATTTACGTCGGTCAGACTTTACAATGTTGAAGTTTGAACTTTGGGCTCTATTTACCGTAAAACTAAGATTTGACACTAAAAGATTCATACAGACTGACGTGGGAATATCTGTCTCAACATTTTGCTTACCATATATTTCAAAAATAGCACTCAATAATTCCTAATTGTTGGATCATTTTGCGATTCTTATTAAATATTTAATAAAAAAATAACACAAAAAGGGAGATTTCATGATTAAACCGGAATTACAAATAATAATTGAATCGATCTAAATAATATGATAACACCAGCCCGGTACACGATCATCATGAACCATAGGTGCTCCATGATGTTTGTCATACAATATTGATATAAGTAATGTTGATTATCCAGTTTATTTTTTTTTCCTTTTTTTTTATTAAAGACACATTAATTCTATAGAATACTCGCTCTTATTATTATTATAGTGATCCAAAAAAAAAGAACTTAGTTTAATTAAAAAGATCGCGAAGTACAATGGTTTCGATTCAGAAATAGTAACTAAGCTTATTAGGAAACATCAATCTAAGAAACAAATTCGGGATACTACATGTTTGCTACCTCAAACAACTCTTTGTAATAAGTTTGTTTCTTTACCGTATCATTCAGTCACACGAAATTTGAACAGCATTTTTAAAGAACAGGAACTTCAAATCGCGTTTAAATCGGGCAATTCATTAAAATCACTTTTAGGGAACACTAAAGATAAAATTGAGGTAGATCAAAAATCTGGTATTTATGAAATAACCTGTAAAGACTGTAATCAGAAATATGTAGGTCAAACTAGGCGTTCAATTTCAACTCGTTACAAAGAACACATTGCACATTTCAGATACAACAGACCGGAAAAATCTAGTGTTGCTCGACATATTTTCGATACAGGCCATGGCATGCCTATAGATAGTCTTAGATTAATTAAAAGTGTAAATAATTTTAGAGAATTAGACAGTTACGAAAGTATTTACATACATAGAAATAGAGGTAAGTTATTGAATTCTGACAATGGACCGTTACCCGAGTCCAGCTTGTACGGATTATTGTAATTTAGGGGATTAGTCTGTCACGGTTTAGAGTACTGTTATAGTCCGTTAGATTTTAGATTAGAGTAGTATATATAGGGATGTCGTTTCTTAAGAAATCAGTGTTATCCCACTGGTGATTTGGTGAAGAGCATATCTTCTAAGGTTACACCTTAGCCAAAAATACCACGTTTAACACTCTTTTTTGTTTTATACAGATATCTACTGAAGATGGCAACTTAGTTGCCGAAATACGTATTTAGATTTTTTGATATATATTTTTTGTGGTAAGGGATTTTCCTTTTGCATTTTATTTCATTATTATAGTGGTTCATCAAACTCTTCGAGTTAAAATCGCCTCTTCGCGAGCACTTATGCTTCTTAAGTTTCTCTATAAATGTGCCTCTTTGGCAACGTGACCACTGCCAGTTGCAAAGGTACATGAATATTAACATTTATAATTTTTCTTTAAATGGACGTAATATGTTATTAATCATTGCTTTTTACGTCTTTTCCTTATTTTTGTAACTACGATATTGGAATATGCATCTGAATGACTGTCAATGAAGAGTAATTGCAACTGTAGTTCACTTTGCTCTTGTTTATGAATGAAGATGCAAGCTAAACAAAATATGTATAAAACATAATACGAAACTGTTTATTACACGTGCCTGCAATCGTCGTATTGAAAATGGTGTTATCAATTAGTTTATAATCAGTGTTTACGTTTATGTTTACATGTTTGTTATGCATTCACTATTTACCGTAATAATTTTCTATTTGGTAATCTAAAGATGCCTCATGACACTTTTTACAATTATATAAATCAATTATAGGAATAGGACTCGTTACTTGAGAATTTTGACAAATGTGTTGTTAAAGAGAGATTGGAGGTATGAAAATGAACCTATCAAATCGGTCGTGAGTGTAAAACTCAGTTATAGTTGAATCGTTTTAGCAACCGACATGACCACAGTGCGATCTGCAGCTGGCGGTTCAATGCCATTCAAATAGACATCGGCCAAAATAAATTCAAAACAAGAAAATTTAAGTAATTAGTTGAATTTGCAGATAATATGATTTTTTCGACGCACGACTAATGCCGTAAAATTTCTGAAAAGATATATTCTACTTATTTGAGTCTCCTCTGCATATTGTACGCTTCGTAATTATAATTTCATAACTTATCGTATATATACGATATGTTATGAAATTGCGAAAACGTACGGCATGCTGAGGAGACTGAAATATGTCGAAACGCGTCCATGTGTCGCTAAAACCAAAGGCAGTGAATTTTCTAATTAATATTGTTATTAATATTACTTTTCCATAGCAATATTTTATTTAATACTTGACTATGCTGATTACTAGCAAGCATTGTTTACACACTTGTATTGTCTGGATGACAAATATAACAAACTTCCAAAAGTGTATGAATATTATTATTACAGCCCTGCAAATACACACGCTTTTATCACGTAGTTGTATTGTTGTATGTGATTTCTTTCTCACCCTGTAGCATTTCTCACTCATACTAAATCTACCTCGACCTCGAGGTTTTTGCAGCCACGTTTTAAAGTCCCGTGATACCAAAAAAGTGTTTTTTTTAAACATGTCTCTCTCTGTGTGTATGTGTGTGACCACGATAGCAGCCAAACGGCTGCACGTACCAATACCAAACTTTATATTTATGAGTATAATATTCCTCTTGAGATCTGATTAGATTTTCAATAAAATCAGTAGACCGAAAGTTATAGTTTACTTTAGTGGAAAAAAAAATTACTAGTATCTCGTCAGCTACTAAGTTCAGACATATTTTTAAAGAATACAAATGTATTTAAACGTGAGTTTTGGAAAGATTTTATAAAAAAAAGTTTCTCGAACTTCCTACCGGAAGTAGGTATTTTTGTCTGATCCAAAAACGGTTTTTTTGCAAATATCTCGCAAATTATGAATTTTATACTGATTATGCATTTTATACAGATTTGTCGGAAATAAAAAAGTATTTGGAGCTCGAGTGTGAACAATTTTTGTATACACTTTACTCAGAGGTTTATTTTAAAGGGAATACGGAATTTAAAGTTTAATTTGGAACAACTTCTGTATACGTATTTTGGAACGCGCATACGTATAAGAAAGTAATGTGTTGCTCACACCTCATTTTTTATATTTCTCTTATTTCCCTTTGAATATCACAACTAGAGGTATATAATTACCCTCTACACTACAGCATGCAGCCAAAGATACAGTCTCTCGCTTCTCAGAGCTGGTAATCGAATAAACATCTTTGTAACGACTTTGGTAACGACTACTTTACCCAGCTTGTTATTTATCTGTATCCCGGTCTGATGTAGTTGGTTGAATAAAAAATGCTTTTTTTCTGTGACGGGAAAAAAAGTTGACATTTTATCCTTCTTGACAGGTAATAAAATGTCACTTTATCAACCCGGGGAAAAAGTAGGGAAAAAAGTGCTCACTTTTTGCCCGCTTAAATTGACAGATATTTGATTATTTTACAGGTTTCCATTAGCAACGCAGGTGTAATGTCACTTGAAATGTCACATCGATTGATTTTCTGACTTCAATATATAGTATTTACGTGATTTTTTCAATATTAAATCGTCGTTTTTCCCATCACAGAAAAAAATAGTGTATTATACACGGGAAAAAAATTAGATTTTAGCTCTCGGTAACTATATATATAACTATTTTTCTGTGACGGGAAAAAAAGTTGACATTTTATCCTTCTTGACAGGTAATAAAATGTCACTTTATCAACCCGGGCGTAAAGTGTTACTTTTTGCCCATGGGAAAAAAGTACTACTTTTTGCCCGCTTAAATTGGCAGGTTTCCATAGCAACTCAGGTGTAATGTCACTTGAAATGTCACATCGATTGATTTTCTGACTTTAATATAAAGTATTAACGTGTTTTTTTCAATATTAAATCGTCGTTTTTCCCGTCACAGAAAAAAATTGTGTATTATACACGGGAAAAAAATTAGATTTTAGCTCGAGGTTGGGTCGGAGATAAACCCAACCTCGAGCTAAAATCTAATACTTTTTTCCCTTGTATAATAAATAACTATTATTGCTGCCCACAGCTTCACTCATGATCAGTTTATGGTGGATATGCGATTTTTTGCTATCTTCATGATCAAAATTAATTTATGTCTCTTTTATGTATAGGTTTTGTTTTCGGATGTTGGTGAGATTCTTTATGAGTTCCCAATGTGGCTTTGACTTTATATGATGTTTGAATCTGCTTGGACTTTTTTTTCGATATTTGGATTTCCTTATAAACTTTCTAAGAATACTCTTTTTATATTCCGTAAGTCAAAAGATTTTTAGAAATTCATCGTAAAATATTTTTTTTGTATACATTTTCATTCTCTATTGTTATCCAATTGCCTTTAGCAATGTTGTTGTTGGAACCTCTTTTAATCAGACACGAAGTATTTATCTTATGGCTTCTTCTCTCTGCCACAATATGTCTAATAGCAGTGTATAATAAAATTTAAAAATATTTGCTTTAATTAAATTAGCACAATCTATTTAACTTTTGGTGTAAGCTAAATTAATTAACAAATTATTCACTTGGTAAGTCTTTCTGAAATTTCAACATTAACATTTGCTCTGATTCACTATAATAATTATTTATATTAAAATCGCCTTTTTGGTCATTTATATTTAATTAACTAAACGCGATTTCACACCTAACTGACAACTAAGACAATTTCCAGAAATCGCTTTTGGGAAGTACAAATTGCCAAATTCTCCATGAGCGCTGAAAAGAGAAAAAGCCGTCTGTTCCCGTGCGCGAAGTTTATGAGTCATTCAATCCATTCTGAATGTTAAGTAAAGACGTTAGGCGTCTTGTAAATTTCAATTCTGAAAGGCTATTAAACATTACAAACACATCAAACGAAGGTATGCGTTTAAAACCATAAATTTTCTTAGTTCTAAAGGGCACTTTCTCAAAATAGCGACCGCAAAATGTACCAGAGAGTGCGTCGGCTTTTTGTACATCGTACATCTACACATATAAATAAGTGCGAACTATAATAGGCATAATGAGAATATATTTACAGATAGATTACATATACTCATAATTAAATGTCAGTTAGTATTCTAAAATGGAAAGCCGAAAGGAGAGAACGCTTTTTCCAGTGGCACGTTTCTTTTAGTATGCGCCGTACAAATCCTTGCAGAAATGCCTCCCTATGAACGTATAATGTTGATTTTGCAAACCGTGTGCATAACGCCCGTAATGTTGTGATCTATTTTTAAAAAATGCATGGAACATGCGATCCGTATTGACATGGTCTTATTTTATTTTCCGCAGACATTACATCAATATATTTTCACTTTTACTTTCTTATACGTATTGTGATGAAAATTTTCGATTTCAAGATTTTTGCACATGTCCACGTTTTGAAGTCCCCTGATACCGAAAAAGTGGTTTTAAAAAATGTCTATCCCTCTCTCTGTGTGTGTCTGGTTGTGTATCCGTGTATGACCACGATAGCGGTCAAACCGCTATAGCTATCAATTCCAAATTTTGCATTTACTAGTATAATCTCCCTTTTGAGATCTGATTAGATTTTCAATAAAATCGTCACTTCAGTGAAAAAATCGAATTTTGCCAATATTTCGTTAACTGCTAATTTAACAAATTTATAAAGAATTCATATGTACTTAAAATTAAAATTGAGATTAATTTTATTAAAAAAAGAATTCAAAATTCGGACCGGTACTAACACTTTTACTCTTATCGAATAGCAATTTTTTGATAAATGACATAAATTCAGCATTCTATATATATTTATCAAGAGTACAAAAGTATTTAGAGTTGCATTTGGAATATTTTTTGTATAAATTAAATTTCAAAATTCGGACCGGAACTAACACTTCTACTCTTAGCGAGTAATACTTTCTTTCGAATATCTCGCAAAGGATGCTTTCTATAGAGATTTATTTAGAGAATAGAAATGTTTATAATAGGACTTTGAATAATTTTTCTATAAAAAATTCTTAAAATTCTATAATTTGAAACGCTCAGACGTATAAGAAAGTCGTGCTGTGGCCACACCTCATTATATGTGAAGTTAGAGTTTTAGGGAAAATACTAAATTTTTGTCATTTCTAATTCAAATTTATCATTCGCGTTTTCTACAGTATTTATTTTTCATACTTATCCTTTTCCATATAAGTGTAGTTATTATTACATTGTCATTAATAAATATTTTCATTATAGAGAAGGTCCACGTGTACTTGCTTGGAGATATGGGACAACAAATAGAATATTGTAATTAATTCAACGTAAATTTGAAAATTTAAACTCATTTAATACATATATATTCTGAAGGAAGCATACGTTCAGCTTAACAAATACAAAAGAATATGTGGAACCTGGTTAGCCCTAGTGTTATACAAGTGAAAATGATTAACTTGATAAACTGTTAAATCAAATCATAAGTTTTGCTCCGAAAGCTGTTGAAATGAAATAATAAATAAGCCAAGCATAATGTTACTTAATAATAATTGTTTAATTCCAAAATTATATTGTACACGCAACATACGAAGACTGTTCTCTTTCCGTTAAGCCTGGTAATGTAAAACACAATTTATTTACAAAAAACATATTTATAATTTTTCAAAGTATTCTCCTCTACAGTCAATGTATTTTTGCATCCGTGAAAACCAACCTTGAAAACATTTTCTCCAATCTTCTGACCGTAGTTTGTTTATTTCATGTTTAAAGGCATCCACCGCTTCTTCGGCCGATGTAGAACGTAAACCCCGTAATTTATCCTTTACCCGCGGAAATAAGAAGTCATTAGGTGCTAGGCCTGGAATATATGGTGAATGGCCCATTATTTCTATGTTTTGGGCATTCAAATAAGCAGTTGTTCGAGCGGCAGTGTGGGATCGAACATTACCTTGATGCAAGATGATCCTTCCTCTTGGACGTTTTTCGCGAATTTTTGGAAAACCTGGGCAAACAAACTGTTGTGTACCATTCTTAGTTAACAGCACGTCTATCCTATAGTGCTACAGTGGAAACATGCCCAGTATTTCCAAAAAATGTGGCGACCATCTTCTTGTGTCGACTTTTTTCACGAACACCTTTTGTTAGAGCCGACTCATTCTCAAAGACCCAAACTGTCGATAGTTGCTTTTTTTCTGGATCATAGCAGTATACTCATGCTTCATCACCTGTGATGATGTTGTACACCAAATGAGATGATCCACGATGGAAGCGTTCTAGTGTAGATCTGCACCATCTCATGTAAAATAATGTTAATTATTTTCACACTAATCATTACAGTTGTTTGAATGCTTCTGACGGTAGTATATGCTGGTCTTGATTGTTCCGTTTTTGGCTTAGGATCTCGAAAACTGTCATTTAAGGAAAGTTGACCACGTTGAATTTCATTCCACCACGGCTTTACGGCAGCGAAGCAACACAACTTATCCTACTAGACAGGCTCAGCGGAAAGAGAACATCCCTCTTGTTTTACCGCATACTGTGCCGTCATCAGGTGGATGAAAGATATAAATTAAATTTACAGATTGGTGCCTATACAGCTTGAGCGCGCGGGGTATGATCACCCGATGCTAGTCGATATTCTTCGGACGTATATTCGGCAAATGATCTCCGCTAGCTGTGTTCGCCAGATATAGATATATAGATTTATTTTTCCAGAGTTGTTATTTCGTTATATTTACTGGAGAGAATCTCTAATTTTAATTTCTATTTCAAGGGTCGTTTTTATGTTATTTTATGGTATTCCTGTTATACTTATTTATAGTTTTTTTTTTACCATGAAATTTCTATTTATTTATTTTTCTCTAGACATCGTAGTTTATTCTGCAGATGTTTCAGGCGGGTTGTTTTTATTTCATTCTAAAACCCAGTTGTACTGCTATAACTTTGTACACAACTACATTATTATTTAATTTCATTAGGATAATCATAATTACGTTATAAGTATTACAATCTTCGCGTTATTATCGACTTAGTTATCTAAGCAATCGTCATCACTTAAAGAGAAAATTTAATTTGTTCTTTTTGTCAATCTGCAAAAAAATAATCAGATCACTATGAGTTCGAATATGAGCAGGCAATGCTAGTATGTTGTGCCGTTACTCTAATATGTATTATCGGACCACGTTTAGATGCGAGTTTACGTATACCATCGGGTGATCATACCTCGCGCGCTCTTGCTGTATATATAAAGAGCTCGCGTATTAGGGTTGCAGGTGAATATATTGAAAAAGAAAAATAAATTTGTATTTTTATTTCCTTTGTTTTCCCCCATTCCGCAAACTTTCAAACGCTCCCTCGTATATGTACATGTGTTAAGACTTCACAATTCTTTTTCGTTTATTTGTTTCAGATAGCTACACCGGCTGTAATTATGCTCACCGTGCAATCATGTATTTTTAACGCTTATAAATAATGACCTACCACACGTAAAATAATTACTATTTTAGTTTGCAAAAAGTAGATTTTCTAAGTTTTATAATAAAATAATTAATAGTTTCATTGTATAAATTCAGTGCCATATTCTGTAACTTCAGTCGGTAGGATGGCGAATTTCGTACAGAGTTTTCTAATTTTGAACGAATTGCGTTTAAAATTGTATTCTGTAATAAGTTCAAAAACACTGAAAAACCGAATATTTTTACAATGACTGTTGAAGCAGAACAATACCTTTGTCTTAGATTGCTGCCCAGGAGTGTTAGATAAAAAGTCAGTTCATGTATGGTTTGTGGGTTATGTTACATTTTTTGTGAATATGAAGTTCTGAAGATTGGATAGATATTATTTCTTATAAATGCAGCGTATAAATATTTATATTTTATGTCATTGATCAAATCGATACCCAAAGCATTACTTATATTTGGGACAAATTTAAATAAGCATTTCAGAAGGAAAGATGAACGATCAGAAACTATAAATACAGATAAGAAAAACAAAAAATATGTGTTAGAAATAGATTGATTTGTATCGATAAATCTATTAGTTTATATACAAAAAGTCTACATAAAAAGTGGTAAATGTGCCATACAATTTGATAAGCATATCCAATAGTATATTTAATTTTTGTTATAAAGTTTTTAATAAAGCCAGTGACTGTTTGATAACATAAAATGAAAGTCAATTATTCATTCTCCCTCCCTGCTTTTTCCTAATAACCCCCCCCCCCAATTTAAATTTCAAAACAATGAAATTTTTCACAAAAAACTAACACACTCCCCAAACTAAGTCTGACCTAAACTCGCAACTAAATCTCAAACACTCTTAAAAAATATTTCTCCATGATTTTTCCTAATAAAGAAATACATAAAAACGTTTCTCTCTGGTTTTTCCTAATAGTTTTTCAATTTAAGTTTCAAAACAAGGAAATTTCTGAACAAAAACTAAGACACACCTAAATAGTTATGGAAAACTTCAACAAGACTCGTATTTACCCAACTAGATTGAACTCTTCAACTTAGTCTTACCTAAACTAACATCACAACTAAATCTCCAACACTCATAAAAATGATTCTCTATGATTTTTCCCAAGAAACAAACTCATAAAAAACGTTTCTCTCTTCTTTTTCCAAATAAACACTTAAAAAACGTTTCTCCCTGCTTTTCCCAATAGTTCCCCAATTTAAATATCAAAATAAGGCTGTTTCTGATCAAAAACTAACACACACCTAAATAATTATGGAAAACTTCAACAAGACTTGTATTTTCTCACCTAAACTGCAACTCTCCAACTTAGTCTAACTTAAACTAACATCACAACCAAATCTCCAACACGCATAAAAACGTTTCTCCCTGTTTTTTTCGGAATAAGCAAACTCATATAAAGCGTTCCTGCCTTTTTCTAATGAAACCACAATTTAAAATTCAAAACAAGGAAATTTCTCATCAAAAACTAACACGCACCTATATAATTATGGAAATCTCCAAGACTCGTATTGCTCCAACTAAACTGAACTCCCCAGCTAAGTCTGAGCTAAACTAACATAACAACTAAATCTTCAACAAAGATTGATAAAAAATGTTTCTCCCTGGTTTTTCCTAATAAGCAAACTCATATAAAACGTTCCCCCCTGCTTTTTTCCTAATAAAGCCACAATTTAAACTCCAAAACGAGGAAATTTCTCACCAAAAACTAACACTATGGTTTGACGGTTTTTCAAACCCGGTTTTAAAACACCGGGTTTTGAAATAAATTTGTCACATTTGAAAACCGGTTTTTAAATTAAAAAAACCGGTTTCAAAGAATTCAAATTATTTTGTAAAAATTAATTTTTTACTTAATAATTTGATTTGATTTTCATTCTATGCAACAGGCACATTTTTCAATGTTGGGAGTTGCGTTGGCCAGTGCTTGTGCACTGCGCACGTGCACAAACACTGCGCACTTATTTTATGTTAGTACATATGTGCAATCAGTCACGAGTCACAACAGGTTCCCTTAATCTTGTAAAGTGAAAACTGGAAACAAAAATATAAAGTTGTTATAGTTGGTAAAAATAACGTTAAGTATGTTTCTAATTTCTAAGTTAGTAGTTTCTATTTCACACTTTAAAACTTTAATTTTATTATATAAATTTCCTCTCTCAAAAATTAATGTAAAATAAAAAGTTCTGTCTTCTGTCTATTGGGATTTTAAATAAAACGCAACGTTTCAACATAAATTATGTCTTTATCAAGCTTTGGAATTAGATTAAGAAGATGCGTGTTTTTTCAAAATTACTAAAAAATGTGTAGATTTCTTTAAATTACATTAACATTAATAGTTAAAATAATAAAATTGTAAAATAAACTTCAAAAAAATTAAAAAATGGAATAATGATAACTTTAATTTCATTTTTAAATAAAAATGAATAAGTCTGAAGTTTGGGATAGTTCCAAAAAGTTAGGGATAGACAAGGCAATCTGCAATCATTGTTATAAAATGTTGAGCTGCAAAGGATCATCTACGAGCAATCTACATAATCATTTGAAAGCAGTTCATAAAATAATTATCGTAAAGAAATCAGAAACGACCGGCGAAGAAGAAACGCCTGGATCTTCCTCTTCTTCAAAAAAAAACAAACGAATATTTTGAATTTTATGAAAGTGAAAAGGGGTAGTTTAGAAGAAATCATATCAAAACTTGCAGCAATGGATGGATTTGCTGTATTTGCAAAATCCACAAAACATTACCAGTTCAGTAAAGAAATCTAGTGTACTTTCTTTAGCTTCAAAAACCGAAATTATTAAGTTGTCTGGAAAGATATTGCCTAGCATATTTCCAAATTTTTATGTTGAAACCGATTCTGATGAAGAGCAAATCGATTAAACTACTAGTAATGCTTTTTTAAAGGAAGCCATGGAAAAATCAATTCATAAGCTTCTTGAAAACCCTGAAGAAAAACTTACAAATCCAAAGACACTGAAAGCTGAATTTTCATTATTTGAGGCAACGAATAAAATAACCAAAGACTTAGACTTGTTATTTGATGCCCTGAAAACTATAAAACCAGGCTCAGTAGCTAGTGGACGAGTATTTTCAATTTCTTAGGAGAAATTATTATGTTAGTGATATCTGAAAATATTTATTAGTGAAATAAATATAAATATTACTTGAAATCTTTGTTTGAGTTTTCGTTATTTTGTGTAAGTAATGTGTAATCCTTAATATTTTTTTTATATTTTGACTTTGATATTGATTTCGTTTTTTGTTATTTTATATAAATTAAATAAAATATTTTTTCTTATTCTATTTTTTTTTACAAAAATTCGAAAACCGGCTAAAACCGGTTTTTTGGAAATCTGGAATTCGAAAACCGGTTTTTCAAAAAGTCGGTTTTTGTATAAACCCTAACTAACAGGCATCTAAATAATTATGGAAAACTCCTAGACTGGTATTGCTCCAACTAAACTGAACTCCCCAACTAAGTCTGAGCTAAACTAACATAACTAAATCTCCAACAAAGATTAATAAGAAACGTTTCTCCCTGATTTTTCCTAATATACAAACTCTTAACACCACTTTTCCCTGCTTTTTTCCTAATAAATTCATTAAAAACATTTCTCCCTGCTTTTTCATAATAAACCCACAATTGAAATTTCTGACCAAAAACTAACACACGACTAAATAATTATTGAATACTTCAACAAAACTCTTATTATCCCAACTAATTCTGAACGTTTCGGTTGTTTCCATCTTTTAGACATTTTAATAATGCGAATATTTAACCGAAATATTAATTACTTTAGTGTTAAAAAAGAACGACTAAATAAGAATAAATTGTTATTAATTTTAATATTGAAATTTCACATATATAAAAGACAATACTTTCCAAATTCATAAACTATACGAAACGAATTTTAAGTAGTATGCGTTCAAAAATATGTAACAAAGGATAAATGAATAAGGGTGGTAGAATTTCAGAATATCGTTTAAGATGCACAGAATTTTATAAAAATATAACTGTTGTAAGAAATCACTAAAATTCTATAACTAGGATATCCGCTTCCTGATAATAATTCATAATTATGGATTTACAACCACATAAATCAAATTATATTTGCATCTTAATTATGCACTAGATTTAATCTATTAAATTACGTTTGAATGTTAAAGTCCTTTTGAAATTAAGCAAGAAATATTATTTCCCTAATTAATAATTTAGATGAAACACCAAAAAAATTAGTTCATGAGCAATTTGTTAATAGAGTAAGAGCACTCGCGTTTCAATCTTTTTGCGCTACTTTACGTATATTTCTTTTTTTTTTACCTGCTGTGTAAGCGCATTCTGAAATTTCTTAGCGGCAGTCCTGGCTTCCGAGGGAATTCCTTCAGCTCTAGACAAGTTCAGTGACAGTAGCACACACAATGCGAAAGAACACAACAGCATCGCGATATATTATAAGTCTTTTGTAACGTTCCTTGTATTTTAAAGTATTTATCCTTAAAATTAAGAAATGCACTCGGATTTATGAATATAACGTTTTAAAGAACAACACGGTAAAAGTTGCGGTAGGATTAATAAATATTTAAAACGCGCTACTATTCTACTACCACCGTTCTATATTCAGTGTCTCGTACACGTAGAGAAGTGTTATATGTGTACTTCTTGTAGTGAAGTGTCTTCCTCTTATGAGATGATGACTACACATTGCCGCTGGCGTATTATTGCTCATATATTATACTTGAAGAGCAGCAGAAAGCACACTGTTTTGTTGTTGTTTTGGTACATCATCCATGCGTTTAGTTAGTAAGTTGGTTGGTTACCGTTCAAGCTTAGAGATAGATGATACCTTTTCGAATGCTTTCACACACACACACGTACACATGAGGTGCGTTTCTTGTGTTCTTGTACTACATAGTATGTTACATTTATAAAGAGAAAAAAAGTTATGTCAGCGTTAATTTTCTGTTACGTGGTGGGTCTCTTCATAGCAGTCGTCGCGATGCTCTTGATCCTATGTTAACTACGTGCGTAGCGATGACATTGAGTTGTACATTTTATCTCTGTGTTAACATCTCCGACGACTAAATGACTTGTATTATTTCGCTTTCTCTGATATCTTCGGTTTGTTGTTGTTATTATTGTTGTTGATTTGATCATTGTACATACTTGACTTTCTTAGTGATAAAATAACGTTACTGTTTGTTTTGATAAGGCGACCGTGAAATTATATTCTTGGAAAGTGGCGGAAACTTTAAAGATTGATTTTAAATTGTATGTACTTCGAAATCAATAGTAAACGTTCAACTTCGTAATCGCTCCTAACCTATTCGAAGAAAGGGATATTGAAGCTGTAGTTAAAGTTTTTTATACGACTTATGTAAAAATTTGGATTGGTTGAAAATGTGAATCTAACGTCAACCTAAGTATGTTGTCTATCGAGAGAGGAATCAATAGGATATCATATACACCGTGTTTCATGTAACTAGCACATTAGAAGTTTTTGTGCTTACAACGCGAATTTTTTCCAGAAGTTTTGCCTTCTCACATAATTGACCGCAATCTTTCAAGTTAAAAAATTTTTAAACTCGTGCAACTTCCGGTTGCACCGGAAGTAGGCGCCATCTTTGTTATTTTAAATGTGACACCCTGTATTTTATTCGAGATTTGAATTGCTTATTTAAATAGAAGAACAGAGATACCGGGTTGGATTATGTCAAAGTCAACCGTTTCGGAGTTATTCAACTGTTTTCCATTTTTAGGGCACTTGAACGTAAATTTTAAAAGTTCTTTATCTGAGACATGAAAAAAGATAAACAATTGAAATTTGTTCCTGAGATAGTCAAAGTATTGTCCTATTCGAATATCACCAGGTTTTGCAATAATATTACACAGGGTGTTCTCTAATTAATTTACAATTATACACATTTCAAATGCAAGAAACTCAATTTTTTCAAATGAAACACCCTGTATATTTTCGCCTTTTCTGAAGCAGAAAAAAATTGTCTTTCGATCCACTATTACATTCCCTATACCTATCTCTAGAGGTTTTTGAGTTATTGGGGAGATCAGCCTGAAGGCCCGATATTTTGCCATTTATCACACACAATTTCAAGAATGCCTTGGAAGTAACAAAATGTTTAGTTGTCAAAATTTCGTTCGCTGTCAGTGTTATTAATTTGATGCTTGGATATTTTTTGTACTTTACTGAATGATTTGATTAGTGCATAATGGAAGGCTATAATAATAATTATTCAAATGAAAGTATCCTTAATTTATTTTACATACACGGAGAATGTAATCGCATAATAAGTAGAACTTGCCGTGTGTTCAATCAGAGATACCCTAATTTGCCTCCGATGAATCGATTCAAATTTGCAAAAATTGAAACACATTTTTTGCGACATTGGAATATGAACACAAAAAGAAATTGTACTAAGCCAGTAACAGGTGAAGAAAACAACGAAATTAATATTCTGGGATATTTCACAGCTCATCCCCATGCTTCGATACGTAAAGCAAAGGTGGATTTAGATATTAGTATGACGTCAATTCAACACGTGCTAGCAAAGAACAAATGGCACCCATATGCACAAAGGAAAGTCCACGAACTGAGAAATGGAGACGCTCAGAGAAGAATTGATTTTTGTGAGTGGCTAACTATTCGTAAACAGGAAGATCTGGACATGTTACGAAAGATTTTATGGTCGGATGAATCCAAGTTTACCAGGCAAGGCGTTGTAAATAATAAAAATTGTCATTTTTGGGCAGATGAAAATCCCCACTTTTCACGAGTAAGCCATTTTCAATATCAATTTAGTTTTAATGTGTTCGCCATAATAGGGTGGGGAAGGGTATTTTATCATATTTATGATGAAAGGCTAACGTCCGAAAGATATTTGCGAATCATTAGGGAAGTGGTGGCAAACATAGTCAATGACATGCCACACCAAAACTATTATTGGTTTCAACTGGATGGAGCTCCAGCTCACTCTAGTCATGCTGTATATCAAGAGTTGACCCGGCTATTTGAGGATAGGTGGATTGGTCCAAATGGACCATGTCTTTGGCCTGCTAGATCTCCGGATTTAACTCCAGTTGACTTTTTTTTATGGAGTTACATAAAAAAAGAGGTCTATGCAACACCAGTTAACTCCAGGCAAGCACTAGAGGATAGGGTGCGAAGAGCATTTGACCAAATTGCAGTTCAAATGATTGAACGTGCAACGACTGACCAGCTCCAAACAAGGTTAAATAAATGCATTGAAGTAGGCGGTGGACATATTGAGCACTTGCTGTGATTTGGTTTTAGATTTGTTTTTGTTTTCTTTGTTTGACTTATACCGTGAGATCAAAAATGTTTTCGCAATTAATAAATTTTTGGTTTTGAACTAGAAGACTTTTTTTCCATGCCCATAACATGCTTACAAATGACTATTAATCCACTCCTCCTATACTTAATCTATTATTTTTTCAGTTTTATTTGGCAAAATATCGGGCCTTCAGGCTGATCTCCCCAATAACTCAAAAACTTCTAGAGATAGGTATAGGGAATGTAATAGTGGATCGAAGGACAATTTTTTTCTGCTTCAGAAAAGGCGAAAATATACAGGGTGTTTCATTTGAAAAAATTGAGTTTCATGCATTTGAAATGTGTATAATTGTAAATTAATTAGAGAACACCCTGTGTAATATTATTGCAAAACCTGGTGATATTCGAATAGGACAATACTTTGACTATCTCAGGAACAAATTTCAATTGTTTATCTTTTTTCATGTCTCAGATAAAGAACTTGCAAAATTTACGTTCAGGTGCCCTAAAAATGGAAAACAGTTGAATAACTCCGAAACGGTTGACTTTGACATAATCCAACCCGGTATCTCTGTTCTTCTATTTAAATAAGCAATTCAAATCTCGAATATGTGAGAAGGCAAAACTTCTGGAAAAAATTCGCGTTGTAAGCACAAAAACTTCTAATGTGCTAGTTACATGAAACACGGTGTATAAATATATCCCTATTGTCAGGGCCGCCAGCCAGGACCTGATCAGTGGTGCCAGTAGTATAGAGTTGGCAATCCCCAGAAGCCATTCTAAAAATTCCCTAGATTTCCCCTAGACATTTTTTGCCCGTTAATTCACCACGTTCGTTGTGAACTTTAGGGGGAGGGGGTCGTTAGGATAAAGTACATACCTATCGGTCGGTAACAATTTTATAATTATGCAAACGCCAGTTATAAAATCTTTAAATGTTTATTTTACTGCATGTAATAAGTCATAATATCCTGCTACGTATGGTATTAGGGGGTTTAATTTACACAAATTATTTTTATCAAATTTTTATGGCAATTTTATCAAAAGAACCCCTTAAATCTATGACGCGTGTTTTATAGAAAAGAAATATATCAGAAATTTTGTTGACAATGATGTATTCGTTTGCATTATTTGCATATTTTAAATAATAGGTAAAGAACGGCTATATTTGTACACGCACATAGACACTACCTTGGAAGATTCCCTAAGAGATGGCGCGAATGTAATTCAATTTACCATAACCAACTGAATGTCGCAATATCTGAATTTAAGGAATATATTGTGCAAAATTTTGGCGATGGGGGGGATATTGATATCTAATAGAGAGCGGAGGCGGCAATGTAGTCGATAGTCGCTCGCGTTGACGAAAAAGTAACAAACACGAGGACGAGATGCCCTATTGTGCAAACATTCATGTGAATACCCTATTTCTATATGAAAAAATTACCCTCTTCTTGCTTACTTGTTAGTTAGTGACCTACCTTCAGTTTTATACTCCATACAAATCTAACACTATGATACACTAGATGGCACTGAGCAAAATAGTAGGGAAGTTTGAAAAATCGAAAAATTCACAGAATAAAACTTGAGTAATATTTTTTGTTTTTCTTTAGAATTTGTCCAAAATTCCATAAATTTTGAGTAAAATTCTCTCCTTCTCTATTTGATCAAGAAATCCCTAGATCTAGGGAAAAATTCCCTAACTTGGCACCACTGGATCTGATGGGATCCTATCATTGTCAATCTCGTTCTCACTAATCAGTAATAATCAATACAGCATTAGGTACATTAAAATGCAAGTATCCCATATCAACGCCATCTATCTGCATCTGTAGATTCCGATGTTGTCGATGTTGATGTTATTCCTCCGATGTGCCATGGGATTCCCTTGCCTGGTTCATTTTATATTCTCAGTGCCGTCAATTTATTTTTCAGCTCGCCCAATCAGTATTACTTCTAAAATACATTGTACAAAATCAAGCCATTTTAAGAATTATTTGAACGTTTAAATTTAATTCATTGTGTATAGATAGTCTATTAGCTTATCACTATAATGCTTATTAAGTCTTGTGTTAATAAACAAGTTCTATTCTTATTTGCAAAATACTCTTAGTTCATATTTTTTCAATTGAACATTAATTTTTGAAAATTTTAAACATTGTAATGACAATAAAATGTTCAAAATATTTATTTGTTTTGTACACACCGAAATGTGACAAGAGTACAAGGTCAGAGTGAAATTAATAAACAGAAGATATAAATGAGGAGGGCTCGGTATATTCGGCTTCGCACGCGATCTGGGCGGCTGGGATTGGGCCTGCCTATTGTATAGAACAAAGAGAAAGGGATACCTCAGGATCTGGTACTACGACAATTAAGATATTTTGCGCACTCGTTCTGTCTGTATTTAAAATGAAGTGTCGCTTTTCAAAACAAACAGTCTAGGAAATCATTACTATATTTGATTTATATGGCCATTAAAGTATATAATAGATTGCCAAGAAAATTTAAATCAATGTCTGACGATCAATTCAAAAAGGCAACTAGGGAATTACTAATTGAAAGGGGTTACTACTCAGTAAATGAATACTTAGGAGATACACTTTTGTAATGGATAATGTGTTTTATTTTCATGTGTATTTGACTTTCATTTGTGTATGTAATAGTGGGCTTTGTATTTTAGGTTATACATATTTATTATATTCATATACACCGCTGGTCTGAGCAGATCTGGAATGCGGCTATCAGTAGAAAACGCGCACAGTGTTGCCTTATGTATTTGAAACATTTTTCCCGGTATCGACTTATAGACTATGCACTAACGTAATGTAAACATTAAACATTTTGTTGTTGTGCATTGGTTAGGTCAGGCTAGATAAACGTCAGTGAACGTCATGTAAACGTTACGAGTGCATTTAATGCTTCCGTATAGCGCGCTTTTGTTAACGGTAATTTATATTTTATCGAAAATAAGTAATATCACACTGGAGAGAAGTGAAAAAATACAAACAGAACACAATAATCAGTTTAGAGGTAGCAACGTTTTAATAAAATTGGAATAATTCTGCGTAAGCAATGGTATTAATGTAAAAAGATCGCTAGAAAATGAACTAAAATATTCTTGAAAAATTAAATTACAAAATTAAACTACCGTATATTAGAATTAAACTAAAATGTTTTTTAAACTAATTAGTAAAAGGAAAGATTTTATTTTCTAAAATTAAGTACAAAAATTCTATAAATATTAATGGAGTAAATGTTCAAATAAACCGCCTGCTTGCTCTTGACAATAACCAAGCCTGTAGTAAAATTCATTCCGTACGTTGGCAAGTGTTTCAGGCAATATACTATTGGCAGCGTTGACAATCTTTTGCCGTAATTCTTCCAAATTTCTAGCTCGCTCATGCGCATATGTATAAACTTTTTCCTTGATACAGCCCCAAAAGAAAAAATCTAACGGCGTCAAATCGGGCGAGCGAGGTGGCCATTCTATCGTGCCGCCTGAACCTATTATACGGTTAAGAAAAGTTTGTTGAAGAAATTGCCGTACAATCCGTGCAGTGTGAGCTGTATAGTTATCCTGTTGAAACCAAATCTCTTCAACATTAACATTGAGAGCACGAACGGCCGGCATGATATTAGTTTCGAGCAATTGCAAATATCTGGCTGCTGTAAGTGTACCCTCAATAAAAAATGGACCAATAATATGATCACCCAATATACCGGCCCACACATTCAATTTTTGAGGATATTGGGTACGAAGGGGCAAAAACAGATGTTTATTTTGCTTTGACCAATATTTAGTAACCATTGGATTAGAACGACCATGTAAATAGAACGCAGATTCGTCCGTAAATAAAATGTTTTGTATAAAATTATCATTTTCGACGACTCGTGCCATTACACTTTCACAAAAGTTAATGCGCCTTACTTGATCTCCAAGAAAAATTTCCTGGCGTTTTTGTATGCTGTAGCTACGATACCCTTGCCTATTCAAAATCTTTCTAACAGTACGCGCTGGGATATCAACCTGTTCAGATATTTGCCGTGATGAACATGGTTCATTTTGCTCAACAGCACTACATACATTAACTTCCCGTTGTTCCCTTTCCTCGCTCAGTATCCGTATACGACATCCTTTGCTCTTCTCAATGCATTTATGGCAGTCCGTAATACATCCAACAGATTCGAATTTATGAACAATGTTCAAAACTGTTTGAACGGCAGGGACGGGTCTATTTTCAAATGAAAATATGAAACGACCAACTACTTCCTGTGCTGTACTACCTGAATAGTACCGTGCTGTACTACCTGAATAGTACCATTTAATTATTTGAATTCTTTCTTCCGTAGTGTACAACATCTTAGACAGTGTCAGTAACTCAAAATCAAAGAAAACTGTCCGCGTGAATATACGATTTTCTATTAAATGTCATTTGTGTCATTATTAAGTACTGTCATAGTTATGATGCCGGACTAAATTATATTGGCAACCTCGCTTGCTACCAAAGATTATAAGCCTACAAAGGATTGCTCAATCAGCTTCGGACGTGATCGGTCATACTCGGCAGTGACGTAGTCACCGGACCTACGAAATAGTTGAAATATAATGTCTTACGCTTTTCACAGATTTCATAGCATTGCAATATTTAAAATAAATAGTAGATTATTAAAATAATTAATCAGTATTTTCAGTAAATCTTGGGTACTGGTAAAAAAATGGATAAAATAAAAACTAAATTTTTATTTAAATTTTAACTAAACTTAAGAGACAATTTTTTTAAATTTCTTTGCGGTCTTTCTTTCAGAAGCCACAATTTTTCTTTTTCTGTTTTTGATTTTTTTTTCTTCTTGCTTAATATTTTCATAATTTATTTTAATAATTGTTCTAAGTTTTATAAAATTTTGAACTAAATCTAAAGGGATGTTTTCCTTCTGATAAATAAAGTTACTCAGCTGTTTGGTAACCGAGTGTTTTTTCTCAAGTTGAGGTCCATGGTACTTGAGAAAATATTTATTCATTTTTTTTACTTTTTGGAGCCATGACCTCTTAGGTTTAATTAAGCCTCCATACGATAAGTGTTCAACCCATGAGGGTAAATTATACTGATGTTCCGTGAGTAATAATTGGTGTGTATAATCGCCCAGATCAGGATATTTATCTTTGAATTTCTTTGCGATATATCCAGCAATATACTCTAGAGCATCGTTGGCAGTCTCTAAATTACTTGAATCGTTGGAAGAAGTTGAAGAAGAAGAGGATATAGATAAGTTAATTTCGACTAAATTATTATCTGAAGGATTTAATGCTATCTCAGCTTGTTCAAAGACTTTTGCTGATAAATATTCCTGAGGCTCCGCCTCTTCAGTATTCACATGGCTACTAAGAATGCCAGGGTTCTTCCCTAAAATAATCATACGAATTCTGTACAGTGCATTTAACGGCGATGGATGATCATCTGCTCCTCCTCTACTTCTTAGTTGGAAAAAAAAGTTTTCTAAACAGTCCTGGTTTAGTCTGTGTGTGCATATATAGGCAGCATTAAATTCTTCTTTCATTGAATTAAAAAGACCTTTTAATGATTTTGTAGATATAATTATTCCTTTTTGAAATGTCTGTATACTTGTTTTACCAATGGGTTTCATATTTTCTATTAAATCGATAATTTTGTCCAAATGTGCTACCTTGCTAATTTTAATAAAGAGTGGTTTTATTACTAACACAATAAAAACACAAAGTCAATCGCGAAATATAGATTTAAATCATAAAATAAAGCAAAACAATCTCATTAATTTGGCACGTGCAACACACGCCTATGTACTAAAAACACTGGAAACGTTACGATTTGAAGAGCATGGTCCAGTTGTGACGTCACCGCAGTGCGCGCCGTGAGGGGGGATATGCTAACGTTACAGCATAGGGAATGAGCAATCCTTTGTAGGTTTATAATCTTTGCTTGCTACCATATGTACGAAATACATGTATTTTATCCCGCATTCTAATAGTAAACAGACCAGCGGTGTATATATAGTATGATCAAAAAGTCTTTGGATCGCTATTGCCGTGGAATTTATGTCAATCTATGAAATTATTTACTTTTATTAATTTTGACATTTACTTGACAACTTTCAAGTCAGCAGGTTATAATTCAACCTAAATAACCTAAATAATTATAACCTAAAATCTATTTTATTTGTGACTTATGTATACTTCAAAGTCAAAAACCACAGAAGTAAATAATTCTATAGATAGCTTTACGTTTCATGGCTATAGCGATCCAAAGACTTTTTGATCATACGTTATATACATGTATTATATTTACATTGTTATGACGTTTCCCATACTCTTTTGAGTCGCGTGGAATAAAGATTATTATTTATTTATTATTATTTATTTAAATGAGTTTGAAAATAATAACAAGAAAATCATAGTCTGCAGGAGCCTATTTTCTATCTTTCTTTCTTAATATTGAAAATACAGAATCGGTAAAATTAGGAAAGTTGCTTAGAAATTTGAGGAGCATTTGATTTCAGATTTGTCAATTTATTGTTTACCTTTGAAGATATTAAAAAAAAAATTAAAATTGCCGTAATTTTGAATTATGAATATCTTCGTAACCATTGAAGATCGACAAAACAGAAAATGTATTCTGATAGTAATTTTTACGTAGAATTTAAAAATCTTGACGCACTTAACTACCTACATATTAAGATATAGCGTAATTTACGTTTTTCTTTAATGGCAATCACAGTTGACCATGACTTCATTATAATGCTTATTTTTTTTTGATTGCATAGATATAAGGTTTTAAAATGTTTAATACAGCGGAAGCAATTCATTTACTTTTACCTTTTGACGGAATAATGAGCAAATAGGCGTTGAAAAAATATTAATTGAATACAAATGATAATTAAACGATTTGACTTTTTTACTAAGAGAAAAAAGAAGAAAAAGTGCTACAAATAGTAACGAAACTAAAATTTAAATAAAAACTTTGTTATGGAAATAAACAATGTCAGGTGATCTTACCGACCAGAGGACAATATCTGCATTACCAAACGAGTGAAGAAAATATCGGGTAAATACGTAGGTATCTGCATTAACAATCCCATTAGGAAAATGTACAGCTACAGTTGTCAATTAAGGAGAATTCCAACATGGTAAGAAGGTGTGAAATGTGAATCCGGAATGGTGGTGCTCATTTTGAGCATGTGATGAAATCATTTTAGCTACTGCTTGTCCATTAGTGTGGTCATTTCCTTAATTTTAATTTTGTTGGTATTTCTAGGAATGTAATCTTCTTATTACTCTTAATAAATGTGTCATACAGATTAATTATCATTTCTATTCAGTGACATTTTTTTCGCATTAAAATAACCCATAATATATAAATTAAAAAGATAACCAAACCTTACATCTAGTAAATCAGAAGATAAGAAACGTATTAATGAAGTCATCATAATCAATCCTAATTAGCATTTAAGAACACAAAATTCCATGATATATCTTGATAATTAAGTGCGGCATGTGCTAGTTTTAATTTCGATTATTAATTAATTGATTCCGCATACAAATTACAGCCAGATGCCATTTTCGGTTTTGCTCTATCTTCAATGGTTACGAAGATATACATGTGAATATTTCGGCAATTTTCAATTTTTTTCTTAAATATTTTCAAAAGTTGATAATAAATGACAGACATAAAAATGCTATAAAGTACTCCGTAAATTTCTGAGCAACTTTGCGAATTTGGCCGATCCTATATCTTCAATACTAAGAAAGTTACCCATATATGTGTTAACTAAAAGAAGGTGTAGACATCGCCCCCATAATCTGCTTAGTTTTCTTTATGATATGGTTGATATGGGCAACAGATGTACATTTGGTGTCCAGCAAAACTTCTTAGGTGTTAGATTTATTTGCTCAATAACACAATTGTCCCCTGAACTTGGAACTATTCCTCTTGGTACTTGGTGTACAGCATTTGTATTTTCTGTGCCCGCTCCAGTTTCATGTTGCTCATCTACTTAGTAAGTTTTCAGATGGCTGTGTTCACAGTATCCATCAAGAGTTGCTCATTTGCTACCACTACTACTAGTGCTATATTATCCACAAATCGCACAAGCTCCGCACCATCGGTCTATCTGACCATGGTTCATGATGTATGTAGGTGTCAGCACTTACCCCTGCGACACGCACGCCATAACTTCTATTATCACTTCCTACTATGAAAGGTAAGAAGCTGTTATACCTATTAGAGATATATCCTCATTTCTATCTATCATTTTCTGCAGTAAAAATTGCCAGAATGCACTATTGGAAGCATTCCTCACATCTAGGATAATCACTGCACACAACCTCCTATGTTCATGCAAGAACGCTGCTGCTTTGTCCACAATATGCAATACTGCTTTGATACCGGTTCTTCCGGAAACCATATTGCTGGTCAGAGAAATATCCTGTACGCTGCATGTCTAATTAAAGTCTGGCTAGTAGCAGTTCATTCAGCTTAACCTCCACATCCAAGTGGCATGTGGGCCTATACGATTCAGGACTGTCTATCGGTTTATCCCAATTTCGTGTGAGTACGAGTCTTTTCCAGTTCACTGGAAACTTTCCTCTCCTAGCTAACCGATTTAGTGTCGCCAATACCTAGTTTAGTCAGGCTGGTGCGAAATATTTAGTATCTAGTATACTTCTGGGGCGTGGTGCTATAATAATTTTAGGTTACAACAAGCAGTTTGTGGTTCTTCAATGCTGAAGTTTACAAAAGATACACTTGAAGACACACTACACTGCTTCACTAACATCTATTGTCTTTTGCATAAGTAGCTGGAGCATAGAGAGAATCCAGTCATCTATCTATCTTGTATCTATGCCCCCATATGTCTTTATCTGTGCTGTCTCGCAGTATTTTCTAACTGGCCCCTTTAATGCTGTGTCTAAGCAGTTTCTTGAACTCTTTATAATCTTCATACAGTTAGTGATACTCGTGAGGTTGGTTTCTTTTCCCATGTACATATTTCCGAAAGCATTCCCTGCGTAATTCAGCAATTCGTTTTTATGAAGGACAGCTTGCTTTCAGAAAAACGCAGCTGTATCGGCCAGTTAACGCTGTTTATTGCGAATGCTTTGAATGTATTGACGCTGGCATTGTACATTTTGAGAAATATTGCTTATTAAAACCGTATTGCCTAAAACGCTATAGGATATGCTGCACAACACAGTGTTGTTAGTATACGCTACAGCATGTCAGTGGTAACGGCGTTTTTAGTGTATTTGTGTTAGTGTCAAATCACAGTTGCAATTTAGTTTCTTACATCTCAGTAAACTGACTTTTAGACTAGCCTATTTAAATCAGAATGTAACATAGAATAAATATAGTGTTTGTGAATTATTCCAAGTCAGTCCAAACTTATCGCTTGCATGTGTAGGAATATGCAACGTATGAATAATCTTTGCATACCGTTTAATCAAAACGCCATTCGTTCGAGTTAATTAGACATCCTATATACGCGCAAATATTTGAAATATAGTGTTGTACTCTCCGACAAATCATCTATCACGCATACACGCACATTTGTTTGCTAAACTAGATACTTCGATGCACTACACTTTATGCTATTAACAGTTTATTTAGTATATACTGTATATGCGATTTACGGGTTATGTGTATTTGATGTTGCTTTCCGCGACTGACGATTATTTTAAATGCAATTATTATGCGAAATGCCATACATTAAAGTAAGATAATATCTTCCGGGTTCTGGTAGACATTAAAGTCTTACGCATATGTCAATTGAAATTGTTTGGGCTTGTGTTCAGAAGTGAATACTGGAAATATATATTATGAACACAAATATAGGAGAATAGGGTCATGTGAGGTAATTTTGAGACGGTTAAATAACTATAATGTAATCATAGGGAATAGGTCTACTTTAGGTATCTAGCAAACGCGGATTACATCACAAATTATTTGCAGTATGCGTAAGTGCTACTTTTACTGTAGATGGACAATATGTGGTATTTATAGGACTGTTTACATTGCCAATTAGAACTCAACGCTGGGCGTCAAATTGTCAGGATGCCCCAAGTTGTGAACGCCAAATTGTTGTAAATTCACAATGCATGATTTTAAATGTTAACATAAAGGTGGATCTGACGTAGCGTACACAGCATGCTAGACCATAATTAAAGAAAGAACAATTAAATAAGTAATAATAATAATAATAATAAGAGTTTAGGATATAATGCGCTTTAATATACAGTATTAACTGAGTGCAGAGCAGGGTTGTCTTTTAAGTCTTACTAGAGCACGTAAGTAACGAATGAAATAGATTCCCGCTAAATGAAAATTAATTATTAAACTAATACATATAAGACCAGATCTGATACTATTCGACTTACGGCTCTTGTCTGTACTCAAACTGACTCTGAGAGGAAATTGCTTTGAATCCATACATTCAGCAAAACACGACAGCGTCACTAAAAATTACTTAATACGACAAACAGGACAAGTATAATTGAGTTCGATGCGACAGAGAATAGATACCGAGACGAGACCCGAATTATAAATCCTTATGTTCATTTGGAAAAGATGTTTAATGTTTTACGTATGCATAGTCTGCTCATGATTTCGTGACACCGTATACATAATATATGCCAAATCTAGAATATTGCCAGAAAAATCCTGATGCCTCCCATCTAGGAATTTTTAAAAAAGCGTTCTATTTTGCTAATGTATCTGAATATTGTTACTTCTAATTTACCTATACATATGAAATTATACAACTACAATGTGCTTGCCTGACAAGCAGTAGTTTCTAAATTTGCTGACTTCTACTAATTTATAATTAGTTTCATAATTAAATTAATGCATTTACGTAAACAACGGCTTTCGCTCTTAAACTCTATATAATGTTAAACGGTTACCAGTTTTATTTTTTCAATTTAACCGTCGACAAGTGAAGAACAGAATTCTCGTACATTATTCCAGTAACTTGTATAACCTTTAATGTCGGGTATTCCCACAACTTCTGAAGACTTGACACCGATTATTTATTATTCACAAAATATATTTGCTTTGTCAAGACGTTGGTTCATAGGTACGCTAGGATCCGATAGGTGGCGTATATCCACTTTTTCGCATTGAGAGTAGGTTCTCATTTTAAATAACTAAAATTATTTAAAACGACATCGAACAGCGATGATGTCTCAACTAATATGTACTGTCACTGTTAAATGATGTATCTGTTTGAAGTAATAATAACACCGTCAAAGCTTACTTTTGAAAAATAAATTGCAAAAAATTAGTGTTTGAAATTGAAAATTCTAAAATACTAAAAAACTGTAAGAGATAAGTATAGAAAGCCCTAATGCAGTTTCAGAAATTTTGTTTTAAAATAGTGTGTATAATTTTTAGATATCAACTTTAACTTATCTTAAAGTCTAATGCTTTGAGTAAACAGTAAATACAATTTAAAATAATTCACTCAAATATGTAAGATTTTATTTAATTTTGATCTACATTTTCAAAAATAGTAAAATATTTCGAAAAGAAGTTGAGTTAGGTATAGCGAATGTAACAGTAAGTGGTCTTTATTTAATCTATAGTATCAAAATATGCCATAATATACAGGGTTTTCCATTTAAATTTTCACAACGTTTATGCGCAACATTTTTATGAATCACTCTGTATATTTTAAAACGTGCCTCTAATGAACCTAGATTTTTAAAATATTCTACTGCTTTTCGTATATATATTTTATATATATACAGAGGGAATGTGGTGCACCAGCCTGTATATATAGAAATACCACGCTGGGCGCCAAATTGTAAAAATGACCAAAATGTTGTAAGTTTACAAATATATTAAATCAAAAACACTATATATCTCAGATAATTATAATCTATTTTTGTTGGAATTTATACAAAACTTTTGAACTTGTGTGGTAAATAAAAAAGAGAATAAAATTAACTTAAACACTATAAATAAGCGGACAAAAATGTATAAACATGAAACTCGTTTAAAGTTAAAAAAAATGTTTTATATAAGGATTTTGTCGAACTAACAAATTTCTTAATCTGAACCTTAATTTTTTATTGAATACATATGAAAGAATTATGTGTTTGATGCTATTCAAAAAGTAATACTTACATGTCTTACATGATCATTCTTGTTATCTTAACATAAATGATTCGGAATTTCCAACGCCAGTGTCAGGCACTGCAATTTATTTAGCATTTTTTAACACGCACATATTTGGAAAAGATATAATTTGGTTTAATAAAGATATACATTTTGCTTATATGCAAGTATTTCTTTATAATAATAATTAATACTAAGAATTTAATCTCAAGGTTTTAATGACGATATATTTTTAACCTCTCCTTTAAGATTTAAATAATTAGTCAGATTATATTTACAGTGCAGTGGGTTCCTTGAATTATTGGTGAATACATTTCCGTTTCCTATTACTTATACTATGTGCATAATATGCATATATACTTGAATGCTCTTTATAATTATGGACGTATGTACATTTAGTAGCGTTACATTGTCTTCTTTGTCGACTCAAAAGAAAAGCGTTAAACTTTTAATAATGTTTTTATTAATTATAGTTAATATACTTCGTGAGAAGGTGCAAAGATCATATGCTATTTTGCATTATTATTATGAAGAAAATTGCATCTCATAATTTAAATCCTTCTGTAAATATTTACATACATACTTTTATTGTCTTAATTAAACAATTAAATAATTTATTATGTAAAATAATAATAGAAGAACAACATTATTAAAAATAAAGGTACAAATCACAAATTTAAAAATATAAATTTAAACCTCCCTCTGTAAAAATGATAACTACTGCAATACTAATTAATTATAATTTGGATTTGAGCTAAGTTCATACCGACGCTACTGCAACATAACAAAAGGTAAGAGATTTTTTCAAAAGATCATCACTAGTCATAGAAAGCGCTAGATTGTTAACTGCCAGATATTAAATATGACCAAATTCCTGACATATTACTGAAAAGATTTAATAAAAATCACCGAAAACCAAAACCAGAATTTTAATTAATTTAAAAATTAACTTTTGCATTATTCTGTCCGGCACAATTGGTGAATTTAATAATAAAAATTTACCCGCGAGTGAGATTTGAACTCCCGACCTCTCAATCGCTAGTCAGGTGGTAGTTATGAATCGCATATTTAATAGTTCAGAAAAAGCCCACAATCAGGCATATTTTCTAAATTTTAAATACCTTTAAAATCAGCACTTCAAGTGTTTCAAAATTGAAATTATAATTTGCTGCTTGGCATTCATTGTTCTACAGTTACATTATATTATAGTGCGTAAGTTATCCTGTACCTGGAATTTTTCCATTTCCGTTGAATAATACAATAAAATATTATTATTAGAATTATAGAAGAAATTTTGAAAATTTTCTGTAAAATTTAACAGCGTGTTGTACGAATCTTCCAATAAGAAATACGTAAAGTCGAAGTTATAGGTTATAGGGTTCGGTTCTTGGGCCAATTCTATTCACTATATACACCTCAAAATTATTACTGTCTATAGAGCACTGCAAGTCACATATGTATGCTGATGATACTCAGCTTTATTACTCCTTTCCCCCATCTGAATGGCAAGCTGCTATGCACAGAATTAACACCGATCTTTCAAATCTATTTGATGCTTCTGTCAATCACAGCCTTCATATAAACCCGGAGAAATCGCAGGTCGTCCTTTTCGGTCCTAAAAAAACGTGCTCCAACATTGGCAGAACTTTAGAGATTGTTATTGATAATATACATTTACCGGTTGTGAATAGGGTGAGGAGCCTTGGTCTCTATATTGACAACACATTCAGATATAGGGATCAGATATCCAAATATATTACCTCTGCTTATATTAATTTGAAGAGACTATACCCTTACAGGCGTACTCTTAATGAAACAGTGAAGAAAATGTTGTGTGACGCTTTTGTTTTGTCGCATTTTTCTTACTGTTCAACACTGTATCATGGGTCCTTGGATTCCTTTACCAGCTCCAGAATTCAAAAAATACAAAATGCTTGTCTACGATACATTTACAATATACGAAAATTTGATCACATCTCTCACAAGTTGATTGATGCGGGCTGGTTGTGCATGGCGGGACGTAGGAGGTTGCAGGCATTGTGTTTCTATCATGGTGTGCTTCTGCATAGGTCTCCGCCATATCTTTACAATAAGATTAGATTTAGGTCAGATGTACACAGTGTGACCACCAGATTTCGCGGATTGATCTCTCCCACGCCCCATAAGACTTCCCTATATGAACGATCTTTTACGTATCAGGTATACTGTAATTACAATCCCCTACCATCTGAGTTTAAGTCCCTCACAGCATCCAAGTTTAAAACTAGACTCAAGTCACACCTTCTATTGCGGTAATGGGTTGATGCAAGCTGCTTGCTGGTTATCGATACGGACGTTCACTTGCAAGTGACTTTTATGTGTTATTATTTATTATTACACTATTTATTTTAGTTCATGGTGCTCATTATCGAACTTTAGGCTAAGTTAGTTTTAAGCAGGATTTTATTTTTGTTGCATATTGCTCATATTTATCATCAAGGTCAAGTAAACAGTTTATACTGGGGTTCGCCTTGCGATTATGTATTTATGTATTTATCGTTATTTTGGTATTTGTACTTGTATATTTCTATATACATAATAAAGACATTTATTATTATTATTATTATAGAGAATGTAAATGACAGCTTTCCTCATAATTTTGTGAAATTAATTACTTATAAAATGTGTTATGGCTTTCATGGTGACCCATAAAAGCGTTATCCCAGGATACTGTAGGCATATGTTATCCCAAATTTATGTCATTAGGTCAGTTTAGAAGTCGGTGTTCTAATTTTATTTTGAATTTATATTCTACAGCAACTAGATTTTGTTTTAATTTATAATATTTTATTTTAATTGGAAATATCAATTTTTGTTATTGTCTTGCAAGTCACTTGTCAGCTCTTAAACTCTTACGCTACCCAGGACCTACTTCTTCTTCTTCATTGTTGGTTGCGAGTTTGGCCTTTTACTTCCTGTCTTAATGCGGTTGATATTGGTTTAGTAGCTATGGTTACCTATTGTAATGTGTTTCTTCTTATTTGACAGATCCAGGAGCCATCTAGTATCACTTACTGTGTTTGTATTGAATTGTATTTTCAATGGCTAAGTGCGGTGGAAGATGTACCGATCTGCGCACAGACTTTTATTTTAGGTAGGAGGTTTGAACCCCGTTCGACACATGCTTAAACGTTAATTGCAATGCTCGGCTCTCTTAACACTAAGCCACTTATTTGTAGTTGATGTACTACTTAGTAAAGTAGGTCTACCAGAAGAGTGTTTCTTAGATATACTGCCAGTTTCTCGAAAACGACTAATAAGACGGTTGACATATCTTGCAAGAATATCATGTTGGGATTCTGTTTCTGGGAATCGAGTGTGAAACTGTTGTCTACATGAATCAGTAGAATATTTCCACTCTGCATTCGGTAACAGTTCTCCGCTACGAAAAAAAGCCTCCACAGTAAACTTATCTTGTTCTTCCGTAAATGGCATTGTTGATTTCAACGCACCTTTAAAATTAAGCAAAAATGATAATGATACTCGTATAAACACAAAAGAAGTAACTTACAGTAACAACGAAATGTACCTTTTATTGCCTTGAGAAAGACAGTTTCTAATATTCAATTAAGTGCAGTAAACCAAGGGAAAGAGAAACGACAAACAGCTTATATGACTGACAAATATGTATAAATGACAGAATATTGTATTGACAGCCACTTTAGCGAAGTTAGATACAAACTAAATATTCATACTACAACAATGAACGTGTGGCAAACTCGTGCTAAATAAAGTTGATATATCGATGAAGCGGCACGGTCAAGCATTTACGATCTCTGTGTATATTAGTATCAGCCGCCATTTGGTATTTATGAAAAGGAAATGCACTTAACACATGGTAAAATGTCGTTAGTGTAAGTTATAAAAAAGAGCGGGCCAAGGATAGCACCTTGTGGAACTCTTGATAAAATAACTGAACTATAAATATCACCCGCGATACGTGATTCGAAGAACTTCCATTTAGGTAAGATTGTTACAAAACCAATGCATAATCGCAAAATCCATAATGATTGAGCTTATTCGTATGGAACAGATGACAAATCGTATCTAATACCCTTATCAAGAGACGTCATTATATCATTCAACACATAAGCCAACGCAGTAGCTGTACTGAAACCCTTTCGAAAACCTTGATAACTGGAAAGGCAACTACTAACATTAAAAAAATTGTGAATCTGATTATAAAGAACTCTCTCTAATATTTTAGAAACAACATACAATATGCTGACTATTCTTATCTCAGAAAAATTGATAGGAGTCGATTTTTAGTCAAGGGGATGTCCAAGGCAGCTTTCGACATCGAAGGAAAATAAACCAATCAATACCCCAATGTGCAATGTGCGCAACATGTGGATCAATGAAAAGATTCCAGTACTTCAGCATAGTTCAGGAAATGCTATCACGCCTATATGCCAATCCAAATTCAAACAAGACATCAAAATTATGATATATAGAATTTAACAAGCAATTAGATTATTGTATTTATCATTAACGGACTGAACAAGAGGCGCAAAATGATCACTTATCTTTTGAAAATATATAATATAATGATTATTTTTATTATTAATTATGGTAATGATATGGTTATTTGTCAAAAGTAATATAGGCTACTCTATCGATAGTGCCGCTTTGGTCATTTTTGATGTCAACTTAAAAAGAAATTTATGATCTACCTGAGTATATGATAATTTTAAATCAAAACATTTATTTGACTAATGGTTATTTATACATAGTATTGTATTATACACGTCAGATATTGTATTAAAGGAAAACTTGATTTATAAGGCAGCGACCCTTTACCGGTGTGAACGCATGTAAAGCGAAACAAAAGTAAATAGAAAACAAATTACCCAATTTGTGCGCGTGTTATCTCAGTTCCACTTGGCCAGATGAAAAAGAGTGCGGTCAGGAAACTGGTGAAATAGGCCAGAAACAATCGGTAATTCCTAACCCAAACTATTGTTTCCACGCCGCCCTTGTTTTTTCGCTTCATTTATCACCGTCGTCTGTGCATTCCATCATGTTGAAAAAGCTGCCAGGATATATTATTATGTTGATAATGTATTGCTCCGACAATATTCTGAACGATTTGCTCTACCATCTATTTTGTCTTATCGAATCTGTTGTATGAAATAATTACGGGTTTAGACGCTACCACTACCGTGACAAATGTTTGCTTTGTACGATATTGGGCCCCGCGACCAGAAGAACAAACATGACTGCACATTTAATGGATGGTGGTGTTTTGTTGGCGCCGCATATTAAAGGACTCTTGTGTGAACACATGTAAACTTCCTATAATTTAGATATTGCGGGAGACACCAGAGGTTTTATTGTATGATGTTTATTTTACAGATAAGTGTTTAAACACTTGTAAATATGGGCTATTAATAAATTCAATGTTAATTAGACCCTAAGTTCATAAAATATAATGGGGGCTGTTTGATGTATTAATCAACTTGTTGCTTTTAAATTAAACTTAAATCTTTTCAATATTAATCTAATGTATGAGGCATACAACCATCATCATTCATATTATAATAAGAATGATTTATCATAAACCATAATTAGTATCGACAATGTCTATTGTGGTCATGAGCTATATCTGTACCTAGGAACCAATAACATATGAGCAAGTAAAACTTAAAAAGACAACAAACAAATAAATTAAATATACCTACTTAGACCAGGCTTTTATAATTACGGCAAAAATAATTACTATACAATGCTGTTTTCAACAGAATTTTATTTATTTTATTCTAGGCTGCGTTTGCGTTAAATCGTGATAAGTGATGTAAGACCAGTGACAAAAGCAACGCCAAATATATATCTTTTACATGAGGAGTTTCGATAAAAGCGTATTTCCAGTCTTTACCTGTGTTGATTCTGAAGAAAAAATACATTTGACATCAGATACTGGTAAAATACTATATTGCTGAAAGTCAACAGAACCACAACCGATCATTGTTAAGTTTGGAAGATTCGATCGTCTTTATCAAAAATTAAGGAAATTGCCATAAATGGAGGAATATAAATGGAGGTTGAAAACTTTGGTTATTTTTTATCGAAATTTTATAGAAATCATATTAAAATTGATAAAAGTCGAGTGATTCTGAAAAAAATCCATTTGACCACAGATGCTGTAAAATATTAAATTACTAAAAGTCAATAGAATCGCAAATATTCAGTACACCTGATCAATATTAGAAGATAAAGATTTTCGCAGAAAAGCATTTTTTCACACTGCAACGTAGATCATTGATGAAAATTAAGAAAAGTAAGGAGCCTTGGTTAATTCCCTGAGGAACACCCGACCGTGACACAAAAAATTCTAATCGTTGTCCAAATAAGTAATAAAGTGCTTACGATAGGTAATGTATGATCCAAAATAATTTAGTAATATGGGAACAAAGCCAGTTGTTGAGAATTTACCGAACAAAAAATGATGATCTGTCTTGTCGAAGACCCTGGAGAAGTGAGTATATATGACATCCACCTGATAAAAGCTGCCAGGATATATTATTATCAATGCTTTCGCAGTAAAGATAGCCAAGTGGGATTGTTTATTAACAAAACCATTTTGATGGATAGATAATTCCTAACCCTGGAATGAGGTAAAGAAAAGGTCGGTAATTGTCGATAACCCATCCCCCTCCGCCTCTTTGTTTAAAAAGTGGTGTTAATATAGTAATTCTCTAGCAGTCAAGGAAGATAGATGTACTCAATGCAAAATTAAATAGAAAGTGCAATGGTTGAGCAAAAACATTGGCGCAATCTCTGACTAAATAGCTGAGTATACTATTATAGTATATCAAAGGAGTAGCCAAGTTTCTCTATCAGTCTTTCTCGCCCATACGAGAATAGTTTCGGGTCACTTATTATTACAGATCGGACACGAAAGGTTGATGACTCATCGCGAAGCTCTTTGAATTATTTAAGTCCCACAGTTTATATAAAACGCATCTCTTATATTGTTTTTTCTTGTGCTCCAATGAACGGGGCTTTAAAAGCCCGTAACTTATCAAAATTTCCACGTCCATACCTGACAGTAGCAGATAAATTTTGCATGTGAATGAGGGAAAGTTAATGCTATTTTGACCAATTCAGCCAAGGTTATTAAAATCACAATTAAAACCCCTTGTTTCGCTCAAGGCAATTAAAATTCCATGGTTATAACTTAAATTTAAAAAAAATTGTCTGCCAAATGGCAACATTGAATAATAACTGATATATAAATACAGACTACTAAAATTTACTGTAATTACTGCAAAGATTTCAAGGTCTGATCCATGTGTAGGGAAAAGGTGGAATTTCGTCTTCATCAAAATCTTCTTGCTAGACCTTTTCCAAGAATCCTGTTTTTGCAACACATTTTGAAATTGTAGATTGCGGTACTTTTTTCAAGGCTGCTGATATCCAAACTAAAGCTTAAGTTAAATTAATGCTTCTTCTGTATCTTCAAAAGAACTTTCACTACTTTTGAATGTTAGAAGTCTTTTGATAAGAAATTTTCTGCAATAATCTTTAAATTTTCAAATTTCAGTTGGGGTTGGGACGTTGCGTTATCCAGAAATAATAAGACTTCTATTTTGCTGTCTCATTTTTCGTCAATTCCGTCAGCCACGAAATCATTATCTCTTTCATTATCCAAGACCTTTTTATTAGACACCCATTCTAGTGGCCGTTTGTCGATATAATATCCTTTGAAGCAAACAGTGTGTTTGTTTTTCTATATTTGAGCCAAATAGAATTGTCAGTCTTTGTTTTGCAGTGATTTTACCAGGACATTTATCGCTCTTTCGGGCGAATGTTTTGTTCGGCATTGCATGGTAATAAGCCCGATTTGGTCAGCATTATAAACATTTTCTGGTGATAATTTAATGCATGTGTAAAATACCCACAGGTCGGGATTATTTTGGCACTTTGACAGTGAAAAAAGTTAACTTTAACTTGTAATTCGGCAAAAAAGTTGTTTACCTTTGGTTGACCCGACAACAATTTGTGTTTTTTTGTTATGTCATAAAATCAACTAACTCATTGTCAAAATAAAATATCGACGCGACGTTAAGCTTTGCGTATTGTCTTCGATTGATCCGACATCGATTTGTTTACTTTACCATCATAGTATTCGTTGTAAAGTGTTGTTATGACATAAAATCTCAAAACTCATTGTAAGTGTCTGTGTGTCTGTTTTCTAAATTACTATGTAATAAATGTTTCAGTAATTGTTTACATATTTAGTAAATTATCTTATCGAATTAAATTCGAGCTTCCTTTTTATTTCCGGATAAATTTTCCATTTTCAAACACAAATTTAATTGTTAAATGGTAACTGGACTCAACAAATTTCCTCCTCGATAAAACAATTTGTTTCGTATAGTTGCCCAAAAATTTTCGTTAAAAACTGAAAATTTATACGGAAAAAAGAAAGCTCTCGTGTAATTATAAGTGAATACCCTTGAAATATTTGAATCTTTGTCTTCGAAGCTTCGACAGTGTTGTAAAGTGTCTTAAAGCTTACAATATGTCTCTGACAAATTATTTTAAGCCGCCCATCTAAAGCTTTAAAGTCCGTAATTTTTAACATTCTCGTGTTTCCAAAGCTTTTTCTTTTATTAATGGTCGAGATATAGGGATGTTTCAATTTCTAGTTTTACAAAATCAATTGTGAAGTACTTGGCTCAATCGCCGAACCTTCAGGTTTCGAAAATTTTCTCTTTTGCTCTATATTTGAACCTTCTTCAAAGAGCCTCTTTACTAAGTCATATTTGTTACCCAAGTCTTTCCAAAACCAAACTTTCAGCTAACTTTCTCGCACACGTACTAAACTTTTCACAAAAATATAAATTTTCCCTTGAAGAGGCACTTGTTATCTATTTAAGGACATGGGAATAGTACATATGTAACATTAACTCAAAATGTGTGCAGCGAAAGCAAAACTACATTATCTACCGAAGCAAATGCAACGTGTGCAAAGAGAAATAGGAAAATCTCCATAATACGTTATACGCTCCTCCAAAAAATTAGTAGTGTGTGAGCTACTGCTGTACTGTCGAGAAAGGTAATTCCCCGATATTTAACACACGTACTGCATGCTCCTTTATAACATATTTATATGTAATAACCAGTGATAATGTGTTGACAACAGAATTTTACCTCACTTTATGATCGAAACATAATAACCGTAATATCTATAATACCGTAAGAAAATAATTATGATTATTTAGAATTTAATTGTGAGTATCTGTTTGTAAAGTTTTACTGAATAATACCTTAATATTAATATATAACATATATATTTATACATACTATATTGGGAAATTTCGTTTTAATGATTGTTAATTTGCATTGACAAAACAATCTATGTCCGCTAACGAGGTAAAATAAATTCTTCCAAGAAAAAATCATTGACTTGACTGTGAGCTCTTTTGAGGTGTGCCTCTAATGAAAGGATTATTATTGATACGTGTTTTTCCATATGTACTTTTAGAATTGTTGAAAAGTGGTTGTTATTAGAGGTGACCGCTACTAAAACTAAAGAGAGGGAGGTTTTAACTGTACTTTATTTTATTATTTATTAATAATTGTTAATGGCATTTTAAATATCATTTTTAGATTTGTGTAAAGTCTTGTTTGGAGACACAAAAAGCCTGACTTGCAAATTGAATACGGCATCGGCTTTTTTAAATTATTAATGTATATCCTTGACAAACCTTATGCTCTTAATTCGACCCCACAAGCAGCAGGTTTATCCGATAACTCATTCTAAAAAGAAATGTAACTGCTATTAAGTAAGTTGTAATTTTGCAAAATAAGATCGATATTTTTTAACTGGATCTATAATATTAGTTATTACTTATGGTCTTTTATGCGGTCTAGAGACTGTAATAAACAATTGCTGTTAAGCTGCGAACAAACATATAATTATTTTTCGCTCATGTTTGTACATACAGATACCATTAAAAACTGATGGCATTTTTCATTTTTTGTATCCGCAATTAATTATTGAATCATTGTTTTGGCATCCGCAAAAACGACAGATGTCTAATGTGTAATTTACTGAAGAACGTTTTTATCATAAACTCCCTGGCAAAATCTGTTTATTTTCAAACTGATTACTTCTTGTTATTCTACGCGATGTATTCTATTTACACTTTATTATAACCCCTTTTCTGATCTTGTATTCGGACTTGTACAGGACAGTATTTATATATTATTCGCAATATGTAAATATGCCAGCTTTCAACTACATAAATAGGCAAAACGAAACTTATTTTGATATAAATAATTTGCCTTGAGCTAATATTACAACAAAATTATATTATACAGGCTGCCTTTATATGGGTAACTTTCTTAGCATTGTAGATCCATGATCGGTTAAATCAGCAAAGTTGTTAAGAAATGTGAGGAGTATTTCATATTATTTTCAGATTTAACATTTATTGTCAACTTTTGAAGATATTTTTAAAAAATTGAAAATTACCGAAATGTCCAATTATATAGGCTGTCCCAGCTAAGACTTTCGGGTCATATATCTCCATTATTATTGAACGAATTTTTATGAAATTTAAAATGTAGATACTTTATTGAATGAGGATTGTTCTGTTACTTTTGAAATTAGTGAAAGTTAAAAAATGTAGTTTTCACTCATCGTTCTTTTTTTTCAAATTCCAAGAAATATCTTTAGATGGTTAAACACCATAAATCAAGCCTCTACAGAAAAAATTAAGTAAAACACCCCCTGTGGCTACTTCCTGTGGGGATACGTCAAAACAAAAGTTTATTCATCACCGCCTACAACTCCTGAAGATATGCAGAACAGAATCCGAGAAGCATTTGCATCAATAAATAATGATGTGAAACGTAATTGATGAATTTAGGATTCGTTTAGAGAGATGTATTGAAGCGTCTACTATGACATTTTCATGTGATTTTTGTTAGTGTTCTCGTTTTTTGGTCGTTCTTTGTTATCAACTTTTGTTGTTAAATTGACGTTTTAAAGACTATGGTTGTTTCAGTATAGCGCAACGGTACTTCACTCAATAAATTGTCTATATTCTAAATTTTATAAAAATTCGTTCAATAATAATGGAGATATATGACCCGAAAGTCTTAGCTGGGACACCCGGTATATACATATCTTCGTAACTATTGATGAACTAGTATAAAAATAGCATCTGGTAATAATTTTTATGTAGAATTTATTAATCTTAGTTAAAAATACATGGCGCACTCGATTATCAACATATAATATAAACTTATGTTTTTTTTAATGGCAATAGTTTGCCATGACATCATAAAAATGCTTATTTCTTTCTAATTTCATGGATAGAAAGTTTTGTATAGTAATTTAAAAAAAATATATAGCGAGAGTAATTCAGTTACTGTTAATTTTTGAGGAAAGTACGCTTTGTAGAACTATTTTAATATGGAGGCATTAAAATAGTTTTTCAAGGCTTAGTTGATCATTGCTTTTTCAAAAATTAACAGTAATTGAATTACTCTCGTTATAATAAAAAGATTGCCATACCAAACTTTATATCTATGAAATCAGAAAAAAAGGTATTTTAATGACGTCATGGCCCTATGATTGCCATAAAAAACATAAGTTTATATTATATCTTGACAAGTGTGCCGTGAATATTTAACTAAGATTATTAAATTCTACCCAAAAATTACTACCAGATACCATATTCATATTAGTTCTATCTTCAGTAGTTACGAAGATATGTATAATTGAATTTCGGCAATTTTCATTTTTTTTAAAAGATCATGAAAAGTTGGCAATAAATATTAAATCTGAAAATACTATCAAATACTCCTCAAATTTCTTAACAACCCTGCTAATTTAACCGATCCTGTATCCCTATATAATATAAAGAAAGTTACCCATAGAGGGAGATAAAAATGGACATTATATTTTTAAGGGTACATATCTAATAAATAATAAAAACATCCAAAATGGTGGTACTGTCGAAAATTGACACCATCTTTGTTTTTTCAAATGAAAAGAAGACCTCATATCAATTTCATACTTGACTTCTACAATAAAATTATGTGTTCAATAGACCTCAGTTGTCAACAATTTTCTGACATAGTTTTGGACATACGTCACATTTTTCGGAGGGGAAACGGTCGTTTTAGACTAAATATACCGGGTGTCCCAGCTAAGACTTCAGGTCATATATCTCCATTATTATTGAACGAATTCTTATAAAATTTGGAATATAGACAATTTATTAAGTGAAGAACCGTTGCGCTATACTGAAACAACCATAGTCTTTAAAATGTGAATTGAATTAGCTTTTATTTCCTGTTATTCAGGCCAGTTAAAGGCAGCATACATTATAAATGCAAGATACTGGTTTCAGACTCTCCAGTTTTCAGTGAATCTTATTGTTAATGTCTTTACAGTGTGCATACAATTAAACTCACAGAACACCCATAGATACTTCACTAAACTGCCAATAAAGGTTAAGTAGGGTTTTCGGGGCAACAAGAGCGTTAAAACTTTGAATTTCAGGTCTGAAAATAGTCAATTTAATAACTAAAGTTAATAAGGGAAAACAAAAAATCGAAATTAACACTTTCTACGGAACTGTCAACAATGAAATTTGACTTTTTCAAAAATTATGAGGGATGTACAAATTAAATCCCGGCAACGTTATTCAATTGTTCTCAAAGTTCTCTATGCAGTAGTGATTGTCTTAAGATTAATTTACATTTTTAGATAATTTGGTTTTTCTCTGAAACCAAAATTTTGTTTTACTTCATTTTTTCTGTAGAGGCTTGATTTTTGGTGCTTAACCGTCTAAAGATGTTTTCGTGGGATTTGAAAAAAAAGAACGATAAGTAAAACTTACATTTTTTAACTTTCACTAATTTCAAAAGTAAGTTTATAAAGTATCTACATTTTAAATTTCAAAAAAAATCGTTTAATAATAATGGAGATATATGACCCGAAAGTCTTAGCTGGAACACCCTATATAAGTATTATTGCAGTTAATTTGTTCAGTTTTTATCATGGAACATCCAAATTATATTATGTCTAATAATGTGTTTGTGATTTCTATTGAAAACTACTCTTTGCAAGGAGTAATAAGAAACTCCGAATTCAGCGGTTCTGTTTTCCACTTTGCTTAGCTCGAACAATGGGCCTAAGTAGTTTACCATATTCAGTTAAAAAAAAATGGAGTGGAAGAAATGTTGTTTTTCATTTCAGGTTATTCAGACATGTTTTTTTTTTTTGTGAACTATCTTGTTTACCAAAATATTAAATTAGGTCTGATGAAGAACATTGTCAAAGCTCTTAATAATAAAGCTAAGGTTTCAGGTATTTGACGGTAGTGTTTCCCAAATTGAATGAAGCAAAGTTGAAAGGAGGCATTTTTATTGGGCCACAAGTCAGGAAATTGTTGAAAGATCCAACATTTGATGTTAAGGTCACAAATCTAAGTTAGTTGCCTGGTCATCATAAAAGCTATTGTTCACGGGTTTTTGGGTAACAGAAGAGATATGACGATTATGTTGCTCTATTAACTGATTTATAAGACAACTACAAAAACATGGGTTGCAAAATGTCATTAAAAATTCACATTTTGCATTCTCACCTAGACTTTTTTCCAAACAATTTGGATGAATGGGGTGAAGGTTTACACCGAGATATTCTTACCATGAAGCAACGTTACCAAGGACACTGGGGCCGACCTAGCAATGATAGGCGATTACTGTTGGTTTCTGTTTAGGGAGATGGATGAGATACCATACAAAAGAAAAGCTTAAAGATCCTTTTTGCCAAATCATATTGATATTAAGCTTTGTATATATTATTATTGTAGGTTTTGTACATTATACTTTTTTTTAGAGGTGTTTTTTTTTGCTATTATCATGAAAACAGTGTTATAATCTGTTTATAAATATTTTTTGTTATTACATTTATATCACCTCTATATATCTCGAAAATGTTACCTGATAAAATTTGATTTTTCCACCAAATTGAACAACCCAAATTAGTTACTTACACACGTTTACAAATCAGATGCAAAAAGAAATTGTAATTAATTGACTAGTGTAGTCATTTCACTCTGTATCCTTGTATTATTAGTATTACTATATTTCTAAAATGCGTATTTCAGGAATAGAACTGTCTCGTCTTTTATATGTAGATTACATTTGGTATTACAGAATATGTTCATTACATTGATACGATCAATTATTTTCATAAAGTAAATAGTATTACTTAAACACATTTTCCATATCATGCTTGTCGTACAATAAACGTTAACGGTCAAATTGATTTCCATTATTTACCCTATTTTAAAAATCGCAAAATAATTTTACCAATGTTCATTTAACTAAAATGTAACTTTACAAAAAGTGTTATGCGGCAGTGTTAACTGACAGATTAAATAATCAATATTGGGTACTGTGAACTAAATCAGGTTCTGAATCTGTAATGTAATGCAACTTTTTTCCTATTATCGATGACATTGAAGATTTTGCAAATGTCTGCTTCGACGAGTTACATGATCGTTTAATTCACATCTCAGCTTGAATCACGTTATGGTACACTCACATATGTATTGCATTACATAAACCAATAAAGAGAGCTTTTTATATTGAAAGCATCGTCCTTTTTTTTTAAACCTATTGCTATGTCGTTCCGTTTTAGTTAAATTGCCGCGCTATTTTATTTTATTTTTGGTAAGCGATAATGCTGAGTGTGTCTTATACAGTATGGGACACGTAAAATATTCCAGTAAAATATCCAGGCTAAGATTTCAATTTAGAAAAAATCTGTAATATGTCCCTAAAGTCTTGGCACATATTTAACTTGAATTACATGATAGGGTCCGTGCTTCTCGGGAAGGCGTAATCTTTTACGTACTCCTCAAGAATGCGGAATCTTCTGCAAACACCTCACATAAAGTCTTAGATAGTTTTAATATCAGTTTCCAGAATTTTTAAATAAATCTTACGTTTCAGATGTTCCTCATTTTTGGCTTGCCATCGTTCGTGATACACCTTCATAAACAAAATTCTCCAAAAATCTTTAATTAATTGAACCTGCAGTATATTAGAATTATTATTATTGGGTGAATGTGGTGTGTTATGAATATTGAATCAATTCTAACATAGTAACAGGAAGTTAAGTCCTACTAGAACATATACATGAGATGATCTCGAGCATCATGGTCGAGATCATGTCCGTGCATGACATTTACTAGTTTTGTCATACAGTTTGAAACGCTTTTAACTCTAAAGCCTGAAAATACCACTCGTGGAAATCACGCATCGAATTAAAACTTTGTGGAAACTTTAGCTCTTCCTATGTATTTACGTTATTTGGGCAGTTTTTGCTATCCAGGTCCAACTTCCATCTGCACTTTTGCACCGCAGCCAATAAAGCTTATTGTGCTGAGCCTTTATTGTTTATGATATCGTCTCCAGTACTTTTTTATTTGATTGCTCAAAAATGCGTTGCCTCTTGTGATCCCGTGCTTCACACAGTTTACTAGTCTGTTTCTGGTTCGTTATTACAAAGTCTGCTGTTAAGGTCTCCATCATGCAGCCCCATCCTATTCAAATGCGCGTTTACGAATGCATGACCCTGTAGAAAACCAATTATGATTTGCAGCAGATCCCTGCTCACTGTTTACCAGGATATGCCTGACTGTTTTTGGTTCGCTATTACAAAGTCTGCTGTGAAGGTCTCCATCATGCAGGCCCATCCTATTCAAATGCACGTTTACGAGTGCATGACCCGGTAAAAAACCAATTGTGATTCGCAGCCGATCCCTCTTCACAGTTTACTAGGATATGCCTGACTGTCTCTGGTTCGTTATTACAAAGTCTGCTGTTAAGGTCTCCATCATACAGGCGCGGCGTCCTATTCAAATGCACGTTTACGAATGCATGACCCGCTAGAAAACCAATTGTGATTCGCAGCCGATCCCTGCTCACAGTTTACTGGGATATGCCTGGCTGTTTCTGGTTCGTTATTATAGTGTCTGGTGTTAATGTTTCCATCATACAGGCCCATGCTATTAAAATGCACATTTACGAGTGCATGACCCGGTAGAAAACCAATTGTGACTCGCAGTCGATAGATATCGCGGCTGCGAGGGCTGAAGAAAATATATGAACAGATGCTCATATATTTTCTTCAGCCCTTTGTCCATGAATTGTTACTCAGTAATGCCTTAATAGACCCAGCCTTTGATGTGGTTTTGGGATTATATTGTTTGGTACCCTTGAGCCGCTTCTGAGCCGATGAGTTTAATTTTTGATACCCTCCTGGCAAGTTCATCAGCTTTTTCGTTCTAAATTCCTTTCTTTTTATAGCTGTGTCATCACCATATCCGAGCGGCGTTAGAGCAGGTGAACGCGCAGGCCACCGAACTAGCCCGTATGTCCCTATCCATTTTTGGCCAAATTTAGCATTCAACCAGTTAGCATTTATCCTGGCATTATGTGGTGGAGCTCCATCCTGCTGGAAAAACACTCTATTTAACTCTGCAAGAGAAATTCTTCAAAATTTCAATTAGTAGTTGGTAATATTTGTCCTGATTTAGGGTGCCATAAATAAGAAGGGGTCCAATCAATCTGTCACCCAAAATACCCCACCACACATTTATGGTGAATCGGTGTTGTCGATTGGTTTCAACAATAATTCTTAGATTTTGTTGACTCCAATAACGGTGAATATTTCTGTTGAAAACGCCATTATTGCTAAAAGTGCACTCATCGGACCAAATCACATTTCTGTAGAGCAGCCCATCTTGACGTAACATGTTTAAATAGAAAACACAAAATTGGTGTGGTCGATTTGGATCGTTTTCATAAAAAGCTTAACAATAAATTGAAACAAGCTAACAATTCATAAATGACAGTTATTATTTTGTGCGCTATCATTGAATTCTGCAAGAGACTTCTCTACCAAACTGTAAAAAAAAGAAATTGTTGCTATTTAAAAAGAAAAAATTGACTATCGCTTGTCAAAAATTACATATTAAAAAATAATTAAAACCATACTATTTTGTAGTATTTATACACCTGTCTTATGTGGTTTTTGAATTACTGAAATCGAATTATTAATAACAGCGCTATAGCGTGGTGCGTTTTTCGTAAGACAGACAGTTTATTAAGTTTTAAAAATATTTCGTTTATAAGAAGATATTTCCTATTTTTGTTCGACGAATTCGCGCTAAGGTATTACGACGTATCGATGTGTTTTATGAAAATAATGAATAAAGAAATTATTATTATAACTATTTTATAAAACTTGCCATTTTACCTACTGTTATTATGATTTTGGTTTAACCAAATCTACAGACCCTCTGTACACACTGAACAGAGGGTCTTTCCTAATCCGAAAGATATCACTCTTAATTACCGTAATTGGTAGCGACCACGTCTGTCACAAGACATTGAACGTAAAAGTATGGCTGCCCTAAAACGACACGAAAATTCGCGAAAAATAATCAGGCCGGGAGTTGCGGCCTGATTATTATGATATCATTATTTCATACACATTATACAATCAATAAACAAATTTAAAATAGATACATTTCTATTTTTAAATGCGCCCAAATATTAAATACATAGGTATTTATATTTGATATGCCATGAACTATTGAGTTTTGAACAAAATTCATGAGTACAATAGCTTTTATATTAGATTTTTAATTAATGTAATCAGTTACTAGTTTGAACAGCAACTAGTATTTTTTATTATTTGAGTTTGAATGTTCTATCAATTGTCAATTGATACATAATATTTATAATACAATTTTGGGGAAAAAATTGTTATTTCTGACATAAAATAAAACTTAAATAACAAATTAAATTAATTTATATTAGCAAAATGGAAATCATTCCCGGATACTGACCAAAGAAGCAATAGCATTCTTGTGTATTACTGCAGTCATTAAATTAGTTACAAGAAGATGTCAGCTTGCTGAAGAAAATTAAATAGAAGTTCCAAGGGGGATTTTTGGATTATCTGCTTAGACATTTTGAAAACAAGTGACGATTACAAATTCTGCCGTCATGTTGCTGTACATTTTGATATTTACTGACCAAATTTGACTTGCATCCAAAGAGATATGTTGAGTATATGTAGCATTGACTATTAAAAAAATGAGTAAAATTTAGCTAGAGTAAAGAAGCGGAATCAAATTATTGACGGGTGAAGGAAATAGATCCTAAAATTTTCACCAAAGGATGATTAGTGTGTATGGGAAAGATGCGCATCATATTTCAAACAATTTTGATTGACGTGGTAGGGAATCAACTGAAGATGAGCCAATATGCGGATTGCCTGTTAAAGCAAGAACCAACGAAAACTTCAAGAAAGTTGAAGGTTCGGTAATAACAGATCGAAGAATAAGAGTTTCAATGATTACCCATAAAGATGGAATATCGGAAGCTACAAGCTGCAAGGAGATTAAGGAATGAATTAGGTGTTATAATCTGAAATTGCATACTACCGAACGAAAACTGTATCGGCAATACATTTGCGAAGAAATCTTGATGGCTTTTGCTGATGACAAAGTGCCTTTTTGGAATATTATAACAGTAGTTGAAACGCGGGTTTAGCACGCGGACCCATCGACAAAACAGTAGGTCCACAAGCGATCTCTACCATCAAAAAAGGCAAAATTCACCAGTCAAGATGAGGGGGATATAGCCGAGTCGTTTTGGCAACCAACACGGCCAAAATACGAACTAAAGACGATGATTCAATACCACTACAAATTTCGACCGACTGGAACAATTTCAAAACAATGAATTAATATTTCAGGATATATACCTTCCCATAGTAAATTACTATTACATGAAAGCCAGTTACAAAAGGTGTATGAATGTTATTATTTAGGACAGTCCTGAAATGGCTTTTGTAGGTTATATTACGTGAAAGGTAAAATTTTCAAATTTGACGCCATTTTAATTTATTGGCGCATGTCGGTAGCGTGAGCGACTCAACTATAGTGTTTTGGAATATGGAAGGAATCTTAGGAGTAAGGAGAAAAGCCTTGTAGAAAACAATCAGAACATTGGGAATTGCCTTGCAGCAAAAAACTAACTATGATTAAAAGATTATGCTGACAATTGCTGATTTAAGAAGGCTCGCCAAGTCCTTGAAGTAATGGACAAGTGCGATTTTACAGAGATAAACATTCACCCTCCAGCCCAGATTTACCACCAAGTAACTATTATCTCTTTCCTAAATCGAAAAAAGCAACGAAGAATTAGAATTAGAATTTACCCAAAAAAAATCTTTAAAGGTATAGCTTTTTGGAAAAACGATGGAATAATGGACCATAATAAAATGTTGAAAACTTAAATATTACCTTTGTCCAGGCGCGTTCTCACCATATAGCTAGGGAAATAATATAAAAATCTTCTCTCTTGTTTGGCTTTCATATAGGCGTTTTCGTATTGAAAGTAATATTCGAAAAATATATTAAATACTAATTAATTATTTTGCTTTGAAATTGCGAATTTTTACTGGCATTGAATAGTAATAATTTGGCCGTGCTAGCTTCTATAACGATTCTGCTATAGCAACATTTCTAGGAACTAATTAACTATGTTATTGTGCACGTTGCTTAACACTTTTTTTTTTATTTTCAGGCAGAATTAATTCACATGCGAGCGGAACTAGTCGAATCAAAATCTAAACGAGAAATATTAGAACAAGAATTACACAATTTATTACTGCAGCTACACACGGCACAGTTATCGCAATTACCCACGATAAACGGAAACTTCAAACAAGATCCTGGTTTCAAACCAGACGTCAATAACATCAAGAAGAAACTAGAAGACGAGCTGAGAAGAAGTCCTAGTCATACTACTATAAGTAAGATACAAATATTTAATTAAATTTATAGGGGACACGAATTCAATCACCTGTTTATTCCACATATTTAACGTGAATACATTGGTCTTCCGATATTTTAGAGTTCGCCATCTTTCCGCGGCCGTTTCTCCACATGAAAGGGTTTGTCTATAAACTGAGTACCGGATAATTGCCCCAATACTATTTCTCTCAAGAAAAATATCTGGAAAGGAAAATTGCCCAAAGAACTTTTACTTTTTATTTATAATTCAGTGGCCTAGAAGCAAAACCCGACATGTCCGGAGAAAGAGAATTTCAGATAACGCAAAAAGTCTTATAACATCTTTATTTGATCGTATTTGGCAAGGACGGGACGTGTCGTTTTTTCCATTTAAGATGAGATTTCAAGTTCAAATTACAGGGCAATTGTCAGGGTTAGCTTTATAAGTTCACTATTATAACGTAGCTTTGCGTAGGTATTCTTAGTTTGTTGGTATATAAACCTCATTTATGGAAAAAGTGTGACTTGTCGGGTTTTGCATTTAGGCGTCTGAATTACGAAACGTTATTATTTTTGTCTTCTGTGGTATAAATATTCAGCAAATTACTGGCATATTTAAAAGTCTAAGTAAATTTCGTTTTGATATTAATTTAATGTATACACAAATATTTTAACAGCTTTAAGTTGTGCGCTATGCCTCACTCAAAAGTTCATCAAATAGTATATTATGCATCAAATTTTATAATAGTACTTTACGACACCCGTTTTGATTGCATAAATTATTATTTTATTGCACGCTAATTTTAATTTTTTGAGGTTGGTAACAAAAAAAATGGAACCAAATCATATTTAAATGTCAAATATAAGTATTTAATGTAACAAACATGTGCAATAAAAGTTGTAAAAAGAATAAAACACACATGCTAACATTTTATTTACCAATTAACAATATAAATTAACAAGCAGAGTTGGATGATAAGGTTTCTGATGATATTATTGACATTTACTTCCCATGTTGAATATTACAACTGCTATAAAAATTTACTATAACACTAGAAGATTCGTGTGCATTAATGAATATTCCAGGCAGATTTTGGGAACATTTTGTCTGAATTCCTGTTGCTTCGCATTGACTGACTCGTACGGTAATATTCGCTATATTTTTCTTTAGACCAACATAAAAGTACTGGTATTGTTTTTGATAAAAATGTCGAGACTTTGTTAACGAACATTTTGTAAATTGTCTTCTACTATTTTGCGATTCTCTGGGGGCGTGCAATTATTTATTTCGTCCTTTTTGTTGATAATTTGAAATAATTTATTGCATAAATCAGTCTAAATTTTAAACATAATTACCGCCGATATTCAAATATTTAAAATGTTCTACATAAATATTAGAACACCCAAATTCAAAAAAACAACATTTCTAAAATGTTCGAACAAAACATGTCTCTCATTTTAAGCTTTTTTGAACTTTTAATAACCGAAATAAAAAAAATAGATAAAATACACCTTTCATTTTGCGCACTTCTTCTTTAGAAAACGAGCCGCTAGCCGAGTTTTCTAGACTTGAACGCTTGCGCAAAAATCATTTTTTATGAAACTTGTATTTTAATATACTATTATTCCTTTAATTACAAATTTTTGCGGTTGGCGATAAAATGTTGTATGCACCACGTCAGTAAAGTGCCTTTATCGAACTCGTCTGTTATTCGCCTCGCCCGCTTGGTTCATAAATGAGACTCGTTCGATAAAGGATCACTTTTCTGACTTGGTACATAACTAACTATTATACACCTTTTGACATTTGTCATAATTATTATTTAACTTTTGTTATAACTATCATTCTAACAAAATAAAACTGTCAACAATGCTTGCGTACTAAACAGTATAGTTAGTATTAAATTTAATATAGGTGTAGAAAAGTAATATTTAATAATATTTAATTTCTGTGTGGCTTTCATGTAATAGTATTTTATTATCCTAAAATATTAATTAGTTCAATGTTATTGTTCTGAAATTTTTCCGGTAGATTGGAAGGAATTTATACTGGCTTTAAATCCCCGTCTTTAAGTCGTACTTTGGCCGTGTCGGTTTGGTAACCGACACGGGTGTTCAGAAAATTTCTAATTCAAATAAGTGTTGAAAAAAAATGTATATCCTAACATAAGTCTATGATTTGTATTAAGTATTGAATGTCAATTGTTGTCTGTCAATAATTATCAGAATCCGTACTCTATCTCAGACATGACTTCAAATTTTTCTGAACACCCGATGTATATACCCTTTTGACATTTGGCATAATTTCCTTCTGGACGTTTATTATAATTTTAGTTCGTACTTTAACCGTGTCGGTTATCAAAACGATTCAACTATATGAAAAATGTCATTGTTTATATAATTCTAAAATTTGTTTACAATGTTATCATTTAATTTCGCTTACAGATAACAAAGAAACAGAAGAATTAAAATTCAACCCTACACTGCTGGAAGTGACGCAGCTTAAAAATGAAAAAACGCAACTGCAAATAGAAAACGCAGCTTTAAGGAACTCTATATTGGCACTGAATAGCGAAGTGTATGGTGCTAAATTAGCTGCAAAATACCTAGACAAAGAATTAGCCGGTAGAATTCAACAATTACAACTGCTAGGTGAAATAATTTAGAATTTATTTGTTCTGTGATCGTGTTTTGTTTTGTACTTTATTCTTTTTTTTTTTGAAAATTTTTATGTACTTGTGTGTGTATGTTCAAGTGTTATTATGTATAGATCAATCTTATAGAAACTACATTTTTACATTGTGATGAAAGAAAGCATAGCTTTCATGACAAAATGCGAAAATGAGCTGTAGCTTATTAAGAGCCCATGTACAGCTCTCCAAGCTTTCAGTATCATAAACTACGTGGTGCGTACTCAATAAAGGGTGTCTGTAATTAACTTACGCACTGCAAATTAGAAATTTTTACGCCTTCCTTTATTTCTTCTACTATCAGAGACGTGCTTAATATTTAATTTACAAAATTGGCATTACTTTATAATTACATCATCATGATTAGGTATGTGCAACTATAACATTGCCAATATGATGAAAGAGCCTGCAATTTCTAATTTATATTGAGTTAAAGTTGATTAATTTAGGTCGGTAATTTTTAAAGTCACTCCAAAAAGCCTTTGCTTATAAGATACCAATGTCAGTTATGACAAGTAATTTGAATTGATGCAGGGGTGGAAATTGTAAAACGTAAACATTGCTAAATGCAAATTGCGTAAGTCAATTACATACATTATATATCTCGACTAAATGCCAGTAGTACTATTTGCATTCTGCCATGCTTATACTCAGACAACAGTTTCTTTTATCAACTCATAAGTATAGTGATTTTCGTCCATATTGTAAAGCTCGGACGAGTTCAATTTTAACAACGACAGTAGTCTTATTTCATCACTCAAGACATACATACACGAACTGATTCGTAATACAGGGTGTAGATAAAGTCTGGAACAAAATTAATATTTCTGTTATCTTCGGTTTGATGGAAAAACCCTGAAACAGGTCGATTTTGTTTTTATCCCGTGCACTTTATAACATCGTGAATTTAATTCTGTCGTCATCTGGTTGCGCGCGGGCGTGACGTCATTAGTTTTTTCAAATGGTAACCCGCCACATTTATTACCCCTTGTCGTTAGGTATTCCATTGTGCATGCAACGGTATAAAAAGTTTAGTACCTTACATAACAATTTTTGGGAGAAAAATGCTTTCGAATTTCAAAAAATTAAAATTTTATTTCTAATGAAAAACTAATCAAAAATTATTTTAAAAAATCAGATAAATTATAATCCGAGGTTTATCTTGGATTGTCGTCAAACAAGACACCAAAAAAATGTCAACGGAAGTGTTCAAATTGTCCGCCATTGGCCATTTGACACTGGCCGAGACGGACGTACACGCTTTCTACGACACGTCGTATTGTCTCTGCACCAATATTTCGCATTTCCTCGCGGATACGATGTTTCAGATCATCCAAGTTATTTGGCTTATTGGTGTACACCTTTGATTTCACATGACCCCATAGAAAAAAATCAAGTGGTGTGAGATCTGGCGAACGGGCAGGCCATTCAATTGTTCCCCTTCGTCCGATCCATCTCCCGGGGGAAATTTCGTCGAGGTAACTCCGAACACGCCAGCCAAAATGTGGAGGTGCTCCATCTTGTTGAAACCAGATTCTGGGGTGAGGCTTGTCGGGGGTGATTTCATCCGGAAATAATTCTACCAATGTTGGCACTAGCGTAAATCTTAGGAAATGTAAGTATGTTTCAGCGTTTAAATTTCTGTCCAGAAAGAAAGGCCCCACAATGCGATCTCCCACTATTCCCGCCCATACATTAACTTTTTGCCGGTGTTGGGTGTGCTCCTCTCGAACCCATCGAGGATTTTCGCCCGACCAGTACCTACAATTGTGGCGATTCACTTCACCGTTCAAGGTAAAAGTTGCTTCGTCACTAAAAACCACATTGTCGACAAATCCGGGATTCTCATCGCACCGTAGCATGATTTGTTCACAGAACTCGAGTCGGCGGTCGAAGTCATCTTCATTCAGTTCCTGAACCCGATTGATTTTGTACGGATGAAGTTTTTCCTTCTTCAGCAATTTGGCTACTGTGGTAAAATCGACTGCATGATCCCTGGCAATGTTCCTTGTTGAAGTGTGGGGGTTGTCCTGAAGTTCCAAGAGAATATTTACCCTTCTATCTTCCTCAATTCTTGGTCGACCTTGACGAGCCCTGTCTTTTACACTACCAGTTTCAGCAAATTTTGCGACAATTTTGCTCACCGTTGACCGCGAAATCGGTGCGCGGTTTGGATTTTCTGCATTGAAAAACTGACAGGCTTCTTCATGGCTACGTATCTTATCACCACAACCAACAATAATGAGAATTTTAATCCGCTCTTTTTCGCTCAAATTCGCCATTTTCGCAATGCACGTTCAACACTACCAATGGAGCAAGTATTGTGAATGGATAAGTTCAAACACCAAGTAATGAACTGTCAATATGACGTGTCGTAGAAAGCGTGTACGTCCGTCTCGGCCAGTGTCAAATGGCCAATGGCGGACAATTTGAACACTTCCGTTGACATTTTTTTGGTGTCTTGTTTGACGACAATCCAAGATAAACCTCGGATTATAATTTATCTGATTTTTTAAAATAATTTTTGATTAGTTTTTCATTAGAAATAAAATTTTAATTTTTTGAAATTCGAAAGCATTTTTCTCCCAAAAATTGTTATGTAAGGTACCAAACTTTTTATACCGTTGCATGCACAATGGAATACCTAACGACAAGGGGTAATAAATGTGGCGGGTTACCATTTGAAAAAACTAATGACGTCACGCCCGCGCGCAACCAGATGACGACAGAATTAAATTCACGATGTTATAAAGTGCACGGGATAAAAACAAAATCGACCTGTTTCAGGGTTTTTCCATCAAACCGAAGATAACAGAAATATTAATTTTGTTCCAGACTTTATCTACACCCTGTATATGAATGAATGAATGCATATCTACATCAAGCTGGTATTGCGAACGACAACGTAATGTTTCGAATTTACACAGATCTTGTCAGTGCATGATCGTGTCGTTCACAATGCCGTACGCGCATATTGTCGACTTGCGTAATAAATGCCTATAAGCAAGGCGAACTGGATCTTGCTATCGCTGCGTAATATAAGGCCTTCACATAACAAAATTTTTCTCGTTATGTGCAGTAATAAACTGCTTGGTAATCGCTGAGCATTTTTTAAAATCACGTGCTAAAAATATGCAATATGATTGGATTATATCAAATCAACTGTTATTGACATTTTTGACAGATTTGACATTTATTTTGTCTATTCCATATTCTTTTCTACTTAAATTATTCTAATACTACACATATTCAGTCGTTTCATTCAATGTGTGCTACATATTTACTATATTTTGGAAGTGCCAATAGAAAACTATATCTAGGTTTCTCATGGAAAAAACGTGGATATTCTGGGTCATTTAGTTCTTGCCAAAATAGTTTGTGCTAAAAGGCAAGTAATTTGCAAAGTACTTCGGAAAATGTGAATTGATTATTCGAAATGTAGAATAAGGAAAATTCGTGGTAAATAGCTATACTTTTTTGCATTTTTTGGTTAAATTTATACCGCAATATTTGTAGATGTATAAAATTCTTATTGGGAATAGGTATTCAAATAAAACACAGTGTACTTGAATATGTGTGTATTCGATATTAACGTGTCTGTAGAACTAACTCAAGAGAAATAATATCATGCATATATCGCATTTTTCCAGTGCATCTTATATAAAGAAATATACTGATACATAATAGTGTTGACATTTTAATGAGTATAACATATACACACAACTCGAACGGGTATACACCACAGACCACACATATATTTCTGATTTATATTTTTGTATTGGAAATGCCCAAGATGCTTTTCTAACAATTCTAATGGAAAAATTGCCGGGCTGAAGTGAAGCAACTTTGCTAGACGTTATTTGGTCACTAATATTATCAATAAATCTGAATATGTGTTTGAGGGCTGATTTAGAACAATTTTAAAAAGGAAACAAGTGGATTTATTATGAATATTTGAACATTGTCAATTTTTGTTCTGTAATTAGACTTGCACCTGTTGAATAAATAAAGATGACATAGTAATTTTTAAATTGCTCTAATTATTACCAATAATGCACCTTGTTATCATCGTAAGGTTGAGAAGTGCCAACAAGAAAGTGATTAATGTAATAAAGAAAACTTTGGTCTGTCTTGAAATGTGTAGAAATACTAACAGATTTAGTATAGGCAGCACCAAAGGGTGCATCACTGTAATTAACTAAATTAGCAAATGGTAATAGTGTCAAACGGGAAAAAGTACTTAGATATACCGTAGTCGACATATTTTAATTTCTGATACGAAAGTAGAAAGAGGAAAAGAGCGCGACGAAATAAACTAAAGATAAACATAAGCGAGGCTGCCAAGACAGTACACTCGCATGAGGGTCCCCCGACATCGACACTGCGTTGCTCTCCCACCACTGTTAGCAAGCAGGCATCGCTGCATATTATAAGGTCATCTGCATGGGATAGAAGTGTAAACCGAAATTAAAATTTGACGATTATGGTATACCGAAATACACAGTAAAGAGAAGTTTAGTGAATATTACCTCTTTAACCAGTGTTATTTGGAAATATTCTATATTTCTATATTCAGTTTATTTGTAATACTTGATTATACTGTACAACAAAATTATTTTGTCTTAACAAGATCATTTCGTTGCAATTCTGTAAAAGAAATGTTTCCACATATTAGGCTTAAAACAGGTGTAAATTATACTACCGATGCCAGAGTAGCTGAATATTTTATGAGGCAAATATTGCAATGTGGAATAGTAAAGCTTCAAAATCTATCAATACAGTTGAAATACGCTTTCAACTGTATTAAATATTACTAATGTAATCGACGCGATTACGGTAGTACCGCAACATTTTTAAAAATTAAAATTTTAAAATTCAGAAATTATGTCTTTTGGGTACTACTAGATGGCGTTTCATAAAGATCATTATTTTGAGGTTACCACAATCAAATTCATCAATGTAAATCGAAGTTATGTGACGGCCTTATATCGCCCAACGATAGTGAAATACAGTTGGCCTTGCTGTGAGAAAATCTCAGCGACATCTGTGACCCAAAACTATTAAATTACTCAAGATACACTAATTCATTCGTGTCTGTCTTGAGTGATTTAATAGTTTTGGAGCCTACTCTCCAGTATTAGTTTTGTTACATTTTGTCTTACTGCTAGTTTGTGCAATTTCGAAATTAGCCAATGGAGGGCTAATATGTGCCAGTTTTACATCTTTTATTTTCAAAATAGTATTCGTCGTTTTCGTGTTATAACAAACATCCAAAAATGCTTCATTGTAAAGGATGAGACCTGAGATTTAAAGAATTGTTTAAAAAAGATCAATTCATTATTTGACATTATCTTACCTTTATTAATATTTAAATAAAAGAAAGTCCACAACCTTAAATCATTTTCATACTCGTATACAGGGTGAGTCATTAATAGCCGCGTCTTCGATTGCTCTTTTGTGGTTTAAATAAAAGAAAAAGCGATTAGTGGGGGATCCATGGTTGCTTCTGGCGCATATTGTAAAAATACTTTAAGCTCTGGCGCACTTCCGGTTTCACCGGAAATGCACAGAACTTAATTTTTTTAAATGACTCACCCTATATATTTTTGGTTTTTCTTGTACTGCTTTAAATTGCCTGTTCAACTGTTTTTTCTGTTTCAAAATTGAGCCAATAGTTTTTGAGTTATTAATTTTTTTTGGAAATATTTGACCAAAACACGTGTTCAGCAAAAAATCATTTTCACATTGTTTTTAAAAGTAAAAACATTGACTTTGGTGGTGCTTGTAGCCAATAAAATTCTGCATCATTTGGTAAAGTTGCACTCGACAATACCACAAGAAACTTTGTTTTTTCAAAGCCTACTTCCTGAAATTTTCACATACCAAAAACTTATTTTTTTTTAATGTAACACCCAGTATTTTATTGAGTCATTTTGTTCCTTTTTTTATTCTCTTTCATTTTTGTTAACAATGTCATATACCTATCTTTTCTAATTTTTGAGATAATCACTATTCGAGCAATTAGTGGTCAATTAAAGAACTACGGGCGCTGTTCTCTGCACCCAAATATTGGTCCAATAAAGGCTGGAATGCTGCCTGAGTCAACTGTTAAAGAAAGTCGGTATACATTTATGTCAAACTTATAAAAGCATCGCTATTAGTTATCATCCAAATGAATTATTCTTATGAAGAGTTAATAGATATGATTGATATTTTGGGTGAATCTGAAAGAAACTCTTTGCTAGCATCCAGACTTTATGCACAGCGATACCTAGTAGAAGTCAACCGAAGCCAGAAACCTTCGAAAATATAAAGTGGACGGTTTGAATGAACAGAAAGCATATGAATATGAAAGAAAGAGCGGAAAAAGCAATTATTGTGAGGATAAGACGTTTATGGTACTTGCGAGTGTAGTTGAACACCCCAATACTAGTACTACGAAAATTAGTCGGCAGTTACATGTAAGTCAAATTTGAGAATCCAGAATAATTAGGAAATACGAAATTCACCCGTAGCATATTCATACACAGGGTTAGATGAAAGAAATTTTCAGAATCGCTTACATTTTTGTCAATTGGCAGCAGATAAATTATCCTGACTATCTCAATTTTTTGTTGTTTACCAACGAAACCTCCTATTCAAGTGAATACGTTCATCGTCACAATTTCCGTTATTATAACACATAAAATCCCCCACTTTATCACACCTGTAAACTTTCAAAATCGTTGGTCATTAAAACTGTGGGGAAGAATAGTGGGTAGTTACATAATTGGACCTTATTTCTGTGATGAAAATGTTAATGGAGGAGAGTATCTTCGCTATCTACGAACGGATTTTCAAAACTTTTTGAAGACATCTTCAAATATGTCAGTAAACATAACCTTTATTTTATTTCGATGTTAACCAACATTGTTAAAAATTAAATACTGCAACTGGACATTGCCGGAATTAAAAAATTGAAATGCGATGCTCTTCATTCTATAAAATTATTACTTTTGGGACAGTTGACAAAGGAAGTCGGACGCCATCCCTGCCTTTCATTGGTTGAAGGAATATTTTGGTGCATAGAAGAACAGCGCTCGTAGTTCTTTAATTGACCGCTAGTTGCTCTTATAGTGATTATTTCAGAAATTACAAAAATAGGTATAGGACATTGTTAACAAAAATGAAAGAGAATGAAAAAAGTATCAAAATGCCTCAATAAAATATTGGGTGTTCCATTTAAAAAAAATAAGTTTTTGGTATGTGAAAATTTCAGGAAGTAGGCTTTGAAAAAACAAACTCTATTGAGGTATTGTCGAGTGCAACTTTACCAAATGATGCAGAATTTTCTTGGCTACAAGCACCACCAAAGTTAATGTTTTTGCTTTTAAAAACAATGTGAAAATGATTTTTTTCTGAACACGTGTTTTGGTCAAATATTTTCAAAAAAAATTAAAAACTCAAAAACTATTGGCTTAATTTTGGAAAAGAAAAAACAGTCGAGCAGACAATTTAAAGCAGTACAAGAAAATCCAAAAATATATAGGGTGAGTCATTTAAAAAAATTAAGTTTTGTGCATTTCCGGTGAAACCGGAAGTGCGCCAGAGCTTAAAGTATTTTTACATTATGCGCCACAAGCAACCATGGATCTTCCACTAATTGTTTTTTCTTTTATTTAAAACACAAAAGAGCAATCGAAGAAGTGGCTACTAATGACTCACCCTGTATACATGTATTTTAAAATCACTGATCTAGGTGTAACAAACCAGTTTCTGTTAATCGCTATACCACAATCACTGAAATAGCAGCCCAGGAGATCTAAGTCATGATTATTATACTTCATATTGAAATGCTAAGTACGTTATGACTTTATAATATCCAAACACGTGATACTTAGTTCCAGTGTCCGCGCGAGATGTCATTAAAATCAGTTAAATGTCGAATTTATCGCTCCTGTATTTTTTCAAGTTTAATAGATTTACATATTATATAATAACATTTTATTTTTATACGTCAAAAATTGACATAATCATTTCTCGATCTTTTGTATATGAGTATGTGTAGTCAATGACTGAATTTTGTCCTTCTTCATGTAAGTAACAACACGCACAGAGGAAATAAGATTATAATCTTTATGAATAATTACTTTAGAACAATGGTACACGCACATACAAAATGAAATTAAGGAATGGCTTATTTTATAGGAAATTCTTCAATATTAGCACAAAATCCAGACTATTTACGGTGCTAAATTTTGCCTGCACATTTTAACATTCCAGATACGATAAACAAAACTGAATTATAATGTTAAAACGAAGCTAAAGCTTCAGGTAATTTATAATTTTTTATCTACATTACTAGTAAAACATTTAATATTTTAATTAATAATTCCGTATTTTAAATATTTTAAAAGCTATATCTATACTGTCGGATGGTTTTCTATAAAAAGCTTGCTGCGACAGCTGCGATGCAGTAGAAACAACATTTGGAAAAGTATTTCTCAAAGAATACAATATAAAAGGCCATTATGAGACTAAATATTCTTGGAGTTACTCAAAATTTACAGAAAGCCACAGTTGGACAATTTTTGAAATTCGAACAAGGAGCAGCAACGCGTGCTAGTTTCCGCGTGGCCCAATCTATACTGAAACATGGGAAACCATTTAGTAACGGCGAATGAATCAAGGATTGTATGATTGCGGCGGCAGAAAAAAATGTGCCCAGAAAAAGCTAATTTCTTTAAAAACATCAGTTTTCCAGCAATGCTCGAAGAGTAGATCATATTACAGAGAAGAAATAAATTAACTCAATTGTTTGACACTTAGAGTGAATTTCTTTGGCCCTAAATGAGTCATACTGTTCAGGCGTTATTATTCGAGGGATATATAAAAATCATGGGTGTATGAAGATCATCTGAAACGACCACTGAAATAGATGTTTTTAAAGGAAATAAAAATCCTGTTAAAAAAAACATCTTCACTGGAAAAACATAAAGTGTATCACTGGTTGCAAAAACATGTGTGAAAAAAATAAAGATGTCCTTGCTCTCGACAGTCTTTGTGGGGAAAATGCTTGTAAACGTCTAACAAGAAGTTTTAAAGGCAATCGTGTCAGCTATTAACTATGTCACAGCACATACGCTCAATCATCGTCTCATTTTCTTATAGCGGCCATCCTAAATCTGCCGTCTTACTTTTCTGAAACATTTTGAAACGCCCTGTATATTTATATTTTATTACGTGACAGACCTATTGTATATGTATTTATTTAATTTTCACGCACCAGCTACTTCTTGCATTTGCGAAAACATTACTTTTGAAATAGCCTGTATAATAATTTGAGTCTGTAATTTTGGAACAGCCTGTTCTGTATATTGGTTTAATTTTAAATTTACAGAGTACCGCGAGCGCCCTCTACTTTAGGTGGCGTTCAGAACTAAAAAGTTGAGAGGGTAAATTCACACAACTTTGGGTTTCTGATTTCGGGTGCAGAGTGCTAACGCAGTATCTGAAAATTTCTACTAGTAATGTCACAAGGTTATTTAAGAGATTCGAGACTTACCATATTATACTGCAGTACGCTAGCTTCCCTGCGAAAAAGTTCGGACAAGATGATTAATCAATGATTAATTCGCATTGTAACGATATTTTTAAAAGAAAATGTCATCATTGCTGGAATTTTATATCTTCCACTCGTGGTTTTTTCCGCTTTCGGAACTACTTGGCTGTGTGAAAAAACATTCTCCAAAATAAACTATCCATAAACTATTTACAGAATCAACTGAACTGATGAGCATTTGATGTCGCTGCTGATAATTTTCATTAGTAAACTTGATCCACAACAGTAAACAATTCCACGTTCTTAATTTGTTGTTAAATAAAAAGATTTGAATATTATTTTTTATGGTTTATATACATTATTAATTTAACAATAATATGATCAATAAACTATGGCGGGCCAGACTGGTGGAGGTCGCGGTATAATAATGATATGATCTACGAGGAAAGAATAGAACATGAGAGAGTCTCCTTAAAAATAATATTTGTCCAACGTGGTAACTCAATATGGCCGCCGCAATGCACAGGCGTGCATAAATATTTTGTATAGAGTATATGTACACTTCGATGTTCTCGAAAATCATTTAAAATATGTTCTTAGTCCAATAATAATTAAAGAAATATCGTGAGTGCATTAGTTTTTCAATCCTTTTATTCTTTTTAATATAGTAACATTTATTCTAACTGTATTAAAGAAAACATTAAAAAAACTTGCCTATAATATGTATGTTACGCCACTGAACACATAATCAAACATGTCAGATATATGACTAGTTATTCAAAATACTCATTTTATAAATTATGATTGGTCAGTATTGCCATAACTGACCAGTCTTAAAGTAGTAACTTCCGTCTAAATAATACCTATTCCCCCACCAGTTTATTATCTCCTGTTCTATTCTTTCCTCGTAGGATATGATGTTTGCAGTATTTCCATCGTTTGTAGGATTTTGATAAACCGGCGTTTCGCAGACAATCTTCTGTCTTTTTCAGTGTAGCCCTGTGAATGGCTGTTTCCTACCAAAAAAGAGATTAAACTTGTGATAAATTAAAATGACTTTTAAAACACGTTGATGACATTATTATTTCATACTTGATCGCAAAATGTCCTGTGTGGTGTATTATTAGATGATGTGTTTGCTTTCACTAATAATTGGTATCCAGGCCCCTTTGTTCTCCAGGCTTGGTGTACTGTAGCCATATATGCCGCTTCTGTTATCTTCCCTCTGATGGAACTTTCTTCTTTCCTCAGAATTGTGTTATTCTATTTGATTTGAGCGTGTGCTTCTCCAGGGTGTTGTTTCAAACTGGACTTTTCAGTTTTTCCTAGGTGAACCAGTTTCTTGTGTTCTTTGATTCTTACTTCTAGGGGCCTGCTTTCTCCTTGTAGTTGCCGATAGTCACGAACAGACTCTCAACGCACGACGCATTACGAGAAAGAACCACTCTAGGGGTAGAGACCATCATAGAATTGATATCAACACTTCATACTTCCATACTGGCGAGAAATTTAGTCAACAAGTATTTGGTTTGGCAGTTGGCACCGTTATCCCCCATTCTCAGTAATGTAAACATGGAAGAATTACAGAAAAGATCAGTCAAGACCTGTCACCTGAACCCAAAAATGTGGTTAGGATAAGTCGACGATACCTTTGTTATATGGCACACATTGGAAGGTTTCCTACATCACCCTGATAGCATAAGGGACACCATAAAGTTTACCATGGAACCGCAAACAGGAAACAAGACATCTTTTTTCGATGTACAAGCACGGAAACTAGTACATTGTACAAAGCCTACGAATACATGATTCCAATCAATCACATAACGTCAAAAGTTGGAATGGCCAGGTGTCTTTATAATAGATCCAGGGTAATGTGCTCGGATATACGGGATATGAGAAAAGAAGGGAGAAAAATGTTCTAACACCTTACAATTGAATGGGTGTCCCAAACACATGTTGACCAAGGCCAGAGGAAGCAAGGTCAATCCGAATCCAGACCAACCGAAGATCAGCCATCACGTACATAAGAGATCAGAGAAAATACGGAGAATAGGCAACAACTATCACATACAGAACTGCGATTAGGACTACCAATACCAAGGTCAATCCAAATCCAGACCAACCGGAGACCGACCATTACGTACATAAGAGGCCTATCAGAGATAATACGGAGAATAGGCAACAAATATCTCAAAGAACTGCGATTAGAACTACCAATACAGTTAGATCTATTCTAACAAGATCTAAGCTAGGCAACATGAACCAAATAACAAAAAACTGTGTATACAAACTACCGTGTGACTGTGGACGTCCGTATACAGGAGAAACGAGGAGGCCCCTAGACGTAAGAAGCAAAAGAAATTGGTTCACCTAGAAGAAACTGAAAAATCTCGGTTGGGAAGCAGACCATGAAATCAAATGGAATGACGCGACAATTGACGCCTGGAGATCAAAGGAGTCTGGATCCCAATTAATCGTGAGAGCATAAATACATCATCTAAAGCTAGTCGTCCACTGCATACGAGGCTGTGCTGTACTGTACTGTGCTATGCCGTGCGAGGTTCTTTGAAGACGTGGTGGGACCGTCCACTGCTGCTGTGCATTTATAGACGAATTTTCTCTTACGTCATGCTTTCAGGTACAGGTGTAATACAAAATTTGATGAAATTGACAGGAGGATGATTCTGAAAGCGAATTTGAAGGTAGTTTCATTTTTATAAATATGGTAAATATTAATAAGGCACAGATTTTCAATTTTATGTCATATATTAGAACGGAATATAGAAATAATTTACAATAACAAAGAAGCAATAATTAAAAATTCATGAGTAGATACTTTCTGATATTGCTAAACAAAATACGATGTTTCGAAATAATATATTGTTTTTTATTTCCTGGTTTGTATAATTTTTCTCGTCAAAAAAAAAGTAAATGTCCCCTAATCACGTTAATAAATGCGCCCATTTCACTGAATGTATACAAAGCACAGAACACCGCTCGGTTAAAAACGGTCACGGTGCGAAATCAAGCTGACTCAGCACCACACCGCTTCCTGACTCCGCACAGTTTAGCATCAGTGGACGGTTACCTATTTAAAACATACATGCTCGAAAACACATGCTGGCTCTGTAAAACACCGCACATCACCGCTCAGCACATCCTCGCATACAGTGGACGCCAGGCTTAATACTACACTACACAGGACAGATTGAGGTCAAGCATGACAAACACTTATGACATTAAAAAATGTCATAAGTGTTTTTTAAAAGTCATTTTAATAATCTCTTTTTTTTTTTCAAGAAATAGGGGTACCCTGAAAAATGTCTGCGGAAACGTCGTTTTTGCAAAATCCAATAAACGATGGAAAACAGCACAAACAACATATCGAAGTATTTTTTATTAAATAGTCATGACGACGCAGCGAGCTTTCTTTTAACTCCCTTTATTTTATTTTATTCATTTGAACTAATAGTAATGTTTCTCATCTATAAAACAACGATTTTTGCAGTTTCAGAAAAAATTGTATACCTTCCACGTCTATAAAGTTGGCTTGCAAGATTCTGAGCTTGGGATACTGGACTCGACGGCCTCGTACTTTCCAGACTTTACTTTTAGTACTTTGTGATAAACAATAATTTTTATATGAATATTATAATACTAGGAAGAAATAATTTTATTAACAGTTTGGACACTTAGTAACCAAGAACTTTCCAAACTATCATTTCTATATTTTCAAGTTGATTAGTACCGCAATAATTTCATCTGAAATCTATAAGAATGATCTATACTTTTGTATGAGCTTCGGTATGTCTTCTTTAGAAGTTTAAATTTTTTGTAATGCAGTGGTAGCGTGTGTTTATGAGCACGTTAAAATATAAATAATTAATTTATATGCGATTGATATTGAAAAGACATTAGATTATATTTTTATTTATCAACATTTTACATTCACTTGATCTGTTTCATTTTATAATTATTTCAAGATTATTATATATTAGTATTATTTATTAATAATTTGACTTATTTGTCTAGTCGATATTAATTATATTTTAAAATATATTTTTTATTTTATATTGCCTATGGGGTATTTGACAAGTATTTACTTAGTGCTTTATTAATTAAATCAAGTTTTATTTGATTTTATTTTCTTATATTCTGATAATTGTTAGATATGGTATTGTGTCTATGTTTTTTATTATTTTATTGTGATATAATGGGGGTGACGGGTTACTTCTTTTTCTATAAAGCCTATATTCACTAGCCGCCACTGTTTTTCACTATTACTGTTTGAATTTATTGAACCCCATTTGTATTTATAATATTCTGATCTCATTATTTTATTTAACTTTATATTTAATATTTAATTTTCTCTTGTACATATTGAGATTTATTATTTTTTTGTACAAATTTTTTAATAAAATGTTTTATTTAATTTCTTTGTATTTTTTTATCACATACCTGCGTATAATTTTAATAACACAAATATATACACTACTAATTTACACTTAAAACAATTATCTTTTCAAAAGGGGGTTTGATAATTTCAATAAGTAGTAAACGAATTGCAACTTTCAGATGCTTCGAAATGCTTGAAGTATCAGTCAATATAAATTTTGCATATAGCATGTTTTATTGAACACACAAACATTATTTGACATTTATAAAAATCATTCACTCACATTGAAGCTTTTGCATCATTGGAATTTTGTCTTGTCATTCATTAAACTATTTTAATCATAAGCAATATTCATTATCGCTGTGTCATCAAAATGATTATATTTATCATGACTATTAAATTTAAAAAGGCGATTTGATATATTTGGTACGTTTCTATGAGATGGCAACACAAGTTCGTTTAGAAACGTCACTACTAACGAATCTCATTCTTTGAAAGCGCTGTTCGATAAGTTGTTCACTTTCTACAAACGTAAAAGAAGAATTATTTAAAAAGGGAAAAGTAATTACAGTCAGTCGTAAAACTTTTTATTTGAAGAAGTGAACGACTGCGCAAAACGAAGCTAAAGGAAATTTATGGGAAGAGCATCGCTGTTAAAGAGTTTATTCATTATTACTATGCCATCAAAAAGATTATTTCTCTCATGACTATCGAATTATAAAAGGTAATTTAGTATGTCAAACGTCTATGTGATTGTGCCACGATTTGTTTAGAAACGTCACTGCTGACAAATGTCATTCTAAAACGCAGAAGCAGCAACAGGCCCGAAGATGTCGAAACGTCGGCCTGAACGATTTATCAAATCAAAGCGGACCTGAATAAAGTTTATAAAAAGTGCACCATTGTTAACGAGTTTTTGGGCTAATGTATTTAAACATGGCAATTTATGGTTTCATTATGGAAAGCCACTCAGTAAAAGTACGTGAAATGGCTAACATTCTTGTCACTCATTTAAAACGAGTACTTCTTGGTTGCTGCTTCTGGAATTACCTGAAACTGACTTTCACGTAAACGCATAACTAATAATAAATGGAACATATGCAATGATATAGTTAAACGTGACAATAGACTAATACAAGACATGGGTATTTGAACATAATGCATTGACAAAAATGAGCTAACATGTACACTAACATTAACTTAATCAATGACGCCACACAAGTTTAGTTCTAGTAAGAGACAATTGAATAACAGAATAATAACATTAACACATATTTTGCCGTAGCGACGGTAAACTAAACATTTATCATGACACACATATAAAACACACAGGCTAAGTTAGGTAGCCAAGAAAACGATGATTGACAGGTGTTAAAGAGTTGTATATACTACCTTTTAGTAATTAATTCGATGTTATTAAAATCTAGCAGTGAATCTCCAAGACTGACTGACAGCTTGGTGGGCACCTCTGGGGATTAGTTTCGAATATTCACCCTCACAATACTCTGCTGAACTCAAAACAAGCGATTTTTTCTCTCTGCCGACGAAGATTACCACATTGTGCGATTCGCTAAATGAATTTAATGCTCGAGAGATGATGAAGCTACTAACAACCTTGACCGGCGCTCTAAATCAATTACTTATATGTGAACTGCTGCAATTAACTCCTGACAACTAACTGTAAATGCAACCCCTTCGGTTATATAGGATTCAGTCGGGGAAAGGTAATGTTCGCATATTCGGAAATTTTCAATGATGACCCACCATTGGTGCCTCTATTTAGTACAATTATTCATAAAGACCACCAAATTAGAGAAAAATACGTATGTTGAATTATTACACGGCATTAATATTTTTAAAAAATAGCGATAGGGAATTAAATGTTTTACTCAAATACTAATAAAGATGATGACAAAATATCATTAGAGTCACTGTGAGATATGACAGTAAAAGTATTACTGTTAGCGAAAACAAGTAATTAGAAATAAGGCACAGATCGCAGACAGCACAGTTGAAAAACGCGAGCACTGCTTGTATTATAAATTTCGGGAACACATACAGCAACTATCATTAATGATTGTTTGGCTGTCTCAAGGTATTAGCATGGTTCACAGATCAGGGAGATTACAGATAGTTGGTGTATATGAAGACATTAGCAAAAGTAACCTTAATTCATTCCAAAAGGTGGAATAGGAATGCAGAATTAGGTAGAAGACCTTTATAATAGATTGTGAAAAAGATGAAATTATTTCTGATAGGTTGACGCAATTTGTACCAACATAATGGCATCTTGTGTCAAAAATGTAGTTAGATCGTTGATTGAAGGAAAATATAAAGATGCGCAACGCTATAGTAAAATTGCGTATCTTTCCGGTAAGTCGTCCCGCAAACCCCTTGCCGAGAAACATCATCGCTGTCTCGGGCTGTTTCGAATCTCGGACCCAAACCACTAATGCATCGCTATAGATCTCGGACCCAGTTTTGGCTACGCTCAGTGCTATGTAGTTGCGCATCTTTATGTATTCCTTCAATCAACGGTTAGATTCTTATCATTATCACGTTTTTTTTTTAAATACTTAGCCATTTAACACATTTATTATAGCATTTTAGAGATACCCATGGGGCGCGCACATAATGGCCTATTTGGTTTCTATTAATTTCCTATCTCGTGTCACCACTCTGACTAACGTTGAATTCCATTGACTTTTTTATAGCAGCTTAATGATGAATAGCGCGTCAGTTCTCGATCTATTTTTTCTAAATCCTTGTTGTTCTTCTCTGGTTTCTAAACTAAACTAGTTCATAACTTAAATCTACGATTTTCCGCAACCTGTTTATCGTTTCGGTACTTGAACTTGAAATATAGGAAATAGAATTGACAGTATTAGCAAGTATTATTATTGTAACGAAATAAATTACAAAAAAAAAATGCAGACGTCTAGGCGACAACAAAGACGTGCTCATAAAGTCGTATGTCACATGTACGGCAAGGGACGACGAAGAGTCTCGACTGTCTCTCGAATGCTTCCCGGTCTATCAAGAAGAACACTAGCGTTTTTCTGGTGTGTTCCAGATGTTTCCTACGCGTATATAAAGGCAGTTGAACCGATGGATGCGTAATTCCGGAATAAGAAGTGATCCGTTCAATAGTCTCGCGCGGAACAGACCAAAGTGAAGATAAATAAATATAAATAAATAGTTCCTTGAGTGGTAGTCGAAGAGTAAACATAAATATAAGTAGTACAAAATAAATATAGTGATGCAGTGTTATATAAATAGAAGTGATATAAATACGCCACAGTGTTACATAAAAAATATACAGACTGTTTTAAATAAATAAATTGCACGAGTTGTTTATTGCGAACCCGAAAACGTTACATTATTTTGTGAAATAAGGAACTATACGAAAATGTATATTTATAACTTTGAAAGTAGACTTTGCCTTCCTACACTATTTTTTATTGATAATTAATTAGTGGTATTATACAGAGGATAGTCATTTGCCATGTATACTGGGTAATGAAGCGAGTGACAACTACTAGGTTTGTTCAAACCTCCAGTTCTGAATGGTTCTAGAACTAGTGCGCATGTCATTTAAAAGAAGACTGTTCGGACCATGCAGTTCTGGAACTACAAATTCTGAGAACTAGTAGTTCAGTGTTCGGTCTTTCAGAACGCGTAATTCAAGAACCGTTCTGAATTACGAGTTCTGAAGAACCGAACATTGAACCTTGTCTTTTTTTAAATGACATGCGCACTAGTTCTAGAACCGTTCAGAACTGCAGGTTTGAACAAACCTACTCTAGTGATAATACGATTATTAAGATCGCCCGAGTAGTGAGTTACCGGCTATTGAAATGATTCGGTGTTGCTCATCACTAAAAATATCAGTTAAAATTTGTTACGGTTATACAAACAATGTCGCGTTTTTTTGAACATGAAGACTCTTCTATATGTCTGACAGAGTAGGATTAAAGAAGTACGTGGACACTCTCTTTGCAGTAGAAATTAAAATAGAAACCTGTATTTTGTTACATTCAACTACAGTCTGTGAGAGAGCGCCCTGAATATTTTTAAAAAACGTACTACCGCCCTCCATTTTGATGCCTTGTCTCCAAACCAACGCCCGGTCGCCTCCAAAACGTGTTGCTAATAATAGCCATTACATCGGCTGTTAATAATCTCTCATCTGTGGCAGCAGTCACAATTTACTTCGTAGTGAATAAAAGAACATTGGTGGAAACTGTTCTAAATAGGAAATATTTATTTTATTATCTTCATACTAGTTACCTTTATTCTGAAAGCATTCTCAGAGCTACATAAAATACAAAATAAGGAACATTGTAATTGTTGAAAGTATCATACAAAAAGATAACTTATCCTAAATAAGTATTAGTTGTATTACTTTTAAAAATGAAGATATTGTGTAATATTATTTATTTGTGAATATACATTAAAATATTTAGGCCATCAATAAAGGTTGCAAATGTATTTGATTTGAAAAGTATACCTACTAGGCAACGAGCTTACGAAATAAGCTCGTCCTCATTCTTATTGCCATTCTTTATCTGTGTAGGCATTTTTCTTCATTCTTATCAGTTACGAGTGAATAAGGAACATATTTCAAAAAATATTTTTTTTTTTCTTAGTTAGTAATTTTATTGTACGATTTACGTTTATATAACAGGCCGAGAAATGCGAGGGGATGTCCGTGACAAACTATGGAGACAGCTAGAATCAGAAATACTATTGCAGAGACATAAAACTGTTGTTCGGGAATGCAGACGGAATAGTGTGATGAACAATCACAGCGACAAAGTTTCGACTAAACCGGAAGTCCCAGCGCTACACGAAAGTGGAGAAAACTTTGGTGATATCAGAACAGTTGTTGTTAAACGGAAACCGGGACAAGGACTAGGAATAAGTATTACGGTGAGTAAACTATAATAATTAATTAAATATACTGGCAGTGACAAATAAATTAGCCCCCAGTAAACGATTTTGCTTATTAGGATGTATTTTCTCTGTTTCGGTATTAGAACAACGTTATTCTAGCACCTATTTTGGTGTTAGAATAGACTCCATTCTTAAACGATTTTTGGTATCTTTTTATTTTAGTCACAGACTAAACAACCCAGACCGGCAACTACTTGAAAAAAAAATATCCAAGATCTTCTATCCTTGTTACACATCAGTGAACTTGGTACGAAGATGGCGCTAGCAGCATATTGGCGCGAAATTTGAAATGAGCTTGTTTTTAGAATACGCTTATTAAATACGTTATTTATGTAACAAAAACATACACAAAAGTTACTAAAACTATGGTAATAAATATTAGTTACTGTAACAATTATAGCCATAGTTTGAGCATCTTATGTGTAATATTGTGGTGTTACATATTAAATATGTGATACGAAATATAAATATTAATCTTTTACTTACATGTATTATAACATCCCTTTTACGGTGACCTATTAGACACAAAATCTACTACTCTATATAAAATTAAGAGAAATATAATAATCTAATAAGTGAAAACTGTCAAGGAAAACATAGGGATATAATAATAATAGTTTTTATTGATACATATACTTATATGTACAATAAAACATAATAAAATTAAATTACATAACCAATAATGAGAAGACAATAATAATAATACTAATCTTGTGTAACATGACAAATAAAAACAAAACTAATATGTACCAAAAGGAACAAATTCAGCACTAGTTCATTACTAAAATGCTGATTTTAAATTTGTCCCTTAAACTAACAGCAAATGAAATATATAACAGAAAAATATGCAGATGTAGAAAATTAATATTACAAGTCTATAGTATATAAAATTGATATTATACAGATTGCCAAAAATAAAATCAATAACACAATAATAATAATAATACAATACATAAATCAAAAGGTATCAAACCTGCAAGGCACAGAGCATGTCATAAATGCGCTTCTTAAACAAAGGAAATGCCAATCTTTCTTAAACCTGTGCTTTTTGTTAATTTCATCCTGTCCAAACCCGCACACTAAACACTTGGACACCATATTTGTATCAACATATAATTAATGCGATGTATGAGAAAGGATTGCAAAAATATGTCAAACGTGTCAAATTTGAAATGTAGTTTTGAATGACATATAACCACAGCATAACAAACATTTCAATTGACGCTAGCGTCATCTCATCTCCAAGTTCAGTGAATCTGACAAAAATGGTAGAGTATTCAAATTTACGTTTGCTAAACAAGGATGTCTGGATAAAATCTTGGATTAAGTTGCCGGTCTGGATTGTTCAGTCTGTGTTTTAGTAGAAATAAGTTGGTGGCATAAATTTTTCATAATTGCTTTTCGATTTACCTGGGAGTAAATTATTTGTGGCGTTGGAGGCTACGTCCCGCAATTCTGGTGACTCAGATTGAAGCTCTTTGTCTGACATTCCGCCCAGTTTTTTCTTTTTTCTCTTTTCAATTCAAATACTCTTACAAAAGTCAACTGTCAAATATAATCAGTGCTACCAAGCGACTGCGTCACGTTATCAAAATTTCCCTTAATGTATAATTTTAACAATGTTTCTATAAATAAATAACGTAAATACAATCAAAAACAGAGAAAATAGTGTAAAACACTCGTAACAGAAAGCCGTTCCAGCATTCTTTCCTTCGGCCACTCGCGCTGAAATGTAAGTAAATGAGAATTTCGTGTTTAACGAGGCTGCAATCGTAACTGAACCTTCAGTCGCACCCCATTTGATTTTTGGTAGGAATCATGGAAAACAAAATTTCTAAGAATATCATTATAAATAATAATCATAACTAGCTTAAAATATTCTGAACTCGAAAGTTACTTACGAGCATCCCTGTGTAACATAATAGATAGAAATAACGGTACTAGTATTTCTAAACTCATGAGCAAAATTAAATTGCCACCGCAATATATTTTGTGTTATTCCAAAATAATGCTGATTTTTAGTTTTCTAGTTATCTTACGAGTAGGCTGTGGACCTACTGAGAGTTGTGAGTGGTTTCTTTTAAACGTGCCAATGCAAATAAAAGCATTTTTGGCAAAACTTGATCCATAATCTGATCGAAAATTTTTGCTTATTAAGACAAGTTGTCTTTGGCCACAAAACTTGATCCATAATCTGATCGGAAATTTTTGCTTATTATGACAAATTGTCTTTGGCCACCAAGTTTTATTGTTATTGATAGTGTAAGTGCGAATGTAATAAATTTTAGTATTGAATCGCAGAACAAATTTGTCAGTGGAGGAAGCAGTATGCTCTATGAGCGATATTCGATGCGTCATGTTGCTAATGTGATAGGAAGAAACCATTCCAGCTTAAGGGGATATTAAAGTCAAATTGTATTTGGGAATTGACTATAATTGCTTTTGGAGGTGTTGGCCCGTAGGAGGAGCCAAATGCAAGCCATCTCATTCTCATATATTTGAAATGAATGTGTTGTTTTCCGTCACCCGAATACAGAGAAAAAATACAGCTGAAGGCGCTGCTAAAATACAAATAATTCAGTACCGCACCATTCCGGAATTTCTTAATTTAATTACTCAAATTAAACTTTTTTCCGCAATTCAAAAAGCTATATCTCACAAGAAAACATTGATCTACACGGGAATTACATCCGTTTTGATCAGTTTCATTTAATTATTTCAGATTTTGACCGAGAAACACACGTACATTTTACTCTAATTTGGAATAAAAAAAATAGATGGTTGTGACAAAAAATTACATAATCTGACAACCTTTCCGTTTACTCATATCTATATTGGAGTTGTACAGAAAATTTCACATTTCTATCTTGAACAATAGTGAAAAAAACTGATATATTCGATATCTTGCTTTCTCGACCGCTTTAATACGGTGCACTAATGCAATTGATGAGCGTTTTCTTAGACAATCCCCTCTCAGAAACAAGAGAACGACTAGTACCCAAACCATTAGAAGGCGCTTAAATGAAGCTGGATTGGACAGCAGAAAACCGGCCAAGAAACTCGTGCTCACCAGAGAGCAGAAAATTCACAGATTGTGTTTTGCGAGAAATCATCAAGATTGTACTCTTAATAATAATAATAATAGCATTTATTTTCTACCATACAACAAGAATATTGACAAAATGAATGAACAATTGAGAAAGGGTGATTATGCTGCAAGACTTGAATATTGTGTCAGAATACTTGCTCTGCAACATGATAATCTCAGTTTTATCAGTAACATCTGGTACAGCAACGAATGTCATTTTCATTTGTCGACTCATGTAAATAGGCGTAGTAATAGATTTTTAGGTTTCCAACGACCAGAAGAGGTGCAAGAAATACCTTTGCATAGTGAAAAAGTGACCATCTCGTTTCATTGAGAAAAACGGACGTCCAGTAACTGTTAATCAAGAGCACTCATATTACTCAAGTTCTTTCAGCGTTTGTAGATGATCTTCGAATGTTTTGTAGATCCAGAAACTTGTCCTTCGGTAGCCAGTTTTTTCAGCAAGATGGAGCAACATACCACACATTATATGCTACCAGAACTTTTCTGCGGGAAACATTTGGTATTAACCCTCTATTGCACCTTGTGTCCTTTCGGGAACACCATGCGTTTTAAGTTCTAACTTTCTTAACTTCAAAAATACCACCTTTATTTACGCATTGTCACCATTCGGGAACATTCCTCTTTAAGTTAGAATGTAACACACAAGGTGGCAGCACATTGCAGTTATGAAATATAAATATACTATGCGAGCGCCCGAGCAATTTTGTGGTTAGGATATTTCATGATTTTGCGAATTGTTTACTGTGGTTTCAAAGAGTGCTTTTTTGTCAAAAAAAAAATACTGTGAGGTGCATTAAAGCCTGCTGAAGGTATGAATGATTTGGTTTTTGGTATTTTGTATATATTTACCTATACATGTGAACTCGGGTAACTGGTACCGTTCGGGAACACCGTGCATGGGCACCTATTCCTTCTAAATCATTTTATAACAAAAGCGATGTTTATGAAATCAGAGATATTCCAAGCGATAGTGAGGATTCTCTTTTATTAAATGAAGATGAAATTCCCGACTTTCAGGACGACTTTGTTGAAAATCACCAACAGGATCTAGAACATTTCAGTTCAGAAGACGAGCTCCCGTTGAGCAATTTTATTGCTCCATCTACTTCTAAATCTGAGCCTCAATCGAAACATCAGAAAATCCAATAGAAAAAAGAACAGACTATCACAAAAAACGACGAAAGCATAAAATTTAGTGGTAACGATACTTTGCCAGATGAAGTTTTGAACCTTACCACCCCATATGCTGTTTTCAAACATTTTGTCACTGAAGAATTTCTACAGGTGATAATAGATATGAGCGTGCTGTATTCTGTGCAAAAAAAACCCATCGTCCTCTGGTCACATCAACCAACGAAATACAAAAATTTGTAGGAGTCTTACTGTGGATGTCGATCATCAAATTGTCTACTACTAGGAACTACTGGTCAGCAAATACCCGAATTGCTCAGGTTGCAGATGCTATGACTGTTCATCGTTTTCAGATACTAAAAAGAAATCTTCATTTTAATGACAACACACAAATGCAGAATAAAACAGAAAAAATTCAACCTGTCATTGATCATGTACGGTCTGTCTGTCTCAAAATTCCAATGGAGGAACATTTAGCTTGTGATGAGCAAATAGTGCCGTTTAAAGGCAGGATTTCTATAAAAACATATAATCCGAAAAAGCCTTCACAAGTGGGGTTACAAAATATGGGTACTTTCTGGAATTAGTGGATTTTCTTATGACTTCGAATTGTTCAGTGGGAAGGTAGTTGCAGCAGATGGAAAAAAATGTGCACCACAAACTATATTGTCACAATTATTTCAAGGCATTCCTCTGTTCTGTTATTTGGCACAGAACGGCATTGATTGTGTGAGCAAGGTGAGGATAAATCGACTAATGGGGTGCAGTTTTCTCACAGAAAAAGAATGGAAATGGAAAGAAAGAGGTTCCTATCTGGAACAAGTAGGAACCCACGAAAACCAGCACTTGAGGTGTGTACAGTGGTATGACAATAAAGTGGTAACATTGCTTTCCACATTCGCTGGCAGCCAGCCACTACATAAGGTTCAGCGGTTTTTCAAGACTGATAACACTAGGAAAGAGATTAACTGCCCAAATATTGTGCAGGTATACAATAAGCATATGGGAGGAGTTGATCTTCTCGATTCGATACTTGGATTGTACCGAATTCACATCCGATCTAAGCAATGGTACCATCGATTGTTCTTTCACATGCTAGATGTTATTACATGCAACGCATGGTTGCTGTATAGTAAATTGCCGAACACCACAATCAAGACCAACCTCAGAACAAGGTAAACATCTCCCTTTTGCAGTTCAGAACTGAATTAGCAAAAGTATTGACTACTTTGGGAGACCACAATTCCATACAAAATAGGGCGAAACGCGGAAGGCCTAGCAAGGATCCACTTCCAGAGACTATGCAAAAGAAACCTAGGGGACAACAGCCTGCATTAGAAACAAGATTAGATGGGATTGGTCATTGGGCGATGCATTCGAACAAACGTAATCGGTGCAGATTGGAAAATTGCACAGGAAAAAGTAGGCTGTATTGTTCGAAATGCAAAGTATATTTATGCTTGTATGAGAAAAAAACTGTTTTTTTACATATCACAATGTATAAGTACAACAAATAATATAATTGGAACATGGAAACAAATATTTTTTTTTGAAAAATTATAGGCAAAAATTTTTTCACTATTTCTTACGTGTTAAGCATGCAAAAAGACATGATATAAAAAAATGAAGCAAAACAAAAATTATGTAATTTCATGTTTCACCAATTTTTCTTTTCCATCTCACTCTCCGGACATAACATCATTGAATGCATATGTTTGGAGTATGTTGAAACTATGAGTTTTCTGAAATAACCCTCCGTCTACAATACAACAGTTAAAAGAGAAAATTACAGAAGCGATACGGCAAATGCAACTGCTTCTATATTCAGATATGGTCACAAATATGCAAGAACGATACGGACTGGACGATCAACGTAATGGAGGACACTTGGAACATGTTATTCGTGACGCTAATACTTAAGTGTTAATTTATTACTACATATTATTTTAATTGAATAAAGTTTGAAAGTTTCAGTACTGTAAATTCATAGCCACCTGTACATAATAAAAATATGTTATTAATGCATAACTACACTGCACTAATTAAACCCGTACATTTTTGGAGATCAAGTTTCTTGCGCTCAAGGTGTACCTAGACGCGTATATGACGCCAAAATCCCTTGTAACACCACCCATTTTACCAGTGAAAAGCGTAAACCATTTGCACGCAGCGAGTGCCAAGTCCAGTAAAACAGAAACTTAATCCTACTACATACTAAATAAGTATACCAGTGTAAAACACTCCAAGTGTTGCCAATCATCACTTTTGCTGCATCCGGTATACAGGGTGTAACAGTGGGAACGCCGTGGTCTCTGGTAGTCAAATGGTAACAATTTTGAAAAAGTTACATACTGGAATATATGTAGGTGGATTAGATCTACAATTTAAAAATAATAGGCAATATACAGGGTGTTTCAAAACTTAGCAATGTACCAAAGTTATGTTTTTCTTAATGGAACACCCTGTATTTTATGTCATTTTTGAGTTGTACACTGAAATCTAGATCAACTTTATTTAAGGTTGAAATGACTTAATTCAGAGAAGTGTAACGAATGGCGTAAATGGCAGATCCTTTGGCTGATTGAATGCCATATTCAAAGTTGCCGAGTATTCTACAGGTCGTTCATGTACCGAGAGCAAACTTTGTGAACTTCTTTCGTGCATAACTTTATTATTTTAAATGGAACACCCTGTATGTATTTATGTTATCAGATAGAACATTTTATTGTCTAAAAACCAGTATCAGGAATCCCTATGACTATCTTTACTAGTTTTTAAGTTATTTGCGTTTTTTAGATAACTTACGGAAATTGTTATTATTTAATCTAGGAGGTTGGATCCTCATAGAGAAACTGACAATTTGACGTGTACTCTATTAACATCATGAAGGCATACTCGTTGCAAGAAAGAACTGATATGATTTTAGTTATTGGTGAGTGTCAAGAAAATTGCTTCCTTGCGTCTCGGGTGTATTCGCAGAAGTACCCAAATCGAAAACATCCAGATAAAAGGGTATTTGAAAATTTGTTGGGTAGATTCCGTGCCACAGGGAGTGTTGCATACAAAAGGCGAACAACAACTGTAGACGTAGAAAATGAATTCGTGGTATTGGCAACAGTCACTGAAGAACCGCATAAAAGCACACGACAGATTGCCAAGGAATTAGATATAACTCATATGAGCGTATCTAGGATACTAAGAAAACACAAATACCATCCCTATCACTTACAATACCATCAAAATTTATACGCAATGGATTATGAATGGCGAATTGATTTTTGCTTGTGGGCTCTTGATAGAAACGCAGAACGGAGACGAATTTCTAAGGTTCTTAAAAAGGGACTTTTGGACCCTCTTGGAAAATATTCCCTTGAATATTAGAAACCGGATGTGGCTTCAATTAGACGGCGCTCCTGCCCATTTTAAACGGTCCGTTAAAAACTACCTTCACAGGAAATTTTCTAATAGGTGGATCGGAAGAGATGGTCCGTGCAATTGGCCACCAAGGTCTCCGGACTTAACATGTATGGACTTTTTCCTATGGGGGTATGTAAAAGGGATCGTTTACAATATCTTGCCCACTACAGCAGAGGATATGAAAACGAGAATCAGAGACGCCTTCAGTACAGTAACACCGGATATGCTGAGGAACGTTAGAACAGCATTTGAACAGATGGTTATTTTCTCTATTGAAGAAAATGGCAATTATGTTGAACGCTAGCACTTTTTCGTTTATTTTGTTGTTATGTTTTTTCGTTTATTTTATACGAAATCCTTTTTTCTTAATCCAAATACAAAAATATTTACTGCTGTTTTGTTTAGTTTATTTTTATTACTTGGAATTTATGTTTTCATGTAAATTGTGACAATATAAAATCAACTTCTTCGAATAATAATATTTATACCCATCGATGTAAAGATATACTGGGTGTTCACTTACAAAAAACAAATTTAGTTCACTTAAATTATCTAAAAAACACAAATAACTTAAAAACTAGTAAAGATAGTCATAGGGATTCCTGATACTGGTTTTTAGACAATAAAATGTTCTATCTGATAACATAAATACATACAGGGTGTTCCATATAAAATAATAAAGTTATGTACGAAAGAAGTTCATAAAGTTTGCTCTCGGTACATGAACGACCTGTAGAATACTCGACAACTTTGAATATGGCATTCAATCAGCCAAAGGATCTGCCATTTACGCCATTCGTTACACTTCTCTGAATTAAGTCATTTTCGAGATACTACTTTTCGTGCAACATTGCATTTTCAAAAAACTTGAAATATCTCCTAAACTACAAAAATTAGACATAGGAAACCTTAAATAAAGTTGATCTAGATTTCAGTGTACAACTCAAAAATGACATAAAATACAGGGTGTTCCATTAAGAAAAACATAACTTTGGTACATTGCTAAGTTTTGAAACACCCTGTATATTGCCTATTATTTTTAAATTGTAGATCTAATCCACCTACATATATTCCAGTATGTAACTTTTTCAAAATTGTTACCATTTGACTACCAGAGACCACGGCGTTCCCACTGTTACACCCTGTATATTTCTAGTCACCCTCTACAAAATAACTGATGTCACAAGTTAATATCCGTATTTAATTGCATCTTATTATTATTAAAGGGCGGCAGAGAACATGGTGTACCTATACTAATATCTGAACTGGAGCCTAACGGACCGGCAGCAGTATCTGGACAGCTATACATAGGTGACACCATATTATCCGTCAACGATAGAGACTTACGCCAAGCATGCCATAAAGAAGCCGTAGACATTCTGAAACAGCCCAGCGAAGAGTGTCGTCTTCAAGTACAATACATAGCAGCGGACGATAGTGATAACTCTTTAGAAGAAGACGGTTACAATTTCCGGTAGGCTTGGCTTCTTCTGCACTATTTGTATTTATATTATAAAATCTTAATATAACATTTACTAAAACTTCCTACATACACTAATAGCTATAAGTATCCAAACACTATGCCTCAGGAATGCCGTGGTACGAGTACTTTGAAGAATGATTAATTTTGTATGCTGCCTTTGCTGTCAGAAATTTAAACTATATTCTTTCAATGTGAATATGAAATGATTGTATTTGAAAGAATGCTAGTAGTATGATATGCTTCGTTCTTCCGATTGTTACTATTCATTTACCAATCTCGCATCCTTTTGTATATTCTTTAGGCACATTCGTTGTACCATGTGTTCAAAAATGGTTGAAAGGTGTTTGAACTTCCCGCTTAGTAGATTATATTTTAAGGTTGGTATTAAATACTGACTATCTACAGTTTACCATGACAGATGCTTGTTGAATTTTGTAAAAAAAAAACATTTTAAGAACACTATATTAAAGCAACTTTATTTTTATTAAATGTTATGAAGTGTGAATAAATTTTGTCCGCCATTATCGAGTTAATTTAAAGGCAGTTTTACTTAAATTACTTTTAAATTAAATGTCCCTAGTAGGAGTTTTGTATTTTAAAATGCATTTTTGTCAGCATTTCAGTAAGTAAGTAAGCCGGTTTTCCAGCTCCGATTAAAATACTCGAGATTAATCATTGCGATTGTCTCTAAGCGGTCCTTTTCAATACAAAGAAATACACCGGTTATCCAATCAGTGTTTAAGGATTATATGCTAATGTATTTGATGTAAATTACATATTGCAGCTGTAAGTATATTTTGTTCTAATAATACTGGCGCCACTTGTTCATAACCGCTGTCGATAACTATAAAAATTCAAATTTCCTAGATTATGCGCATGTATAAGAAATCGTAATCACTGTTTAATGTTTTATCGGGTACCCCAAATACCGGTTGAAATTTTTCCGATTAACGACATTCTTAATTAATGATTAGTGCTAACGAGTGTTGGTAAAACGCAAATTTTTACTAATCGATGTTTTAATCAGTGATTACCCTAGCCGGTATTTTAATCAGAAGTGGAAAACCCTGCCATAAACGTGATTGGTTGGTAATACTAGTACTACAAATAATTCGAATTTATTACATTTGAACCTGTCTGCAGTATGTATCTCTTTCTATGCCTGTTTTGGGTTACTTTTTGCAGCATTCAGTGTTAATAATGTTCGCAGTCACCAGAAGAACATTGATAGTAGTCGCTGCATCGTCTGTTGTTCTAAAGTGGTAAAATCCGATCAATTACCCTAAATGCGCGTTTATAGTTAAACGTTGTTTTAAATACGTTAATAATAAATTGATGAGTTATAACTCATCAATGTAACAAATAAATATGTGTGTACCGTATTAAAAAAGCGAGAGACGAAATTCTGATCAGACCCCCAGCCCAAATTGCAACCTGTAACTGGTGAAATCAATTTTAGATGGTCAAATTAAATTTAAATATCTGTCTGAAATATGAAATCTGTACCAAATTAAATTATGTATAGATTCTTCAGAGATAAATCCGCAGACAAGAACAACAGAATGGTGAATGTAGTAATCACAAAGTAGAAAGTAAATAAATTTGTGTGGAAAACACATAGTGCCAGAGATGTCAAAATATTTGACAATTGATAGCACAAAGCTATTAGGCGCTTTCCTTTTACTAGAGATCTGAGCTGAGCTAAAGTGATGTGAGTGTCTCTGCTCACTTGAAGTGAGGAAGGTTCTGACCAACTTCACTTCGTCTCAGTCAGCTGATTACAAAAGGAACGCCTCAAAATATAATCTGAGATTTATGTCAAAAGGAAAGCGCCTATTATAAAGTACAGTGTTATTTCGCCTTAATGTCAACCAATAAGAAATATATGTCTGTTCAGAAATTCGTCTCTCTCTTTTTGGAATAAGGTATAGTACATATGTGATATACGTGATCATTCTGAACTGTCCTGAGTTGTTTTAATATGGGAATACAGTGTAATTGGCGAACATGTTTATTTATTTAGTTTGTGGTTAGGTTTACTATTTACATTTTTCTTGATAAATGTCAATAGTTTTAAGTTGAATTGTATGAAAGAATTTTTGTAGAAATATAGTAATTGCACTTTATTTTCTATCATAAACAATTTTATTATTGTAAAACATAATCCTATAATTATTTCACAAAATGAATACATTTTATAAAAGTTGTTCGAAATGTCCACCGATATTCTCAATGCATAGATTGACACGTCTTCTCATATTATTGAACACATTCCGTGCGTTCAGGGAGTTACGGCGCTGGAAGCGTATACCGCTAGAGCTTGTGGCCAGCGCCTGAAGTCATTGAACGGGTCACAGTAGTACATTTTAAAATTGTTGCTTGGAATTGCGTACTTTTACTACTTCTGAAGTCTGACAGCGGCAATATGAGGCGTTTACGATAATAGGAACGGTAGATACCGCTCCGGTACCTCCGGTAGTTGTGGTAATCAGCTGATTAACTTGATTTCTTGCTGGTTGCCGAAACGAACGAACGCTCTCGGTAGATACCGATGTGGAGCGCTCCAATTATCGTAAACGCCTATGGTGTTGTGAAGTTTATTATTATTTAATTTCATTATTATTATTATTGTTTAAAGTATGAAGACGTGACATACGTACTTTTAAAATCTAAACTAAAAGTAAAGTCAACGTATTTGGTTTGTAATTAATATATGATAGCAATATAAAATCCTTATTTTAGAATTGACCGAGGAGATGGTAAATTATTTACTATAATATAAAGTGTGTCTAAACATTTAATACTACATTTTACAGTGTATTATTATATGGATTATGTGGAAGTTTTCGATGAAGTTGGCGTAATCTATTATGAATATTATATTAGCAGTTTTGGTTGATATATTTATCGGCACTGTGAACAGTATTCATTTCAATTTTAATTAGTTGATGAATTTTCTGAATGCTAATGTTGCAGTAAGAGTAGATATAACCACAGAATTATAACTGATACATAAATTTATTACAAAGAAATAACTTTGTGTATTTATTTTATTACTGTAGTTGTAAAAACAATATTTTTCCAATATTTAACTTATTGAAATCTGACGTTAGCAAATTCGTTGGAATGTTTTGAAGTTTTAGTTGAAGATGATGTAACGATTAACACTATTATATTAGCAGTGTTGGCTGAGATATTTATCGGCACTGTGAATAGTTGTTCATTTCAATTTTAATTAATTGATGTATTTTCTGAATGCTACTTTGTAATAAGTGTATAAATAAATAAATAAATCGCCTATCCTATTGATAAATAAATATGACAAGGCCCAAAAACAAACAATATTATATATATAGCTCATTAGTTTCAGTAGCAGCTCTTAATATTTTTGATTAAATTTAGTGCCAAATTGGAAGGAATTATGCTGTTTGACATTACTTGTTAGTTATATCTATTTCAAAATACATTTCAATACCTATATAAACATATAAAAAAGACTTATTAGGCACTATTTAAGATCTATTGTGCAACATAATTGCAGTTTTTATTGATCGTATTATTCACAAGATTCAAATTTGAATTTTTACCGCTGCTAAGTCATCGAGCCAAATTTATTTTCATATATTACTTAGGATTCACTAACAGTTGTTTGTTTATTAGAAATAAATACTCTATTTCAAGTAGAAAAAAGATATTCACTTTATATGTAAACCGAATATAATAGTACTTATCAATATCTATTTTATATGATAAATTTACCTATAACTTTCGCATAACATTAAATATAACAACAAGTACAACAGCAACCGTAAAAATGATATTTACTACTACAATTAATAAATTAATGTGTTTATTAATCCGCGGGTTTGAATTTTTAAATTCATATTTGAATATTCACCGCTTATCCCCACTTCTTTCTAGCGCCGCTAGGTCATCGAGCGAAATTTATTTTCGCTAGGTAAGATGGCGACCGCTAGCTCCAGCGCCGGCACTCAGCAGTCGCGTTCAGGACACCGCTCGAGCTAGCACAGCTCAGCGCTAGCGGCGCCGTAACTCCCTGAACGCACGGATTGTCGAGTGATTCTGGTGTGATATTTTGCAATTCTATTCTAATTGCCTCTTCAAGTTCATTGAGATTATGCAGTCTGTTCTGAAACACTTTTTTAGATGGTCAAAGAGAAAAAAGTCCAGTGGGGTTAATAAGGAAAATAGGCTGGCCATCGATTTCGACTAATCAATCGGTCCCCATAGTTTCCATGCAAATAATTAATAGTTTGTTGCGCAGTATATGCAGTAGCCCCGTCTTGTTGGAAGTATCCCACTTCGTGAAGACTGCTAATCAAGGGTTCCAATATTTGTCCTCGGTATCGTACTGCGTTAATTGTATCATGGAAAAGATTGGTCCAATAATCCGTCTCTTTGACATTGCAACTCAAATACCGACTTTGATAGGGTGGAGAGTATTTTCAACAAAAACATGTTTTGACCAGGTACGGTAATTTTGAGAGTTGATATACGCCAACAAATGGATCCAAGCTTCATCCGAAAAAAAGGTGCGATTCAAGTCTTCTTCATGTAATATTTCATTAAACCAGTTGCAATAATTCATTCTCTGCTCAGAGTGATTCGGCCGTAAATGTTGTAATACAGAAACTTTATATGGGTGCATATGTAAGTTTGTTTTCTGTGCCTTATGGACACTTCCATAGGAAATACCTACAATTTAATTATGTAATGCTGCATAACAAATTACGTTTAAGTTAATTAGATCTTTTTACCAGTTTGAGCAGACAGCTTTCGTACAGATTTTGTGGGACTAACTTCCATTCGTTTACTAATGTCTGCGACAACATCTTCGGTTAAAACTATTGGTGCTTTTTCAGGTTTGTGTTTACAAACACTTCCCATTTCCTTAACCAACCAGCCTATTGCGATGACGAGTGAATGTGTCCAAGTTTATTTCCAGATTTCCATATTCCGTTACACATTGCTGAAAACACGATCCTAATGATTATTTCCATGATCCCTCCTCTTGCAATGTTTCACTGCGAAAGTGCGACATTACAATAAACGTATCCTGTTGTATCGTAAAAGGCATGGTATACCGGTATATTGTCTTGAAAAGACAGAAAAGCGACAATAAACAATCAAAATACCAAAAATTACAAGACCTTTCAATACGTTATGGTTTTGACTTTTGACATGTAAATTTAGTATTTAGTAGAAATCGGTTTTTACGCGTACTTACTATACTCCATTCAGTCTAAGAATAAAGTAGATGGCGCTACAATTTGAGCACAGTTTACACACGATGAACTTTGTATTTTGAAAACATGTAAAACCGTAACCTCCGTGATATAGAGGCCTGGAACAAAGCTTGTGTCACGTGATCTGACGTCACGAATGCCGTCTGTCGAGCATTACAGTTTAGATTTGCCGTGGTCGCACATGTCAATCGCGTGAACTAGATTTCGCAAGTTTTTCTTTCAAAAACCCTCATAAAGAACTTCAAATAAGTTAAAGTGATAAGTTAAAGGTGTAGAATTTCAGATTTACCTGATTTATGTGCAGATAATTTGTAAAATCAGTGAAAAGAGAGTGTTTCTCAATTGTGGAGTGCCGAGTTTGTGGGTTAGCAAATATGGCCGCTGGTAAATTTTGTATGTGAACGTTGTTTTATTACTTATAAATAACTTTCGGGTGGTGTCGTTTATAATATGGTTGTGTCGTTTATATAAAATAATTAGTTAATCAAGAACGCCAACAGTTTGACTAGATACCTGAGTGAATCTTGTTCATTTAATTAAAAATGCCTGATAAATGCTGCGTGCCTAATTGCACAAGCAATTACGATAGTACCCATACGTATGTGTCCGTCTTTTCTTTTCCAAAAGATGAAGAGTTGAAAAAAACGTGGATTAAATGCATTCATAGAGAGTCATTTAATCCAACAAAACATTCAGTAGTATGTATTAAACATTTCTCAGAGTCATCGGTTATAACAATTGATAAAATAACCAGAAACGATGGATTATCTGAAAACGTCTCTTCTTTTTCAGATATATTAAATAATTCATTTGACATTGCACTGAATGCTTCTGTATTATCATCTTTGTTCTATATTGCCGGATACTGTGCACATTCACTAATTAAGTTTGTTAATGGTTGTGACAATTGTTTAACATCCATTACTACCAATTCAGATTTTGTTATAAATTTTACCAATTGTGGTGAAAATGACTCTGCAGATATTAGCAAATATTTGAAAAATTTAACAAGAGGAGCTCTAAAACAACCATCTGAATTATTCTTTGAAGTCTCTATTCAGGCGTATCAGATATTTAGTGAGCTTATTTCAGATAAATATGAAACTGAATTTCTAAAAACAGGTAAACAAAGGATTATTTTACGGGAATTGACAATGTTAAAATTGGAAAAATATGTAGAAGAAATCAATGAGAAATGTATTTTATGCAGCAAAACGTTGAAGTCGATATTGTTAAAAAATAGTCATGTTCTTGCCAATATATTTCTTAATAACTATTCAAAAATAATCAACGACAAAATTAACACCCAAAACATGGATCTATCCAAGAGAAAACTGATTAAATTTAATAGTTAAGTAGTTATAAAACACATTAACGCATGGAGATAGGGCCGGCTTTCGTGACGTCACGATTGCTTGTTCGCGGCCTGTACTTTCTCGTAGGTTACGGTAAAACATATGTTTACTGTCAGATGGATAGCAGGGATATACATATCTGATATCATTATATTTTGACATTTACGTACATTTTTGTACAAGTTGGTAAGTCATTCCTCAGGAAAAAAGAATGCACATGTCGTCTAATTGTACTTTTTTGTGCTTCATCCAATTTATTGTAAGTATGACGATAATTTCTTTTTCTTGGAGGAGAAATTGGAACTCCATATAATTCCATTTCTTTAATAATGCAGTACATTGCATTCCTATTAATACCCACTTCCTCTGCTGTTTGATTGACTGCAGCTGTTTTAGACATATTGTCTTTATGCTTAATGTACACATTATAAGCCATTTGCCTTTGTCCAGATCTTATGTGTTTCCCTTTACGATTTTTTGAAGGACCTGGTAAAATGCTTCCGCCGTACTATAGAATATTAGCGATTACGAAATAACGAAATTGATAAAATACCTTAACAAATGAATATTTCACTTGCGAGTTCTAAGAAGAACTATTTTTTAAGAATATTAACAACAAATAACTATGTAAAATACGGAAATCGACAAAATCTTTGAACAAAACTGTCAGTAAACAAATTTTTGACAGAACGAGCTAAATGCGATTATTTTGCCGGTGTAAATGCACACTCGATTTCAACCAATCACAAACGTTTATTTTAAGCCCTATCTTTCCCAATGCTTTATTCTTAGACTGAATGGAGTATAGTAAGAATGCGAAGTAACTACGAGCATTTGTAATTCGCGTTCTTACTAGGAAAGACACGAATTAATAGCAAAGACGAATTAAAATTAATTCGGCTATTTACTGCAGCTTTCCGTTAGAACCCGTTCTAACTACACGGATAACGGTAAGTAACCGAAATGCATATCTCCTAAAAGCGAACATACTTCCATATCACTTCTCTTTAATAGATATTTTTCAACATGATATGAAAATACCTGTTAACAAGAGAACATACTTATGAAGTTACCAAATACCATCTTTCATTTAGTTTTCTTTGTTATAATAAAACACGATTGGTGGTTTCAAGATTATTTAATACGATGAAAAATAAATTGACTTATTTATTATTACATGGACTCATGCGTTGTAAAGTACATTACAAAACGATGGAACTTAGTCGGGTCGTGAACCCGTAATGATGTATTCAGTCGCTATAGCGCTATAGTAGATGTGACTAGTAATTTTCATTTTTAAATGTTTATTAGTGTGAAAGTTGGTAGGACTAACCATGTTCGTATCTATCATTTTAATATTCATCTGTCAGCTGTCGACATCGGATTTAAGTGTTTACCATATATGTCAATTTATTGTTTTTGTGATTATGATTGTAAATTGGTCAGTTTAAATATATTATATTCATCAACAATATAATATAATTTCTTAAATTTGAAGAGACTAATTTACAATTATAATTATAGAAACCTTCTAAACTTATAAAATAAAATTTAAATTTTAAATTTGACGCGGGTAGGATTAGCGACTGAATACCAAACTACGATTAATAGTTTTGGCGGGATCCGAAGGAGTTCACTATCTATTCTTATTCTAATCTATGCATTGACTCCTATTGTGACATTTTGAATTGCATAACACTTGTTTTTTTACACTTAGCCGAATAACTGAGACATTTTTTGTGCATTTTCACATGGAAGTCGCATGTTGTAAAGATATTTGTTTATCCTTCTTTACCACATCAATGTCAATAAATTTTTGTTTACAAATATCTAATTCTGATCTGGTGTACAGATGATCTATAACACCATCCTTAGTGCTTAACTGGTACACGTTGTCATTGGTCTTTAATAAAACAACAGCTATAATATTTCTGAATGCACCGTTAGCTTTGTCAACGTCGGGAATAGATATTGTGACGTTATGACCGACATTAGCAGGAGGATACGTTTTATCAGTGAAAGATTTCATCCTTTTGGCCTGTTAAATTAGGGACTGGCTTGCTTCACATCGCGTTGCTGTAATGTTATTCTGTTGTACAGGGTGTTTCATCGGTTGGGGTATCGCGAATTAAAGTGCCTAAATATAAAAATATCGACTTCAAATTTTAACCACTTATAGAGCTTTTAAACCGCTACCAGCAGGTTAGGTTGTTTTTGATAATATTATTTTAATTAATGCGTAAATTAAAAAAAAACGTATTATCAAAAATTAAAAGTGCTCAAAAAATGTTCAAATTTGAATGGTGATACGTGGAAATATCACCCATATTAACTTCACAATCAGAATTTTTATAAACGAAACCGTTTGTCAAATAAAGTCAATATTAAATAATGTCGGTTTTCTTACGACAGATTTATCGTACTTAACTTTCTAATTGTGCTGTCCGCAAACAGGTAGTCCTTTTAAATTTATGACGGATAATAAATAAAAATTTATTATAAACTCAACACACAACACTGTAATAAAAAACCCATAAATTCTTCAACGTCCGCAAACAGGTAGTCCTTTTAAATTTATGACGGATAATAAATAAAAATTTATTATAAACTCAACACACAACACTGTAATAAAAAACCCATAAATTCTTCAACGTCTTGCCTTTAATTTTGAAATTATTGTAAAATATTCAATAATTGATTAAGTTTTAATTTTTTTTTCAATTGCATAGTTGATTTTATAGACATATCTTTTTAACACCTGAATTTCAATAAAATCTGAGTACTTTTGATTTTTTGAACGAAGGTTTTTTTTTATTTACGCATTAAATAAAATAATATTATCAAAAACAACCTAACCTACTGGTAGCGGTTTAAAAGTTCTATAAGTGGTTAAAATTTGAAGTCGACATTTTTATATTTAGGCACTTTAATTCGCGATACCCCAACCGATGAAACACCCTGTACAATTCAAACAATAGTTTCGTCAAAGTTAGCACCTAAGGTAGCACTACATTTAAAGCATAATCTAGATTATATTACCTCTGGTTTTTTTTTAAAATTCTGGTTGAATCTTCTCCATGCATTTCCACCATGTTAATTTTGACCTCACCAATAATATTTTCCAAATCCTTTTCCCGCTCTAGAGAAAAAATAACGTCAAGAGGTAAAAGTGATGTAGTTAACCCAACTCTAGGCTCGATGCCAAACATAGCCTTATATGGTGTTTGCTTTATGCCTGAATGAAACGCACGGTTTTAAACTGTAGACCTTCTGACCATTTAACGGTGTTATTATGGGACATCCACGCGGCAATCATATTTTCAACATCTTGATTGGCTCGTTCAACTGAGCCTTGGCTTACCGTGTACACTTCTAAGTTCTGACCCTAAAGACTTAAATCTGTTTATAAGGCAATTGGCAAATCCTCAGAAGTTATCACCACGCTCTTAACGTCAAAAATATTTCGTTAATTTTATAAGCTATTTCTAAAATAAACTTGGTTAGATGATCTTAATAAACCATGATGAATTTATATTCCTCATCTGCTTGACTTTGCATATCAATAAGATCTACTTAGCATCGGCTGTTTAACTCATTGTGAAAAACTGGTTTTGAAACTAATCCTTTCTTTTCTTATATGTTTTACTCTTGCAAACTTCACACATTGGCAGGAACAAATCAATTATTTTAGTAGTAATGTTAGCATATTCTCTAATTGTTTCCATTCGAAGTAATATAATATTTTACAACTCTTGGACTTTGCTATTATTCGCTGAACGCCCCCCATTTCTAATATGTCAACGGTTCACGCGTCGATGCAGCGATGAAGTTTTCTTCAATTCCAGTTTAGCTTGTTTTATTTCCTGAAGTAATTCTTCACATATCTCTCTCTATTTATTACAATGTTTTTAGACAATTTGGCATCTTCACTACAGTACGTGAGGAGAAATAACCAATCAGCGCATAGATCATTCATCGACCCGTTCTTACTCAGTAGTTCCTGTTATGCGTGTAGTTAGAAAGGGTTCTAACTGAAAGCTGCAGTATATAGCCGAATGCTCGTAGTTACTTCGCATTCTTACTAGTAAGTACGCGTAAAAACGTATTTCGGCTATTTACGGTAACATGGACAATTCATGGAAGTATTTCCTAGTTTTTGATAATACTGGGACTTTTTTGTTGCCAACCCAGGACAGTTCAAAATGATCTCTTTATATATTTACAACGTGTATTCAAAGCGATGTTGGATATTTCTTATAGCCGAACGAATATACGCTTATTTATATAAATGGTTATATTTTTATGTACTTATATGAATATTTATTTATCAATCAACAATTATGACACTAAAATTGTAGCAATAAAATAACTTTTTTTTTGTTCATACTAATAACTCAAACGAAAAGGAAGATTATATTCACACGAAACATCGTGAAGAGGACGGATACCAAAGTTGTAGCTGCACATTACTAAAACCACACGGCACTAAGTTCAAACACACTTCAATCTTCTATAGCTCTCGTTTCTTCAGGCTCAAAAGTGAAATGTCTGCCATGATCTCGATCTAAATGATTGATGTTGTGACATGTGTCCACAGTACTCTATTATTTCCGTTGAAAATGTTTTTTTTTTCGAAGACGGTGTAAATTAAAGGCAGCTGTAATTCAAATTATTTACAATTTTGACGACTATACCTACACCGCATATAGTAAATATTGCGTAGTTTATCTTAAGCACGTTTGCACCACAATATTAAACAACAGCTTAACTTCAACTGTCCGTTACAGTATCACTTTACCATGTTATACCTTATTCCAAAAAGAGAAAAACGAAATTCTGAACAGACCCCCAGTCCAAATTACTACCTATAACAAGGGAAATCAATTTTAGGCGGTAAAATTAAATTTAAATATCTGTCTGAAATATGAAATCTACCAAATTAAGTTCTATGTAGATTCTTTAGAGACAAATCCACAGTTAAGGCAAACGGAATGGTAAATAAATCACATGAAAGTAACTAAATTTGCCTAGAAAACAAGCAGTGTAAAAGATGTCAAAATATGACAATTGATAGCAAAAAGCGAATGTAGTATGGCGTTATTTCGCCTTGCTGTCAACCAATAAGAAATAACTCTCACTTAGGTTCGTTCAGAATTTCGTCTCTCTCTTTTTGCAAAAAGATATAAGTGACGTTCGAACATATAGTTAAACTTAAGCCTCTGTTGAATATTGCTGTACATTAGGCCTTTACAGCATGAAGTAATAATTAAATGTTCAGATTTTATGTTATACCTACCATTGTACACACACCGGCAAAATATGGGGCACGCAGAAAAATATTTTTGGTATCATCGTTAAGTGTTATATTGGTTTTCAAATCTGGTTGCCTTGTTCCTTCTGTGTTATGCGAAATTGACAGCTGTCAACCGTTTACGAGAAAGTTATATTGCCTTTTGATTATTTGTCAAGAACTTTACCGTTTCAGTAATTTTGAAAAAGTTTTAATTTTGTGGGTGCCCTCAAAAGTTAATTCATTTAAATGTTAAACTTTATAAGAAGACGAACACGATATGAATGATTTAGCCCCAACAGATGTTGCTAGAGCTGCAGCATTGATTGAATATGGTCATACTTTTCGTGCATTGGCTAGATCCAATTATTCGCAATATTTTACGGTATAGTGAGATTGGTTCGTATGTCAGAAGACGAGGGCAAGGCACAAAACGGTCAACCACAGCCAGAGATGACCGTTTCATAGTGTTGTAAATTCCGAGGAACAGACGCCAAACAGCAGTACAAAAGCTGCAAAACGTGAGGTACAGTCGATTTCAGAAAAATCGAATATACTTTCGAAATCGTCAGCTTCACATTTTCTACTATTTTACAGGTGCGAATCGCTCTCGTTAGCATTGTCAACGTTTATTTTTTCAGTAGGTTAGGTTTAGAGAGAGAGAAATATTACTACACTCTATTTTTTTAATTCCGCGGACCACCAAGTAGAGTCATATGTACACTGCAATATATGATATCATTTATTTTTGAAAAATTTATGATATAGGTTATGTACATTATGTTATGTGTATACGCACTGATATGCATGCACCTACATTACATGCACCTGTTCAATATTTTTCCATCAAAATTTATGTATTCAAATATATTTAGTAAATTTCTGCAGTTACTTTGGAATATTTATAATTTTTTTATTTGGGCCTATACCAATTCAGTGGGGTTCGGTTCAATTCTGCATGTCCTTCTTTTTAGATGATGTACTTGGAATCTTTTCAACTTTGCGAGAATGGTAGGATGCGTTATCCATAATAATAATAGCATCGTCTGGTTATTTTTCTAAAACAGCACTAAAACAATTTTCAGATACAACAGAATTCATATCCTCATAGTAGTCGCCAGTTCTTTTGCTTTGGAAAACTAACAATTCACCTTCAACAAACCCATCTTCAGATCCTATGTGCAGAATAATAAGTTTTTGCCTTTTTCTGTTCGATTTTTCAAACCTGCCGAGACACCACCTATAAAGCTTGCCTGCGGTTATGTACATTAACGTCAATTGATTATGTGTGCCCTTCATTTAACCACATTTCATCTAAGTAAAATATCTTTTTTTCTTCGACTCTATATGATCTAATAGCTGTAAGTATCTATATCTCCAAGTACTTATTTCACTATGCTCTATCAATAAACTCTTTTTGCTTTGCTTCATGTACCTATAATAATAATAATATATTTTATATACCTATTCATCGTAAAAATAAATATATTTTACTTGAAATTAATCTTTTTCATTAGTAGGTATAATGATGAACGACTCATTTGAGGTATATTGGAATGGTTTTTAATTTTGTTAAAAATTTTATTAAGTGTAGGAGCGTGTATTACTTGTCTTACAGCATTGTTTACATTTTCGTCAGAGTTGTTGACTAATGAACGTCTACCAGAGCTTTGCTTGGGCTGAGTAACCGCCCCCTCGGACTTACATTCCTTTATAACTTTAAAAGCCGCACTTCTTGCAACACCTGCAATAATACAATATGGGTAACTTCAGAAACACAACACATTACCTAAGAAAATACAATATTACCTGTTGTGGACACTATATGCGATGCTATTTCCCTTGTACTTTTTTTTGTATTTTCAATTCTCAGCTACTAGTATTGAGAATTATTTGCTTTTCAATAAGGGAAAAGTGACCAAAACGGCCGCCTTTCCTCATTGGAGGTTTCTACTTGTAGTCGGCATTGGGTCCATGATATATTATAGTAAACACTAAATAAACGGTCTAAAAGTTCTAAAAAGAACTATTTTTGTTGTATAAATACAAGAAGAGTGAAAACGAAGTAGAAAAAAAACGTGGAAAATATACAAAATGCAACTGTCAAATGACTAGGAATGTCTGGTAAATTAAGTGAGTGTCTCGAAAAGAACCAATCGAATTGCCAACTTTTAGCACTAAAATTTAAAGGTGGTCCGCTGAATTAAAAAACAGAGTATACATACCACAAACGATTATTTTGACATTCTATTAGTCACAGTCTAATCAAAAAATGACATTGACAAGAGAAATTTACAACTAAGGAAATTGGTTGTACTCGATTTTATTGAAATCAACTGTACTATCGTTAACACAAAAAACTAGGACAGCTTCGTTTTGGCTGTGTAAAACCGACGGAAATCAATAGCTGTCAGTTAAAACGAAATTATTTGAAGCTGTCACTAGTCATGCTGCAAGTCATTTTGATTGATAATGCAAGAATAATTACTTGCAGAAAAAATGGTATGACAATAAGGCAAATTGCTAATGACTTTGGCATTAACAAAAACACTGTTGCGTCCACAATACAACGACGGGAAGAACAAGGCGATTTCACCAATAAAGCTGGTTCTCGAAGGCAAACGGCAACAACTGCAGCCCAGGATAATGCCCTTAACTGATTATTTGCGGCAAAATCCGTAAGACCGCAAATTAAACTCATTTTCCTGCAAGCATGATGACGATTAGTCGCAGAATTTGTGAAACGGATTTACGGAGCAGAGTAGCTGCTAGAAAAATTCATTTGACGAATCTTGGGAAACAAAAACAACGACAAGTGTCCTTTACACTGCACGAAATGTAATCACGTGGTTCCGAGATTTGAATATTGAACTAATGCCATGGTCTGCACATAGTCCTGATCGCAACCCCATCGAAAATGTTTGGGGTTGTATGATAAAGAAAAAACAAGAAAGAAATCGTCAGCCGGTAACCGCAGAAGAACTTTGACAGCAAATTAAGGGCACATGGAATACACTAAAACAAGACCAAAATTTAATAAGACCTTTTATATCTTCCATGCCTCGTCGTTTACAGAGTGCTATTGACAAAAACGGAGGAATGATAATATGTTAATTTTATTATTCTTTGCTTTTGTTCGTTGTATTTTCTGTCATTAAAAATTAAATTACATAACCTCATATTATTTTGTGTGACAGAAGTGCCAAAAGCCTGAATGAAATTAGCACAATTAGCAAATTTAATGGCTATTTGAAATAATATTTGTCCTAGTTTTTTATGTTACCGATAGTACGTCCTCGATAACACGACTCGCTTTTATCCATGAACATGAGAATTGGAATATTGACCAATGGAGTCAAGTTTTGTTCACCGACGAAAGTCGTTTTTGTTTATGGGCGAAGGCTTATTATGATCTGAGGAAGAGTATGTTTGGGAGCGTGCAGATAAGTAGTGACAGGGGCACTTTGACTGGTGATCGGTACATAACAAACATTTTACGAGATTATGCAGTACCTTTTGCCGAACGTATTGGGGATAATTGCCTTTTAAAGCAGGACAATACTAACCCGCATATCGCACGCTGTGTAACAAAAAAATGAGACAGGGATAATCAAGATGATGAATTGGTCTGCTAGGTCTCCCGACATGAATCCTGTCGAATGTGTCTGGGACATGTTGCGCAGAAAGATGAGGATCAGAAGTCCTCTACCCCAAACTACACAAGACTTGTAAACCATGTTATTGAAGGAATGGTACAGTTTGCTTCAAGAGTTAATTGACGATAGGATCAGGAGTATGCCCAGACGAATGTTCGCATTTATACGAGCTCGTGGAGAAAACACTTTATTTAAATTAAATTTCTTTGTCATACACATATAAATATCAAACAAAAAATGTTGAATCATTTTTTTTGCTTTCTGTTACATTTTTCATTAAATTTCTGTCATTCTTTTTAATTATTTTGTTTTACTTTAAATTGTTTTTTTTTTATTTTGTCCCCGTAATTTTGCCAGTGAGTGTATATTTGACATCACAATTACAAAAACACTTTATTGCAATAAGTGCAATGTATCAACTTCGAGATGGCCTTACTATCAATACACAACTGTTGATTTACTGCTGTCATCCGTATTAAAGAGAACTAAAAATTTATATCACTATCTTGCTTGTTAATTAGATTTTAGATATTTATTTTCAGAACGTACTTTCCTTCACATACCGGAAAATGTTTGCTATTAAGTTCCACTTTTCACACTGCATTAGTATATTTCATGTTAACATAATTATTAATGACGTTATTGCCAGGATTATTAACTACATCAAGTTATAGGTTTTTCGATACGGAAGTTTGTAGTCCCAACGATTCCATTACGTTACACTCTTTAAATCCCATCGGCGTAGTGAAAACTCCTACAGCCCCGCGAACCCCAGACTCTACATCGCAAAGTGGGTGAGTCAATAATAGAGCAATCGCAAATACCACATGGTGCACCTAAAACTCAAAATAGAGCATGAAATTCCAAATGGCTTAGATTGTAAGTTCTAAATGTATTTTATTTTATAGAGATTATATGTATACATATTAGAATATTTTTTTTATAGAACAATTGTTTTATTATTATTATTACTATAGGATTTGTTCAGACCCCCAGTTCTGAACAGTTCTCGAACGCTCTAGAATTAGTAATTCTGATAGAAATGCAGTGTCCGGCTTAATTCTGTAGTTCAAATTCTTAAAGTTCCAAAGACTTTTAAGACTGGAATTTTAGGAAAGCTGTACTACCAACATTAGTAATAGAAATATTAAAAACGCTGAACTGATGTAAACAAATATCAATCGTAATAAACGATTCATAAACATCTACTGCTAATGCATCTCACTACCAATATTGCGATAGGATATAAAAAGTAATGAAAAAGCTATCGCTTATGAACTAAATTTTATAATGGATATTTCTAATAAGCTGAGTAAATAAAGCAACTATTTTTTATACAAGCTGTTATTAATAATCGCTTGTATATCAAATACAGACATACATGTTAACAAAATGAATAAAAGAACTAATATAACAATGCACTTTCAATGATCAGAACCAGCCCATTTTCCTTTCCTTCAATTATACAGTTAAAATTTAAAAAAAAAAAACCAAAAATTTTTGTCTATTTTAAACTGTGAAGTAGTACGCTCTTTTATAACTCCTTTTGGAGAGTATCAAAAATTGTGATATTTGTTGGTTATATGAATTGTGATATTTACTTGATTTAGTAGTTACATCAAACATGCTCCGAATGTATTGGTGTCATGCAACTGTGTGATCACATTAAATTAAAATTTATTATAATATTGCTAACGTAACATATTGCTACAAATATATACTTCTAATAGATATTTTGAAGTTTTATGAAGTTGAATCAAAACAAATACTCTAATGATGTCACAAATTAAAATAAAAGGAAAACCAAATATTCAAACGACTATAAAATGATACTACTCTACAAAAGTCCGAAGTTCAACATAAACATTACCAGAAAAATGCGAAATCTAATATTACGAATGACAATTACGCATGCTTGGGATTTATCAGAATTTTAAATATACAGTCCATAGGCCAGAACTGATCTGACATGCGCACTAGTTCTAGGCTCAGAACTGGGGGACCCAACAATCCCTATTATTATCAATGATTTTGTTGATGGCTGTATTTCAGACCTTTTATTTAATTTTTATGTATGTATGTATGTAAAATTAGTTGTTTTATCATTTTAATTGTTCTAAAGTTAATGTTGTTCAACCTTTTATATTTTTGTTATACACTATATTTGTGCAATATATTTTAGTAATTTTTTTCTGCATTTTTTATGTTTCTTAATTATTTTCACAATAGCAACTACCTTTTCCACTTCATTTCTGTGCACAAAGTTACTAATGACTCATTAGTAATGAGGATAATATCACTTTCATATCTGAAACGAGTATAATGGGTGTATATTATTGATTTGACAAAAAATATTTGGCATTCCGACAAATTGTACGTGTTACAGTTTATGCCCTTGCTTGAATTGAATCATAAATATTGAATTTTGACTTGCTAACAGCAACAAATCTTGCCTGAAGTAATTCGCATTAATTATTAATTACAAACTCATTTCAGTCAGTATTCTACAATTTTTGGTTGTGCATAGGATGTGAATTAAATTTTGCGCATGCGCTAAAGACATAGTAAAAAGCAGTGCCAATTTACTAGCCTGATAGTTACTACTAACAAACTTCTCGGTAATTCAATTATGTACACCCATTAAGTGTTTGTTTTTTATATATTTTGTAAATAATTTTGTTGTTCATATTGTTCTTTTGGGCATCAATAAATTCAGATTGAGGAACATTTCTACTTTGCTGATTCAAAAAATAGATCGTTTTTATTAATTTGTTGGAAAGCAACTATTATAAACATAATTGTATATTTGAAACCTGATATGTATACGTAAAGATTTTACTTTTATTATAGTTTTGAAGGAAACAAATAAAATAATTGCCATTTGTTAGCGACAAAGATGAAAAAAGACAGACTATTCAAATGTCAGCGAGAAGATGAAAGGCCGGTGGAAATCTCTAGACCTTAAAATTAATCTGAAGTACAAAATCTTAACAGATTTATTATGTTCATTAAATATTAGCTCATAAAATAAATTAGAATAAAAAATGTAAATAAATATCTATATGTCAATGGGGCACAGATAAAGAGAATTTTCCCGTTTGTTAGTTGTTATTTTATAAACTAAATGTACTGAACATATCTAGAACCTAAAATCTCTTTTTATACCATGAAATTTAGAAACCAGGTGGAGTTGTGGTGATAATCACTCTAAATTTTATATTATTATTATATTGTTTTAATCACACTTCTGAGTTTCCCTCAGTTCCAGTGGAGTGCAGTCCTTACAGACTTTACTACTCAACATTTCTTTTATAATCTATTCACCGAAAAAATGTGACAACCTTTTAAAAAAAAACTTTTACCGGAATTTTCATTACAAATAAATATAATAATTATGGTTGTAAATAAAATAGCATACAAACCTCGGTGAAAAGCTTCATTCCTGTCTCGAGATAAAGTTAACCTCGAGGCTTCGCGTCTCGGTTTCCTACTAAACTCTGGACAGTAATGAAATGCTTTCCACCTCGGTATGTAATATGCTATTAAACTATAGTTATATGTTTTATTCAAATATTAAAAGCTCGTAAATTATTACTTACAATAAGAGTTGAAAGCTTTTTATACTACACTTTAAATTACGAAGCACAGGGTATGTGAAATGTCGATCATTGCATTTTTTACAATAGATAGTACGTACATATAAATAAAATACTGTTGTGTAAAATTGAACAATACAGAATTCACCAGAATAAAAATACTGAAAATATATATTTCTAGTAGATATATTTAAATTGTGCTAGTGTCAATTAGCATTGTTTTGAAAATAGTTGTTATAACTGAAAAAAAGGTGTTCATAACAAATGCGTAAATCTGCGCTAAATTTGAAGCAATTTACAAAAAAGTATTATCAAATTATTCTGTTTAAATCTAGTTTTTTATTCTCATGTATTTTCAAAACAAAATTAAAAATGAAGAAAATTAAAAATCGACGTTTTCGACTCGGCAAAGTAGACATCTTCCTTAAGTCTTTTTATGAGAGTTCCAGAATTAATTGTATTTAATACTGAAATTTTTTATAACAGATGTTGAAAATGACTAACTGAAGCTTGCAATGCTGTGGTTTAATTATAAATTTTTCAGCTTCCTTTCCTTTGTAAAAATGGGAATTTCCAAAAAATTTCTATAAACACTACCAAGTTATCCAAATAATTGAAAGTAGTACTTCCAAAACTGTATTTGCACATATTTTTTGAGCATGTATGTTTCTGCATGTCTTAATATTTTTGCACACATTTTTCCATACAAATTAAGAGTAATTTATCTGCGTCAATAACAAGTAATATCAAGGCAAACAAAGTTGTTAAAAATTCACTATTTAAAGAATAAATTTTTAGTTATCGAAAATAACTCATGGCCTAGTTAAACACAGTAAATCTTACATACAGCACGTGTCAATTTTCATTAGCCATAGGCGATTAATTCATGCAATACGTGACAACATGGCACCCCCTACTTTTCTCTTCAAAGCAAGCGCGACCGATGATACAAGCTCAAGTTAGCAGTAGCTGTTGGACTATTGACTTGGATGTTTGTACTGCGCTTAGAAATAATATTTACGCCTTGCAAGGATTTTTCTTTTTCCTTTCAGTAAATGCAGAGAATTATTAAGCATGACACAAACAAAAGCGTAATTCTAATAAAATTAAAAATAAGGTAAATAAAAAAGGATTCTGAAAATAATAGTAAACAACTAGATCGCGCCGGCCATTTGATGATGACGGATTTTATTGCAGACTATATCTCCGAACGTGTTCGCAGCTAAATATTTAATGTAGAAGTGGCAAGATCGGGGAAAGTCGCTGTGATGTCGATTGTTGCCGGGAGACAGACGTTGCCACGTATTATTTGTATACGTATAAATCGCATGTAAACATTGAATCCCTATAGCTAATGAAAATAGACACATACGGTATCTGGGTCGTGGAGATAAATAGCGGGATAGTTCAAACTTTTTTTTAGATCCATTTTCTATTAGAAAACTATCATAAATACAATATATAAAATAAAAAGAGGATAGACGAAAAACATAATACGATACATCCTTCGGTAGCAAGTAAAGTTTCTATGAAAAACGTGAACATAAAAAAATATTTAAAATATAAGGCATCATTCCAATCAATAATAATGAAAATTTTTGTTATCATAGAAACGAGGTGAAATAGATAATATATAATTTATATACGTCAATGTAAATTAGATTAGTCTGTAATGCGTATTAGACTAATGCAGCCCAACTATACTGTGTATGAACTATATAAGTGAAACAATTATAACTTAGCCACGCCTCCCATTGTCTTTGTCTGATCGAATGTTTTGCTTCTATAAAGTTATTTGCTTATAAATACATTATAATTACAAGAAAATTAATAATAAATATAAAAACTTCAATTACTAATAATAGATAATAAATTTAGCTCCACGAACCAGGTCCATGCTTATACTGCACTGAGTGAATTGAAAAGATTGTAGAAAAACATTTGGTTGGTAAGCTTTGTTACTATTAAACTCCTCGACATAACAGTTTCGTCAGTAATCATGCTTTTAAATACGTAGATGTTAACATGTGCATTACTTGATTTAACTGATTTGACAAATAAATGTAGGCATGCCAACATAAAACTCAAGTAAAAGTTAAAAAAACGCAATATTTTAGTCACCTAATGTAGAATAAATATTTATTATACAGATCAGTCGGGTTCAGCCCCTCTGATGGTGATAGCTTGGTGGGGTAAACGACTTCAATTTCTTTAACAACAGATAGTTTCGGTAGCAAACATACTTAGGCTAGAGCTCATGAGCAGGTTGCACTACGAATAAAACATGATAAGATTCACTTCCAGGATACACATATAATACTACTTTTTGTAGTTTGGCTTCATAAATCACCAAAAATTAATCAGATAGATACTATCTGAATAGACTTTTGAAATGACGAAGTCATGCTCCATTACCACGCACTTGATTAGTTTAACATCCAATGTCATCATCAAATTATTCTTGACCATTACAACATCTATAACAACTCGCCAATTGGAATGGAAGTAATTCTTGGTATTTTTTCTTGTTTTATAAGGTAACAAATAAGCAAGAACCAATAACACAAACTGACGGTAAAACTAATAATTTTTCAATTGTTTTATAAATGGAAGAGTTTCGGGGTCCGCAAATTGCGTACCTAAATATTATACATAATATATGGGCTGTTCATTTAAAAAGTGCATCAAGTTGGCTTTGACGGTTTCAAAACATGTTTATCTGATTTTGATTTCAAGGCCTTCAAATGTAGAAAATTTCGAATTTAGGTCTAATAATGTATCCATACAAGCCATTATGCACAAATTATTAAACACCCAACCTATGACACCAACTACAACTTGATTTGTGAGGTTATGGCACGGTTATGGTGTTATGCTGTCGAAATTCTTAACGGATCTTTATGAAAGTAAAATCGTGTTCCGCAATTTTGGGGCCCAAAGAATAAAAAATATAGATACGCAAGTTGCGGATCTGTAATGTTCAAAATAAACGACCGCAAATTCCCTATATAACTTACATTTACGGACTTCTAGTACAGAACATACGAGAACGCAATTTGCGGACGCCGAAACTCTTCCTTTATAAATTGGCATACAAGTTGCCAACACCAAAAATATTTTTCATTAGATTAACAACTAATAATAATACAAAATGTTCTTGATCGCGAATAAGCTACTCCTAAAAGAGATTTGCATAAGTCTCTTTCGAGCAACTAGAAAACATGTTTCAGGACTTATGTCAACACATTTTATACTTCATTCACGTTAAGAATGCAGCGTTGGATTAGATAGGAGAACATTTCCCGAACTGTGATTGGCTTTTACGCGGGACCGATTTACATTAAAAGAAATTCGAATCCGTCAGCTATAGGTACATTATTTGAAAACATAATTTGAATTTGTTGCAGTTATTTTACAAATAAATAATTTGAAGTGGAAGTTTGAGGTTAAGAGAATAAAATTGACATTTATATTTCAAACCACCCGCCATTGTTTATTTCTATGATTGTGTCATACAGACGCCGATTGTTGCGCTATCTACTGCATTCTTAACGTGAATGAAGTATAGTTGTGAACACCTTCACTGAATATTCAATTATTGTCAGTTGTTGTATGACAAAGAACGGCGATTTATTGTTGGCGTTTGCCCCACGATCTGGCGTCAATGCGTATATACCGAACTAAACTGTATGATTTTTTTATAATATTCGTTACTATTAAATGTAGGTCTGTGTAATTTCAAAATCACCATTATGTTAATCAGTACATGATATTTCATTACACTGGGGAACATTATTCAAAATTCGAAACCGCTATAAAAACCTTAAGCAATAATAAATTCTTATATACAGAGTGAGTGATTAGTAGCCGCTTCTTCGATTGCTCTTTTGTGTTTTAAATAAGAGAACAAACAATTAGTGGAAGATTTATGGTTGCTTGTGGCGCATATTCGAAAAATACTATAAGCTCTGACGCACTTCCGGTTTCACCGGAAATGCACGGAAATTAATTTTTTTAAATGACTCAACCTATATATTTTTGGATTTTCTAGTACTGCTTTAAATTGCCTATTCAACTGTTTTTTTCTTTTTCAAAATTGGGCCCCTAGTTCTTGAGTTATTTTTTTTTGAAAATATTTGACCAAAACGCGTGTACAGAAAAAAAACCTTTTCACATTGTGTTTAAAAGAAACTACTTCCCGAAATTTTCACATACCAAAAACTTATTTTTTTTTAATGGAACACCCTGTATTTTATTAAGGCATTTTGTTCCTTTTTTTATTCTCTTTCATTTTTGTTAGCAATGTCCTATACCTACCTATCTTTTGTAATTCCTGAGATAATCACCATAGGAGCAATTAGCGGTCAATTGAAGAGCTACGAGCGCTGTTGTTCTATGCACCAAAATATTCGTTCGTTTAGAAATAGGGCCCGACTTCCTTAGTCAACTGTCAAACAAAGTAAAGGTTAAATCCAACTATCCCAAAAGTAATAATTTTACAGAATGAAGATCATCGCATTTCAATTTTTTAATTCCGGCAATGTCCAGTTGCAGTATATCATTTTTTACACTTCTGGTTAACAACGAAATAAAATAAAGGTTAATGACAATTTTCGGAGAATTATATACCATTATAAACAGTTTTTCAGAATACTGATTTATACGAAACCCATAACTACATTGACGGTTAAAATATTGCATTTATTATTTGGATTTATTTATTATGTGGTTTAAAATTTAAGATAGGTTGGTGAGATTAACCATAAGATTATTTCAAGCATATGCCATGAGTTTGTTTACTTTGTACACTCTTTGAACTCGTTTGATTTGAAGTACTTTGAAAACAAAAACAATTTATTTTGTTCCCCAGTGATATAAGAGCAAAACATATATTTTTGACATACATACATATGTCAAAATGAAATTCCCTTAAAGATTCAGTTTGTTTTCAGCACAACTTCGAGACCTGTTCTGGGCTATGAGAGTCCTGAAACCGCCGGACTCTACAACGAGTCCTTCATTATTGACAAAGTAATCGAGACTTTGCAAGCAACGGAGGCATCCAATCTCAACGTCATATCTCCCACCACGCAAACAATCACGACTTCAGATCTAATTTGTATAGATAACACAAACGAAGCAATACTACCCGAGCTAACAAATAACAACGAAATCAACAGGAATGAGACCGATCCGCGGGATAACGATCTCATTACGACGACTACTTCTGTAGCGGATCAGAATTTTAAAAAACTTCCCCAGACAATAACGGATGAGAATCTGAATTGTTCCAGTAATTCCCTTAATTCCGAAAATTTGTCTTCACCGATGCAAACCAGCACCGACATGTTTTTAGATTCGGAAATTTTATCCACCGATGTCGCTTCTAACGATTCACAATCACCAAAGAATTTAGATAAGAACGTTAAGCATTTAGCGGACGACACGTATGCGACTTCTTTGCACGAAATAAAGAAATTTAATGAGTTCTGCTTGAATTACAAGAAATCGAGCATGTACGGCTCGATAGAAACATTCTCCAACACCAAAAGCGATCAGAGTTTGTTAAATTCGACGGAAAGTTGCGATAGTTCACCGATACATAAAACAATCAATCGCGATTACAAAAAAGTACAGCGTAGATATAAAACGAAAAAATACTTCGGCGTAAAAACTTTGCAGAGTATTTTCAGCAAGCACGGTGCGTATTCCGACGTTTCGAGCACTGCTTCGGATTTTGGTGATGATTTTTTATTAAATAATAAGGGGGGTAGCTGTTACAAAGAAATCGATAACGAATCCGTCACGAATATAACCTCAACCATTGACGGGAATGCCCAAAATAACAACAATCAGGAAGAGGAAAACTCATCATCGTCCAATCTCCGCTATAATCTATCCGATACGACGCCGCAATTCGAAGAGAATATACATCATATTCTATCGGAAATGTTTCGAAGAAATTTCGATGGACACAAAACAGAGGGCGCCACGTCATCAAAGGGCTCAAACTCTACGACGAGGCGATCGTTGAGAGTTGGGAAAGCGTTGAGGTTATGTCCGAATGAAGAAATCAAAGTTTGTGAGTCGACTGAAACCGATTTGAAGAGAGAGAAGTTGCTCGCTAGATACGTTTACAATGCAAACTGTTTGAACGCGGAAGGAGTGGGCGATCCGGATTTTGGAACACCAGTTTAATTTTAGCAGTAATAAATTAGCTATTTAATAAGGCATTAAAAAGAAAAGAAAAAGAAGGTTGTGTCTTAGATATTTCTATAGATAGATTTACAAAAATTGTAGTGCAGCAGATGGTATAATGTACAAAATGCGTTTTTGTTACCAATGTAAAGTTTAAATTGAAAATAAAGGTAACAGAGAGTTTCAAAAAAAAAAGGTTATATACCGTAAAACACGACTAATTTGAGAGATCTTTCGAATATTATTCCAACGTTATCGTTAAGTAAGATATTTAGAAATTTATACTTGTCAACAAACACATTGGTCATAACATGGACGTAGGTTGCCTCACTTCTTTCTTGAACTGTTATATTCTATTATGTTATATTCTATTACGAGTTTAGAAAAAGTTTGAACTTTCAATAATACAATAAATAAATAATAAGTAATTTGTAAAAGAAGCCTATGTTAAAATGTCAACTATTTAAAATAAATTACAAACATAGCCTCATCTCTTGACTGTATCGCGGGCTCCTCTAGGAAGCCGTGTTTATAAGTTTCACGCTGAGGTAGCGTCCTCCTTGTGGTGTTATAGGCTCATCAGCACTCTTCAACAATTATTTATAAAATTGTAGGAGCAGCAAGACAATCTTCAAATGACATATAATTGACCAGAAACCTTTACTGAAAACATTATTATTATTGTTTTAGATTAAACAAATTTTGTACTATAGTGTCACGGACAAACGACTCACTTAGAGAATGCATTTGTTTAATAGACTAGTAACTACTGAGTGATGTATGCCAGCTGACAATAGCGTGGGGCTAATTGGAAGCGGGCGCCATTTTATGAAATATGATACATTACTAAATATGTTCAAAAATTAACAGTGAAAATTGAAATTTGAAAGAAACAATTGTTTATACATTTAATGAAAATGACTTGTGCCCTTATATCAAACATTCATTAAATTGTCGCCCATAGTTGGGAAAGTTGAAAAAAATGTTTTTTTTTAAAACTAATGGCTCCCAAAATGTGGGTCGCAATCCACACTTTGTAGAGTGGTGAGGGGTTCCTATAAAAATATCAAACTAAAACAGATGCTTTGTAAATATCTTTAGATACTATATACAGTAAAATCTCAGTTACTTGTAATTAAAAAATGAGTAGGTTTTCTGCATATTTTAAGCTTTATTGCTATAGTTGTCGGATTGCTAGGATGTCACTTAACTTGAAGAATTATGGAACTCTAACAATTATGATAAGTCCTCGACGCTTGTGAAAGTATTAGATGAATCATTTCCTAATGGTTCACCTGTATGGCTTTCATTGTCAGATATTTCCCAGGGATCAGCTTTATAAAACTTTGAGGGCAATACTTTCATCTTCTTTTACTCTGTAACCTGGTTCATGTTTATTACTTGATAGCCAGTCTTCGATGCTTTCCTGACGTATATTTTACAAAGCATCGACGTTCTGTATAATATTTAAAGATGCTGTAGATTCTTGTGAAGATACTCTCAATGTGCTCTCTAATATATCCTGCACGTAAGTGGAGTAGAATTTATGCCAAGAACGTTTAATTAATACCGCGTAACTTCATCAAGCTGATCTAATTTCGACAATTTTAGTTACTTCGGAGAATTGTTGTATTCATCAGTAAATATAGAATCGTCGTTTTAAATTTCACAGTAGTTCAAAATAATTTCCGCTACATTCCACGTAATTGCCTATTTTTTATACTGGTCATCGAATCAAGTCTTTCAGGACTTTTCTGAATGCTAGACATACTTGTAAGCACGCACATTAAGAACTTCATCATTGGAAAAGTTGCTTCCTTTTGGGCTGTTCTTCACATTAAGTAACATTGTAGATAGCATTTTAGCATTATTTCTTGTGTCATGACAATAAAATCATCGATGTGATTTCATTGTCAAATTACATAAGGTCATGCCAAATTCTGTTTGACTACTAGTCTTTCACACCAACGAGCTCCTAGATCAAAATATTTTCCTTGTGAGAAGCTTTGCAGTCGTTTTTTCACCAACCTTTGTTTATATCACTTCAACAGCCGCTGATAAAAAAAGATCTTCAGCAATTATATTGGTTTTTGAAAGGCAAAATGCAACTCGATAACTTGCCAACTAGATAATAACACTAGGCTTGTAAAGAAAAACGAAGGTGAAAGCTGAATGATTTACAAGTTAATAATTGGCGAATAAGAAAGACCTGGTGATGACATATTAGGCGTTTATGTTAAAGTTAGTGTCACAATTACGTAATCGCAATGAATTTTGTTTAATTCAATTTATTCAAAAATACACCTTAAATAACATAAAAAACTAAAAAAAGATGCATGATACAGAGAGATTCTAAAAGATTGTCCAGCCCGCTTCGAAAATGCATCACACATACTTGTTTGACAAATCTCGATAAGTAAGATACTCTATTTTACCAATTTTACTACATCAAGTTGACATTTTAACATGGATGTAATTGTGATGTCTCTAGCAATTACTTCTTATTTATTTACTTTATCATTTACATTCGAAACATATATCTTTTGAAGAACAAAAATTATTCGTCTCACGCCTGGAAGTATAAATTACTTTGATTGTGCTGCGTACGTACAAGAAGAAACACGAAGTAACCTACGATCATTTGTTAAATTTATTTACCTATACATTCAGAAAATTATTATAAAAATACGACACATATCTAAAATGTGTCATATACCGCGCGATCATTTAAATTCTAAATTAGAGCAGGCTGTGAAATTTAAATTAAGTTGGTATATAAGTACTAATTTACAATTTGAATTGTCAAAGTTACGTTTCAAAATGTTAATTAATCAATAATTGACATTCTGGACAACCTAATAAAAAAAATCCCGCCTGCTATAATTTAGAATTTAAATGATCGCGTGGTATAAAGAAAGAATCTTTCATTATGTGTGAAGAAATGCAAAATATAATACAAAGAATATAATTATATTAATTTATATGACACAATTAACATTTACGAAGTAATCTTCGTTTGATATTATGTGCTTTCTTATAATTTTTGAAGACTTTGTACTTCCCCAATGTAGTTTCTCAAAATTCTCCTAAGTTAATCCCTGTCTTATTAGCGAAGAGTGGGTACCGTTTATTAAAAACTCTGCAGGTTCTACTGATTTTTCTCATATTTACTATGAATACCAAGTAACTATAAAATATATTCATTCATTGTGTAACAGAAACTAAGTATCACTCGTTATTTAAAAAAATCATCGCCTAACATGTCATTATTTTTTTAAGCAAACATTATTGAGAGGTTCCTTTGCTTTTCAAATAATTGCAAACAAGTTAATTTAGATTAAATATTTTTAATTCGTTTTTTTAGAATAAGCATAATAAAAAAATTACATCCGTCAAAATGTTTACATACATTCTATAAAAAAATCATGTCCATATAAACCGGAGTAAAGGCATAAATATTTGAGAGAGATAGAGCATTAAAAGTGATATCTTCTTTAAATTTGGAGCTAGGTCTAACACACGATAACTGTGGATAACTATGGTTATTACCGCGGGATCTTTATTTAGCCGGAGAAATAACCCACTCATTCATTATATTGGAAATGTTTTATACAGGCCGGTTGGCAAGAACCCTTACTATTCGGAGTAAGTGTTTGTGAGGCAAATTTGAACAAAAAAGTCTAATAAACAAGTGGTCGATCATCAATGTTTACTGAGATAGCAATAAAAATTGTATTTATTGCTTACTATTATTGATATTTTATTTCAAGTTGGTCATGCAAAATTTTTACTTTGGCCTTGGTATCGTGTAATTAATAATAAATTTTCGCTACTGATGAATTACATTTATTAATTCAGATAAAAGCAGATTCATTGCTATAGTTAAGCCGTTTTGGCTACCGACACGTCCATAGTACGAACTATAGACGACGATTCAATATGCAACTACAAATTCCGACCGGCACAATAAAATTGAAATTATTAATAAATATTTCAGGATATATATCTGCCGGTAGTATTACATGAAAGCCAGTTACAGGGTTATTCATTATAAATTACCCACCCTTTATTATCGTTATTATTGCATATACAAAAAAAAATGTTCCAAATAAAAGTTGTGTGGCTGAGACTGAATTTTACTTACATGCTATCAAAAACATAGTGTCGTGCAGATACAACGGTATAATTTTTTTTTAAATTGAATACCCTGATTATTATTAAATTTTTATAATGGTCCTTTTAGTCTTTCAAAAATATACCATATGATACCGGTATCTTAAACCGTTAATAAATGTCGGATATCGTAGTTACTGTACTATGGAAAAGCTTATTAAAGTAAGCTATGAAAATGATAATTATTGTGTTTGATAAATGACATTTCCTTAATAAAATAGTCAAAATGGAAAAGTTAACATTATTAAAGTAAGCTATGAAAATGATAATTATTGTGTTTGATAAATGACATTTCCATTTTGACTATTTTATTAAGGAAATGTCATTTATCAAACACAATAATTGTCATTTTCATAGCTTACTTTAATAATGTTAACTTTTCCATAATACAGTAACTACGATATTCGACATTTAATAACTCGAAAACGGTTTAAGGTACCGGCATCATATGCTATATTTTTTAAATCAGACTAAAAACACCATTATAAGAATTTAATAATAATCAGGGTATTCAATTTTAAAAAAAAATTTTTTTATAACTTTTATCTGCACGCCACTGTGTTTTTGATAGCATGCAAATAAAATTCAATCTCAGCCACACAACTTTTATTTGAAATTTTTTTTTGAATATACAATAATAACGATGATGAAGGTTGGGTAATTTATAATGAATAACCCTGTACAAACTAGATATTATAAATAGATATTATTAGTATTAAATATTTTCTACATCTATTTTCATTTATTACTTGGCTATACTGTTTACTAGGCAAGCATAGTTTACAGATTTATATTGTTTGAATGACAGTTATAACAAAAGTCAAACAGAAATTCTGACAGATGTCAAAAGGTGTATGATCCTGAAATGGCTTTTGTAGGTTATATTACTTGACAGGTAAAATTTTGCAACATCTCAAATTTGACGTCATTTTAATCTAGTGACTTAGCCATATCTCGGTAACTGTTGATTATCGATTATGTTTATTAGTCTTTCTTATTCACATTTGTGGCACCTATGGTGGTTTATCTAACAGTGCATGTCATTTGTCAATTTTTTAGGCGTTGCCAAGTTTCCATTTTTCCAAAACGTAACCCGTAATAATATTTAAAAATTATGTCATTATAAGTGTTCCATAAATAGTAACCTCAAGTAAAACAATACATTCCAGGGTGACATAACAACTCGGCAACACAGTAAAATTTTCAGGAATGCCGTCGCCAAGAAATATGAATATCTGAGTTTATTATGACATAACATAAATAGAATTAGAGTTCACAGAGCGAGACTTGGTCGGCGAGATGCCCCTCCCACAAGGTGCGCAGTTGATTCTTACAATATTACGACAGGCACGAGCAGTCTCGAAAAATTGTCAAGCGTTACACATCGAAGTGCAGTATGTTTTCTATATGTGTATTTCTTTTCAGTATATTACAATTTCTTATCTGCATTTACTTCTTCATCCAGCTAATGTATGCGATTATGAACACATGCTATAACTTCTTTTTTCCGAATACTTTCTCTGTCTGACTCATCGTCGCGCAGCGACAATTTCCCCTACCGACCACGTCTCGTTCTCTATACTGTACATGTATGTTATTGTAAAGATACATTTTATTAAGTGATAATTAAGAGAATTATTATAAGCATAACTAATGCAATAATTAGAAATGTTTTGTACTGTTGGTTTTAATAGGTTGCACCTATTTTGAAATATATTGCCCTCTATTCCTGACGTAATTATGACGTGCATTGCCAGATACGAAATCTCAGGTATACTCTGAATATTGAAGATTTCTGCCCAATCAAGTAAAAATTGTATTCTAATTGGGGATTACACCAGAGTATAACTCATTGTTTTAACCTCTACATCTTAGTTGATAATAAAAGTGTCATACGATGTTTTAATTATGTAAAAGTAAAATACTCAAGTTATGACTTTCGAATTATTTACCACATCATATTTTGAGAAACTCAACCTTTCTGTATTATTTCATAAATAATGCTGTTTTACTTACACAATTTTGTACATTATACTAATTTATATTTTACAATAGTATAAAATATTTAATTGTTGGAACATTATAGGGGTTCTTCAGAACAAAAAGAAGGAGTAAAGAATATAACCGACGGTATATATTCAAATTTTATAAAATTTATGAATAAGTACTAATATAGAACGTTTTTCCCTATCCCCAACAATTTTAGTTTTTACTTATTTGTTATTTTTAGTATAAAATATATTAATTAGCTTCCATTAATACAATAGAAAATTTATACTATTAGGCAATTAAACATACTTATAGGTTATCTCCTGGATACTTAAAAAAATCACATAACATGATTAGTTTCTCTTCTATAGTGATCTACGAAAGTTAGATCAGTTTTATAATAGTAACAAAGAAAAAAATACACAAAGGCCTTCTTTGTATAAACGAAAAACTAAATGCTTTAGCTTTTTTACAGTATTAGTAGTTATTATATACATAATAGATATATTAAAAGAAAGAAAATATTGTTTCAAGAAGAAAATAAAAGTAAAGTGTGAATTTATATTAGAATAGATGTAATATTATCATTATTATGTCAGGTATGATAATCATTGGCTAATAATATTATGTTCAAAATAATGCTCAAATGCCCCCTTAAAAAATACACATTTATGTGAAATAAATGATCAAAATTATTATAATAAAAGTTGTTTATGGCTATTTATGATGAAAATTAATTAACACTAACTTTAATTATAATGTTATCATTAATACATATCTGTGAATCAATAAATCTCTGCTACTCTATTTTGTGTTGTTGATTTTGAATTCCAAACCCAGTTAACCAAAATTCCATAAATCGACTTTCTTCATCCTAGTGAACCTAGTAATCGAAGACAATTTTAGAAGTCAAACAATTTTATATTACTTTCACCTTTAAAACTTGGATATGAGATTTACAAATAACGATCCAAAAAAATATGAATTTAAGAATAATAAAGCCACGTCGCACATTTGTTAATGGAAAATAAGGTAAGTACACATTTAGACAGGAATTCTTTTAAATTAAACATAAGTATTGAATATTGAGAGCATATCAACATAAAATTTTCCTTTGAATTTGAATTCGCTTTCTATTAAATTTTTAATTGTATTGCCAACTGAAACCTTTATCTGTCAAAAAGTAAGCGGGCATTTCATTCGATTATTACCAACGTAGAGATATGACAAATGAAAATATTAGAAAGCAAGATTTCGTGTCCTCAATGTTTGTAAACATAAAAATTATTTATTATTAAATGTAATGACTACTTCAAGAATTGTACGTGGCACAAAAGGCCGTATTTTTATTTACGTTTGTGCAATATTAATATTGACTGGCATTATCGCGTGTTACAATAGTACAAGAATCGAATTAGATAATATTCAAAAATCAAATGATTTGTGTCATCAACAGCAAGAAAATTTGTCAACGCAATTACAGGGTAAGCAGAGGGATTAAATATGTATATTTAATAAATACCACAAACTGACCTACTTTTTCAGTGATATCGGATTATAAGCGACAATTGGAGAAGACCTTAAAGACAGAAAAAGCTGAGCACCAACAAGCTAGAGCTGAATTAGAATCGAGAGTAAATGAAGAGAAATTGAAATATCAAAAAACTTCTGAAGAAGCCGCATTAAAGTTTAGTTCTTTACAGCAACATGACAAACTATTGGGAGTAGGAATTCAATAAAATTTTAACGTACTTATAAATTGTAAATAAAATATACTTTTTAGGTGGAGCTTGAGGATGTTAAAAACGAATGTAAAAAGCAACAAGAAGATCATCTGGAGGAAATCCATAATTTAGATTCAAAATTACAAGACGTTAAGGGTCAATTGAGACAATGTGAGAAAGAAAAAAGCAATGCTTTAAAAGAACTCAAGGTATGGTATCACTATACAAAAAAAAAATGTATAAGCCCTGAAGAATATTTTAATTTATTTTAGAGGAAAATTGAGGAGTTAACAGCAGAAAAACAAAATTTAGAAAATCAAATTAGAGTAATATCAAAAAAGGCAGACATGCCAAAAGAATATAATCAAGCAAGGGTAAGTTTACTTATTTTAAGTAATTGTAAGTTTTAGACATTAATCATTACTTGTTCTGATGTTGTTAACACTAATGAATAACATAAAGATTTTAATGAAAAATGAGTAATGAATCATAAGACATAAGATTATATATCTAAAGACTATTACGTAGTTCAGTTTATTACAGGCAGAGGGGTAGGATAAAATTCAATTTATCGGTTAATAAAATTACATTAAAAATTCAGCAGGTATAGCTAATACAGTTTATAAAAGAAAATATTGAAAAAACTATAGCATTTCATCAAACTCTTCAAAATACATAATTAATTCTAAGAAAAAACTTTTGGAAAAGTGATTTGTGCAGTAAGCATTAGCAATGTTATAAAATAAGACAAACACTGACACTGTCTCTCATATTGTTTTTAAGAATATTTATATGTAGGTACTTGCTTTGACAACAGAACTTGTTTGATTTTATCAGTTGAGTTGAGTATGTTTTTTGACACTGTAGATCATAACAGATTGCTGCATAAAGTAGATATGAAATTTGGAGAACTGTTAAATTTTATTGAATATTATATTTCTGACAGAATTCAAACAGTGGAATGTAATGATGCTCAGTCAGGTATGGCAAATTTAAAAAGGGGAGTACCACATAGTTCTGTTTTTGGACCTACCCTTTTTTTAATCTATGAAAATGATTAACCACCTTTTTAAATATAGGAATATATATATATATATATATATATATGTATATTGTATAATAACGTAATCACTATATTTGTATTTTCAATTTTGCAAGCTTAGTCAATTTATAATTTAATTTAATGAAGACAAGACAACATGTAAGCTTTCTTATAATAGAGATGATTACACAGATATAAACTTAAATATTTAACAAATTGCTCTGAACAAGAATTATTAAATGTCAGTGTGGATGAAAATATTAAGTAGTTAAATCAAATTGATGCTCTATATACAAATTTGTCAAAGACTTGTTGCATGAACAAATCAAGACAACTGTATATGATCTACAAAAACTGTCCTTCTAAGCACTTGAGAAGAGATAAGGAGTGTTCTATTGTCAAGCATATCAACTACTACTAGCAGTTTTAAACAGTTTTTATATAATATAGTGAAAATCTTGTAGTGCCTAATCACTACTTACTATGTGACCTATTAACTGAAAACACACCAGTTGAAAAATATTTTCTTATAGTCTGTTTCAAGATATAGTAACATGTGGGAGCTTGCATTCGCACTATATCTTGAAACAAACTATATAATCTTCCTAAACAATAATGTTTATGATTACTTTGTATACAAAAGTAATCATAAACATTATTGTTGTTGTATGACCATTCATACAAAAGCGACGTATTGTTGAGAAATTGACTACGCCACATAATCTACCCATGATTACAATTTTATTGCAGGAACAAGGGAATGAAAATCAAGAAACACTACAAGCTCCAAATATGCTTTCCGATGCAGAGGCAGCAATATCTGATCTGGCAAAACAGGTCTCCATCAAAGAATTTGATTACGAAATTTTCGTATATATTGGGATTTGCATTAAACTGTCTACTTTTTCTGTCATAAAATCTTTACTTATTGAAATTATTTTCAAATAATTTATTTTGTAATTAGTCTGGGAACTTCCATACATGACAACATTACCTATAGACATAACGCGAACGTATGATGGCGTGGTTGAAATCAGTCAAGCGTCCTAATATGTTTCAGTTTTTGGAGTGTTACGATAGCAGAGAATAAAGGTCAATGAGAAGCGACACTTTAGTTGGACCTCTTAATGTTTCGTGTCCCACTTTCGCCTAGTCGTATTTGAGTATTAAACAACCAGCAGGTTGACTGAGAGAACGTATTTATATTTACATTGAAAGAACCGCGGGTAATGTTGCACCTATAATACCTGGACAAATGTTAAAATACACAAAACAAATTGTTGTAATAATTTTAAATTTCAATTAGTTTTTATAAAATATATTATAATTCTACACTTAAAATATATCTTTTATATACTTCTATAGAGACAGTATTGAGATCGTTCTTTAAATTCGAAAAAGTAGTTGTTTGTGTCAAATTAATAAATATCATAACAAAATCTGAAAGAAGTGCGTTTTTTTATGAAGCATATTAGCTAACAATTAGGCAAATCATGTGGTATTCTTCTGTAAATTATCTGAACTTATTAGTAGTATTAAATACACTCTATTTAATACTACCAAGAATATCATCCATTGTATAAATTTGCGATACTAGCAAAAACAAACGATCGAAACAGTTTTTTGCTTCTGCTGCAAAATTTTTTAAATTTTTTCTCAACCTTTTTGTCACCTGTTTTTAATGTTAACTCCGTATTTGAATACTAGGGAAAATAAACATTTTCGTTCTTACGAACGACATCTCGTCTAGACGGACAATCGCGCAGATAACCACTGTCTTTGTCGCTTCTCGTTGATCATTTTTCTCTGACAACAGCAGTCACATAAGTATGTGTTACACAGGATGAGTCTAAAACAAAACCGATGTGCAATAGATATGAAATCAAATTAAATGCCTAACTCTAATAGTGTGCCATTCAACTTGTACGTGTGGAGATGCGCTACGCCAAGCTATGACTAATTTTTAAAATGCGTTTACTGTTAAATATTAAATAACTAAACCACAAGAATATATAAAGAAGCAAAATAAGTAATTAATATGGTTGAATCGCTTTAGCAACCGACATGCGCCAATAAATTAAAATTACTTAAAAATTTAAGATATATATATAAAATATCCTACAAAATCTATTTCAAGACTATTAGTAATAATATTCATACACCTTTTTACATTTGTCATAATTACCTTTTGATCTTTGTTGTAATTGTCATTCAAACAATATAAATTTGTCAACAAAGCTTACCTAGTACGAATAATAACCAAATTTCAAATAAAATATGGGCATAGAAAAGTAAGGTTAATTTATAATAATCAATTTGTAAATGGCCTTGACGTAATATTATTTTACTAGTGGAAGCTATCTATACTGAAATGTTACTACTTTAATTTTATTGTTCTGAAATTGTTCTGGTCGATGAGAATGTGTAGTGGCATTTTATTCTCTTCTTTAATTTGTACTTGGGCTGTGTCGGCCATAGATAAAATATACAGGCTGTACCACTTAAAACTCCTAGGTCAAATATCTGGGAAACGGATAAGATATTTGAATTTTGTAAAAAACAGTTACTAAAGAATGTGATCGGCTATAGTTTGCTCTCACAATTATGTTTTATTATGTGAATATATAGATGGCGCTGCAAATAAAAAGATTTTTTTTCATCACTATAATCTTCAGTTGTTTTTTATTCGAAAGAGTATTAAAATGAATGTAAATTTTATTATTTGTGTTAGTTTCCAAAATCTAACGGTTTCATAGATATTCGTGTTCTAAAAGTAAGAGTAATTTCAATTTTTGTCTTTATTTACTTTAAATATTTAAATTGTCGGAAAAAATAACATATTGACAATTCTTGCTATTATAGTTACTTCACAATTTAAATTTTATAGATACATAGTTCCTTTTTATAAATTCCACTTCACAGGCACCCATAGGTATGTATACAGAAAAGCCTTCATGTCCGTTTTATACTGCGAGGAAAGAATAGAACAGGAGAGATAATAAATTGTTGGGGGAATAGGTATTATTTAGACGGAAGTTACCACTTTAAGGCAGGTCAGTTATGGCAATATTGACCAATCATAATTTATAAAATGAGTATTTTGAATAACTTGTCATATATCCGGTATGTTTGATTATGTGTTCAGTGGCGTAACATACATATTCTACCTAAATTGATTTTTCTGCTTCGCGCTGAGTAAATTAATTAGGAAATTTTATCACAAAAATTTGCCCACGATGAGATTTGAACTCGTGACCTTCTTAATGCCGTCAAGATGCGCTAACCAACTGCGCCACGAGGGCTTGAGTTCATATCTACTTAAACGTCTTGATATCATCAAGTGACAGATTGAAATAATACAACTTTATCCGGCAGTTCGGAAATGAATGTGTAAATTAATAACTCAAGCCCTCGTGGCGCAGTTGGTTAGCGCATCTTGACGGCATTAAGAAGGTCATGAGTTCAAATCTCATCGTGGGCAAATTTTTGTGATAAAATTTCCTAATTAACTTACTCAGCGCGAAGCAGAAAAATCAATTTAGGTATTTCTCCGCTGAGAAAAACAGAATTTTAAAAATAATTAAAATTCAAATTTACACATACATATTCTAGGCATGTTTTTTTTTATGTTTTCTTTAATACAGTTAGAATAAATGTAAATATATTAAAAAGAATGAAAGGATTGAAAAAATAATGCACTCACGATATTACTTTAATTATTGGACTAAGAACCTATTTTAAATGGTTTTCGAGAACATACACAACAACATATACAAAATATTTATGCACGCCTATGCATTGCGGCGGCCATATTGAGTTACTACTTTGGACAAATATTATTATTAAGGAGACTCTCTCCTGTTCTATTCTTTCCTCGTAGGTTTTATATGTATGTATGCTTGTTTTGGTTATTTAGGAAATATTTTGACATTAGTGACATTTGCTTGATTATTAGCTTCATTCAAACATTTACTCACTTTGCGTTGACATTGTATTAAAAATATGGATCTACACACAAAGAAGACAAACTGGATATTAATGGCGAATCCCGTAGAAATGCATCTGAAGCAGTGCGAGTATATGTTCTACGCTTTCCAAACAGGCCTTTACCAGATCACAAAACGTTTATAAGTCTGTGTGCAAATCTCAGAAATTACGGTATATTTCAAAAACAAAAACAATGAAGGCAGAAAAGAGTAAAAGATAATGAAATGACGGCAAGGGTACTGCAAACAGTTAATAATAATCCACATACATCATTACGGCAATTAAAAGAACAGCATGATCTATCTGTAACCTCTTGTCATAGTATTCTAAAAGAAAATAAATACTGTCCGTATAAAGTTCATTTAGTGCATCATTTAAGAATAACAGAGAATCAACGCAGACTCGATTTTCTGTAAAGTTAGCGGAAAACAGTAGCTTTATAAATCAGATCATGTCGAGTGACAAATGTCGTTTTTACAACAATGGTACTTTAATTAAACATAGTGCTCGTTATTGGTCAGAAGATAATCCTAGGTGGATAAGGCAAACCAGAAATCAAAAGTTTTTGTGGCGTTAACGTTTGGTGTGGAATTTTGTACGGATATATCATAGGCCCCCACTTTTATCATGAAACATTAAACGGTGTGCGCTATTTTACTTACTTGCTGCAAAATGAGTTGCCACTACTTTTGGAAGATGTACAAATAGAGCTGCGAAATAATATGCTCATAATGCCATGATAGTCACTGACTATTTTAATCAAACGTTACCACATCGTTGGATTGCTACTAATGGTGTCCTCAGGTGGTCGGCTCGTTCGCCTGATCTAACCCCGTTAGATTTTTTTATTGTAGAGTTACTTGAAAGTATAAGGAACCCATAACAGATATGGGGCGACCTTTATGATAAAATTGATGCAGGTTTTCAAAAAATTAGTAGAAATACATTGTTAAATATTTGTGGAAGAGAACTAATAAGGCGATATACGTTATGTAGCAATCAAGAAAGCAACAATTTTGAACATCTTTGTTAGTTATATTTGATCCGTTTAAATATTTAAACCAAATAAGGACAAAAATTGAAATTATTCTTACTTTCTTTAAACACGAATATTTATGAAACCGTTAAATTTTGGAAATTAACACAGATAATAAAATTTACATTAATTATAATACTCTTTCAAATAAAAACAAATAAAGATTATGGCGATCAAAAAATTCTTTTCATCGCAGCGCCATCAATACATTCACATAATAAAACACAATTGTGAGAGTAAACTAGAGTCGATCACATTCTTTAGTAACTGCTTTTTACAAAATTGAATTATCTTTATTCGTTTCCGAGATATTTGACCTGGGAGTTTTAAGTGGTACATGCTGTATATAATCTTATATAGATAGCGAAGTTCACTAATAACAGACGATTTGAAATAGTAATTGTTTTTGTCGCCAGCAGCACCAGCACCGTGTGCACATGCGGCAAGTTTAACATATGTAGGTGCCTTTAAAATTTTTAGTTTTGTAATTGATATGTTTTTATTTTATGATTAAAGGAGCTAGTATAGGTTAATAATAGTCTATTTTTTTGTAATACATTTATTTGGCATTTAAAATACAATTATTGTTAAAGTATAGTTAATAATAGAACATAATATAAATATTTGATCGATTATGGTCGAAATTTCATTGTATGATTATTTTTTATTTATTGAAAAGCTAAAAAGAAAATTTAGAATGAAGAAACTCAAAATAATATGCTTACCTCGGGTTTCTTGGAAAAAATACGCAAAATTGTATTTTTCTGGTAATTGTTACTCCCAGTTACAATACATACACTTAAGCATTTTCGCAAATTACAAACAGTTCAAATATTGATACTGACATGAAGCTCGAAAATAAAATGATCATATAAACAAAACACTTCGGTACAAAATATTTCGGAATGTTGCGTACAGGGTTACCAGCATAATTGGTATTAGGAAACTTTAAAATATTAAAATTTCTATATAAATTACTAAGTGCTATTGATATGCTGCAAGCGACAAAAACATTTATTAGTGGTTTGGAACTTAAGTAAGTTTGTATTAGTAGATAGGAACTTAGGCATGGTGTCGGCTGCCAAAACGATTCAGACATATGTCTACAGATTGTCTAGATCAGGCAAGTGCAACGTACGGCGTAAGATTTTTCTTCTAACTTTGAATAACAAGTTGTATTCATAAGCTAGTTTGATTGTTAGAAAGTCAACAGATGTCCTCCAAATAGGCTGAGATAAATAGGCCCCGTTAGTTAGTCGCTATAAGAATGATTTTGTTGATCTGGCGCGTTTCTACATTAGTCAACTATTCGATTTGATTTTGCATTAATTGAAATCTGTTTGTAAATGAGCTAGTTATAAACGCCACCGTTTGTTTTGGACACAGTATGTATACATACAACATACAGAGCTCAACCAAAGGCTCTACATATATTGGAATTGCTTCTTATTTATTAATATACTCAACTGAACAAGAGCTAGTTTATTATCAATTTGATAAAGAAAAGTAATTAGACGCTTTGGTGCATTCCCTGCAAAATATCATTTAATTAACTACATACTGACTAATTATTAATATTTTGGTGATATGGGTGCATTCATTGTGTACATTAAAGTATAAAAAGTATGTTCAATTGAAACACATGTTTGGTTCATAAAGCATTTAATATGATATATATTTACAAATAATTACCAGCATAATTTAGACACTTATCCCATTGTTATACCCATGAATGAATACTCTTCTTTTTAAAGCCACTGCGGTTAGTTTTTAGCGCCTCTTTCAGTGGTCCAAAGGTATGAAATCGCAAGGTGGGATGCCTTAAAATCCTTCCTTTGGCGACATGGCCGAACATTGTCGTGAAACAAAGTGACAATCCGTGGAAGCGTCTCTAGACCTTCAGTGTGTCATTGTATAGACTTGCATTGATATTTAACCTAGCTTGTTTAAACTCTATCAGCAAGGGTCCTTAATTGTCGAAAAAAAATCCTGCAAAAGTTGAGCTTTAAAATTTTTTGGTGGTGGTGAATATGGATGGTTCACAATAATGACACCAGGTTTCGTCGCCAGCAGTTATTAAAAATGAACATATTTTTACCATTTTGACTGTTCTTCGTGATGTGCTGCAAAGACAAGGTCATTCTAAGCATTTCTGGTCCTCAGGCAGGAGACGAAAAATGGATTGCGCACAAATTTTGCTAAAACCCAGTTTGTGGGGGATACTGTAAGCAGATCCTGTACTCACGCCAATGTTTTTGAAATTGCTCTAATTGAAAATCGATGATTTTCGCTGTCCATGCAATATTGTTGTATGTTGACACAGTGGGAATGTATCTGGGCGCGGCTTATTCTTCGTCCACCCTTTTCCATTCTTAAATCAAACTTGAAGTACGTACAAAGAAACAAGTAACAGTAAATACATCTCCAGAAGCAATATTGCTGAGATTGTAAAACATATCACACATCCTGACTATTCACTGTTTACGTTGAGAGTTCTAATGAAAGTAAATCACCATTAATTGTTCCATATGCTCACGTGTTAATAATTGTCTGTCACCGGAAATACATTTATACATTGAAAGCGACCATTCAACATCTACCTTGTAATAGGCATATTTAAAGTACATCAAGTTCTTAATGCAGACACATTTATCCCCGGTTCGGGAAAATCTACTTTTTTACAAGTCAACAATTCGACATACAGTACGAATTCCTGGATTGTTATGTGGGACATTCATTCGGATCCACTAACTGTATTATAGTTTTAACGTCGTCAAGTAGCACATGTGGTAGTTTTTTACGAAATAAATGCTACCGCATATGTGCCTTCGCACAAACATTCTTGACAGAAGATTTCAGTTTACCTGCATTCAAGTAGTTCTGACTTCCCCTGATACTCGATGAACAGTATGAGCGAAACATGTAACATGCGTCATATTACTGTTGTTTGTTGTAAGAGCCTACCTTTGTATTTATATGCAACTGCATCTGTTAGGAATAATAACACATTTTATGTATTCTTATCGTGCTCTTCACACCATAGCGATTTCAAACACGAAGTTCCTTAATGTGCTGTGGATTCTGCGTTAGTTCTCTCGAGTCTGTTAGATGAAAGTCGATGTGCAGACATTGCCGTATCGCTGTCCATTACACCAACATAAACATTGGAATATTGTGTCTTTTTCAACATCAGTAGTTTCAGACCCAAATATGTTATCGTTTATTTCACTGACAGTTGAAGTCTTTAATTTCATCGTACATTGGGGACAAATAATATTTTTTTCAAGGTGGTCTCTGCGGGCACACGCAAGTCACTATATTTACCGTTAACTTAAATTTTGTAAAAATGAGTAAACTCAGGATAATTCAACGTATTCCGTGGAATGTTACACGCTACTAGCACTTTAGATAGATCCGAAGTAAAGGCTTTCTGCCGTTCATACGCAGAGGCGGAGCCAGAATTACGTGTTTTATGTGTATCTGACAACACATGTTTTACTACGCGGGATTTAACTTGCCGCGACAGTTATGCATTGCAAATTTTGCGTCAGAGTTGAATACCGTTGATTTATAGCGCATGCAAATTTCTTGTCTACCTTTCAAAAGTATCACGCGTCGGATGTGGACGGGATATTCTTACGCAATAGAACACATGTAACTGATAAAAGTAAGCAATAGATCGGGGCACTTCACACAGCGCTTACGATTTAACTAAAATATTTTCGGCGCAATAGCCCGTTCACACTACAACGTCGTGTATATTCACCCCGATAGATGCAACTACTTTTATATATACATATCGTAAGTCGTTGAAATCATTATTGAAGGCAGGGAGAAGCCAGCTGCATCGCCAGAGTTGGAAAAACTCGTATAATATGTACATTAGAACATTACATACATAATGTGCATATCGCTACGTATTATTGTATTACTGTTATTACTGTGCCCAATTTCTAATTACGTTATTCAAGTCCAGTCTTGAAATGTAAACCTGACTTCCAATCCCTAATGATTGACAGTTACAAATACTACAAAAGTTGCAAAACATCAGTTGATTGATTACAATAAAATTGTTTCCAAGTCTAACCTGATCAAAATGGGCTTCAATTGAACATTCCTCGTATTCGAGCCTCTTGCAAGGCACCTGCATATACCAAAACTACGAAGTCACGCCCCATATAGGAATTAAGCAGGCGCGGCTGGTGAGTACGTTTTAGAGGTGCACGTACATAGACAAGCCTGATTCGTTTATTATCGCTGATACACTCCCAGATGCTTAGTATATCACCGATAATAAACGAATAACTCTTGTCTATGTACGTGCACCGCAAAAATCGCCACTGAAATTAAGAGGGGGTCTAAATACAAATATCCATTTATTACCAAATCATAATATTTGAAAAAAAACTATTACGGGGAACATTTCTCACAACTAATATCCATGACATACATACTTGTACTCTTCCTATTCAGGTATATAACATTGTTAATCTATAATAGTGGTTCCATAGTGGGATAGCGTTAAGGAACTGAGGCTAGGGGGAGGGAGATCCGTTTTCTGGAAAGAAATTTTTGTTTCAACTTTCCATTTCTTAATATGTAAATAAGTTTTTTTTATGTTTGTTATAATTTTAGTCTTGCAAAGAAATTGTACAAATAGGGATTTCGTATCATCCATTTGTAATTGTCATAACTGGTTCAATTTTTTCCCTGTTTTTTTTTTACATTATAGAAAGTAAACTAGTATATATGTCTAAAATAATTATTAACTATAACCTATATTGTACTTACCCACATATTCCATGACTCTTCTGCATTGTAGTTTTCCATGAGTCATGCCTTTTCATAAATCCATTAATTTTGTACGCGTCAGTTATACAGGGTTAGTAAAAAGTCCCGGAACGGTCGAATAACTTTGTTATTTGAAAATTATGATTTCTGAAATTTGGTATGGGGGTATAGTTAATATAAATGCATTTTATGCAATACAGTTAATATTTTTTTCACTTCCGGTTTAATCGGCAATACGTCCAACTTTTTTTTTTTTAATGGAACGCCCAGATTTTTTTAACACTTTTGAATGCAAAATAAAAAGCTACGTTCAGGAAGTATTAAGATGTTTATTTTTATTCACAAGAAAACAGTTAAAAAATTAAAAAAGTGTCCTAATACAGAAAAATCAAGATACATGTCTATTCAGGTTGCGATTACAATAATTGTTCAAAATGCTCTCCATTTACAATTTGACAAAAATGTAAACGGTCAGTAAAATTTCTTATTGAATTTTGTATTTGTTCTGGAGTGATGCGATTGGCTTCTTGAACTATTCTCTCTTCCAATTGTTCAAGATTATGGGGACGATTTTTGTACACTTGACATTTCAAGTGAAACCAAAAGAAAAAAATCTAATGGCGAGAGATCTGGCGAACGTGCTGGCCATTCGATTGCTCCTCTACGTCCGATCCAACGTCCCGGAAAAATTTCATTCAAATAATCGCGGACATTATGGGCAAAATGGGGGGGAGCTCCATCTAGTTGGAACCAAAAATGTGCATTAGGGTGATCACCTATGTTTGCATTTGGAAAGAGGGCCGCAAGTGCTGGAACAACCTCATTTCGCAATAAATTTAAGTAGACGTTGCCAGTTAAATTTCCTCTTATAAAAAATGGTCCTATGATGTTGTTTCCAACAAGACCAGCCCAGACATTCACCTTTTGAGGACGCTGTGTATGGACTTCTTCAATCCAATGCGGATTTTCAATTGACCAGTAGCGACAATTATGTCTGTTCACTGTGCCGTTGAGACAAAAAGTTGTCTCATCTGAAAAAATGATGTGATCTAAAACATTAGGCTGCTGCTCGATCAATTCCGTCATTGTTTCGCAAAATTGTAGTCTACGATCTGGATCATCTTCAGTTAACTCATGGACGGGATACATTTTATAGGCTTTCATTCTTGCTGATTTAAGAATATTATGAACAGATTTTTGAGAGATCTCATGCATTTGACCTAATTCTGTTGTGGACACGTGATGATTTTCTTCCACTGTAAGTAACATTCAAACTAGTTTCTTCATCTGTTGCTGTTAATGGACGTCCCCTTCTAGGTAAATCCTTCACCGGACGAAAGACTTCAAACTTTTGAATTGTTCGGCATACCGTACTTTTACTAATGTGACGATCCGGATAAACAGTATTAAACAAAATACGAACCTCTTCAAAAGAACGTTGACGATCACCGTACCCACGCATCATTAATATCTCAATTCGTTCTGATTCAGTAAGTTTTACTGCCATTTTCAAATGTGTCAATGTCTAAAATAAGTAAATTTATAGCGATGCAAAAGTTAAAACGCTTTTAAAATTGTCAAATGCGACGGCAAAAAGAATGCAAACACTAAACAGCAACTTTTTTCAAAGGTACCTTGATTTTTCTGTATTAGGACACTTTTTTAATTTTTTAACTGTTTTCTTGTGAATAAAAATAAACATCTTAATACTTCCTGAACGTAGTTTTTTATTTTGCATTCAAAAGTGTTAAAAAAATCTGGGCGTTGCATTTAAAAAAAAAAAGTTGGACGTATTGCCGATTAAACCGGAAGTGAAAAAAATATTAACTGTATTGCATAAAATGCATTTATATTAACTATACCCCCATACCAAATTTCAGAAATCATAATTTTCAAATAACAAAGTTATTCGACCGTTCCGGGACTTTTTACTAACGCTGTATTTGCATCGCGGTCTTGCGAAGCACTAAAGATATTTAAGTGTTCGAAAAAAAAGCCAGCCTAGAATGCCAGAGAGGATAGGAAGCAAGGCTTTCAGATTCTGATTTCTGATTTTGTAAGTAATCAGAAGTCTGTTTTTAACTGACAAATTTTTCAAAATGTTATCTTTCTAAATCCACCTTACTCTGAGTGATAAAGAAGATTTGCATAAAAGGAACCTATGTTTCCATAAATTTTGTTAAAAATACAATAGAATTTAGTTGTAAATTCTATTGTATTTTAATAATTAATAATATTTTGCATAACACAATCCACGTCGGAAGGTAAGGATTATGGGGCAAGACCCATATATAGAAAACAAGGTATAGAAAACAATGCAGCCAGTTAGCATTTCGAATTTACTTCTTGTAATATTGTCAATAAGACCGGATCCATGGCCTGTCATAGCCTTAGCACGATCGGTACATATAGCAAAACATTTCACCTAGCCAATATCGTATTAAGATGTGCACTGCTTAAAAGTATCAAATAATTTGTTTCCGATGGTATTGGTATCTAATGACGTACAAAAGAAAATATCTTCAAAGAAATTGTTATTTCTTATAAAACTTTTCTCAATAATGGCTTGACAACAGTCCATTTGTGTCTCTTTGCCTTGTGGAAATATTCATTGGTTTTTGCGTATCTTAACTATGATATTCATTTTTGAAACACTGAGTATTGAAGCGAGGCGATTTTTGACACTTGCGCAAATATGCTTATCGTGTTCTTCATTTACCTTGGCTATGTTTTCTTTGTAATGAAATTGGGAAAGGCAACCACATACTCAATAATTTTTATTATACGATTAACTGTAATCACACCAGGTTGAATTTGATTAGACTCCTTAAATAAATCGATAACTCTTTTGGTAGAACAATCTCAATGATAGCACTTAAAAATACTTTTTTTTTTGTTAAAGTATAAAGTCTTCTATACTGGTTTATGGATGCACGATATTTAGTGTACTATTAATAAAAATTCACACTGAGGATATAAAATAATAATTCAATTATTCAGTATTCTCAAAAACTAAAGAAACTTCTGTAAGTTTCTTTAGTTTAGCTTTCTTTCAACTACACACGACTTAGTTTCATGTAGATTAATGCATCAAATTTCAATTCAAGAACGTGAATCGTCACATTAATGTATTGGGCGGTTTTGAATACACTTTCTTTAAATTATCTACAGGGTGTCATTTTGAAAACGTACCACCCTCTATATTTCGGCCCCTATAGAAATTCCAAAAATATGCAAAAACACGTCAAACTTATTTTTAAGGGGGACATTTTGTAGGCTGGTTTTCAATTAAATTACATCAACCCTCTAGCGGGGGTGGACATAACCTCTAAAAATGTAAATGGAAATGGGGGTTGAGTGATACCTCATTTTAAAGGTCGTTTAACCCGCTTTTCAAAAATGCTAATTTCTTGTCCTTTATTTTTAATACTTTTGAAGAAATCAAGTCAAACCATGAACATACAAGTATCAAGTGTTTTGCAATAAAACATTAAAAAACTAATAAAAAGTAACTTATTTTATAAAATTTTAAATGCTAAATTCTTGCCTTTTCTTTTTAGCAGTTCGCGAGATATTTGGTGAAAACTGTAAAGAAGTGTAGATATCAAAAACACTTTGTGATATTGCTTTAATGAATTAAAATAAATGAAATTGAGGTATTACATAACGGTAAATTTGTAAACTATTTTTACTTCTAATATCCAACGAAATAATAAAGACGCATACTATTCAGTTAAACATTATTATTGGAAAGAATGTGATTTACCTGAACTAGTACTTATGATAGTCGTACAGGTAGTTTAACGTAGAAAAAAAAAACCCACACGTGATACTTGTATGTTCATGGTTTGACTTGATTTCTTCAAAAGTATTAAAAATAAAGGACAAGAAATTAGCATTTTTGAAAAGCGGGTTAAACGACTTTTAAAATGAGGTATCACTCAACCCCCATTTCCATTTAAATTTTTAGAGGTTATGTCCACCCCCGCTAGAGGGTTGATGTAATTTAATTGAAAACCAGCCTACAAAATGTCCCCCTTAAAAATAAGTTTGACGTGTTTTTGCATATTTTTGGAATTTCTATAGGGGCCGAAATATAGAGGGTGGTACGTTTTCAAAATGACACCCTGTATATTCTGGTGTCGTGGTGGGAAATACTCCCCTTGAAAGTTTTTTTTTTAAAGCTATGGGTCGCTAATAGATGTTTGTTCTAGACCCCTCTTAAGTCCAATATGAAATGTGACTTCGTAGCTTTGGTGTATGTAAGGTGCTTACAAGACCTGTATACATTTTCATTTTATGCAGATCGTCAGTAATTCGACAGTATTCATTTGAAAGAGACATCTCTGAGAACATGTATTTTATTATCAGATACTATGTACTTAAAAGAACAATTTTATTACAGGAACAAAACAATCAAAATCAGGACACACTACAAGCCCCAAATATTTCCGATACAGGATCTGCAAAACCCCCCAATCAAGCTTCCGCCAAAGAATCCGATAACAAAATTTCTGCAAATGTTGGAGAACTACCGCCAAGCAACTCAGAGGTACAGAAGAATGTACATGAGATGGAAAATGCTCCGAAGGACAACGTTTTACCACCACCAAACAAACTTCAATCCAGTACACCTAATTCCCAAATGAAGAGTTCGAAAGCCAGTTTAGACGCAGCTCCTCCTTTGTTAAGAGTTCCAACAATGACCCCGGAGACACCGCAAAATAAGACTTCGGAGAAGACGGGTAATAATAATCCGGATCCTATTCCTTCGCCGAGTAAAAAGTTACCGGACGGTGTTGTGGCTGTTCAGAACATACCAGAAGAGGAGAATAATGAAGCGGAAGTAAATTTGATCAACAACAATAGATATAGAAATGTGGCTGAAGAAGAGAACGATAAAGAAAAAATAATAAAAGACAGAGCAATAGATATCCAAGACAAGGAAAACGTCGCTAATGAAATATTCGATGTTGGTGTTAATGATGATATCAATGCTATTGGTGGTAAACATGATGAGCAAAAAAATAATATCGACGCTGACTATGACCATCTTCAACAAAACGATCCTAACGTCGATGAAAATGAAGACGGTAAGTAGTCAAAATACAGATAATTCAGAAATTGCTAACAAGTAAATAAATAAAACATTTTAAGTCAAAATTATTAATTATATTTATGTCTTCCGCGAGTAATCAATTTACGGTTAATAATCGACGAACGAGATACAAGTTGAGACTCCATTATACATATATAATGAAACACAATTGTTTAGTTTTAAAAAATCATAATGTTCACACACGACATATGTTTTGCCACACTGCGGCTTCATCAGGTGGATGAAATTACAATTTCAAAATTAATATTAGCTCCTATATATATATATCAATACAAAAATTTATTGATATATAAGGTTCCTAATATCAGTATCATTCTGCTCTACCTACTAAGTTATATTTAATACATTAAAGCGTTTATAGTGCGGTTATGTCATTTGTTAAATTGCATCGCACATCTCGCTGTGTTTTATTCTTATTTCGCAACAATTTATATTCTCAAAATTATTACCTAATGAAATTTTATTCAAGGGTTCAGATTTTTTTTTCAATTGCCTCAATACCATTTTCGAATTCAATTGTTCCATTCAATTCAGTGTCATACTGATTCCACTACAAAATATCAGATTCGTCAGATGCAGCCTATTGTACGCTAGGAGAAAAAAGTAACCGCCCACTTGGCGGAGATATAAGGTGGTATGGGCGTGTTTATTATGCATTAGTATACGGCGAACATGCCCATACCACTTTATATCTCCGCGAAGAGGACGGTTACTTATTTCTCTCAGTGTACATACCATTAGACCAAATTTGCATGAGATACCATTATACGCCGAAGTTCAAGAGATTTGGACATTAAATTCTCAGTGTTCCACTGGCATTTCAAAATAGCGTGTGGTAGAATTTCCTTATCATCCGTACTTGAAATTCAATCTAAAATATTCCTCTAGCACTTTTATAAATTTTGGGAGTAACATGATTCCAAGCTGCCACGAAGTTGATTACTGCGTCTCTAATACCCAACTTTGTCAAAGTATCGGAAATTTTCATGTCGTTTTCTAGTACACTAGATGGAAGGCTGTCTCTGTAGTACAATTTAGTTAGCCTAATTACATTTGGGTCCATCGGCTGTATAAGTAGTGTGACATTAGGGGGAGAAACATTATTACAATTTGCCCATCCTAACTTTTTAATTCATCTTCCTTTGGATGCGATGCCGCGTTATCCACTACAACTAAAGTTTATATCGGAAGACCTTTTAACCTTTAAGTAAAAAAAATGGACTAAGATTTAGGAAGTAGAAAATTAAAAGTTACCCGAGGTAGAAATAAACAATGAAAGCAGTGTTTGAAAATGCTAGAACTCATGCAAGCTGATTTTAGATGGTCATAGACCACAGGAATTTTGAAATTTTGAAATGACCTTGGGTTCGCAGCTTTACCAATAACCAAGGGCCCAGTTACATTAGTGCATGCCATAAATGTTATTCTCCGCTTTTTTGTTTTTCTACCAGCAGCAGTTTTTTTTTCCGCCGAGACAAATGTTTTGTCTGGTAACAATTTCCAATTATGTCCTCCAATGGAATACCAAGTTCATCTATTTTATTTTTAACTGAATTTTGAACGGATCCAAAAGTTCTTGTTGAGAGGACAATTTTTCCTCAGAGATGTTCAAAAACCAAATTCCAAACCGCTTCTTAAAGCGTTATAACTTATAACCATCCCTCACTCGCTGTAAATTGTTCATCATTTTTTCTGATTTGTGAGTTTATTTCCTTTGTTATTTCACCAGTACAATATTTATATTATTTCTTTGGCCAAATGAACTATACAATATTCTTTCCATTTTTAAAGTCGTGGGACGTTCAATTATTCTCGGTATCGGGGTAATAACTAATTAAGTGGGTAATATTATAACTTTATTAAATAATTACATTATGTGATGATATAAATATAAAGTTTCACATAATTATAATCATTAATTCTCTTATAATTCTCGGTGAAAGACGATCGTATTGACTGACGCAACAATGTTGAAGAAAATCGAACACCACGCTGTGATTAAATTCCTTACAAAAGAAGGAAACAACAAAAAGAAACATTCACGAAGAGATGGTAGCTGTTTATCGACGATTCTGCAGATTCATTCTCTACAGAGGAAAAAAAATTGAGAAACTTCTACTGGAGCCTGCCCGAATAAAGGTTCAGATATTCGCAGAGATGACTAATCTGTCTCTTGGTACCACACATACTATTCTTCATGACTATCTCAATCTCTCAAAAGTCAGTCCAAGATGGGCCCTCGGAAACAATTACGAGTTGAGTGCTATAGAGAGATTTTAGAGTCTGTGGTGAAGATTCTATAAGTATTTTGTCCCGCATTGTTATTGGAGAAGAAACATGATAGTAACAAGGAGTCTATGTATGCAATGGCATAAGAAGGGTGTAGACATTCTAAGCAATTTATAGTCACTCTATCTGCACATGACCGCAGTGTTTTGTGACTGTCAAGAAATTTGGGCCACATGCACATTTTTCACTTTTCACTTCAATTCCAAGATGTAATAAATGTATTGGAGATTACATTGAAAAATAAATTTAATTAAAGATTCTTTGTATTGTGTTTCGTACTGACACTGAGAATACATTGAACACCCCTCTGTTTTATTTCAAAAATTGTGGGTTTTGCGACACCATATCTTTTGGGTACATACATTATCTTCTATACCTATTTAATTCTTTAATCACAAGCGAGTTTTCATGAAGAGTAAGACACATTGGGATTTTAAGCGACATTTTATTGATAAATACCGAAATTACGATTTAAACACAAATAACAACCACTAACAAGGAACTTAGAGTGAAATACGTAAAACTTATACTTCCCGAGAAGTACTCGATACAAGTATATGTATATCGGGGATTCACAAACAAATATATCGAGGATTTACATTTTGATGCCGTATTTTGTGGTGAAGAGCTGCGATGCTAGCGAAGCGAAGAAAATTACATATGTTGTTGATTACAATGCAAGTGCTTATATCGGAGTCGGCACAACAGCGAAATACATGCGCGTTTTGAAGATGAAATTCGTTTCCATAAGCGATGGTACGTTTGTTCACCATATACGGTGGCCTAGCATAATTAATACATATGTTGTTCACTTTATGCGGGGTTTCCATTATGCGATGTTCACACTATCCAGTGTTTACTGAGTAAGCGCAACGAAATTGGAAAAATCAATGAAACAGTGTGGTTTCCTTACTTTTTTTCTGTCTATGGTTAATATCATCTCGTGTGTGATCGTGCGAAATTGTACAAAAATATATCAAATTTTATATGCTGATCGTACTATGTGAGACCTCTGCTGTTTTTGTAAACAAAATATAACGCTACCATTTGATGCTTAAGCACGGTTTCACCATATAGTATAGTCTGTGGTATATATCCAAACTTCTCTGGCCCTTTATCGGAAACACAAAGTGTCTTTTTGAAAATAAACCAAAAACAAAAAATCTTAAATAGCCTAAGAAATAATCACCTTCATTTTTGCCGCGTTCTTAGTAAATAGATTGTATATAAATATATTTAAAAAGAAGTCCCCAAGACTGACTGTAAGAATACTTTTTGTATAACAAGAAGTAAATCGCTTCCGAATATCCTCAAGACAAGTTTGTTTTTACTAGAAAAGTGGGAATATATATATATATGTAGTTTTAATATTTGTTTCTTTACAGATGATACCGATTACGGAATGCAAAACTTACCTAAAGAAGTTGCCATTAGAAATTAAGTTTTTGTGAGTAAGAATTAAAAACAATAGTATTCATGTCTCATATCATCGCCATTGTGTAATATAGAATTTACGAAATATGTTGGTGCATATAACAAAAGATGTTTTTTATACGTAAACTCTCGGATCTTTTTCTTTTTGTATCTTTTTAATGTGATATTTGTTTGTTTTTTATATAATATTGTATCTAATTGACTTTGATGGATGTAATTGTATTAAATTTTATGCATCGATTTATATATAATGTGTCTATTTGTATATAGTATTGTATGTGATTTTGTCCTTAGTCTTTTCGCTGTTACTTTATTTATACCAGGCTACTGTAAAAGGGAAAAATAACTCGAATTCAAGTAAGATAAGATTGAAAAAGACTGTGACTAATGTTTTATTTAGAATGATTTAAAGATACTATTATTCTAAGTTGAGAATTGCATCAAATTTCCGTTGCCTTTTTTCATGAAATCATTTATGTCATATAACATATTATGTCAAATAATCGAATATTACGTCAACTTGATTTAATGATGAACAGAATTGAATTGCAATTTAGATATGCTTTATTTGTGGGGTGTCGAATATTTTATAGGGATCTGCATGCAAAAAGTCAATGACGTTGTTTCTCTCGCTCTTAGATTAAGTTTGTACCAATCATAAAAGCTCTCTTGATAAAGTACTGATAATAGACTCGAAGATTAGATTTGTATCCTATAATTCCTCTAAATCTGATTACATGGCCTTTAAAACATCTGAAAATCAGATACAACACAAAAGATATTAATATAAATAAGTACTCAATGATTAGCCCACATATGGACCTAAAATAATTGAACACGTTAAACTTCCTGCTATCGGGAATTTTATGCTACATATGTCTTTTGTATTAATTTATTAATTTTATAGCAGTGAACTCTCATATGAACTGGAAGGGACGGGTTTATATTACCCTGTGTGTAATACATTCATTGACTTTATATACCACAATGGCGACCATTGGTATGCATCATTTCTCATCGGTTGAAGCACATTGCACAATTTTGCGTCCTGGATCTAAAATATATTTTTCTGTCATAAGAGTATTGCAAGACGTCATCTTCACAGTTGTTATCGCTGCACCAATTAATACTAATAATAATAATAATAGTAATAATAATAATAATAAAACTTTATTGTATACAGTAAAAAGCCAGCAAGGGGAAAACTGTAATTTACAATAGATGTGCGGATTACAAACAATATAATACAATAAATTACACATAAAGCATTCATTTAAGTTTGAGGACGTCAGAAAACTAACCAGATTACCATGAAATCCCAATGCATTAAATTTCCTCAGCAGAATGTCAAATGCGCGCGCAAAATGTGTATATATGACATCCACTTGAGAGCGACGTCGTTGAGCGACCAGTCACGAAACCATGCTGTATAGGAGATATTCTTCTGTGATAGTAAGCATATATGAATTTGTACAGGGTGTTTCATCGGTTGGGGTATCGCGAATTAAAGTGCCTAAATATAAAAATATCGACTTCAAATTTTAACCACTTATAGAGCTTTTAAACCGCTACCAGCAGGTTAGGTTGTTTTTGATAATATTATTTTAATTAATGCGTAAATTAAAAAAAAACGTATTATCAAAAATTAAAAGTGCTCAAAAAATGTTCAAATTTGAATGGTGATACGTGGAAATATCACCCATATTAACTTCACAATCAGAATTTTTATAAACGAAACCGTTTGTCAAATAAAGTCAATATTAAATAATGTCGTTTTTCTTACGACAGATTTATGGTACTTAACTTTCTAATTGTGCTGTCCGCAAACAGGTAGTCCTTTTAAATTTATGACGGATAATAAATAAAAATTTATTATAAACTCAACACACAACACTGTAATAAAAAACCCATAAATTCTTCAACGTCCGCAAACAGGTAGTCCTTTTAAATTTATGACGGATAATAAATAAAAATTTATTATAAACTCAACACACAACACTGTAATAAAAAACCCATAAATTCTTCAACGTCTTGCCTTTAATTTTGAAATTATTGTAAAATATTCAATAATTGATTAAGTTTTAATTTTTTTTTCAATTGCATAGTTGATTTTATAGACATATCTTTTTAACACCTGAATTTCAATCAAATCTGAGTACATATAGTATTTGTTCAAAAATCTTCCATTTATTTATGATATTTTTTTAAATACATTGAACGGATATCGGGACCCACACTAATAATGTCGCTTCAAGCTTAAAACCTCTTTGTTATGCTGGCCCACATATTATGCCCTAATTATCATATATAGCCGTTAGACGAATCGTGGTTTAGCAGCTATCAATGAACTTCAACAACATAAAAATGAAAACAGTTTCAATAATATAGATATTATGTTTATCGCCAACCATCAGTAAAGTGATGGGTTACCATAGCGTTTTACGGAGGTAAAGAAACACTTTATCGTACTGTACAATAAAGTACTTTACCTGCCGCTAATATCTGTCAGCGTAGCCATGACTGATGACTTTAAAAATAAATCGTTTGTCACTGTCATAAGTTATTATATATTTATTTCTTAAATTAACAATTTTCACGGTTGGCGATAAAATTTTGTATGCACCACGTCAGTAAAGTACCTTTACCGAACTCGTCTGTTACTCGCCGCGCTCGCTTCACTCGCTTGGCTCGTAAATCAGACTCGTTCGATAAAGTATCACTTTACTGACTTGTTACATAAATAACTATTATTAGTTAATTGAAAACGTTATGAACATATTAATATAACTGTAAAACATATTTGACACATTACACAAAAATTAAATTTTGTATATCCTTGACAACCCAGTAATAGCATAATATTCCTTAATAAAATTTGGGGTAGTAAGCTATTACTAAATTGCATATTTGTGTTCCGTCATTTACTGCATTGTTGTTATTTTATTTGAATGAGTTCTAAAATATTCTAGTTGTGTTGATTTATTCTGTTCTTTGTATAAAGTTTTGCTTTCATCAAGTTATTTACAATGTTTGCGTAATAGACAATAAATTTGTAGTTTATGACCTCTAATAATAATAATTAGTGATGTGTTTATAGAATTTTCATGACAATACTTTTGATCTATTGAGCTTTACAGCAACTACATGAAATCATTTTCCTGTTATTCTATTGTATTTTACATATTTGTATTTTTACATGTTATGCTATTACATCTTTTAATTGACAATGTCGATATCGCATGATCTATGACAATAAAGATTATTATTATTATTAAAAAAAAAAAAGGAGAGAGAGAGAGAGAGTGCATTATATTACACATAATAATTTGTTTGTTTTACGAGTCCCTTTCAGTTTGTAAGATAGAGTTCACTATAGTTATGCCACTGTCAATTAATTTGTAATTGTCAGGTGGCATAGTTTTCATATATTAAAGTATATAAGAGAAAAAGTGCTTTTATACTAGAATCGCCGAAGAGATTCAGTAATAAAAGTGCGTGATCACAACGTGATCAAGGCATCCTATGCATAAAAACGGTCGGCGGCAAAGATCGTTTACATTAGGCGATTAGGTATACTGTAATAATATCACAGATCGCGGGTGTTTATTTACTTTTACGTTTCTGTTTCCGTTAGATCTGTTTTTATTTGAATATACACAATTTCTTATATCAAATACTCAGCGATAACTATTTTACAAACATTGGTCCTCGAATGATTTTATGTGCCTGTGTGCATAAGACTTGGGTGTGACCACGTGAACCCAACGTAAGTACTGAATCTGTTCAGCGATTTGAGTATAATAATAATCTGCATTTAGTCTAGGAAATTAAAGTATTCTTTGGAGAAGTTGATTTTATTAAAATTATATTTTGGGATCCACTTTTGACATCTTAAATGTACTCAAACTTTCCATTTAAATATAAATATGACGCAAACATTGGTGCCATTTTGATGCACTTGCTCTGAAATAATCTAGTTACGGTTATAGGACTTTAACGTTCAGACGATGTTAAAGTTTTTATGAAATGGCGTAATAGCTGTATTTAATTAATTTACTCAACCCCATTTCGAAATTTTCATAATAATAAACGGGCAACCTGAAGATGCTTTCTTTCATTCGTTCTACCACCAAAAACGCGCGATCATGCATACATTCAACTATGGAATTGACAATATGATTAAGTAGGATTTATAACCTGTAAATTGAAGTTCCTGTTTTTAAAAATGAATGGTTTATCGATAACTTTACAAATCATTTCTAAAAAAAACCCTAAGCTTCGCTCTCACATTCTGATGTGAAATTTAACAATTAAATTGAATTCTAGAAGGTGCAGAAATGAAAAAACGCAATAATGCAAATGGCCAATAAGTAAATCAATTAAATACACCCATTATATCAGGTAACTGATCTAATTTAAAACATAAAAGTAGTGTTGCCAACCCAATAGAAGTAAATATCAGTAATTTACAGTCACTCGATAATTCTGTAAACATACAATAAAATGTTAGCGTAACAGAAACCTAAATTCAAAAAATATTTTGTCTGCAAAAACTTTTTGATATTTTTTTTGAAATGTCCTGGTCAGATTTCTGAAGGTGTTCTAAAATGGGTTAATATAGATAGCAAGGAAAACCTTTGACTTACTTTACTAATTTATGACAATAATGTAAGCAATTGATGATGTCATTTTTTCGAGAATTACGGAAATATAACTCGTATTGCTTTCTTCTATAATTTTATATTTATAAAACAAATTTTCTAAATATTTAACTTAATTGATATTGATAAAATTGAACTCATAAATTACCTACATGTCCATTTTTATATGTATATGTCCTAAGGTAATTTAAACTAATTGATATTCTGAATATACTATTAAAGGTATATACAATGAGATCAGTCTCAAGGGAATTGTGATGGAATCATAAAAATTCCTGACTATTCTGTGTAGTAGGCAAGCATTGTTGACAAATTTATATTGTTTGGATGACAATTATAACAAAAGTCAAAACCGGTATGAATTATTATTTACAACAGTCCTGAAATGTCAAGTAATTTAAACTACAAAAGTTTATATTACTTGATAGGTAACATCTAAAATTTGACGCCATTTTAATTCATTGACGCATGTCGGTTGCCAAAGCGATTCAACCATAATCTATGTGATGAATTTAAAGATATTCTATAATTACGTCACATGGTGTCTAGTTTCTGCGTGATGTTTAGTTCGCTGTTCATTAATTACTAATTTTTGCCACATTTTAGAGATCTAAGTCATTTTCAAAGTAAGATATGTGGGTTTCACTTAAAAACAATCTCATAGTACTTTTCAAATATATCTTAATTTTCATTATTCGCCTATGCTACCATTTTTAGGGAGGTGGCTGATTATCTCACATCTGTTTTTATCGATATCAACTGCTTATCTTGCTAAGAAACCATTTGTATTTCTTTCAAACTTATTTCTACTTTATCGTTACATATGTGTCATTTTCATGGAGTAGCCTTGGTAAACATTTTGTGCTGTGCAATTAAATATTTATTGCGAAATTCCAGAGAGGGGGGAATATTGGGGAATACGCCACATGATCTACTTAACTTGATAAATTATGTATAATTAAATATAACAATTAAAAGAAGACAAAATTGACTAAAAGTTCTGTTTATACAAGGTGTGTATAAATTGGCGGACCAACTACACGTGGCGACATTCTTGGTCAAATTTTGAGTTAAAAGTCCTAATCCTAAAACGATGTATTAGGCTTCCTTTGTCTTCAGAATGAATTTGAAAGAAACATACATTTGGCAACATTGAACACGCATGTGCTAGTTATAATCTTCGGAACATTTTTACACGTCGTCATGTGAACCTTACATTTTAAATTTAAAAAAGAAACAAACAAAGTAAATTTGGTTTCTTAGATTACATATTTACATCATAACAAACAGAACAACTAGTAAACACGAAAACCCGAAAACTGATTAAAACTATACAAATAAACACGAAAAATAAGCAAGTCGAATGAAATAGGTAGATTACAGTGTCAAAATTTGACAGTAGTAATGTATTTGACTAGAACAACATTAGACTGCCTACTTATTATTTTACAACGTTGTCAGATGTGTTTTTCGTCAAAATAAGTTAATAAACAAATATTAAAAACAAAGTTTAAAATCAAAAAGAAAACTTTAACGAAAGCATAATAACAACAATTCTTCTTTCTTCTAAATTGTAGCTCTTTCTGTCAACAAATATCAAGTAATAATGCTTATTTCAAAACTGAAAGTCCGAACTTTAGGAACCTCGTGCAAAGATATGGACCATGGTACAACATTTTCGTATTAGGATTTTGGACTCCGAATTTAACGAAGAACATCGCCGCGTGTAGTGGGTCCGCCAATTTATACACACCTTGTATACAATTTTTTTAGGTTATTCATCAACTTCTCGTTATTGTATACGTTAGTTACTTGATTTTCCATTTTCCTATTTACTTATTCAATTTTCTAATGTACAAATATTTAAAAATAAATATTTAGCCATCCATCTTTTAAATAAGCCACCATTCATTTTTTATAACATTTATAGGGCCAGTTTCCCATTTGCGTAATATTAAATTGAACATCTAAAATTAGCTTTACATACAATAAATCAAAAAGAATGTTTAAGATGTAAGAAAAATAAAACATCACAGTGCACTTTATTATGAAACATTATCTAGTTTTAAACAGTTCTAATATTGATTATGTTTGCTGTACTATCTAAAGATTTAAATGTATGTATAAATAAAATAATTACTTTTTTGTATTAGTTTAGCTCAGCAATTCATAGCAAGTTTATTCCTAAAGTTATGTTAAGTTAACCGAAGTTCCAGCTGCAGAAATTACCACATAATCCTGTGGTTCTCAAAAAACGGGATGTTTTAGTGAAAGACGCCTTAATAAGTCGCTTATTTCCGTGTTTAGCAGCAAAAAATGTTATGTTATAACCATTTATATTAGTTCTATTTTAAAATACAGCACAAGAACATACTCGAAAATAGAATGATTAAAGAATGTCAGTCTATGTTTGTCACGAAAAGTCCGCTTGTAAATGTTACTAGATTTTAAGTATATACATATAGTTCCAACACTGCAGTATATTGTATCAATTTTGTACAGCTCTCTTAATTTTACCAGTAAGATGTATAGGTAATAAACTGCACTGTTTTTACATTCCTACTTCATAAATTAATATGTGAATATATTTGTACAATTAAACGTCTATGTAATAGTATTACGTAATAAATTATAAGAGTATTTAATTGAGTTTTTGTTTCCACAAAATTTCACTTTAAGTCTCGTTTAATATTTGAATTCCACTTTAAGAGAAACAAATTGGGCATACATTTGATCATTTGCCACTCATATTGTACTACATAGGAGATAAACAACTATTGTATATTTCAATCACGTCAGGAAGTGATGGACATTATTTTCCAATCGTGATGTATCAGATAACACGACTGGGAAAGGGTGTAATAGTACGGCTTTATTCTTGACTGTAATTAATAAAGTAATTAAGTTGTTCTTTTGTGAGAGAAATTTTAGGTTTTTAAACAGACTCAAATTTAATAGTGAAATTAATTTACTTATTGAACACTCCTCGTTACTAGCTCAGATGGGAGGTCGGTTCGCATGAGAATCTTATTTTCAAGTCGGTTCAGGTATTAAGCCACTAAGATTATTTTTATAGACGTACTATCTTGATAATCCAGATTTTTATGTTAAGGCAACCAAATAAGATGCAAAATGATATTTAAATACTATGAATGTATTGATTAAAAAACAAACAACAAAGATCAGGTTACAAAACAAATATTACCAAGCGAAATACAATTAAAATTGTATATATCAATATAAAATACGCATAAGTTACAAAATAGACAGATATAATAGGTTAACAAGACGATGGCGCTTTACAGAGACAACATACCGTGAATTTAATTAGATGTTAATTGATTGGTTACGTAAAATGCATGCATGATATAGGCCTCTAATTAGATTACACGTTGGGTACCTTTACGATGATGCTATGAAGATGAAGCGGTGTTTTCATTCGTTGATACGGGCAGCTTCCCAGGATAGATGGATGCCGTCTTCTTTGCCCCGAACTGGGGCACACACACTAGCTTTAATTTTACTTTTATATCGCGTAGCACACTATTTGATTTATTGCCTATATATCTATTTTCTCACTAGGCTTTTCTTTTCTCTTAAGGAGTGCTTTGAATTACTATATTTTTATTAGCACTATTAACCTGCGAGATCGTTCCCTATGAAATTCTAAACGCCAGGAAATTTCTTCTGATGCGTTTATAATTAACTGGGTTGGGTCCAGCCGATTTATTTATTCGACAAGAGGGACCTGTCAACCTGCTCCTTCACTAGTCGGGGAACGTCTAACTGCATCTTCGCCGCTTAAGGAGCGTCTCACGGTATTCTTTACGGGGATTCCCCGGGCCACTCTTAGAGACTTCACTTCTTTTCCAACTTGTTCATGAGAAAAAGCACTCCGTAAAATGTTTGTTCGTGCTTATTTAGCATTCAAGGTTGCCCACGTGTCGATTGCACACAAAGCAGTTTCTGTCAACGCCGCATAACTTCTTGGCTGGCGTTGATAAGGTTAACGACACATGTGTTTCTCTTACATAGATACATCTACGCACTCTTTTTTTTTACACCACGAATATATACAGAATTTACATGGAGACATTTTAAGAAGGAATATAATATTTTAATACAAATAAATAAGTAATATATATTTCCCGATCTGTGTTGTTTAATTATATACATTAATTTCATATCATTACCTTTGGTAGTTTTACCTTAACGTAAATAGCTTTGATGTTATTATATTTATATTTTGTTTATGATATACAGGGCCTACCGTTACAAGGGATAAGAATTTAATTTAGAAACATTTTGATTCTCCGCTTGATCTTAGATCACAAATGTTAGAATTTATATTTAAAATAGATTTTATAAACTATATACATGTCTGTTTATATAAAGGTTTATTCTTAAAACTACTTCTAATCATAAAAATAACATAGGTATAAAAAATACACTTCAATAACAAATGATATCACTCATTTAATTTACCGAACTGTTTAGTATAGTTCTCAAGTAGTCTTCTCTGTTGTGCTCTAGTTTCTTCATTTCCGTATATTTTTTCGAATTCGTGGAACTTTTTATGCAGCGACTTCATTTTTCTGATATTTAATTTTTGAGTTACAGCTCGTTCAAGAACTCGCCTGTAAAATAAATAGGATTAATACTTTACAGAAAAATTTATCATATATCCAGAAGCAAAGTTCACATTGGTACACATGTACACTGTTGCAAATTAAATGCGAATTTGAAAATATTTTCTTATTTAATTTGCATAGATTCGCAATTTATTTGCAACATAGTGTAAAATATGTGCGAATAAATGCCAATCTATGCAAATTAAATGGAAATTTAATTATGAAATATTTTCAGATTCGCGTTTATTTGCAACATACTGTTCATAAAAGCTTCCACTACGAACGCATTAAAATTGGATGTAAAATATCCTGACATGCGTGTAGGATTTTGGTAGAGAAAATTATTGATCCTTATATTTTCGCAGAAAATTTAAGTTTAACTATTTCAAAATGTTAATTATGTTTTACAGCATCAGTATATGTTCATGTAGGAATTACATATTTTGAAGCTAAAGGGTCTGGTATTTTCCCCGAATATTAATAGATGTGCCAGTCACTCATCAAACTTAACACGATTACTTTTGAGGATATGCAAAGCAGAAGATTAATGAAAACAATAGCGTTGGCATAAATTTAGAATAATTATGAGACAGAATAGGGACGTTTATTTTTAAAATAGAAATTCGAATGCATACAGAGCATAAAGGAAATGTATAAAACAAAAGAATCAATGAAAATTATATTAAAATTATTTGTCCATCGACAATTCTAAAGAAGCAGTGGACACACTTTAGAAAGTTACTTATCTCATTAACACGTGCACGACCATATGACACATATATGTGATACGAAAACTCCAGCTATAAAACAATGGTACATATATGTGACACAGGAAGAATGTATTTTCAAGTATATTTAAAATTTCACTGAAGTTTGCTGTAATTCTATTTCAAAGTTATTGCGGCCAATTGAATCATATATACAGGGTGTAACAAAATAAGTGTAAAACATTTCAGAGGGTGAATCCTTAGTGAAAAAGAGATAGGGTCTTTCATATAAAAAAACTTCAATGGAGCATCCCTTGTTAAGATACAGCCCCATAAAGGGGGTACATAAAATTTGTTTTACAATTTTTCTCACAAACACTAAAAATGTAATTTATTTCCAATGTAACTTTTTGTCTGATTATTTGTTTACCATTTAAAAATTTATTCCCAATAGCTTGTTTCATTCGAAACAAAAAATGTCTCTTGAATTTTTTGCCCAAAAGTAATCAGTTCGCAGCAAAAAAATTATTTTACGAACAACTACAGAGATACATCGTCATTAAACGAAAATGTAAAACTAATTTATTTAGTAGGCCGCTAGTAGTGGTATCACGCTGTCAGTTTGTAAATTTTTGAAATTGAATTAATATTTAATTGTGTGTCGTTGTTTTGTTCGTAATTTGTTAGTTTAATAATTCACTTGTTATTAAAATGGCATACACAAATGGCTGATATGCATTACGTTTACGGTCTGTCGCAGGGGAATGGGTTAGAAGCTTCTAGAAGATATGCTGAAATGCATCCTCAACGGCAGCTTCCTTCGCATAGAATATTTGCCCGACTTCATCAACGATTACGAGAATATGGTTCATTCGACAAAGAACGCAGAATTGTGGTCGCCATCGAGAAGTTAGAACAACACATCTTGAAGAAGCAGTACTTAATTTGGTTGAAGAACAACCTACTAGCAGTACTAGAAAGATTGCTTTCGAGTTAAATGTTGATCATATGACGGTATTTCGAATTTTAAAGGAACAACTCTTATACCCTTACCATCTGCAACGAGTACAGGCACTGTTACAGCGAGATTTTCCGAACCGTCTTGAATTTTCCAATTGGATGCTGGAAATGATTAGAAGAAATCCTGACTTTCTGAAGACGATCGAATTCACAGACGAATGTACTTTTTCTCGGGACAAGATAATTAATTTTCATAATAACCACATATGGGCTGATGAAAACCCTCACGCTATTGTACAAGCTAACCATCAAGAACACTTTTCTCTTAACGTGTGGCTCGGAGTTATTGGGGATTATTTAATTGGCCCTCATTTTCTACCTCCTCGATTAAATGGTGAGGCATACACTCAATTTTTAAGAGAAGTGCATCCAGTACTGCTGGAGGAAGTTCCTTTGGGCGTCAGAAGGGATATGTTTTTTATGCATGATGGGGCTCCAGCCCATTTTAGTCAAGCAGCACGTCAGCATTTAACCCAAACATATCCAAATCATTGGATAGGTCGAGGAGGACCACAGAATTGGCCCGCTCGGTCCCCGGATCTCAATCCTCTCGATTTCTCTACTTGGGGCCATTTACAGACTTTGGTTTATCCTACTCCTGTTCGCGATGTAGAGGACTTAAGAAACCGCATCATCGATGCGTGCAGGGTAATTAGAGAGAATCCAGGAATATTTGAGCGAATACGTGGCTCAATGCGCCGACGTCTAGACGCATGTGTAATGACTGAAGGTGGACATATTGAACATTTACTATGATTTCTACATGTTTTATGTTTTGTTATTAATAAATTAGTTTTGTTTATTCATCTTTAATCATATGTATTTTGATGCAGGTAGTAACTACAAAATAACAATACTAATCCAGTTCGCATTTATGACTATGTATCTCTGTAGTTGTTCGTAAAATAATTTTTTGCTGCGAACTGATTACTTTTGAGCAAAAAATTCAAGAGACATTTTTTGTTTCGAATGAAACAAGGTATTGGAAATAGATTTTTAAATGGTAAACAAATAATCAGACAAAAAGTTACATTGGAAATAAATTACATTTTTAGTGTTTGTGAGAAAAATTGTAAAACAAATTTTATGTACCCCCTTTATGGGGCTGTATCTTAACAAGGGATGCTCCATTGAAGTTTTTTTATATGAAAGACCCTATCTCTTTTTCGCTAAGGAATCACCCCCTGAAATGTTTTACACTTATTTTGTTACACCCTGTATATAAGAACTATTATAAACTATGTTCCATAAATATCTCACGTGGTTTCTGGCTGGAATTCGCTTTCCAGCAAAAGAAGCCTGTTTTACTGAATGACCAGATAATCGCGAAGTTCTGGTTGTATCGACAAGGCATAAGTAACCTACATTAGAAACTACGCACTACAATAAACATGTCTGGATTTGATAGAGCTGATCCGATGCTTTCGAATTACTCGACTCGACGAAATTCATTGTAATGGTATATGAAAATATTTTCCATCCATCTGACATGAGTTTATGGAGCCGAAACTGGTAATAAAATAAGTAGAAAAAATGACGTATCTATATTTACAATGTCGCCAGAAAGTTATTGCCACATTTTTGAATATTATCAATAGAAGACAGCAATTAGCAATTTAAAAATAAACAAGATGTCATCTATTAATTGCAGTATACAGAAAGAGCGCGCGAGGTATGATCACCCGATGGTATACGTAAACTCGCATCTAAACGTGGTCCGATAATACATATTAGAGTAACGGCACAACATACTAGCATTGCCTGCTCATATTCGAACTCATAGTGATCTGATTATTTTTTTGCAGATTGACAAAAAGAACAAATTAAATTTTCTCTTTAAGTGATGACGATTGCTTAGATAACTAAGTCGATAATAACGCGAAAATTGTAATACTTATAACGTAATTATGATTATCCTTATGAAATTAAATAATAATGTAGTTGTGTACAAAGTTATAGCAGTACAACTGGGTTTTAGAATGAAATAAAAACAATCCGCCTGAAACATCTGCAGAATAAACTAAGATGTCTAGAGAAAAATAAATAAATAGAAATTTCATGGTAAAAAAAACTATAAATAAGTATAACAGGAATACCATAAAATAACATAAAAACGACCCTTGAAATAGAAATTAAAATTAGAGATTCTCTCCAGTAAATATAACGAAATAACAACTCTGGAAAAATAAATCTATATATCTATATCTGGCGAACACAGCTAGCGGAGATCATTTGCCGAATATACGTCCGAAGAATATCGACTGATATCGGGTGATCATACCCCGCGCGCTCAAGCTGTATATGTATGTGTAAAGACAAAAAAGATAATTCAATTGGCCTTTGTGAGTGTCCTTTTTTAACTTCATCATGATAATTTGCTATATTCTTGCAAAATATGTAAATTGACATAATATATGAGATTCATTTTTCAGAAATACACCTAATTAAACGTGTCTGTATACACCAATGTCGAACATACGTGACAGATGTCTCAAAAATATATTTTTAAATATACTTTTGAGACCAAATACCAAACTGATTTTTATTTTAAATAAGTGTGGTTTATAAGATGATTATAGTTCAAGCCCTGTAGCAGCCAACGTGTTACTTATTAATGAAATTGAAATATGCATCCCGCTTATAATTGAATTTAGTGTATATTTTCTTACCTGGCAATATCTATTTTATTTTTCTTGATTAACTGATCGACATAAGTACACCAAACATCTACTCTTTTTGGTTGTGACTGTATTATCGTTTCAAACAGAACTTCTGCATGATGCTCCTCTCCTAGATTAAATTCCATTATACCGAACTGTACAATTAAAGGAATATCTGTAAAGGAGTGAAAAGATATAATCAAAAACAATGTGATTTTACAACTCGAATATTAACTTTAACATGTGATAATAATATATAGTAAGCTGAACAGAGCGACATTGTGGTAATCTTCGAACATTTCGCATATTGTATCCTTCAAAAACGTATTTTAAGTTAAAGATCAATGAAATAACTTTGTAAAACAAGTTGAGTTCAAATTAAATAACACCATGGGAGTTTAATATATTTAATCAAACTAAAACTTCTTATATGTTAGTTACATACTCTTGTGATTTTTGCCTGTGTGTCCTATATGCTTTCGTCTCATGTACTAATATTTTGGCATTTTGAGTTTATTTAATTTCGAGCGACGCTGTATATTTTTCGGAATTTGTTGTATTTAGTTATTTCCATAGAATTGTTTTTTTTATGGTTTTGACATTTTTATTGGTGTATATTTTCGCTAGTGTTGAATTACGTTTCAATTACCATATTCACAAGCCTTTGTAATTATTTTAATGCTAATTTCTACATGTACGGACATCTACCGGCAATTAGTGTTGGTTCCGCTTAGTAGATACCTGTGTCGCTCGTCTGCAACTTAATTTCAGTTAAATATTATATTCTTATTTTTGGGATTTAATTATATTTTTATTATGTTTCCCATTCGATCGTGCTAATTATAATTAATAAACGCCTTGGTAATTTTGTTGTGCCCTGCCATTGTTTTGGTTACCGTTTGTGGCGCTGCTTCTTTGTGCAATGTTCATTTTTCTAAAACGTGCTTCGGTCTCTTTCATTTCGTTCACATGTTGCCGTCAAGACTTAAAGCAGAAGAAGCGGATTGGGTATCGATCTATGATCACTGTGGATTATTTTTGGTTTAACCATATCAATTTCGTTAAGATTTACACTTATTTAAGTGGATGTATAACAGTGACGTACTCTAGTTAGATTTGGATCTTTTTATTTGGGATGTAATGTTAGATAGTATTCGGATCGAATGCCTATAAATCCGGTAAGAATTTCTTTTCTAAATTTTCATCATTACATTAGTACACGTGGTCAGCCGCCATTGCCTTTGTCTGCTGTTAATTTGGTAAAACAAAAGGAATTATCTCACGTCCTGATGTATCAAGGATTATAGACGATATAACCAGGAGCTAATTTTCCCTGGATTCCGCATACATATAGAAGATTCCTTGTGTCTGCCGTTGATGTATTTTATGGGCCTTCTTTCATGTGAAAGATAAGTGTTTTTTGTGTTGCTTATTAATTTTGTGTAGAGACAATCAATTCTGTTAACTGTATTGTAACTTTAGTTGCAGTATATATTTTTTTATAATTAAGTGCTTCACACATATAACTTTGGATATCTCTCCAATACAATGTGAGGAGCGGATTTATTTCATAAGAATTAATTAATTGTTTTTTATATCGATCAGTGTTGTTACACATAATTGTTATTGTTTGAATTTCGTCGTTTGTTTAAATCTTTACTACCTGGGTATTCACTTTTGGTTTTGCTTCCGGATCAAGAGACATTTTGGGGTGGGGTTTATTTCTATAGGCAGCTGGCGCCTATATTTCATCCATCAGTATTCTAATAGACCTACGCCCACATAAACCGACGAGCAAGAGGCAGATCTCCCCTCCATATTAGACAGCATACCTAGATGATTCCGATGAGTATGTAAAAGCATTATTCTCGTTCTCAATTTTAAATGCTTTTGTTCAAACACCTAAGAGTTTATCTGGTGCAACACCAAGGAATATTTTAAAATTCCGGAATAGAGATTTCAAACACAATAATGCAAAAGCAATGGATGCAATTTTGCAGCATAAATAATTAAGCCTGTTTTATTACATTATTCTAGATACATTGTAATTATTTCGTTTTTTTGCTTATGATGTTTTTTGTATTTCCTTAAGATTAATTTTCAATAAAAAAATGTCCGCGTTTTACTATTTCTTAGCGACGCCACTGGTTTACATCTCTCATAATTATCTACGCCTCTGGCGACTCATGGGTGAGTTGCGCACTACTAGTTTAGAACGGAAAGATCAAAGGTGCCGACAAGGAGTGAAGCTAATGTTTATATTTATACCTCTATACTGTGGTAATAGTAGGAATTCAAGTGACTCTTAATTTAGTTTTTATGCGATTTTAACAAAATATTATTAAAATTAATACTGAAATACCAGAGTCCCTCAAGATACTTACGTTCTGCAGTGTTTGTTATCGTCTTTAAGGCCATATCTTTCAATTTACGTGCTTCATTGAATTTCTGTTGCGTATAATAAATTTTACCAATTTCTATATACATCTTTGGTTGTTGCTTAAATTTAGCACGACACTTCTTTATGTATTCTTCCACTGTTTTATTGCTATCAGCAGATGCGGATAAGATGTTGATGGCCTGCATATATACCGTGAAATCGTCATTACACCGTACTGCTTCATTGAATACCTTTGAGAAACTTTCCTAAAAAACAAACATATTGATATGAGGGTAAGCTAAGTTTAAACAAGATTTTTTGTGAGATTTTATTGTATACTTTTCTGAATAAATAGTGCACTAGTCAATTATTCTGCATTATATATTTTTTTATTATCTAATAATAACGTAGTACTGCTCAATAAAGTTCCATTTACAAGACAATATTATTTCAATAAAACTATTGAATAAGTGCGACATGCCAAACGAACGTAAACAGTTTTAGAATTGCCTATTTATACCCAAATAAAAGTACTTTTATTGTTCAGTTTCATTATCTAAGTCAGTTATTGTGTTTCTTAATTGGTCGTTAAATAAACACATCTGCTCAAAATAAACTGTGGCAGGCCGAATTGGTGGTGCTCGGAGGCGGGTGTTTGCCTGTGGGCCGTAGTTTGAAGGCTCCTGATGCAGACCGCTAAAAACTAACATTTTAACGATTTTAACAACTTTAAGTAAAAGTAGTGCTTGTCAGGAAGCGTTGTTTGAATGATATTTTTGTATTAATATAATTATTATGGTGCTCTTTAGATTTTGATGATAGTAAATTTAGCCTATAAACCGTCTCAACCTTAGTATTCAGTATGTGTCTTATGAAGACAGATAATATACTTGTCAATTCGACAACGACAGGTTAAGTTGGTAACTCATTATAATGACACGACATTTTAAATACTTGTTGTTTTAGGATATTATTCTAATATATCATTATATAGGGGAAACGCGTTAAATTCAATTGTACGTCATACTAGACCAATGACGGCTCGTTTTGTTTATGTTGCTGGATCTATTTTTGTTTCTGTCAGTGACATTTGATATAACCAAAAAAAATTATTCACAATATAGTAATTATAGCTACTATATTGTGGACAGCTGACTCGTCGGCCATTTTGGAGATAAATGTCAGTCATATTACGTACTTATTTTTAGTTATTATTATATCGGTACATCAGAAGCATAAGGGTCCAAGTCCACTTTTTAACAAAAATGAACGAACTGCACTGCTGTCATCAGAAAATTATTTTTTATTAGTATTCTATAAAAAAAGTCCAAAAAATGCGTTAGCTTCATTAATAGATTTTTTTTTACGGAACCATGTCCCATTGTTTTCCAAGGCATAAGGATCTAAGTCCATCTTGCATTTAAACATTTCGAGAATTGCAGCAGAACATTTTTTTAGTTGTGATTAAATTTTAATTTCACATTAAAATGGTATTTCGCCAATGTAATATAAAAAACAAAGGTGCTTTAAAGCTGCATTCATATTTATTTAATTTAAATTTCATATTAAACAGGCATGATATAGGTATTATTTTAATAAAATGAGACAGGACCTCGATCTGGATCAATAAATTTTTAATACCTTAGTTTGTCTTTGTCATGTTTATACAATAATTTTATTCAAATTAAACTGAATAGTGTCATACAGCCTTAATTTCTCATTAACATGAACATTTCTTTGAAATTTGATTTTGAGGTTATACATAATATCCAAGTCGGCGTAGGTGTATTTATGATGACAGCTGAAATCTCTGTAAACGTCACATTCTTTCAAATTTACGTTAATGTTGTTTGTGTTATAAAATGTTGTCAAGATCTTCTAATATTGAAACAAATAGCGGAAACTCTGCAGCAGAATGGAAATTAGTAGACTATTCTGATTCTGATAGTGACAATTTTCAAATTAATAACCAACAAGAATTGGAATATTCAAATGGTTTAGAAGTCGAAAATGATGAAAATAAAAGTAGCGAAAACATTACAAGTACCTCAAATAACAAAGGGAAAAAGCGAAAGAAAAATGTACATTTATGGAAAAGGTCAATTGCAAAATATGGAAGACTTAAGGGTGAAAGTTATGTATCTGCAGCTTCTAAAAAAACTGTATGTGCGAGAAGTTTGAAGAAGCCTTGCAACTGCAAAATGAAATGCCGTGAAAAAATTACAAACAACGAAAGAAGTCGAATTCACAAATATTTTTGGGAAAAAACGTCATGGGACCAAAGGAGGCAATATGTGGCAATGCTGGTTGACGTGAAATCTACACAAAGAAAAAGACCCAGAACTGGTGTTCGTGAAGGAATAAGAAACAGCAGCAGAATTTTCCACCTGTGTGTGAACAATAAAAAAATAAAAGTTTGTAGGAAAATTTTTACACGTCACACTGCACAAAGTCGCTAGTTCTGCAGGAAATATGGTTGCTCCTGACCAACGAGGGAGGCATACCCCGGCCAATAAAACGAAGCCCGAAATCATCCAATCAATTAAGGATCATATCTTAAAATTTCCTACTTATGAAAATCATTATTCAAGGGAAAAATCTAAAAAGACCTATTTAGGCCCTGAGCTAAATATAAACAAAATGTACCAAATGTATCTAAAAGACTGTGAAGAGAATGGTATAGATAAAGCTGAGCGTGGAAAAGAATGGTTATATAGAAAAATATTCAACGAAGAATACAATATGAGTTTTCATCTTCCGTATAACGACACATGCGATGATTGTGACTATTTCACAATTAAAATTAAGGAAAATAATGATCCAGAAAAGCAAATTAAAATAAAAGAAGAAAAAGAAAAGCATTTAGAAGAGGCGACGCAACGATATAAGCAAAAAAGTGAAGACAAGATACGTGGAAAAGAAAATAAAGAAAAAGAGAATGTGATTACAATGGATATGCAGAAATGTCTTCCAGTTCCATCACTAACCAATGATAAATCTTTTTACCTCAGAAAATTGTGGGTTCTGAATGAAACCATTCATAATGATACTATTGGCAAATCATATGCCATGATGTGGGATGAGACTAAAGGTGGTAGAGGCAGCAATGAAGTTGGTTCTTGCATTTTAAAATGGGCTACAGAACACCTTCAACCAGAAACGGAAATTTTGACCATTTGGTCGGACAACTGCACTGGACAAAATAGAAACATGGGCATTGTGTTAACCTATTCGTGGATGTTAAAAAAATTTCCACATTTAAAGGAAATCAATCATAAATTTCTATTGAAAGGCCACACTCATATGGAGGTAGACGCTGTCCATTCGGTAATTGAAAGGACAAAAAAGCGTTTCAGTAACTTTGAAATTGTGATACCAAGAGACTGGGAGCATTTAGTACGGACATGTCGAATTAAAAATCCAATTCACGTTCATTCAATGCAAGTGCCGGATTTCACGGATTTTAGTGTACTCTGTAAATCCACTTCTTCGCCTTTTGTGATAAGAAAAAATAATGTGAATGGTGAAAATTTTCAAATCTCCAAAGCAGTTTGGCTACAAGTCAGATCTGATTCTCTCGGAACTTTGTTTTATAAGACGTCTTTTAGTGATCTCGATTTTAAAGAACTGAACATCCGCAGAAAAAGAAGACAAGAGCTATCTTTTCCTGAAGATTTACCTCCTGCAAGAGATGCACTACGACCGATAAATTCATTAAAATATAACAATTTGCAAACCTTGCTTCAATGGATACCAGCTGAGTACCACCGTTATTATCAAACTCTTCCCCATAGTGCAGCAGTTACAATGGCTCCAGATGAAGAAATTATTTTCAACTAGCACCTCGACTAGCACTGAATTATTTCAAGTATTTCATATTATTTCAATATTAATATTATGTAATAAAGATATTGTTTGACTTATTTTCTTTATTATTTTGATTAGAAGCATAAGGAACCATGTCCATTTGTTTTAATTCTTTAAAAAGTAACAAAAAGATTGTGAGGTTTTAATTAAATGCCATCATTAATACAATAACTAGCTATTCTCATGTACGTTTTTTACTCACCAATTGAAATTAAACATTTATAAGACATCTCATCGCTTTTATGACATTCTGCGTTTAGGTTTTTTCTGATATCTCAAAAGTGTCATTAATGGACTTGGATGCTTCTGATGTACCGATATATTCTGGGTATTTCTTAAATATACGACTATTGTAAAAATTATACCTACATTATTTCACGTCCTAAACCGGCTTAATAAAGTCAATTATTCGAAATTCTATTCAACATTTACTATTAGCATACATATTTACCGCCTTAAAATTATCTCTAAAATGGCGGACGAGTCAGCTATGCTTTATATAGTAGTTGTAATAGTAATTATAACGTAATATATTTAGTAATTGAAATGCTCTAAAACTTCAGTCTTTCTCAACTTTCATCTTTCATAACGTAATCAAAGTAAAAATAAACTCGAAAATTTGACAGGAAAAATTCACAACACACACCTTTTTGACAGATATGCTTTATCTGCCAACACCGAATTGAACTATTAGTCTATTAAAAATATATAAAGGAGAAATTTAATATTGAAACGGAAATTATGTGGTTATTTACCATGAATGCGTATATTACGACCAATTTATCTATGTTCTATTTAACCTAATGAAATAAAAACCCTCAAATATAATTTAACAAAGTAACTTTTTTTTTAGTTTCTCTAATACAGTTATGAGAACATGTAAACGTCATCAATGACGTACAAGTGAATATAACGCGTCTTCTCTATATATTATAATATTAATTTGCTAAGAGTAGTTAATTTGACACTTGATAGGAAGGTGATGTACACCACACCGATAATACCAACCATAAACATAATAAATCGAACTGACAACATTGCCTTCAAAATAAAAAAGAAAGACAGGTTATTACAAATTGCTTATGGAACTAAAGAACCATAAGAGACTGTACTGAATACTAAGGTTGAGACGCTCTATAGTAAAATAGTTTCATCTCAATCTATATTTTCAAAAATTATATTTGTAAGAACGCCTTTGACAAGTGTATTATGTCAAGCGATTGATAATGTTCTATTACCTGTCATGAATTGTCAAATTTTATAAACTGATTTTTATCAATTTTCAATAAAATATTGAAACAATAGAAACTTGTATTCGGAGAAAAAATATTGACGACACACGAGTAAAAGTGTTATACTGTGTTCGTAATTTTGCTCCACTTGCAAATAAATTTACATTTTTAGCTATTATTATTATTGTTGTTGTTTTTCATACTTGTATCGTAAATAGCTATTAGAGCTGTGATTATAGTCCCGTAATTCTTATTGATCTTTTTTAAAATAAAGTAAGAAGGCGTCGGTTGTGATTTGTCAGTGAGTATTATTGATAGTATATGACAGAAAGGTTATTAACGGAACAATTATGAGTTTCTTCTACGAGTCTCCATTTTTTAAGTCACCATTCACAGATCTAACGGGAGTCTTGATGAGTCACCAATGGTATGGAAGATGCGCAGATATGGAAATGAAAGTCGTTGATTGTCTAGAGGCATACGGTTTGCCGAAAGGTTATGAAATGTGCACTGAATTGATGACCGATTATAGAGAATGCTTTGTACAACACAAACAGTTACAAAGAAGTATTGCGATGCGTAAGGAGAGAAATAGACAATATAGGTATGGCGAGAGGTCAAAGGAGGATAGATATGCAGAGCCACCGAAAGTGGATAGTTTCTAGATTATAAAATAACATGTAAAATATTGTCAATACTAAATAGTATCACAAAATATGTTGATCTATGTGTCTCACGTGTAGTAAGAAAATAATTAAATATTGCAAATGCATTTTGTATTAAAAATACTCATTTTGTCCAGGAATAAGTTGGATTAGGATTTAAAATAAATTTAACGTCAAATTTGACACATAAATACGAAATTATAAAATAGTGGCACCTTTGATGATGTAATGTTATTACATCATCATTATTATATTTTACTTGATAACAAGTAAAATATAAACTTATACTGGGTAAGTATAATCACTATAATCAAAACACTTAACAAGTATCAACCTATAACTTTATTTGGCGTTCTTATTCCAGGCGCCTAAATGCAAAATCCGTTAAGTCACACTCGTCCATAAATGAGGCTAATATACCAAAAAAAACCGAAAATACAAGGGCTATAGCTCGGTTAACATCTGATGGCAACTAGGATGCGCAAGGCGGCGCTAAAATATGTAATATGTGCGTTAAAAACATCGGTATCGAACAACATACAGGGTCAACGTAAAACCAAACAGGTCCTTGCAAATGTATTGTATCGCCAACCGTCAGTAAAGTGATGCGTTACCATAGCGTTTTACGGAGGTAAAGAAACACTTTATCGTACTGTACAATAAAGTAACGTATGATCAAAAAGTCTTTGGATCGCTATTGCCGTGGAATTTATGTCAATCTATGAAATTATTTACTTTTATTAATTTTGACATTTACTTGACAACTTTCAAGTCAGCAGGTTATAATTCAACCTAAATAACCTAAATAATTATAACCTAAAATCTATTTTATTTGTGACTTATGTATACTTCAAAGTCAAGAACCACAGAAGTAAATAATTCTATAGATAGCTTTACGTTTCATGGCTATAGCGATCCAAAGACTTTTTGATCATACGTTACTTTACCTGCCGCTAATATCTGTCAGCGTAGCCATGACTGATGACTTTAAAAATAAATCGTTTGTCACTGTCATAAGTTATTATATCTTTATTTCTTAAATTAACAATTTTCACGGTTGGCGATAAAATTTTGTATGCACCACGTCAGTAAAGTACATTTACCGAATTCGTCTGTTACTCGCCGCGCTCGCATCACTCGCTTGGCTCGTAAATCAGACTCGTTCGATAAAGTATCACTTTACTGACTTGGTACATAAATAACTATTATGTGATGGAAATATCCAATATACAGCAAAAGAAGTTTGTTATTTTTGTGGATCTTGAAAGAAAGTTTGAAGAAAATATAGGAAATAAATATTAAAATAAGTTACCGGTATTGCAGCTGAATTCTTCCAAATTTGGAATATTGTTAAAATGGGTGTTGAAAACAATAAAAGTATTATATTTTTGATGTAGAAAACATAAAGAAACAATTACCAGTTATTAAAACACAATCCTGGTAAACTTAAGTAACGCATTTGTTGCAATATATTTGTAGTGTTCTAAAAATATTTTGTACATTTTTTTAAGTAGCATTTCTTTGTAAATTGTTGCAACTCTATTAACAAATAATACGCCTTCTAGAGTATGGAGAATATGATTATATTTGTAATTGATAAAGGGAAGAAAAATTATTATTCCCTACTAATTTGGAAACTTTTGTAATTCTGTAAAATATTCTTTAAAACTCGGGAAAAGAAACGTTGGATGTTTGTGTGTTTTGAAAAAAATCTCGAAGATGTATAGTGATTTTTAGTAAGGGGGGGGGGGGGAATATTTTCTGTCATCCATTTCTTACATCATTGTTTTTCATGTTATGGCATTATCGACTTTTTTTTAACGACAACCTGTAATCTGTTTAATTGATTTCGATAGCACTTTCTTTTTCATATACAATGGTGTAAAATGGTTAATGTTAAGTTTGGGAAAAAAAATGAGAAAAACGTATTAAAAGTGAAATATTAAAAATTCGTTATATTGGCAAAATGAATTTAGTTACTAATGTATTACACAAAAAAACAATAAATTGCAAATAGCATAAATAAAACACTTCGTATTGCTCGAAAATTCTTTGTCAAAACTCTGTGAGTACTAATTAAATAGTACGTTAAAGGAAAATGAAATTTATAAATAACTGTTATTTATTGTAAATGTACAAAAAGTAATTTAATTCAAATTATGTATTTAGCATATTGCAATTTACTGAAGTTATGTCAAACTACTAATTTTGACAATTTATAAATAAATTCAAATGATTGATAGAAGTTCGTGCTTTTTTTACTAATTCAATATGCAAGTTGAGTAGGAAGTACTGATTTGATTAGTACGTATAAAATTCAAATTGAGAATGGTCTAGAAAAAATGGACATACAGTGTATATGCATGCTTAATACCAGTGTATTTAGTTGTAAAATGCTGCACTTTAAGCAATGCTAATAAATAAATATCAATAATGCAATATTACTATGATGTGGTGCGCAATCCTGCAATCTACAAATTGAAGTTATACGTTAATTAAAAAACTACCTTGAAGACACGTTTATTTTATTATTTAGAGTAAAAATAGTAATACACTTACCTTTGTACCATAATAGTTCTCTAAATTCAACGAAGCAATCCACACATTTAATCTATCCTGTTCAGCTGTAAGCTCAATAGTTTGCAAAGCCCTCTTGATTACAGCTCGTGCTTTATCTATTTCTGTAGACTAGAAACAACAGAAAACATGTGAGCATAAAAGAAATAAACCAATAAAAATAATAATATACCGCTAAATGGAATGAAATGTATTGTGTCCAAAGCTCCGATGAATTGGGTTCGGCGAGCAGTCGTCTATCAAACTGGTCAGCACTCTGAGGTATTCCAGTTGGGTTTGCAAACTCTATTTCTTTCTGTCTCAATTCTTCTTCTTGTTTGTTGATAAGTTCAACTTGTTCAGCACGTGTCAGTTTCTTTTTCTTTGATTTAACTTTTTCCTAAATAAAACAAAACAAATTTTGTATGTTTATTACTTAATATATGTAAATACTAGTGGATATGTGAAAACACAAAATGCATATTTGTTTGTAGAAATTGGTAATACTTGTTTTTGTATCACAAATTTAATTAAAGAATTATATTTAATTCAAATTAAGAATGAAGCACTGGAAAAGATGGAGCAATATTTTGAGAACTCGTTATTGACTTTAATTCAAGAAAAGCTTATCCTTCGTAAAAGCACACAATTCGACGTAGAATTTACTTTCTGAATTATCATTTGTCATTTTGTTGTTTGTTTATTTTATATTACAGGAGTGGGCTTCTTATAAAAAGTGTCCATTCAATCAACAAAGAATAGTATAAGCCTGCAAGCTCTTAAACAATAATAGAGTCGAATTTAATTTCTAAAAACGAATTTAACCCAATGCCATTTAATACTAAATTAACAAAAGTTATGTTACAGTAGACGATAACATTTTAACTTCGCAAATATTAACTAATGAAGAAATTATTTAATAAATAATGCTACATCTGGAGTAAATTACGAAAATGAAATTATGGTAGAATCGTCACGGCCAAAGTGCAAACTAAATACAATTCAACACCATTACATATTCTCATCGATCGGAACAATTTCAGAACAATACAATTAAACTAATTAATTAATATTTCAGAATGTATAGCATCCACTAGTTAAATGATATTACATGAAAGCCAATTACAAATTGAATATTATAATTAAAGTTACTAAATGTTACTTTTCTATTCCTATATTTTATTTAATACTTGGCTATTCTGTTAGAAGCATTGACAAATTTGAATTGTTTGGATGAAAATTATAACAAACGTCAAAAGGTGTTTGAATATTATTATTTATGTCAATCCTGAAATGGTTATGTAGATTATACCGCGAGATCAAAAAAATGTATTGATAAAGGTTTGCCATGGAATGTAAAACGTCCGTCTTAGATATCATTCTTTTGAGATAATTGTGATTAAATTATCAGGTTAACTGCCATACTGACATTTGACTGACATAAAATTTGTAAATATATGTTTATTTAAAATGATTTACATGTTTGAATAACATAACACAAAAAATATCCAAACATAAACGCTTACTGTATTCCCAAATACCATTAATTAGCACACCTGTTTTAAAATACGCTTCAATCATGTAAGTTTTGTGTGCTGTGGTGTAAACCATAATTGAAAAACTACAAGATGTCAGAGAGACAAAATAAATGTTAATGACAGTATGGCATTTATTGATATAACTTAAGACGTTTATTCCATGGCAAACCTTAATCAATATAATTTTTGATCTCGCCGTTTTTTCTTTACAGACAAAATTTTGCAACATCTCAAATTTGACGCCACTTTAATTTACTGACGCATGTCGGTTGCCAGAGCGATTCAACTATAGCAAATAGCAAATATAGTTATTTTTTTAAATCTTGACATAGGCTAACTTTTTTATTTGAAAAGATAGACCTATAGTCCCTCAAGCAAAGTTTTAGGAATTAGTCTAAATAAGAAAAATGCGTGGAAAAAGTAAACGCGTTGTTGCCAGATTGGGCGCTATTTCAGAAAAACATATTTTCTTAAATGGCAACACCGCGTTTTTTTAACAATTTCTAATACATCTTGAGATTCCAGACAAAACAGAGAGGATGCAAGTTTTTGATTAGAGTGGCGGTTTACGAGCTAATAGTGTCTAAACTTTAATACATTTTCCCCTCAAGTGTTGCATAATGTTAATAGAAATTTTGTTGAACGTATTTGTTGCTGCAGAACCCAACAAGGAAATCAGTTCGAACATTTTTTTAAAAATAAATGTTAGGTAATTAATTTTTGTTATTACTGCTATTTTTTTAATGCTAGAAGATAAGTTAAATATAGGCACCATTAGCTCGTAAACCGCCACTCTAATCAAAAATTTGCATCCTCTTTGTTTTGTCTAGTATTTCAAGATGTATTAGAAATTGTTAAAAAAATGCAGTGTTGCCATTAAAGAAAAGATGTTTTTCTGAAATAGCGCCCAATCTGGCAACAACGCGTTTATTTTTTCCACACATTTTTCTTATTTGGACTAATTCATAAAACTTTGCTTCAGGAACCATAGGTCTATCTTTTCAAATAAAAAAGTTAGCCTATGTCAAGATTTAAAAAAATAACCCTGTAAAGGAAGCAGTTTGTAGCCTTTGAAAAATTAACCGGTCTTTTTTTAAAAATTGAAATTCTGATAGTTGTAGATTTGCTTTATATTGTTCAACGTATTTATTTATAATTGAAAAAGACGATTTATAACCCAACCTCATATTTTCGAAAATTGAAATTCTGACAGCTGTTCCATGTGTTTCTAAACCTTGTCTTAAAGAATCTCGAAAAAATTCTAATAGACAGATAAATGGAATTTTCGAAAACAAGAAGGATATGGGATGAAAGTCGACATTCTGAGATATATTCCAGCTTGCTCGCTAATTTCTTCAAAATTTCAGCCTCGTATATCGCCAAATCCGATATTCGAAAGTTTGAAGTTAGGTCATCTTTTTTTGAAAATTAAAACAACAATGGTTGCTACAGATTGGTCTAGGTTTCTCTTACACTGTTACAAAATATCTTCAAGAAAAAATCAAAATCGTCCGTGCAAACTGAAAAATAACATTTTCCTAGAACCCCTTCCCATTTTTCGGAAAATTAAATTCTGACGCTAATTCCAGATTATTCTACTTCTATTGATTCAAAGTATCTCGAAAAGAAATCAAATATAGAACTAAATAGAATATTCGAAAGAACAAGAAGGGGATACAAGTAAAAGTGTTTTCTCCTTTTTTTTTGAGGTACGTTTGAACAATGGAGAACTGACAAAGAACAACCTCCAGAACCGAGAGAGATTTTCGGGAGATTTTTTTCCGATATATCGGTGTAAAAGAAAACCGTTTTTTTTCCAATTATTTCGGCCGATTCCTTCGAGATTCTTTGGAAATTATTACCAGCCAGTAAGCAGAATTTATATATTAGAGTTAAATTTAACTATTAAAATGAGCTAGGTACTGGATAAAAAAGGTTTTTTTCCAATTGCCTAGCCGACTTTGCTATTTCTTTTTCTAATGTCAGATTACTCTGCTGTAGTGCAACCGCAAATACGTGTTTTAGACTAATTGGTCATCGTCAGTGCAGGATAACCAAGGACTACGGTGGGATATCCTTGGCGACAGAAACAAAAGGCAGGCATCGGAAAGACAGACCACCAATTGCAGCTTGAATGCCAGAAGATCCTCAGGCCTGTGTAACAACAACGGACACTGCCGCGAAGCAGACATTATCAACCCGCGTATCGGTTGGTTTCCCTCAGACCTGAGGATATTCTGACATTTAAGCTGCTATTGATGGTCTGTCTTCTCAATGGTCTTCCTTTTGTTTCTATCTTCATGGATATCCACCTTAGTCCTTGGCTACACCGTACTGACGATGACCAACGAGCCTGAAACACATGTCTGTGGTTGCACTAGGAAATAATACGGATAGTGCTTTTCTAAAAAAAATACTAGACACTCCTCACTTCGAGCAGCCTCAAAGTGCTTCACAAGGCGTTTTGAGACTTGGAGTTTTATATGGACGACAAAAATTCATTTCAGTTTAGAGTCGAAAGTAGTTAATGCTTTTTACCTCAATAATTTCTTCATCAGAAGAGTCAGCAGTTTGAAGGTTTTCATCGTCCGAATCGAAAAAATTATTTATACCAGGTGGCAGGAATTTTTGTCTTCTGTCTGGTAGATTGTCACTATCCAGCGACCTCTTTACTCCATTAGCAAGCGCCGCCTTAGGTGGATTTTTATCTGCTATACCTAAAAATTATACATTTCACTCAAATAAACTTTAAATAAGATTTAATTAAATTTACTAGAATCTTCATCGCTGTCACTATTACTTTCTTCACTTGCGTCATCATTAACTTCATCTGAACTGTCGCTTTGTTCTTCAGTTATTTCGAGATTTGTCGCTAATTTACCAGAAGCATCGTCACTGTCGTTATCATCGTCACTTTCATCACTTGTACTGGCACTTTGATCATTTAGACTCGTCTGTTTCTGGATATCATCATCCACCGAAGTGTCACTTTCTTCTTCTACTTCACCTTCATCAGAGCTAGTTACACGATCATCTTCTCCGTTTATTTTTTCATCGACATTCATTTCATCACTAGAATCATCAGTTTCTTCATCCTCAACATCTGAACATTCCACAGAGATCAATTTTGCTTGATCTTTTGATTTTTGTATTCCATTTTTCTGCGTTTGTTTTTTTATGTGATCATCGTCACTAGATTGTGATGCAGAACTGAAAGTAGCAGAAGCTGACAGACGACTCTTTTTGATTGATCGTTGATTTTCTTCTTGATCATTATCTGCACTTGGATATTTTCTTTTGGTTGTGACAATTTTCGGTTGCAATTTATTATCTAAGGTTTTCTTTAGAGATTTCTCCAATCCGATAATGTTTCCATTTGAAGTTCTTGAAAGGAAGATTCATTAAGGAAAACAAGGCTGTTTTATTATGATTCTGGTGTTTACTAAAGTGAGCGGTAAGAACCGCGACGTTTCGTAGTATATTAGGTTAGAATGATATTTACCGTGACATATGACTTAAGTCGATTGCTATGTAAATTAGACTGTAATTAAAAAACGCAGAGAGCTAAACATTACGTATATTTAAAAATCAAATAAGCAGATTAAAAATAAAAATGTTACACATTTCAGTTGTACTAAAAACACATTTATTGAACATTCAGTGACAATTTAAATATGTTTTCAACTAAAATAAAGGTCTTGAAATGTTTGTAACATGAAAACTACTTCATAAATTATATTACCTGCCGAATATATTATAAGCAATAATATAGGGGGTTTAGAGATCCAATGTTATTGCGAAAATAGTAAAAACAGAATTAAAGCGTATTTTATCTATGTATATTTTTTCCATTAGCGGGCAGCCATATTAAAACGCGAAATTTCATAAAAGGCAATTTACAACACGTACCCTGTGGCCAACTAAGAATGGCCACCAGCTACCTCTCCGAAACTATATATTGCTTTCGGTAATTCTTTTCTGGTAAAAGTGCCCAAGAGAAAATTCAGGAAATTATTTTCGAGTTTGTAAAATGTCCGCTAGGGGAAATAACAGTCATGACTAATGTTAATTTTTTTTAACATTGATCATTTATGTTTATTATTTTTTTAAATGAATGCGCTACCACTTCTATTAGAAGGTGAATGTTTTTTCAACACGACGAGAATTTAATTTATGGCGAAGGGTTAAGGACACTGTTTTTGGAAATGGTCTACAACCAGAGAAAATATCATGGAGAGAATTACAGCAGCAGGAAGAAACATACCGGTGGCGGAAATCGAAACTTCTGTTTTATTCACACGGTAGAGGTTGCAGGTTTACATTAAATATGATGGGCGGCATTCTGAATACTTAGGTCGTCATTAATAATTTTACCATCCAATCTTTGGAGATGTGTACTTACAATTATTTTAGTGTGTAATATTAGTTAAGTTAGTATTAAATTGTTAGTATAGTATAAGAAGTTTAAAATAAAGTGTTCTTGAATATTTTGCATACAATTTTAAAATATTGTCATTGTTGTTGACATTTTTTCACTCTTTGTTAATTTACTATTAATACGTGTTATAACAATTCTAGTTTCAAGAGAATTTATTTTCTCCTCAACTTTGTTGAAACTAGCTTGCGCTTTGGCAGTTCTTTCATTTATTTCTTTTATTAAGAATGTACCTTTATTTTCACATTTCATTTCATTCTTGTTGATCTCTTTCTTTAAAGCTAGTGCTGATTGCTCTAGTTTTAATTCTAGCTTTGCATTTAATTCCAAAGTTTCCTTTCTTAGCTCTAGGAAAACCTTGTCTATTTTCGCATTGATTTCTATTTTATTTAGATTATTCTGTTCTTTATTTTCGTCTAATTTTTGTCTATTTTCCTCAAATTTTCTATTCATGTTACTATCATTTTCTTCTATTCTGCTGAATAGTTTATGAAAGAGATCCTCAAGTTTTTGTCCACTAGCTACGCCACTAATGCTTTCTGTTTGTATACTACCATCAACTATTTGATCTTCTGATTCATGCTTTTCCGACTCTGAATGTTATATAGTTCACGTAAAACGAAAGAATCCGTATACCGTAGTCGACAAATTTTAATTTCTGGTACGAAAGTAGAAGAGGAAAAGAACACAGCGAAATAAAGTAACGACAAACATATAGCGAGGCTACCAAGTACACCCGGCAAACGTTTCCTATGAAATGTGAATACCCCCGGCTGCGTTGCTTCTCCCGCCACTGTTGGAAAGCAAGCATCGCTGCATTTACAATGCATGGGATAGATAGCTATTATAGAAGTATAAACAGAAATTAAAAATTGTCGACTACGGTATGTAATTTACTTAAGTCAACACCACCTGTTCCAAAAAGATACAAATTTGGGTTTTTTTACCGAAATCTTGAGGCTTTAGTTCTTTATTATATCACGTAAAAGGAAACATATTACGTTTAACTTTTTTGAGAAAAAGCATAATATTTGCTGACACTGCAGTTAACGCCTTCTAGTGGCGACGGCAAAATTCCAGAATATAAAAACAAAAGCGCAGTTTATAGGGCAAATAAAGCTCTTTCAAATGATACCAAACTTGTTAAAACCGGTTATGCCAAACCGGAGTAATTGTAGTTTATTTAAAGAAACATTTACATTGCCTCCACCACTTTATTTTGCTAGATAGTAAAAAAGAAATGTCTAAGGAATAAAATGCAGATATTTTCAACACCTTTCAGTTAGTCAAAACACGAAGAAATTCCTCATTTTAACAACTGATCATCACCGTTACGCCCCCTAGCGGACTTGTATTTTCTCTTGGCCTGATGGCCATTCTCAGTTCGCCACCCGGGACAATCGTTTGTATACACATTAAATAAATATTTCTTTTTTACTCACGAGCAAACTAAGAATTTGAACACCTTATTCAGGCTTCGGTAGAAATCAAGGTTTGGGATAAAATCGTTTTCGTGTAACTTTGTGGGCATATAACAAATGTGGCGACCACCGCCGTAGTTTGCACTACAAAGGACAAATTCCGGTCGTATGAGTAGTACTCTAGCATACAAAGTTTGTCCGACTGTAATATCTTTCGCATCTGTAAAAATAAACAGGATTAATTAAGAACATTGAAAATAATTGAAGTTTACCTTGTACTGCGATGATTTTTTGATTAACCTTTTTAGTGTTCAGAGAAATGTCTAAATATTTATCAATGTAGTTCACACTCAGAACAACTCCTATATGAACCGAATTGATTACCGGCTTATCTGAAATAAATAAATATTACGGTCGTTAGTAATGTAAGTTATAGTTTGGTTAAGAACTGATAGCAATTGCTCAAAAAACAATTTTAAGACAAAAAAGGAGTACACAGCGTGAAACAAGAAAGATATACATAGGTTTTGTTACATATGAAGCATCAAAGGCGTACCTAAAAACAATAGTGATGCCATCAGTTTTTAACCGAGCTATACAATAATATTATAAAGATAGATGATTTGTGTATCTCTGTGTATATAATGTCCTGATATGATTTGCATGATTGACTCAGTGTACAAGGTTTGACCTTATATCCATGGTACATCTCATATATTACTTTTAGAATTAAGTACGTGAATCAAATTTACATTTTTGTACACAGTGTGATGTTTAATAGATTCCTTTACATTTGCCGCCGTACAAATTTTTCAAGTGTTGGTAACACTTACTATCTGATTCAATTATTTTTCTTCAGTAACGTCTCGTACAAACCTCTCATATTATTGTAAATTTGATTCTATTATGAACCAAAACATTACATAATTCAAACAAATTCATTTACAGTACACCTATAACATACTGCCTTAAAACCATAATGACAATAATACAGGTTGTCCCAGAAATAAAAAGACGGAGTAGCAGATATGTAACGTCCGAACAGAAATAGGTCCAAATATACCACAATAACGAAGAAATTAAAATTTTAATTTTCTGTTGTTTTTTAGATAAAAAAAATTACATTACGGACCTGGCACAGAATGTATGTTTAAAATTCACGTAAGAATGTTCATTTGTAAATAGAAACGAAGACGCATTCATAGAGAAAGATACGCTTTTATTTGCATAAAACGGGAAAAAAACGTTAAATCGTAAAAACATATTTTTGGGGGATGTGTCTCAATAACGCAGCTATGTAGTCGGTTATTGACCTAGATGGGTGACCTACTTTCTTGTAGGCAATAAAAGGTTGTTTTTATTTTTAAAATAGGAAGGTTGTTGCTCTTTAATGTGTTCGTAGTTGGAAACAGCTGATTATTAGAATATTCAATAAATCGTATTTTTCTAGCATGTTTAAAATTAAAGTGATTAATGGTTTGATATTTATTATGAAGTATCTATTCCTCCTCCTTTTTTTAACACAAGTAATATGATGGTTCTGAAAAGCACCGATTGTGAAAGTGAAGCAGGTGGATATTTAGTATAGGGTCGGCGTAAGGCCAATTGAATTCTTTATTATTTTTTTTTCTGCCGTCTGCGCACGAATAAAGACTTGATATTTTGAGGGTACGTTTTTACACAATCTAGCTTCCGATTTTTGCTACTACGTCTTTTTATTTCTGGGACACCCTGTATAGTGAAGGGTCATTTCATGTCAAATCAACCAGTACGGAATTAAATTGTTCCTTGACATTTTAAAATATTTTTTGCATTTTGCATACAATATTCCCAATGTATTGACACTACAAAAATAATATCGAAAAATTATTACAGGGTTTAGTTTATTCTGGTGGCCATTTCCCTACAGGTCAGACAGCAAGGCCTTTTTGACCAAAATCGCCGTTTACATAAAATTTCATAACTTTTTTACTACTAGAGCTATCGGTACATGAAATGGTCAACATTGTAACTAAAAATGTTTTACCCATCTCTTATAGGTGGAACATATATGTATGAGGAAGCATTCTTGGTGATCTGATGACAGGACTACATTTCTTTGAAGGTAGTATTAACGGACAAGGAAAAAGTTTCATTAAATTTAAGAAGGGACGTGTATACAGCAAGAAGGCGGGCCGCCACATTCTACGCTACAAGCATGAAATATTTTAAATGAAATGTTCCAGGGACTGGCTAGCCCGTGGAGGCCCTATTCGCCAGTTTGCTAGGTCTTCGAACATCACAAAATTAGATTTATTTTATATATATGACGGCAAACATACACTACACCAGTAACCACAAAAGAGTTATGCGGGATCATATTCGACAAATATTTAGAATTTCGGAAGTGTTCATAAATGTTTAGAAGTGAATGAATTATTCATTTAAATGTTTTTTTTTAATATTATCCATTTAATGTTCATACTTATTGTTATTTTATAGTTCCAGTTCCACTAATTACTAATATATTCACGTAACAGTTCCTGTTTCTGAAACTTACTAAATTCAAGTTATTTATATGATTAGTCTTAAAATTTGTTGATTGCAGTATATTGCATATATTTTATGACATATATTGCTGGTATAAAGTGTATTCTCAATAAAATGTATCTAATTCTAGTATGAATACAGGTAGGAATAGAAATATTACACTTATTAAAACAATATAAGTAAAAAGAAGGAGTAATAGTATATTATACAGGGTTATGATAAAGTAACGCACAAAATTCATAAAACGTACAATGTTCATTTTTGATAAAAATGCAAAAACACGTCAAACAGTTTATTTTATTCCGCGTCTTTTAACATAAGTCAAAAAAATAAAACGTCAAATTTGTCAAAGTTATGACGTCATCAATATTTTTTTTAAATATGAAGCTTGGTCTTTTTTAACTTTATTTGATAAAGCTTGTTTTTCTGCATTATAAAGAAATAATTGAAGTAGGGGTCACATAAGAAAAAACTGAGAGAATTATTAAAAAACAAAATAAACTTTATTATAGTAATATTAATAGCATTTAAATTAACTAAACAGTCCATTAAACCAAAACGTTTTTTATTAATTCTCTCAGTTTTTTCTTATGTGACCCCTACTTCAATTATTTCTTTATAATGCAGAAAAACAAGCTTTATCAAATAAAGTAAAAAAAAACCAAGCTTCATATTTAAAAATAATATTGATGACGTCATAAGTTTGACAAATTTGACGTGTTTTTGCATTTTTTTCAAAAATAAACATTGTACGTTTTATGAATTTTGTGCGTTACTTATCATAACCGCGGTGAATCTTGGAATGTTGGAGTTGAATTTGATTAGCTATTGTTTATCTTTATTTTGATTAAGAATTAAAGTAGAACCATTTTAGGTCTTTTGTGTTTGAAATTTTCATTTCCATCATATGCAAGTGCTCTTTTAAGATTTTGATTTGAGTGGTTTTCCATCTGGTTATAGAAACTGAGCGCTCTTTCCTTGATTTAGTCAATAATGGTTGGGGTATTTGTTTCATTCATTATTTGATTATTTCTCATATACCATGGAGCATTTAGTATCATTCTAAGACTGGTGTTTTGTATTATTTGCAGTTTTTTGATGTTGGTCTTGCACATATGTACCCATATCGGGCATGTATATGTATTTTGTTGTTCGTCTTCAGCTGGCTTTTTCTGCCTATAAGAGGCCATAGTTGACATCTTGTTTGTTTGGTTTTGGTTATCGTTTTTGCTATGTGTGTGTTATAATTGGGCTTTATATGCAGGTATATTCCCAGGTATTTAATTTCTCTACTCCATGGTATAGTGTTGTTGTTGAATGCAGTTTTATAAACAATTCAAATTAGCAAGCCAGTACTTTTTTTGACATTTTCCCAGTACATACAAAAGTCATATTACTAACCTCATTTTTAGAAAAATTCATTATAAAACCACGCTTGTTAACTCAGAAGCAACTTATTAAATGTTATACATTTAATTCAAGTAAAAAACATATAGTTCGCAAAATTATATGAAACATGACAACAGCTCAGTAATTTCATCACTTTTAAACGTAAATATGTTTTTGGTGTAAAATACAGTACACAATTAAAAAATCGGCTTTTAGGCAAACATGTGTCATGTAAGTTTAACCCAGTTTTCTGCACATGCAATTAGTAATTGCAAAAAAAAATTAAATATGCTTGTCATAGGACCTTTCATTACGAACAATTCTACCAAAAATGGTAGTGTTGGTTTCCAGAAATATATTTTGTTGAAAACATTGAATTTTTCAGAAAAATGTTAATAAACAGAAAACTTAAAATTTTAGGGCTATACTATCTTATTATATACTTTTAGAATAAGAATTATACAGGGAATATAAAAATAGGAAAATATAAAGTGTGTTCCATTTAAAAAACTATAAGTATGTTCATTAACCAAGCTATGGAACACTCTGTATAATGCAACATAAATTTAAAAGGTGCTTCTAAAGAGCAGTTAGCCGATTCGAAATATCTTTTATTCATAAAGTCACAATCTGTCTTTCCTAGGGAAATGACTAACCTGTATATATTATACATATACAGGGTGTCCAGAAACTCTCCTGGCAAACGAAGACGGGAGATTCCTCAGATAATTTTAAGACAATTTAACCCAATTCACCCTAGTCCGAAAATGCTTCCTAAGGGAGCTAGAGCTCTTTGAAGATGGCGCCTTGTAATTGGTTTTTTTTAATATCTCCCGAACGCTTCAATTTAGAAAAACAAAAACTGGTATGCTTATTTATCCTCCGGAGATGAATCGATTCCATCAATTGCGAATTTCTAGTACCGGTCATAGGCGTCCGTTTTGGGTAGGTAAACGGTTATTTTAACGCATAACTTTTTTGTCTTTAACTTTTAAGCATTTGTGACACTAGATTATTAAATTTTCAGGTATTCTAGTACTAAAAGGTACTCTTACTTTAAGTCGGTAGGATACACCGTTTTCTAGAAAAATCGATTTGAAAATTTTTCGTTTTTTCGTCATTTCATCTTTCGTCATTTCAACTTCGCGAACTGACAACAATTTGACAATTAAAAACGTAGGTTTTATTTCTGTTGGCAGTTCAGAGCGAACTAGTGCAAAAAATAATAAATTGAATTTTAATGACGAAAAAACGAAAAATTTTCAAATCGATTTTTCTAGAAAACGGTGTATCCTGCCGACTTAAAGTAAGAGTACCTTTTAGTACTAGAATACCTGAAAATTTAATAATCTAGTGTCACAAATGCTTAAAAGTTAAAGACAAAAAAGTTATGCGTTAAAATAACCGTTTACCTACCCAAAACGAACGCCTATGACCTTAGGAAGCATTTTCGGACTAGGGTGAATTGGGTTAAATTGTCTTAAAATTATCTGAGGAATCTCCGGTCTTCGTTTGTCAGGAGAGTTTCTGGACACCCATACAAAAAAATAACACAACTTAATCTTATACTCATAGTTGGCTTATAAATATTTGATTACACTTATTGATTGAAGTTAAGTATTATAATAAATTCTTAGTAGTTTACATAGAGTCAATAAAATTAATTAATTGATTATAATTTGGTTTTTAATCCTCAAAGGAATTTTTAAAAAAAATACTCACTTGGAAAATACATTGGCGTCACAATTCCTTGAATTCCATCGTCCAGTACAACAGAGCAACCAACATTATTAATTTTCGTAATGCGACAGGAAACGTGCTGACCTATTTTATACTCAGCCAAAGTATCTCCGTCGGTTATTAATTTTTGCTTCACTTTTTCTACATCACTGAGATATTTGCAAAGCATATTTATTGGATACTAGAACAAAAACAAAAAAGTTCATTTTTATGATTCATTATTTTTAGATTCAAATAATTAAAATTTTAAAAATAACAATTTTTTGACGCAGTTCATGTTTTAAAAATCTATCATGTTCTCCTTCATTTAGTGCAAAATTTATGGCGAATTTATAGAATCTAAGACACGCTATAAACACCTGAAAAAAGTAAATAATAACAAATTTTGTACAAACCTTATAATCATAGTTATACACATCAGATAATTTCATGGTTGCCGTTAATTGCTTTTCATCAATTGAGATTAACTTGGCCAGAACAGGCTGACCTTCAGAAAGGCTGAAATCTTTTGGTAGCTTATCTACGTCCAATATATCCTAAAATATATACATATACAGTTTACATTATCTTACTGAATGCACAAACGAACACCATTTAAAAAAATAATTCATTCAAATATAATTAAGACAAATTTTAAAGAATAACCTTTTTGTTGACCACTATATTTCCACTGTAATGCAGTATTGGCGAAGTGAGTAGAATTCGTTTTTTATCGAAGGATTTTACTGAGCATCGTAATATGAATCCAGGTTTCAGTTGATTCCATCTTGGTATTATCAATTTATTATTTTTGTAGTAATCATACTCTCGCATTGATAAAATTCTTCTCTTTTCTTGGTTAATACAAATTAAATTATCGATTTTGTCACCTACATTATATAAATCTGAAATATATATTTATTATATACTATATAATTACATTGCCACTGCGCGAAGATAACTTTTAATACACTGATTGCCTCTTGTGCAAAAAACAACAAGCGATCATGGCTCAGTTATTTATTTCATCTCAGTCAATCAAAATAAATGAAATGGTGCTAAACACTTCAAGAATTATTAGCTAAAACTACAGTAGATAAGCTATGACAGTTCTGGGCCAAAATCCCATATGATTTAACATAGGGGTCTAAATTTTATTTTCCCCCCCACCACTCCAATTTCTAACATCGCCACTCCCACAAGCACTCCCACATGTGACGTCACATGATCGAATCCAGCACCCCCATTGGTCCCACATAACATAAATTTTATTTAATTTCTTTGTGCATAAACCACAAAGTAAGAATAACAAGATAAGCGTTTTTAGCGTCGACGTGAAAGAGAGAGATGGAATATATTATTTTTTCTTGAAATTTCTTCTAGTTCTGACAATGAACTTGTTGTTTTTACACGCTATAAGATAAAGGCAACGACAAACCACAAAATAACAAGATAAGCGATTTTAACGTCAACATGGTATTTTAAAAACGAAAAGAAAGAGCTGGAATATATTATTTTCTTCTTCTTCAGTATTTGTTGTTGTTTTTTATTTAATCATACATAAGTAATAATATATTACAAAGCCGTTAGGCGTGCCCTACCGCATGCTAAACGTATTACGTCACCCACCTCACGCCATCCGTCATGGGCCAATCACATTGCCCCGAAAACAAAGAAAATAAAGAAACCGAAATTTCTTCCAATGATGATGATGCTTACGGCAGTATCTCACACACATACAATATGGCTGACTTGATATTGTTTTTATCCCTGCGCCATTATTGGTGGGATATGTAACCACTATTCCAAATTGCTGAAGTGCGCATGCGTGCCGGGTCGGGGACTGACACTTTGTGGTTATGTGGGACCAATGGGGGGTGCTGGATTCGATCATGTGACGTCACATGTGGGAGTGCTTGTGGCTTGGGGTGACCAATGGGAGCGTTGCTTTCGGTCACGTGATGTTAGAAGTTGGAGTGGTGGGGGGGAAAAATAAAATTTAGACCCATATGTTAAATCATATGGGATTTTGGCTCAGAACTGTCATAGCTTATCTACTAACTACCAACATCTCGGTCTTTATTTAGTCAAATATAAAGAACTCCAAGTAAAGGAGCTTTCATATAAAATATTTTAAAGATATTCTCATTTCCTTATGAGTACTCAACAGTACCACTTTGCTAATTTAATGAAAAGGTTGCCATTTTACCCTACTCAATCAAAACACACTTATAACTTACCAAATATGGCCTTCGAGAGTCTGCTTTCAATAGACAATTGATTTATAGGTAAGATTCCTTGAAAGTTTCCAATATTTGTTCGAACAAGGAACCCATTATTACTAAGTGATTCAATAAAACCATCAACAACTTGTCCAATTTGTATTTTTTTATTACTGTTTTTTTCTGGTGCATCTAGCGTTAGAATTAATTTCTCATCATTACTCAAGACAACTGTCACTGTCACCTATAATGAAGAAAAAAACAACGAAGAGTTTGTGACAAAATAAATTTTGAACTGTGACAATTATTATTAATCTTTCTTTTGAGAAAAGTCAAACGAAAATTATTTACGTACTATAGTTATTACAATGTAAAATAATTCATTTAGAAAAATTAAAGAATCTTACCACTTGTCCTTGATAAAACATTTTTGTGGAGTCTCTTTCTGTATTACTGTGCTTCAACCAACCTTTTACACCACCATAGAAACAAATCAACGCTCCTTTCTCATAAGACTTCACAATTATACCAGGATACTGATCATTTCTTTTGGCTGATTCATAGCTAGTCAAACATCTATCATCTTTTATAAACGCTGGCTTCAATGTAAGCTTTATGCTGTTTCCTTTTATATCCCAGATTCTAACGAAGAGTATAGAAATCAGAAATGCAAATAATATATTTACAATATATAGAACAAAGAATATGTAACTTCCTTATAAAAAAAAAGTGTTTTCATCATGAAATTTTTTTTAAACTTTGGTAGTCTTTAAGTCGTATGACTTCCTTTATTTAATACAGTATATTTATATTAAATTAAACAAAATATGGTAATAAATGTTTCTTCTGTACCAGAGAAAAAGTTTGTGCTAAAAACAAGTACTTCTGAAGCCACTTCAGAAAATGAGAATTGATTATACGAAATGTAGTATAAAGAAAATTTTTGGTAAATAGCTATAGTTTTGAATTTTAAGGTTAAAATTAGAAATATTTTAATATATGTGAATGTGCAAAGAGAACATTTTTAAATTCTAATCGAAAACTTGTCGGGCTGAAGTGAAGCAATGGTAGACGTTATTTGGTCACAAATTTTGACAATAAGTCTGAATATGTAAACTTTAAGATATTTAAGGGTTGATTTAGTACAATTTTAAAGCGGATATCAGAATAGAAGTGTGTTTATTATAAATATTTCCACATTGACAATTTTTGTTCTGTAATTAGACTTGTATCAGTTGAATAAATAAAGATGCTATGATTGTTATTATAATGCTGTATTATTATAATGCTTAACAAGAACATTTATTTCCGATGCTGTATAAAACATGTTTTCACATATCAGACTTAAAGGAGGCTACAAAAGACAGAGCAGTTGAATATGCTATGAGGCAAATATTCAGCAGAATATTAACGATGGAAAAACATCGTTCACATTCTGTTGTCGACATGGACGTTGTACAAATAATATCCAACAGTTTGTATGGTGGGCATAACAACACCTACGTCACATGTCATCGCGCCCATAAATTGCTGAAAGTTCACTTTTCAATTTTACACTGTCCAACATAGGATAAGATTTCACAGTTTCATCAAAATGTTTTTGCGGAAATAAATGACTATAAGTTTTAAAATTTCGAGAATCAAATAATTTTGCTGCACTTAAGTGATCCCTAAAATCAAATCGGTCGCTATTGACCTATGTATAAGCTTATAAAAGTAAACATATTCTTTATGAAAGCTTATATAGACCAATATTTTATTAAATAAATCATGATAAATAATTATATCAAACTTCACAGAGAGAGTTTAAAAGATATGGTAGGATCTTCAGGTATTTGCATTTCAAAAACTGGTAATATTAGCCAAAACAACTTACCTGGCACTAACTAAATCTCCAATACGATAGTTCTTCTTTATATTTTCACTATATTCTACATTGCTTAAATGTTCATTTGTGGCAAATCCAATCAACTTGCCAATTTTAACAGCAACTCCGAATTTATTTATTTCCTCTACTGAACCTTTCACAAATTGTCCTGGCTTCAAGTCATTGATATTGAAAATTTCTTCTTTTATAGCATCCTTCTCAAACGTACAAACATACATTTTATTCATGTTATTGTAGTCCATTATTCGACATTGATGATTGCTACCAACAGGAAACCTTCGTTTCACTAAATCTGATAAATCAGACGTGTCGTGTAATTGCAAAGATTTCACTAAGCGTTTGTAAGTAACCAAACCCAATTCATGTTTTTTAAATTGAACAATGACACCTTTACCAATATTATGTATAATCTGAAAATGAATGCTTCAATGTACATTGTATATTTTCATCCAAAAAAAATTACCTTGACAGTACTAATGTGACCATTAGGTAACATATTAACTTTTGGTGGTGAAGTAATGCTTCTCATTGTTAAGTATGTGAATTTGGTTGTTGGTTGTACATACAAAACATATGCCTTTACACTCATTCCATTATACTTCTCCAACTGCTGCATTGGCTTCTCTAAATACATTTGGTTAATATAACCCACATAATCATTAAAATATTCACCTTCCAGTCCATCTTTTAACACCTAAAAAATAAAATCTATTGGGTACTTGTTTCATAAATATAGCAAAACTTGCTCATAAAATATTCTAAGAGCAAGTTTCTTCTTATTATAAACAAAACTAACAGATAAATAAATTGAAAGTACATGATTTTATATTTTCACTCTATACAATGAAAAATTGTGAATCTGTTTGCACAAGTTCCAAAAACTGCATCATTCAATAGGAGTAGTAATTCAGTTGTGTGGAAATAATACTTTTAATTTTATAGTATATTTAAATATAAAGAACTATTTACCTTTGTAACTGAAAATTCAACACAGGTTCCTGGCAGTATTTGATCTAGATGACATTCTTCACCAACCAATTCATAGACCTGATCCTTAAATGACGATAGCGTAATTGTAGTTGTGCTATCTTGCATATCTAACTCCTTAATAATAAACCAGCTAGGCTGTCCTTCAACTGCATACAAAAATTAAGATTAATACCTTAAATAAAATATACTTTGGGCTTTATTATGAAAATATATTTTAATTCATATTTAAATAAGTTGCTTATTAATATTATTTCAGAACTTACTATATTTTTCATTCTGACAGTTCTTAAAAGGTAATGCAACTCTGGTATTTTTAACTCCCAAATCAACAATATATACATAGTCAGATATTTCAGCAATGCAGCCCCATACAAGCATTCCCCTTTTAAATATTTTGTGTGACAAATGGACATTAACATGTTTTGGATTTATTGTAGCAGAAACATGTTTACTTGCATTTTTATTTTCAGTTATATCCAATACTGACAGTGGTACATATTGCCCCTGTGTAAATAGTTTTGATAATATACTCAAAACCTAAAATTAAATCATTTGTATTAAATCATATATGAAGAGGCGCTATATTTACATTTTCTTCTAAATCAATTTCATCTGTATTTTTTGCCTTTTCCAATAAGTTCTTTGACAAAGTATCTGATATAGCATTAATTTCAATTATAGCAAATATAAGACCTGGCAATTCCACTTGCAATGTATATGAAGATATGTTTCGAACACATCCTAGAATTAACATGCCAGGTAGTATCTTATCATAAGATAACAAATCTACAGATGTTAGACGTAAATTCTCCTGATGCTCGATTTGTACGTTTTCATTATTTTCCTTTGGCTGTTTTCCCTTCTTTGGCTTGTGTAATGTATGAAATAGCTGCAAATTAAATTATTTCAAATTATTCATATAAAAATAATATTAATTACATACATTTTCGGATTTGATTACGTCGTTTTTAACTTTGGGTTTAGAACCACCCCGAGGATAATATTCTTCTTGCATTTTCGCGAATTATTTAAAATAATTAAGCATGTGTTCAATACAACTTCTAAGATCTAACCTCAAACAAAGCACGTTTGAAAGTTGGGAACCTGCGCCAACCTGCGCATAGCAAATGCATGGTGGACCATAGAGTATGGAGCTGGCATGGAGTAGTACATACTCCTACAACTTTTGGTAGTAAGGAAACAGCAAAAAAGAATATTATTATCGAATGATAGATGGCGCTCTTACGCCCATTGGCGTAGAGTGCCAATTTATAATGAGAAGTGGCGACAAGAGATAGGAAATCAATAGAAACTAAATCGCCCATTATGTTGGTACCTGTGGGTGTCTATCGAAAGGTATAATAAATCTATAATTCAGTATTATTTAATATGGATTAATATAATAACTTATAATTGGCGTGTTAAATGGATATGTATTTAAAAAACGTGATAAATAAAACAAGAACATACATTTTTAACACAAGACAATGTTTTAAATTTATCGTCTTTCTTCATGTACAGTTCTGTGCAATAAAGTGGCGTACACTTATTATACGATTATGTAAATATGACTTGTTTGAATATCTGTCATGTATGACAAATTGAATTGACGCTATAATTCAATTTGTCATACTTAACTTAAGCCATTTTCACAATGGCAAAATAATGTCAAAATTAGCAATAAGACGTGTACGCCATTTTATTGCACAGAGCTATACATACATGCAGTACACAGACCGAGTCCTGAACGTTGGGCGGAGTCCTCTCGGCGCGACTTATAAGTCAGTGTGCGACAGAGAAAGTATTGGGAAAAAAGAAAAAATTACATTTCTTCATCATCGCATACATTAGCCGGACGAAGGAGTAAATGCAGATAAGAAATTGTAATATACTGAAAAGAGATACATATATAGGAAACATATTGCACTTCGATGTGTATAACGCTTGCCAATTTTTCCAGACTGCTCGTGCTAATCCTAATATTATAAGAATCTACGAGTAAAGAGTAGAACAGGAGAGAGTCTCCTTAATAATAATATTTGTCCAAATGTGGCAACTCAATATGGCCGCCTCAATGCATAGAATATGTATGTTACATGTCAGATGTAGTGTCAGATATATGACAAGTTATTCAAAATACTCATTTTATAAACTATGATGATTGGTCAATATTGCCATAACGACCTACCTTAAAGTAGTAACTCCGTCTAAATAATACCTATTCCCCCACTAGTTTATTATCTCTCACGTTCTATTCTTTCCTCGTAGATAAGAATCCACTGTGCATCTTGTGGAAGGAGCATCTCATCGGTCAGCTCTCGATCTGTGAGCTGTACATTCGTATCAGAGAAATAGAGTAGGGGAGAACGCGCTTAAAGATGCGCCAACTAAGTTAAATTGAATTCCGCCATTTTGAAGGTTGCTCACAAGCCTTACAAAAATGTTTGGAACAAATAACTTTATTTTTGGACCAGGTCCACGTTTCAACATTTTTTCCTAGCACATCTAACCACATTTTCAATGAATCACCCCGTGGAAATCTACAAATAGTGCAGAATTAATCGCGCTCTTAAAGATGCAATTCTTTCATTCTATTACGGTAATATTTATACCTAGCTCAACAATTCGCATGTAAAGTTCATTGACTTAGAAAAATGTAAACAAACTTACGTGTGAAAAGAAATGCCTTCCGGCTTAAATCTTCGACTGTTACTGCAGCCCAACACAGAGCACGACATGTTAATAACACACACAAGTCCTTTTTAATACAATTAATTAAAAATAACCTCCAAGCTTGACAATTACAACAACACAAGTGCCAATTACCCTGCAAAATGGCGACCACAATAGCGTTTGCTTAAAACTGGATGCGCACTCGTCGAAGCGCGTTCTCCCCTACTCTATTTCTCTGATTCGTATACGGCATAATGAAAATAATTCATTCTACCAGGCCTGACGCATCATTTCTGTTATATCAATCTTCAAAAGATGTTTGAAATGACAATAAGTTAATACATAATTATGTAACCAATTACAATCTAGCCGTAACGAAGGCCTGTGTAAAAGCAATAAATAATTAAAACTATTTGAAAATTGAAATGCATTTGGCATCTGTTAATACTTGTAAATTATAAAAACAATAAAATGCAAACAACAGATATGCTCTAATTTAACGGTTTTCTTGCATAACTAGATTTTTCCATTGTGTTGTTTGTGGATCATACATTTAAATTCCCAAATGTTTGTATTTTATTTGTAAAATGCATATTTTACGTTCCAAGACAATCTGCACAAAAACATATTGTATCTAACCCACGCCCCTGTTCTACAAATTCGTGATAAACATAAATTTATAAACAAATTTCTTGTCGATGAATTTAAAACATTAGTTTTAAATGACATTACATGTTTAAATTGTCATATACTAACAAAGTTAAATAATAATTTCATTAAAATCACTTAAATTTAAACTTAATACGGATATCTTTGAGTATAGATGGCGGGCAATGGCTTTTCATGCAAATATTATAAGCAACCCGTTGCTTATAAATGTAGTATCTATGGTAGATTAAAATCCAAAGGAAAACCAAATAACTAACTAATAGGCTATAGTAAAAACATATGTTTCTTTGATATCAACTTAACCGTAATTATTTGTATATAGGAAATAAGTTTTGAAATATAGAATCATAATTATCATTAGAGCAATAAAAAAAATAATTTATAGTAGGAGATACTAAATACATACATATCATTCTTAATATATTTACATGTCGGTTTAGTTTATTAGTAAGATTTGTTTCGTTGTTGATAAAACCGTGTCAGCCTAGCTTTTATTATATTATAGACAAGCTAGATAATATGGATTTACCTGAAACTTTTGTACCAGGATTTCATAATGAATCAGAGGTGAAAAAAATGAATTACAATGACTTTGGTACGACTGGAATAAAGGTATCCAAGTTGTCGCTAGGTACTGCTGGATTTTCATCAATTTATGGGTATGTACGTGTAATACGTATTATTTTTTAAGTAGGCCATTCACATACATATAGCGTAGGTATTGCAAAAAGATAACCGAGGAGGATAACCTAGGTTTAAAGGAGATAATTCTCAAAAATATGTGTATTTATTATCAACACAAAAGTAAAATAAGTAATTACAAAGTTTCTGGATTTTGATCAATCTGAAATTCACGAGCGGAAGCCAAATACCGCTTACTTTAATTTCGGTGTTACTTATATACAGGCGTTTCAAAATACATATTTTGTAGGATGACCCATGGTACAAGGAAACAAGGTATGCTCTTGCGCATCTCTGGATGACGCGCATTCGACCTCTAGTACTACCAGTTCAATAAAGTTGTGAATTCACAGGACACTATTTCAATAAAGTCCTTTTTAACAGAAATGGAAATTTTGTAATGTAAAAAATAATGATAGGAATAATCTTAAAAGTACGAAATATATAGAGAGCATAATGTTAATTTGTTGACAAATAAATTGAAGGCTGCTGAGATGTAGGGGTGGTAATAAAATTGATTATAAATTATATAAATTTGTATACCTATTAATTTTTAAACAAAACTTACCTCTTTTTTAATTATGCTAAAAAAAAAGTGCGATACATTTTATAGTAGCCAGAAAATATTAAATACTTTAATTATTAATCTTTAACTAGAGGACTTAACTATTTTTAATTTTCAATACGTAATACAAATCAAATAAAAACTAATTTTACTTGGAGTGTGTAAATTCTTCAAGGAAAAGATTTTTGCAGTAATTACAGTTTACGTAAAACACAAATATAATAGGTAGGAATATTTATATGTAATTAGTAATTGACAATGTTATATTTTTATAAGTTCTTCATATCATTTACAATATAATAATAATATTTCTTGTTTTCATTTTCAAACGTGTTAAACTTAATTTTTCATTAATAGTTTTCAATCTAATATAGGTACACACGTTAGGGTTCGAACAAAAGTAACATCACTTCTATAAATACGAACTAAAAGAATGTCCTACACTAAAATAAAAACCTTCGACTATAAATGTAATAATAATTTCTGTATTAAATAATAAAAAAGCATATATTAATCCGGACAAATCAAAAAATAACCTCACGCAGAACGTAAACACAAACATAAACGTAAATGGCACCTCTATCAACGATGACGCGCATTCGACCTGCGCGGCGTGGACGAGTTTTGGTTTTGGGAAGAGCATACCTTGTTTCCTTGTACCATGGGATGGCCCATCTGGCTTCATTTCTGAGATATCGTATCAAAATTGCCTGGTGTAATGAATGTCATTTGTTAATATGTTTATGATTTCAAATAAATGTAATTTTATTATATTAGACCCTATATTTCCTTTGCTGAATAAATTCCAAAGAATTATAGTTCGTATTTATTTATCAAGTCTATATGACCACGATTACATTACAAGCGCCTAATCTTTGTCGCAAATATCCTCTTACTTTTCTTTATTTGTCCAAAATTTCTAGGAAAACCTCTCACTCTATTTTATTTTGAATAGCAAATTTGTGATGCTTTTCACATAGGTAGCGATAGTATTTAAAAATAAATTAACAATTTATAATTTAGTAAAACAAAAATACAACATTTATTTATTTTCAGTGGCGGCTGCAGGGAGGGCAACCCCCCCTGTGACAAATTTCTTTTAACAGATAAATTAATTATAAATACCTAATTTGTATGTTATTTTTCTGATTTGTTTGATAAAAAATAATATTTTTTCGGAAGTAACAGTCCGTCTTTTCAGCGCATTTAAAAATCACAGTTTGACGTACGCTCCGGGGCATCTCGCGCGACTGCCCCGTGAGGCCCCGTCTGTATTGGAAATCGAGCGATGAAACTGGCGCGGGTAGCGCGCAGATATACGTCAGCGGTGGGGCACTCATCTATGGTGCCGCGTGGTTGTCCAGTATGTAATATACAGTGAGGACGCGCGGGTTGGAATAAATTCATTTAAAATTTTTGGTTGTGTTTTATGGAAAAACGCTCGGATAGGTCCATTTTTATTTTTAGCTGCGGTTTTTTTGATGGTAAATTGATGTACAAAAGGTGGTCCAAAAATAAGTTACGACCATCAATTTTTTTTTTCAAATGGAAACATGCTTTTATTTAATTTGTTAATTCTAGATCGAATTCTAAGTATGTTTCATGTACCATGTCCTATACCCAAACTCAACAGTTATCGAGAAATTTACAATTGAACATATCAATAACTGCATGTTCAATTGTAAATTTCTCGATAACTGTTGAGTTTGGGTATAGGACATGGTACATGAAACATACTTAGAATTCAATGCAGAATTAACAAATTAAATAAAAAACAACAAAAACAACAGAAATAAGTTACGACCATCAAGGAAACATATGTTTTTTATTTAATTTGTTAATTCTACATCGAATTCTAAATATACAGGGTGTCTCAGCTTTGGCGTTACAGACATTATCTACTTTCCCTGTATAGTTATCAAAAAACTTTTCAAATAAAAGTTACTTGATATTATGATGTGTCGAAAATGACAAATAGAGGATTTTATTTGCTCGTGACCTTGAAGGAGATTTTAAGGTGAACTTTGTTTTTTTTAATGGATATATGTATTTTTTAATATTGCATCTTATTTTTCAAAAGCTAATAAATAACTTTTATTTGATGCATTTTTTATTTTGCCATGTCAGTTTTGACACAATTCAGATAAACTTGTCAAAAGTAAAAAGTTGTATTCTGTCAGTCAACAACTGTCAGTCTTGCTTAAATCACAAAGATTTGACTTGCGTTATCCGCAGCTTTTTAATATGCCACTTACATACAACTCCAACGAATACGTAGATATGTTAATAGTCTACGGAGAATGCAGAAGGAATTCCCGAGAAGCTGCAAATTTGTATCGAGAAGGATTTCCGGCACGTCATCATCCATCACATACAACATTTAATAGAGTAGAAGCGAAGTTACGAACTGGTTCATTTCCCTCTACCGTAAAACATGCTAACCATAATGCTCCTGCTAGAAATGAAGAAAATGTAATCAACATTTTGGCTTATGTAGCTGTAAACCCATATGTTTCACTTCGACGTTTGGCAGAAGAAATTGGCGTTAGTAAAGCTACAGTACATAGAATTTTAAAAGGGCATCGGTACCATCCATTTAAAGTTAATTTATCACAAGAATTAAGACTAAACGATTTACAAAGACGCCTGGATTTCATTGCACGATTGCAAGTTCTAGAAGATGAAAATCCAAATTATCTTAATTGTATTTTGTGGAGTGACGAAAGTCGCTTTCACAATAATGGTGTTGTGAACAAACATAATGCGCATTCTTGGTCCAACCAAAATCCGCGGTGGATGGAGGAAGCACGCTTTCAAACAGTGTGGGGAACCAATGTATGGTGTGGAATGTTTAATGGGCATTTAATTGGACCCCACTTTTACGAAGGAACCCTGACAGGACAACGTTATTTACATTTTTTACAAAATGTGCTTCCCGATTTAATGGAAGATATTCCTCTTAATGAAAGACGAGACATAATTTGGCAACAAGATGGTGCTCCGCCCCATAATGCGCAAATTGTGACGAATTATTTAAATGCGCTGTACCCCCAATGGATGGATTGGAAATAGAGGTTCTATCCCTTGGCCTGCTCGTTCCCCGGATTTATCGCCTGTTGATTTTTTCATGTGGGGTTATTTAAAAGAATTTGTATATCAAGTTCGGTCGGCAGATCTTGATGATCTGAAAAATCGAATTCGCATGGGATGCCGGATTATGACTCACGGAATGATACTTTCATCTTGCAACAGAGGATTAAGACGTCGTTTGGAAGCTTGTGTCCACGCTGATGGAGCCCAATTTGAACATTTATTAAATTAATGCCTCTTGTTTTGTTTTCTTATCCAACTACATACACTAATTTGAGATATTTATTATTGAAATACTTACTCTTTATTTTTTTAATTTTTTTGCACTGAATTACTTACTTATAATTATCGTATTCCTTTAAGTTAATAAAAATTGCTTTTGACAAGTTTATCTGAATTGTGTCAAAACTGACAAGGCAAAATAAAAAATGGATCAAATAAAAGTTATTTATTAGTTTTTGATAAATAAGATGCAACATTAAAAAATGCATATATCCATTAAAAAAACAAAGTTGACCTTGAAATCTCCTTCAAGGTCACGAGCAAATAAAATTCTCTGTTTGTCATTTTCGACACATCATAATATCAAGTAACTTTTATTTGAAAAGTTTTCTGATATCTATACAGGGAAAGTAGATAATACCTGTAACGCAAAAGCTGAGACAGCCTGTATATATTAAAATATTTAAAATGTTCGAACGAAACATGTCTCTCATTTTAAGCTTTTATGAACTTTTAATAACCAAAATAGAAAAAAATAGTATAAAATACACGTTTCATAACACATTTTGCACACTTGTTCTTGTTCTGAACTTAAACGCGTGCGCAAAAATCGTGTGTTATGAAACTTGTAGTTTTATATACTATTTTTTCTTATGTGTGCTTAATTAGGAATACTCCACAAAGCGACCCTGTCTGGACTTCTAACGGTAGTAGAGATTTAAAACACTTTGGTGAGAAAGTAAAAAGACATAAAGTAAGTGAAAAACATCGTAGTAACACAATGAAAACGTCAGTAAAAAAAGACATACTCTTGGAAAATTAATAGACTGCATTAAGTTTTGTGTCATGTTTGAAATCGCTTTAATGGGCCATGATGAAACACAGTGCGAATCCGGGGATCTTTCGTGGATTGGTTAATTTATTTGTAGGAATTGACAGCACCCACAAGTCTAATAATAGAGTTTTTATGGGTTTGTCAAAAACCATTCAAAATGAATTGCTGGACAGTATCTACGAAGATTCTCGCACTTTGATTCTAGACGAAATTAACAAAGCCCATTATATCGCTATACAAGCAGACAAGACGACAGATTCGGCTACATTTTCCTAGTTAGCTTTTATAGTTCGATGCGAATTGGAATTTTGTATAATGGACCAGATTTTGGAACTGCTTCATCTGCTCTAACATTACTGTTATGTTTCTATGAAAATAATTTAACAACTACATTTGCCGAATCTGTGAAGCTATTGAAAATAATTTGCACCATACCGATGACAACAGCTGAAAGTGAACGGTGTTTTTCTACTTTGAAGAGAATAAAAACATTTTCTAGAAATACCATGCGGTAAAGGGGACTATGTGCCTTAAGGCCGTTTGACACTTACGTAAATTTCATACAAAATTAGGAATTAAATTTACATCATAATTTACATGTAAATTTAACACAGTATCATACAGAAACTTTTGATAACAAATTTAATTACAAATTTACATGTGAATTCACTAGAAATGCCTGTTTGCCATACATCAACTTTTTGCATAAAATTTGCTAACAAATTTATAATTAAACATGCGCACTAGATACTAAATATTATGATTTGAGGTTATGGTTATGTTGGTTTGTTTGCTTTTTAAATCAATATTGGACACTATTGGATTTGTTATGGACGCAGTAGACGACAGTTTATTACTTCTAACTACTACTATAATAATCGCAACAACCGTAGTTGTAACGGCCCGTGGTAAAAAACGTAAAAAAGTCATGAGCTCGATCGTGGTTAAATCGAAAAAGAAAAGGCATCTTAAGTCTGATAAATTACCAGTTGAAAATAGAAGATTCGAATGCATACAAAAATTTTCTAAGACTTACAAGTGTACAATTTAACGATTTACTTAATTTAATTGAAAAAAATATTACAAAACAAAAAACCTTTATGAGGGAAATAAATAAAGTTCGTGGGATCGTGCATCAATTTTTATCGTCTTTGGTTTTCACCGCATATAAACAAGGATGCTTTTGATATTCATTAATTAATGTTCGTACTTGATCGTTTGACCAATATGTCTTTTTTATATACTGTTGATGATCAAGAATCAAGATACCGACAATAAGTACAATAATCAGCAATAACTAACTTCTAACAAACGTGATATCGCAGTGTATTGCAGTGATATTCAATTTACCTGCTCATGTCGATGCGCGCGCAGATTTACTAGAAACACCCACCCAGAAAATAGAACATGTTCTAAATAATTTACATGTGAATTAACAACCAAATCTACAAGCTAATATTTATGTATGCCACGATATGTATTTATTATAAAATTTGCGTGTGAATTAAGTTGTGAATTTTATTTAAAATTTACGTAAGTGTCAAACGGCCTTTAGCAATGTGTTCCATTGAAAAACAATTACTGACATCAACACCAAACTTCAATGAATTAGTTATTAATCATTTTGCTGATCGTAAGGAACGGCGGATAGATTTCATTTTCAAACAAGTTAATTAAATAGCATATTGAGTTTATTTTTTGTCTGTACTTAATTTTTGATATTAAACACTCAGACGCGGTGCCCTCCCGTCCCAAAAAATCACGAGCCGCCACTGTTTATTTTATTTTTAAATATTTATTGAGTTATCTTTGCGAACATTTTAAAATGTTCTCAAGGTATATGATTTTAATCGTTTTAAAAACCTAAAGTATTTGAAACGATGGAGAATTTGTAAATTTGTGATGATGATTAATTAATAATCGCCGCGCAGGTGGCATAGTATTTAAAATAAATTTTAACAAAACTTTTGTTAGTTGGTATCACTAAAAATACAAAACTTTATTTTACTTTTAAGTATTTATAGATTTTTGCGAACATTTTAAAGTAACTTTTTTTCTCCAACAGTAATTACACTCTGGATGCTTGCAGAGAAACATTATTGAAAGCTTTAAAATCTGGTGTAAATTATATCGACACCGGTTATTGGTATGGTCAAAACGTTGCGCAACAGATTTTAGGAGAGGTACGTTTATGTCATTCTTGTATTCCCGTACTGAGCAGTTTTAAATTTTATTACAATATTTCATTGTCCTATTTAAATTACATATGCTTTGATAAGCTAATAACAATTTACCAAACAATCGCAACCATTAACATAATAGTAATACTAAAGGGCCGAGCTTTGCAGCTCAAGGGGGCTTACGCAGAGGTGCCGACTAACTGCCGTGAAAACAAACCGCAGAAATTTCTGTTTTTCTTATTATGTTTTTGCATTAAATTGAATACAAAGAGTAATTAAGGTTTCGTTGGGAGTACTTTCTTACAATTCAAATTATTTACTCCTACATTTCACTCTCAAAGTTGGCAAAATTTACATCATAACACAGTTTCAGAAACTTTATTTTAAAAACTAATTCCAGTCGAATATGCATTGAGCCCTTGTTTATTTGTGTTTTAAAATTCGTTTTGAGTTTAGTTATATTTTTCTAATTTCATAGCGTTGAACAGTAAATTTGTTTTTAATTTATCTTGTCGATAGCCTATTTGGTACATAACTATGAAGTTTACATATATTTTACTCGGCCACCTTGATAATTTTACTTTAGATAAGTTATAAGATCATATAGTATGGCTTACATGCTTATATTCTATTTACAAAACAAGGAATTTATATTCTAGTGTTTAAAAACAGTGCCTAGAAATGCTTACTATATTGCTACCAAAGTTGGAAGATACGAATTAGATAAAGAAAATATGTTTGATTTCTCAACAGAAAAAACGAAATGGTGTATTGAAAATAATTTGAAAACTCTCGGGTTAGAGTACATTGATGTTCTGCAGGTACTTATTATATTTTGTTTTCGCCTTGGTATAAGTATATAAGGTATGCCCACGCATAGTTTTTGATGACACGTTTTTGATATTACAGTATTATTATACCGGTAGGTTTTCTGGTAACGCAACGATTGTATAGCGCATGTATCAGTCCCCACAACTGAACGACTACGTATATGTACTCCCCTCCGTTAACCAGAGCGGTGGTAGTAGTATACTACAGCCGTTCGCGTCGGGGAATACGATAACTGTAGCGAGTGATAGTGGGGACTTGGACACTCCTCTGTCGTTGCTTCACCCGAAAACTTACCGGTATATTATTCACGTACCTATTCTACTAGAAGAATGCTATTAAAAAAGAGTAAGCAAATATTGAGAATGGTGTTGACTAATTACTCGTCTTCGAGATGCGCAAACTGGACGCATTTTTGATTTCTAATGGGCATAGATTACATATTTGTACAATGGCTTTTACCTTTTAAATGAGATGCATATTTATAGTGTGTATAAAAAGTAAGGAATCTGGACGCTACATACTTTATTACTATAATACATTTATAAGAAAAAGTCTTTACCAAAACGTAATGGCTAATTTATTGTTATAATTAATGTTTTTAATTTTTTTCACGCTATATACTCAGATGATGACGTCATTAAGTTTTTGTTAACCCATATTTTTTTCAAAAATCAACGCTATTTCTCTTTCTCATCACAATCATATAAAAGTATTATAAACTTATACCGAATGTCCCACCGGACAACAACAAAGTTCTCTACCGATATCTAATAATGTAGATAGCGAATACATCAATTGTAGATAACCATAGGCCTTTTCGGAAAATGTATAGCATTAACCTGAACCGGTTAGAAAGTACCTAACAGGTTCAGTAACTTTACCCGGTTAAATGAAACATTTCCGAACGTAGTAACGTAACGTAAACGTCTGCATATAACCTTTTAAATACCTATCTTCATAACATAGTTTAGCTGTAGTACTGGTAATACGACAGAAAAAATGGACCGGGGAGGGGGTAAAACAACCCGCATTAACCTACTCACTTACCAGGGTTATTAAAATCGAACCGGGTTGTTGAACCCGGTTACTTTTTCGATTTTACGAACACGGTTGTTTTTACCCGACTGAATTAACGAACGCATTCGTGCTAACCGTGTTGTAACCCCAATGACCGGGTTTAATTTCCGAAAACACCTCATGTGATGTATAAGTAAAAGCATTTTTATTTATACAGAGTGTTTGAGACCGACGAACCAATACAAATCTTATTTTTTTTAAAAATGCATTGCTATGACTTTCCTTACATTTCATGATAGAACTTTAAGAAATGATTAAATTAACATTTATATTAGCTGATTTTCAACTGTTTTTGAGATATAATGATATTTCGTCGTAAATTGGACAAACTTTGAAAAATCCTATGAAATAAGAGTAACTATTATGGGTCAATTAGTAAAGGTGTCATTCGACAACATGAACTTAATGTATGTTTTGACATATCAACGCACGTTATTTGGAATTACGTACCATTCTGCTGAACTGAAAGATTCTAAAAAGAATGAATAGTAATAATAATTTATTAACATTCCTTGAAATACAATACAATTTATAATAACATTCCTCATTATACAAATACAATTCATAACAATTAATTTAATTCTTCATAATTTTATGAATGATAAATGAAATACACTGCATATTTACGTGGTAATGAAAAGTGCTAAAAATGTACTATTTAAGAATACCAACTTTCTTACTTCAATTGACAAGCTAGATAATTCAGGAAGTATGCATAGTTTGAAACAATCGCAGTTATAGTTTATCAACATGTTGTCAAAACGTCAAACTTACTTTTACAATGTGAGTTTCAAAGCAAAATTATCAGTAGAAATAGTCAAATTTTCTTTTTTGAAAAGTAAGTATCTTGAAACACATTGTAGAGATTACTATTTTAAAGCATCACAGTTATTGTAAGTCATCAGCTTTCAAATTAAAAAATGCGTTAAAAGTGAAAAGTATAACTAATATTAATTTAGTTTATTCCAAAGTGTGTAAAATTTAATATTTAAAATACATAAAACATAAAAACAATCATATCTATCGTGAAGAATAATAATCAAAAGTAATAACTATTCAAAAGCATCGCCCTTTTCTTCTGTATATATTTGAAATGGAATTTCACATGACCTATATAAACATTTGATACAATTTCTTGATTAACAGTAGAAACTGTATTGGCTCTGTAGGCTATATGTCAGTAGAAATTTCAATATCTTTCCCGTTAAACATAGATCATATTTGTTAATTCTTATTTTAAATATTTCATTTTGCCGTAAAATAAATTTATGTACTTGTAATGACGACAGGTGGAAGGTATAGTCGAAAAAAAATAAGATTGAAGAAAGTCACCATTATTATCAACACTGCGAGAGGAATTCAAGATATTATCTCGAGTGCTTCAATGCGTATTATAATAAATAATAAAAATATCTATTTGCATTATTTGAATAAAATTATTGTGTATATATTTCTTTATATGTAGTACTATTATTTCCAACCTATATTTTCTAAATAAATGTTGCTACAAACAACCTGACACCAGCATGCAATTGTGAACGACTACAGTTATCAGCTGTAGTCCTGCTATGCCAAATATTATAAAGACTGGTGTCTACCATAACTGATAAATTAACCTGTGAATTTCTAAAAAACTAAAAATTTTTCATTAAGAAAATTATTGAATTAATCAACTGAGTAAATAACGTCTCAAAATACACATAAAAAACATTAATTCATGGAATAAAATTGTATTTCTTGAAACGTTTGGTTTGAAAAATATATAAAGACTGTAGCTTTCAGATTTCTAACTTTTTAGATACGTACTCTCTGGATATGTCGATTGTCTTAAAAAAAAAACGAATCCATAAGGCCTTTATTTATCGGAACATTTTAATTATCGATACACGAAATTAAATAGTTGTGAATGGCCTACCTAACACAAACACGTAGGTATAGCCCTAAGGGCTTTAGGGCTAAACTGTAATTTTTTTTTCAAATTCGCGCATATACTTTTTTAGCCATTTTGATAGAGATTTTTATTCTGAAAACAACAATGTATAACAAATATACGCAAACATAAAAAAAAATACAAAAACAAAGTAAAAAAAAACTACTTTGTCTATCCTCAAACTGTGCTCCATTTTGCGCTAAACATGCATTGGACAACATGTAAGCAGGAAGTTTTCATCCCGACGCTGAGTACGTTTCGGTGTTTGTGAAACGTTGTTTTCAGAATAAAAATTTCAGAATTACTAATACAAAAAGTATATATTCGAATTTCAAGAAGATCTTTTTGACATTTTAGCCTTAAAGTCTATAGGGCTATACCTGATATTATTGGGCCATTTAGTAGCCTATTTAATTCGCAATCATTTAATTTAGTGTATAGATAATTATAATGCTCTAATAAATAAGGGAGTAATGGACTCGTCTTTTTTTTTTGGACACTGTATAATAGTAGTAGTTTGCTCTCAATCTGGTACATATTAATGAAATAATAAAATTAAATATTTTTCCAGATACACGATATAGAATTTGCCCCGTCCATTGATTATATAATTCAGAATACGTTACCAGTTTTAATGGAAGCTCGCGATAAAGGCTTAATTAAATATATAGGTGTTACGGGCTACCCTGTTTCTGTGTTGGCAGACTTTATACGTAAGAGTCCTGTCAAAATGGATATGGTACTAAGTTATGCTAGACTAAATTTGGTAGATAATACGTTGATACAATACTTACCATTTTTTAAGGTATTTATAGACAAATACACATTTTTCGTTTTGTTTTTAGTAAGTAAAAACTACTTGATACTTATTTAGGTATATGCAGATAATATAGAATAATTACCACGTAGAGAAGAATTGTATCCTTGGACTTGATAGCGATTCCGGAGCAAAATATTTCATACGGATGAATTCTAAATTAAGTTCCAAAGACCATAAGAATGTGCTATTATTTTTCACTTATTCGAATTCATCCCGTGAAAATAATTTATAAAGAGGTTTTCATTAAAAGCTCTGCCCTTCGGTTTTATAATAAAACACAGATTTGTAAGTAATAGTTATTTATATACCGAGTCAGTAAAGAGAGTCTTTATCGCACGAGTCTGAAATTATGAGCCGAGCGAGAGAAGCGAGCCAGGCGAGCAATAGGCGAGTTCGATAAACACACTTTACTGACGTTGTGCATACTGAATTTGATTGCTAACTGTAAAAAATTATAATTTAAAAAATGAAGCTATTATAACTTATCACTTAACTTAACAGAAACATAACAGCGAATACAATACACTGACGCATTATAAAAATTAATTCCTGAAATCTGTTGTAACTTATTATTTGTAACAACTTTGTTGTTAGTTTGATTTTATTTATAAATCTTCTTTGCGATTTTCGTTTTATTCAGCACATATTCCTCTGCAACTGTCACTTTTCTACCCTCGATGGCGTTTTAAAGTTTCCTTACTGTCGCTCGCGTTCGTAAAGCGACTGGCTGACGTTCGACGAAAACAATGTCCCACATAAAGTGATGCTTCTGGCAAATGCAGATAGTTAGCAATTTTGATTGGTACACTTCCGAAAGCATGGATTGCAACTGGCTAGACTGTGCATTTGCCATTTCTATAAATTAGGAAACATCGGCCCTGAGGCGCCTGCTTAGGACGCAGAGCAAAATATTTGTTAAATAATTCTATGGATTTCAAACTCCGAAATGATAACGAATAATCGAGACCTGTTGTTTTAGTTATATGAACAACAAGAATTGTTTCTTTGCGCACTATATAAAGTCCACGGCAATGCCAAACACCAAACAAATCCAAAATAATTACTACATTTATATCAAACTGGTTTTGAAAAGGTCATAAATTACCTTCATAGTAGATTTAAAACGGTGCATTTAGTAAAAAATGAAGTATATCTTCTTGTGAAATACTTTTGGAATACGATTTATTTCTTTATGTTTTAAAAAAACCGTTATTTTTTATGTTTATACTAATGTCAACGTCATGGTTTGCAGAAAAGGATGTTTTCACGATGGAATAATACAACTTCTTTTGAATTTTAGCTGGCGTTGAATGTCTTCTTCCATTACTTTCTATAAATAATTCGTGACTAAAGTTTTACTGTTGGAGCCCTGACAGCGACAAACGATTTCTGTTTAATACATACACTCATGCCTATGTTGACAGATATTAGTGACAGATAAAGTGTTTGATTTTTACAGAAAGATAAAGTGTTTGTTTACTTCTTAAGAACGCTATGATAATGCATTTCTTTATTCACAGTTGGCGATAATAGTTACTCATGTACCAAGTCAGTAAAGATAAAGAATCACCTTTATCGAACGAGCCTGATTATGAACCTAGCCAGCGAGGCGAGTAACAGGGGATAAAGTGTTTGTTTACTTCCGTAAAACGCTATGGTAATGCATGGCTTTATTGACGGTTGGCGATAAAAATCATTTATCGCCAACCCAAATGTGATGTCATTACTTTTTGAAATTACAAATTTTTGCGGTTGGCGATAAAATTTTGTATGTACCACGTCATTAAAGTGCCTTTATCGAACTCGCCTAGCTCGCTTCGCTCGCTTGGCTTATAATCTCAGACTTGTTGGATAAAGGATCACTTTACTGACTTGGCACATACATAACTATTTTATGTCCATATAAATTGCATTTACACATTTATTAACCATTATTGATGACACACAGCAACAATCAAATGTCCACTACAGCACTAACAAGAATGGACCCGTCTATCCTTTTTTATCGCTTCTTTTCATAAATTTGATCGAATGCTAGCAATGACGTTTACAATGTTGGCGTCAAGTAACGACATAACTCTACAACAAGTAATGTGGTGGTGTTACATCGCACGATTGAGGTGGATATTTAACTGATCTTTCTATTGAAATAATCGGTGTACCAAATTTCTCTTTCTGTAAATGAATTTTGTCATTGGCATTGTGGCAAATGGCACTAGGACGCGATATCACATGTCCAAGTTGAAAGCATTCAATTCTTAAAGATAATCAGTCCATATTTAGCGATAGCGCGTTACATAAACGGTAACATTACCAGTATTACCAAAAACAGGTAAAGTCCAACTTCTTCCATGATAACACGTGCACTAGACAGTTCAGTTTACGTGCTACTGCTGCCAGCTGATTTTTTCAGATAGCGAATTACATAAACGGTAACGTTACCAGTATTACCAAAAACAGGTAAAGTCCAACGTCTTCTCCATGATAACACCTGCAGTAGACAGTTCAGTTTAAGTGCTTTTTCATCCACTGCTGCCAGCTGATTTTCAGATAGTGAGTTACATAAACGGTAACGTTACCAGTATTACCAAAAACAGGTAAAGTCCAACGTCTCCTCCATGATAACACCTGCACTACACAGTTCTGTTTAAGTGCTTTTTCAACTACTGCTGCTAGGTGATTTTCAGATAGTGAGTTACATAAACGGTGACGTTACCAGTATTACCAAAAACAGGTAAAGTCCAACTTCTACTCCATGATAACACGTGCACTAGACAGTTCAGTTTACGTGCTTTTTCAACTACTGCTGTCAGCTGATTTTTTCAGATAGCGAATTACATAAACGGTAACGGTACTAGTATTACCAAAAACAGATAAAGTCCAACGTCTTCTCCATGATAACACCTGCAGTAGACAGTTCAGTTTAAGTGGTTTTTCATCCACTGCTGCCAGCTGATTTTCAGATAGTGAGTTACATAAACGGTAACGTTACCAGTATTACCAAAAACAGGTAAAGTCCAACGTCTCCTCCATGATAACACCTGCACTAGACAGTTCTGCTTAAGTGCTTTTTCAACTACTGCTGCCAGGTGATTTTCAGATAGCGAGTTACATAAACGGTAACGTTACCAGTATTACCAAAAACAGGTAAAGTCCAACTTCTACTCTATGATAACACGTGCACTAAATAGTTTAGTTTACGTGCTTTTTCAACTACTGCTGCCAGCTGATTTTTTCAGATAGTGAATTACATAAACGGTAACGGTACCAGTATTACCAAAAACAGATAAAGTCCAACGTCTTCTCCATTATAAAACCTGCAGTAGACAGTTCAGTTTAAGTGGTTTTTCATCCACTGCTGCCAGCTGATTTTCAGAAAGTGAGTTACATAGACGGTAACGTTACCAGTATTACAAAAACAGGTAAAGTCCAACGTCTCCTCCATGATAACACGTGCACTAGACAGTTCAGTTTAAGTGGATGTAATGCTTTTTCATTCACTGCTGCCAGCTGATTTTCAGATAGCGAGTGACATAAACGGTACCGTTACCAGTATTACCAAAAACAGGTAAATTCAAATGTCTCCTCCATGATAACACATGCACTAGATAGTTCAGTTTAAGTGGATGTAATGCTTTTTCATCTACTGCTGCCAGCTGATTTTCAGATCGCATACCTCGATTTTGCTTATTTATAAAACCATTAGGCCAGAAGTGACCTTTGTTGGTGAAAATGATTTTCTTGTGAAATTCTGAATCTTTTTCAAGCTTCTTTGAAGCCCAATTACCGAGTCTGTGCAGCAACAAATTCTCGTTTGGTTTGATATCAATCGTTAAAGAAATCTTATAGGAAAAATTCGCCATAAAGTGGTGAAAAATTTTTCTAATGCTTGAGACTGACGAGGAATTGACAAATTTGGGTCTACAACACTCAAACGTATAGCTCCAATACTATCTTTGCTTGTTGCATTGCTTTATTCCGCTGCACGAAAAGTAGCACGACTGTAAATGATGTTGAAGCGTTCATGATATAGTGGTATGCATTAGCAGGCACGACTGTCAAAGCTAGAAACTCAACAGTGTTATCAACTGGAAGAAACCTTAGCTGTGCTCTTAATGAAAAAGCTATTACAAAAAAATTAAAAATCGCTTATTGCTAAAACAACTTTGAAATTTTTGTCGTTTGTCTCGGTTTTGAAAAGTGAATTCTCTTCTGATGCTCATTGCCTGTACTAAAGTGTTGATACGTAAAGGTGCTATTTACTTTACCGTGAAAGGATTGTTGGGATTAGTTGAGCCCATGGGTATAGATGTTTCACCACAACCTCGCTTCGGACTATCGTTCTAACGTGTATATGGAAGGTGCTGGGACATCAACCTGGCAGCTTATATCTCACTCCCACATGAAGAACAGGCTGAAATAAGGGAAGTGTTTAACTTTGAGGAGGTGCATAAAACGACTGAGTGTGTCCAGCTTTTATAAAAGGAAGAAATATTTGATTTGATGTACTATTGATGTATGATTTACATTAAAGTTTTATTGCCACATTTTTGCAGTTGACATTGTATACTGTTTCAAAACTGCTGCGAGTAGTTTCGATTGTAAGGAAATTACTTGAACAGCATTTATGAATAAAATGGAATGTCTTCAAATAGTGGGCAGTGATTACAAATCGTCGAATGGTGAAGAAATGTGGTATTTAAATTATTGGCGAATTAAAATAATATTCATCGAAGTCGAAGAGTTTCGGATATTATTTGCTGATTTGGAATTGCAATTGTATTTTTGTCTAAATATTTTAAATTATAAAAATACATATTACAAACTAGGAATGATATTTTTAGGAACAAGGGCTGGGAATTGTTAATGCATCAGGTTTGGCTATGGGTTTGTTGAGCGACGGTGGTCCTCCATCTTGGCATCCAGCTGATCAAAAAATAAAAGATGTTTGTCAGGAAGCTGCAAGATATTGTAAGGTATTTTTATTTTAATTTGTCTCTTTAATCATAATAATTCCATCATTTCTTTCTCCACTTCGCATAAGTTTAGAAAAAGAAATATTTATCCACAAAGTACACAATGATTTATTTATCGCATAATGTGAAATTATCTGGCAGTGAAGAATATAACACTTGCTATTTTAACATCTAATAAATAGTGCCATTTATATATCTTTGTTCAAAATGGCTGATCTAATATTTTTTCAGTAAAAATCCAAATTCTAATTATGCATATTTATAATTATTCCTTTTTATTCTTTATACGTAGTGTGATTTTTGCAGATTTCCAAGTTTTGAGGTCGCCTGATACCGAAAAATTGGTTTATTAAAATGTCTCTTCTCTTTATGTGTGTTTGAGCAGTGCACGACCAAACGGCTAAAGCTATCAATAACAAATCAGAGTACGATTATCCTACTATATCTAATAGATTGTCAGACAAATCGGTAGACCGGAGTAGTAGTTTACTTCATTGAAAAAATTACATTTTAGATACCAATATTTCGTCAACTACTAAGTTTACACAAATTTCTAAACAATAGAAAATTACTAAAAAGTGAAATTGACAAAGTTTTATGAAAAAAGTTTACCGAAAGTCCGGAAACTTTTCGGATATCTGACGAATTATGCATTTTATACAGGTTTATTAAAAGTATAAAAGTATGATTTTGAATAATTCTTGAATAAAATAAGTTCAAAATCTGGGCCGGAAATAACATTTTCATTTCTCTGAACAATTATTTGCAAATATTTGGCAAATTATGCCGTCTCTACAGATTTATTTCTTACAAGACCAAAAGTATTTAGAGCTGGATTTGAAATAATTTTTCTATAAAAACATGTTAACAAAGAAATGATGAGTTGTCTGTGTTCTATTGATATTTAGCATGACGAATTTATGCACGATCCGATTCCTTAGCTTTTCTTGCACAAAAAAATCTAACGGCGTTAGATCGGGAGATCGTGGTGGCCATTGAACAGGTCCGTTTCGACCAACCCGTCGGTTACCATATGTCGTGCTGGGCACCGTCATGCATAAACCAAAGCCCATGAAACTGGCAAGTGGAATATCTTCTAGAAACTCATGAAGATTGTTTTGCAGAAAATGCAAATAGGATATTCTTGAAAGCCTAGGTAGTAAAAAGAAGGGGTGTAGCAACAGTTGTATGAGGGTTTTCTGCGGCCCAAGTATGTGTGTTTCGAAAATTTGTAATCCCATTTCATGTAAAGCAAGATTTTCCGGTAACCAGTAGGCAGTTCAGGAAATTAGGATCTCGTGTTTATTGTGTAATTAACCCTTGGGTCGAGGAAACATCAACACGAAGTGACAATCTCCTGGTGCTATATAGTACTAGGAGATAACTGTACAGCATCAAGTATTTCTTCTTCAACGTTGACAATTCGTTGAAATCTTTGTCGACCGGCATTTACTCGTACAGGTTTCAGCGTTCCACTTTCTCTAAGACTTCTTTCACTGGCTTCAAACGTTTTACGATTTGGTATTCTTCGGTTACGAAATTTTTCAGAATATCTTCGAACAACAGTCAAACCATTTCCATTTACCTCGCCATAAGTTAAAAGCATATCTCACATATCTGTTTGTTTTGCAAGAGTGAACAAATTTGTGGTGCCTCTCATAGTACTTTAAAATTGAACTATCTCAAAGTTTTCACTCACACGAAGTGCACAGAACTATATAACACAAATGAGTAACTTACATAAACAGTGTTAAATACTAATTGACAGATTTTAAGGGATCATCACAGTGTGACGGGTCGAAAAATAACTGATATTTGCGATTTTATTTTTGACGATTAAAATATGCTAATCAATCTGATTTTTTTGTGTCGTATCAAAACACTCACGAAGAACAGGAAATACATTTTCAAAACGTTTATTCACATTTTTGATAACATTTTTTCAACGGACGAAAATGTCTTCGAAAAAAAGGAGTGCTCACGGTGTACACGATTGTAGCCGCAAATCTCATCTGAAACGAAATCTGGAAAAAGGTTATTAATCAGTATGAAAACCGTTATCTTGCTATGGAGGTTTTTTTTATCATCAAAAGTGACAAAATGGCGGCGATTTGAAAAAAAGTATCGAATTCTACCTATTTTTCTGACAGTCTTTTCGTTATGAAAAATAGAAAGATTTCGAAAAATAGGAACAGCTTCCATAACAAGATAAAGAGTAACGTAAAGAATGTTGAGTTAAAATTTGAGATCGATAGCTTGAGAACTCTTCCTTTGAGAGTGTACACCGTTTTGAAAAACTACATTTCGAGAAAAACGCGTTCAAAGTTTCGAGGGCAGAATTTAGCTACTTGATAAGAAAGGCTGTAGTGACCAAAATAATTCGAATTTCACCCCAAAATTTGAACAGCATGTTTATAACCATCTATAGTATCTGATAATACAAAAAAAATCGAAAATTTAAAAATTTTACACTGTGATGATCCCTTAAATCATTTGTCACATAACTAAACGATATTCAATTATTTCAAAACATATAATAACACGGCTATTTGATTAACATCTTCAACCTACAATATCTGGGTAAAACATTAATTTGAGACATATGAAGAGTTGGCGGGAAAAACGATGAGGGTGTCAAATTTGTGCAAACTGCACTAGAGGGCGCAAATACTTTTTCAGTCCATGTTTTGTACACGTGGACTGTCATTTGTGAGATAAACAGTAAGAGTCCGTTATGTCGCAACATTGAAATATATCGTCAAGGGTTAAAAACGATGAGGGCGACAAGCGTTTGACTGAATATCGATGAAGGTGCTAGAATTGGCCAACGTGCATCCTGGCTTATAATGTGTGCATAATTTTGTTAGTGACTGTTTTGTTTGTATAATGTTTGCAAGTTAGTGTTAATTAAAAACTATAATAAATTAACAATAAGAGTGCACTAGATTATTCTTATCATGGATGAAGCCATCGATCGCCCCCGTTTCTAATGTTACATCAAAGAAAAGAAAAATTACCGGGCGTTTGTCAGATGCAGCAAAAAAACTGAGAACTCAAACTCATGAAACTGGCCCACCATGTAACTGCACCAAGTTACAGTGTTTTGATAAGATAGACGAAATGGTTCGATTAGCCATTATTAAGAATTTTAATGAACTACCCTCTTACGACGCACAAAATTTATATCTGAGTGGTTTTGTGGAATGTAACCTAGTAAAACAGAGGAAAAATCGAAAACCCGCTGAGGAAGCTAACTTCCATTCCTATTCCTACAAGTATAAAGTCCGTGTACTAAAAAACGATAGCTTATGTACCATCCCAGTGTATTATAAGGCATTTTTGAGCTTGTATGGGATCACACCTAGAAGACTTCAGCACATTCAAAACCAACTAACAGAACATGGCAAGGTTCTTCCAGATGGTCGAGGTAAGCATAAAAATCGCCCTCGAGCTTTATCAGAAGAAACTAAAAATAAAGTTCATGAACACATACAGTCGCTAAAAGGCAGAAAGTCTCATTATTCTCTGGGAAAAACTGAAAAACTTTATTTACCGGAAGACTTGGACGTAAAAAAACTCCATAAGATGTATATGGACAAATACAATAACTTTCCAGTTTCCTACGACTGTTACCGAAGGATTTTCATTAATGATTACAACATTTCATTTGGTTATCCACGGTCGGATACATGCAGCAAATGCGATGAGTGGACTTCAAAAGCAGCTATCTTAAACAAGAAATTGGAAACTGTAAATAATGAAGAAAAATCTAAAGTCACGGCTGAGTTACATCAAATCCAGGTTGAGACTATGTTGCACAAGAAGAAAGCTGAAGCCTTTTACTCAAGGAAAAGAAACAGTCGTATCAAAGCATCCAGAGACGTTGAGTATGAAGCAGTTGCCTTCGACTTTCAGAAGATTCTTCCGGTTCCCAACATTACGACAAATGACGTCTACTACAAACGCCAACTAAGTGTATACTTTTTTAACGTGCATATACTGTCAACGGGAGATTCTGTGTTCTATTGTTATGATCAGACCATTGCTAAACGAGGATGTAATGACGTGGTTTCCATGCTTCATAATTTTATATTTAACGTACTGCCTTCCACAGTAAAACGGCTCAGTTTGTTCTGTGACTCTTGTGCAGGACAAAACAAGAACTTTACTATGTTTCGGTATTTATATTATGTGGTTCACGTTTGTAAGCGTTTTGAAAATGTGCAAGTGACATTTCCAATACGTGGACACTCCTATATGGAGTGCGACAAAAATATGGCTTTAATCCCCAAAAAAATACCAGCCGAGGTACCTGCAGATTGGTACCAGGCAGTTGAGAACTGCCGAATCAAACCAAATCCCTTTCAAGTTGTCAAATGTACCCAAGAGATGTTCAAAGACTGGATTTCATTTTTTAATTCTTTGAAAATTTATAAGCCAAAACTGGCGGTTCCTTCTAGAGGAGCATACTTTTCGATTGAAAAACCTAAACTTATGCTTTATAGACTAAACTACAATGGTGCTTGGGAAAGCACGGTGCTTCTGCAAAATGTTAACCGTCAAAAGAAGACAGTGCAACGAGCTACAAACAGCAACAGCCTACCGAATGGCGAATTTTTGCTTCCAGATCAGCCAGCCTATTCATCACTAATCCCTGTTGCTACCAAGAAGTGGGAAAACCTCCAGGTAACACAGATAAAAATGTTTCCTAGGTAATGTAGGTGACTTCATTTTTCAGGACCTCAAAAAATTCTTGATAGGGGAAGATGCCCAGGAGTTCTATGATAACTTACCGCATTCAAGAAATGCAGCAGATAACGACGACTAATTGTTTATTTTTTTGCTACCTTAACTATTTTTTGTATTACTTTTATAACCATATTACTTACCAATAAAATGTATATTACCTACTTTTGTGACAATAATTACAGTTCCCTCATCGTTCTTCACGCAAAGTATTGCATATTGATTTAAATAAAAGGCCATAAACAAAAAGATCAAACTAAATACAAAACAAATAATATAGTAACATATACTCTGTTAAAAAAGATCAACATCAGTACATCGATATTGGTTACAGAGTTACCAACAAAAAAGTTCCAGACTTTTAGACTTTCAAAAGCGTTTTTTTCAAATTAACCACTCTAGGATATTCATCGTTATTCCCGCCAACTCTTCATATGTTTCTATGGACTTTTTCGTTTATTTTGTGCTAGCGAACACAAACCTAAAATAGTGCCGTGCAATTCCGAAACACCCTATATAATTTCATCTGTTTCTTGAGATGTCAAGACTCGAATCCACTATTCACGTAGCGTAGTGGCAGCGCACCTGACTAGCAATTGGGAGGAGTGGATTCGCATCTCACCCTGGATAAATTTTTGTAATTAAATTTACCTAATTAATTACTCAGTGCAAAGCAGAAAAATCATATTAGATGTCGAATCTTATATTTTATTTCCTAAAACTATAATTAAGCCTATTCATGAAAGAATAAATCTTTCACCTCACTCGATAGAATAAATGTGGTATTATAAGTTTTGTATAATGAGAAAGATTAAAATAGTAAGCGCTGGCGAATATCATCTTCATCGTAAGTTTTTCTCCTACCCAAAAACGTTAGCTAGTAACGCCGACGTATCGCATCCCTTTTCTATGTTTCTCTCATGCAATATCGATTTGAACAATTTAAGTACTTGAAAGCAGCATATCATTTAATTAAGTTTTCCCGAAATGTTGTATGTATTGGTGGAGGCAGCATAATTTTTTGGGATCAGCTAAAAAGGATGTGCTTTATACTAGCTATACGGAAAAAAATAATTTATTATAGGAAATTTCTTTCCACGAAATATATTTGGGAAACCTAATGTTATGTAGTTTTGCGTAATTTCTTTTTTCTGTACAGTAGTGACGAATAGTAACTTTCAAAGCATACTTTTGTGATTAGCGCATAGAACTTAACAGAAAAACAAGGAAATTATTTTTTTAGAAACAAGATGTAAAGTTGTCTAAATTGGCTCTGCAGTATGTCTACAATGAAGCCAGGATTGACACTAATTTGATTGGCATGAACACCCCAGAATTGGTGGAAGAAAATCTGGACGTATTGTTTAATAGTCTAACAGAGAAAGAAGAGTTAGTTTTAAACCATATTAGAGAGAAGTATGTCACTTCGCAAGTATTCTAATTATTTAGTATTTTTATTATTTATTGTTTCAGTATCTTCTCTAAATTGGCCATTACGCATTGGGAATAAATACTGTACGATCTGCTAAGAATAGTAGATGGCGAACTCCATTAAAATAGGAACTAAAGATATTTTTTCTACAATTTCCGCATTTGCTGTTTATTAAAGTCATTCCAATATGGACGTTTTTTGATGATCCGTTTCGTTTACGCAATGTAATTTTGTCACTTGCGAAAATTGCGATCAAATATTAATGCCGCGGTGTCGTGTTTCGTTTCAAAGTGCCACTTTTTATGTTATTTCTATAAAAGAAGTGTACATATAATAAAGTAACTGCAAATGTAGATAAAAACCTTGTTTGTCATTCAAGACCAAAGTTCAATTTCAACTTTCAATAGATTACCTTCTATTTCAATAGGAAATCAGTTTTGCGTTAAATACACAAATAGCTATTTTGGTGTACCGAACGTTACAGAACAGCGGAAAAAGTTAGGGGAGAGTGCCCAACAGTGAGATGGGTCTTGCAGTGAGACATTCTGTGTCCCGTTCTTGTCACGTGACTGATTTATCGGTGTATTTGTTAGTTTTAAGTCCCCCTGATGAGTGCCAGTACACAGAATTCTGCAAACTGTGTTGTATCTGACGTCGAACAGCAGGTGATTTCTATGCGTGAAAGTAAGTTTTCGGCATGGCTTCATTTTGTGTTTATACGACAGATTTAAAGGTGTTTTTGAGATCTGATTGGAAGAAAGGTTTTCTCATTTGGCTTGCAATTCAATTGCATTTATTTTGTTATCGTTTCATTTACATGAGCTGTGTTACAAAATGACGGTTAAGTGCACATGTCTACAGCGAGACCGACTCCAACCAATAGTGAGACATGTCTCACTGTTGGACTTATACTGCAATGATCCTTATTGTGAATTTTTTTTTGTATTCTTTCGATCAGAATGGAGTCAGAGAAAATTGGAAATTTCTCAAAGCAAAATATACGAGAAGCAGTAAATCTGTTTTGCAGGGGGAAGGTCTGGGGAAAGTAGCTGCTTCAAGAGATATTGCATTTCAAACTTTTGCAAGATATGTTAAAAATGCTAGATAGGCCGGAGAAGGCAACGAAGTAAGAATATCTCCAAACTATCATGTGAATAAGATATTTAGTGATGTAGAGGAAGCCTCCATTGAAAAATATTTGCAAATGTTGTAACACTTTTTGCATTGTCAATGCTACAATACTTACCGTCAGCGATAGTCTTCCCTATAACTCACTTTAAAGATCATATGCTTCGAGGAGGCCCACCTGGTAAATTGGGGTTTGCTGCTCCTAGTGGATGGATGAATGCAGATCTCTTCATAGAAGTAATGCAATATTTTATCAAATATTCATCTTTTATATGACAATCATGAAAGTCATCTTAGTATTGCTGTTCTGATTAGCCAAAGCTAATGGGATAACCATTTTGACAATTTTACACCATTGTAATCCAACATACATGTTGGAGAATTCAAGGCCATTTGTACAGCATATAATGCATCCGTTGACAGCTGGGTGTTGCAACATCCAGGTAAATTACTATTGATATATGAGGTAGCTGCATGCGTTAGTATTGCCCATGAGGAGTCACACAAAGTAACATCGTAAATGCATATGATAAATGTGGGATATACTCCTTCGATGAACATGTAGATTTTATGCCAAGCGTGGTTACTGATCGCGAACTTCCAAATGAAAATGAAAATAAAGGAAATATCTTTCCCCTAGTGCATCCGCAGATCTTGTCTCTAGGAATAATGCAGGTGTTATAGAAGAGGAGCAGAATACAAATGCTTTTATAAGTCTTGAAGAATTCAGAGGTTATCCCAAAGCAGAAGCTCTTAAAACCAAAAATACACGAAGAAGAGGAAAAATCATCATAGCCACAGACACTCCTGGAAAGGATGCAAAAGTACAGCACATAAGATCAGCAAGAAGATAGAGGTTAAGCAGCAACGTTGCGAGAAGTGAAGGAAAAAGTGCTTGATGAAGATTCAGAGAGCACCGAGGAAGAACCGATTCTAGGTTCATCATCAGGAGATAAGAGTTTGTTTAGAATCGACCCGGATGGATTTCAGTATCTACATAGAACCCCTGCAGACGATGACTTGTTACTCATAGAATTTGTCGGAAAAACAGAAAGAAAAGGTTTACTTCATTGGGACAGTAATGGAATCCAGCAAAGAGTGGGAAATTGCATTTTTGAAAAACCAAAAACAAGGAACGAACAAGTTCATATTCCTAGAAATTGCTAATGAAGCTGTAGTTCCTGTAACGGATATCAAGTTTATCACGCTACGCCATTTCCCTGTGGGCACACATCACGTCAAAAATCATCTTTCACTTTAGAAATAGATTTCAGCTCAGTGAATATTCGCTAGATCTGTATCTACCCACATCTTGTTTTACCTATTAACATTAAAACTATAATGATGTACCTATAATATACTTGAGAACATACTAGTATCTCATTGGACGATAAATTATGTCTCACAGTTCGGCACTGCTTACCGACAGTGAGACAAATGCATCTCTTAATATTTGTACGAATTAAATATTACAGTTTTGGTAATATCCAAAAATTCATCCAGAAATATTTGAATAAAGCCTTAAGATTAATTTTGGTTAAAAAAAAGTGGAATGTAATAAAGAACTGTTGGTTATCCTCTCCTATTGTTTTTTCTAATTAATAACACTGTTTTTACAGGAATACACTTTCATACAACAGCTAAATTTTATTTTTTAAGCTAATTAGTATTAGAACGTTTTTATTAGTATTGTTTTAAAAAAACACCCATTTAATAATCACTTCTATAGTTTCCAGTAGGACAATATACGATGATTACAAAAGTATATCGAACATTATCAATTCTGACTGTATATATGTCTTATTCAGGCTAGAAGATAATTACATTTTGCATTCGATTAATTCAAAGATCTCCAACACCAGTCTGCGAGCACCAGCAATCCGGCCCGTCACAGTTTATTTTGGTTACATTATTGTAAAATCTAGAACATAAGTAAATGATGCAAAATTATAATCAGATATTTTTCCTTAACGACCAATCAAGAAAAAGATAAATGACATACATAATGAAGTTGAAGATTTTAACTGTAATTAATAATATGACGTTTATGTTTGGGGTTCCTTAAGGTGGTATCCTGGGTTTTCTCCTATTCGTATTATATTTCGATGATATTTAGGATAAAGTTAATGTAAATGCTTGTGTTAATAGTGGAGCTTTAATAGTAAATAATGCTGACTATACTGCTCTTTCAATTTTGGAAAAGACTTTTCAATCTGCAATCCAAAGTCTCACTTCCTAAATGAATGCTGTCGACCACTGGCTACAGACAAATCATTTATTATTAACTATGGCAAAACTAGTTTGATTTTATTTAAAACCAAATACACTTACTTTACTTGTTGTTAATATCGATAACCGGCTAAAATGGTCAAAGCATATTAATCTCGCCTGCAACGAACTGAGCGGTTATACCACGCGATCATTTAAATTCTAAATTATAGCAGGCGGGATTTTTTTTATTAGGTTGTCCAGAATGTCAATTATTGATTAATTGAAATTTGCGGTTATGTTATACTTTGTGACATTTGTGAATCTTATGTGTAATCGATTTAAATTTAATGGAAATGAAAGCATTACAAGATAAATTAGTTTTATTGTGAATTACAAAAGGTGTTCAAAGTGTTCTCCCCCTGTTGCAATGCAACTGTTAACCCTCCGTTTCAGTGGCGGCTGGCGCATAAGCGCTGCAGTGCTGCAGAGCTCCCAAAAAATTGGGCGGGCGAACCTGTATTAGTTATAACTAGTTTTCTTTTACATAATTTTTCCGACATTTCTGATGTTTATAAAAGCGTAACATATTGTTGTGAAAATTCTCCCCCTGTATATCAAAAAATTTGCATATTTTTCTACATCATCCTGTAGAGGACATCAAACCCTACAATTTGACATCTGAATCATCAAAATCCGATCAGTAGAAGCCGAGATATTCGCTTCGGAAATTCCAACATAAAATGTACAAATAATATTCAATAGGCGACCAGTGGAATAACCAATCTAATTCGCGCGATCGCTCACTTGTTCCTTATCTGGTCCACACGAACGGGCGCTCAGAGCCCATACAGACACCCGCGCGCCACCCCGCTACCACCGCGGCTGTCTAAAACTAATGCCTGATTTTACCAGATAAATTCGCTGCATTGAGTGCAGCGACAACGGCCACATGATTCGGTTTATTTAATTTTTTCGCGACAAAAGTCGGTGCGGCGTGTTTAACATAAAAACAAATATTAGAGTGCGCGTGCTTCTGTTTTTGTGTATTGTTGACAATTTATATAAACTCTGTGTATTATGGAGGTGGTCTTTAATTTAATTAATGTGAAGAGATTCTTTAAATATTCATACGAAGAAAAGTTAGAATTAAAAGCAAGAGGCAGGCCATTAGTAGATATCACTATTGAAAAAACTGGTGTAAGTAGAGGGAAAAATTATACACGTAAATTTAGTAGCGATATTTATTCAAAAAACGAATGGATTTGTGGATGCAACAAAAAAAATGCTTTATATTGTTTTCCCTGTTTACTTTTTGGTGGTGATAAAGCTTGGACTGAAATAGGGGTCACGGATCTAGAGCACTTGAGTTTGAAAATAAAAAGACATGAGAATTCTAAAAGCCATCTTCATAATTCTATGGAATTTGCGTTACTAGGGTCAACTAATATTATGGCTCAACTAGATTCTGCTTATTGGGTAAATATACAGAGACATAATGAAAATGTGTCAAAGAATCGGTATATTTTATCAAAAATTATTAATTGTATAAAATTTTGTGGAGCTTTTGAATTGGCCCTTCGGGGACATGATGAGAGCGATACTTCCGAGAATCCGGGGATATTTCGTGGACTTATTAATTTTTCGGCTGAATTAGATGCAACTCTAAGTGAGCACCTAAAAAATTGTTCGGTATTTAAAGGCACTTCCAAAGAAATACAGAATGATCTGTTACAGTGCATACTTGAAGTCTGTCAAGAACAAATAATTGAGGAAATTAATAATTCTCCGTTTTTGGCGATCATGGCGGACGAAACAACGGATGTTGCTGCAAAAACTCAAATGGTAGTTATTTTTAGATATGTTCGTGATGGTGAGCCAATTGAACGTTTTTGGAACTACGTCATTCCTGAAAAATGTGATGCAGAAACACTTAGCAAAACAATTTTAAGTGTTATAGATCCTTTAATTCAAAATTCACCTAACAAACTGATTGCACAGAGTTACGATGGAGCAGCGGTGATGAGCGGACAACACGCAGGCGTTCAAGCATTGATTAAAAAAAAGTACCCTTTTGCGCACTATGTACATTGCTATGCCCATCAATTAAATTTAATTATGTCTAAAGCTGCTTCTGCAAATTCGCAAGTACGTGTATTTTTTGGAAATCTACAAGACATTCCCGGCTTTTTTAATAATTCACCCCAACGAGTAGAAGTGTTAAACAAGATTGTAAACAGAAGGATCCCCCACGGCGCTACAACCCGTTGGAATTTTAATATCAGGACCATTAATGTTGTGTACGAAAATAGGGCCTCTCTCATTGAGTGTATGGAAGAAATAGAAGAACAATTCTCCAACAACACAGTCTGTAGTGCAGCCGCCTCTATTCGCCGTACATTAAATGATCCGATCTTCAATTTTTGGCTGACTTTTTACCATCATGTAATGCCCCATGTAGATATCCTGTTTAATCAATTGCAGCAAAGAAAAATTGAACCCACTCTAGTAAAAGACGCTATCGAAAATTTTGAACGCGGTATAGGCCAAGTTCGAAATAATATTGACAACATCATAAGTGAAGCATCAGATTTAATAAGCGATGAGCCACCACCAGAAAAACGCAAACGTCCAAATAACAGCAGATTTAATCATCGAATTTCGGCTTTAGAGGTGTGTGATGTTATTCTAAATTGTGCAAAAGATCGATTTCATTTTAAAGAGCATCTAGTAGTGGCATCACTTTTTTTTTCGGAATGCTTTGGAGAGTATTGCAGTAAATTTCCTGAGGACAAACTCACTTCCGCATGCTCCTATTATCCCACCCTTGATAAAGAAAGATTACGAACTGAATTGTCTGTTATTTACTCAAGAACTGATTGTAGATCTTTAAAAGGCGCACTACCTCTTCTAAAATTTTTAATAAAAAACAATCTGGGAGATACGTTGAAAGAGACTAGAAAATTATTAGAAATTGTAATAACAACTCCCATGACAACATCAGAGGCCGAACGATGCTTTTCAACACTAAATCGAATTAAGACGTTTCTCAGAAATTCAATGACCGAAGATCGTTTAACATCTCTTTCCATGCTATCTATCGAAAAAAAGTTTATCTCCGAAATAGACAATTTTAATGACAAAGTGATAACAAAATTTGCAAATCGAAAAGAACGTAGAATAGATTTAATTTATAAGAAATAATTTGTTAGTAAAGTAGTGCTTAGTGACTCTTATTTTTTTCTGTGACAATTGACAATCGTTCCAGAAATCCATTACTTCAGTGCGGAAGGCGAAGAAAGCACGATAAGATCGATGGGAGACAACCTCTTACTGCCCGTGCAAGGTAATTTTTTTTGTAAAACTTGCAGAACACCTTAAAATTTTTAGCACGAGCCGCCACTGCTCCGTTTCATATTTTCAAAAGCATTTGCCAACATCTGAACGGTTATAGCGTTACATGCATTAGAAATTGCCTCTTGTAGTTATTCAAGATTTTGTGGGTTATTTTTGTAAACTGTGTTTTTCAGATACGGATAAATGAAATAATCAAGAATCGTTAACTCCGGACTGCGAGGCGGAAATTCAATGACTCGATTATCATAAAACTCGCGAATTCGAGCCATACTTTCCCATGTTTTGTGAGCTGTTGCATTGTCCTGTTGGAAATACCCATGTAAAAGTTCGTCATCATGAAGATTTTGTAAAAGCGGTTCAAGTAAATTATTTCGATATCTCTCAGCATTTATCGTTTCTTAAAAAAACACAGGTCCAAATATACGCCTTCTAGAAACCGCTAGCCAAACACGAATTTTCTGCGGATGGAGAGGCGATTGAATAAACTCATGAGGATTCTCCGAAGACCAAATACGCATATTTTGTTTGTTTATATAGCCGGATAGGTGAAACCATGCTTCGTCAGAAAAAAATGTTAAATCCAAAGTGTTGTTGTTATTTAAATTATTCAAAAACCACTGACAGTATTCTATTCGTACAGGAAAATCTCGAGGGAATAGCTCTTGAACGACGTTAATCTTATAAGGATAAAGATTTAAATTTTCTTTTAAAATTTTTTGACAAGTTCCATATGAAAGGTTTATTTCTTGGGCTAATCTGCGAAGAGATTTTTTGTCAGACTGTTCCATTCTTTCTGCAACATCTGCCACAATCTCAGGAGTCCTTTTTTTGGCCGCTACCAGCTTTCCTACCTACAGTTCCAACATTACGAAATTTCGCCACACATGTGTAAATGTCTTGGACTAATTTTTGATAATCCGCAGGAAAATTAGGGAAGGCATTTTGAAAATCATTGATGCAGTGCGTTACTGAATATGTCCATTCACCATTCTCTTGTCGTTCGGCGTTTTTAAAATAACTTTCAGTAAGAAAAATCTTATGTTCTAAATCAAACATTTTGAAACGTCACTTTGACAATTCAAATTGTAAATTAGTACTTATATACCAACTTAATTTAAATTTCACAAACTGCTCTAATTTAGAATTTAAATGATCGCGCGGTATTAGATATGGGATCATTGTGTGGGATAGCATTTGCTATATTTAACCTATTTTTATTTAACATAAAAGAATACTCAGCTCTATAAGCTCTATAATCTCAGCGGTAGGTAGTTTTAAAAAAATTAAAAATGTACCTAATTAAATAATTATTATAATTAAAAAAACAAATTAAAAATTAAATACTTAGCTCTATGTTATGCTTAAGCTTAAGCCACAGGCAGTCCTGAAGAACTCATTTTAAAAATAATAGTATCTTGACTGTATTTGATATTTATAAGTTTGAATGCTTAGTTTTCATTTTTAAAAGCAAATATCTCCTTTAATTGCACATCAATGTTCACAATTACACCAGAAAGTTGAGAAGCAACAATATTCTACCCAAGCATGGACTAACGTTAGCGGAAAGAGGGTTAACAGTATATTATTTAACAGGCATATAATGATAGCTAATATTCACAAGGATGAAGTTTGCATCACGAGCGAACCCGTGCGAATAATAACCATTATATGAGAGTAGAATACTATACTTTATCCACGACTGTTGGGTATTTATGAAAATATATACTTTTATTAAGGCAAATATTTAAGAACATTATTTTTGAAATGTAAATTTCTTTGGGCGCGTTGCGTTGATTGTGGGCACTGAACAAGACTGAGCCGTCACGCTTGGCTATGTAACGCTTGTTCGGGTAAAGTCGGCTCGAGTCGACTAAGGGAACGAGAGAAATATATCATATAGAGGTATTTAATTTCAATTAAATTAACATTTAAATGAATAAATAAATTCATGTCCCCGAGCAGATTCGATCCCGAGCCGCACGGGTGAGAAGCCGGCACGTTAGCATCAGACCAGCGCGGGACTCGTAAGCGAGTATTCATATCGTCTATTTATGTATACCAATGCAAAACAGAAAAGTTGAGAATAGAGCATTGCTTTAATTGCTCATTATATACGAATTTATAAGCATTTAATTCTTTTCTGTTACACAGGATGGATGAAGAAAATCAAATCGATGACAAATTAAAACGAAAAAAGGAATTGTCTAATGCGCGCGTGAAGAAATATCGTCAAAAGAAGCACACACTAAATCTCAGCAACTGAATTCGTCGATGCAGGATGACCCTAATGTAATATAGAACGAAAAAAAAAAGTTGGATTTCGTATTATTAACCTCGCCTTGATGAAGTTTTCACTTCTGCCGTGTGGTTTTAAGCACACCCATTTTCTTGTTATTATTTATGTTAATAGTTACATTTGAATAATTTGTTAGGTTAATTGCAGGAATAGAATTAACTTGTAAATTAATATTCTAATTATTTGTAGAAATGCTTTGATTTATGGCTTTATTAGAATTATTTATTTGTATGGATCTTTATTGATATTTTTTTAGACGTATCTATTTTATTTCTTAAAGAGTCGTATATTTAGCCACTGCTGATGATTTCTATCAACCATAGCGTTTCAAAGCTGTTATGTCACCACTTGCATCAACAAGTAGAGTTGCAGAGGATGGGGAAAATTTTGCCCAGAAATTTTTTTTGGATTTGATATTTTTGAAAATGCAACAATTTCTTCCCCCATTTTGGTAAATTTATTAATACTAATAACGAAAATAATATTTCTTTGAGCAGTGTATTTACCTTTTTGATAGTTTCAAAATAGCAAATCACTTGTAATATAAGTTGGACTACTTACTGATGTATTTTTTGTATATTTCATTAGAATTAGCTGTACCACTTTAAGTAAATACATATAAAACATCTATAAGATATCACGTAAATTCCTTTCCGTTGTTAAAGCAAGTAGTGTCATATGAAGAACGTACGTCAATGCCATTGGATAGTCAATTTTGGGATGTCCTCTTTCCACTGAGTAGCTCTAGTAGACAATGATATTTTGTATGACAATATCAATCAGTTGTTTACAAGTTTAGTTATAGTGACAGTCGAATATTCCTGATTGTTTGTAAGTTACATTAATAAAATTTAAAGTACTCCTTTCGTCAATAAATCATGGAACTGAGCAAGGAACATTATCGAACGGTGATTTTTTTACAATTTCAAGCGTGGCTTAAGCCGTAGAGAATGTTTTGAGGAAATCAATCGAGTGTTTGGTGACAAGTCGTGTTGTTTTGCTACCGTAAAGAGATGGTACAATGAATTTCAATGCTGTTGTCTCTTCTTAAAAAATGACAGTTTTCGACCTCCTAAGCCAAAAACAGCAATTACAGAAAAAAATATTCCTCTTGTTCGGAACATGTTTGTAGAAAACCGGCATACTATTGTCAGAAGCATTCAAGCAACTTTAAGGATTGATGTGAAAGCAATTAACATAATTTTACACAAACATTTGAAGGTCCGTAAGCTCTGTTCTCGGTGGATTCCCCACAACTTGACTTCAATTCAAAAAAAAGATCGCGTGATGTTACGCCGGAACCACGTCGCACTAAGATAGCAGACTAAATTAAGAGAAAGATAACGGAGAATCACAATAGGAGATGATTGAATCTGGAAAACGCAGGGCTGAGCTAACTCTGTCGCAGACGGCGTGACGGTTCAGATATACTAAAACACCTAATAGTAGAGCGTCGGTCGGCAACGACGCGAGCGACGTTGTCCGGGCACCAGAACACTATGTTACCTAAACGATAACCTACCTGCGCCTCCTATGAGCAACCACTGGCTGTGTTCCTCCAGCGGGTTTCCTATTGATCACCCTGTATAATCAGTTGCACCAAACCTTACGCTTATTCAACTGCTTGTCACAAATATAATAGACGAAGGTAAGGTATGTTGAGGTAATAATAAAAAAGAGAAATTATGATGTGAAGAAAGGTGCTATATTAATAAAATTGTTCTTCTTTTTTTTTCCTTGAAAGTAATTATAATGTTGACAATAAAATGTATGAATTAAAAAAAAAATATTTTAAATAAAGTAATGAAAATTTAGTTGATAAAATAACAAAAACAATAGAACCGCTGCGCCTCGGCAGGAGGAAGGTCGGCGTAGAAACGTTTCCTTGCCTTACAGGCCAATATACATTTGTTATTATAAAACGCCACCAACGGCGAAGTTCCAAATTAAATAGTTACAAGAAAATAAAATTGATTTAAGTTAGCGCACAGGACTTAAAATAATTTAATTAATTAAGTGAAAGGTAAAACGTGAAATTACATAGACAAAATTTTGTAATAATCCAAATAAACTGTTTACATTTATTATTCAATTAAATGACGCTATTGAAAGTTACAATGGAAAAACCAATATTAGCACAAAAGAATCTACTGAGCTTCGGTATTTAAATTTTCTACAATGACTTAACTAATTTCAATAGCTCAGAAATTAAAAAAAAATACATGAAAGTCAAATTTCTAATTTACGGTAATAAACGTGCTAAAATTATTATCAAATTCAAGATTAAAATTCAACACATCAAAGAGAAATAATATTACGGTATGGAATTTACTAGATTTGTTACAACATTAAATAATCTACACATCAAAGAGAAATATTATTACGGTAATGAAAATACTAGAATTATTATTAATTTAAAGATATAACACTTCAAAGAGATATAGTGCTACGGTAATGAATTTACTAGGATTATTATTTAATTAAATATTCAACACAACAATGAGATAAATTGTTACGGTAATGACATTACTAGAATTATTATTGAATTAAATATTCAACACAACAATGAGAGCCCTTATCAAATCTTCTTAGGGTCACTCTGTATACAGCAATATCAATTTGCTTAAAAATAACAAAAAAATAACGGTAATTTAATTAGGATTATATGTGACCTTGCAGTTAACTAAGTGGTGCATCAGGTATTTTAGCCACTCAAATATTCTTAGGTCAAATATAGGTAAGATAAAGTCCAGCACTCTGGCATAAAGACGTCGACAATCAGTCGGAAATTACGGTGAAAATTACAACAATAGTCGCACTTATCTGTCAAGACGGACGCAGGATGGCCGCTAACGGTGACCAAGATGGCGGAGGCCCCCTCGATGAAAATTCCACGTCAACAGACAAGATGGACGTATAGGTGCAACTACTGCAGCAACGATGGAAACCACTACGTCCTTCAACCGTAATGTGGGGTGACAATACCAGAAAATGGCTACTGTGGGCTTTTTGTGCCCGTCAATAAGAATCCTATTAAATTAGAAGAGAAAAGAAACAAAGATAAAATCCCGACAATTAACACAAAGTTTCAACCACTTACCCCAAATGGTATTGGAGATCCCGCGATAACGACTTCACAAGTCACTCAAAGGTGCAAAATTTAGATTCAAAAAAACCACACGTGGTAATTCGTAAATTTTAGATAACGGTATTTCGGTAAAAATTCACGATAAATAACCAAAACTAAGGCATCGATATTCGCTGCTTATTCCATTAAAGCCGCTTACGCGAAATATCTACATAGATAAAGTAACAAAGTTACTAAGAAGGAAAATAAGCAGATTGCACAATGTTCTCACACGAGAATAGACTATCAAGTGAAAGTCGAAAACCGAGAACTTCCTCCTATCTAATGCGCGTCAACTACACGCATCCTTCAAAAGCATCAAAACACGGAAATACCTCAGTATGAAAGGCGGGAGATTTCAAATAAACATAGTAGGCACAAAACTAAATTTGACAATAAAGGGAGTCAACATCGTGACTTATATATAATTAAACACAACCTGCACATAACTTAGACGAAGAGAAAATAACTGAAGCACTCCTTCAATGTACGTAGAAATTATAAATCAGACAATGTGAAAGGAAAATACTCGCTAAACAGTTGGCAATGCGTGGAACATACGTTACACCGCGACGAAGTAACCAACGTTTGACAGATAGAAAACAAAACAAACCTCAAAGGTAGACACAATTCATTACGGAAGAAAACGGATTCTGCAGGTAACTATTGAAATTTCCAACCTCTTAATTCGCGCTCCGAACAGGCGGTTAAAAAAAAGAACCGACCTCGCAATGTTTTGCAGATTAAATCCGCGAGGCCATAACCTCCTAAGGGAAGACATCGATAGACGCTCGACAAGGCAATCAAGGAAGGTGAATGCTTGCTATGAACAAATCAGTTCACGACAACAATTTAAAGTATGACCGTTAATACACAAGATTTCCCTATTTAATACTCCTTGCATTTTTAGTGACATAACTGCGAAGGAAGAATATTAATCGGACATGCTTGAGAGACTGTGTTTGGAAATACGCATAAACACGTGAGACAGTAAATACAACGAGCCCGACTGTTGTCTCGAAGAATTTAAAGCCACAAATAAATGCACTTCGTAGAGTTCGGAGGCAACAAATAAGTAGATATTGATAAAGCTTAAACAAGGCGTAAAAAGTAACTGCAAATGCAGAAAATACGAATTTACAGGTAGGTTAAAATAAGCTAGAGATAAGATAGCTAGAGGTAGTTACATAAGATACAGAGTTCTTACACATAAAGAGTGTATTTGCCCGATATTACACATTACATATCTGTCAATTACACGGTTCGTGACTTAGGGCTCCGAGAGCACAATACTAGGCTTAGCACACGCACAGATATACAGCAAACGATCTTTTTCACACGGTGAACCAAAAGATATACAAGGTGCGCTCGAAAAGTCTCGCGCTCAGGCATATTCTACGCACTTAAACAAAAACACATAATCTTACGAGAACTATATACAAAAGTGAATTTTACAGCATAACAGAGATGGTGCAGATCTACACTAGATCGCTTTAGCCGTGGATCGTCTCATTTGGTGCACAACATTATCACAGGTGATGAAACATGGGTATACTGCTATGATCCCGAAAAAAGCAACAATTGACAGTTTGGGTCTTTGAGAATGAGTCGGCTCCAACCAAAGTTGTTCGTGAAAAAAGTCGAAACAAGAAGATGGTCGTCAGATTTTTTGGAATTACTGGGCATTTTTCCACTGTAGCACTGGAGGATAGACGTACTATTAATTCAGAATGGTACACTACAGGTTCTCCATAATGTTCACGGAAAACGTCCAAGAGGAAGGGGTCATCTTGCATAAAGATAACGCTCGGGCCCACACTGCCGCCCGAACAACGAGTATTTGAATGCCTAAAACATAGAAATAATGGATCAATCACCGTATATTCCAGATCTAGCACCTAATGACTTTTTCTTATTATGGGGTTTACGATTTACGTTGTCCGAAGATTGGAGAAAATTTTTTCAAGATTGGTTTTCCCGGATGCAAAAATGCATTGTCTATGAAGGAGAATACTTTGAAAAACTATAAATAAATGTTTTTTGTAAATAAAAATTGTATTTACTTAGAATTGTATTAATAAAATTTTGTTTTGCAAATAAGCGATTTCCATACATTATTTTTGTTATGTTGCATAACCCAAATCCGTTGGATTTATCGAACATTTGGTGTGGACTACGACCTATTTATTTCGAGTTTCATAGCGACTTCATAAAAAACAGATATAATTTTCAAGCATTAATTTGATAATTAGTGTTTTTTCATTATTTGAAGAATCTCAATTCAATTCGCAATTCACAATTGTAAAATATCGTAGTTGCCCGAAAGGCGATCGTTTTCCTTTTTTTCCTATTTTATTTACAATTTTTAATTTCTCTGGCTAATAAAGTAGAGCCTAGTATCAATAATTCTACGTTAACTAATTACTTTTTACCTTATGAAGTTTTCGACTCTATGATAAGCGACCGTTTGTATATACGAGACACACATATATTGTACGGTCAATGTAAGCTTGCACAGACTACGCTAGTTGTTAATTATTCTGTCAATTGACATAAGTTCAAATTTTTTTGGTTATATGTTTGACGTTTTATTAACTTAATGTACAACCTAACATATCTTATTGTGGTAACAATACCTATAAATTAAAATCACATAAAGCAATTATGGCATTGGTTTTATTGTTTGTTCTTTACTAATCGGAAAACACACTTAAAACGTCATTTTAAATTTTATCTTTTGTTTGTTAAAGTTTGTTGTTGTTCAACTGAACTGCCAAACTCCCTAATTCTATTGTCCATTCCTTTTACTTTCTTATACGTAGTATAAGGAAGTATTGTGATGATGAAAATTTTCGACCTCGAGATTTTTGCAGATGTCCACGTTTTGAGGTCCCCTGATACCGAGAAAGTGGTTTTTAAAAAATGTCTGTGTGTCTGTCTAGGTGTCTGTCTGTCTGTCTGTGACCACGATAGCGGTCAAACCGCTGTAGATATCAATTCCAAATTTTGTATTTGCGTGTATAATCTCCCTCTTGAGATCTGACTAGTTTTTCAGTAAAATCGGTAGACCGGAAGTAGCAGTTTACTTCAGTGAAAAAATCGAATTTTGCCAATATTTCGTCAACTACTAAGTTTAAACAAATTTATAAAAAATTCATATGTACTTAAAATTAAGTTCGAGACAAATCGTCTTAAAAAAGTTTTTCGAAATTCCAACCGGAAGTAGGTCTTTTACTCTTATCGAAAATCAGTTTTTTTCGATTATCTCGGAAGTCATGCTTTTTACACAAGTATGTGTATAGACTTAAAGGTTTGGACACTCCCGTTCTATAAAAACGAAGGTATTTGTCAGTCAAGTCTATCCCTTCTGTTTGCATAATGTATTCTGCAATGCTGTTAAAATTTGGATAAAGTTTAATAATTTCCAGTTTCCAAATATTAGTTTGACATTTAAATTTCAAACGTAGTTTGATTATTGTATTATTTCTGCAGTATGACGGATCAAGGTTGAATAAAGCAAGTTGGGGTAGTTCAAAAATATTTTATCTATTTTTAACGACTATAGAATATGTATATTATATTTCCATATTTGTTTAACACCGTGCCTTCAAATACTTTCCTAGTTTGAGACGGCCATGCTCTCTTTTTTTGATTGGTGACAGTGCACGTAATCAGACACAAACGCATAATTTAAATAGTTTGGTTAAGTCATGTAAATAATAAAGCCTCGATCTCATCGACTTATCTTAACTTAAACCTTATTTAACGTACGGTATATTATCACAAAATTTATGAAGTCGTTCACATTGTCTTAATTTACGTTAAGTGCGCAGGCGTATGAGCAGCTGGAGTGCCAACCAGGCTACAAGATACCTCAAATGAGCCGTTCATCACTATATACATATATTAATAAAAAAGTTTAATTTCAAATAAAATATATTTATTTTCAAGATGAAACGTGGTTAATTTGAGGTTTTCCTATAATTAAACTTGTGTGCATGCAATGATATTTTGAAGTTTTCTTAGGTAAAATACTGATTAAGGAATGTATAAATATTTTTAAGTTGTTGTACGTTAGAAAATATACCTACTTTACTTTTTGTGTTATTCGTCAGTTCTATCTATAAATAAGAAAAACTATTAAAATATTAAGTAAATCTCTTGTATTATTTCTAGATATCATTTACCTACCTAACTAGCTAACTTCGTTGACCAAAATGCAAATATTGTTGCTATATTTTAATATAAATAATCCAAAGTGACTGGAGAAATTTACTAAAAATATTTGAATACATTAATCTTGATGTAAAAATATTGAACAGGTGGATGCATATCAAAGCGTATACACATAATAACATAATGTACGTAATCTATATCATAAATTTGTCAAAAATAATACGCTGTACTTGGTAGTCTCCGGAATTAAAAAACAGACTATAGTTTTCGTGTACTTTTAAACTTAATAACAAAAGGTTATAGGTAATTTCTTACATCGTAAATAACAACTGAATTATGGTGAAAAATGAGTTACTATTAAATTCTAGATATATCTACACGTGGATATTCAGAAATTAACATGAATTATTGTATATATTTACCACAGATTATAATAAAAATATCTCATTAATTATAACGAGGCGAATCGTATAAATAATACAAAATGTTATGTAAATAAATTTTTATCTCGGGAATTATGTGAACACGCGGTGTCCTTAACCTTAATTATGCATATTTTATGAGATGTAAATAATAAGCTCTATTCTGAATCTTATATGGAAATAAGTACACACATATTTCACTTTTATGACATTGTTAATGTTCTAAATCCTGCACAAATTATACTATGACCGTATAACATAGTTGCAATGTATTTATATACATTTACGCTACATAATGCACTTGCAACAAGTGTTCAGAAGCTTTTTACAACCGACCAAATTTCGACGATAATGTCATGCATCTATAGATTTCTTAAAGTTAGATTCCCATGCTTACACCATTTAAAACCAATGAACCAACTTCAGATTAAACTACTGACAAAAAAAAAGTATTCCGTCTTCAAGTGCCGTCATCATGCTGTTGCAAAAATGACAAGGAATTTCATGGGGAGTAGGGTGAATTCGCCAGTAGTCGGCCTTTTTTGATGAACGTCAACTTTCAGCTTTAATAACATTGAGGCGTTCCATATTCTATTAAAAATTTATTCTTGAGAGAGAAACAAATATATTTAATTACTGTATTAGCAAGACAGATAATGTTTAGGATAAAGCATACTTTTTTCTTTTTTGATTCTTTTGAAAAGGTACATATTTGGTAGTAGTCGGCCCCTTACACGTCGGTAGTCGGCCACTGGTACACTAAGTTGTCGGCCAAGTCAATTTTCACCAGGTTTATATAAACTTTTTGTGCCCTCATATTAATCGTTCCGTTTTGTTTTGCTTTTTGTCTTTTCAATAAAAGTGAATAAGTCAAAGGATGAAATCAGTAAATAAAAAATAAAGTATATTTTCCGCTAAATAAATAAGTGCACAAAACCAAAACTAAATTCTCTATACATAAGGTAACAAAAAAACTAAACTAAATCCTTAATAGTCATATAAATAAAAGAAAATAACATTATTTTCTGATTCACAAGAAACAGAAATGAACTCTTGAGGGAAAAAAATAATAAGTAGAGATCTAAATATGTCATGGTAATTGTAAATACAAAAATTCAATATTTAATGCTTTTTAAATTATTCATCGTCAGTAGAAATCGCAGGAGAAATCTTGATTTTGAACATCTTCATATGACTGTCCTACAAGCTTAGTACAATTTACATGAAACTACCTTGGGCAAGTATCACATCCAACATTTTCGTCACCTTCTTCTTCGGCATCACTGTACAATTCTTCTTTGCAGACTCCGCACTTCTGCTTCGCTTCTGCTAGTTGCACGTTTAGTTCTTGGTTTATTTTTATTTTGGTAAGGACTTTTTTCCTCGATGTTGTGTTCTTTTTGGTTTCAGATTGATTTCCTTTCCGTTTTTTCATTTTTCTTTCTCTTCTTTCTATCTTTCTATCTTTCTCTCCATACTTTGGCAGATATGGCGCCCGTGGATGGTCCCGACTTGGGTTTCTAAGATTGTCCTAGTATCTTGGGATACTTCAAATACTTTATGAATATATCTACGTATGCTTGGCCTGGGCTAAGTTTTCCTTCATCTAATTTTACTTGTCCACTTTTTCTTTATCCAGTTTTTCTTCAATTAAATTTTCATCTCCTAAATTTTCCTCCTCGATTTTTTTTTAGTTATTTTTTCTAGTTTTAATTCTTCTTTATCAAGGTTTTCTTCGTCTAATTATCCATTCGGCTACTTTTTTTCACTCTTCACACTCAAATATGGATCTTCGTGGCTTGTTGGCAGCTCGTTCCTTGAACCGGCGGCCCTGTAGTGTTGCTCGAAGAATATCGAAATGTCTGCAAGATACTCGGATTTTTGAATAATTTTGTACTGCTTGCAACGCCTTTTGCATATTATCCTCAAAATATGCAAAGAATTTTCGTTTTTGGTGGTTTGACATCTTCTGAAGATTGGTAATTTCAAATTTTTGGTCCGCAAATAGCATTAAACACGACTTAAAATCTTATGGCCGACAACTGGCAAAATCAGCATTTGAAGTCTATGCTAGCAGTCGGTCGTTACTTTCAATGTTGCAAAACATTGTTATTTTTGAATGTGCCCCCGGCCGATTACTGGCGTTGAGAATCAGCTAATGAAACTGTATATGATTGCGTAAGAGAAACATATATCTGAATAGGTAAGTCCGAAAAAGACGAAAATAAATTTTTAATAAAGTGCTAGTAGTCGGTCGGGTGACCGACTACTAGCTTCTGAAGTAAATCTTTGTACTAGTGACCGGCCATGCCTTTTTTAACCTAGAAGTTATTTCAAACTCTGTTCTTCCCCAAAACCCACCGAAATGAATTTATAAAGATAAATAAAATTTGATTTACTTGTATGTTTCCGGCTACCTAAGTTTACCACTTTATAAATATCGCGATGCTCCACTTAGCACACAACACTTATATTTTGCGTGGGAATTACAGGAATAAAATATTTATATACGGGAATGATAAATTGATATTCGCACTGTATGAGGACGTAAGGTTTCAGCTCTGTAGAGAAGTAGTTTAATATTTGCCCTTATTTTAAGTTATTCTTGGAAAAAGTCACCAGTGGCCGACTATTGGATGGTGGCCGGTTACTGGTGAACTTAGCCTATCTGTTTTCAGCCAAAAGAAAAAAATCCAAATTTGTTTATACATAACAAAATTATACGTTTATAAAGGTTAAGAATGACTTAAAATGTATACGGATGTAATTAGTAGGCGCTTCTTCGATTGCTGTTTTGTGTTTTAAATGAGAGAGAAAACAATTAGTGGGAAATGCATGAAACTTAATTTTTGAAATAAAACACCATGTATGTTTTCAGATTTTCTTTCTTGTAGTGTTATAAATTACCTTCAACAATTCAACAGTTTTTTTTTTCAAAACTGAGCCAACGGTTTTTAAGTTATTAATTTTTTTGGACATTTTTGAGCAAAACACATATATTGAAAAAATTAAATTCCATCTTGTCAGTAGTAGAAATAGTAATATGATGAGCAAAAGTAATAACAGTACAACAATTGGCTGTCATTCACAAATACATTGACAAATATAGAATGCAAAATGAAATATGTATGAATGAAAATGTAAACAAATAAGCATACATATTTGATTTTACATTCTATATTTGTCAATGTATTTTTAAATGAGAGCCAATTGTCGTATTGTTATTACTTTTACTCATCACATTATTATTGCCACTACTGCCAATAAGATATTTCATTGTTTCAATACATTTGTATATTTGGCAAAGAATTTTGATATATTTTATATACTTATATATATATATATATATATATATATATATAATTCTAAATTTTTCTTCTTTTCTTTTCTTCTTTCTCTCTCTCTCTCTATATATATATATATATATTGTAGAAAAAACTTCTTACTACTCAAGGTAGAATTATGGGTAGAGGTAAATTGGATAAAAACACACTTCTATGTAACGTGACGTTTCGACTGAATATCTCAGTCTTCATCAGACCTGTTTATTAAAAACACAAACAAAAAATTTTTTTTAGGAGAAAACCCTAGATAATTATGTACAATGTGTCAAAATGATACTTACACTAACATAATTACTTGTACATCATGAGAAAACAATACTGACATTTAACACATTAAAAACTTGTTTTTAGAAATAAAAAAAGGACACGTACATTTTAAAATTAGTGTATAAAAATAAATAGGTTGTATATTACATTTTAATTTAAAATTTCCCAAAGTATGGAATCAAATATTCTGTGTGTCTATTCGTCTTCAAATAAAATGTAAATGTCTTTAGAAATTGTGTTGTTATTATTTAGGTGAAAAAGAAAAGGATAAAGAAATCACTCCACTGATATTTTTCTATGAGAAAAACAGAAACGTATGACACGGCTTTACAATAACATGAAACAGATTCGGACTCCGCGTATCTTATACATATGTATATCCTTACGAAAAATTCCTATTTCATCTTAGTTTTAATTCTTTCTGTAATCTGGGGAATTAGAGCAGAATATATATTGCTGAAATTGCTGCAATCATTTCTGTTATTAATATTTGGTTTTATTGTCTTAATCGCCAGGGTTTCTAGGAAAAGTCTTTTGACTAGATTGCTCTCTCTGAATAACACCTTTATATTGTCAAAAATTATATCGTGATTAGTGCTATTCAAATGCGCAGCCAAAGTGCACCTTTCAGGGTGTCTTCTGATGTCACTAGCATGCAATGTGTTTCTTTCTTTTAGGCGCTGTTTAGTCTGCCCTATGTAGTACTTGTTACAAGTACATTTTAGTAAATATACCACATTACTATTCATCAAGGTACTCAGCCGATCCTTCAAGTGCGTATGTAGCCCGCCCACCGTATTTGCCAGCGTGTAAGTGATGGGAACAATATCCTTAAATAACATCTTTATTCTGTTTGTAAGGCCAGGTATGTATTGAATACTCTTGTATTTTATTATGGAATTGTTTTCGCCAGAAATAGAATTCACCGACACATTATGCGTAGTAGCTGTTGGCCTTCTGACAGGGAACCCAGTTGAGAAAAGGATCTTGTTAATTGTGTACCTGAGAGCGTCTACTTTGTTTTTGACAATAACTTTTACTTACAAATAAAAGGCACACCGATGGGTCTCTCCTTGTCACCCAGCATAGCAGACGTAGTAATGAACACGGTAATAAATCACGTGATGCTGAAGCTTAATTCTCCACCCACAATGATGGTGCAATATGTAGATGACTTGTTTTGCATTATACCTAAAATTGAGATTAATTCCACTTTGCAGCTTTTCAATTCATTCAACCAAAGTTTAAAATTCACGTGTGAAATAGAAGAAAAAGGTACACTACCATTCCTCGATTCCTTGGTAATACGGGAAAATAACAGAATTAAGTTAAGATGGTACCGAAAACCTTCAAATTCTAATCGTTTCATTAATTACTTGTCAAACTGTCCCAAGAAGTACAAAATAAATCTCGTAAAATGTTTAAAAGACAGGATAGTTAAAATAACACATATGGATTACCAGATAGAGGATTTGAAATGTTTACGAGATATTTTACTGCGAAACAATTACCCCAGGTACACAATTAACAAGATCCTTTTCTCAACTGGGTTCCCTGTCAGAAGGCCAACAGCTACTACGCATAATGTGTCGGTGAATTCTATTTCTGGCGAAAACAATTCCATAATAAAATACAAGAGTATTCAATACATACCTGGCCTTACAAACAGAATAAAGATGTTATTTAAGGATATTGTTCCCATCACTTACACGCTGGCAAATACGGTGGGCGGGCTACATACGCACTTGAAGGATCGGCTGAGTACCTTGATGAATAGTAATGTGGTATATTTACTAAAATGTACTTGTAACAAGTACTACATAGGGCAGACTAAACAGCGCCTAAAAGAAAGAAACACATTGCATGCTAGTGACATCAGAAGACACCCTGAAAGGTGCACTTTGGCTGCGCATTTGAATAGCACTAATCACGATATAATTTTTGACAATATAAAGGTGTTATTCAGAGAGAGCAATCTAGTCAAAAGACTTTTCCTAGAAACCCTGGCGATTAAGACAATAAAACCAAATATTAATAACAGAAATGATTCAGCAATTTCAGCAATATATATTCTGCTCTAATTCCCCAGATTACAGAAAGAATTAAAACTAAGATGAAATAGGTATTTTTCGTAAGGATATACATATGTATAAGATACGCGGAGTCCGAATCTGTTTCATGTTATTGTAAAGCCGTGTCATACGTTTCTGTTTTTCTCATAGAAAAATATCAGTGGAGTGATTTCTTTATTCTTTTCTTTTTCACCTAAATAATAACAACACAATTTCTAAAGACATTTACATTTTATTTGAAGACGAATAGACACACAGAATATTTGATTCCATACTTTGGGAAATTTTAAATTAAAATGTAATATACAACCTATTTATTTTTATACACTAATTTTAAAATGTACGTGTCCTTTTTTTATTTCTAAAAACAAGTTTTTAATGTGTTAAATGTCAGTATTGTTTTCTCATGATGTACAAGTAATTATGTTAGTGTAAGTATCATTTTGACACATTGTACTTAATTATCTTGGGTTTTCTCCTAAAAAAAATTTTTGTTTGTGTTTTTAATAAACAGGTCTGATGAAGACTGAGATATTCAGTCGAAACGTCACGTTACGTAGAAGTGTGTTTTTATCCAATTTACCTCTACCCATAATTCTACCTTGAGTAGTAAGAAGTTTTTTCTACAACATATTAGTTAGTGTCAGAGATTTATATCAATACTTTACCTATATATATATATATACCCGATATCCTTTTATCTCTTGTTTTTTATGTATCCGCGATAATTCTTTTTTTGTATATATACATTTGACATTGTGAAATTGTTGACATATTATTTTCATAGTAGCTGTGAATACAATTAAAATTTATAAATATACATAACTAAACTAAAACAAAAATATAAATTCTGACTTCCGGTACGTCTTAAGTATCATAGTTTTCTATTTAAATGGTAAAAAAGCAGTAGGTATAAAATTTGCTGAAGTTTTAGTTAACAGTTTTACTATTTAAATTATTAATCAATTAATAATTAATTAGATTATTTAAAAACTAAAATTGTTTCTTAAAATTTTAGAAAATTTATAGTGCTTTTTTTTAGTTTATATTTTTGTTTAAATTAATATAATATATATTTGCTTAGAAAACATTGAGTGTTTTTGCGATTTCTGAATAAATCAGAGTTTTCATAGATGATTTAGATGTATTGTCTATATCAAGTACATATGTATATTTATAAATTTTAATTGTAATAATAGCTACATTGAAATATTAATTTCAATGTAGACATTTTTATCATGTAAAAGAATGTTTGATTCTAAAAACTGAGCAAATGTAATTTTTTGCAAAACTAACCTAATGTAACTTATATGTCCTTCTTAATTGCATACAGGCCTAATGAAGGGCTTAAGTAAAACCGAAACGTAATATGCAAAAATGGGGAAATAGGCTGCCATTTGTATGGTAGAGCTAAAAAGGTAATACATCGATAACAATATCACAAATGGCAGCCAATGACTCAAAATGAGATTTAAAATAGTTGTAATCGTTTCTTTAGTGTATTGGCTACGTTGATATCTACGAATAATGGAAATATGACATTTATACAGAACAGATATATTACTAACTCCTGTTTGATGAACACTGTTGATATGGATAGGGCTTTCGGAGTACTGGGATAATAAGAGCAAGATTTATACCATACATATTATCCAATCAATAAAGACCTACTTAGCTATATCGTACTGATAAGAACTAATGAACATGAAACACGTATAAATAATTCTAATTTTTCGTGTTTGTAATAAAAAGCTTAATTTATAATTGCTATATGCTCCACGGTAATATACCATATGAAATCACAGAATAAAAATAAGCAAAGTTTTTTTGTTTGTACGTCACCATACGTTTTACTTTTCCTTTAAAAATATGGAATGCACTATCAATTTTTAAAATACCGTATATACATGAAGTTGCCCATCAAGTTACCGCTCATCCTTAGCCCAAGAAATTTATAATTTAACACTGTATTATTATCAACCTTGAAAGTTACTTGATTTGTCATAGGCATACATATTGTATTGTGTGCAACATTTACCGGCAAATCATTAACGAAAATAACGGAAAAACATGAGGTGTGGCCACCACACGACTTTCTTATACGTTTGAGCGTTTCAAACTATAGAGTTTTAACATTTTTTTATATAAAAATTATTTAAAATCCTATTATAAGTACTTCTATTCTCTTAATAAATCTCTATAGAATGCATACTTTGCGAGATATTCGAAAGAAAGTGTTACTCGCTAAGAGTAAAAGTATTACTTCCGGCCCAAATTTTGAAATTTCATTTATACAAAAAATATTTCAAAACCAAATAATACTAGATACTTTTGTACTGTTGACAAATATTTATAGAATGCATAATTTACGACATATTGGCAAAAAATCGTTACCTATTCGATAAGAGTAAAGGTGAACTTCCGGTTCGAATTTTGAAATTTTTTTTATACAAAAGATATTGAAAATTAAGTTGTAAATACTTTTATATTCGTAGCGTAGCTGCCTAAAAAGCATGACTTGCGAAATATTTGCAAAAAACTGATTTTTGATAAGAGTAAAAGACCTACTTCCGGTATCAATTTCGAAAATCTTTCATAATAAAATTCTTCTCAAATTCAATTTTAAGTACATATGAATTCTATATTCTATATGAAACTTAGTAGTTGACAGAATATTTGCAAAACTCGATTTTTTCACTGAAGTAAACTACTACTTCCGGTCTGCCGATTTTACTGAAAAACTAATCAGTAGAGCGCGGACACGTAGGGTTGATGACTCATCGCCCATGGGAGCACTATTAAAATGTTGTATTTTTAAAGACGTTTTAATTTTATTTATATAATTGGATAACAAGTGGCTGGTGATCTATAAAATACAAGATACGTTATTATTTGTTCATTTTCTCTTCTGTAAAACTTCTTTTTGAATTAAGTACATCCTTGTAGATAGAAATCGTCCTTTCTACATCGCAACTGGTTTAGGTGCGTACTGGAAATATTCTTTTATTTCAGCGTATTTAGCATAAACAATTGCCGCAACGTTATTACATCTAGATTTCTATTAAAAACTGCGTCTAACTTTTGCCGAAGGCCACATCCGAAGTCACTTGGAATACTTTTGAAATTATTAATAACCCACGTCTAATGTGGTTAATCCATCTTTTAATTTGAGATTTCGATTTTCAAAATATGTGATTAGTTTAGGCAAATTTCCAAAGTGTTCCTGAAGGAATAACAACTGATTTTTTAAATTTGGGATTTGTGTTAGTTCCTTGCACTCAGAAATACTTCGAGCATCGTCATTTAAACATATAACGAAATTTTGTAAACTATCGAAATTCTCTGCATAAAAACTATTTCTTTGTATGTTTTAGCAAAGCCAAGTGACGAACGTGCGATATTTTGGCATTCTGTAGCGATATTTTACAAACTTTATAATAAATTTCGGAATCACTGACAATTCATTTTTATATCAGAAAGAGTAACATAAACAACGTTTTAGATCTAAATAAATGATAACTAAAAATGTACGCATATGTTATTGAATCTAAACGAAATTCAGTGCACACTTACGTCTAGATAATTGGGAGAAGTCGATTCAATAAACCGGTATTAAACAGTCTATTACAAAAATTACAAAGTACGTAATTAACAGTCAAAACAATGAAAAAACGAAACTATGAATGAAAATTTTATTTCTCTTGCGAAATATAACGTAAATATAATGAATTTTAAAAACCCCTCACGCTCCAATCTACGCCGATGAGAAATGGATTTTACTCATAAATTCCTTATTTTATGAGCATTTTTTGCTCTCATTCTCGGGCACTTCTCGGGCGTAAACAGATGTTGCAGTTCACTATATAAATTTGTACTATTCAGTAAGCGTGTGTTGTTTACATTATTTCTTTGCTCGTCGTAGTTTAAACCGGTCATGTCCGCGCCCTAGTGATTACCTAAAGCAAAAAGTGTACAGAGAAATAATAGGAAATGATTTAAATTATCTAAAAATGCGGATTACGGAGATTGTTCGAGAAACTAATGTTGAGATGTTGAACAAAGTTTACAAACAATTTAGAAAAAGAGTTGAAGATTGCGCTGAATGTGGAGGAGATTATTTGGAGTAACGCTGGAGTCATCCTTTTCTCCGAACACAAAAACGATAAAAGTTTTATCGAAATGACATTTGCCTTTTGTCTAACATATAAATAACTATTGAGTTAACAAAAACAAAAAATAAAAATATGCAGATAACAGCTGAGACATTTCGGAAATGAATTAAATAATAGGTATAATATATAATAGCTTCATCATTATGACGCAAATTTATTGGAGCAGATATAAATCTAGTTTCGGAAAGACTAAAGAGAATATCTATACTAGAGGAACTTAGATTGTGGTTAGTGGACACTACTTAAACGGCGTAATTTATCTATGGCAAGTTCCTGGGAAATGGAGCATAAAAAGCAAAAACAGGTGGGGTGAAAAATTGTGGAAATAGGAAGTTAAGCAACGACAAAAGTTCTGGATAATCGATGTTATTATAGCATACTGACGAAGATAAGGTGTTGAAGGAAAATTTTAAATAGAGGGGAGTGAGGAACAACTATAACCTCTAGGGCGACCCCCTTTTTTTACCATGCCCAATTTTATGTTTAGAAAATAAAACCACGCAACTAAATTCAAAATAGGAAATATGTTTGTTATTTGTACCGTCTATGATCAAACAACTCAAGGTTTTTATTCTTTATTTTCCGGAACGAGTTGAATATCATTGCAAAAACCAGTAAGCCACATACAATTGTTGAAGATTTAATTTTACAAGCTGTTGTTGAGATGATGAAAATATTATTTGATGATAAATAAAAACATTATAATTTTTTGTTTTCGAAACGTTCTTTGAGTAATTTCCATGCAGTATCATAATTACTATCCGAAATTTCTAGCCAACTGATGACTTTAGGTGTTTCGGCCTTTAATGATGCTTGTAAATAGTAAGATTTTTGAATGTTTGACAAAGTATCGTTCTCGTGAATTAATGTCCGGAAGGTGTCACAGAATTGTGTCCATTTATCATAATGCCCGCGAAATTCCGGGATCGTTAGTTGCGGCAGCTTTACATGTAGGTATGTGGGTATTTGGCGGAATATATGTATCCTGTATATTCGCACCGCCCGAAGTGTGCGAGTTTGATGACTTGATACCGTTTCTACTGCTGCTTATTATGTCTTTTGCTTTTGCTATTGCAGCGTAAAATGCATCTTCAAACTCCTTTCTATCCATTTCATGTGTCTATTGCCGATGCATCCAACCCCTCTATTTGATCTTGTATGTACTGAAGCATGTGTATAGGCTTTCGATTCTAGTTCTGATTTCCGTAATTTTGTTATGAATGTCTGTTCCTTCCAAAAAGTTAGGATACAAGTTATAGAAAGAATGTAAATGAATTATTGTACTTACGGTTTTCTCCTGTCATGAACACTAGCACGTTCATCCGTCTCGTTTGGACCAAATGTTGTAAACTTATGTTGGTTTCTTAAATTAGAATGAAAACACTGTTTGTAAACTTTTTTTTTGAATGCCTTTATTTGTTGACTTGCATAAATTGTATAAATATGTTCAATATGTTAAAATTAAACATTTTTAGTTAGAGTAATCAATACGAAAACTTAAGAATAATAATATAACAGTTTAAATGTTTATTTAGACAAAAGGAAAACGAAATTTATAGAGCTTCAATAAATATTTCAGGATGGTTTATTTGCCGGTCAGTGTATATTCACTTAGTGTACAATTAAGTTAAAATTCATAATTTTAATATGTTCGCCCAGAAAACATGAAAATCCGGAGTTACACTATTTATGTTCTATGTGCAGCAAGTGGTAAAGACGGCTACGATTCGTAGGTGATTTATAGTAACCTAACTAATACTTTCTACGTCATTAAAATCATCTTAAGCTTATTCTAAATATGCACCGGAGTGCAATATAATTAAAACCAGATAGCAAAGATAAATACTATGCAAATAGTGTAAAACTGTTCTTTATTGTTCCATATTACTAGGAGTAAATATATCTTTTTTAATTATTGAAGCTTTAAAAGAAAGCTTTACGTATGTCTGAATGTTTTCAATTGCAAAAACTAAATCTGTATAAATAAAAAGGATGTACATCGCTAATCAATATTATGTTATTATAATCATTATTACAGAATGTTTGTTTATTTTCTTTGTTTTGAAAAGTCAATTAAAATTTTAGATCATCGCGTTTTTTAATTAGCTGATAATCAATTAACACGGTATATTAACATACATTTACTCTATTTACTATTTACGCATTCGTATATGTGTCCTCTAAGATATATATTATATCTTTGGCTCTTATATAAAAATAGAAACGAGGTTAAGTACAAATAAAGTAATTATAATATTGCATAGTTCGCTGAGAACTGGGAATTCTCCAACAAATACAAAAATTTACGATATACTTATCGGTAATCGAAGGTGAAAGCTCTCCGCCCAGCTACATACCACACTGAAAGACAATTTTGGTCAAGTTCTCTTTTTAATCTTACAAAAAAGCGTAATACATCGCGTAGCCGTTGTTAATTCGTGTATAAGCAATCAAGAACAATACATTACGTGTAATAATTATTTATATATCGGGATGTTGCATATATACTGGATCCAGTTTGACATATTTCTATATTGTTTTAATCCCGCATAGCGGATGACCAATTTTCTCAAGCATCAGTGAGGATAGTGTTGAATAAATATTGATTTGTGATTCGTAGAAGATTCGCAAGAGAAGAGAAATTATTCTGGAAAATACAAGGTTAGAATTTATTTTTGTTCTATTCATGTTAAAAGCACCGGTTATTTTATATACCGTATACACCCAGGGAAATATTATTTTAATTTAAAAGAAATTGCATTGCAATTTATATATGGCCAATAAATATTAGTTTCTAGTGATAACTAAAACGTCATTTTATTGAAAATTAATCGAATTCTAGAATAAGTTTTTACAATCTTTAGAACGGTTAAAATATTAAATAAAATTTCTGTTTTTCAGAAGCCACTTAAATTGTTATAAATTTAAATGAAAATAAATCTGTATTTAATGTAAAACTTTGACCATCATTGAATAGTAAATGGTTTTGATTAAAATTATTACGATTTTAATTTTGAATGTTTTCAATCTTTAATATCTTCCATTTTATTAGCTTATAGACATACAATTCTACATTGGAATCATTGCCTGTGATTTTGCATATAATTTTTGTGTCGTATCGTGGTTTAAGAACTTTAACTAGAAAACTTGGAATTTAGACAGGTTTTAAATTTAAAAATAAATATTATGCTCTAAGTATAGTATGAGCAGTTTTGTGTGAATCTAGAAGTCATGGACTGAATTAATTAGCTTATGAACTGTACTGTAAATAACATTTTATCGGTTACTCTCGTTTTCGGATGACCATTGGTGGCCTGACGGTTTGAGTTACATTCTTTACGGTGCTGGGCGCTAAGCGAGGTAAGCGTTGCAGAAGGCCTATTATGTAAAGGGCGCTGCAGCAGGTTCTCATTAACAGCAAATCAGTAACACCTCTTCAAAAAAGTCTTGCAGCATTCACAACTAAATTAATTCATTTCGTAAGAAACCAGTTATCATAAACAACTAAGGTTGGGCGGTTGAATTGAAATAGGTATGTCTTTACCTAATACCAAAATCTTACTATCGTCATAATATGTATCAAACGTCAAATTCACATTTCATTGATGTTTTTCCACGCTTTTGTTTAAACTTCTACAAAACGCAGATACAAAAAAAGCTCTTGATTTTTATAGTTTAGCTTCATCTCATTGGCGCCTCCAGTTTGTGCAAGTGCGTCGTATGAGAATTGATAATCCTGGCGTCTAGCTCGATTTCTAGGTATTGTTTTGCTCATTTGGATTCTTGGAATTTTGACCACATGCGCGTCAGAATTCTAAGAACAGAAAATAGGAACAGCTTTCTGATATTCTGAGATATTCAGTGGCGGCTCCTCGGGGTGGGCAAGATGGGCACTGCCCACCCTAATTTTTTGGAGCTCTGGAGTTTTACAGGCAATAAAGCGTTGTATAGGGTGTCCCAGCTAAGACTTTCATATATCTCCATTATTATTGAACGAATTTTTTTAAAATTTAAAATGTAGATACTTTATTGATTGTTCTGTTACTTTTGAAATTAGTGAAAGTTAAAAAATGTAATTTTCACTCATCGTTCTTTTTTTTCAAATTCCACGATAATATCTTTAGATGTTCTGGGAGTTTAATTGTCTGCACACGGTTAAGACATTAACAATAAGATTCACTGGAAACTGGAAAGTCTGAAACCAGTATCTTGCATTTAATAAAGTATGCTGCCTTTAACTCCCCTGAATAACACACAATAAAAGCTAGTTGAATTCACGTTTTAAAGACTATGGTTGTTTCAGTATAGCGCAACGGTTCGTCACTTAATAAGTTGTCTATATTCCAAATTTTATAAAAATTCGTTCAATACCCGAAAGTCTTAGCTGGGACACCCGGTATATATAATTAACACTTTTAATAATTGGTTTATTAAGGAGATAAAAGATACGTACATACATATAGGAAAAGTCGTGTAGTGACCACACCTCATTGTTTTTTTAACTATGTATAAGGAAGTATTCGAATGAACATTTTAGATCTCGAGATTTTTGCAGATATTCATATTTTGAAGTTGCCTCATACAGAAAAAGTGGTTTTTGGAAAGATGTCTCTCTCTCTGTCTGTGTGTCTGCCTCTGTCTGTGTAACCACGATATTGGTCTAACGACTAAAGCTACTCCAAGCTTTATATTTACGAGTACACTCTTCGTCTTGAGATCTGATTAGATTTTCAGTGAAATCAGTAAATCGGAGGTAGTATTTTTCTTCAGTAAAAAAATCCAAATTTACCAAAATCTCATTAGCTACAAAGTTCAGAAAAATTTCTAAAGATCATAAAACTACTAAAAAATAAATTTTAGAAAGATTTTATAAAAAAAAAGTTTAAATTCCTACAGGAAGTAGATCTTTATGTCTTCGGATCGAAAGTAATACATCTGCTCTTATCAAATAGTAGTTTTTCTCAAATATTTCGCAAATGATACATTCTATACAGGTTTACTAATGATACAAGAGTAGAGCTGCATTTATTTTTTATATAAAAAATTTTCAAAATTCGGACCAGAAGAGAATCACTTGTATTCTTGTGTATACAAATTTATCCGTGCAAAGGTATTTAGAGCTCGAGTTAGAAAAATGTTTGTATATAAAGGTACAGTAGATTTTTGATTATCCGGACCATTAGTTTTTCGGATTCAGCGGTTATCCGAATGAAATATGTTTGGCATTATGCATGTTGTTATCCAAAGTGCTTGTGCGTCTATTATCCGGATCATTGTTCACCATTCTAAATTTAGTTCACCTATACTTGTATATAAGTGTTTCAGGGATTCCCCTGAAACTGTGTGAGGGACTTCCCTGAAACTGTGTAGAATTTTCGTGCGTATTATTTACTTCTTGCATACGTTCTTAGTGTTCAGTTCAGTTTAGGAGTTGCGTAAATCTATTTTGCAAATATTAACTACAATGGCACCGCAACGTAAAAGGATGGTATTAACGTTACAGCAAAAAAGTGAGATATTACAAAAACTTACAAAAGGCATAAGTGGCAAAGTGTTGGCCGAATTGTATGCCATCGGAACATCAACAATCTCCGACTTAAAAAAGAACGAAACGAAAATTATAAGGTAAATTTTATTTATATTTTGCATATTGTACAATTTTAAGCAATTCGTGCAGTTTTAGTCAGAACACGTTTTCTAGAGCTGGCAAAAGGAGAACGTTATGAAAGGCAGAATACCCAGATATGGAAGCAGAACTGTATTCATGGTTTGTAAAACAAAGAGGAAAACACGTTGTAATCCTTTTCGAGATTCTAGCTGAAAAAGCTAAGCAGCGGTACATGAAGCATTACGGCAATAACAAATTCATAGCAAGCAGAGGATGGGGTTGAAATTTTCAGTAAAGACATGGCATTAGGTTTCTTAAGGTTAGTAGGGAAAAGCTTTCTAGTAACGAACAAGGTGTGGAACCCATTATTAATAAACTTGCAAGTCAAATAAAAAACCTTGAGTTCTTACCATTGCAAGTACACGAGAATTGTACTCCATTAAAGTTGATCGCGGCATCATTAGAATCAGGATAGAAAGAAAATGAAGACAACGCAACCATGTTAAACAATCGCGTACATAGTGTTGATCGTGTTACAGAACTAGAAGTAAGTGAGTGGATAGATGAAGATAATGATGATCTGCATATAGACGACGACCTACCTTCAGGAGAGGCACATGAGGCTATCACTGAATCCCAAAAGCTCGTAAAACACGCAGATGCTTTGAACAGCTTCTCTATATGTTTGAAATCGGCAGAAGAGAATAACGCTAAAATTAATGAAATAGTAGCCTTGACACGCTTAAAAAAAGAGATAACAAATAAAATGTCTGCAAAGAAAAATTACACATTTTTGGAATTAAATACGTATGTAGTACCTACAGACTTACAATGTTAAATTCCTTGTTTCTTGTGTTTACGTTTCTTATTACCTGTTTATAATGATCTATCATTTTTTTAATAATTATGTATGTATACATTACATATTTACTTGATGGAAATTCATAATGTTGAAAGTAAATAAAACTGACAGTAAAAATCACTTAAATTCCCACTTTATTCATAAAATATCATGACGAACTGCAGTTTGTAATACAACCTCACCTGAAGAAGACACTGTGTGTCGAAACGATCGTCATGATATTTTATCAATAAAGTGGGAATTTAAGTGATTTTTACTGTCAGTTTTATTTACTTTCAATGTAGTGTTATTTATGTATGTATACAACAACGCTTTTTGAGTACTTCTAATACATGAATTTGATTAATCGGATTTTCGCTTATACGGATTAAAGCCTGCATTAATTAATCCGAATAATCAAAAATGTACTATATATGTAGGTATTTAAAACTTAATTTAAAATAACCTTTGTATAACAAATTCGGAAAGCACCTACGTATAAGAAAGTCATGTAGTGCCCATAGATAAGCAATATTGAAATGTCCATACTGTCATCGAGAAAAATTGTACTTTTTCACAATGAATATTCCACTCAGTTACTACTAGGCGATTTCACTGCCTCATTCTGATGAACAAAATAAGCTAATAACACTTTTTTATTGACACTATAGCACAATCCTTCTTCTTACGCCGATTCTTGAACATTTTATTGGCTTTCTCATAGAGGTTTTTCAATTTTTACTTTCTTATACGTAGTATAAGGAAGTATTGTGATGATGAAAATTTTCGACCTCGAGATTTTTGCAGATGTCCACGTTTTGAGGTCCCCTGATACCAAAAAAGTGGTTTTTAAAAAATGTCTGTGTGTCTGTGTGTCTGTGTGTCTCTCTGTGTGTTTCTGTCTGTGTGTGACCACGATTGCGGTCAAACCGCTGTAGATATCAATTCCAAATTTTGTATTTACGAATATAATTTCCCTCTTGAGAACTGATTAGATTTTGAGCAAAATCGGCAGACCGGAAGTAGTAGTTTACTTCAGTGAAAAAATCGAATTTTGCAAATATTTCGTCAATTACTAAGTTTAAACAAATTTACAAAGAATTCAAATGTACTCAAAATTAAATTTGAGAAAAATTGTTTTAAAAAAGTTTTTCGAAATTCCTACCGGAAGTAGGTCTTTTACTCTTATCGAAAATCAGTTTTTTGCGAATATCTCGCAAGTCATGCTTTCTAGGCAGGTACATTACGAGTATAAAAGTATTTAGAACATACTTTTAAATATCTTTTGTATAAAAAGAATTTCAAAATTCAGACCGGAAGTACCACCTTTACTCTTATCGAATAGCGATTTTTTGCAAATATGTCGTAAATTATGCATTCTATATATATTTATGAAGAGTACAAAAGTATTTAGAGTTGGATTTGGAATATTTTTCGTATAAATGAAATTTCAAAATTCGGACCGGAAGTGGCACTTTTACTCTTAGCGAGTAGCACTTTTTTTCGAATATCTTGCAAAGTATGCATTTTATAGCGATTTATTAAGAGAATGAAAGTACTTAGAATAGGATTTTGAATAAGATTTCTATAAAAAAAAGTCGTGTGGTGGCCACACCTCATTTTTTTATACGTAGTAATATGCGATCGAACTTGATTGGCATTATTCTATTCTATTTTTCTTGTGTGTTGGCATCAATATCTACTTCCACTTTTCAATGTGAAGTTATCGTTTTCTGGAATCACTAAATTCGTTTTCATTGACGTTCCTTACCGTATTTATTATTTTCCATATAATTCTCATTGTTATAAGTGCCGATATAAATAATTATGTATTTGTCAAACTGCAGAGATGTATGCTGACAACGGCCATCCAAACGTAGAAGGGGAATGGGAATACTGTAGAAATGTGTATCCCAATATAGGTTTAAATTTCATATTTCCCCATATAGAATCACAAATGGTTTTCAAGGACTCTTTGTAAAAATAGGCCATTCTAGCTGTGTCGAACATCAAACATGCTTTCAAGATAACTTTGATACTAATAAATATTTTTATTATAGAATTTTCTTACGTTCATGTTCTCTAAGTGTAAAATCACAAACATACACACATCAACATAATCTAAGGATATTTCTTATTTGCTTAAAAAAAAGAATTTAGTGCATCTTTTTACCCATTTTTGTATCGAAAGTTAAATGTAAAATAAGCTATGAATGAAATTAACTTAAATTAATATTTAACATAATTTTAATAATAATTTATTAATTAGAAATTAGAAATTCTACAAAATGGAACTAAACAACAATTCAAAATTAATCTTATATTGAATTAAAAAATTTGAAGATTAAGGAATTAATAAAGAGTGGGACCTCCTCTGGAGTTTAAAACCGCCCTACATCTTCTTGGCATAGACAGAATAAGATTGTTCAAGTCTTCTTGTGGAAGAAGATTCCACTGTTCTGAAAGAAGTTCTTGCAGTTGCCGTCGATTTTGTATAGCGTCCATATGTGGCAGGCATCTTCTCTGAAGCATATCCCATGCATGCTCAATGGGATTGAGGTCTGGGGATTGAGCTGGCCATGGCAAAACTTCAATTCTTGCTTCATTGAGCCAATCGGTAACAACTCTTGCCACATGTGGTCGTGCATTGTCATGCATAAGGGTTAAATTTCGGCCCAACGCTTCTGCAAATGGCTGAACAACAGGTTCAAGAATATTCAGGATATATTGCTCAGCATTTAAGAATTGATCTAGAAAAACGAGATCAGTTTTCCTACCCAGCATAATTCCCGCCCATATCATTACAGTACCACCTTTGTAGCTGTGCACTTCTTGGGCATGCTGTAGCCTTGCTGCATTACCAGGCTGACGCCAGACTCTTAATCTGCGAGTATCTGGTCTTAATCCGAATCGCGACTCGTCAGAAAAAAGTATAGTCGACCATTGTTCTCGAGTCCAGTTTAAGTGTTCTCGAGCCCAGTTTACTCGATGTCCTCGATTTCCCCTGGTTAATGGTTGAACCCTAAGGGGGCGTCGGGAATGAAGATTGACTTCTCCTAAACGGCGCCTGATGGTTTGGCTGTGGACTGTCACGTTATGCACTGCCTGGAGACGCGATTTTAACTCAGTAGCAGTTAGTGAACTCTGTCGGCGAACCTGAAGAGTAATGTACCGGTCCTGAATAGCAGTGGTGGCACGTCTTCTTCCAAGATGTTGTTCCCTGGGATTACCTGTATCTCTGTAACGTTGCCATAGTCGGCTAATTACGCTCTGTGTTGTACCTAGCCGCTCCGCTACGTCAACTGGTCTTACTCCAACTTCCAGCATTCCAACTGCCCTATTCATTTCGTCAGGATGCAAATGACGACGTCTATTTTGTTCATTCATGTTTGCTTTTAACGCAATTTATGCTTACACTTATCAATGGGTACTAATTTTTGTGTAACAACGCAGAAATGGTGGCAGAAGCAACACACTAAAGTTAAAATTCAAAACATTTTAAGATTTAGCATTAACTGTACTTGTTTAATGGATACTTTTGACAGATAGTTGTTTATAGGTTACCTAGCAACCTAACTAAACAACAAAAGACAATATTAACGGAAGTAAAATCAAGCAAATAAAATAAAAATTGATATCCTTAGATTATGTTGATGTGTGTAGATTTTGAGATACGGATGACTTTTTTGAAAATATACTGAATTATTGTACCTATTATATACATTTAAACAAAAAATAAATTATAAAAAAATATACATTATGTATTTAAAGAAAGATATTAAATAGTCTTAAGATGCGGAAAAAAGCTATTTTTGGGTTTGAAAGATCTATTTCTGGTAGGAATTTCGAAAAAGAATGTTTTAGTATATTAGTATTCTTTAAAAATTTGTTTAAACTTACTAGCTGACAAAATATAGTTCCTTTTTTTTTGCTGAATAAACTACTATTTCCGTTCTACCGATTTTGCTAAAAATCTAATCAGATCTTATGAATGAGATTAAATTCGTGAATATAAAGTTCATCAGCTTTAGCCGTTTGACTAATTTTTTGGCAAATATCTCGTAAATTATGCATTCTATATACATTTATCAAGAGAATAGAAGCACTTAGAATAGGCTTTTGAATAATTTTTGTACAAAAAAATTCTAAAAATTCGGACCATAAATAGTACTGTCACTCATATCTAATAGCAGTTTTTTGCAAATTAAGCATTCTATAAAGATTTGTAGTAGAAAAGTAAACAGAACTCGATTTGGAACAATTTTTATATAATCCAATTTAAAAATTCCAGTGTCTATTGTAAATTTCACTGAAATATTTCACTGAAACATTCACTGTAATATATTTTTTTATTATACCCGATTACCTGAATCATAGTCCTGGTATCTCGAACGCATTTCCGCGTGCTTTAAAGGCTTACTTATACACATTGTAATAAACTGATTTTGTTAAAATTTAGTGTTTTCAATAATATAATTATTAATACATAAAAAAAAGTAAAACGGTAAGCAGAACAAACTGGTAAAATTACTAAAATTTAAGTTAAAAGTTTTGTTCAGAATGAGAAATTAAAATTATTGAATGAAAAAATAATACACAAAAACAAATAAGAAACATAGATAAACAAAAGGAAATAAAAGATAAAAAACAACAAAATCGGTATTCTTATTTTGATATTTTGTAATTTTGATTCTTGTAATTCTTGGTCTTTATTGTCACTATAAATTTTTTCATTATTTTCTTCATCGTTCTTCATAATAACTTTTATGTATTCATAATCTTCATCTTCTTTATTATTCTTGTTACTTATTTTCAGTGGATCTTCCACACTACCTGTATCTAATTTTTATTTCCATTTCTATATTGTCATAATTTTTGTCTTCATTTAATAGTGTTGGTATTGAATTTTATAAATGATAATTTTTCCACTCGTTCACAATTCAATCGATTTCTTTTTTTTTTTTTTTTGGAATGTATATGACCTACAGTGCTAAAACTTCATTCAGTAGAAGCTGAGGAAGAAGGAACAATAACTCTTCCACCAAAGGTTTCCTGTCATTTTTTCAGCATCTGAAACATTCCATAGATCATCGCTTTTGAAGTGAGCTTCTTTGAACCGAAAATTGGCTGTTTTAACTGCAATATCATGTTATGACAAACCCATCTTATCCTCAACGGCTTCTATGAAAAGCATGGCGGAAGTAAACTGGTCCTAATTTAGATCACAGCTTTGTGCTTTTTGATGTAATAAATTAGCTGCCAAATGTACATTATGGATTCCTTTTTGTTTTCGATTTTGTAATTGTTTTTCAGATCACTTTTTTCATTTTAATTTGGTAATGACATTTACGACCGGGTGAGCATTTAGGAGATGCCTCTGTAAAATATTTATACCATCAATACAGGTTCTAAAATCCTTTTAATCTCGGCAATAGCTTCCCAGAAGCATAGTTTTTAATTTTTAAGAAGTTCTTTTTTGATGAATCAGTCAGTGACTGTTGTATTTTTGCATATTTGGCGCTTATAACAACATGCTCTAAAACAGATCGAGAAGAAATTAAACTCCTAATGCAGTTAAAAGTTGATCCCCATCGAGTGACAACTGGCGTCATTAATGCACAACCAGTTTTTTATTCTTTTTTATTTTGTCAAACAAAGCACCAATGAGCATCATTTACAAATGTAATATTTTTTTTTTGCTCTCTTGATATTTTTTTTTACTCGAGGAAGTTCTAGTATATCTCCTATAAAAATATGAATTAAGTGCGCCAAACATCCAAAAGTAATAACATAATCTCAATTTGTATCGTTCACTTCAAAACCGAGAGATATTTCGTTGGCAAACTTTTCATTGAAACTTTCAGTGAAAAGTGAAAATTTCACTTCGAGAGGAACTTTCTGCCTCACAACACTGTAAAATTCGTACCGGAAGTAACACTTTAACATATTTACTCACAGGTATATTTTTAAACATACGCATATAAGTATGTACTTATAAGAAAGTGGTGTGATGCACACACCTCATTTGTTATATGGAACTTATAGTTGGCAGTGACTTAACTAAAAAGGGAATGTTTAATTTTAATAAAAACAATTATAATTTTAAATAATCAGCAGCAAATGTAAATATAAACACCAGTTAACTATAAAAAGAATTTGAAGCTATTTATAATAAGCATTCAAGCCAGTGGCGTAACTAGAAATTTTGCCCCCCCTCCCCGCAACATCCAGCTCAACCTAACCAATTATTACCTTGGTGTATGCTACAAATAGGTGTATCTGGGCTCGCGCACCCACGCACCGCGAGGGCACGCGGGGGTATAGTTACGCCACTGATTCAAGCTGACATTCGCCATTCGCAACGCATAATTAACATCGCTTGGAAACATTCCGAATTGCGTTATAAGTATGGATATTTTAAGAGGAATTTGAATGTAAGGTTTTTTTTTTATTTGAGGCGAATAGATTTCCTTTTTTGGGAATACATTAAAAACAAGTTATATAAAAATACTAATAATAATATGAACGAACTAAGGACAACATTTTCAACAGTGTATTAATGCTCTTCCAGATATTCGTATTTATAACGGGGTTTGGAGTGTTTGAATGTGTATCAATCATGTGTCACTGTCAATATTTGATGTAAATAGTATTAAATCTATTTTAAATTATCTGGTGCTCGTATTTACTACAAGGTGTGTATAAATTGGTGTATAAGCTTATACTTGGGGACATTCTTAGCTAAATTTTAGGTACAAATTCTTAATATGTAAATGCTTCATATTTCTGCACAGGATTTTCAAATTTCGGCCTTTTAGTCTTTCATTTAGCGTTATTATTCAGTATCTGTTAACAGAAGAAACTACAGTTTAGAATAAAGATTTTTTTTTTTGTAAAGTTTTTTTTTTAATCCAAAGTTTACTCTTAAGAGGGGCGTTTACCTATCGAAAATTAAGGCATCACCGTTTCGCGTTTTTTGAACTGATTTTGTAATTTTAGAATCTCAAATTTGGGTTAGTAATGCAAAAGGCACAAATTTATAATGTCAAGGTCAGTTTTTGTACTAATTTATTTTCTTAAGAAAGTGTGTGTTTTAGAAGTAACCACAAAAATGCATGAATTTGATTAATGTCTACTAACTAAGGCTGGTACACAAAAGAAAAAAATCGACCTCTACGCGCCAACTGCACATTTGATGTACGATGTTAAGAAAAAATCAAATTTATGTAATTATTTATAAAGGTAAAAAACATTAAACAGTAAACATTGTTACACACATTTTACACGAGGTTTTTCGCGTCGTCTATCCCCACTTTACAGTATCTCTACCGGTCCTAGCGAAGACGAAAATCTATCGGAATCGGTCGGCTATTGCAGACATAAATGCGAGTGCCAGTTTAATTACAAATTGTCACTCGCATTTAAATGTCATATATACCTATAATATTCGAGTGTATAATAATATGACAGTTATGGGCAAGCGAAAATTGGCTTATTATAAAACATCAACAACATCATCATCGAAGAGTGCTCAGCAGTGTTATGGATAAAGAAAATGGACCTTCGGTGTAGAGGTGATGTTTTGTTTCGAGAATGTGACGTTTCTATCTATAGAAATATGTCTCCAGAAGACTTATTTGAATGTTTTGTTACGCACGGCATATCCCTTACATAACTCATGACGAAATTAGGTACTTTTTGGTTATACTTATGTAGTGTCAGAATTTGACCAAAAAAAATAAAAAATAAACATCAAAAAAGTACTATTGGGATTCTTGAGGAGATCTCAGAAATACTGCTGTATACAAAGCTATGCGATGTGATAGATTTATCGACATAATCAGATTTGTCTCGATAACAAGGACAGAATGGCTAAATTACGACCTCTTCTCAACAAATTGAAAGCGAATTTTCTAAAACATCTTACACCCAAAAAAACTGAAGGTGCTTTTTTACCTTCAGTTTTTCTTGAATTTTCCAAATTTCCGGGCAACTTTTCCAAATTTTCTTTGCCTAGAAACCATATTGAGATTGTTACAAAAATTTTTTTAAAAAAATTAGCAAAAGCGGTCCAGCCGTTCTCGAGTGGTGTATCTACCAACGGACAGCATTTAATTTTCATTTACATAGATTAATATTTCCTGCTTCCTCCCAATTTAAATTAATGTAAACAATTAGCAATTAATGTGAAGAATTCTAATAATTTACAACGATTAGTGTAACAGTAAATAATCAAATAAATTATTTCTAAAATTAGTACTAACTGATAAGTAATTAGAATAAATATAGTTTCGCAAAAATCCTGTAAGCTGGACTTTAACACTGGAATCGTTTCGAGTCAACAAATACATGCGTGTATATATGAGACATAACTTTCTCTTTCATCGAATGAAACACATAATAATATAAATTATGTATTGACAATTTTATCGCTTACAATTTGAATTGTAATTTAACACATCTATAGTGTTACAATAAATTGCCCTGAGTACGTATTTGTTTAGAAAAGAATAACACTGGACAAAGAAATGGTTCTTGCTCCAGCTTAAAACAAATGTGTTTTGGCTTCTTTCAGTAATAGTGTCATAGAAAAATAGTACAAAAAATCTATCACGTCCTTTCGAGTCGTATCTTCATTTGAAAAAAAAAAACATACAAATTTGAGTTATGTACCTTAAACATGGATTTCTTTACTTAATATTCCAACTACAGTCGTATTAAAATGTTTTGTTATCGTAACTAGTTGTGTTGAACTACCTACATTTTAATTTCCTATAATTAATTGTATTGTATAACTTCATGTAGTTGTTGTTGTAATTATGTAAAGTGTAGTAGTTTTTTTTACCATTTCATTAAATGCATAAAACACTTGAAATCAAGTCCTATAAAAAGATAATATTTTTCATGAAAACAACTACAACCCAGTGAACATTTTTCAAATTTCCCACAATATTATTTAGTAACTACAATATTTACATGCTAACTCCCCTATTTATATATCAGTGATCATTATGGTACTTATTGAGGTTTTGCAGTTTAAATGTTGATGTTACTAAATAATATTGTGGGAAATTTGAAAAATGTTTACATTTTATTACTAGTATGTGATTACTACAATCAAGTACATATAAAAATATTTTGATATGGTTTTGTATCCATCAGCAAGAATAAGTCCATATTTTGCATATATAATCGCTTATTATTAAACCATACAAATATCAGATTAACAAGTTTTGTTTAACCTCCAAATTAAAAAATTAAAACAAAAACATTTAAAGGTTGCAAGAAAACAAATGCCACTATTTGATGGTTGGTACTAGTGGATACCGTCAATAAAATGTTGGATGAATGCTTGCGTTTACATGGTCCAATAAATTGATGAATAACTTCAACAATTGTGATAAAAATTTAGCAAGCATTCACTGGGTAGATCGTGTAGGACTATTACCCACTTAATTTTTCGATGCATGTAAATAATTCTTTGGCTTAACTTAATGTACCAAGGAAGAAATCTTACATTATTGAGTACCTACAATTTAAAATTAAACTTTTTGTTCGAATTATCCCCACTTTTGTTATGTGGTCTTCTTGCAGGTAAACATTTATTTGTATTTGCTATTCTACAAATACCCTTTACTGATCTACATTATTTTTTTTACATTACACTTCCTTCGACAGCTATTGCACAATCTTTACAGTTCTTAATGGTTTTTGCTGAAACGAACATTTTACAGGAAAAAATAAAAGCCTCGCTACTATTCTTTTTACGTTTATGAAAATTTTGGACCTATTTAGATGAATCTCGTTTTCGTTTTCTGATTTTCTTAAGTGCAGTTAATTTAGTGTCATTTTGGTCTACACGGTTCTACATTACTTGGCGTGCTTGAAGTTTCTCGCAGAGCTGCAACGTTTTCTTATCTATTGTGTTCTCGTCGAACGTTATTGCAGACATCATCAAAACTGAAGTATAAATTAACAATAAAAAAAAAATGGTGAAATACGAATATAACCTCAAAACAATCAATCTACCTTATGCTTCTTTCTGAAGCAATATACTCCTTAATTCTAGCAAAGGGGTTTTCGTCTTCTCTTCAGACAGAATCATCACTTTTATGCCACTGTTTCTTTTGTATTTCAGCCAAACAACAAAACAGCACCAACACACTTAGGGCTAAGTAGTCTTACGCGAATGAGAAATCTTGTAGCAATGTCGGTATATTTGCGATGACAATGTTCTAGTATTACATAGAATAGAAGAATTATAAACGTTACTAACACGTTCTTTTAGAACTTTTTCTTTAGAAGTTTTATTCATGTAGGTAGGTATATCATAGCCGGAGAACTACATAGAGCCATGAGTTTCTGATGAAATACAAGAGCAAGCAACACAGAATCTTAGGTATGCAAATCGAACCCTATAATTCTAGGCAATCGAATTTTGAGTATCTATTTATTGCCTTAAAGTAACCGCCATATATTAAATATTTACATATCAAAATAAAACCTTTAATCTATTTAGTGACACGTGACCGAATTGTAAGATCTTTTTTATATCGGCTCTTCTCGCAACATCATAAATCTCTACATGAAAGACGTTAAATAATCAGTATATATTAATTAATTGCTTTACAAGCCTATGCCTCAGTTTTTTTCAATTCGGATCAGACAAGTATTATCCAACAAATTAAAAAGAACAGAGTCGATAAGAGGCTTTAGTGACACCAACACGTGCCAAGGACATACATACATGAACGATTTAGTTATTTGTAAAATTGAGGTAAATAACTTCTGCTGTTATGCATGCGTATACATTGTATACACTAGTAGACCTCGTGCAATATCGTGAAATTGCTGTATAATTATCTGTAATGTAATTATTTCATTTATAAAAGTGAAACCGCTTTACTGAACTGTTACGTTTTTCATACATAATACATAATATGTTTATTAAATTCGTATATACTGGTTAGGGCGCGGACACGAACGGTTGATGACTCATCGCCCATGGGCGCACTATTGAAATGTTATGGTTTTAAAGAGGTTTTAATTTTATTTATATAATTGGATAACAAGTGCGTGGTGATCTATAAAATACGTTGTTATTTGTTTATTTTGTAGTTCAAGTCGAGTAAAGGAGTATTAATATTTACTTGCAATACTTTCTCAAGATACTCTTCTGTAAGATTTGTTCTCTTTGAATGAAGTACATCCTTGTAGATAGGAAACGTCCTTTCTACATCGCAGCTGGTTATAGGTGCGTACTGGAAACATTCTTTAGGAGTTAGATTTTGTGTTATTGTCCCCATACACAATTGCCGCAATGTTATTACATCGGGATTTTCTATTAGAAACTGCGTCTACTTTTGCCGAGGGCCACATCCGAAGTCACTTGGAATACTTTTGAAATTATTACTAGCCACATCTAATGTGGTTAATCCGTCTTTCAATTTGAGATTTCGATTTTCAAAGTATGTGATTAGTTTAAGCAAATTTCCAAAGTGTTCCTGAAGGAATAACAACTGATGTTTTTAATTTTGGATTTGTGTTAGTTCCTTGCACTCAGAAATACTTCGAGCATCGTCATTTAAACATGTAACGAAATTCTCTGCATAAAAACTAGTAGCTTCCAACCATGTTCCCCATCTAGTTATTACTGGCGAGAGAGGCAGTAACAAAGAAGGAAGTTTTTCCCTGTAAAGAGTGACTCTCAATGGTGCTTTTCTGAAAACTTTTTTAAAAGCGGTTACAAGTCTATCAATTTCCTGATAGGTGTATCTGATATATTCACAGATTCTGTGCAGAATATGTGCTATGCAGTCTGCCTGTTTTAAACATATATGCGACACTGTCACTAACAAAAGTATTTTTTTCCTTGTACCTGTCGTCTGAATGAAGCATTTTGTGCAAATTCTCGTCAATGGTTTTAGCAACTGTTTCCGCATCAACTGTTATATGGAATAGTTGAATGTAGTATACCAGCTACAACATCTACCACAGAGCTTCCTAATATATCTACAGTTTCGTCGGCACTTATCCATAGGTACTGATTTGAAAGATGTCCTCTAATGCATTCTATTGTTTTCCTGAAGCACTTAGAAACATGATATTTGTGTAAGGTAAGGTCAGGAATATTTCGACCAGTATATTTTTGAGGAAATGTTTTGAAAGTGGTATTGTTAAGTTTCTTTAATGGGATACTAGCCGCCAGTAAAGCTTCACAGAGTTCTTCGTTAAAATTGTCAGCTTTCAACGGGTCCAATGTCTGTCTATGTTTTAGCGATGCTATATGACGTTGTACGTGCACTTTTTGGGCATTTTGTAACGATATTTTACAGACTTTGCTATAAATATCGGAATCACTGACAATGGACATACTCGACATTGTTTCACGATGTATTTCTCGACGTTCTTCCATATCATACTAACATGAACAATGTGCTAGATATAAATAAATGATAACTAAAAATGTATGCGTATGTTATTGAAACTTAACGAAATCCAGTGCACACTTACGTCTAGATAATTGGGAGAAGTCGATTCAATAAAACGGGATTAAACAGAAACTATTACATAAATTACGAAGTACGTAATTAACAGTCAAAACAATGAAAAAACGAAACTAACGTAAATATGAATAGGTATACACATATATAACTTTATTTATTTTAAGAAATAAAAGGTAAATATAATAAATTTAAAAAACTCGTCACCCTTCTACCTACGCCGATGAAGAAAGGATTTTACTCATAAATTCCTTTTTTGATGGGCATTTTTTGTTGTCCTTTTCAGTAACTTTTCTAGTAAACAACAGATGTTGCAGTTCACCACATGAATAATGCTATTCAGAAATAATGTACAAAACACAGAGTTGTTTACATTATTTCTTTGCTCCGTTGTAACTCCGTCGTAGTTTAAACCTGGGACTTCCGCCCTCTACGTATGTATCTCATTTGTGATTTAGTGCAGTGTATGAAGAGGGTCTCTGAGATAAAGCCTCACTGTTGGTAGCGGTGACGCGTGGTTCAATAGTTTTGGGGTGCACACACAACCTTAGAATAAAAGAGAGTGTTTTAATTTTTTTTACGGCCACGCCCAAAGATACTTTTTTGGGCTATAAAATCATAGAAATTAAAGGAACTTATAAGAATTAGAAATTAACTAACTTTTCTTGCTGAGTATCTCAGCTTCGCCAAACAATTGTTTTTATAGTTAAGTGTATAATAGCTTTTATATTTCACAAACACTTTTTGTATTGAAAATCAATTCGTCTCTCCTTTTTTGAGATAAATTCTTCAATGACCTACTCATTAAATTTCTTGAATCATTTGTTTCTCAATAGATAACACTGCGAGAGCAATTAGTCTATTTTCGCCCATTGTACTTCTAAGGCAAGTTTTTTTCGGTTTAATGTGGAGAAGCAACGTTCCGCTTCTGCGGTTGTCATGGGCATATAACAATTGGTTGTAGCACTGCAAATATTTCTGAGAAATATGTTTGTGCACTGATTACATGTGCACACGGACCAGCTTAAAACATCAAACGTCGCCTGACTGTCGCGGGGGAAAAAGACTGCGGGCGGCAAAGGTTCCACCAATTAGATTTAATATTCACATGTGCAGTGAACGAAGCGATTAGGCGACGCGGTGGACCGATGAAAGGCTCGTTTGGAATTAGTTGGAACAATTTACATCTCGTGTTTTAATTTCTGACCTTTGCGTTTTTGACGCTATTCTGGCGCACAGATTATAAAATATAGATGATAGACATTCTTTTCGATTTTTAGAATAGCTTATAAAACAATTGTAATGAGATAGTATTAATAGTAGTTAAATAAATTGTTTTTTTCTGATTGAAACAATATTGAGTAATATTGCCTTAGTTACGACATGTCATAACACACTAATATTTCCCAAGGGAAATATGAAACTTCATATTGTCCCAAATATGAAACGTCATATGATTTTTTAGGAACGTATCCTTTATTTTTATTCTTCACGAATGCTTCCACTTCATCGAACATTTTAACATCAGTTTTTTCTTTTAGATGTAACATTGACCTTAACATCGATAGTTTTGGCCACAGCGTGTTTGGTGAATATTTCTGCGACTACGGAAATAATAAATTAGTCATACGTCAAAAATAAGAAAAATTATAGCAACATACCAAATCTTCAAAAAACGCTAGCAAAATATTTTCGTCGACACCGTTCACCATATTTTTTCTCCTCCACTCTTGGAAGTCTTCATAAACTTTATTGTAAGAAGCTTTGGATTTTGTCGGAATTAAACATTCACGGGCTTTCGCCGCTTGCGCTAACACGTAGTTTGACTTTTCACTAATTTTATTTATGACAGGACGCGAAAATCAACCCAATCAACTATGATATTTACAAACACGGCTAAGAACGTTGCTAGGGACAAAAATTTACAGTCCAATATTTTTCCATTTTGTCAATATTGTTTCAATCAGAAACAACTATTGATTACACCACGGGAAATATGAATACATTTCCCTCGGAGCCTATACATGTAACTAGCCAACCTCGGGAAATATACTATTCATATTTCCCTAGTTGTAATAATAGCTATTTTGGAATTAATACGCATGTTATACTGTTATTATAAAATTAGTTAAAGAATGATAAAAATTAAATATGTTTTTCTAATAAGATTAAACATTAAATTTGGGAGTACACGTGCACATGTGCATTTATTGAGGAACCGCCACTGACTGTTGGGTGTCTATAAAAATTCCCCAAAAACAATTCACCTACTCAAAATTCCAAAAAAACTTGTTTGAATTGTTTTGGCAACCGACATGCGCCAACAAATTAAAATAGCGTCGAATTTGAGACATTGCAAATTTTATCTGTCAGGTAATATAACCTACAAAAGCATTTTCAGGACTATCATAAATAATAATATCGGGTGTTCAGAAAAATTCGAAGTCAAAGTAATACTTGAAAATTTAACGTCATGTCTGAGGTAGAGTAGATTCTGACAATTATTGACAGACAACGATTGATATATAACATTTATTAATCATTGACTTAACTGAAGATATACGATTTTTTGTTCAACATTTAACTGACATCGAATTTTTCAGTGCACCCGATATTCATACTCTTTTTGGCAAACAACATACATTTTTCAACAAGGCCTTCCTACTACACAGAATAGCCAAGCATTAAATAAAATATATATATTAAAGGTAATATTTTATTAACATAATTTAAAAAATTCAATTTGTAAAACTATCCGTTCATGAAAGAGCATTTTACTAACGGAAGTTACATATCCTGACATATTAATTAATTAGTTTAATTTTATTGTTCTGAAATTTTTCCGATCGATGGGAGTGGTATTAAATCGTCATCTTTAGTTCGTATTTTGGCCGTGTCGGTTGCCAAAACGATTAAACTATAAATAAATAATTAAAACATGCAATAGAACATGGAATTTTATATCTTAAAAATCAACTACAGCTATTTTATTTAATCCACAAAAGCAATACAAAAGGGGGTGTGGGCACCATACGATTTTCTTATACGAATTTTTTATACAATAGTTCTTTTAAATTAAGTTTTAAATATTTCATCCTCGTAATAAACATGTGAGTAGACGGGATAATTTTGGATTCTTGTTTTTGCAGAAATTATCCCAAATCCAGCTCAAAGTACTTTTATTTTCTTAATAAGTCTCTATTAATTTGAGAAATATTTGCAAAAATTGCTATTCGATAAGAGTAAAAGTGTTACTTCCGAATGTCGAATTTTTTTTTTTACAAAAATTATTTCAAATGCAGCTCTAAATACTTTTGTGTTGATACCTGCAAAACACTGCTATTTGATAAGAGTATTACTTCCGGTTCCAATTTAAAAAAAAAGTGTTATACAAAAATTTTTCCAAATCTAGCTGGGTACTTTTGCACTTATAATAAATCTGTATATAATGCATAACTTACGAGATATTCATTAAAACTGCTATTCGGTAAGAAAAGTGTTACTTCTGGTCCGAATTTAGATTTTTTTTTATAAACAAAAATTGTTCTAATTCAGACTCAAAATACTTTGGTATTGGATAAATCTGTATAGAATGTATAATTTGGTAGATTAGACAAATATTTACGAATGGATACATGGATACCAGTCAACAGTGTTTTGGTATCTTTATTGACTTGTCCAAAGCGTTTGATCTAGTGAAGGTTTTACTTCACAAAATAGAGCACCATGGTATTAGGCGTATTCCTAAACAATGGTTTAAATCTTACCTTACCAATCGTAAACAAAGCGTCAAAATAGGAAATTACCAGTTATCCTACATTAGTGTAGACAGTGGCGTACCTCAAGGATCAATATTAGGCCCGACACTCTTTCTTCTATATATTAATGACCTACCAAATACCCTTAAAATGTACAGCAAATAGTTCTTTACGCTGATGATATAAGTATACTAACCCAAGCAACATTTTTAGTCGTAGGAACGTAACGGCGACCATCACAAGAACTTTAAAGTTTTCGTCACCAGTCGCCGGAACGTGGTAACAACGGTCCTATTACGTGTCTGGGACCAAAATGGGGAATAATTATTCGGTAGTAGCTACGTTCCAGCGACGTCCCTGGAACTGTTTCCGGGACGTTTCCCGGACGTTACGGCTACGTAACGGCGACGTAGCAGGGTGGTCGCAGCAACTGTAAAGGAACTTCTTAGGTTTCTGACACTCTCAGTCGCTCTCTGTCGCACACCTTCAGCAAAGCTTCAACTATATTTTCATCTCATTCCGTTGTCGAAGCTGACTTGTAAACTGATGGTAGAATGTAATACTACACGTTGATGGTGTGAGTAGTAACACACAATAATTAGAAATATTAAAACACGCGTTGATCATTTTAAAGGACTTCTTGGGTATTAAAGTTATATGCGAATACAAGTTTTCTGACAAATATGATGATGGTACTTAGAAAAATAACAACGCGCCCTTAAAATATACGTTTTGTAAAAAAAATTTTTTTTAATAATATACTGTACAATTTCGAAATTGTCCATCTAGGCATGTGTATGTTTTTAAATTATTCCTGAACATTCTAAACCAATAAATATTCATTGATTTGGTACTTTTAGTACAGCTCTCAAGAAAAATTAATTTTTAATCAGTATTGTGACGTCATTCAACGTCCATGAACAGCAATGGCGTCGCAATTCTGCTCGATAAATATGGCGAATTTTGCGCAGGAGAACTTACAAGTAGTAATTACTGAAATATGCGTCTTTAAAATAAATACTACTTGATAAAAGTAATCGTGTAGTAGCAGCCACTACAAATATTTCCTTTAAAGTTGTAGTTGCTACAAAGTAGTACATGGGACCAATCGGTCCACGCCCCTGTAACTTTAAAGTTGTGCAGGTTCGTTAAGACTACCATGAAGTAGCACACTACTGTAAGGTTCCCGGTGCCACTTCAAAGTTCCACGTGGAACTTAACCTAAAATTAACACATATGATTGCCGTTAGTGGTAGTGAATTATTGTAAAAATAGCTTTTTTCAAAGTTCTGGCTACGAAAGAAAAGAATGGAGAAATGGGAGAACGACAAAGTATTGTACTGGCCGCACAACTCAAATCATTCACGTAGGGGGACTTTAAGATGCAATCCCGCCAATGCTCCAGAGGAGAGTTGGGTACATTATTCGTACATCTTAAAATTATGGAATATTAACAACTTTAAAGATGCCTTACAGACCGAAAAACAATTAATCGGCTTTAACATATGCAGTAGATCAATGATTGAACTGTCGATTACCTACTCTATGCAATAAAGACCATTCTCTAAGCTGTTGCGAGAATGAAATTTTTGACGAATATACTATTATTTCGTCTTTATAATCATCATCAACGTCATATTTAGGAACAAATAACTCATCATAGTCCTAATAATTGTAGATTTTATCTTTAAAATTTTCAACAAAAATCACATCCTCTTACTTCTGGTTCTGCTTGACAGGCTTGTCCACTGTTAGTCGTTTGACCTGATGACACTGATGCTTTTGCAATAGTTATATTTTTCCTGTGGCCATAATGTACGGAAATGTCGCCATTACAACAGACAACTAAGAGCCTTCAGCTGAAGGAAGCCTCAGTGTTCGATAAAATATCGACGAATGTCTATAGGCTTTCTGTTGCGACGCATTTTGTTTTCAGACGCCATGAATTCGAACGCAGCTTCATTTCACAGACACGAGCGATACTTCTTGGTGAGTGCCTTTGTTATTACAGTCGATGAAGTGAAACTTACCTTGTAGTAATTTTTTAAAAGTAACTGCAACTATGTAGTCGCTCTGAATTTATACGAAAAGTGAAAATAACCTGTAAGTAACATCTCGGAGTAGTAAGAACGTCGAAATTACTATAAATATTACTAAACAGTTCCGTAACTTTGAAGTAATTAATACATGTTCCGATAACGTAGCAAAAACTTTGATCGTAACTTTCAAGGAATGCTAACTTTAAAGTCACACTTCAGTAATACAAGATGGTTATGGCCACTATCGTTTTCTACTTTAAAGTTCCAATAACTTTAAAGTAATCTTATTTAGTAGCCGTGTGGTTCCAAATACGTTAAGAGCTACTAAGAAGTTATGGGACCATAGAGGACCTACTAGTAGTAACAGTTACGTGACTGCCACTAATAAGATCTGAATTGGAGTAAATTTTACTGCTAAGTCAAATATTTAGTAGCAGTTACGTAACAGTTACCGAGTCCAAGTTCCAGTCTCAGTTCCCGTCACTTTGATGCTGCTTGGGAATAAAGTCAGCAAGTGTATGGGGACTAAACAGTGGAGTAACAGACATTTTCAATCATATTCATGAATGGATAAGCTGTAAGAGGTTAGTCATTAACAAGGCCAAAACTAAGTTCGTATATTTTCATAATACAATTAAAGTTGTGACTAACGTGGTAATAAATGGCGATACTTTTAACATGGACTCTAGTTTACGTGTACTTGGTCTTACAATTAATGAGAACCTTAAATGGAACTCACATATTGATAATGTTTGCAGTTGTCTATTAAAGGTATATTTCACACTAAGGCAACTTAAAAGAACATGCAATGTTAAGACTCTACTTATGTTCTACTATTCAAACTTTATATCTTGTCTGCGGTATTTCATAATATATTGGGGCTTATGCTCAGAAACGAATATAATCTTCATCTTGCAAAAAAGAGCAGTAAGAATCATTTTCGGTTTGGGTTACAGAGATTCTTGTAGACAACTTTTTAAAGAAAAATCCTTACTTACTTTCTATGACATTTATATAATGGACGTGCTGTGCTTCGTCTTTAAGAACAAAAGAGATTTTGAAATTTAAGTAAATACTTTCAGTATTTAATACTTTCTAAAGTGCTTTTTAAAATCAGAAAATTTGGTATTTTACATATTTATTATATCCCCACCATTATAAATTATAATTAAGAAAAATATAATATTAATTATACGCGCAGCTAGGTTATAAAAAACACAATAAAATAAAAATTGTAAATCTGAAAATACGAAAGCTATGTATATTAACGCATATCACCTCTTAGTACATAAGAAAACTGTATACCTATTTCACGTACGGGGACTAAACGGCCGGGGGCGAAACGACAGGACGAAACTACTTGGGCGAAACGCTGGCGGCAAAACGATGTAGAACCGGATGAATCAATATTGCCCACTAATTATGTTCAAGCGCGTTAATCTGATTGTCCAAAGAATGGGTACTAATTGTAGCTAATGATACTGCTTCCAAGATTTCAAAGCAAACCTCTGTATGTTTATTTATTTTTTTTTTTTAAATTTAACTCTGCTTTGTTGGTTACTTAATTAGAGTGTGTATATAAAATGATAAGTTATTCCAATGCTTACATCTAAATTTTACTCGTTGCCGGATCTATGTATATATTACATAAGTGCTTTCATAAACGATTTGATTATTATTTCAAATAAGGACTTTCATTATTAGCAACAATACTGTGATTTATTGTATTTCTAATGATTATGTTAATGTTGATATTAGAATGTATGTTTAACGTTTTTATTATGCTACAATGTTATAGTTCGTTTTTTATGGTTGTTTTTTTATTATATTTTTTTATACGGGATTGTTTCTATATAATTTGTGATAAGATTATCAACATGCGGTGTTTTTAAAGTGTTTCTAAATATTTATCTATTATTAAACTATTTGTTAATGCTGAGCCACTTAGGTTAGGTTTTTCCAGCGCAGGTTAGCACTAATCAGTAATTAAGTGGCATCTTAGGTACCTGATAAAAAAGTTAAACCGATTTCTTACGCTTGCGTATGAAATCGGTTCAGCATAATAAGGAATACCTTTGGAATCGAAATTCGAAGTAAAGAAATTTTATAACAAAGGAAATTTTAATTATTATTATATTTATTATTTATTTTCTTGCTCTAAGAATGTATTACCTAAGAAGATCAGTAATTTCTTTTATAAATGAAATAACAAACGTTAAGGACACTGTCTAAATAAAAATAATACCAACCATAACTTCGCTGTAGGAACAACCGTAACAAAAATAAAACGAACACGTATACATAAACAATTCTAGAAAATCGTAACAATTACAAAAAATTGGCTCAAATATCAGTGAAAATGAAGTAGACTTTTTCTAAAACTTGTCAGAGAACATACAGAAAATAGTTGAAGAAAATCAGAGCATAAAAATAATTAAACGAAGGTAGGAATGTCCATGGATAAACGACAAGCTTTTAAAACAAATTATAAAATGAAACAACCTATATAAGGTATAGCTAAAGGACCCGCAAAGTGAATACCACCGAACTAGATACATAGAAAGAAATATGAATACTCTGTATTTAATCAAATAGACCAAAATAGTATATTATGCAACGAGCATTTAATGATGGCTATTAAGACACGAGTAAGAAAATTGCGATAGGAGCCGAAAGCGAGTATCGTTAAAAAGTACGAGTGTCTTAATAGCCATTAAATGCGAGTTGCATACACTATTTTTTCTACGACCCCATAATAAAACATTATTTTTTGAACAGTCCATTTCATAAATTGAGCGTAAAATTTTCCGTACGTTTTTGCGAATTTAGCTGGTAATAAATTGTTCGTGGCTACTAAGGCTTGTTTCATAATTTCTGCTGGAGTCAAATTTTACATTTCACTGTCACTATCCCTCATTTTTACCGTTTATATTTTCAAAAAAGCAGAAATTTTAACTACTGACTAATAAATTGCAGAGAACTGTCACATTTAATTAATTTTTATATCTGTCAGATATGAAATGGCCATATTGAATATTGATTAATATTGGAATATCGCATTCCTATTGGATATAAACTTGTATCTTAATGAAAATCTGTATCTTAATGGACATCATTAAAGTACAGGTTCAGCATATCTAATAATACAATTAAAGTATGGGAGTAGAAAAAAGACTATTGCAAATACAAATTCGAAAAAATAAACACGACCCATCGAAAACACTCAACTTAATCACAAAATAATTAAATACAAAAAGAAAAAAAAACAATTAATAGAGGAGATTGAAATAGATGATGAGATAGCCAGTGAAATAAACAAATTCCTTTCTACAACCTACATCGAAACCTCTAGCAGTAACAACACACGTTAGGCTGTATGAAATGACTGAAGAACAAGTACACAAGATAATTAAACGACTATAAAAAAATAAAGCACCCGGATTTGACAAATTAAAGAGTAAAATTATGAATTTGCGAAAATATAAATATAATACCTATACTACTACTAAAAGTAACACTAAAAAATCAGTAGATCACAAGATATGCTTTACTGTCGATAATTTTGAAAATATTGACTGTTCCGTATATATGGAACGGTCAATATTATCTTACTATCTTATTTACATCTTGTAAATAGTTTAATTTATAATAATTATTATGAAAATTAATATGAAAAAAATCCTTAATGTCAGTTATATAAAGAAAAACTACCAAACGCTGTTCTTCCACCTCAACCTGTTATTACAAGATGGGGGGGGTACTTGGTTGGAAGCCGATTTTTTTTATTGCGAGAATTTCTGTCTGATGAACCTTCTCAATCCCTCACTGATGTTAAGCAATTATTCGAAAACAAAGAAACAAAACAACAACTTTTGTTTATAAAAAACAATTATAGCTTTGTTTCTAAAACAATAACAGAAATGGTAGAATCTAATTTGCTATTAAGAGGGATCTCTACTCCCAGCCGCTGAGGCCACTGTAGACAGTTTGATTTCCCCATAAAATTAACCGTAAATATTAATCAATTTTTAATTTTTTTATATCAAATGAAAGAGAATTCGAATATCTATGTACGCCTAGTAATATTTTTTCTAAAAATATTTTAGAAATTGTCATAATTAGTAGCAGAATTAGGTCAATATTAGACATTTTGTCGAATTTATTTTGAAATAAATAAAAAGAAAGTCAAAATTTTACTATTAAGCTACATAAATTTGAGTTTTCTCTACAAATTGATGTAATTATTTATAGCATTGGTTGAAATTTGATCTTAATTTTAAGGGGAAATCGAAACCCCTGCAGTGATAATGTTTATGATTTTTGTACATTGTCAAATGGACTGGCCCGTCCAGTAGAGATCCCTCTTAACTAGTAAAACTATCTGATGCAGATTTTCAAAATGTCGCAGGCAAAATGGGGGATAAAATTTTTCAAAAATCCAAAAATTTGATGGAAAAAAATTGTGGATTTCGGTTTCTTAGCCAAGTAGCTAATATTTTAGAGGTAGAATTTACTGAATCCATTGATATGGGTCCTGTAAAATTAAGCAATTTTAGGAACACCCCTATTACATCGGTTGATGTGGAAAGTAGTTTTTCCATTTATAAATTTTTATATTCTGACAGGAGACAAATTTTATTAATTGAGAACTTCGAGGTAAACATTTAGTGATTTACTATTTTTACAACTAACGACAACCTGCTTTGTGTAACAAATGCATATTAGGTTTAGTTTAGTATGTAGAAAAATTAAAATGTCTATTTATAAATAAATTTATATATTATAAGTATTTTTTATTTGCATATTTTCAACATTTTTGTGCATATTTTGACTAAATGATTTGCATATTTATGCGCATATTTTTGGGTTTCTCTACTAATTACTTTTGACTAAGAATTACACGGATAATACAAAATTATAATAATAAACAGGGTATTCCATTTAAAAATTATAACTATGGTCAGCCACCAAGATATGGAACACTTTGTATAATACAAAATAAATTTAAAAGGTGCTCCTAATGAGTGGCTATCTTAGGGAAAAACCCGCTTCAAAATATCTTTTTTCGGAGACGACTTACTCTGTATGTGTTGAGAATATAAAACTATTTAAAGCGTAATTTTGAATAATTTTTGTATAAAAAAAATTCAAAATTCGGGCAGTTTTACTTGCAGGTTACGTATTTCAAATTTAACCTTTTGTATAAAAAATTAGGATCTCACATGCATATAGGATGCCATGTGGTGCTTACAGTAACAGAATAATATAAGTAGAAATCACATCAGAACTATAATATTATGAAGCTGTAATCCAGTGGTTCCCAAACTTATTTTGCCTACTGCCCACTTTGAGAATAAATTATTTTTTAGCGCCCCCATTTTTTCACCTACTCAAAAACCACTATAACTTCAAATTAAATTAATTATTGTGAGCTATATTAGCGGAGATTAAACATTCATTCTAAACGAGACTTTTACTATGGGTTATAGTAAAAGTCTCGTTTAGAATGAATGAGTTAACTTGAGACCTGAGCGTAGTAGGTAGTACACAACGGCGCTCAGGTCTCAAGTTAACTTTTACGGGCTACACCTGCCAATGAGAATGATTATTGAAACGCAACTTTATAGTATTCAGACAAAGTATCTTTTATTCAAAATTCAAAATAAAACAAACATAATCGATTCTAATATAAAAACTAATGTGAAGGATGAATCTGATGCTGTTTAATAAGTTTGTTGATATCAGGTTCCAATTTACTCAAGAACAGCCGCAAGTCACCACGTTCGGTAACATGCAAACGATTTCTCTTTTTAGTAAGCAGCGTTGCTACAGCACTAAATCCACGTTCACACAAATATGACGATGGGAATGCTATCAAGAATCGTTGAATGATTGACCACAATCCAGGGTACAATTGCGGGATCGGTTTTTGTAGCCAAAATTCTTGGTAGCCATTTTTGAACTTGATTTTTATTTCCTCGTTCGTTGTCAATTCTATAAGTTCTTCTTCCAGATGTGGTGATATTGCTGTGTTGACATTTGAAAACGGATCCAACACCCAGTCTGGTATTTCCAAGTTCAAAATATCCTGGTATCGTTCGGTGAAGTCAATGTGGAGCTTTTCCAAATGTTGGCAGTAGGCAAACAAGTCGTCGTTACTGCAGGATACTGATAAATTCGGAAAATTATGAAACTCACGTCTGCCCATATTCTTTTTGTGTAGAAGCAGTTTGGCTGCGAAAGCAGCAACGACATTTTTTGTTTTAATTAAATTTAGTTCATCGCCTTGCAGTTGGAGATTCATGTTGTTGAACAATTTATACAGGTCTGTCATGTAAGCTATATCATTTTTTGATGTAATGAGCTTGTTGCGCAATTCTGTATCTTTAGTTTCCAAAAACTCTATCACAGAGTCAAACAGGTTGTAAAATCGAGTCAGACAATTGCCTCTTGATAGCCAACGAACTTCGGTATGAAACAACAAACGGTTGAAATCTTCGTCATTAGTAACACAAAGCTGATGAAATAATCTATCATTCAAAGAGCAGTTACGGATTTTATTGACTGCTTTGATGACATATTGCAGTGATTGAAATAGTCGTTCACTTAAATTTCTAGCAACCAAATGTTGTCTATGAATAACGCAATGTACAGCAAGGACATCTGGAATTTTATTTTTTACGTACGCTATGAAGCCTTTATGGCACCCTGTCATAGCCGGAGCGCCATCCGTAGCAACTGATATAATATTTTTCAAGGGAATCTCTTTCTCATCACAAAACTTTTCCAATGTATTGAATATGGTTTCGCCTTTTGTATCGGTCTCTAAATTTCTAGCAAACAATAGTTCTTCACATATTTTCTCATCTTTAATAAACCTCACGTAAGACAGCAACAATGCTTCATTAGTTGGTAAAGTGGACTCATCGAGCTGAATTGAGAATTGACTAGTCCTCAGATGATTGCACAATGATTCTTCTATGTTTCCGGCCATTTCATCAATTCGTCTTTGCACAGAATTATTACTCAAAGGAATTTTTCCGATAATATCTGCGGCCGGTTTATGAAGCACAGTAGTTATTACTTCCTTTATTGCTGGCAAAATTAACACTTCTCCGAAGTTGTGTGGTTTGCCTTTTTGAGCAATTAACAAAGAGATGTTGTACGAAGCTCGAAGTCCGTCGTCATCTTGCTTAGCAGCCGCCGAAAAGAGTTTTGCTACACTTGGCCGAGTATTATGCTTCTTCTCTAGGTCTTGAAAATATGCTACATTCTTGTCTTTCTTATCTGGATGCATTTTATTCAAATGATCTTGAAGTCTTGAAGGCTTCATTGCTTCATTCGAAAATGTTTTTAGGCATAGAAGGCACAAAGGCGACGATGGGTTTGTAGGATTTTCAATGAATCCGAATTTAATATATTCCGCACAGTATTGCCGTCTCTTCTTTTTTACTTCCGACATTGTTTTGGTTTGAGAAATACGTAAGTATAAGTGTTGAACTTAAGTACTGCTTATCTATTACGCGCGAAACCGCAAATGAAAATAAAATAAATATTACGTTGTTTATATAGGATTGCATAAGCAGCACGCACCGACAGGAATAAGACAAACATGCATAAACTCGTTTATCTCATTCGACGCTCAATCGTACTCAACAAGTAAGAACAAGTATTCTATGAACCAGCCGATTGATACAGTTGCCTTTTTATTTGTTTGTTTGTGTCTCTTTTCGTTTCGAAACGGAGCGACCGATTGATATGTTTTTTATTTTATTTATTCAATAAAACAGGACAGATATATGAACTACTCGGAGAGAAATATCGAACCGAGTTGGTTTGAGCAATCTCTTAATTAATATTAGTTGATGTTCACAAGCTGTAGTCGAGAGTAGGGATGGGACATCGGTGGGTAAACATCGATATCAAACATCGATGTTAACATCGTTGATCAACATCGATGGTTGCAAAATATCGACTACCAAACATCGATGTTTTTAAACATCGATAATTATATTTATAGATTTATTTTTTGGCAGTTTAACAAAAACTTTATTATAACTTAATTAATTTACGTCCTTAACAAAATGATATAAAAGATATCACTATTCAAAAAAAATAATAAAAGAAATATATACATTTATAATATGTAGTTAACTTTAGAAACTACTCAAAAAAAACTATATAAAAAAACAATATTATGCAATTACGCATGAAACAACCACATGACTTAAATCGTCTGATACTTAAAAAATATATACATTTACGTGTATCAAAGCTTTTTAAGAGAACGATTTTTATTTGGGATTTTATAGTCTTGCATTTTTTTTTGACTACGCTGGCAAATACCGAGATACATATGGATATGGTTTTATATTTCTGATGTGTCATCTTGCATTTAATACGTGTATCGTCGTGTATGATTGTACGCACTAGGGAATTTCCCGAAGAAGTATACATCGGTAATGTCTATCTCCCTTCTTTTTCTATGAAAATACGTTTACCTCCTTCACTTATTCTGCATGCATACATAATTTAACTTTTATTCTGCACATTAAAAGTACTATAAATTTATGTATTTAATTATATATTATTTAAATATTTATACTGAGTAATATTTAAAAGAGCCTAAAATGAAATATTCGAATTTATATGATATAGCACTGTGTAATTTAAATACTTCTTTTATTCGTAGACAATTTTACATCCTCGTAGCCTGTATGTGAGCTGTTAATTTGGAAACATTTTTGTATTTGTCAACAGAGGACGCTGTTTTATTTTGTGATTAGTGCAAATACATTTTGTCAAGCTTAAAAGTTCGATGTTCACTATATTTCTTCTAACATCGATAGTTTATCGATAAATCTAAATTGCAAACATCGATGCAAAAACATCGAACATCGATCCTAAAATATCGATGTTCAATGAACATCGATGTTTATCGCCCATCCCTAGTCGAGAGTCGTGAGCTCAGTCGGTGTCTAAGAGTCCTCCTAGATTCTAGATGAAATTACAAATCGCCCCCTAAGCCTTTACACAACGCCCCCATTTTTTTTCTGGGTCTCTTACCGCCCCCCTTTAGACCTGCAGCGCCCACAAGGGGGCGTTATCGCCCACTTTGGGAACCTATGCTGTAATCGAACACGATAACTTTCAGGACTTTATGCAGCGAGGTAGCCTAATATGTTCTGTCTATAAATAAGTTAGGATGCACTATCTGAAATAGGCCTAGATAATATACTCGTAGTTTATGAAATATACAAATTAAGGACGCGTAAAAAATAATTGATTAACAATCAATGGAAGTGAACAACCTTTTTCGATTGTGTTTTATTATTTTTCTTGAAAACACTGATTACTATTAATTATCCTTCAATTCGACTATAAAAATGAAAACAATAAAGTTAAACGTTACGCAGGAGGTGATAAACTAAGGCTTTAGTCTTATGTGATAGTTTATCATGTCGAAAAATTGCATCGCAAATACGTTGTTGTTTTTGCAATTTTGCATTGCAATATCTTTATTTAATTGTTCTCTTCTCGGGTTAAAGAATGTAGTAATGCAGGGAGTTTATTAATAAATGTTACGAACAAGATAAATTAGATATATGGACAAATACAAATCTTTATGCAATTTAGTTGCGGTTAAAAGTAAAAGTAAGCAAGATTATACTTAGTTTGTCAAAGAGAACTTTTACTTTCTTATACGTAGTACAAGGAAGTACCTATTGTGATGACGAAAATTTTCGACATCGAGATTTTTACAGATGAAGTCCCTTGATACCGAAAACGTGGTTTTTTAAAAAATGTCGTGTTTGGTGTGTCTGTGTGTCATTGTGTCTGTGTGTGACCACGATTGCGGTCAAACCGCTATAGCTATCAATTCCAAATTTTGCATTTACTAGTACAAACGGAAGTAGTAGTTAACTTCAGTGAAAAAATTGAATTTTACATATGTACTTAAAATTAAAATTGAGAACATTTTATTAAAAAAGTTTTTCAAAATTCCTACCGGAAGTAAGTCTAGGTCTAGTCTAGTACCGGAAGTAGTCTTTTAGGGTAAGTCCGGGAGAGATGACCCACTTTTTTTAAAACAATTACCACACTGTACATTTAAACCATTTTTAAAGTACAAAAATTTATTTGAATAGGTAAATACAGTTGAAACCATATAACAAAGGTGAAACACAGAAACAGTTACTGAATCTTTGGGAAAAAAATAAATGTTATTTCATGTATAAGAGCCATCTAACCCGGACTGTCCGGGTGAGATGACCCATGATTCAGGGTGACATGGCCTAGTTACAAAATACACATTTATAAAAAATTAGGGTAAATGTGTATAAGAGCACGCATGTGCATAAGAGGACGCAGGCCGTTTTTAAATATGTACCCCCATCTATTAATCATCTTAAGTAGTCAGGAACATGTCTAATTTCAAATTATTACATGGTCAAAAACCAACATCTACGTTACCGACACAGTTTTTACAATATGGCCATTATAAGTTTTTATCTGTTGGAGCTGTAGTTTTGTGCAATTAAGCTTTAAGGTGCGTACGGGTAAGTACTCATATTACTTTAAATGAAATCGTTCTTCATAGTACGGTATAATGTAATAATTATTCTTACGATTTAAAAACATCGCACATTTATATTCTATAAAAGAAAGCAACTGTTTTCTACAATTTCAAACATGTGTATAAGAGTACGCTGTACCATGCGCATAAGATGACGCAGTGCGTTCTCTTATATACATATACTGCGCACTCTTATACGTATAAACTATTCCTTTGAATATACGGACAGTTTTAATAACAATTATATAGTTTTAATAGTAAACAATCGTAAAATATTATTACGTAAAGGGGAATTTTGTTTAAATGTTACCTACATTTAGGGGAGCACGGGGCTAAATGTCACAAAATTTGAATATTTGATAGAATTTTGGTTATTATTTGCTTTCAAGTATAACCAAGTATCAGCATATGTACCTGTACATGTGGTGAAAGTATACCACAAAGATTAAACTTTAGTAATGACGTTTGATAATTTTTTTGTAATTTTCTTTGCCAGCGTGTGCAATGTGACAATATACCCCAAGACGGGGAATGTTGTCCCATGGTATGGGGTAAGTTGTCACCTACATTTAAGTACATAAGACACCAGAATAAAATATTTTAATTTTTAAAAAAAATTTGTTTACGATTTTATTATCTTAATAAATACATGAAGTAAGAATTTAACATTTAACAATAATAAAAATATGTGAAGAAAAAATTTAAATATGTATCTACTTAACACAAAATTGTAAAAACAAAGTTAAATATCATCATCAGAATCGCAGTTATGACAAATATAATAAGAATTGCCGTCCGTGCATTTTTCGTGAGACCAGTTTTTACATCTGGTACATTGCAGCCACACTTCTTTTGGTGCACTATAGCTTTCCCCGCATACCAAACACAATGTTTCTTCTTCGTCTGATGATTCTTTCTGTTGCTTCTTCTGTTCAGGTCGTTTATTTTTGTCTTGCTTCTTTTTTTCCGAAAAAACTTTTCGTTTGACTTGCTTTGCTTTGGAGTTTTTCCAAGCTTCCAATTCATCTTTAATTGGTGTATCAGTTAAAATAACACTTTTAAATTTTCTTCGATTTTGTTTAGTAGCTTTTCTTTCTTTGGCCTTAGGAAGTGGAAGAATATCTTCTGGAGTTAGAACTGGTTTTGTCAGTTTCTTTACAAAGGTCAACCCTGATGTTGATGGAGTATCATTACTGAAAAGCAAACCTGAAGAGGTTTCATTTTCGCAACGGGATTTGTCTGTTTCAACTTCGACTTCTTCGTAGACGTTGACTTCAGAAGTTTCTAAGGTGATCAGAGGTGGAGTTGTAGGCGGATCTATGTCAAGAAAGGTTGCTGCTTCTTCAGTTGCAGTTGTCTTCTCTGGGGCTGGACGGTCTGTCACATAACTTGGTAGAAAATCTGCTTCCGTAAATATATCACAATTAAAAGGATATATTCCTGTCTTTCTAAATCCTGCCATAATATTGCTAGGAGTAATCGCTAGGGGCAATGCTTGGGCCACAATTTCTGGAATGTCATAGATTGCAATAGTTTTGCCTGGGTTATTTTTCATCCAAGAAGAGCAGGCTGAATTAAAAAATGTTTTCAAAGGTCGGTTCACTGTACGATCTAACGGTTGCATCTTGTGAGAACAATGTGGAGGAAATGAAAGCATGACCACACCATTCTCTTTTGCATAATTTAAACCTTCAATAGAAAGGTGTGATCCATGATTGTCTAATATTAGCAATATTGGCTGTTCTTTTGAGCATCTTGTATGAGTTACTAAGTGCTTTAAAAATACGAGAAAGTGAGGCTCTTTCATCCAGCCTGAAGGATTAGCTACCCCGATGCTTCCTGGTGGGCCTTTCTGAAGAAAATGGTTTTTAAAATGTACGCGAGGGAAAACAAAAAGTGGAGGAATGCTGTTTCCTGCAGCCGACACTGCTAAGGCTAGAGTCACTAATGTGCCTCTTTCTGCAGAAGTTAGAGATCCAATTTGCTTGAATCCTCTTCTGGCCACTACTCGATCTGGACGTTGAACAGTTGTCATTCCAGTTTCGTCCATGTTATAAATGTCATTTGCACCAAAATGATACCGTTCGTAAAGATCTGATAAATTTCTGAAAAATGTTCGGACGTTAGTTTCATTAAAACTTGTGGCCCTTGATAAGCTGGTAGGCTGTGGTGTTCTTATAGATAATTCATTATGTCTTTTTAGAAAACCAGTAAACCAGTCTGGACCAGCCATATGAGTTATCTCCCATGTGGGCGGTATCTTCTTTTTCAAAGATTGTGCATACTGATACGCCAACACTCGCACTTCTCGAGGATTTAAGCCAAAATATATATCACTGGCTTTTTTAAGGTACTTCTCTAGTTCTGATTCTTCTTCTGGGCTAAAAATCAGTCTATGTTTTTTGTAACCCAGTACAACACTGGAATGATTTGACGCAAGTTCTTCATCGGACACTTTTTTACAAAATCGTTGTAAAGTTCTGTAATGTAGACCAAAGTCTGCTGCAGCTTTTCTTAAAGAAAGAGGATGATTCTCATCTTTTACTGCTATTGCAGCTCTCAACAGGATATCAGTGGGCGGTGCTGTTCTGTCTGTCTTCTTTTTATAATTCCTCACCATCTTAAATAAGAAATACAGGTACCTTAGATACCATTTGTTTCTTGTGGGGTAAATTGTCACATGTGACAACCTGCCCCTAACAAATTGTGACAACTTGCCTCAAAGCACATGTTGCATTAAATAAATGATTATCATTGATATGTGATTATTGTAAGCAATTTGTTACATATTATTATAAAGAGAATTTCATAAGCTTTAATGCAATATACTTCACTTACCTTGCAAATGATTATATTCCTGTTAACCAAGTTACAACGTGAAAGATAAAAAGTACGTTGAAAACACCAGTCTGAAACTTTTGTTAAAATCATACAGAATTCTGTAGGTACCGTACAGACATGTTGTACACAGTGCGTGACGTTGTTAAGAAACTGATATATAGATGGCAGTAGCAGAAATATATTGCAACTTTGCTTAAAATTGCCTTGTGACAATTTACCCCTGTGACAATTAGCCCCGTGCTCCCCTACATTTCTCTATGGTTATCTATAGTTCCTCGATTCAGGACAATATGAGCCGTTACAAGAGAACAAGCGATAGAAAACTAATATTTACAACAGAAAATTTAGAAGACATCAGGCGCAAAATAGCAGCAGGCTATAGCAAAAGAAGTTTAGCTAAAGAAATGGGGACAAATGAAGCAACTCTAAGAAAACGACTAAAAAGTGGAAATGTTCCAGTATCGTTAGGTCGATTTAATACTGATATTCCTGCAGAAATGGAGGCTGAATTAGCCCAACAACTACGAGATTTGGATGACAGGTTTTACGGTATTACAAAAAAAAATTTACAAATTGCAGCTTATAAATTTGCCGAAGCTAACAATATACAGCACCGGTTCAATAGAAATAAAAAAATGGCGGGGGAGTCTTGGGCAAAAGGCTTTTGTCAGCGACATCGAATAACATTACGACAACCCGAGAAGTGTTCAATGGGGCGAATCATGGGCTTTAATAAAAACCAAGTAAATAGATTTTATGAAAACTTAAAATCACTGTTTGAAGAAAGAGAGTACATGCCAAGCGCTATATATAACATGGACGAGACAGGCTTGTCTACTGTGCCGAATAAACTGCCAAGAATTTTAACTAGCAAAGGTAAAAAGCTTGTAGGAAAAGTAGCAAGTGCTAAGAGAGGCCAATTGGTGACAGCTGTATGTTGTGTTAGCGCCACAGGTTCGTATGTTCCCCTGGCAATAATATTTCCGCGGAAAAGGATGAAAGATGAGCTCTTTCTCAATGCACCAATTGGTACCTTAAAAATGATATCCGAATCTGGATTTATTAATACAGAGTTATTCTGCCAGTGGCTGATGCATTTCAAGAACTATAGTAAACCTTCTGCTGAAAACCCAGTGCTCCTAGTTCTCGATAATCATAGTTCTCACCGTGATTTACAAGCTATACAGTATTGCAGAAAAAATTATATTGATTTGCTATCTTTGCCTCCACATGCAAGCCACAAATTACAGCCATTAGACGTTGGCTTTTTTGGCCCCTTAAAAGCCTCCTACAGCAGGGAATGTGATAAATGGATGGTCAATCACCCAGGCAAAATAATAACACAAATGCAAGTTTCTGAATTATTTAACCATGCTTATGCTAGCACTGCTAACATTGAAAAGGCTCAGAATTCCTTCAAGGCAACTGGGATATTTCCATACAACCCCGATCAGTTTCAAGACATTGACTTTGCCCCATCCTTCGTTACAGATGCACCCATAAGCACTGATTTAATTGAAGAAACTGCACTAGAAACTGTTGCGGAAGACACCACTATTGATGTAATTAATGGTCAGGCTAATGAAGCAGAAGTGTCTTTTATACCACATGTAACACCACCACCACCAGACATTAATAATATGGACATAGTGTTTGAATATGGAATAGTTATTCCCAGTACTTCACAAGTAGTTGATGTTTTGAAACGATCGACACCAGCTTCTGATATTTTACCATTACCAAAAATAAGAGAAAAACCTAATCGCCGACATACTAAATCACAAAAATCTGAAATACTGTCCAGTACTCCATTTGCGAAGGACCTAGAGGAGCTTGATAAAACAAAAAAGGTTAAAGAAGAAAGAAAAAAAGAAGCAGCAAAGAGAAAATTATGTCCTGCTTCTAAGCAGTCTAAAGCCATACAGACTCAGCGAAAGAAGATGAAAAGAGACGATGAGGAAGATGTGAGTTGTCCCGGTTGTAAAGGTTGGTACTCAATATCTTACGAAGACTGGATTATGTGTTTTCAATGTAGGAAATGGTGGCATGAATCATGCACAACATATGTAACAGGAAAATTCATTTGTTTTACTTGTGAGGCGTGATATGTTTTACATTTTGATCTTTATTTTGTTTTGTTACGTTTTACCAATAATCTTCTGTTCTATGTATGTTTAGAAAAATATTTTAAGTTTGCATTTTTATTTTAAAATAAATGTTCAGCAACTGAAAGTTTGTCTTTTTATAAAAAATAAGTATATAAGTATAGGTAAATAATGTGCGTACTCTTAAACAAGAGACTGCGAACTCTTAGACGCACACGTGTATAAGAGTACGCACTCGCACAGTTTCAATAAAAATTAAGTATCTCAGATTTCTTTAGTGATATAGGGTTCGACATGCTTAAAACGTGTTCTGTAATAATCACCGTTAACGATAGCGCCTGAACATTTTTCTATACATATAAAACTACAGTTTTCTTCAACTTTATTCACTACGTGCGTACTCTTATACACATTTACCCTATTGCCTTTTTTTACATAAAACTTTTTCACAAAGGTCACATAAGTTAAAAAATTTTGAACATCGTTCGTGAAACCATTGATAACATTTTACACATTGAATCCAATCGTCTTGTTTCGATGTGCAGCTATATAGCTCACCGCATCCTACACATTCAGCATTAGTGTCGTCTTCCTCTGGACTGTCATCAGACTCTCGAGTAGAAAAATCAGACAAGTGGTCATTTGAAGATGAATCATCCAGAATTTGTTTCGACTTGGACTTAATACTTCTTTTTGCACGTTTTGCTGCTCGAGATTTTTCTAATTCTATTTTCTTTGCCTCGCTCCTTTTTCTTTGTTCTATGTTTTGGTATGATGTCAAAATTGCAGTAACTTGTTTTCCTCGTTTTCGTGTTTGCAGAACCACATCATGTGTTGATATGCTAGGTATTGGATTAAATTTGTTCAACATTGTGCCTGGAGTGTCTTTAAATGGAGTCGTTTCGTTGTTTGTTTGTGAACAACCAGGTAAGTTAGGTTCTGGTTCTTTATTATTATTTATATCTTCCGTAGCATCAACAATATGTTGTTCTGGTGGTTGTTCTTTATTTAGGAAAGCGTAGTCTGGAATCCTATTTGGGTTCTACGGGTAGATGTCAGTTGCCCTGAAACCCGATGCTCCATTCTCCACAGTGGCAGCTTTAGACCAAGCATCTCTTAGTAACTGACCAAATACTAACCGATTAATTTTTCTTGTTGGATTTGTCTTGACAAATAAGTTGCAAGCCTTTGCATAATGAGACTTTAAACTTTTGAAGACTGATCTGTCTAGAGGTTGAAGAAACTGGGTGGTATGGCTAGGAAGGCACAGCAAGATTATTCCTTGCTCCTCAGCATATTCTAACATTTCGACGGAGTTACAGTGGGTTGAGTGACCATCCACAATTAAAACTACTTTACCATCTGGCTTTCTGGGTGTGAAATGAGTCTTCAACCATTTGAAAAACAATGTAGTGCTAATGTAAGCAGACTTTTCATTCATATATACTACCGAACCTGGAGGCATGCCATCCTCGAATTCAAGCTTTTTGTTTTTGCCTTTAAAAGTACATACAGGCGGTAAGAATGAGCCTTCAGCATTACAAGCAGAAATTACAGTGATGGTTTCGCCCTTTTCAGATGATGCAACCGCAGCGACATTTTTTGATCCTCTTTGTGCAATAACATACCCGGGCTTATTATTTAATTGCAGACCTGTTTCGTCCATATTAAATATGTTAGCTGGCTTGTTCACAAGATCGTTTGCAATTAAAACTTCCCCCAACAGCTGGAAATACGACGTAACTTCTTTTTTGTTCATTCCTTGACTGCGAGCTAATGAAACACCTTCGCATTTTCTTACACTAAGATCTGGGTGACGTTTTAGAAACATGTTCAACCAATCGTACCCGGCCACTTCCTTCTCTGAATTAAATTTGTGCTTGACACCCAAATGTTGGGCTAAATGGAACGCCATAGATCTTACACCCTCTCTCGTTGGTGCAAAACCGTGTTTTTGCAATTTTTTTATATGAGATTTAAGCTTTTCCTCATTTTCTATACCAAGCAATGAAGGCGGTCCTAGCGTCTTCTTAGTTAAATCATTATTTTTCATTCGTCTCCTCAGCGTCGGAGCTGGTATGTCAAAGTTTCTAGAGGCAGCGTTTACGCCCATAGTACCATTTCTTACTGCTTCGACAGCTTGCAGAAGTTGATCTGCAGTCCAGCATCCTCTCGCACCAGCAGTATTATTCTTTCTTTTATACTCAGTCGGCATGTTACTAAGAATGATAATAATAACAATAATAATAATAATAGTAATAATAATAATAATAATAATAGTAATTATATAATAATAATAGACTTTATTCAATAAAGAAAAGAAAATATCAAAATACAATCAAATCAAATACAAATGAGGCGAAATTCGCGTAGGTGCTCTTCCACTATTAATATTTTGCAATAATAGGTATGCATGCTTTAATAACGAGCCATCTATCCCTTAATAAAATGAGCCATCTATCCTAAAAGTGAGGGAGAGATGGCCCATTTGATTTTCTACGTAAGCCATCGCTCACATCTCACTACACGAAAATTAACCTAACCTCTAAATACTATAATAACACATCGCACTGACAAAAAGTCATTACTGCTTGGCAAAATGTAATTAAATCAGAAATTAAGTAACAGTCAGAATATTTCCTAGGTCACTTATTTCTAATATGTGAAATAACTTACCCAATTTCCCAATGAGACGCAAACAAACACGTACCAGCAGAGCAATGTAACGGGTAGTTAGGAAGCTACAATAAAAAGCGGGAAAATTTTAACCTGTCTGCAAAATATGAGACCGAGTCGACTCACCCGCAGGGCCATCTCACCCGGAATTACCCTATCTAAATTCAGTTTTTTGCAAATATTTTGCAAGTCATGCTTTTTAGACAGGTACATTACGAGTATAAAAGCATTTAGAACTTAGTTTTCAATACCTTTCGTATAAAAAAAAAATTCAAAATTCCGACCGGAACTAACACTTTTACTCTTATCGAATAGCGTCTTTTTGCTAAACGTCGTAAATTGAGCATTCTATATATATTTATCAAGACTACAAAAGTATTTAGGTTGGATTTGGAATATCTTTTGTATAATTGAAATTTCAAAATTCGGACCGGAAGTAACACTTTTACTTTTAGCGAGTGGTACTTTCTTTCTCATATCTTGCAAAGTACGCACTCTATAGAGATTTATTAAGAGAATGGAAGTATTTATAATAGAATTTTGAATAATTTTTACATAAAAAAATTCTTAAAATTCTGTAATTTGAAACTCCCATACGTATAAGAAAGTCGTGTGGTGGCCACACCTCAGTATTTAATTTTATTTCCTTTTTATATTTAATGCATGGCCTACGGATAATCATAGCGTGTGTTTCTTCCTTAGTGCAATGAAAACTTTACTTGTAAAATTATAGACCAACGTCTTAAAAATGAAAAAGAAATCAACTCCATCTTAATAATTCCGACAGATAAATTATTCTTAAAATATGCCCTAGAAAATGCTCCTAAAATACGTGCCAATGCCAAATACAGTATATAAAATTATATGTTACTATGGTGGAAACGCGTTACATTCAATTGTACGTCATACTAGATCCATGACGTCTCGTCTTGTTTATGTTGCCGGATCTATTTTTTTTCTGTTAGTGACATTTGGTATAACTTAAGAAAAAAAATATTCGCAGTACAATAATTATAACGTAATATATTTAGTAACTGAAATGCTGTAAGACTTCAGCCTTTCTCAACTTATTTATTATATTGATTTAGATCAGTGGTTCCCAAACTTATTTTGCCTACTGCCCACTTTGAGAATAAATTATTTTTTAGCGCCCCCATTTTTTCACCTACTCAAAAACCACTATAACTTCAAATTAAATTAATTATTGTGAGCTATATTAGCGGAGATTAAACATTCATTCTAAACGAGACTTTTACTATGGGTTATAGTAAAAGTCTCGTTTAGAATGAATGAGTTAACTTGAGACCTGAGCGTAGTAGGTAGTACACAACGGCGCTCAGGTCTCAAGTTAACTTTTACGGGCTACACCTGCCAATGAGAATGATTATTGAAACGCAACTTTATAGTATTCAGACAAAGTATCTTTTATTCAAAATTCAAAATAAAACAAACATAATCGATTCTAATATAAAAACTAATGTGAAGGATGAATCTGATGCTGTTTAATAAGTTTGTTGATATCAGGTTCCAATTTACTCAAGAACAGCCGCAAGTCACCACGTTCGGTAACATGCAAACGATTTCTCTTTTTAGTAAGCAGCGTTGCTACAGCACTAAATCCACGTTCACACAAATATGACGATGGGAATGCTATCAAGAATCGTTGAATGATTGACCACAATCCAGGGTACAATTGCGGGATCGGTTTTTGTAGCCAAAATTCTTGGTAGCCATTTTTGAACTTGATTTTTATTTCCTCGTTCGTTGTCAATTCTATAAGTTCTTCTTCCAGATGTGGTGATATTGCTGTGTTGACATTTGAAAACGGATCCAACACCCAGTCTGGTATTTCCAAGTTCAAAATATCCTGGTATCGTTCGGTGAAGTCAATGTGGAGCTTTTCCAAATGTTGGCAGTAGGCAAACAAGTCGTCGTTACTGCAGGATACTGATAAATTCGGAAAATTATGAAACTCACGTCTGCCCATATTCTTTTTGTGTAGAAGCAGTTTGGCTGCGAAAGCAGCAACGACATTTTTTGTTTTAATTAAATTTAGTTCATCGCCTTGCAGTTGGAGATTCATGTTGTTGAACAATTTATACAGGTCTGCCATGTAAGCTATATCATTTTTTGATGTAATGAGCTTGTTGCGCAATTCTGTATCTTTAGTTTCCAAAAACTCTATCACAGAGTCAAACAGGTTGTAAAATCGAGTCAGACAATTGCCTCTTGATAGCCAACGAACTTCGGTATGAAACAACAAACGGTTGAAATCTTCGTCATTAGTAACACAAAGCTGATGAAATAATCTATCATTCAAAGAGCAGTTACGGATTTTATTGACTGCTTTGATGACATATTGCAGTGATTGAAATAGTCGTTCACTTAAATTTCTAGCAACCAAATGTTGTCTATGAATAACGCAATGTACAGCAAGGACATCTGGAATTTTATTTTTTACGTACGCTATGAAGCCTTTATGGCACCCTGTCATAGCCGGAGCGCCATCCGTAGCAACTGATATAATATTTTTCAAGGGAATCTCTTTCTCATCACAAAACTTTTCCAATGTATTGAATATGGTTTCGCCTTTTGTATCGGTCTCTAAATTTCTAGCAAACAATAGTTCTTCACATATTTTCTCATCTTTAATAAACCTCACGTAAGACAGCAACAATGCTTCATTAGTTGGTAAAGTGGACTCATCGAGCTGAATTGAGAATTGACTAGTCCTCAGATGATTGCACAATGATTCTTCTATGTTTCCGGCCATTTCATCAATTCGTCTTTGCACAGAATTATTACTCAAAGGAATTTTTCCGATAATATCTGCGGCCGGTTTATGAAGCACAGTAGTTATTACTTCCTTTATTGCTGGCAAAATTAACACTTCTCCGATGTTGTGTGGTTTGCCTTTTTGAGCAATTAACAAAGAGATGTTGTACGAAGCTCGAAGTCCGTCGTCATCTTGCTTAGCAGCCGCCGAAAAGAGTTTTGCTACACTTGGCCGAGTATTATGCTTCTTCTCTAGGTCTTGAAAATATGCTACATTCTTGTCTTTCTTATCTGGATGCATTTTATTCAAATGATCTTGAAGTCTTGAAGGCTTCATTGCTTCATTCGAAAATGTTTTTAGGCATAGAAGGCACAAAGGCGACGATGGGTTTGTAGGATTTTCAATGAATCCGAATTTAATATATTCCGCACAGTATTGCCGTCTCTTCTTTTTTACTTCCGACATTGTTTTGTTTTGAGAAATACGTAAGTATAAGTGTTGAACTTAAGTACTGCTTATCTATTACGCGCGAAACCGCAAATGAAAATAAAATAAATATTACGTTGTTTATATAGGATTGCATAAGCAGCACGCACCGACAGGAATAAGACAAACATGCATAAACTCGTTTATCTCATTCGACGCTCAATCGTACTCAACAAGTAAGAACAAGTATTCTATGAACCAGCCGATTGATACAGTTGCCTTTTTATTTGTTTGTTTGTGTCTCTTTTCGTTTCGAAACGGAGCGACCGATTGATATGTTTTTTATTTTATTTATTCAATAAAACAGGACAGATATATGAACTACTCGGAGAGAAATATCGAACCGAGTTGGTTTGAGCAATCTCTTAATTAATATTAGTTGATGTTCACAAGCTGTAGTCGAGAGTAGGGATGGGACATCGGTGGGTAAACATCGATATCAAACATCGATGTTAACATCGTTGATCAACATCGATGGTTGCAAAATATCGACTACCAAACATCGATGTTTTTAAACATCGATAATTATATTTATAGATTTATTTTTTGGCAGTTTAACAAAAACTTTATTATAACTTAATTAATTTACGTCCTTAACAAAATGATATAAAAGATATCACTATTCAAAAAAAATAATAAAAGAAATATATACATTTATAATATGTAGTTAACTTTAGAAACTACTCAAAAAAAACTATATAAAAAAACAATATTATGCAATTACGCATGAAACAACCACATGACTTAAATCGTCTGATACTTAAAAAATATATACATTTACGTGTATCAAAGCTTTTTAAGAGAACGATTTTTATTTGGGATTTTATAATCTTGCATTTTTTTTTGACTACGCTGGCAAATACCGAGATACATATGGATATGGTTTTATATTTCTGATGTGTCATCTTGCATTTAATACGTGTATCGTCGTGTATGATTGTACGCACTAGGGAATTTCCCGAAGAAGTATACATCGGTAATGTCTATCTCCCTTCTTTTTCTATGAAAATACGTTTACCTCCTTCACTTATTCTGCATGCATACATAATTTAACTTTTATTCTGCACATTAAAGGTACTATAAATTTATGTATTTAATTATATATTATTTAAATATTTATACTGAGTAATATTTAAAAGAGCCTAAAATGAAATATTCGAATTTATATGATATAGCACTGTGAAATTTAAATACTTCTTTTATTCGTAGACAATTTTACATCCTCGTAGCCTGTATGTGAGCTGTTAATTTGGAAACATTTTTGTATTTGTCAACAGAGGACGCTGTTTTATTTTGTGATTAGTGCAAATACATTTTGTCAAGCTTAAAAGTTCGATGTTCACTATATTTCTTCTAACATCGATAGTTTATCGATAAATCTAAATTGCAAACATCGATGCAAAAACATCGAACATCGATCCTAAAATATCGATGTTCAATGAACATCGATGTTTATCGCCCATCCCTAGTCGAGAGTCGAGAGCTCAGTCGGTGTCTAAGAGTCCTCCTAGATTCTAGATGAAATTACAAATCGCCCCCTAAGCCTTTACACAACGCCCCCATTTTTTTTCTGGGTCTCTTACCGCCCCCCTTTAGACCTGCAGCGCCCACAAGGGGGCGTTATCGCCCACTTTGGGAACCTATGATTTAGATTGTCGAAAAACCTTAAATGTTTCATAACGTATCCATAATAAAATTTAAAATAAACGATACTTACGCTATTCTCGGTAATCAGATGATTATAGAAAAGTTTATAAAAAGCTTTGACTGTTTACAGAAAGCTTTCGGCATTATATTCGGACGCAAATAGATAATAAACAGGATGTACAGTTCTAATAAGAACTGTTTTTATACAATTTATATCAAAGCAAAAATAAACACGCAAATTTGACACTGAAGAAAACTAATATTGCCTGTCTATCAATTTCACTGAAAATTAGTCATATCTCTAGAAACATTTTCAAAAATCAGTTTTTGGGTACCACCCCTGGTATGATGTTTTGAAGTAAGGACTTCAAAACATGGACATAAAGTTCAGAAAGAGAGAGAGTGAGGGGGGTAGGATTTGTTGTATATTATAGTTACATAAATTAACGGATGAATGGCAAAGAATTATAGGATAGACATATATTTAACAATTGTAGTTTTACCACAGCCACATAAGTACTCACTTATTCATACTTTATGTTTTCAGAATTAAAAATGAACGGATTCCAAGTGACGATTGTGCTAGCCTTTATCGCTCAAATGCTTCTGATTTCCTCAGTTCATAATTGTGATGAAAATGCACCTGTAGCAAAGACGAAATACGGAGAAGTACGTGGCACTACATTAAAGTCGCGAAAAGGCAGATTCTTCGCAGCATTTAAAGGAATACCGTACGCAGAACCACCAATTGGAGAATTACGCTTCAGGGTAATTAAAAAAAAAGACAACTATTACACTTTTATCAACCAGGATGTGAAAATCACATATACAGCGTGATTGGAAAAAGAGTGGAACCATGTACTTAAATATAAATTGAGCTTCAGTAATTAAATGAATTGAAACATTCTCTTCCAAAAAGTTATATTTTTTTAAGAGGCACACCATACTTACTTTAATATTTTGAGATTGTTCCCAATAATACAATTTAAAATCGAAATTTTCAAAATATTCTCTCCGTACTTCCAAAGTACTTTACTTATAAGAAGACAAGCATTCTACAACATAGAAAATTAGAATGTTTCGGTTTCAATCGCTAAATGAGGCATTCAAAGCTTATTTTTAGTATAAAATTTAAGCTTTTACGTTTCAGATTGACCCCGATACTAATTGCCAAATTTAGAAATATTCAAATATTAATAATTTACGTATTTTAAGTAGAATGTTTAATTATCAGATTTCGACTCGTTTAACATATTTGATGTCCATCTTTAAAGACATGATATTGACAATTATTTATGATAGGCATCATACGTTCTAGTAGCCAATCTTTTATTCCATTGCTTAAAACATTTTTTAAATTCGTCTTCTGTAATGATCCGTTGTTTTTTCTTCACCTCATCAACTTCGGCAAAACTCTTTTCTTTCGTGTCTCTTTTCATTCAGTGAAATAAAAAAGAAGTCGTAGGGGGTACTGTCGGATGCATAAGGAGCATATGGGCATATGGGTCATACCACTTTTGGTAAAAAAATTCGCGTACGTGCAGGGCTGTGTGAAAGTGGTGGAAAAACCAGTCATCCGACTGCCACAAATCAGGTCTCTGGTTAACCTTCTGACTCTGTGGAACTAACTCTGAATGGAAGACTCCTCTAAACATCGAAAATACAAGTTAGTAGTGTTTTGACGTTTGATTCCAATTCATAGGTTTTTCACTGGCTTGATTGTTACTTCGTTTCTAGGGTGTAACATGATTCGTCATCTGTGATGACCTTGAAAAAAGTTTTAATCATTTTGGAATTTTTCTTTCAAAGCACGCTTCCACGTGACCTTTTTTTGTTCAGCAATAAGTGGTCAAAGTACAAATTGGGTAGCAACCCTTTTCCACTTTAAATCTTCTGTTAAAGTTTGCCGAACTGAATTCTTAGCCAAACAGCTCCTTACCTTCTTCAACAGTTCGTCGTTGATTTCCAGGATGATTTCTCTAACTGTTTCAACATGTTTATCGGTTAGGGGTTAGGACAAAGACGGGGTTTATCATCAATTGACATGTCACCTCTTTTGAAACGGGAAAACTACTCTGACTTTAACACTAGAGTTTTCCAAATATCATCGTCATTGTATGCTGTTTTCAATATTTTAAAAGTTTCTGTGTCAGTTTTTCTGAACAAGAAGCAGAACTTTACTGCCACGCGCTGTTCAGGAGAATCAGCATTCTAAAAACAACAAGCAGACAAATCTACTATTACTAAAAAATTCACACATATCGAAAGGAACCTTTTTCTAGCGACGACGTTTGGCTTACTTACTCGGAAATGGCATCTCTGTGCGCCCTTAGCAACAGAACGCGATACTACAAAAACTCCGCTCACCACAACTTCAGTTTTTTGTTTGTTTTGGTAGACCCGCGCATCCAATCCATCGGCAATCATTGAAAGTCTTATTCTTCGATCTGCTAAGGCCAAAACCTTTCTTAATTGTTATCTGTGGTTCTAGCTTTAACAGGTCTTCCACATTTCGGGTCATCTTTAACTGATTACCCCATCGAAATAATAACAATAGTATAAATAAATGTGTCACATCTTTCCCATACATATTAATCACCCTCTGGTCAATATTTTTTGGCTCCATTTCCTTCCCTCGTTTATAATTTCATTACGCTTCTATATTCTTGCTGATTTTTTCTACTTAGTTACTACTTTACTTAGTTAATTAATAGCACGCAAAAACAAAGAAAAAAACTATTTGGATGTGCTTTGGAAACTTATCCCTTACGTATTTAAAACAGTTGCCTTCTTTTTCTAGTGCTCTGACAAACTGTTTAAGCAATCCTAATTTAATGTGTAGAAGGGGTAGAATTACCAAATTAGAATCCACTAACGGCTCAAATTTTAAATTAAATTGTCCATGAACAATGATGATCCGTGGCTGCCATTCTTTTATTTCGTAATGATGCTAAACTCCTCGGCTATCCCACAGCCACAAACAACAACAATATATGGTAAACCCTCCTTGCAGTCCAAGTAATAAGGAAATTACCCTAAGGTCACCACAGATTTGTCAAAGATGATTTGAATATTGAATGAGATTTAATATAGTTGACATACTGTCATACGTTTCTTTTGTGTTTCTAGAATGAGCCATTGGAATTGATGGTTTCGAATTACCATTATAAAGTAAAACGACTTTCAGACTTGTTTTCGACGAGTCAATAAACAATCGCCATACTCATTTCATAAAAGAGTTGATTTACATCAGGACAGTGACAGAAATTACCTTCAACTTCGTAAAATTAACCGAATTTTTTGTGACGATTCTTCAGTACAGAGATTCTTGTAGTGGAATGGAAAAGATTCCAATCTTTTAATCCAGATCTCAAAATTTGTGATTTTTCTTTGGTTAAACCCAATGCAGTATCAAATCATTCAGATCTGATTGAGTAATGAGATGTGGTTCGTCAGGAGGAACATACGTTAGATCACTTGAAAATGAGACATTCAAAATATGGTTTATATCTTCCTCCTTCGTGGAATTTGCAGAAGAATTTGAATGCATTGGAGTTGAAAGCTCTCAATCGGTTCTTTTCAACGGGTTGCATACAGATGTGATGTTTGGATACATTACTTTGAGCTTACTTCTTTCTGAAAACTTTTCAATTTTTACAAGACAGAAGTAACAGTCCGTGACGTGATCTGTTGGTTCACACAAATTATTGGCCTTTCTCACAGGACTTTAGAAGAATTCTTGTTTTTGTTCTACTGAGTTAATTTGACATAACACGAAATACAGCATATATGTGGAACCCATGTTTTGCCTTGATTTTTAATTCTGAAGCCAAAGTATTGTTCATAACATCCTTGAATTAATTCAGTTAAAGGCTTCTTTTGCGATTTCCTAACATATAATCCACGAACATAACAAAAACTGTCCCGAGAATTTTTACAGCCTCTTGCACGATTTTCAATTCTTGAAAATCACACGGAACACAACTTGTGGAACACTGCTTCAAACCTCCTTAACTAAGTGACAATTCAGTGATATTTAGTTTGTCTCTTGCCAGACCGCGTCAACAACTAAACAATAAATGAATCATCTGTACACGTGTCGATTCCAGAAGTTCTATTGTAGTATATTCCGCGATGACCAATATATTAGAATTCTCTATTTCTCTTTGGAATGCGGGATGTCGTATCCTTTGTAGTTGCCGCTGCCCTTCACGGTATAGCCGCGAATATGCTCGAGCTTGTTACAATAATTTTTTAGTTTAAAATTTGAAGTTACTCTTAGTGAAAACAGATAACAATTTTATTTTGAAAATGTGACGTAACACCCTCCGTTAGAATACAGTTTCTTGTTTAAAAAAATGCAAAATTGTTATGTCAGGTATAAAAATCGTGTCGGCTAGCGTAATATATTTCAAGATATGCCGTTAATAGTTAATATATCTTTCTAACATAGGCGCCGAAAGAAGTAACTAAATGGAACGGCATAAGAAATGCCACAGAAGATCCTCCTGTTTGTATTCAGCAAGACTTCTTATTTAATCGAGATCCGTCTGTAGAAGGAAAGGAAGATTGTCTGTATATTAATGTATATTCACCAAAGGTAAAAGTAGTCCAAACCGTGAACACTAGCAAACAATAACAGCTATGAATTTTCATCAGATACCTTGTCGAACAAAGAAAATTGGTAAATTGTCACCAGTACTTATATTCATTCATTATGGAGCTTTCATGTCTGGAACTGGAAGAAGTGATATTATCGGACCTGAATACCTAATGGACAACGATATAGTTGTTGTAACATTAAACTACAGGTTGGGAGTAATGGGTAAGTAACCAAAAGGTATCTAATAAATACTGAGATATTAATGAAAGAAAACATGAAAACACTAACACTACTTTTACATTTGAAAAATTAGTTGTCCTTCTATATAGGTTTCTTAAGTACTTACGACGATGAGGCACCTGGTAATTGGGCCTTCAAAGATCAAGTTCTTGCTTTGAAATGGGTTCAGAGCAATATAATGTTCTTCGGTGGTAATAATAGGAAAGTTACCATCGCTGGTCAAAGTGCCGGAGCTGGATCCGTCCACCATCATATGTTAAGTCCATCGTCGAAAGGTAAATATATAAGACAAATGAATATTAACCCTAAAACTCTGTAATTTCAATTTCTAAGCTTGTATAATGTTTATCTAATTGTGGTTAGGATTATTCCAATCGGCCATTAGTATGAGCGGATCTGCTCTTGGACTGTGGGCTAAACCAGTGACCAAAGATTATTTTACAATAACAAATATAACTGCAGCCGCTGTTGGATGTAATAGTGGAGATACTAAAAGTTTGATACAATGTTTAAGAAATGTGCCTGCAGTTGATTTAGTGAATGCCGCAAATATATTTAGACAGGTAAGTGCTTGACACAAGTTTTAAAATCCTAATCCAATTTAAAAGAATAAAATACCTATTAAGTCCTAATTTTGCTTGGAAATTCTAAAAGTGATTTTATTATCGTCTACAAAAGCCAATCTACTTTCATTCTATTTTCAGAAATAATTTTAAATGACTTTAAATGACAAAGTGAAAAACTAGCTAAATATTTAGTCTTTTCCAAATCTTCTTACATAATTGATTGTACAGTAAGACGAGTGTTAGAAACTTTTAAATTTGCCATCAAACTAGCTATAGGCCTATAATCCACCAGGTCATTTCTAATATTTTAAATGGTCCCCTACTATTTTTTGAATTTATCGCTTAATTCTGAGTACAACCGAGCCAGGTTGTCAATATCTGTTTGTCATAATTTTTGACATGTGACAATTTTTATCAAAACGATTAGAAATGCAAGGGTTCAGAAAAAAATCAACTCTCAATTTAGGATAAAAAAGATATATCTTTTGTTGGATTCTTTAGAGTTAGCTTATGAAGCTACCCTGGTGTATCAATTAAGTTTCCATGGCTTGCTACGATTTTATGAATACGCTCAATAAGAAAAAGCAAGAACTCGATTTTTTCAAATGGCACATGAAACATTTTATTTCAGCAATGCGTGTAGTATTATTATGGGGACTTGTATCCGCATGTGCTCTACCTAACTCGAGTATTTTGCGAATTATTTTAATTTTTTTTAGAATTTCAAATGAAAATTCTAGTAATTTCTGAAACAAAAGAACGGAATGTGTTTGCTCATTTGTTTCAGAAATTACTTGAATTTTCACTTGAAAAATAACATTTTCTAAAAAAAATTAAAACAATTCGAAAGTACTTGAGTTAGGTTTAGACCATACTATTTCTGTTGAACACAAAATCTCAGCAAGTAATGAAAACACGTTTCAAAGACATTCAAAGTGTCTGTCTAGTTGCTCATTCTATTCTTTTGTTTTAGAAATTACATGAATTTTCAGTTGAAAAATAATATTTTCTAAAAAAAATTAAAATAATTCGAAAAGTACTTGCGTTAGATATAGGAGATACTAATACAAGTCACACACAGATACAAAAGAACAGAATGAGTAAACAGATTGACACTTTGAATAACTTTCAAACATTTAAAGTGTCGGTGTTAGTCTAGTTGCCAAAAGAAGATATTCTAATTAATTTTCAAAGTATGGTCTCTTATTCTAATGAAGGAATATTAGATTTATTTCTTATGCATGGTAATTGTTAGAAAGTTATTGAGAGAACTTGTGATTTTGATGGTAAATGACTCAAAATAAGTTTGCAAGACTTAAACAAAATTTATTAATTTCGGAAATATTAATCCTGCAAGAAGAAGAAGCAAATTAGTTACGAGAAAAGAAGAAAATCAAACAAACATTCTAGGATGTAATTTGAAAAATATTCGTTTACCTCAGCATAGAAATATGTAATATGATTTTTTACCCAGGGTGAAACCCGAACCCACTCCTGCCAATTGCTAGTAAGGTCCGCTACCACTAAGCTACCTGGGCCGTGAGTTCGGGTCTTCTCAATCGTCTAGAAACATCTCAAGAAACAGATGCACTCAGTGCAAAGCAGAAAAATCATATTACGAGGGCGTATTTTTATGTTATCTACCTAGCCATGAAAAAAAGCACATAAGAGGAAAAAAATTTTTTTCTATATAACTCCCTGCAACACTAATACACTTATTCCATCGTTTTTCCAGTTGCCCCATACCCTCAGAAAAAAATTGCTTCGGTAATCCCGCAAAATATTCTTCAACAGCTTCTTTGAGTTCTTCATCAGAAGCAAAACGCTTTCTTCTGAGATGCTTTTTTAAATTTTTGAATAAGAAGAAGTCTGATGAAGCTAGGTCGGGGCTATAAGGTGGATGCCTTAACTCTATAAACCCACAGTCATTGATTATCTGCCGATCTTTGTTTGCCTTATGAACCCGACAATTGTCGTGCAGCAACAAATTTTTTTGTGGATAAGAATGCGGACGTTTTTCCTCCAGAGCAGTTTTTAAATATTTAATTGTGTTTCCCTAGGTCTCTCCATTTATGGTAGATCCTCTCGACATATATTCAATAAGCAAAACTCCTTCAGCATCCCAGAAAACAGTTGCCATTAATTTTTTCCAGAAACTTGTGTCTTGGCCTTTTTTGGTGATGCAGAGCCCTTATGAACCCACTGCATGGATTCTTGTTTAGTAGGAGGGTCCCAGTAATATACCCAAGTCTCATCCCCGGTAATAATTCGAGATAAAAATGTTTTGTCCCTCTCCAACTTGACCAAATTTTCATGAAAAACTTATTTTCTGCACAGTTTTTGTTCAGGTGTAAGCAATCTGGGTATCCACCGTGCAGACACCTTCTTCATACCCAAATCGTCATGCAAAATTTTGAGAACACTTGTTTTGGATATACAGACTTCATTGGCAATGACAGAGATTTTTACACGCCGATCTTTCAGTACCAAATTTTCGACTTTTCGCACAATGTTTTCAGTTCGAGCTTCAACGGGTCGTCCGGACTTTGGGTCATCATTGATTGACTCTCGGCCCCATCGAAAGAGTTTAGACCAATATTTTACTTGGAAATTATGATTTTGTATCTTCCCCATATACAGCAACCATTCAGTGCTTTTGGACCATTGCCTTTCTTTGTCAGGAGCTTTATTACCCCGCGATGTTCAACTTTAGTTTCACTCATTTTATCGAGAAATGGACCGTCTCAAATCTCTATACACAGCATAAACTAAACACAACTTAGCACATGTACTTCAAACAGTGACAGCAATTTTTCAATAATTTGTTAGACATCGCCACTCTTTTGTTTCATGGCTAGGTAGATAACAATAAAAATACGCTCTCGTAGATATTTCTACGGCGAGGAAAACGAATTTTAAAATTATTTAAAATTACACATTTGTCCGTACTGTCGGCAAAAATATATAATTAAAATCTGCTTCTTGAGATGTTTCAAGACGATTAAAAACACCCAAACTCACGGCCTAGGTAGCGTAGTGGTAGCCCATCTGCCATATTTCAAAAAATATAACAGATAGGTATTGACAAGTTGAATCCGCTGTACTTAATTAGGAATTAAGTGGTCAATGCAAAACTAAAATGAGAATAGTAGAGGCCATTTAAAATAGATCAAACATGACCTCAATTTTCGGTACTTCCTGAAATGTCCCCATGTTGAAAATATTTTTCTTAGAATCGCAAAGGTGGATTATAACCCTACTATAAGTTTCAAATTACTAGCTTAATTGAAAATTGCAAAATTTTCTAACGCCCCTCTTCATGGAATTACCTTGTATAAATATGTAACGAATTACATTGTTTTTCTTTTAGTTTCTTAAATCTGAACCATTGACGCCTTATTTTGCTGCAATAGAACAGAAAAGTGAGAAGAATCCAGAACCTTTTATTGTTGAGGAGCCTATAGACATTATAAGAAAAGGGAACTTCCACAATGTTCCTTGGATAATAGGTGTTGTTTCAGCTGAAGGCATCCTTCGAGTAGCACGTATGTATTAGAGTTTAGTAGACCTAATAACTATTATTAACTATTATTATTCACTATATCTTGAGTAAATAAACGTTGGAATAAGTTCTTTGACTAAATCCAATAATCGCTGTTCTTGTGTAACAGAGTTCTGGCCGCAGTAGAGTTATATCTGGGGAAATACAACTTTGTTTATTTCTAGTTCTTCAATAACGCTGATTTAATAAGTCAAATATTTTATCAGCAATATATAATATATTTCAGAACAAAAGGAAACGTAAGAACAACAACAATGACAGTACTAATAGATAATATTTACTTATTGATTCTCCGCAAACAATTGTTGATGCTTTTGCTGATACATTTTCCATCCTTGTATGTCTTTCCAAGATATACACGGATGGAAGCGTTAGTATTTTATTAACAATAAACACCTGTTTGTCTGAATATCTTTGTTTAATATTGAAGACCCCTCTTAAGCACATCTTTTGTAGCACAAACAATCGCTACACCCCCACAGATGCCCCCCAGAAAATAATACCATAACCCAATCTCGAGTGGAGATATGAGTAGTACGCACTTAATGCAGCGTCTTTGTTCACAGAACCTGCAATAGTGCGAAGAGCATAACCAAACCCAGAAATTCTTCCAGGCAGATACTTTTTGTGTCCTTTCCAGTGCAACTGGCTATCTAAGTACAAACCCAGAAATTTTACTTCACCCAAAACAGAACACTGCGGAACTGCCGGAGGGCAGTTCCGCAGTGTTCGCAGAAAGCAACGCGTGGTTTCTGTTACTAACAGAAAGCGTTGCTTTCTGTTAGTAAGATAAGAGCACATCAGATCCAAGGACACCATAGATCTAATAAGGGCAATAATCGCAATTAAAACTGTCAATAGATTAACATGGGAAGTTGACTATTTAACATTATGTAATCGCGATGTTGAACAAACAAAATAAAAAACTAATTAATTAGTTTTGCAAACATGTAATTATAGATTAAACTAAACACATCAATACATATTTCGTCAAAAGCGAGGACAATTAACCTCTAACATTACAGTTGAAACAAAGAAAAAAGCAACGTTATGTGGCCGATTAAACATTGATTGACAAATGTTGAAAAGTTGCAGCTTATACATTTCTATAGTTAATCCGATATCACAAGTGTTGCGCTTGTCGAAATGGGGTACTTGGGCGGTTTGCTTCCAAATCCGCGTTTTGTATACCCGTGCTCCCTGTAAGATAAGCTCACAAACACTTATTAGCCCAATACTTACGGAACTAAATTACCCACCTTTGGGTTATTCGCGAATGTATTTAGTGCTCAAGCAGAGTGTAATATTAACGTCGCCGTTGATCCATATTTCGGACGAGGTAATTAACATAAACGTTACTGTCGCAACTAACTTTGACTTCGATTGTTTTTATTATCTAACGCCCTTTGTGTTATATAGGTATCGGTGGGGAGTGGTTTTTCGTAAATCCTTGAGGATTTGACGATGACGTCGCCTAGGAATACTTAGAGACATACTAGTGCACAATTTTTTATCAAGCACAGCTGCCTCAATAACGTTTTGAAAGTAATGAAATGAATTAAATATATTATTGATAGGTGACCATTAAAATTTAGAAACATACATTGATGTATTACGGCAAGGTGAATATTAGAATTAAATATTTTACTAGAATATACATACGGCAAGAATATGACTACTAGCGAAAATATTATTATTAGCGAAAACAAGCAATTAGAAATAAGGCACAATTAGGTTGCACCTCTAGTCTCCAGGAGTTTTTGCATATTTTTTTTTATAGAATTCACAATTACGCTGATGATGTCTTTTTTCAATTTAAAATAACTACTTGTACTACTATTTTTTACACAGATCGGAGGATGAAGGGAATAGCGATCTAGAAACTATGCGGATTACTTTTCACACTCTTTCTTCTAATTCGATTCTACTGTTATTCCTTAGCACGATGTAGATGTAATTTCTTCCTTTTTTTTATTTCAGTAATAATATTTATTTTGTTTTTAGCATTTGTTAGGCAAGCAGATGTGTTAGAAAAAATCAACAGGGATTTCGACATGCTGAAGACCTTGATGGGATTAGACTTGAGCGTTAATCAAAGCATGGTGGACTGGCTATGGTCAGAAGTAAAAGAGTTTTATTTTAATAACGAAAATACTATTAATAGTTCGAATTCCATTAATGGTCTAACGAATGTAAGTATAAATTTACATAGAAATATAACAAATGTTACAGTTAAATAATAATTGCGTGACTGTAATAATGTAATTATAACGGTTCTATTTTTTTAATCTGAAAGACAGGACCGCACTGCAAATGTTGAGCAGAACCTGTACATTAATTACAAATTAGGTATTCCAACAATTTTGAAATCAAACCAGAAAAACAACTTAATCTCAACAGTAATAACTTTCTTGATGTTAACCCTTTGAATATATACATATCGTTAGAATGTTAGAGGCTTGAACTCAAAACACATACTTTCTATAATAATATAATTAACTTCTACAGTGCTGTACCGAGTCATTGAAACATGGCTAAATGATTTGGTATTAATAATGAACTCGTTACCAACTGTTATAATGTGATCCGTAAAAATAGGGACTTTGTTACGGTTGATCGAGTTAGGGGTGGGGGAGTCTTGATCGCCGCGACAGAATATCTCATTTGATATTTTACATACAGGTCACATTGACAGACTGCTCCATCTTATTGATCAGCTAATTTGTAAATGTTTAGTGAACGGTATATACGAGGTCGTCGCCATAAATTCTCGGCCTGATATACAAAAAACGGAACTTGGAACAATACAAGAATTTTTATTTTTTAATGTAATTTCCCATAACTTCTATACCTTTATTACAACGATTAATTAATAATTCGGTACCCTTGTAAAAGTAATCTGAAGTTTTTCCGTCAAAATGTTCTATAACAGCTGCTTGCAACCACTGTCGTCCTTAAAACTACGTCCCCTATGGTCTTTTTTTTAAATTAGAAAACAAAAAAAATCACAAGGAGCCATATCCGGACTATACGGTGTGTTCCAATTCTTGAAAGCCGCATTCGCGGATGGCAGCTTGTGAAATGGCGGCCGTATGGACGGGAGCATTGTCGTGCAATAATTGCACACCTTTTGTCAATTTTCCACGACGTTTTGCACGAATACTGACCCTTAATTTATGCAATAAAGACGCATAATATGTGCCGTTCACACTTGTATTGCGCTATTTAAAGTAGCAAAATGCCCTAACAATCCCAGAATATTGTGGCCATGACTTTTTTCGTTGATTGAACAACTTTCGCCTTTCTGGGAAGAGGTTCATCAGGTCGCCGGCATTTCATGCACTCTCTTTTCGATAGAGGATCGTAAAACAAAAACATTTTTTCATCCACTGCGATGGATTCAAAAATCGGTTTTGGGTCGTCTCCACACATGTTTAAAGACGAATGCGCACATTCGACTCGACGTTCACGTTGGAGAGCAGAAAGAAGTTGCGGTACCCATCTAGCACTACTTTTATTCATACCCAAATGGTCATGGAGAATTCGGCGGACACTTGTTTCGGAAATGTTTGTTATCACTGCTAATTCCTTCACTTTCAAACGGCCATCTTCTAGCACTAAATGTTCAATAATTGAAATTTGTTGAGGCGTTATCACTTCAATTGGTCGACCCGACCGATCAGCATCTTTCAGGGATTCTTGTCCCAAACGGAAACGCTTTGCCCACTTTTTTCCAGTTGAATACCAAGGAGATGAATCACAGTAAACGCCGTCTATACCTTGTTTAATAAATGTGATAAGGTGTATGCCTTTCTTTTGTTAAAAAGTTAATGACAGCCCGGTACTCAATTTTTGTTACTTCAGACATTTTCGTGCGCTAGTCACGTTGGTTGGCTAGTTACTAAAAACTTCTAGGCTTCGAACCGTCAAATTTATAGTGTACACCTCGCTTATGTGCATGCATGACGTGGCGGAGTTTCAACACGTTTGAACCCGTATAAGCCTGTCAGGCCGAGAATTTATGGCGCCTACCTCGTACCTCCTGAAGTGTCTGCTGAGGACTTGGAAGTATTTACCCCCGCTCTTGAAATTTTATTAATTAACTTTTTTACTTTAATTAGGGATTAAATATTAAAATTTAAATTATCAAACTTATCAACGATGAAATAGAACTAATATGGTTAAGAATTGATGTTCTTGACATTAAGCAATATAATAGTATTTTTAATAGCGACGTCAGACTACTAGATCTAGTATTCTCTAGTGTAGATTTTAATTTTGAATTACAACAATCTGAGTGCCTTGTTGTGGCTGAGGACCCTTATCACCCCAGTGTTAAAATAATTATATATCAAGCAAGCGTTTTCCATCTGCTGATAATTTTCGATATAATTTTAAGCAAGCTGATTATATTTCATTATACAGTTACTTGCTTGACTATGACTGGTCTCTTCTGGATGGTTACCCTTGTCAATGACGCATTAGTACTCTCTACAATGATTTATATTCCATTCTGAATCGCTAGGTGCCACGCAATTCTAAGTTCTGTGTTAATTATCCGCTTTGCTCTGAGATAATATTCCACATTAAAAACATATACTACTACCATATAAAATGGACTTAGGACTTTAGGTAAGAGAGTCTTAATGTAAATTACATTTTATGTCTATCAGTAATGGACGATTCTATTAGAACTATCCTTTCAAAGCTTTGGAGTTTTCCTTCTGCAAAAGGCTAAGAGGCTTAAATTTAGTTGACAGAAAATGACGACAACACAAGCAGAGGGTGGAAATTATCGAAGAATCAAATGCCCATAGAAATTACTCAAGAAGTAGTGGAGGACTGTCAATAGGACTGTCTTCTGACTTTAATAGAGTTTATTTGGAGCGATTCTTTTCAAATAGCAGTGTTAATAATGTGGCTAGAAATGATAGCGAGATGCATCCAAGATCAATATCTAACTGGGAAACGGATTTGCAAGAATTACTTAACACCGCTGAAGAAAGTTATGAAGGAAATGAAAGAAGCAAAATTATCGGAAAAAGCCGACATTTCATTCGAGAAGTTTACGGAGCTATTCATGATATATTGCCAGACATTACTTCCGAGCAAAATGGAAGATATTTTAATGGATGTATTCAACAAGAATATAAGGGAGGCCTCTTCATCTGGGCCTGGATTACCTATCAAACGAACTTCAAGACGAATTATTCGTACGGAGTACCACCAACAGCTTTACCTATTCAATCTCACAAAATATTTCTTGGAATACCCTCGACGGATTTTGTACTATTCAATCTCCGGGCGAAATAGGTTCCCATCTGGTGAAATTGGAACTATACGAGCTGAAGAATTTAACGAAAATTCCGAAGAATCAATGGTGGCGGGAAGCGACGATCCGTATGAATTTTCTACTTGCGACGTCAGTGGATCCACTATACCAACCAATTCAAGATGCAATCAAGACAGACATAGTAATACCTGCACCGAATTTAGTCATATTGTCAACGTTTTTGCGAACACCTTTTCGTCTGGACTAGCTTTATCTACAAAATTTACGGGCCCAGAATCAAATTACAACTCTCTTCCAAACTCATCCTCATATGTAACTGCGGATGAGTTCTGGAATTAATGGCTGCTTTCTCCAATAAGAGCACAGAAGGTGATGATCAATTGTCTAGTTTCCTTATTCCTGATTGCAGATACATCTTTGCTTCTTCCTTAAGAACGATTATCAATTATCTATATCTTTTAACATTTTTCCTGAAAAATGGAAAATCACAAGAATTAGCCTTGTTCATAAAAAGGCATATCGTACGTTATCAAGTAATTATAGGCCTATCTCTATTATTTCTGTATCTGATAGAAACATTTTTAAAATTCTTCATGATCATCCTGGCATTACTAAGGTCAGTGGCCGAAATGCTCACGCAGGCACAAAACAACAACGCGTGGGCAGTGGCGGCTGGTGAGTACGTTTTGGTGGAGCAATTACATGGACAAGACTGACTCGTTTATTATCGGTGATATGCTCGAGATCTGGGAGTATATCACCGATAATAAACGAATCAGTCTTGTCTATGTAATTGCTCCAGCAAAACGTACTCACCAGCCGCTACTGCGCGCGGAATGTTCCCGTACGCGTTTGGACATCTGTCTCTGCTTCTGGAAGGCAATAATGGTGCATTGAGTCGAATTGTTACGGAGGATGAAACCTGGGTTCATTATTATGAACCTGCGTCCAAGCTAGACTCCGTGCCGTCGCATAAAATAGATACACCACCACCCAAGAAGTTTAAGGTGTCACAATTCGTCGTAAAACTCATGGCTAATGTTTTTGAAACAGTGAAATACTGTTAATTATTTACAAAGACAAAGGCGTTTCCATAACTGGAGAAAACTACGCTTTAATCCTGGAGCGGTTAGAAAAAGTTATTAAAGAAAAAAGATGAGGAAAATTGACGAAACGTGTCCTGCATAACAATGTTCCCGTTCACCAGAGTCGTGTGCGCTGGCTGCCCTACATAAAGCGTGTTTCGATGTTTTGAATTACCCACTCTATAGTCCAAACCTGGCTCCAAGCGATTTTTACCTGCTGTTTCCTAAAATGAAAAAACAGCTGCGTGGGAAGAAATTTACTAGCGATGAAGAAGTAAAGGAGGCAGTTTCGGCGTATTTTTCAGAAAATGATAAAACACTTTTTCTGTAGGCGTATACAAGCTAATTGAAAGATCTGAAAAGTGTAATAGGGTTCCATTCCGCGAACTTAAGAAGGTTCCCTTGTATATTGGCAACTTTGTACAGTAAAATCATAAACAATCTTTAGTTAACCAATATATTTCTTCATGCTGAAAAACAACGGCTAAAATTAATCGATTATTATTTAGTAGAGTATTTAATCGTAGTTAGAAAAAACATACCTAAATAAAATATGTATTTCACTGCATGAAACAGAAATTATATTTTCATTTTTTTGCTATATACCGGGTGTAGAATGGATTTTCGTACATAGGGATTTTACATGCAAAACTAATAATTTGCGAATATTCCCTCCCCTAATTTTTTTATAGGAAAATGTTAAACACAAAAGTTGTAGACAAAAAAAATGTATCTAAATTCTTTGATATTTATTTTCTAACACCTTCTGGCCCTGCTAGACTTGAAGAAAAAGTATTAGGAATGAACCGATTAGTACTAGTCATGAATCCTGTCAGCAATAAATGTCACGTTTTGACAATCAAAATAAGTTTGCTGATTAAAATGAATTGCTATAGCCAAGAAGAGAAAGTCAACTTTATTAAATGGTACTACTCTGGATTGTCTTTTAGGGACATACAAGCAACTTTTGCTGGATTCTACCCGGAGCGACCAATTCTAAATTTGAACACCCTGAATAGAATTGTCAGGCACTTTGAGACCAACGGCACTGTTAATAAGAAATGTAAGTGCCAGAATGTAACAGCTGGTGCAAGTAGAGAGAAGGTAGATGCCGTTCTCTTGAGCCTTGTAGAGAACAAAAATGTCTCCTTAAGACAAATAGGTAATAATTTGGGGATTCATTTTACTACTGCTCAGAAAATTTTAAAGAGTCAAGATCCGCGGTTTCGGTCTTATAAATACGAAAAGCACCAAAAAATATTCGAGGAGGAAAAGAAAAGAGATGGCCAATGATGACCGAAACTTTTTATCTAGGATTTTATTCAGCGATGAGTGTCGATTTCAGTTAACTGGTGAACCAAATCAGCAAAATTATCGCTACTGGAGCACACAAAATGAACATTTAATGTTGCAGACTCATACGCAATACCGGGGTAGTGTCAATGTTTGGGCTGGCATACTAGGTCCTCACATAATTGGACCGTTCTTTATTGCAGACCGCTTAACTGGTGCTGCGTATTTAAATTTTTTGCAAGAAGAAGTCGGGCCAGCTATCGACGAATTGGGAATTAATTACGAATTTTGGTACCAACATGATGGATGTCCGGCGCATTACCAGCGCGATGTTTTAGAGTACTTAAATCATGTATTCCCAAATCGCTGGATAGGTCGAGGTGGAGAAATTAATTGGCCTCCAAGATCTCCGGATCTTTCGCCAAATGATTTTTTTCTGTGGGGCACATTGCATGATCGGCTATACAATGGAAGGACGTATCAAAATGTCGACGCTTTAAGAGCTGCAATACTTGCAGAATGTCGTCAAATATCACACTATCAACTGGCCGCAACTAGAAGAAATTTTTACAACAGATTGGGGTGCTGCTCAGCTGTCAACGGAGATTTGTTTGAGCATTTAATTTAGTTATTACTACAACTACCTTTATTACCACGTTCAATAAAATTTTAAAATCTCTTCAGCACGTTTTTTATTTTCTGCAAACGACTTAAAACCTATGCTTAAAACAGATTTAAACGCCTCTACTAAAATTGTCACATTGTTGTGTTAAATGAATGAATTTTGTTACTTTGTTGTCACATGTCACGGCTGTTGCTATTTTGTATCATTTCTTCGATTCTCTTTCCTTTAATGACCCGGAGGGTGATAGTAAGCAAAGAAGAAAAAAAATGGGACCTATTTTTAAAGCTCTATAATTTTTGTGTTTAACATTTTCCTATAAAAAAATTAGGGGAGGGAATATTCGCAAATTATTAGTTTTGCATGTAAAATCCCTATGTACGAAAATCCATTCTACACCCGGTATATATATATGTATGTTTATTTTTTTTATTTATTGTTGTAGTTATTCAGCGACAGAGCTTTTCTTTATCCTGCCTATCAATCAATTAAATTACATAAACGTATGGGTCACCGGCATATTTTCGTATATAATTTCAACTACAGAGGCAAATACTCGTACGGTGATCTCTTTGCAGCCACATCGGATAACATTGATTTCAATTGGGGTAAGTTCCCACTATTTCATTTAAATTTTTTTCTATAACCGACATATAAGTCGTTTTAACGTTCTCTGAATTTATTCATCAAAAATGATACCTTCAAAAATAAATACCACTAAAAAAATATAGCGACTCAAGTTTGGAACGCTGTGGAACACTTGAAATCGGAGTATATACAGTGCTATCGAGAAAGATTGTAGACCACGTGATCAGTAATTTTCTAAAATCTGGTGATTTTCGTGTTCATACGTTTATGAGATTCGCGTATCGCTAGTATTTGACAGTAGCGTACATTTTATTCACAAATACTGCTGCCATTGTTGACACTTTTAACCATATTTTACATAAAACATTCAATACTACCAACTGCTGTTAATTGGGTTGCCTAATTTGGTAGTCACGTGGTCTACAGGAATTGTTGATATCTCTGTATTATAGTCTGTCATTTGGCTTGCCGCCTTTGCATTCGTAGATACGTTTTTTCGACTGTCTACTCCACATTTCCTACAGACTTGAGGTCAAGTTATGGCAAGGGCGAGGGCTAGAGCCGCAAGGGTGTAGCCAGGTTTTCAGTCAGTCAAGATCTCGGGCACGGGTGGGCAAGGTCTTGGGCAGGGAGGCAAAGTCTTGACATTTAACGATATTCGTTTTTATTTCTGGCTTTTTGGGCTTTCACGGGGGGGGGGGGGGGGCAGTGTCCCTGCCCGCCTCCCTTGGCTACGCCCATAGGTAGAGGATAAAACAAAAGTAGAGGAAAGGAAGAAGTTAATATACAAGGTAAGTTCAGGGCCGAACATGATTTATTAGTGGACATGCCCAGGCAACAAAGTGTCAGCACCAATGACGGCAATACTGCTTGTGCTTCTTTTAAAAATGCAGAAAAAAACGGCCGAAATAACACGTCTTAATTTTGAATTAATTAAACTCTTTCGCATTATATTGGAATGTTCAAGTTCTGTATTTCCAAAATGTAGAAAAATTTTATATCGAGGACTATATTTCAAAAATATTCATGTTATTCAATGCCTTTGAGTGTACATAACGTACTTTAGCACGGAAAAGATATAATTGGCGCCAGTATTTTGTCTATAGGCCAGTTGTCCGAACAAACACAAGAATCCAGGAAAAAGGATAATAGGCAATATTGGGGACTCTATACACGAATAACTTAAGACTTGACACTAATACGGATTTACTACATAGACTATTATTAGTTCAAATCAGGAGTTATTGGAAGCACCAGTTAGTAAATATCTATTAAACTATAAGTAATTGTGTAAGCTAATGGTAAGAAATAAAGGAACAGCAAAAAAAAACGAATCAGATCATTGGAGAAATATTTTTGACCTGCTAGATTGTCAATATAAAATAACAATAATGGTTTACAGTTTGGAAGAAAGAGGTGAAATTTATGAAACCGAAAATCAGTATGCTCGACAAACTGTCACAATATTTGACGAAAGGCACGGATAAAATCGCATCTCATAGATATGTCCTAAATCTTATTGATAAATTTACTCAGACTGGATCTGTTGCAAATGTAAAACATAATCAGCCGAGAGTTTTAAATGAAGGCGCTCAATTGGAAGTTTTGGGTTATTTCGGCAAAGTCCTAATTCTTCATTATGTCAGATTTCTGCAGAAACTGGAATTTCCTTGGGTTCGGTTCATAAAATTACGACACTTCATAAATCCCATCCTTATAAACTGAAAATATATCAAGAGATAACTGAAGACGATTACGACAGAAGAGTTGGTTTTGCGAATAAATGGCCACTATGATTAATAATAACAATGCATTTGTGAAAAATATCTGCTTCAGTGATGAATGTCCTTTTTATTTATATGGATTTGTAAATAAATATAACTGCAGATATTGGACTAACGAAAACTCTCATCTATCTGTAGAAGGACGCACTCAGTATCCTGAAAAAAATAATGTATGGGCAGGCATCTTGGGGGGCAAAGTGATTAGTCCGTTGTTTTTCAGTGGAAACTAAATGGTGTGCATATTTGGATAAGTTGGAAAATACTATCAATCCGCTAATTATTGATGCTCTCGAAAATCAATTTGATTAGGGCGGTGGTAAGACAATGTATTTCCATATAAATGGATAGGATGGAGAGGGCCTATAGAATGGCCAGCCAAATCGCCTGATTTGACACCACTAGACTTCTTTCTATGGGCTTATTTAATGTCTGTTGTATTTACCCCTCCAACTCAAAATTTAGAAGAACTTCGTCAGAGGTTAATGCAACTTGCCGTGGAAAGAGATGTTTTTGCCGTGTGAAGAGATGTTTTTGAAAATGTACGCCGCGATTTTGAACAACGCCATTGTTTAGCGATCAACAGACAATATTTTGACAATTATTGGATTGAATTTTTCTGCAAAAAAATATTTGCATTGTTAAAAAACTTTGAAAACAAAAATAAAACATTTTAAGCATTTCAAGTGTGTTTGAGTAATAGATATTTAAACCTACAACAAAAAACAAAAAATTAAACAAACCCAAAATTTTTTTAAAAAATCTTCAAAAGGAATAGATCAATTTAAAAGAATTTAACGCAAAAATGTACTGTTTCAAAGACCTTTAAAATGACGTATTACTCGATAGCCCTTTCCATTTAAAATGAGGAGAGCCCCCGGGGGCAAGCGGTTAAAGTGGGCGAGTCAATTTTTATAACAAGTAATGGCCCCCACGATAAACTTCTTACGTTGTGCAGGGAATTTTTCATAGATATCCAGAAATTTAGGGTGGGAAGTTTTGAAGTGAACAGCTTGTATATTAAATGGTACCTACCTGCTCAGGAGTACAAGCTTAACATCATATCAGGATTTATAATCTTTATCGTACCGCCGTGATTGTTACAGTGCTTAATTTCTTTTGAACTTGCTAACACATAGAATTTATTTTGAAGTACATAATGTTGTTAATATTATATTATAAATATCATGTACATAAGGATGGGGGTAACTATTTGGTTTATTTTGTGCCTAAAATTTCATATAAACATAGGTCTGCAAACGCTTCGTTACCAATATGCAGGGTGTTGAAATTTCAAGAATTTTTCACTTTTTACTGTATAGCTCCTGCAGTTTTTGAGATATTTTGTTCAAATTTGGAAGGTAGGTTACGCTATAAGGCCTGCATCATTAGCCATGCCAAATGATTATGTAAATCTACAGGGTAATAATTTTTTCGGGGTCATGCCCTCTTTTCTCACCCTGAACTTTTTTGCGATGCGCCACTGCTAGATTCTAAAATACGCAATAAATTTTCTGTCTTGTTTAGAAACTTTTTGATCTCTTGTATTTTTTTCTTATCTCTGACCGTTATCGAGAAAAAAAATAGAAAACAATTTTCTGTAATTCGCCAGAGAAAATTAAATTTTTTAAAATGGTCTAGTAGGCTCTGGCTTTATTCAGATAATCACTTGAATTTATTAATTTTAAGAGTTAAGGTGCTACTACCTGTAAAAAATTAGGATGACCCGGTTTTCGTAGCATTGTTTTATTACAATACAAAGTAACATAACTAATAACAATAAAAACCCTAAGTAATAACAATGACAATGAAACTATGCTACAACAATTGTTGAAAGTGTCCTCCTTCAACCCTTATACAGGCGTCCGCTCTTCTTCTCATTGATGCTCGCACTCTCTCAAATACTCTTGGAGTATTTCTTATCGTTTCAAATCCATCGATTATTCGAATTCGTAAGTCATCAACAGTATTCACAGGTGTTGTATACACTAGAGATTTGAGATGTCCCCACAAAAAAAAATCTAGACTATTTAAGTCAGGGGACCTAGAGGGCCATGGCTGAGGTCCACCTCGTCCTATCCACCTATTCTCATATACTTCATTTAAATACTCCCGAGCCAAAATAGAAAAATGTGATGGGGCGCCATCGTGCATATACCACATTTGATTTCTAAGTAAAAGGGGCAAGTCTTCAAGTAATAAAGGCAATTCATTCTGCAAAAACAGCCTGTATGACTGACCAGTAAGTCGACCAGGCAAAAAACAAGGACCAATCAAATTATCTCCAATTATACCACCCCATACATTTAATGAGAACTGTTCTTGAAAATGCGTTTCTACAATTTCATGTGGATTTTCATCTGCCCACGTGTGGTTGTTGTGGAAATTCATAATTGAAGTCCTTGAAAAATTCGCTTCATCGGTAAAAAGGATTTTACAATCAAAAATGCGGTCTACTGCTAGCTTATTAAGGTACCATTGGCAGAAATCAAACCTTAAAGGGAAGTCTCGGGGAAGAAGAGCCTGCACTCTCTGAATGTGGTAAGGGTATAGCAGGGAAACACGTAGAATACGCCAAACCACTTGATGACTAATATTTAAATGTTCACTGATTTTTCTGGTGCTGGTGCGAGGATGTCTGTCTATTTCATTCAGAACAGCCTCTTCGATCTGTGGTATTCTAACAGTACGTGGTTTACCTGCATCATTAGTATTCTTTTTAAAAGTTCCAGTTTCTCCAAGACGCCTATGAATATTTGAAAATATTCGATGATCGGGTATCATTCTATTGGGATAGCGCTCCATGTACAGACGCCTGGCTTCTCTTGCATTTCCATTCGCAAGGCCGTAGATAAAATGCATGTCAGCCGTTTCAGAATTCGTGAAATTTGGCATATTTACAAAATTATAACGAGTATTTAAAACACTTTTACACCTTACAGTTTGCAATTTAAAACTTTACTCATACAGACACAAGTTACGATTTCTAATGTCAATTGTCAAATTAATAAACTCAAGTGATTATCTGAATAAAGCCAGAGCCTGCAAGACCATTTTAAAAAATTTAATTTTCTCTGGCGAATTACAGAAAATTGTTTTCTATTTTTTTTCTCGATAACGGTCAGAGATAAGAAAAAATATAAGAGATCAAAAAGTTTCTAAACAAGACAAAAAATTTATTGCGTATTTTAGAATCTAGCAGTGGCGCATCGCAAAAAAGTTCAGGGTGAGAAAAGACGGCATGACCACGAAAAAATTATTACCCTGTAGATTTACATAATCATTTGGCATGGCTAATGATGCAGGCCTTATAGCGTAACCTACCTTCCAAATTTGAACAAAATATCTCAAAAACTGCAGGAGCTATACAGTAAAAAGTGAAAAATTCTTGAAATTTCAACACCCTGCATATTGGGAACGAAGCGTTTGCAGACCTATGTTTATATGAAATTTTAGGCACAAAATAAAGCAAATAGTTACCCCCTTCCTTATGTACATGATATTTAGGAACACCCTGTATATTGCTCGTAGAGTATGTATTTCTTCATTTTGTAAATACTCTTAGTTATAAGTCCGATAAATGGTTTATACTGCTGGACGATAAAGATTTTTATTGGTATTTAAAATTGTCAAAAATATGTTTTGCAATTTTAACGTATCTTATACTTCTAGGTGTAAGCCATTGCGATGATCTCCTGTACCTTCTATATTCTCCAGGACGTTTTTCGAAATATAAACTTACCAATGAGGATTTGAAAGTTAGCGAGACCATATTGACTCTCTTTCTAAATTTCATAACATACAGGTGAGACTATTTATATTATTTATTATCTTTATTGTGCCAAAACGTGTAAATAACAGATACATCTGTCTTATAATACCTAATGATATATTTAATGTAATAATTCTACTTGGACATAATAAACACAATAAGCTATATGTCACTTCTATCATTAATTATTGCCTTCCCTTTTGTAGAGACCCCACACCAAAACAATTATTTGGAGAGAAGCAACGTTGGGAGGAATTACCAAATGAAAAATTGTATTTGAACGACGAGGATTTTCAATTTCTAGATATTTCAGGGAGTTTCGATGAAGGCTCGTATCATTTAAACATCACCAATGGTTTCTACACAGCAAGAATGAAATTCTGGGAAAATAAACCTTTGCTTGAAAATAAATATTTTACCAATTTGACTACTAGTATTAAATAATGCATACAAACAGAACTGACTATATAAGTACTCTATAGAATTAAGATATATAAAAGAAACACTTTTTTTTTATAAAATCAATAGTTTTCGTTATGCCTCTAATACAATTCCTCTCATGAAACATTAAAAATCTATTTTAGATTTAATACATGCAAATAATAAAGAGAGTATCATAACAAATTTAAATTCGATTAATACGGTATCCATCCGAATAAACAGTACAGAAACTTAGGGTGCTATGGAATTATTTACGTAATATGCATTTGTCATTACTGACTTAATTGTCATTAGTTGACATATTAATGTTAAGCTGCAGTTGTATTTGAATTGAAACTGGTTGTAACGACGGCAGAAAAAGTGTTTTAGGTAGAACATTATTTTCGTTCATACGGAAATAGGTTCAAGCTTAGAACAGGTGTCAGTAAGATATTGACAATAGTTTAATAAAGTAGCTCCCAGTAAGTGTGATATTAGAACGTCGAGAAACAGTATGTACCAACGATAACACTGGACGTGTTTTTGCATTCACCGCAAATGTAAGAACTGCATGTAAATTCAACTTCAGGGAAACATCTACACGTCGGATGTTCAAATCAATTGGTGGTTAAGTGTACCGTATTCAAGTTAGACAACAACTAAACGCTGTGGACAAACGTGCAAGGGAAGTTGTGTTGTCGCACATTACACTTAATTTACGAGGATCCCGAATTCTTAAAAAATACGTGGCTTTCATACGAGAGTTACGTTCACCCTATCTGCTATATTAAACGACAAACAATCCGATTCCTTGTATTTGAACGTCCTGATGTTATTGTTGAGAAACCACTCCACAGTGTCCGAATTACCATTTGGTGCGCAGTTTCTAGTCATGGGCTAATTGCTCCATATTTCGTTTAAGACGATACAGAATCCACTTACTGTCAAGCAACAGCGTTACAGAGAGAACATTATTGTGCCTTTTGTGAGAGATTTACAGAACTTTTGCCTTGCACGAAATCTACAGGTGCGCATACAATGGTTTCAACAAGATGGTGCAACGAGCCATTAGAGCTGTGCGCAGCCTAAATTTACTCCACCAGCATTTCGATAATAAATTAATTTCCCAAAGAACAGACCTCGAATATCCTTCTCATCACCTGATCTGGCGCCACCTGATGCATACATTTGGGGTATGAGAAAAAACTAAATATTTGGCTCAGAAAATTTGTTGGAGAATATTGCAGAACTATACGAGAATGAACATAAAAAAATTTTCCGCCAATTACATTAACTAGGAGGTTACTAGGAGGTTACAGGAAACTGTTACAACCAAAAAAAAAATTTTTATGTGAAAAGGTTAAACTAGGAACCATTAATACCGACATAAAGTTTCGTCCCCGTACTTAGCTTAAACTTCAACCGCGAGATGGCCAAGTGATTTTGCAAGCTCGAAGTTTTTATATACACGTGCGTAACGCTTTGGCTTTTGAGTTATCCATTCATTTTAAATTTATGGAATTTGTATTAAAGGTAAGTTTTATTACTATAAAACAATTTGATGTTTCCCAGTTTTCTCCAATTTTGTACAATTATTGTACAGATAATTTTTCTAACCTATAATCAGGTTGGGGAAGATTGATTCATTACATTGCGGGGTAGATTAACACGTATCAATGTACCCCATCAGATGATTTTGATTTCAGTACCTAAATATGGCGAGAGTATATAAAAGAAAAACGGAACGAAATAACATTGATGAAGGTGCTATGACTTCAGCAATTAACGAAGTTCTAGAAGGCACCTTATCGTTACGAAAATCTGCCGATAAGTATAATTTGAAGGCGGCAATTCTTCAACATAGAATAGAAAAAATTAAGAAAAATACTGATAAGTTTTCAGATAGACGTTATTCATCAAAGTATTCGTCTCAACAGGTTTTTTCTTTAGAAGAAGAAAAAATGTTAAATGATTACATAACAACAAGCAGTAAAATTTATTATGGTTTAACACTTACGCAAATAAGAAGCTTAGCATACCAATATGCCAAAACATTGGGAATAAAGTTTCCTATAAGTTGGGATGAAAAAAAAAGTATAGGCATCGATTTGGTTCTAAGTTTTAGCAGAAGACAGAAAAACTGAAGCTTAAGAAAACCTGAAAATACAAGTGCGGCCCGATCTTTTGGTTTTAATAGAACAGCCGTAAATGAATTTTATAAGAATTATGAACAGGTACTGGAACGATATAAATTCACACCAGACAGAATTTTCAATTTTGACGAGACTGGAATAACAACTATTCTCAACGCATATTAGCAGATAAGAAACAAAAACAAATTAGCCAACTAGTATCTGCTGAAAGAGAAGAGTTGGTGACATTTGGGGGAGTAATTTCAGCGACTGGAAATTCTCTACCTCCAATTTTTGTGTTTCCTAGAGTTCATTACAAAGACCACTTTATTCATGGAGCTCCAGAGGGTAGCTTAGGTCTAGCTAACAGAAGTGGATGGATTAATTCAGATCTTTTTTGTAAGTTTTGAAACACTTACAAAAACATTCCAGTTGCTCTAAATCAAATCCTATTTTGCTCTTATGTGATAATCATGAGACCCATATCACTATAGGAGCAATAAATTATGCACGTGATAATGGAATTGTTTATTTATCATTTCCGCCGCACACCTCTCATAAGTTGCAGCCTCTTGATGTTGGGGGTCTACGGTTCCTTTAAGGGAAAGGTACAAATCGCCTTCAATGCTTGGCATGTGAACAATCCTGGTAAAACTTCATCAATCTATGACACTCCAAAACAGCCTACTTTGAAGCTTTTACTGCTAAAAATATTACAAGTGGATTTAGTAGACCTGGGATTTGTCCGTTCAATAAATTGGCTCTTGGACACTCGGACTTTTTACCTTGTGATGTTTACATTAACAATCAAAATGAAGATCAATGGACTAGTAATGAGAAACAAGAAAGCCGAGAAATTCTAGAAACTGATCCTTCAAATGTAGATATCGAGATGACAAACATACCGTCACCACGAAAAACACCAGAGCCGACTACCTCCACATCAAAAAATCTTATAACTCCTGAAAGTATTAGACCTTACCCAAAACATAGCAAAACAAGAAAAAGTGGAAAAAAAGGAAGGCAACCGGGGAAATCTATAATTTACACTGACACACCTGAAAAAATAGACTTGAAGAGTTACACAATATAAAAGAACAAAAGAGGTTTAAAAAAGAACAGAAACAAAGAATAAAGAATATGAAATCAGCTAAACTACTTTTAGAATGCGGCCTTAAAAAAAGACACTAAAGAAAATTGATCGAATCAGATTCCACGAGCATTTCAGATGACTGTGAATTCATGGATTTTTCTTCAGATGAAATTTCTCTTGATGAAGATGCAGTGCCAGAAGAACCACACATTGCTTTACCAAATTTTGAAACAATAGCTAATGGAGACTTTTTATTAATAAAATTTGCAAAGAAAAAGTCTACGGTTTATTACGTAGGTCAAGTTATAGAACATTATAGTCAGTCAGAATATAATGTGACATTCTTGAGAAAGAAACCAACCTCATGGACTTTTGTTTTTCCAGTTGTAGAGGATGTTGTGCCTGTTGACATCTCAGATGTAATTATGAAGTTACCTCAACCTTGTATTACCAAAGGAATGAGCAGAAGTACTTCAGTATTTAATTTTGTAGTTAATTTAACTTCCTACAAAGTTTGTTAATTCGACTTTTGTTTTTTAATAAAGTTTAATAAAAAATAATAAAATTTTATAAACAATTTACCCTTTTTTTGTATTATATCAATTTACCCCATGATGTATTTATCTGCCCCACCTACCATACCATTCTGCCCCTCTGGTGGGGTACATTGATACAATTGAAGTGTTGTTAAAAAATTTTTTTATTAAACAGTAGGTTAATATTACAGCTGTAGTATGACAAAATAGTATAGAATAATAACCAATCTATTGAATGGATGGTAAATATTTAGTATATTACAAAAAAAAATTTCTAATCGCCTTCAAAAAAATTGCTTCCTTCCCCTATCTCAAAGCGGTTTCATTGTTTTACGACAAACTTATATTAAAAAGATTGGTGTGTCGGCCAATTATGTAAATTCATTAATCTATTTCTCTAATAACTATCTACTTCTCTATAATTATACATTTTTTTATAAGCTTGAAGCCGCTTGCTGGAACATCATGACCCATGTTCAAAATATGCCGAGTCACACTAGACCTTTGTCCGTTTAAACAGGAAATGAACGATGTGACCTTTATAACGAGTTGTAATTGAACGTCTATTCTGTCCAATTTAATTTTTCTCGCCTTTGCAATTAATTTAATAAATTCCAGAATATTGTTCAACCTCTGTTTTATCTTTATTAAAGTTTTTTGAAATATTATGAAAAGGTAAGACAACAAATTCTTAGCTTCAGTACTTTTATGCAGCATAGTTGTGGAATTTATAAATATATTCTTACGTTCATCTTTCTTAAGATACTGTCAACCACGTCTGATTGGAGAAGCATAAGGTGTAGTTCTTTTTCATATCTCTCTTGTAAGTGGGAAATTTAACAAGCGGTGGATTAAAAAATTGAATGAAGACAATTTCTGTTGAAAACAACGATTTGAACATGTGTGTACATTGGTTTCCTTTCTATAAATATCTATTACTATATTACACTCTTTTTAATTACTAATATTTCTATAAATGCTAATTATCTGTTGTTTAAGTTGTTTTTCTGTTCAGAATGAATTTTATCGTGGGAAATTTTGGGTTTAATTCGTTAAAAAACACTTCCATACGTTAAGGAAATATTTGGCCTTCTTTTTGAAATCTGTTTCGAAATTACTCATAGATAGATTGGCAGTAAATGGAGACAAGGAATTTCCCATAGCAGTACCATGCCATGTCATTGTATTTTTCAGAAAAATAGTAATTATCGAACATTTAATATAAAAATATTTATGATGTTCCATTTTAAAAGCTATAACTATAGTCATCCACCGACTTATGGAACACTACGTAATACAAAACAAATGTGAAAGGTGCACCAAATGAGCGGCTGTCAGCAAAAAAATCGCTTTGAAATATCTTTACTAATCGTCTCCCTCCCGGGGATGACTCAGCCTGTATAATGATAATTTTAAAATCATTAATATAAATTCCATAAACTATACATATGGCACTGTACTGTCAAATTTGAGAGTTACGTCGAATCCAGAGAGGGACAGAAAAAGTTCAATTTAAAGTTGGTTCAACTTTCTTAAAAGTTTATGTATTTCGGAACGTACCGGCAATTTCGGTAGTCGCTAGGGCAGATTACGGGTGTCTGAAAACTATTAGCTAGAAGCACAGAATAGTAACTTGATATAATCTTACCTTAATCATAAATAAAACAAATAATAAATTGTTATCTAATGAAGTTAGGACCCACGAGTTGCATTTTGATGTGATATCTGCCGCACGTGTGTCATTCTCATTTTTATCTACACTGACGGTCACAGGTCACTTTTTTCTACATATTTAATTGAATGATTAGAAAACATACAGGTTTGGGAAAAATATCCGTACGTTGGCAATAACTTCTTAAATACAGATCAATAAGAAGAGTTGTTGTCAATAGTAGAGTTTCCAAAACTTTTTTAAAGCCATCTTTTGGTAAGAATATTATTCGTTGCCCCTTATTGCGCGCCATCTATATTAAAATAGAAGTACCTTGTTATTTACTTTCCAGAACTTTGAGTATAGTCCAAAAAGAACACTACAATACATGACCTTTCTGGCCTTTTCTGGAATCATCCGTTCGCCTCTATACAGGGTGATTCTTAATATATGCGACAAACTTTAGGAGCTAATTCCTGGGGTTATTTTGATCATAAAAGTTCATAAAAACGTATGTCCAAAACCGCTTAGTTCAGAAGTTATAAACACCAACTGATTAGCATCGACAACGCGACCACTACGCATATTAGAGAAACAGGCACAAACTTGTTTACGAGCTTGTATTACAGTTGGGAGCGGTCATTTTGAACAGTTACTATAAGTTAATTCTGTTTTACTAATTATTTTGTTAATTTATAATAAAACCATTTATTATTTTAACTTTCTATTAAACATTGTATAACTTCTGAACTAAGCGGTTTTGGACATATGTTCTTATGAACTTTTATGATCAAAATAACCCCAGGAATCAGCTCCTAAAGTTTGTCGCATATATTAAGAATCACCCTGTATAATTAGCAAAACGCTTGCTAAGACGTAGTTTACAAGTGTACTGTGCAATATTTAGTATTCAAAGTTAATTTACGCGTTTTATATCTTTTCTTTGATATTTATTATTATTCTAAATATGGATAAACTTTAAAAAGATCCTTAGTACAATGTTAGTCATAAAGTTGCAAGAAAACAAAAAAGAACCGATTGTACAGTGATGAGTTATTAAGAAAGTATGAAGTCACAAAGGCAGAAATAAAAGAAAAACCTGTTGATTTCTTTGAGAGAGAAATTAGCTCTCTCCACAAGTAGCACAGCACTTTCACGTCGTCAACAACAACTAATAAAAAATTATTTACTGGTAATTTATCGAGTAGCATATCGCATTGCAAAAAACAGTAAGTATGTCACATAAGTTTGTTGAAGATTTAATTTTACCAGCAGCTTTTGAGATGGTAAAAATATTGAGTAGTGAAAAGAAAGTTACAAAATTAAAAACAATACATCTTTCGGATAATACTGTTCAAAGAAGTATAAATAACGCTGCAGGAGATATTCGAGCAGGAAGATGGACAAGTCTACAGATATCATATATTATCATATATTATTGATGGCCTGACCTCTTTCTGGTATACTTGTGCTTGTATTTCCCGTGGTAGACAGGATATTGATCTGGTCTTATTGTCAGATTACAAAAAGTAATGCCAAATGCTAAACAGCTTGCCCTGTTTTTTGCACCGAGAAAATCTTGGCTCAAAGTCAGATTCCCAATTAAATTCTGTTATGAAAAGTATCATTATAGTTGTAAATTCTATCAAAGGAAAAGCGTTACAAACTCGTATTCTTAGAAAAATGTGCGAAGACACGGGTTATTTATATATAAATCCTCTTTTCCACGTCAAGTGGCTTTCGAGTGGCAACGTTAAAAAAACAGTTTTTCACTTAAAAGCAAAACTTTTAATGCAATCACAAAACGTTAAGTCGTAATATGAAAGCTGTTTTTTCAATTCTCTTTGGCTGCTTAGGCAGGCTTCTCTTGCTGAAACTTTCGAATACTTAAATGTCTTGAATAATAATAATGATTTGCAAGACCTCGATGATAATACGCGGGAGTGTTCTCAATTTCGTGGAATGGAGGGGTTGGATAGTAGTAGGAGAGCATTTTTGTTCATTCAACTATTGTCGACCAGGTAACCTACTCGGGAAGAAAGTGTGAAACATAGAGAAAATCGAGTATCGCGACTCTTTCAAGTTCCTTACAAAACAAGGAAAGCTTGTTCATACCATACTGGAAGAGATATCATTGGTTTACGGGGATTCTTGGCCGGGAAGGACTACGGTTTTAAGTGGCACAGTCACTTTAAGTAAGGTAGAAATTCACTTGAAAATGACCCACGGTCGGAGCAACCTATCGAAATGACAATGGAAGATGCTTGGCTTAAAAAGACACAACTCGCAGTATCTGATACAACCATTTTTAAAAATTTTCATGATCATCTTGGCATGACTAATATCAGAGCAAAATTAAAGCCGAGAATGCTTACGCTGTCGCAAAAACAGCAGCGCATGAAATGTCCCTATCCGTTTTTTGTGTATCGAGTCCAATTGCTACTGGTTGTGTAACTTGGGTTCATCATTATGAACCCGAGTCCAAGCAGGACTCCATGCGTGGCATAAAAAGGCGCACTACCACCCATGAAGTTTAAGGTGTCACAGTTGGCCGGAAAATTCATGGCTACTACTAAATTGATTACAAAGATAATATCTGGCGAATACTACGCTTCAATCAGGGAGCGGTTAAAATAAGTCATTAAAGAAAAAAGAAGAGGAAAATTGACGAAATGTGTCTCATACGGTGGGCTTCCATGTTTTGAATCGCCCACCCTATAGTTCAAACCTGGCTCCTAGTGATTTTTACCTATTCCCTAAAATAAAAAGAGCTGAATGGGAAGAAATTTACGTGCGATGAGTATTTTTCAGACAAAGATAAAACATTTTTTGTGTTGAAGTACACAAGCTAATTGAAAGATCCGAAAATATCTTAGGTGTGCAGATAAATATAATGTAAATCTCATTCTCATGCCAACTTGCGAAGCTCCCTAATAATATATCCAAGCACAACATTTAAAGCATTTAAAGAATGAGAATTTTGATTCATTTCAGTGTATTGAAGAACTGATGGAAGATGTAGCTAAGCACATTATGATAAACTCCAAGCAAGCTTCTTTAAACATCCAAATTACTTTGTACAATTTAAAAGAACGGTTTTGTGAACTTTTTTCCAAATGACATTCAAAGGAGTTATGACAATTACAGATGGATTCTTAGTCCTTTTTTTAGACAATTCCTTTCAACATGCTAATATTCCAACAAACATGAAAGAAAACCTTATTGAAATATCAAGTAATGGAATGGTGAAACCAATTTTATTTCCCAAAATCGGATCATTTCTGAATCAAAAAAATACAAGAGTACCCCAAACTGGCAAACAAAACTTTTAAAGTTTCTCATCGGTGACTGCCATTAAAATAAAAGGTAGAAATCGCCTGAAAGAAACCTTTAAATAAATTGCTTTTGTTTTATTTGGAAATTCTTTCGCGATCCCCCCAGTTTCATAATGCGGCCCCCTGGGACACTCATGAGCAAAGAACGGCCCGCGGGCCAAATGCGGCCCTCGAGCTAGTCTAATCCGGCCCGCGACATGGTTTTGAATAACCATACATAGGACAAAATGTATTTTCAGAATAGAATAAAGGTTTCCTTCTCATTGCAACTTTGCGTGCGTAGGCATAGTGCCGTAGTAGATGTCTATAGATCGGAGAACTAGCTTGCATGTGTTCATTAAAGGGAACGACAAAAGGATCAGACATTTTTCAAGAATTTCAAGAAACTATCACGTCTTTGAAAGTACCTTAGACCAATATTTGTAACATTACTACTGATGGAGCACCGAATATGACAGGGACGAAATCTAGTTTTGTAGGCATATTTGACGAATCATTTCCTGCGAACGAAGTTGTGTTCCGTCATTGTGTCATACATCAAGAAGCTCTGTGTAAATCTGCTCTACACATGGATCATGTGCTTGATGTTGTTATTAAGCTTGTTAATAGCAGTCGTTCACTAGAACTCAATCATAGACAATTTTGAGAGTTTCTTGACTAATTACAGTCTGAATATTCTAATATACTTTGCTACACTAAAGTAAGATGGCTTAGTGCAGGACGAGTTTTCGAACGAGTTTGGGATCTAAAAGACGAAAGAATCTCTTTCATGGAAGAAAAAGAAATGGACGAGTGTGAACATTCGAAAGATATTGCATGACTTTAGGACTTTAGGGCATTTTTTACAGATCTTCTGAGTACCATCAATAAATTGAACCTTAAACTCCAGGGATGAAATCAATTAATCCATGATATTTGGGGTCATATCAGGGGTTTCAAAATGCAATTGAATCTATTTTCCAAACAACTACTCAAGAGAGAATTTACTCATTTTCCAAGACTACAAACAATTGCAGTTAGGGAGTACAAACTTAAGAGTTATGAGAAAAGCGTGAAATGTCTTCATGAAGAATTTGGACGAAGATTCCAAGACTTCAAAGTTATCGAATTGTGAATCTGTCAAACCAGAATTGCAGTTCGAACTGATTGAGTTGCAATGTAACACTGAAATGTAGCAACTATTTCTCAACGTTTCTAAAATTGAGTTCAACAAGGCCCTATCAAAATCAAGTTACCCAAACTTGAAATCTCACTCTGAGAAGATAATTGCGATGTTTGCATCTTCCTACATATGCTTCGCAAAAACAGCGTTAAAAACCGATTGACCGACCACCATATAGCTACACTACTGCGAATCAGCTCATCCCAGTTTCTACCATATTATGAACAACTTTTAGAAGCTCAGTCACAGTTTCATCTGTTACATACGCCTTCATACTCTTTTAAAGAATAATCAATTTTTGTAGTTTTTTACCATTGTAGCATATAAGTTGTGTGTAATGTAAAAATCAAAAATAAAGTTTATCACTTATAAAAATGTGTTTTGTACAATTTTTTTTCGAGCCGTTTAGATAAAAATTTTTTATCTGGCCATCCCCTTAAAATGTTTGCCCATGACTGCCCTAGGAAGTCGCTGCCCACACTTTAGGAAACAATGAGTTATCTAAAGAACACATAAAATGGACATAAATCATAAATTTAAAGATATATGTATTGTTTAAGTAAAAGTTTCAATATTTTACATGAGTTTTACATGATACGCCACATATGATAGCATCAAAACAAAGGAAATATAATCTCTCATGATATGATAGTCTAATGATAACTAACGCACATGGCAAGTGTATTCTCGTTCGAGTCTATTTAGTTCCTTTTCAGATATGATTTTGATTTATTCAAATGAATTCGGCGTAAAAAGATAACCGTCTGACAATGTCGCGCCACTGTATGTGTATATTACAAAATTAATAAGTGCAATGTAGTTATATATAAATATTATGATGTGGATATTATATTATTATAAATAAATGTGTTCCTGAAGTAAATTGTGTTTCCTGAAAATATTTTAATCATTGTTTTGCATTTCCAATGCACAGAAAACGAACGACCGAAGAATCGAAAATAAATTGTAAGTACCTATGCTATTATTTTTTAATTTTTGTCTATTTTAGTTGTTACAAAATTATTACAATTCCATTATTGTTTTTTACTTTCTTATACGTTGTACCATCATACTGATGATCCATTTGACAGACCATATGCAGAGTAACATTAATTTAACATAGAACTAGTGTCAGCAGAATCAGTTACTTTTAAATATTTCAAAGTGCTATGTGGTCAGGTACTGCCGCAGAAGGGAGTCGTATGCTTATGATTATAGCGTAGATGGATAGGCGTTGGTGTGCAACACAGTATCAAAGATTTCGAGGTTTTCTTTGATAAACAATTAAACTTTATACTTCATATAAATAAGACTTGCTGATCCGCTTCTGCTCTACTTGGTTTATGAAATTCTAAGATAGACGTCATTTTTTAAAACGCCCAATCGTTTTCGAAATGACTAGACATAATGTAAAATGATGGTAAAATATTAGAATTTTAAAATTTGACTGAACAATTTAGGCGTTTCATAAAACGCCGAACGGCGCTCAGTCTTATTGTAATATGAACGTGTTGGCGATTATTTTTACAATGCGCCTAGAATAAAGTCGACATATCTAGGCGTATTATAATACGACTCCTCTTGGATCAGGCGAATTGTTCGTTTGACCACTTTATACTATGATTTGGTCGTTCGTAAACAATAGACAAATAAACAGTGTTTTTCAGACGTTTATTGCCCAGTGGTATATTTCAAACAAATACAAAATAAAAGGATAACTCTTAATAATACAATTTTTGCCATATATTATTTTATTTATTTGTACAGGGTCCGCTTGAATGACATTTACTACTACATTTCAACTGAACAAAAACAAAAACATTTCTTCAAATTCATTTATTCATTTATTTGTCTTGACACCAATAGGGTATAACAATTGTCATTATAAATATCTGAATTATACATAAGTATACAAATGCAAATAACAATGTCTACAGTTTAAAACATATATACACACACACCCATATGCATATACATATACATTCCGTGTATAGTATCAATTTTGTATACTCCATTTTTTATTTCAACTATTGTTCCTACTATATTTTTAGGGTCCAGTGGTCCCCTATCGGAACAACACATTGCATCCTTTGTTTCTGTATGATCTCCTCTTTTTGGCATAAATCATATATCCATGCTGTTCCAGCCAAAGTTAATTCTGAAGAACTTCTTTTTAAACATTTAACACAGCAAGTCGTTGCATTACCATTATTTTCTATAATGACTTCAACAATAGGAATATTCTTATTGTGAAATATTTCATTTTGATTAGTTTCATAGGAAACACCCATTAAGTTATTGTTTTCTTCTTCGGTTATAATATTTGTCAATACCTTTTCGGGAATATCTTCATGGTTAAATATCTGATTTTCATCAATATTAATTGATTTTTCTAAGAAAGTTGGATTACCATTCATTTTTCTGCGCATTGACTAGCTTCATATGAAATACCCCTTAAATTGGTGTTTTCTTCTTCAGTTATAATATTAGTCAACACCTTTTCTAAGTCTTCTTCAGTTGTTATTTTTCTAACTCTCTCAGTTGGTAAATCCGAAGAAATCAGTCCAACAGGAAAATTCACACCAAGCAATGCTTTGTAAGGTGTGCGCTTGATTATCCTATGGTAGGAAGAATTTTTTTGCCATTGGACAAAATAACATCCTAAGGACCAATTTGTTGAATTATTGTCTTTAAACCACGCTCTTAACATATCTTCGTATTGATTGGCCCTTTCGACACTGCCCTGACGAGGACGACCATTTACTATCTTGCATGAAGGCCATATGGAAACTAACTGCTTAATTGCAAAATTAACAAACTCATCTCCATTATCACTTTCTAAAATTTTGGGAACACCAAATTCCAAAAAATTTTTTTAAAGTTCTGGTAGTCCTGGTAGTTCATCAGCCATTTATATTCGCCATTTGGAATTGACGGTAGATCCATAAGATCGACTTGCCCCCTATGATTCCATCCTTTAGACAGAATCGGTTTCACCTCTATCCCGGTTCAGTTGCTGTGTTTTTACTGCACATGTTTTCAACATTTAAGAAACACTGCTGGTCGCGGTATTGAATAATTGGGTTTGAGGGACATTCACATTTTATCGAGTCCTCCATGACCGTTTCCTATATGAGTTTCTACTTGTATTTCATAAAATTTCTCATAAGGCACTACAAACGTTACTTCATCATTCTTACTAGAACATTTCTTTATAATGATTTTTTCTCCTCCTATTTCCGTAGTTTTATAAATACGTGAAAAGTAGTGCTGCTCATTGGATCTCTTATTGCCTTTTTCTTTTGCTTTTCTCCTGGTTAATAAAATTTTGGTAATTTCTTCTACTTTAACAAAAGCCCATGGTTTTTTAAGACTTTTCTGATGAGCTACAATAAACATATATTAAGTTATTTCAGTAAATAATATTATATAGGTATATTTGGCTTTTGAGGTTATGGTTTTCTGATTACTTACCGGTTTATTGTTTTTCTTGAATCAGTATATAAACACATCTAGTTGTTTTCATATATGTACAAACAAAGTAGTTATACCTTGAAAACTTCAAATTGAAAAAGACAGAATAAAGTCGACTATAAACCAACACTTTTAAAACTCTTATTAAGGTCTTTTGAAATTATATGAAAAGGTACGATACATTTTTCTTAGCTTCAGTGCTTTGAGTTAGCAAACTTGTGGAATTTAGAACTCCATTCTTACGTTATATCTTTCTTAAGATACTGTAAACTAAGTATGATTAGAAACTATTTTATTATGCAATACCTTTGATTAGACTTAGTTCTTTATCATATCTATCTCGTATAAGTGGGAAACTTAACAAGCGATGGACTAAAAAATTAAAAGAAAACCATTTTTGTTGAAGACGCTAGGGGCATATTTCGTCTTCAGAAGCAAGCGGTATGGGCAATGGGAAAAGTATCTGCAAGATTCTCATGCAGAACTTTATTTGGAAAACATAATATTTTTACATTACCAAGTGTTTTCATTCTGGTTTGCTTGTTGCATGTTCATCAAGGTGATTATGTACAGAAACACGTCGACATACACAACCACCAAACACGACATCATGGCGACTGCGTTACTCCGTTCCATCTTTTGAAAACGAGTCAGCTGGCTAACAACTATCACGCTGTGAAATTCTATAATAAGCTTCCCAAGGAAATAAGAAGTAAAAATTATAAACTTTTCAAATGTTAGACAGATGTTGATGAAAATTCCTTGTACTCCATAGATCAATTTTTAAACTTTCAATTTTAATTTCTGGGCTTAATGATTTCGTTCTTTGATTTTATTTAACCATTCTATGTTTTTTTTTGTGATTTACTATTGTTTTTTGCACTTTTTGTCATTTATATATGAACATAATTTAGCAATTGCACAGTATGACAAATAAATTATCTTTCTATCTATATCTGCCAAAGAATTACTATAAGTGCAAATAACTGGCAAGGTAATTAATTATGTTTAATATCCTATACAAAGTTAACATTAAACATACTGCTGGGCAATGCGAAAATGCAATAATGTACTGGATGTAAGTTATACCTATAATATTGCCAAAAAATTGAGCACCCTGTATACTTGTTTAAAATTTACGTATCATTTTTTTTACCATTAAAAATATTTTATTATATTATTGTTATTTCAAAATTTTCGGATACACCTCTTTTCTCTATTTTAAATTAAGTAGATGATGAGACCCACACACGAGAAAATCAGTAGGTATAGAAATTTTGGATAGAAATACTAAATATTCCAGAAATAATTTCGTTCTTGTAAAAATGTATACATTTAAAGGAATTTTCTTATAAGTGCCGAGTATTGCAAAGTTTTTTTTATCAGGCATCTATAAGAAATGTTTCCTTGATTTTCAACACATGCATTGAGTATTCTAGAATATTTATCTGTAGAAAGATATTTTAATTGAAATTGTAGTGTCTGGTTTAGAAGTCTTGGTAAGTAATTACGTTCTCTAAGTCCTACAACATTATTTTTTTTATACTTAAACAGGAGGTAAAAAGAAAATTATACGACTTTCTTTTTGACAATATCGTACTTATGTATGTACATAACTGGGTTTGAGAGACATCATGCAAATATTTTACCACTGTAAATTAAAATGCTTAATATTTATATTATAAATTAACAGAATAATCTAAATAGCATTTTTTTAATTACAAAACTTCTATATTTAAGGCCTAAGAAATAGTTGAAGTTGCATAGAATTTATAATAATATATTTTAATATTTAAAAGTAAAAAATAAGTTTTTGTGAAATGTCGGAAACAAGGACAATTATAGAAATGTTATTACTTCAACAAAATCAGCGAAATGAAATAAAGAACCAATTAATCATTGCTTAGAGCTTATAATGTTTTATTTGAAACGCTCTATTGTACGGTTAATATGGGGCTTAGTTTTCAATATTTTTATTATGGCTATTTTTTTTATATAAAAGAAATGAATTGACAGGAAAAAATATTGTCTATTTGTAAAACTTATGTAACGTTCTTATAAATTAAAATATTTTGGAGGAAGCTTTAGTTACCTATCTGAATGCGAAGTGATATTCAACTAAAACAGTCACAGTAGGATCATATATCTATATACCGAGTGACCCAGCGTAACGACAAAGTCCATTATTGTTGCCTAATAATTTAGATAGTGAATAAAATGTAACACAAAAACAGTGGTTTTGTAAAGTGTACAAAATAAAAATATTTTCATTTACACAGAGTGTTTGAGAACGGCAAAACAACACGAAATTTTAATTTGTTAAATGTAACAATACAAATCATTATATTTTATAGTAGACCTTAAAGAGTTCTTTAAAATTCATTATTTCTCAAGATATTTGTGATTAAAGTTAGAAAATGACATTTACAGATGTCATTTGAATTAGCTACAATTCAAGAGGGTCATGGCAGAACACTAAATAATTAATGAGATGTACACACTTATTGTAATACTGGATGTTCGAAAAAGCTTGACGAAGTGAGGGAACTTTAAAAAAAATATTATTTATGTTAAATGGCACGACCAATATTTTTTTACAGTATCACATTAAAACTTACAGCTATTTTTTGTTAAGTATGTCCCATATTAAATAAGATTTCTTTGCCTAAATCTTCCTCAATTTTTCAAACCGTCGCGTCGCCAACACCCAGTATATGTTAGAACAAGTTCTGTATATAAGTATCATTTGCCACATCATGTGTGTAGACCAACCAAGTTATTTTGTGTTCTGTCATGGCACTCTCAAATTATATACAATTAAATAGACGTATGTGAATGTCACTTTCTGACATTAATTATAAGTAACTTGAAAACTGTAGCCATTAATTATTCTTAGTAGGAAATATTCTCATTTTAACGTTAAATCAAAATTGGAACTTATATAGAGGCTGCTAAAAAATATATCTATAAGTTATTTATAAATCACTCTGTATAAGTGTCATAATATCAGTTTCGTAGATAAATAAAGTAAAGCCTGGCGGGGTGCAAAGATGTGAGAATATTGCGTATGCATATTCTTATAAAATTCATTAAACTATTTTTTTTTAAATATCCATTGCATCTGCAAGTTTAGAAATTTTGTACCAATATTTATCATAATTTTTTTCATTTTTAATGTCTTTCGGTAATTTAGAAAAGGTTTGAATAAACAATCGCCACGGATCATCCATGTTTTGAATATAATCCTGGTAAATCATTTATTATACTATAAATTAAATGTGGTGTATTCTCTGATTCAGGATCAAATATAGATATTTGTGATACTACATAATGTCTAAAATTAACCTTTGTTTAAACACCTATCTAGACACGTAACATATAACATAAAAATCATGTAACTCCACATACTATATAAATATCTCTTCTTCTTTAAAATAAGACTTTGTCCTTTTAGTACATAAATACTTACTGGTCTTCATTGGATGTTGACACCTAGCTGTCCCATCATCTTTGGATGGTCTTTATTGAGGTCGTTTGTTGTTTAGTCCTGTCATTACAATTTTGGCGAATCTTTCGTAGCCCATGCTTTTTTTTATAGAATACTGAAAAAAATAGAAGTGAACAAGTTTTTTCAAGCTTTCTAGTCTGTCATGGATCTAAATTGGTAATGTAAATGAGAAACTATATTTACATTATCATCATTATCTCTTTCTGTATACTCCATCCATTTACAAAGTATGTTTGGATTAATGGTTCCACGTGGTCCCTTCAATGTCTTCGCCCCTGGCTAACCCATTTTCCTACATTCTTTCCTCATTCTGTTGTTTCTGACTCTGTCTCGAAAGCTTCTTCCCATTATCATCCGGAGTGTCTTCATATCTGTTGTTCTTATTACTTGTAAGTTATGAAAGTTGTCACGCATGTTTTACAGATTCCGGTACTGCTATCGACATTCTTCTATTTGTTTTGTCAAATGATGTCTCGTAAATGTCCTGATATCCATGCTGTCTTCGTAAATTGTAACCTGTACTTTCTTTACTATGTTCTTGTTGCTTGATATTCAAATTAACATCCGTAATTGCTCAATGCTGATCTCCTTCACGAATATTATATAAGTTGACTAAATTAATTTCTAAAGTGACGATATCTGAATTTAATCGTGGAATAATATTAGAAAACTGATGATTATTTATATAATTTGAATAGGTAGCAAAATTGTAAAATTGTTTTTCAATCATCGATTATGTTATCGCTTAATTTTCTATCAGAATTTACTGAAATGCATGTTAAATTCAGTAATTGTCTGAAGACCATCTACACACTGTACTTGTGAATAGTTATAATTTAAAATGATCTGAACGTTATATTTTCTTAATGAACATAAAATTTGAATTATTAAAAAAAAAACTTATAAATGTTGCATTCTCTAAATATGCATTTACTCGTGCGATAAGAGTTTTGTATCAAGTTTTAAGGCTAGATCGTGATGATCTTTCGACTTATTATTTCACTAATTAGTGCCAATTTTTTCCGAATTGTCGCTATTCGGATATTACAATATTTAATGCATTCATTAACTAATTATAAATTTGGTAAGTTACAAGTACTTTTGGTGGACTCGTGTATCTAAATTTGACATATAGGCAAATAAAGAGCAGTTAGTAAATATAAATTCATTACGTTTATCTGCGCGATATTGAGATAATAAGATATGACAGATATCATTAATTTAACAATAATAAACAGCAATAGTCAGGAGAAATTTTTACTTTACTGAATAACCTCTTTTTTACAGACTGCAAAATGATGATCAAAATATTTTTAATGTGTTTTTTGGTGAATGGCTATATGCAGCAGGAAGTAAACGAAACAGAACCAGTTGTTGAAACGATATATGGCAAAGTAAGGGGCACCGTAATGACATCAAGACAAGGAAGAACTTTCTTAGCTTTCAGGGGAATTCCCTATGCAAAACCACCAATTGGTTCGCTTAGGTTTAAGGTAAGATAAAAGTTATTACATCGTTTACAAAAAAAAATCAAATTTTACATACACTATAAATTTTAGTCTATTTTAGAAATAGACATACAATTTCAATTATGCATTAATAAATAACAAGATTACTATTTTAAATAAAATAAAATAAAATAAAACTCTTGAAAACTTTCCACAATTTTTATTTAGTCTTTGCGACATATGTTTCGGTATTGTTCATACCATTATCGAACGGGAACTAACAGGTCAGTTTGTGTAGGGTTGTTATATATGTCGTTGTGTTTATTGCCTCTTTTTACATAAGTGCCTATTATGGGTGTATGTGTGTTTGAAAAGTCTTTGTGTGTGTTCGTTACTTTCTCTTTTCCTTGAATTGATTTTTTAATTTCTAATATTTCTAACAGATTTAATTTCGGCCCTTTATTTACATTATGTATAAGTTTACAACTATCTATATCGGGAAAATGGAGATTATCTATACAATGTTCGGCAAGGCCTGTATTTCTAATATTAGAAATACAGGCCTTGCCGAACATTGTATAGATTTGTTTACATTATGTATAAGTTTTCGACTATCTATATCGGGAAAATGGAGATTATCTATACAATGTTCGGCAAGGCCTGTATTTTTAATATTAGAAATACAGGCCTTGCCCAACATTGTATAGATAATCTCCATTTTCTCGATATAGATAGTTGTAAACTTATACATAATGTAAACAAAGGACCGAAATTAAATCTGTTAGAAATATTAGAAATTAAAAAATCAATTCAAGGAAAAGAGAAAGTAACGAACACACACAAAGACTTTTCAAACACACATACACCCGTAATAGACACTTATGTAAAAAGAGGCAATAAACACAACGACATATATAACAACCCTACACAAACTGACCTGTTAGTTCCCGCTCGATAATGGTATGAACAATACCGAAACATATGTCGCAAAGACTAAATAAAAATTGTGGAAAGTTTTCAAGAGTTTTATTTTATTTTATTTAAAATAGTTATTAATAAAATGTTCCACCAAGAACCGTCTGCTAACTCAATTAATAGAATAACAAGATTAGTTTATATAATTTGTTGTTGCCGTTTAAAATCTCGATTCTTAGGTTTTGCAAATCCCTCATTATCATTTCAGTGACCGTTAAAGTTTCTAGAAAGGCCTGGAAGTTATAGATAATTTTTATTTTTAATCGGAATATTCACCTGTTTGGTTTATGACAGTTATCGAACTTCGATTGTTCCCGGATTGGTTTCTGTAAGAAAAATAATTACTTTGTTCAAATGATTTAAAAAGCGCCGTTTTTGAAATAGTTAACGAAAATCAACCAATAAAAAGTGCCTCGTAAACATACAACAATCACTAAATGAACTCCATAAGATGCTCCAGGTTCCACTCATGACAGTAGTTGGATGAACATTGATAATTTTACAAAATATGTTGATCACTATAAAATACGTGAAATCTTTAAAAGAAAATAAATGTTTATTAATTCTTGACACCAACGATAGTCATATTTCACCCATGGCTTTGACAACTTGCAAAATCAAATGGTATCGATTAATTGACCTTACCTTATCACATGCAAGCCACCGACTGCAACCTTTAGACGTATTAGTTGTTGGTCCTTTTAAGAGATACTTCAATGAATAGGCTCATGCATCGGTGGTCAATCACCCAGCCTAAACAATTTCATTAAAAAATATTTTGGGAATTAGCTCCCCTCCATCACTCTAACCATTACAATTTAAATAGGGAAAGTACTAAATACGATACATCATTGAAAAGGTAATTGTACGGAGAATTCAGCAATGTGATTGTTGGTTGCGCTATTTTTGATTTTAGCGCCCTCTAGCGGGTAAAAAAACGGTTACGTATTTCACAATGTGACACATCATTTCAAAGCTAATTTTATTAGCAATTTAATGCACAATTGAAAAAAAATTAAATAATCGAAACACCTTGCAGAGCTCTAATATTAGAAACTACGAACTTATTAGTTTACAAAAGACACTGACAGTCTGTACTTGAGAATGATGACAAATAAATGTCAAAGATATTACGTATTTAGTTGCTAATAAAATTAGCTTTGAAATGATGTGTCACATTGTGGAATACGTAACCGTTTTTTTTCCGCTAGAGGGCGCTAAAATCAAAAATAGCGCAACCAACAATCACTTTGCTGAATTCTCCGTACAATTACCTTTTCAATGATGTATCGTATATACTACTTTCCCTATTTAAATTGTAATGGTTAGAGTGATGGAGGGGAGGGGAATGACGTATCACAGTTCAAGATATGATGGAAGGGTGTCCCCCTTGGATCAAAAATCGACCTGTTTTCCCGTTTTTTCAAGAAAGTTTTCTCCTTCGAGATATTCAATCTGTTTCGTTTTCGGTGGCCCACTCAGTATATTTTAGTGTAAAGTTTAAATTTTAAAATAAAATTGTAAAATGTTGTTTATTTGCCAGCTCAGCTCAGATTATAGTCTCTCAGGGCGATTCGGATTACTAAAAATGATTAATTAAAAGGTTCCTAAACATTAATTGGTTTTGATAAAAAGGAAAACTGCCATTTTAAACTTTAAACAATACTTATATTCAAAATCAATGAATTGTGTATATTTTACAGACAAAGAAATATTCTATACAAACAACAAAAGAACCAAACACGTTTGAAAGACAATTTCAATACACTTTTACAAATATTAGATGAACACAAATATTTATGTATATTCTTTATTATATTAAAACGTAAACAATAAAGCAAGAATGTAATACGCAGGCTACATACGATTTGTGTATGTTTATATACATATTCGACAATTGCGAAACATATTAAGTTACATTATACTTTATATTTTGGAAACGATGTTTATTTAACAACTCTATTTATTCAGTTCGTCTCTGTTTGAAAATTTACTTTACAATCTTTAATTCTTTATTATTAAAAATACATTCATCATACCATAATCGTTTATCATTTTAAACAATACCTTATTTTTAAATCTTCTTTTTTCAACTTCATCCTTCTTTCTTCTTTTTTCTACGTTGTCTTCAACGGAATTTCCTTTGTGGTCACGATCCAGACGTGACAAATCTGCTTACTCTGCCATAAGGAGCACAATATTTTTATTACGACAATACAACACTGCACATTTAATACTTATGTGCAACTTTAAACACTATTTTATTACTCTTCACAAATAACCACAATTCTTATGTCCGTGGCCGACTATCCCAGTAGTCGATTGTTTACTTAAATTATATTAACAATGATGCTTATGGTCATTGCCGACTAGCCCAGTAGTCTTATTGTTTTGGGTTTACCTTTCGATAAAACATAGAATATATATTATCACCAAGAAAGATAAAAGGAGGAAGGAAGCCTAAAAGCGCCAGTATCTTGACTGATACACCAGAAAAAGACGCAATCGAAGCTGAGTATAAAGTTAGAATGGAGAAGAAAACAAAATTGAATGTTCAAAAAGCTAAGCGGAATTTATGGCTTCGACTGAAAATAGGAGAATATTGCAATGAAAAATGCAGAAAATGGTGGTCAACTCCAACCCAAAAGAAGAGTTATCGATAGAAATGCGAAAAGGATGGATATATGATATGTCTTGAAGACGAGAACTGGTTCGAACCGTATTTTGACTGAGATGATGACGATGATGATACTTACATTTATTGCAATTCTTTATACTCAATGTCATGAGGAGAAAATTGGATTAGTTGGCAAAATTGTCAAAAATGGTGCCTCTATCTGGTACTAGAGGCATCAAATGATTCTTCTGTAAATTATGCGCTAATTACATTTTATATTTTGCTTCCTTTTATAAACATTAAAGCTTTGAATCTTAATACTGGAATTCACTGTCGTGAGTTACAAAATAACATATGCTTGGGAGGCTGGATTCAATAACTAGAAGGTTTATCTAGTTATTGTATCAAGCCTCCCAAGTATAGGGAGGTTTCAGACACCTCGCAATGGTAAAATAAAAACATCCTACCAAAGTCACAAATTATAATAATATTAATTATATTTAGAATTATTTCATCTTGTGAGTGGATTTGCTCAGGGTTACTACGACGGTTTAAATACTTATTTTTTTGTTATAGGCCCCTCAAGAACCAGAATTATGGACGGATATAAAGGATGCTACGGAAGACGCAGAAATGTGCATTCAACAAAATTATTTATTCGCACAGATTCCAGAAATAGAAGGCAGCGAAGATTGTCTGTACGTAAATGTCTACACACCTGTGGTAATTACTTTGTTAATAAAAAAAATCCAGAGAAATAGAAATCCCTAGTAATTATATTTGTTATTTTGCTACTCACATATCTCATAATGTGCCTTTAAAGTAAGTGCATACATTTGAAGTCGAGTTTCAAATAACCTATAAACATATGCCAAACTTTCTTGATTAATAGCAGAAACTGTATATGCCTGTATATTATGGTTCACCTACATATTAATAATTCTGTTAGAAAACTAGTAAATTACAGTATTCATTAAATATTCTTGAAATATAGTTTGCAGTTTATTTGATATCTCTAACATTGTCATTGTGTTTTATTTTTACTCAGTCAATAGTTTCCAAATATTCTTTTCCAAATAAATACCCACATATAGATTGAAGATTCCTGTTTCTCTGATTTATAAAGTATTTTTACTTTATATATTTGTTTCAATTTAGGGATAGATAATTACGAATCTTATTTCAGCATATATCAAAACTGGAAAAACCAATAGAGGAAGGCCCACTACCAGTAATGGTTTTTATACACTACGGTGCTTTCATAGGTGGATCTTCTTCCAGTAAAATTCTAGGTCCAGAATATATACTGGATAGCGATGTACTTTTAGTAACATTTAATTATAGACTAGGAGTGTTCGGTAAGAACTTTTTCGTTTACTACGAACCTTATCTGAATAGTTTTCATGACAAATATTTTGAATCCCAGTATAATCTCGTGTAGTAATTTATTATCACTAACATTATATGATAACATCAAAATAATAATCTTTATTCATTTCTACAAAATTTGTAATTATTATATCAAGATACACAAACAAGTAAAACATAACAATATAATAGTCGTTTACGTAAGGTGGTGAAACTTGGATAAACACCGAATATATGTAGTTCCAAGAAATCACTTATTTTATAAAGTGGACACCCTAAGAGCACGTTTTTAATTCTTGTTTTGAATGTCCTTGTTGGAAGTGATTTGTACATACTGGGATCATGATTATACATTTGAATTCTCAAAATTTGAAAGCTCATACTCGAAAGGTGAAGATGGTGCCTTGGCAGTATGATATTATTTCTGGTATTGTAGGGATGGCCGTTCTGGGGAGAACATTTTTCATTTTATGGATGTAAAGCAACGTTTCCAGAATATAGTGGGTTATAACTGTCAGTATTTTTAGATCTACAAATAAAGATTTGCAATGTTCTCTGTGATTTGCCTTGGCCATAACTCTCATGACACTCTTCTCAGTAATTAAAATTCGGTGTACATGGGGAAAGCCCCCGAAACAGTATACGATAACGTAGCCTCGATTCAACTTCACTAGCATAGACATTCTTCATAAAATCTTCATTGAATAAAGATATAATGCTTCGTACTAAAAAGCATTTCTTAAGCATGTGCATAGCTATATTATTGCAAGCCTGTTTCCACTCAAGGAATTGTCCATATCTAATCCCATAAATCTGACCGAAGCTGGGTATGTTATTTCGGTCCCATTAATTGAAACAAGACAATGCTGATCCATTGCTTTTTGTCTGTGATGAAATCTAATAAAATATGTTTTATTTAGATCTAAAATCAATTTGTCGTCGTTGGCTGCTAAAAGTAAATCTCCTTCATCTGCAATTAGTATTGAAGTGTCATCTACATACATAGTAATGTCGCTTATGTTGAGGTCTTTGACAGAACTTTAACATATAATATAAATAATAGTGGGGCCAGTCACTTCGACGCACTGCTGACGATGCTGGTTATAAGACTGAAACCATCCGGGACCACACCTCGTATGCCATAGTCATATAGCTTCAAATCAAGATTTGCCATAGGATGTATTTTTTAATCAATGCTTTCAATTATTTTTTGTAAAACTGCATAATTGCCATAGTCGTGGATCGAAAAAGTTCTCAGCTCGAAGGAGAGATTTATAAGATAAGTAACTGTTTTTTTCAAGTAGACACTACACTACTACAGCCTTGCTTGGCTTAAGACAACTAAAGAACTCACAAACCTCTTCCTCACTAAACTCCAACAAGCCCATGCACTTAATATTGAATGTAGTTGCAGAAACCGAAGGAGAATCTTGTATTGTAACTCTCGGGTTCAGAGGGATATTCCTGAAATATTCCTTAGAGGTCTTAGCCATAATCTTCGGATTTTTGCAACTCTAGTCGTCTGTGATTAATTTCTCTAAAAGTTGACTCGAATCTAGCCTCTTTAATGAATTAACAATATTCCACCTCGCTAGTTTTATTGCTGGAGGCACTTATAATATCCGCGTAGTATTTATTCTTTGCAGTGTGAATTGATTGTGAATGTTCTTTCTTCTTATATCTATACATGGGGGCTAACTGAGGACATTTCTTTTAAAGTACGAATCAGTCATCTTTTTGCTTTGATGGGTTTCGGCCGTTACCCATTTTTCATAGCTTGGTCTATTTTTGTGCTGCTTGATTGGAAAACATTCATTCAAAAAAAATTTGCAAGGTTGAGAAAGGTGTCGACTTTTCTATTTATATTAAGGGCGTTGTATACATCGTTCCATGTTTTTTTGCATACAGTTATCAAATTTACATTTTGAGTTTGTACTATATGACCGTTAGGAAAAAAATATACGAATTTATGATTTTTCTGTCTTACTAGATTCCTAAATAATTATTTAAAAATGTATTTATTACAATATAACGGAGGTGATTCAAAACTGCCTCCTTATTGATTGTGATATTGTTTTACCGATATATAGCAATAAATGGAGGATAGCATAGAAGAATTTCGACCAATATTCACATTTTGCAATAACTTTTCTTTGCGATAAACGATTCAACAGTGTGTTCGAATAAGGAAACAAATACTGTATAGCAATTCAGCAGCGCTCATCCAAGCCAACAAAGTTTCTATTTATAATATAAGGGTGTGTAATTTGTTATTCATTCAACAATTCCCTAAACATTATTAAACTCGCAATTTTCAGAGTGATTAATTTAAAAAAGACACACTTCTGAGTGCTCTAACTGCATCATAATAACTACTCCAACTAGTTTGCCCTAACTGTTTTTAGGAATATACACTAACTCTCTTTTAAAATTTTCCGAAGGGGTCATTATTATTAGTCTCCTTACATTCCAAATCAATAAAGTAAATTTAAAATTGAAACTTGGTGACCTGGCCAATTATGTTACATTGATTAAATTAAAAGAAATTATACTATAAATTATCATTATTATTATATTATTAATATTAACTATTTTTAGTATATAAGTGTTCATTGTTAATGAAAGAGTGTTAAAAAATTATAATGATAATTCAGTTTTTGTAGCCCCTTGACACTTGGGAGCCCAGGACTTAAGTTCTAGTGAGTTTTTATTTTTTCAAATGTAACTACATAGTTACTTCTCAAAATAAGGTATCTTCATATATCTACTGTGTGATTTAACTCATCTATAATGGCAAATTAGGTCTGAATAAAACAAATCATAACTTCCTCCGTATAAAAGATTATGACATCGTAATTTTTAATGGGTTTTATTTTTCTTAAAGTTATTAGCAAATATGTTCGGTAATATATAATAAACATGCACATTTTTATTAGGGTTTTTAAGCACGTATGATGATGCTGCTCCTGGAAATTGGGCATTTAAAGATCAAGTAGCAGCCTTGAGATGGGTACACAACAACATCGAAGAATTTGGTGGAAATCCAGAAAAAGTAACTATTTTCGGACAGAGTGCTGGCGCTGGTTCCGTACATCACCATATCTTAAGTCATTCATCAAGAGGTATGAATTTATATTACTATTAATTCTGTAAAGTTTTTTTTAATGAAGAATAAACCAACCATTTGAAACATTATATCGGTGTGTTCAGACTGTTTCCTCTATTTAATCTGTACAGTGAGATTGTGTAATAGTATATAATAAATTGCAATTTTATATAAGTCATGCGCACCTGGTTAAGTTTACCAAACGGTATATGTCTTATGATAACATGTATTTAATACTATTTATCTACTTTTTGAAATGTTCAGAAGCAATATCCTTTTGGCAAGAATTTTATTCGCGGTCTTTTTCACCATGCACAATTTTATTTGTAGAAAATAAAACATCACGCATTCAAATTCAAAGTAGAAAATGTGCTTATTACTGGCGCCGTGTAAGATCAAACAACACAAGTTCCTTGTTCTTTATTTCTTGGCATTCTCAACACTACCAACAGAAATGTCAAGTGATGGAATGCCGAAACAAGAATGGAGGAATAAACAGAACTACAAAGGAAGGTTTTAAATATTTAGTTTCACTTGCAACATTATTCGAGATAAGTTTTTCATCGATGACTATAATATAAAATATGAGAAATTGCGTGCAACTTGAAAGTTATATCATTTTCTGTATCTTAAATTCAAAGCCACACTTTGGGAACCACTGCTCTACAGAATCTGTACAGTCTAGTATAATAAAATACAATTTCATAAGAAGAGATTTTTGAGCAGGTGGTTAACTTTAGCAAACGGAAAATATCTTATGAAGACGTGCATTTAATATTATTTATATAATTTGGTTCTATTAATTGAGTTAGCAGACGGTTCTTGGTGGAACATTTTATTAATAACTATTAAAAATAAAAATAAAATAAAACTCTTGAAAACTTTCCACAATTTTTATTTAGTCTTTGCGACATATGTTTCGGTATTCGGTAAATACCGAAACATATGTCGCAAAGACTAAATAAAAATTGTGGAAAGTTTTCAAGAGTTTTATTTTATTTTTATTTTTAATAGTTATAATTTGGTTTTGAAATGTTCTAAAATATTTAAAATAACAAACACTTCAATCCAAGAATTTTAGAATTAAACATTTTGTTTTTTTGGACATTGGTTACACTCTTTTTGGTAACAAGTTTTTATCTGAACAACTCACCGGCTACTCTTATGTCTCGATGCAGTAAATTCTATTGTGTTAGTCTAGAACCCAAAAGCTCTGCTTTTCTTATTAATAAATCAAGATCACGAATCAAAACATTCCGATCACTTTGAATTATCAAATATGGTTCACGTGGCAGTGGTTAGCAGCTGCCGTCATTGCCCTAGTCAGAAGCGTAAACATCATTATCCAAGTTTCGAGAAGTGTGTGACTTCGCTAGTCGTTCCATTGGAGGTCTCAAATTGAATTAGGTTTTATACAGACACCACATCCGGGTATTCTATGGTATGTCTTAATACATACGTAATTTCTGTAATTTTCACTAAGCAGAAAAAAAATCAGGCAAATAATTCTGTTGTTCTTGTGATTTAAGTGCTGTAACAATCGGCTTATGTTGGTGAGGATCTTGACACCATCATGTAAAATAACGTGCACATCTTGAACACACCAAATATGGTCACCCCGGCCAGTTTAAATTTTCTTCAGCATTGAAACCAAAGTATAAATGATGCGCTTCCGATTGTAGTGGCAAAAGCATCTTCAAACTTGTGTGTAGTGTAAAGTTTCCACACATGATAGATTTTCTACTATTTTTCCATGAATATTTTTACTAAAAGAAACCAAAACTATTAGTTTTATTCCGGAGCAAAAACCATTGTTGGAGAGTGCTATTAATGGAAATGTATAAAGTATATTTATTAAAAATACACAATTACTACCGGAAAGATTATACAGGGTTAGTTATCTGCCTGGGCGAACTTTATGAGATCATATATTTTGAAGCGACTTATTACCATTTTTTTGAAAATTCAATGATTTTATAAAATTATATTTAGAAAACGACGTATCAGATGGACACAGTATTGTTGATAATAAAAGGTCCTAATACACGCATACTTTATTTTTTCAATTACTAATTTAAAATTACATGACTCATTTTTCAAATCTTGGATTCAGTTGGTCTTTACTTGATGTAAATCCATTTTCAATGTGAAATAAAACAAACACATGTTTAAGATTTACACTGTATTTAATAACAACGACAGCTGTTTCGCTACACTGTAGCTTCGTCAGGTTGACATATACAATAATAACTATCTACATACACTTGACTCTTATATATAGTGTGTGGATATTAGGAATTCTAAGAACTGATATGTAAAGAACAATTTCTTGTCTAAAAGTGTCGGGTCTATACAAAAAGTACGTGGAACTAAATCTATTGCAAACAGATGTTATGTGTGAAATTAGGTAAACTGTATTACTAACTAAATATATTTAACAATGGTGATGAGTTTAACTATCTACATACACTTGACTCTTATATATAGTGTGTGGCTATTAGGAATTCTAAGAACTAATATATAAAGAACAATTTCTTGTCTCAAAGTGTCAGGTCTATACAAAAAGTACGTGGAACTAAATCTATTGCAAACAGATGTTATGTGTGAAATTAGGTAAACTGTATTACTGACTAAATATATTTAACAATGGTGATGAGTTTAGGTCTACTTTATCGTTTAATAAATTGTCGGAATGTTTATATTTATTGATTTCTAATGTCTCTAGTAAATCTAATTTAATACTTTTATTTTCAACATGAAGGATATCAAAATCTTTATTAAAAATGTGATTATTCTCTGTCAAATGATTCGCGTAGTCGAATCATTTTTTTGGTTTATATAAGCGGAGTAATGATCAGCAATCCGTGTTTTAAATGCTCTTCCTGTTTGACCTATATATCCCTTAGTACATGTACCACAAGTTAACCTATAGACTCCCGATTTATTATTGTGATTAGTTTTTTCTTTATTGTTCTTGATGTATTTTGCAAGGTTATTGTTTGTTTTGTATGCAATATTAATTTCCTGTTTTCTAAGTAATTTTATTAGTGTTCCTTGATTCTCCCCTAAGTAAGTGAAAGATTTAAACTTTTTAATTGTAGTGTCTTTTGTAACTGGATAAATTTCTTGCAACGTTTTGTTGAATAATTTCTTAGAAATTAATTATAACAATGGATACGACCCAAATTTAATAGATAAATTAATTTCTAAGAAATTATTCAACAAAACGTTGCAAGAAATTTATCCAGTTACAAAAGACACTACAATTAAAAAGTTTAAATCTTTCACTTACTTAGGGGAAAATCAAGGAAAACTAATAAAATTACTTAGAAAACAGGAAATTAATATTGCATACAAAACAAACAATAACCTTGCAAAATACATCAAGAACAATAAAGAAAAAACTAATCACAATAATAAATCGGGAGTCTATAGGTTAACTTGTGGTACATGTACTAAGGGATATATAGGTCAAACAGGAAGAGCATTTAAAACACGGATTGCTGATCATTACTCCGCTTATATAAACCAAAAAAATGATTCGACTTACGCGAATCATTTGACAGAGAATAATCACATTTTTAATAAAGATTTTGATATCCTTCATGTTGAAAATAAAAGTATTAAATTAGATTTACTAGAGACATTAGAAATCAATAAATATAAACATTCATACAATTTATTAAACGATAAAGTAGACCTAAACTCATCACCATTGTTAAATATATTTAGTCAGTAATACAGTTTACCTAATTTCACACATAACATCTGTTTGCAATAGATTTAGTTCCACGTACTTTTTGTATAGACCTGACACTTTGAGACAAGAAATTGTTCTTTATATATTAGTTCTTAGAATTCCTAATAGCCACACACTGTATATAAGAGTCAAGTGTATGTAGATAGTTATTATTGTATATCATATAGTATACGTCAGGTTGACATATACTATATGTCAACCTGACGAAGCTACAGTGTAGCGAAACAGCTGTCGTTGTTATTAAATACAGTGTAAATCTTAAACATGTGTTTGTTTTATTTCACATTGACTCATTTTTGCTAAAAGTTATTGTTTTCAAATGGAACATCTTGTACATGACTTCATTTCTAATTGCTTATTTACTTTTGATAACTTTATGTTTTTTTATATGGTATTTTTGTACTGGGAAATATTAACGAAATTATTTACTAGCCCAGAGAGTTTTCCAGCAGCAGATGTTCCAGAACAGATGCCTTTAAAAGAGGATACTTTCATTACTATACTGGTAGTATTGCTTATTCACGGAAACCTAAATATGTGATAAATGATTAAAATCAACTACGAATTAAAAAATTATATTAAAAGACGACAATAGGTCAGTAATGGTCACTTTTAAACTAATACCGTCTTACATATTGTTGGCACGAAATTTAGTAAACAATTCAAAAATGAACCGATATACAGATATTCCATTTGAAAAAATGACTTTTAGACAAAAATGTATCATAATTTTTATCCTGTTTTCTGCACATGCCATTACAAATTGAAAAAAATTTAAAATATGGTTATATTAGGATCTTTTATTATGAACAATACCACAGAAATTGTCCATCTAATACGTTGTTTTCGAGAAATTTAATTTTATAAAAATATTTTTCAGAAAAATGGTAATAAGTCAATAACTTAAAAATTTTAGGCCTACACTATCTCATAAGTTTTTGACTAATAATTATACGGGGAATATTAAAGTGTAATAATATACATGATGTTCCATTTAAAAAACTATAACTATAGTGAGGCACCAAGTTATGGAACACTCTGTTTAATAAAAAAAAAATTCAAAGGTGCTCATAAAGAAGGAAAACATGCTGCGAAATATTTTTTCTCATAAAGTCACAATCCGCTTTCCCCAGGGAGATGACTCATCCTGTCTTTTGTAAATGCACAAAATATAAAAACTAGTTTTGTAAGGATGCAGTTTCTTTTTGAACAGGTCTAATAATGAAAAAATCTGTGAAAACCCACTTATTTCGTAGGTTTATTTCAAGCGGCAATATCTCAAAGTGGTAGCGCATTAGCATTATGGGCGCAGCCGCAAAGAGAAATATCACTGGTTATAGCCAAGGCCCATGCTGATCTCCTCGGATGCAACAGTACTGTCAGCACATCAAAAATGGTGGATTGCCTAAGAAAAATTCCAGCAGTCACATTAGTCAACACCATGAATTTATTTAGGGTATGTATTTGTGTTAAATTCTCTTACTTTGATATATCTCTGGAATATGTATAGTTCATGAGATCAGAACCACTCACGATGTACCTGCCTACAATCGAATTTGAGACGAAAAGCAATCCATATCCATTTATTACGCAAGATCCGCTGAAAATTATAAAAAACCGTGAATTCAACAACGTGCCTTGGATTATTGGTGTAATGCCTGATGAAGGAATACTAAGAGCAGCACGTAAGTCGTTTTGTTTTAATTTTAGACTTATTTTTTGTGTTGTCCGCCGAAAAAAACGGATCAAGTCTCTTCTCGATAGTTGTTCTCTGGTTATATTTTGCCAGATGTTTCGCTGGAACCTAGAAAGAAAAAACTCTTTCTAGGCAAATTCTCTTAAATGAAAAAATATTAAAGCTTCAAGGATTTTTTCAAAAAACTATGGTAATATACAATTTAATCAAATTTATTCCGAAATAATCTTTATGCACAGTCATAACTACCACGACATGTTTGTTGCAGCGTTTACCAGACAGACTGATTTATTGGAAGCCATAAACCAAAATTTTAACTCTTATTTTGTACAAATGCTTTATCTGGGCTTGAGTGTCGATAGTGGACAAATACCAGCAACGTGGGGCAAAATAAAAGAATTTTATTTCTCGAATGAGGACCACATAGACGTGTCAAATACAGGCAGTGTACAAGGTTTAATAAATGTAAGTTTCTTACTAGATTATAATATCGAGTGTACGCAATTGTACCTACGCGTGTGACGTCTTTCGCTTTTAAAATTTATTTAGATAAACAACTTGTAGCGCATCCATTCATGAACGCGGTTAGTAACTTTGAAATTCTGTGATTTTCTTGGCCGTGTATTTACTTTAAATAATTTAAGTCGATTGTGGATGGATAATAAATAGTTCAATTATTAGGAGGATGGAGCATGATGGGAACGCTAAGGTTTAGGGCACTGTATTCAAGTTGCAAATTGAAATACAATATTCTGAATGTGCTTATTGTAATCCTTAAATATATATCTGTAGGTGGATGTATTTATAATTTTTCAACTATTTTATTTATTTTTTGAGGAAATTATAAAAAGAAATATGTTAATAATCTTGCTCCGCCATTGGAACAAGATGAGATTTTAGGTGATGTGAGAAGGGGTTCTAAAGTAATTTTTGGTAATATATAGGAAAGCAAATGTTATTCTACAAAATTGCACAAACCTAACTAAAAGTCTTAATATTTTTCAATAAAGATTACCATTTCTAGTTTTCACAATTAAGATAATAGAAGATCAATTCATCAACAATATGCGCACACCTTTAGTATGCTCAAACTTTACATGCATAGCACTTTATCCATAGGTACTTCTTCTTTAGTATATTTACATTACTTTTTAAAGTGTGGTGCTGTTTGAGTTATCTTCTGTCAATATAGGTACTTAAAAAGAATTTTTTTTAAAATACATCATTGCTGGAACTTTATCTGAGTGAGTGAGTTTTCCACTCACATAGTTTGTTCAGTTGTATAAATTTGCTTGCGGCTTTTTTTTTCATTTTCGAAATTACTTATCTGTATGAAAAAATATTCTCCAACATGAAATATACAAAAAAAAATTACGAATCCTAAGTTAACTGATGAGTATATTGATAATTTACACTAGTAAACTTGATCCACAACTGCAAACAAATATCAGTGAAAAGTTACAGCTATATAAATCTAATAATAGTATATTACATACCAAGGTTGAGAAGATGACTATTATTGCCCGAGTGGCGAGATTAAATTCCGAGGCGCAAAGCGCCGAGGAATTTAAGCCACAAGGGCAATAATAGTCTTCTCAACCGTAGTATGTATACTATTTTTTGTACCAGTAGTCTAATTGGACCTTAAAACCTTAATAATTATGAATAAATTTACTCATATATGTAAGAATGCCCTTATAATAAAACTTCATGTAAACAAATAAGTAGGCTATATTTTGATGTTGACAAATAAGTTTTGACATAAATGCTGAAACTAAAAGTCAAGTATTTTTAGATTATTTTTCATTCCATTTATAATGTCTGAAGAGTTTAGATGTACACCACCTGAAATGCGCGAGATTGCAGAACAGGCAGCTGAGAACTTGCTTCCGCATAAATCTAATCACTTATACATGAAAACATTTACAGAATTTAAAAAATGGTATAATTCCAAATTACAGTAGTAACTTCTGAAAACGTACTTCTGGCTTATTTTCATGAATATTCAAAAAATAAAAAAGCCTCGACTTTATGGGCGCAATATTCAATGTTGAAAGCTACACTTGGCCTAAAAGAGAATATTAACATATCAAAATATTTTAAATTAGTTGCCTTTTTAAAAAGAAAAACTTGAAATTATAAGCCCAAAAATCATTAGTATTTACTCGAGGAAATTATAAAATTCTTTACTGAGGTACCCGACACATATTACATTGCAACTAAGATAGTATGTTTATATATTAATACTTTGAAATTATTGATAATTTATATCTCTGTAGACTGGTCTTGTAATTGGTGTTGCTGGTGCATGCCGAAGGATGAGTTGTGTAATTTATTAATTTCTGATGTCATCATGAGAGATAATTTAATTGTTATTCACATCCACAATAGCAAAAATGGTACGTCTCCAAAGTTTGTAATAATGGAACCACTTTGTAGCTAAAGGTTATATCGAAGATTCCCTAGTAAATAAAAAAAATATAGAATGTATGTTACAAGATCTACCTACATCTACTTATGCAACCACACCTGCAATATATACAGGAATTTTCAATATGAATTAAATAATTATTTGTATCTGTAATAGTTAGGTGATATATTGATTCCATATTATACTTTCATACATATTTTATGTATTAATAGACAAATGCTTTTTTTTTTCATGTAAACAACAAAGTATTGTTAGAAAATATAAAATTAATAGCAATTGCTAAATAAACGTATATTATATTCTGGTATTGTTAACCTAAAATTGTGCCTAAAATAGTTATTTATTTTGACGGTTCACAACTTGACATACTACTACTACTACAAGCATGAGTGCATGGTTGCGGCATTCGTTTTATTTGTTCTCATTATTTCCCTAGGTCAATAATAGCCTCATTATTTACCTCTTATTAGTTCCAGGTTGTGAAATGTCATTTCGTGGCGCTTTGTTATGTGTAAAAATGCTATGATTTTTTACTACTGGTACAAAAAACATAATTATTTGAATTATTTTGTATGATTTACTTACATTGTAAATTTTATTGTAATGTAATCAAAATAAACTGTGGCTGGCCAACCGTAGTTTAGAGACCCATGCAATAAAGCAGCTCGATCAGGATAATGGTCCATTCAAAAGGGCACTTCTCACTGCCCGTAAAATGCAAACATGCATACCTATTACATACAACGTGCGTTAAAATTAAACTCAATTTTTACTGTTTGATTTAAGCTTTTTGTTAAACTTACCACATTATATCTAAAAATAGGATAAATTTCTTATACCATAGTCGTCAAATTTTAATTTCGGGTTGCACTTCTATCATATGCAGAAGATGACCTTATGATATGCAGCGATGCCTGCTTGCTAACAGTGATGGGAGAGCAACGCAGTGGCGGGGGACCCCCACGCCTTACATTTCATTGCAAACGTTTGTCGAGTGTGGCAGCGTCGCTTATGTTTATCTTTAGTTTATTTCGTCGCGCTCTTTTCCTCTTTCTACTTTCGTATCAGAAATTAAAATATGTCGACCCCGGTATAAAAACCAACAAATAATGAAATTAATAGCATGGGAAATAACAACTACCAAATTTTATTATTCATTATTATTATTTACAGGTTTACAGTGATAGAGGATTTTTATATCCAGCATATCAAACGGCCTTATTACATAAACACTATGGTCACGAAAACGTATGGTTCTACTACTTCGATTACAGAGGAAACCAAAGTTATGGAGAACGATTTGCGGCAACTGAAAAGCAAATAGATTTCAAATGGGGTAAGTTTAAGTTATTTCAAAATTTCTTTAATAACTACTGGTTTTGTAGGCGTAAGTCATTGTGATGATCTTCTTTATTTATTTAAATCACCAAAACTATTTCCTGATTTCGAACTCGGTAACAATGACTTGGAAATGAGTCATTTTCTAATAGAACTGTTTACGAACTTTGCTACATACTTGTAAGAAATAATATATACTTAGTATTATTATCATAATTACTTACGTTTTTGTTTTATTTTTTTATTTTAGAAATCCAACTCCAGATTTGTTCATTGATACATGGAAACAGTTGCCCGACACTGAAAATAAAGAAACTGTAGGGAATAGCGATTTAGTGTACTTAAAATTGTCGGGCAGTTACAGCACAAACGTCAACAATACTTTCCAAGTTGATATGGTTGAAAGCTATCACCCTGAAAGAATGTCTTTTTGGATAGGTTTACCTTTGAAAGAAAATGTCAAAAATATAAACTGAGCTTAAAATGTACAAAATCAATCTTTACCATGACGTATTTCTAAATTTAATAAATTGAAAATTAAAAAGAATTTATTTGTATTATTTGATACCATATCCATTATAAGTACCTCTAAGAAAATTGTATCAAATATACAGTAGAGCACCCATCTTTATAAGGGTAAAATCTTTGGCGTACCGGGTATTGGTATGTTCCATTATGTCAACAATAAGTTGTCTCGAATAATTTAATATGCAATTAAAGAAACGATTACAATTGTGAAAAATACAAAACTATTACATATATATATTCTTACAATACTGGACGGTGCCCAGTTATCATGAACTATTTTTCATTAAAATACATACATAAAAATCGAAAGAACATATTTGAATTTATAGAAAAAGAAATAATGTAAAGGAATTATTAATTACCTATAAATTAATAGTAAAAAGACTTAACAGATATGTAGATAACCCTGCATATTTGCGAATATGAAGGGTTGTCTATAGTCAATTAAATACGTGATTTACATAAGGTATAAAAATACCAATAGTCACTTATGACTTAGTAAAAAGTTCAGAAGAACATAAAGATTACAATTATTATATACAAAGCTACTTGATTTTAAACAAAATTCTGAAATATAGTTGAATATGACAAATAAAACGCATTACTAAAAACATTGTTGATGATAGGTATACCGGGTGTCTGTTTAAGCTCGGCCACCGGCCATATCTCCGTAACCGTTTATCGTACAACCTGGCGGAAAAAATCTTATAGTAAAACGGACCACCGGAATTTCAACAAAAATATTTTTAAGTTTCCAAAATTATCGCAAGAGGGCGCAATTCTCAAGATGAATTAAAAATTCGGCAATTTTTCATTACATTCTAGATTAAGATAGATAAAAATTTTTACAGGCAACATTTTGAGATCTCCCTCCCATACGAAGGGGCGGGTGGAGGGGGGTATGTCTGTGTACAAAAGTAGGTATAATTTCGGTTTGCCCCAACGGATTTTAATGTTTCTGGGCTCATAAGACAGAGAATTTTACGATGAATTGAAGAATATGTAGTACGAAATTACGTGGTTGTCAGAAACAATACCAGGGGTCGCTGTTCTCAATTTATGTATATTACTTGTTTTTTCTTTAAAATTTTAAATCGAACGGTATATTTTAATATCGTAATATTAAAGCACATAAAAAAGTGAAGAGAATGATAAAAACCCGAAGTGGCTACTTTTTTTCTTGACGAAGATAGTCACACAAAGACAATCCAGAAAAATAAAAAGTTTTAAATATAAATTTATTTATTTATTGCGAATAATAATTTTAAGAGGGCCACTAGACAGTGTATAGTTCGTTTTCACTCTTCCATAAATGTATTCATTTCAATCTTTTTATCGATTTTTTAATTCATTGCTATGTTACGTTAGATTCTCCTTTTAAATGTTTTCAAATTCTCCAGCTATTATTTTTTAAATATCATTTCTTGTCCTTTCCAATATTGAAATAAAATAATAATAATACTGAACAGTGTATATAGTTTGCTTTATTTTTTTAAATTTCCATCATACCAATCGCATGCACCGTGATACTGAATTACATTATTATGAGATATCCGAGGTGGCGGCATGAAAATCGAAATGTAAAAATATTAGTGTAACTTGTAGTTAAACTTCTTGTACGTATTTAGCAAATTAAGCCTTTTTGGACATCTGCACATAATTATTAATTTTTTAAAATGTCATATTCTAACGTTAAAGCATGTGACATTATCAGAATGTATTTTCAATGCTTTGAAAATGTATTCTTTCTTCCCAGGAATATTCCCTAAATTATCCCGAAAGAAGAAATTATTCAGTTTTTATTCGCCTTGCGAGAGGTATTTGATTTTTCTTTTTGAGGCAGAATAAAAGACATAGTTTATCACAAAAAGCCGATTAAAACAATTACTGCCTCCGAAATTGAAGTAACTGTGCTCTCTACTAATCGACAAGTAAACATGTGTATTGAAAATAATGGTGAACACTGTTTCACATTTGTTAAGTTGAAGTTTTTTTTGTTTTATTTTTTGTACTTTCTGATTTAGATATTTTTTTCCCGTTTATATTACTTCGTCAATATATGTTCTTATTTATGTAGTAATAGATTCTGTTACTTACTTTCATGTTATAAGCCGGAATGAGTTAGATATCAATTTTTATACCCTATCGTTACCAATAAGTAAATGATTTGGTTATAACTAATGCATTATATTATATTGTTTTACTTTCTTATACGTAGTAAGTATAAGGAAGTATTGTGATGATGAAAATTTTCGAACTCAAGATTTTTGCAGATGTCCACGTGTTGATGTCCCCTGATACCAAAAAAGTGATTTTTAAAAAATGTCTGTGGGTGTGTCTGTGTGTGTGTCTCTGTGTGTGTGACCACGATAGCGGTCAAACCGCTATAGGTATCAATTCCAATTCTTATATTTATGAATATAATCTCCCTCTTGAGATCTGATTAGATTCTCAGTAAAATCGGCAGACCGGAAGTAGTAGTTTACTTCAGTGAAAAAATCGAATTTTGCCAATTATTCGTCAACTACTAAGTTTAAACAAATTTGTAAAGAATTCATATATACTCAAAATTAAATTTGAGAAGAATTTTATTAAAAAAGTTTTTCGAAATTCCTACTGGAAGTAGGTCTTTTACTCTTATGAAAAATCAGTTTTTTGCGAATATTTCGCAAGTCATGCTTTTTAGACATGTACGTTACGAGTATAAAAGAATTTAAAACTTAATTTTCAATACCTTTTGTATAAAAAAATTTCAAAATTCGGACCGGAAGTAACACTTTTACTCTTATCGATTAGCGATTTTTGCAAATATTTCGTAAATTATGCATTTTATATATATTTGTCAAGAGTACAAAAGTATTTAAAGTTCGACTTGAAATATTTTTTGTATAAATGAAATTTCAAAATTCGGACCGGAAGTAACACTTTTACTCTTAGCGAGTAGCATTTTCTTTCAAACATTTCACAAAGTATGTACCCTGTAGAGATTTATTAAGAGACTGGAAGTACTTAGAATAGGATTTTGAATAATTTTTGTATAAAATAATATTTAAAATTGTATGATTTGAAACGCTCATAGGTATAAGAAAGTCGTGTGGTGGCCATACCTCATTTTTTTTCTCGTTATTGTCTACTTAGGCAGGTTTCTCACTAGTGCAACTGATTGCGTACAACTGATTGCATACGACTAATGAAACTGGTTTCATGAAACTGACTCATTGTTTTGTTAACATCCTTCCATATTAATGCAACGTCTGTCAAAAGTTGCGTCGAGATAAGAAACTCAGTCGTATGCAACTGGCTTTCCCGGTCGCACGGTTTCACAGATACAAACACTATTATTTTTGTAGTTTATAATGTTAAAAATGCCTTCAAATGAGGAAGTAATTAATAGTAAACTTGTCGAAAAAGTTGAAAAGTTTCCAATATTATATAATTACAAATTAGATGGGTAGGTATTCCAAACGAGATAGTGTGGAAGCAGCGTGGGAAAATATAGCTAATGCAATGAACGACACAGGTAAATAATTTTACTTACAATTTTATGGTTTCACTAAAATTATAACAAAATTTAATTGAAAAAAATAATTATTTTATAAAAAAATTCAAAATTCCAAACTTTATTTGAATTTTAAAGTACAACAACAGTCTATAACCTAGTAGCTATTTTATTGTCTATCTATTTTGATTTATACAATACTTCCACTGCCAAGGTAGTGCAGTTTCAGGTTTAATAAAATAATTAGCAATATAATTCCTTAGATTACTGGCAGTACGTCTGTTCTCAGCCACAACAATATTTTGTAGGTAGTTCAGCCGCGATATATCTGTATTACCTTCATCTACATCTGTTAGCGGTTCATAACCCTTTCCTTCTCTTTTTCTTATAAAGTTATGGAGTATACAGACAGCACGGATAATGGAGTTTATTGTTTTCTCGTTTTCACACATAATTGGTTTCATTAATACTTGAAATTTTTTGGAAGCCATGCCAAATGTACATTCCACAGTTTTCCGCGCCCTGGAAATTCGATAATTGTAAATTCTTTTTATATCATCCAACGCTTTTCTCGGGAAAGGTCGCAATAAGTATGTTTGTAGAGGAAAAGCTTCGTGACCCACGAAATAAAATGGGAATGTTATTCCATTATTATCATGAGGAAGTATTCTACCGTCTGGTATGTGAAGCCCCTCCTTGTTAGTTTTTAACCATCTACCAATCCTTGAAGCATGAAGTATTCCGCCATCACTATTCCTTCCAGCATGACCAACTTCGATCATAGTAAAGCAACCATCGGCATCACAACACGCTAATAAGACAATGGAGTGATATCCTTTATAATTGAAATAAGACGATCCCGATTTAGGAGGTTTCTGAATTCTCACGTGTTTGCCGTCTATGGCGCCTATACAGTTAGGTAGATTCCATAGTTCATAAAAACGATCAGCTACGCGAATCCATTCTTCTTCAGTAGGTAATTTCATGTAGTCTGCATTTAAACAGATCCAAATTTGTTCTGTTGTGCTCGACACAACATTACTTATTGTACTGATGCCTCTCATAAAATATAATGACAGATCCGTGAAGCTGTTTCCTGTTGCCAAATATCTGAGAACAAAAAAGAAGTACGTAGATGTGGTAGGTACGGCATTGTATGTTATACAAGTACTATTAAGTTGTTGATTGTATGTACATTCTTAATAATGTATACATGCTGGCTACATTGTTTGTTCTAGCTGCTAATTGCAAGGAAAGATGGAGAAATCTACGAACAGTGTTTGTCCGTAAACTGAAACTTCCTCCTAGTGGATCAGCTCGAAAAAACCGAAAGCCCTATTATTTGATGGAGTCAATGCAGTTCATACTTCCTTTTGTTAAAACTCAGAACAACGATGAAATGCCGAGTAATGTACCAAGGCCACCAGAATCAGATGTGGGCGAAGCATTGAAATTCACTGATGAGGAACGTGAGGAAGATGATCAAGAACAATCAACCCAGTCGCAAGAAATAATAAGTCAAACACGCTTGGAACCTACTACGGTACAGATTCCTGATCCACCTGCAAAAAAAAAATAAAACTGCTTTGACTGATGTTGATAGGGCTTTTATAGATTTTGTGGATCGAAAAACAAATAAGCCCGCTCGCGAAGATAATCCTAGAAAGCTCTTCTTACTTAGTTTGCTGCCAGACGTTGAAAAACTGTCTGATAATCAGATGAGGATATTCAGAAGAAAAGTCATCGATGCATTGGACGATGTTTTAATGGATACGCCAGCTTCGGACTCTGCACGTTCTACGCCCAGTGCAACAAGTGCATCAGGAACTTACTATGCACCTTCTCCTAGCTCGGCCATATGCAATACACCTGATCCGCTAACACGGGTGCATGACACTTTAAATACTACCCAATATTATCATACTTTTATACCAGAACAATGTAACCAAGATGATTACAATTTATCATAATTACTTATATATACATATAATAAAATATAATATTCGTATACGTACCTAAGCGTAATTAATAACCTTTCTTCAACTTCTATACTATCTCTGAATTTCGTATCCATTTTCTTGATAGATGGACCCACTATACGAACTAATACTATAAAGCTTTCAGCACTCATTCTATACAGCTTTTGAAATTTGACTGGATCTTCTACCTCTTGTGCTGCCTTGTACAATCGCATATTAAAGTTGTTATATAGATATGGGTCAATCCAAAATCGTCTTTTATGTTTCCTTCTTCTGTTGTACCACCATAAAACGGCAACATCATCCTCCTCAGAAGAAGAAGTCATCGTAACAACTGACTCAAAGTAGTTGTTATAATGTGGAAACAGGGATGAAATCGGTTGCGTAAGATTAGTTGTATGCAATCAGTTGTACGCAATCAGTTGCACTAGTGAGAAACCTGCCTTAGTTCACGAGTTCTGGAAATTATTTTTGCTGTTTTCCTATAATTAGATGTATACCTATCTGTTGGGTAAAGATATATTATTATTATTATTATTATTATTTTATTTCAATGTCTAAAGTCGCCAGCGTTATTAGTGTACTGTAGTTGTAGCGCGTAGTAATACTTATATGCGGATAAAACGTTAAAACCTTATTAAATTATTGGGTATACTACCATTCCTACTCTCGTGTTTATAAGTAGTAGTACTAGACAGTAGTAGATATGCCCAAGTAAGTATTGTAAATTGTCGAAAATGGAAGAGATAAAACAAAAAAGTTAGAATTAAGCGATTAAATGTATCAATTCCTGTAATAGACAGATATACGATACCACATACAATAGTAAAAATTGATGGCGATTTCGGGGATTACCCAAACTCTAAACACAGACAATGAAAGTCGTTAATGTCAGTTACATATTTTCCCGCATCCAAGTACCCCGTTTTACTTTAAACAAAAGTGATTTAGAAGTAACTAAACTAATTAAAATGGAAGAAACTATCCCAATTGTGTTTAATTCTTTACCCCCGATAATGAATATATTGAATAAAAATGAAGTAAGTACAATATGTTACATTAGCCTAAATTGAAGTATTATTAATGTACTGCTTTTAAAGTATAAGAATGAGGAATCTGTCAAAAAAATCATGGATACTTATAATGCCATTTATTCAAAATATGGTCACTTGAAGAATAAAACTAAGAAGTATCCTTTTATTGTATTCGAAGGTTTGGATGGAACAGGTTAGTAGTAATTTATTTAAACAATAATCAATACTATAATTAACAATGCTCTTAAGGAAAAACCACTTTAAGCAGAAAGACTGCTAACAAATATAATGCTTCGTTATTGTCTACACCTCCAAAATCAATAACAGATGTTAGAGGATATTTCGATGATCACTTGTTACGTACACCATATTATTGTTTGGGTAATTACATAGCTGAACTGGAAGTCCACGGTGCTCTTGAAGAAGGGCCTGTTATTTTAGATAGGTTAGTGAAACGTAGGTTTGCTTTCTTGCTTTGTTGAAGTAGAACAAAGCTATGTGTAATCTGGTTGTAGTAGTCATATTTAAAAATTGCTACTCTAATTTAAAATACTTAATAATAATACCTAATTAAATCTTCTTTGAATTTTACTTGTTTTTTGTGTGTTTATTTCACTGCTCAAGAAATAAAAGCACTGTAAATAATAGGTGTTTATTTTTATACACTCAAATTATTTAATTAGATTTATTGCAGAATTCTTAAATTTCTATATTAATAATTTATTATATGTATATGATTAATACATAATTTATGTATTGATAGGCTTGTGGAAAATTAAAGCAGGTAATTTTGAAATAAATTTGTATTTGTGTTAAAGATAACTTTTATTTTGTATATGTAGTACCATCTATCAGTAACATGCCAAAGCTTAAGTTTAAATCTTGCGTTCTAGATGACCGGTTTGTAATTAAATTAGAGTTTTTAATTTTATATCTATTATTACATTAATAAATAAATTCATATTTATTTATCAAAGTTGCGCCATTAATTTAACAAATGATGTAAAATCTAGTGCACATAGCTGTTTGTTGTATTTTTATTGGCAAAAACGACTTACCGTATATGTATGTTAATTACAATTTACAATTAATGATATGAGTGTCGAGAAATTCGGGGTAGTTTACAACTTTCGTGAACTCAGAATTTGATGAATTTGTGTTCTTTAAGATACTGGCATTCTACGACAGTCTATGCGCTGGCCCAATCAGTTCAAGACGGTAAAATCGATGCTCTGCCACCGACAACCGATGAAATATACAAATGGCCAGCCGATTTACTACAACCTGATCTGGTGTTGTTATTAGTAGCATCTGAAGAGAATAGGCGCAAAAGATTTTCGAACAGGAAGGTCATAACAAATCAAGAAGAGCAATTAAAAGCAAATCCATTGTTTAGACAAAAGTAATTATATACGATATGCTAGTGGTGGGATTCTGAACTTAAAACGTAAACGTGTCGATTGCCTTAGAAAACTAAGGGAGATTATATCACATATCGTTTTAAATCTTAAAAATTATCGAATATTTTCCTTATAACGATCGTGCATTTCTTTGTTTAGGTTTAAAGATACCGAAAAAATGGTTTTAAAAAAATGTCTGTGTGTCTGTCAGTGTGTGTCACCACGATAGCGGTCATATATAGCTATCAGTACCAAATTTTGTATTTACGAGTATAATCTTCCTCTTGAGATCTGATTAGATTTCCAGTAAAATCGGCAGACCGGAAGTGGTAGTTAACTTTAGTGAAAAAATCGAATTTTGCCAGTATTTCGTCAACTGCTAAATTTAAACAAATTTATGAAGAATTCATATGTACTCAACATTAAATTTGAGAAGGATTTTATTATGAAAGTTTTTCGAAATTCCTACCGGAAGTAGGTCTTTTACTCTTATCTAAAATCAGTTTTTTGCTAATATTTCGCAAGTCATGCTTTTTAGACAGGTACATTACGAATACAAACGTATTTAGAACTTAATTTTGAATACCTTTTGTATGAAAGAATGTTCAAAATTCGGACCTTATAAGAAAGTCGTGTGGTGGCCACACCTCGTTTTTGTTTTTTTGTTTTGATATTCCACATTTCGAAGCTCGTTATTCATGCACCTTTTCACTGTAGGTACCTACCATTTGTATGCAATAATGAACTCCCCGGAGTATATGATGTTTTCGCATTTTAACACCTTGATAATAATTAGCATTTATCAGTTGTTGTCTTAGTTTCCTTCTAGTTTTTGATAATATACAGGGTCCCAGCGTAGCGATATAGTCCATATCGGTGTGCTATGTTAAATGTTAATACAAAAATTATAGAGGATCATGAATTGTACGATATAAAAATATTTTTATCTATACAGAGTGTACGAGAACGACGAATCAACACAAATTTATATATTTTGTTAATAGAATTCTATGAATTTTATGCGACACCTTTAAGAGTTGACTAACTTAACATGAATTTGTTTTTGAGATATAGCGATTTTTCGTCGAAAATTATACAACTTTTGAAAAATTCCTAGGAAATAACGATAGCTCAATGAATAAGAATAATATTCCACTAACTGAATTAAATGCTTGTTTCGATATTTCAAGGCATGTTTTTTTTTTGATTTACATTCCATTCATGGCAATTCAAATTTTGTGTGAAAGTATTATAAACTTACTATTACTAGGATATGTACGAGGCATGTTCGGCAAGTAAGTACCGTTTTGGAAAAAACTCATAAAAACATTTACTTCAAAACAAAATTTATTTGTACATGAAAGAGCATTCCTTAAACTATTCTTCATAGCGGAAAAGCAATTTCTCTATACCCTCTTCATACAAAGATACCGCCAGTGAAGAAAGTCACTGCAGAACACCGTTTTTTACGTCGTTATCGTTGTTAAAGCACCTTCCTCCAAAATAATGCTTCAAGTTCAAGAATAAATGGTAGTCAGAAGGTGCAAGATTGGGGCTGTACAGCGGGTGATCGGACTGTTCTGAATTGTCTAATAAGATTTTGACTGACACCTGCAGAATGGGGTCGTGCATTATCATGGACCAACACCACAATACCTCGACTGAGCTTTCCACGTCTTTTGTTTTAAACTGCGCGCCGAAGTTTTGTCAATAATGTTTCACAGTATCGCTCTCCATTAATGGTTCCACATCTGGGAAAAAACTCAACAAGCAGAAAGGCCTGCCTGTCCCAGAACACAGTGCACATGATTTTTTGTGCGGACAACGTTGTTCTGAATATTTGTTTTTTGGGGGAATATCAGTGCGTCTACTCCATCGACTGTTGTTTTGATTGTGGAGTGACATGACAAACCCACGTTTCATCACCGGTCACAATACTGTTTAAGAATTCATCTCCCCCTCTACACTGTATCGGCTAAGAAATGTTTAAGCACTGCCAAGTCACTTCGTTTTGTGAACATTCGTAAGCATTTTTGGAGCACAACGAGAACAAAATTTCCAACAATTGCGCTGCGGTGGTGGTAGAACGAAATGGTACTTGTTTCCCGGACATGCCTCATACATTTGTATGTATGTCCAGTAATTGGAATTGTATCACACTGTTGGGTAATAAAGAATATTATTATTATTATTATTGCCATTTTTTTGTTAAGAAAACAAGGAACGTTTACATTTAAACAGGAATTGTTTTTCCCCATTAATTTATTATTAAGACGGGCGTTTACCAACAAATAGAAACTTATGCAACTTATATTACTCGTGGGACGGGTAGACGCAAGGGGGTGTGAGTAAGTGGAGCTTCACGATATTTGGTTTCCATCACAGCGCTTCGGTTTTATTCATAGATAAAGGAATACTATAGATGGGAAACATAATGTATAAAGAATGAGTACTTACGGAACTGTTGATGTTGTTGATGTTTTATAATAAGCCAATTTTCGCTTGCCCATAACTGTTATATTATTATACACTCGAATATTATAGATATATATGACATTTAAATGCCAGTGACAGTTTGTAATTAAACTGTCACTCGCATTTAAGTCTGCAATAGCCGACCGATACCGATAGATTTTCGTCTTCGCTAGGAGTAGAGATGCCGTAAAGTGGGGATAGACGACGCGAAAAACCTCGTGTGAAATGTGTGTAACAATGTTTACTGTTTAATGTTCTTTATCTTCAAAAATAATTACATAAACTTTTTTTTATATCGCACATCAAATGTGCAGCTGGCGCGTAGAGGTCGTTTTTTTTTCTTTTGTGTATCAGCCTTGGTTAATAGACATTAATCAAACTCATGCATTTTTGTGGTTATTTCTAAAACACATAACTTTTTTAAGAAAATAAATTAGTACAAAACTGACCTTGACATAAATGTATGCCTTTTGCATCACTAACCCAAATTTGAGATTCTAAAATTACAAAATAAGTTTAAAAAACGCGAAACGGCGATGCCTTAGTCTTCGATAGGTAAACGCCTCTCTTAATAAAAATAATAATGTCATCTTTATTTGTCGGACGTAGTCCAGCTAAAGCTGTTCAACTCGACTCTAAGTTAATATACAGCTCGTAAATTAGATGCACATTAATGCATACCGGGTGGGGCACCTCATTTCCGTCGGTTTCTTTACGAAAAGCGGTAATATTTTTTATTTTTATTTTTATTAAAGGTTGTGTAGGTTCATTAGGGGCACGTTTTAAAATTATTTTGAAATATACAGTGATCAAAAAAAATTTGGCACACCAAAGTTATGAAAATTTAAATGGAACACCCTGTATATTATGGGATATTTTGATGCTATAGGCTAAATTAAGGCCACTTACTGTTATATTCCCTATTCCTAACTCAACCTCTTTTCGAGATATTTCACTATTTTTGAAAATGTAGATCAAAATTTCAGAGACATTGCTGTCTTCCATATTTGAGCGAATTATTTTAAATTGTATTTATAGTTTACTCAAAGCATTAGACTATAAGATAAGCTAAAGTTGATATCTAAAAATTATACAGGGTGTTTAAAAACTACATTTGTGTTTTGACTAACATTAAATGCAAATAACTTTCATATTTTAAATTGAACACCCTGTATTTATTGCCATATTTAGATTCTAATTTTAATTGTTTTTAAAACTGTATTAGGGTTTCCTATACCTATCTCTTATAGTTTTTTGGTAATTTAGGATTTTCAGTTTCAAACACTAATTTCTTGCAAAATATTTTTCAAAATGCTAATATTTATTAACCTATCGGGTTGATTGGTTTTGTTTCACATTAATTAAAAGGCGTCATAACTAGGTAAATAAGAAATACAGACTTCATTAAACAAACAACAAACTAAAATTTTAAAAGAAAACTAATGTTTTAACAAATGCTCGAAATGATATCCATCTGTTTCAATGCATAATCGAATTCTCTCTTGAAAGGACTGTTTATGTTTAACTCTTGTTAAAATATTTGGTGTTCTAGAACGAAACGCTATTCTTATTCGTTCTCTCATATCGTCGGGTGTGGTTGGTGGCGTATCATAAATGATATTTTGGACATATCCCCATAAGAAAAAATCGGGACTCGTTAGGTCTGGGGATCTTGCTGGCCAATTCTGTGGACCGCCGCTTCCTATCCACCTATTGGGATATTGCCTATCCAATTCATTTCTTACATATACTTGAAAATGCGCTGGCGCACCGTCTAGTTATAACCACATCCTCTGACGAATTGACGAAAATATTCCACTTAGGTATATTTTCCAAAAGTACAGGCAAATTGTCTCTTAAAAATCGAAGAAACATGGCGCCGTTTAAGTGACCATCAAAAAAGAACAGACTTGCGTTCCAATTATTCTACCCCATACACACCATCTGTGTTGCCTATCAATAGTTCTAAAAAATGGGGATTTTCGTCACTGTAGTAATGAAAATTATGTTTATTAACTAATCCGTTATTGTGGAATGATGACTCATCCGAAAAAAGTACAAAATCGAAGAAATTTTCATTTTCACTAAACTTTTCTAAAACCCATAAACAAAATAGGAGTGGTCTATCGTAATCTACTTCCAAAAGTTCTTGGTGTAATTGAATACGATACGGGAAGAAGTTGTGCCTTTTTATAATTCTTCTGACGCTCCGTCTGCTTATTCCACTGGCTTCACATATTTTTCGCTGACTTGTATGCGGATTTTCTGGCAGAGGTCCGATAACATTGGTCTTTGCTGTTCTGGTTTCTGATAACGCACACTTCCTGTTATTCGGAAAACTTGCAATAAATTTTCTAATGACCGCCTGTCAGGATGACGCCTGTTAGGATATTTTTGAGCATAAACTCTTGATGCTAGCAAGCAATTTTCGCCACACTCTCCGATTTCTAAAATCATATCCACCTTTTCGTTTTCAGAGTAGGTTCTCATTTTAAATAATTAAAATTATTTAAACGACGTCGAAAAGCGTTGATGTGTTAACTCATATGTACTGTCACTGTCAAATAATTTATCTGTTTGAAGTATTAATAACAGCGGCAAAGCCTACTTTTGGAAAAAATTGCAAGAAATTAGTGTTTGAAACTGAAAATCCTAAATTACCAAAAAACTATAAGAGATAGGTATAGGAAACCCTAATACAGTTTTAAAAACAATTGAAGTTAGAATCAAAATATGGCAATAAATACAGGGTGTTCCATTTAAAATATGAAAGTTATTTGCATTTAATGTTAGTCAAAACACAAATGTAGTTTTTAAACACCCTGTATAATTTTTAGATATCAACTTTAGCTTATCTTTGAGTCTAAAGCTTTGAGTATACATTAAATACAATTTAAAATAATTCGCTCAAATATGGAAGACAGCAATGTCTCTGAAATTTTGATCTACATTTTCAAAAATAGTGAAATATCTCGAAAAGAGGTTGAGTTAGGTATAGGGAATATAACAGTAAATGGCCTTAATTTAGCCTATAACATGAAAATATTCCATAATATACAGGGTGTTCTATTTAATTTTCATAACTTTGGTGTGCCAATTTTTTTTGGATCACTCTGTATATTTCAAAATAATTTTAAAACGTGCCCCTAATGAACCTACACAACCTTCAATAAAAATAAAAATAAAACATATTACCGCTTTTCGTATATAAACCGACGGGAATGAGGTGCCCCACCCAGTATAAATAAGTCGTAAATTATGCTATAACAAGAACTTTATTTAAAATATATCTAACTGCGCCTTTAAAGAAGGACGAAAGAAAGACAAAATCAAAAGAAATGAAGCTGCCACACACACACCAGGAAGAAGTTACTCATAAAGCAAACATAGTGTGCGTACAACCGAATGACATCACATGCCACGGGAGGTCTTCTGATTCTCTAATAATTTGCATTTAAGCTTCGTTATCGCAGGATTTAAGATCCTTGGAAGAACATTATAGCAAGTTGCGGCTACGTAAGAGAAAGACCTTTCAAAGAGTGCAGTCCGGTCCATTGCTTGGAAGAATTCAACGCAACACAAAACACTAAAAAACCGTTCGATTCTGTTTCACGCTTAATAATGACAGTGAATAGCCTTTTAGTTTGACGTTGTTTGATTTTGTTGATTTCCTTGGTTACCATGGAAACCATCAAAATTGTTCATTAATAGAAAATCATGCATTAATAAGGGTCATTAATGTATGATTTTGAGAACGTTAATAACGGATGTAAATACACGGTCGACGGAAAAATTATTTTGCACTATTATTGTAGTATTTTTCTTCAAAATTTGGTAATTTTCACCCAAACACTGTAGAAATTTTAAATTTGAATGATAGAATTTCGCATAAATCAATGCTCGAAGAAGCGCTTTTGCCTTAAAACGTAAACGTACGTTGTACTGGAAAATTAATTTCAGAATCTCATCACTTCCAAATCTAATACGTTCTTAAACATTCTGCGTATGAGAATTTGGTGTTTATTGTTTTAATTTTTTACATTTGATTCTACCAAGTTGAACAAATCGCGTAATTTCAATATCAAGGATACTATAGTCCGTCTCAACCTTATTATGTAGTACAGGTCTTATGGGAATTGGTTTCATGGTTGCCAAATCATCTCATTGTATAATGTCGTTACAGTTCCGGTTCAATATCTGACATTTTTTGTAATCAAAACATAACCTATACGACTTTTGTCATTCAATTGATGCATACTGCATACAAAAAATTAATAGTAATTTGAAACACTAAAATTCTCCCCTTTTAGTGTATATGGGAAGATGGATTAGTTAAAATATTTGTAATAATATAATCCTTTGGGATTCTTCTGTAAAAAATTATTTAAAATCTAACTGAATATAGTAAGCCAGAGTAAATGAATTAATATTTCAAAGAAACACTTAAGGTATACAATTTTCTTCGTTACTGAATATTGACATCTTAATCAACTATCCACTATAAATTCAGACCAAGACAAAGTTAATCACAAGTTTATTTTTCATAAAAAACTTTTCTATTTATAAAAACAACTTAAATAATACATATTTATGAAAAGAATAACAATAACCACACACATGTACTTTTATTTTTTAATATGTTACATGACTTATATAGTCTTATTGAATATTAATATGTTAACCTACATTGCGTTATACACATTTAAAGACACAAATTCCTCACAAATTCATTTTGCAAAAACATATTTTCCCATTTCTAAGAACAAGTTAATAATACATGATAACATTTATGAAAAAACTAACCATGACCATACAAAGGAGTAGGTACACATATTGTTTTATTTTTCTTCATCACTTAAAGAATCTTGATCTGATGATGAATGTGTGACATTAATTATAAACATCGTCTTGCAAGTTGGCAAGGTGGCCAATGTAATTCCGCCAGTTGTTCACTGTTACATTCTGATAACCCTTCACAATTAATTGCTCAATATCTCTTTGTTTGAATGTCGTATTGTGCATTTCAACGTAGTGCTTAACTTGTGCCCACACCATTTCAATTGGGTTTAATTCACAATGTTAAGGTGAAAGCCGAAGAACATAATGCCCTTTATTCTTTGCAAATTCATCAATTTTGTTTCTCTCATACTGAGACCTAACCTCTGACCACAAGCCAGTAAATCTCTTTTTAACATGTCATTATCAAGTGGAATATTCTTCTCAGTGCGCTATTCAATAATTTGGTCTTCTCCGTGCTACTGCTGGAGACTTTTCTAATTTTCTCGTGTGATATGAGGCATTATCGGGCCCAACAACCGAGTTCTCTAGTATATTTGGAAGCAATTTATTCTTGAACCAATCTCCATATATATCTGCATCCATTTCGCTATGAACATCAGCAGTATTTTTTTTACAAAGAAATGTAAATTCAGCACCAATAACAAAACCTTGCTCGCCTCCAGCATAAATTAATGGAAATCGAGGACCAAGACCATTTGGTGATTTTAAACCAGTGCTGAGTCCTTACGTAAAAGCTTGTCGACTGCTATGAACAGTAACGTCAGTCCACTTTTTATTTACCGAGTGTCCTGCATTCACTCATGATTCATCAGTATATATTATAGTTCTACCTAAAAATAAAACAATCACAATCAAACACAAGCAAATAATAAATTGCGTAATGAACATAAAAGTATAAGAAATCAAATGATAAACTATACCTTTGTCTCTGAATTTTCTGATGTCTCGTAAGTATTTATGTCTCCACCTAATGATGTCATCTCTTTCAATAAGAATACTCTATCGTCGCACTTTTTAAAATTCAAAACTCATATCATGTAGCAATCTGTAAAAAGTATATGTATATATATATAGGTTATCACGTTAATCAGAATTATAGTTCTAGGTATGCATACTTACTTTTAAATGCTTGAAAAAGATAATATGCTTGCTAAAAAGAACGATTTAACAGAAATTATATATAGAAAAATTAAAGACAATGTAAAAGTTTACACACTACGGCAAAAACTGACAATTGACAGCAACGATTACTCATATATCCATCATATACTTTGCATAATAGAACTTGCAACAAGGTAACCGGATATAAAGATGTCGTTATTAAGAGACTACTAAAGATAATAAGAGATGCAATATCCCTATTAAACCTGTACTGCATAATAGGGTTGAGACGGACTATAACACATAACGACATTGACAGTCTTATTGTATGAATAATGGCGCAAGAGACGCCTCCCTTGCTTGGTTCGGCTCGTATCTTTGCAAAAGATGACAATATTGTTGAAGTTAATGACACTGCATCTGGTCGTTTAGGGGTGACTAGGGCTTTCCGCAAGGGTTAGTCTTGGGTCCGTTGTTATTCTTAATATACAGAGTGAGCCATCTTCGCTTGAAAGGCCGATTGTGCCTTTATGAGAAAAGATATTTCGAGGCGGTTTTCTTCCTAAGATAGCCACTCATTAGGAGCACCTTTTAAATTTATTGTGTATTATAAAGAGTGTTCCATAGCTTAGTGGCTGACCATAGTTATAGTTTTTTATATGGGATGCCATGTATATTATTTCATTTTGTATTTCTTGACTTACTATCATTTTTTTGACAAATTCAATGTTGTTATAAGATTATATTTCTTGATAGCGGCGTATTAGATAGACACTATTGCTGGTAATGTTGTTCATAATAAAAGGTCCTAAAACAAGCATGTTGAATTTTTGAGCTTGGACATTAGGTTTAGTTAGTACCCAATGACAGAACTAGTGGCGGTTGGTGAGTACGTTTTGTTGGGGCACGTACAAAGACAAGACTGATTCATATATATCGCTGATAATAAACGAATCAGTCGTGTCTATGTACGTGCCCCAACAAAACGTACTCACCAGCCGCCACTAGACGGAACACTTCTAGCTTTAAAATGATGGGTGCGTAACTTAATATTTAAATGTATTCACTACGGATGACAGTTATTTAATTTTAAAGTCAATGCTGCGCTGATTTGGCTAATATCCTTACTTCACGGGTACTGACGTCACGTGACGTGTGGATTTTCAGTTGTTGCCCCAAGAAGTCGTAATTAACTTTCATCATTTATCAGATATTTAGGATTTGGTGGCTACCAGCAGTAATGAAAGTATCCATTATTCTTCAAAAGACATCTGTCCGGGAAATCTTCTTCCAGGGTAAAGCTGCTTGCAAACTCTCCGGGCTAACAATTCCTTTGACATTCCTCCAGTACCAAAATACCGTAATCAAATAAGACATACAATTGGTAGTTTTATAAAAAAATGACAATGGCCCAGCAATGCTCGCTTTTAAAGTAATAGCGTCTCATATGTTTTTGGTATAAAATTATGCAAGCAATTCAAAAATGGAACCATATACAGACTGATTCATTTTCGGCCCTCACCATGACAATTTAGCTATTATTGGATATAAAGTATAGGTTTAAATTTGGCGAAGTTGTGTTTGTTATGAATCCGTAAAAAAAATGGACCTGTGACAAATGACATTCGTTTTTTTTTTTTGAAAACGTGAAAACCCCATTTTGTTTTTTTACCTGTAGCGCCTACATTTGGCCCTGTATGTAATAAATAATAATCCATCAATTTCTACAGGCGAAATGGCGTCAGAATTAAATTTGTTCCAGTCTAGAGTTTGGAGAACTTTACATCAAAGTAGGTTTAAACCATAGAAGATCCATGTTAGTCACACTTTACTACCTGGAGATAATTTAAGAATAATTGTTTATTGTTTACTTTTCTAGATATTTTTATTAATGTTTTTGTTACTATTATTTTTCTTTACAAATGAAGTGCAAAAATTATTTAAATACATGTGTATTTATATTTTTAATTTAATGTATGTTAATTTTGCAGAAACACGCTTTAAATTTACCATATGTAAAATATCCTGTCGATTTTCATTCAAATTCGACATGTACATTACGCGGGTTAGTAAACGATCCATTTTTGACCAAATTTCTATCAAGATCTAGAAAAGTGGTACGATGAGGCTGTTGTCGTTCTGAATACAATTGTAAATATCTTGTACTTGCTACTGTTGAATTTCGGTTCGAGGAATAAAACATACTTAACATATCTCGTTTCTCTTCGTTGGTGTATGACATTTTTGCATTAATAATGAACGATAAATGACATGTTTGACGGATTGAAATTTCATGGCTACCTAATTTAATCTTAAAATTTATTCGTTTAATTGAAGCATAATATCAAAAACTTTTGTCAACATGTAGTACACGGTTGAAATTAGAAAAACAAACTTTCTGAAGGTGTGTAAATATAATATGACGCCTATAAAAAATTAGATAGTTGATGATGACCAGAAAGAATCGAACGCCATATAAAAATTTCGAGTCTAGTGTTTTTATTTTTTCTCTACAAGGCCAAATGAAGGTGCTACAGGTAAAAGAACAAAATGGGGTGTTCGTGTTTTTTTTTAAACGAACGTCATTTGTCACAGGTTCATTGTCTTTACGGATTCATAACAAACACAAAATTTAACAACTTTGCCAAATTTAAACTTATATTCTATATCCAATAACACTGGTCAACAGTGAAATTGCTTCTTAGGTGAAAGTACCCAATCCTGAATGAATTCAACGTGCTGAACACGAATATCACATTGAAGAAAGTTGATTGGCTCACGTTCAAGAGATATTGACGTTTTGTCCATTGTATAGATGCTATTGCATAATGTAATGCAATTTAGTGAGAAATTACGAAATTTTGCGTCATATTGCATCACCCCTTCATGCAAAGAAGTTAATGCAGCATTTACTGTAAGTTTCCATTGAGAGTGTTGCGAAATTGATTGCGCAATATCAAGCAATATAGCTATAGCTAATTATAGTTTATTTATAAACTTCCTGGGGAATGACAAGGCAGAAAATTACAAGTGTCTGGTTGAGGATATGTTGGCTTTGTTTCATGAATTCGGCTGCAATATGTCCTTAAAGATCCACTTTCTTGATTCCCACTTAGATTTCTTTCCTGATAACTGCGGGCAGGTCAGCGATGAGCACGGCGAACGCTTTCATCAGGACATTGCCACCATGGAGCAACGGTACCAAGGCAAATGGTCTACGTCAATGCTAGCTGACTATTGTTGGACAATCAGTAGAGATGCTCCACAAGTCCACTACAAACGGCAGGCCAAAAGAAGTCGAAAGCCGGAAGCAGACTAATGTTTTCTTACCATGTATTATAATATTGACATAAGTACACTTTTTCTGAAATATGCGTAAATGTTTTCTTACCATGTATTATAATATTGACATAAGTACACTTTTTCTGAAATATGCGTAAATGTTTTCTTACCATGTATTATAATATTGACATAAGTACACTTTTTGTGAAATATGCGTAAATGTTTTCTTACCATGTATTACAATATTGACATAAGTACACTTTTTCTGAAATATGCGTACATATTACAGAAAACCCGTAGCCAATTCAGCTTTTTCTTAGTCATTTTCGTGTTCAGCACATTGAATTCATTAAGAAATGACTATTTTCAGCTTGGAAGCATGAACTTTTCGAAAATTTGTTGCCCAGTGTAAATAATAGGCGAGATCCTCATGGTGAGAGCCGAAAACGAATCAGCCTGTATAGGCAGTTCCATTTGAAAAAATTGATTTTTAGATAAAAATTAGTCATGTAATTTAAGTCAGTTATCTGCGCAGGCAGTTAGTTGTTGAAAAAAATGAAACATGCCTGCATTAGGTGCTTTTATTATGAACAATATTACCAAAAATTGTGACCACCTGTTGCGTCGTTTTCGAGATATATGCTTTTCTCGAAACTTTGAATTTTTCAGAAAAATTGTAATAAATGAAAAACTATATTTTAGGCCTATACTATGTTTTTACTTTTTGACAAAGAATTATACGGTGAATACAAAAATTTAATAACATTTAAAAAAAGTATAACTATGGTCAGGCAGCAAGTTATGGAACACTCTGTATAATACAAAATAAATTTAAAAGGTGCTCTTAGTGAGTGGCTATCTTAGGAAGAAAACCGTTTCGAAATACATTTTCTCATAAAGTCCCAATCGGCCTTCCCCACGGAGATGACTCGCCCTGTATATTAATAATTTGACTGACTACTACTTATAGGATGTGAATATACAAAACGTTAATTAATTACGGAGAACGATGCGGGTGTGTTAGTATAACATTTTTACCAGTGATAGAAATTATTACCATGAATATTTTGGTAGGAGTGAATTTTTTTGGAAACTTAATACTATTAAAATAAAAACTAGTGTTTCAAGTAGTCTGTTGCTGAAATCCCCTTTTTTATTGTTTATATTGTGTTTTATCATTTATATATTTATTATTAAAATTGTTATTAATGAAATTGTAAACCCACGTATATCCAACGTACGTATAAAACATAGCACATAGGATGAAAAATGTTTTTTCGAAAACTGTGAAGTACTACACATGTGTATGTCAGTCAGATAACCGTGAATTCATATTTTTGTTATTCTCACTCCAAGACTGTCGGCGTCAATGTGTGTTACTACTGCAGACGCTGGAGCAATGCGATTTGTTCAATAAATCGTCAATTACAAGACAAATGAATGAAATTTATACGCATAATGTTCAATATATTTCTATTTGTATACGTTCGTATAGAAGAATGCCATGTTGAGCTGAAAAAGCACACTGTTGTTTTGTAAGCGGTGAAATGCTCCATATGTGCATTCGAATAAGCTTGACTTTACATTTCCTAAAACCATCGTTAATATAGGTATATTTTCTTTTCAGTGTATTAAAATGTTACGAAAACATGCAAGAATCAAGGATTAAATATATTGATAGCAATGGAACAATTAAAGAGACAATGGAAAAAATTGTTGATAACATTAATTATTTATTTAAAAATTAATATTAGGTTTGCATTATTTTTATACATTATTGTAACATGTTCTACAAAAATATTGTACAGTATAGATATTATGTTCATTTCAGACGCGCTTAATAAATATTTTTCACAAGGTTTAATTTTTCAGTATTTCCCACAAATTATATACCTACACCGTGTCCAAAGTTAAGCATTCACTGTTGCTGACCTGGTTATTATTGGAACTTTAAAGTGGGTGAAATTAGCAAGTTCGTGGTATTTTTTTGTTTTACCTGAAATTGCGAAAACAGAAAAATAATTCGAAGTCTAATTTCCAAGATATTAATAAAAATACATTTTTAATGCAATGATATTTTTACATATTCTGAAAGAAAATAATTTTCTGTACAAAAAATTATTAATATGTAACTGCTGTAAATTTACCTATAAACGAATAAGCATATCAATCAAAACAGAACATTCCACCAACTTACTAGATATAATTTAACCAACAACATAACTTCAATAATAAAAAAAGTTAGAAATGGTGAACGTTAATTTTGGACATGGTTTATACCTACAATTGATAGTTGTTATACAGCTCTTTATATAAAGCTCGACCCACCCCTTTATCCTACCAACAAATCTTTCAAATCTGAAATTAACACATATACAGTCTTAAAAATAATTCAAAACAAATAAAAATCACTAATTGTAAAGAACATTTCATATTTTCTGTTATTCGTATAATTTTCCAACCCCGTCTTATATATCATGTTGGGTAGGATATCTGCCTTCTACAATCAAGCAAATTAGAAATAAGACATTCAATTTTACCTATCACTTGTACTTTTAAAGTTGTTGAAGGCTACCATTGTTTTGTATAAGACTGGCAGGATTTAAGTTATACTAGCGACATCTAGTGGGGTTACGTTGAGTACTTATCTGGCAGTTATGAAACTGACGCTTGAGGGCTATATGGAACCTAAGCAGCAATGGATTTTAACTCCTCAAAATTTACGCATCTGGTTGACAAACGTTTTTCATTTATAAATAAAAAATAATGGACGACACTTGTTATCCCGTACTTCTATTTTTTATAGAGCCTTTAATGTTAGTTAATTGGCAGCTAGGAAATGTCATTACCTTTTCTATACAACAGGATCCACCTAGTGCGTGCATATGATTATAAAATGCTGGTTAATTTGTAAATTAAATATTTAGGCACAACTCTGGCGGTAGAGCCAATGAAGGAACAAGTTTCCATGTTGCCGATTTAATAACATGAGAATGTCTATATTATGATATTGCAGGCATATAATAGTATTGAAACATTGGAGAAAATTGAAATACATATGTTTTTATGTGGTGGTGAACATTATTATCTGTCATCCCGCCTGCTTGTCTATACAGTAGTGCTCACAAGGCTACGTTAATATAGAGAGAGGAGAATATAAGTGGGGGGTGTACATCAGACAGCGACGAACCTAAGAGGAATCAGTTGCATATAACCTGTGGGAGAGCGCAGAACAGGATGGAGTATTCATTAGCGGAAAAAGTACAAATCGTAAAGTGGTATCATCAAGGTCACTCGACTCTATCCATTAGAGGCCTTTTTAGAAATAATTTTGAAAATCGGCCTGTTCCTTGTATTGATACAATTCGCCGCTTTGCAAATAATTTTGATAAATTCGGATGTGTTTCACCTTCTAAACATAAGAAACCAAAAGAAAATGCGAACGAAGAAAATATTCGTTTCATTTAAAATATCCTATTTACATTGTATTTTATTTACTTTGATGTTAGGAAATAGGGACAAATAAAAATAACATTGAAGAATTCACATGACAAATGTTTTGCGTTGTATGTGAATACGTTCACCGCACTTTCTCGCTAGCCAGGGTGTTATAGTATGCGGCTACGGTAGGCATACCCCACCCATATTCCCCATTCCGTATATTAACGTAGCAGTGTGCGCATTACTGTATAGATATGATCGTACAAGAGCAATGTTTTAAACTGTAGAACGTCAAATTTACTAAAACTCAAGTGACATAGGATAAGAAGTTTTGCCCACCTGTCACTAGTACGCAAGTTAATCTTTGAAAACTTTATAAGGATTTAAAATTCCATTTGGATCTAAATTATTTTTTATGGCTTTCATTAATTCAATCGTAGCAGGTTTCTTTATCATATTTAAATATTGCGCTTTCAAGAAGCCGATTCCATGTTCTGAACTGATACTGCCGCCCATCTGTTTGATCCTTTCGAAAATGTACGGCTCTATAAGTTCTATTATTTCAGGAGTAATATTTTTGACTGTTATTTGTAGGTGGATATTACCATCGCCTAAAAATTAGTGAAAAAATATAAGTTTACGTTTAAAAAATGTACTTATAAGATATAGAATACCTAAGTGTCCAAATCCGAAAACTCTATGGACTTGATTGCCCATACGCTGTCGCATTTCATCTGCCAATTCATAATAGGTTTCTAGAGGCAGAGTGAAGTCATAACAGAGTACGTATCCATCTTTTTTGAACGTTTCCGGTATCTTTTCTCTGATACTCCATATATTCTGAAAATAATCAAGTTGCTTACTGAACATGTGCTATTATTATAGCTTCAATTAAATTATTATTTAGTGTGGTTATGGATTTAATATAATGTTGGCAACATTAACAACAATTAATGACAGTTCTTAATTAAAGTTTTGACAGATACATATACTGGCGAGCAATACATTCTGGTCGTCAATGCCAAACAAAATTCTTTTATAATTTGACAAACTAGAATTTTCAGCTGAGAGAGAGAGAGAGAGAGAATTTCTGGATCGACAAGTGAGGTACGGCCTCGAGCATCAACTGTGGTGCACGATCTTATGTTTGTCCAAAATACCACGTAAATAACATTATTCAAGTAAACGGCGAAATGATCAAGTTCGTTTTTTCATTTTTCATTGCAGACAATAAAAGATTGTTTTTATTTTTAAAATAGGAAGGTTGTTGCTCTTTAATGTATTTGGAGTCGGAAAGAGCTAATTATTATTATTTTAGAATATTCAATAAATCCTAGTTTTTCTAGCCTTTATTACAGTAAATATTAAGAATGTAATTCTTTTTTTCTAGCAGGTGTAAAATTAAAGTAATTAATGGTTTGATATTTATTATGAAGTATATATTCCTCCTCCTTTTTTTTAACACAATTAATATGGCGATTGTGAAAGTGAAGCAGGTGGATATTTAGTCCAGGGTCGGCGTAAGGCCAATTAAATTCTTTATTATTTTTCTTCTGCCGTCAGCGCACGAATAAAGACTTGATATTTTGAGGGTACGTTTTTACACAATCCAGCTTCCGATTTCTGCTACTCTGTCTTTTTATTTCTGGGACAGCCTGTATCCTGCCCATAGTAAAATACTATTACATGTTACAAATTAAATATTATAAATAAAGCTATTAAATATTAATTTTTCACACCTATATTTTATATAACGTGTGGCTATACCGTTTAGGAGGCAAGCATTGTTGACAAATTTGAATTATTTGAATTACAATTATAACAAACGTCAAGAGATAATTATGACGAATGTCAAAAGGTGTATCAATATTATTATTTATGACAGTCCTGAAATGGCTTTTGTAGGTTATATTACTTGACAGGTAAAATTTTGCAACATCTCAAATTTGACGCCATTTTAATTTAATGGCGCATGTCGGTTGCGAGAGCGACTCAACTGTATTTATCATATTTTACAAGTTTCTGACAAATGTGAAATAATGACAACGTTTGAAATAGTTATTTACGAACCAAGTGCGGGAGGACTATTTTTCCGCATGAGCGCACTTTGAAATTTACTTAATTTTAATTGCGCGAATGCATGGAAGATGTCTTCATGCAAGTGGTTTGTACAATATTTTTTGTACGAGCATAAATTAAAAAAAAATTACTGATTAAAGTGATTAGTATCATACCTAACCTAAAATAAATAACCTAATTAATTTAAGCATTTCTTGTGCGTACCTATTACTCACATTTAAAATGTAGTTATTATATTCTTGCTTATGACGTTTTTATTCTTATATTTATAGTGAATTCATCGCGCTTTTGGGTTGATTACAATTAACTGTCAATGTCACTGTTACTTGAGAAATAGTCAAATAGATGGCGCCACAAATTTATTGGAAGAATTTTTAATTATTACTCCTATTTCCCCAACTTTTAGTGAAGAATAGTAGAGGGAAGTAGTATTTTATAGACTAAATTTTATTATTACCAAGTTCGATTTTTTTTAAATGTTCCAAAGACCCAGTGTTTTTTTTAAACTAAAATACTTCTTGGTGGTCGAGCGATGCATGCGCCAAATGTCACTTTACAGGCAGTGAGTACAAAAAAATTAATAGCAAAACCAGATATACACTAGAACGCTTCATTGCATTAAGAATAACATTGACGACCAGAATTTATTGCTCGCTCGCCACTGTAGTATAAATAATTCAATAAACATTTTATTTTGATATACATAGAACAAGGTATAAATTGTCAAAAAGGTATAAAAGTGATACAGGTGGAAATTTCGTTAATTTCCATCAAAATTTCTTTCTTTATATATCAAAACTTTGAACTTTCTGAGCCGGCTAGAATGCGACTTTACCGGCCGCCTAATGAATCAGTCGCGTAACTACGTATTTGAGGTTAGAGAACGAATGCAACCTTAGATTGCAACAAGTGTTTCTTGAATTCGCAAAAGTAGTTGGAAGTTTTGGAGCCAGTTTGTTCAAAAATTTGGCCTGAAGTGTGCCGTTTATATTTTTATTTACAACCATACGCGTAATGTTGGCATTTATGACTTTTTAAAATTTGGGAAGTGTGACTTTGTTCACGTTTACTTCCCGCCCTCTTATTACTGCCCTCATTTACTTCCCGCCCTCTATTACTGCCCTCGTTTCTTAACCGCAATGTCAATCACAAAACTGTCAACTCGATATGTCAAAACCTTACCGGAATTTTTATCACAAATAAATATAATAATTATGGTTGTAAATAAAATAGTATACAAACCTCGGTGAAAAGTTTCATTCCTGTCTCGAGATAAAATTAACCTCGACGCTTCGCGTCTCTGTTAACTACTTAATCTCTCGACAGTAATGAAACGCTTTTCACCTCGGTATGTAATATACTATTAATGTTACAATTCCGACAGGGCAAGTGTGATTTACGACGTATCGCATTTGTCCTTCATATTACATATACTCCATGGAAATATTCAGACTGAAATGGTTCGTAACTATGATGACCCAAGTTACTCCGCGAAAGAAGTTCAAGCGAGTTGAATGGCTTTCTACAAACCTATAAAATTCTATACAACCGGGGTGTAAAGAAACAAAAGAAATGAGCACAAACATACAAGTACTCCATTTAAATATGGCATGCCAGGAACTGCCTGGTATCTTTGTTTTAAGAAAAAGCGTTGTTAAATTCTCAAGATAACACATTCTGTAAAATTTACAAGTAAAGAGCACTGCCCGCAATGTACATTTATTCACTGTTTCATGTCAATAAACCTACACATACCGTATGTGTCAATTTTCATTAGGTATAGGGATTCAATGTTTACGTGCGATTTATACATATACAAATAATACGTGGCAGCGTGTGTCACCCCTACTGTCCGTCACCAATCCCGGCAACAATCGACATTACAACGAATTTCTCCGATCTCCCCACCAGATTTTACATTCAATCTTTAGCTGCGAACACGTTGCGATCTAGTCTGCAATAAAAGCAGTCTTATTACTGGAACGGGAAACATCAAATGGCCGCCGCGATCTTCTGATCTAGTAGTTTATTATTATTTTCAGAATCCTTTTTTATTTACCTTATTTTTAATGTTATTAGAATTACGCTTTTGTTTGTGTCATGCAGCGTGAACGCAGCTTAATAATTCTCTGCATTTACTGAAAGGAAAAAGAAAAACAAATCCTTGCAACGCGTAAATATTATTTCTGAACGCATTACAAACACCCAAGTCAGTGGTCCAACAGTTACTGCTAACTTGAGCTTGTCTTGTATCGGTCGCGCTCGCATTGGAGAGGAAAGTAGGGGTGCCATGTTGTCACGTATTGCATTAATTAATCGCCTATGGCTAATGAAAATTGACACATGCTGTAGAGATAGAAGCCTGTGTTCTTTGTTAGACAACCATCCGCCTTAAGTGTTAATAGTGCCGAAAGTGAAGTGTAGTGTCACCGGTCGCAGTCTCCTGTGCCATCCGAGGAAGAAAGTCACCGGGAGTCAACAAAGTAATTTATTCCATCTTTTTATTTTCTATTCAAGCTCCCGTGGTAACAGTAGATAGATACGTACGCTAAAATTCTGACCGTTTGTTTAAATTGAAAATTTATTGAGTCGTCACATTCTGATCATCTCTAATCAGTTATTTCTGTCACCTCTGCATGTCACTGGTTGAAGTCAGTACGGGACGTACTCCCCCCGTGTTCTCGTTCCTCACAGTTGAATCAACCCTAAGTCGTTTATTGAAACATAGTTAGGTGAAGTTGTTTGCAGTGTGTAACCGAACGTAGAGCATATATCCACAACTGAAACATTCTCTTAAAATGTGTGCTTAGAGCAAATGTAAAACAAGTAGTAGTTTAAACGAAGGCTTAGCCTTACGTGGCCGTTTTCTAATTGTAAATCTCAGTTTCCGGGTTGAAAGTGCGTCTAGTTTGGCGTAAAAGCCGACGTTTGGAAGAATTCATTCTTCAAGTTACTATGAATCGACGAACATCTATCCGCAGCTCTAAAGATGTCCCTTGCAATAGTGGACGAAACGTCAGCGCTTACGCTAAACTGGACGCGAAAATCGAGGTCTACAAGCACTAGTTCAGTTAAATATATTAATCACTTTGATTGTGTTATTTAATTACAAACCCATTTAAGATAAGATTCAAAAAACAAAACTTACATTGAACTTCGAAGGTTCCGTAGCTACTGTTCCATTTAATATAAGGTGCTTACTCAGCGACGTTTCGACAAAATAATTTAATTTTTCTTGATCGTGTTCCTCCCTACTTCCGGACGTCTCTAGCAAAAGGTAAAACGGATATTCTCCTATTGGTGAATGAAGACCTAAATGTTCTTTAACAATATCCATGGAATGATTGTCGATTACTTCGACGGCCGATAATATTTCAGACAGCTGTTCTTTGGCATATCTGAACGTGTTCAGTACCTTGCTGTAGTTTTGTAAGCCCAGAAATGCAATATTTTGAGATTTTGGTTTGTTCATACACTGAACAGAGACTTTCGTTACGAAACCTAATGTTCCTTCTGAACCTATGAATAGATGCTTCAGGTGATAGCCCGTATTATCCTTTTTTAATGTTGACAACATATCTAAAACTTCACCATTTGCTTTTACCTGTAACAAATAATACATGATTTTTTACTCTACATAAATATTCTAAATCGGTGTATTCAAAACATTTTTAAAGCGCGACCCTCTTTTGGTATGAATTTTGTTCAGCGCTTTGTTTCCTGACCATACCCAATTTTTAAATTAGAAAGTGTTTGTTTGTTACTTGCACCATCTGTGATTAAATAGCGCAAGTTCTTTATTTTACGGTACTTCCAGCATGGTCAAGAAAGGATACTACTAGATCTTTTTGGACTCTCTGGAATTATCTTTTCGACTTTATATAATTAGCCAAAGCTCAATGAGGCATTAATTGCAAGTTGTGTATAAAACATTTAAGGTTAATTTACGAGTGTTTTATTCGTACATTGATATTTATTATTTTCGTAAATATGGACACATTTTTAAAAATATCGCTAGACCCATCCACATCCCAAGAATACAAAGAAGAACAGATTGCACAATGATTAATATCTATATGTGGAGAAGTGATATCAAAAAGAAGTACGAAGTCATCAAAGCTACTTTGACACTTATATAAAAAAAAACATTCAGGGGAAAAAACAATAATAGTCCTGCAGAATTCTTCGAATGAAAAGTATGCTTCCCCTATAAGCAGCTTTCACGTCATCACCAATTACGAATGAAGAAGCATTTACATGTAAATTCGATATTGACTGAGCGAAATGGGTCGGTATATGTACTGATGGTGTCAGAGCTATGACAGAAGATCGATCTGGTTTAATTGTCAGATTACAAGAAGTAAAAGCTAAATGTCTGCACTGCTTCTTACACCGGGAACCTTTTGGCTCAAAGTCTTCACCTTTCAAAATGGATTGTGTTATGATTCTTGCTGCATCAGATAAGGGTATGATGTCGTGTCTAATTCTATTAGACTATAGCAAAGCGTTCGACAAAGTTATTCACCCTATCTTATTAGTTATTCTTCGGAGTATTGGTCTTAACAATATGTCATTATCCCTGTTTGATAATTATTTATGCAATCGCAAGCAACTAGTCAGTATTGGTGGAAAAATATCATCACTTCCTCATATGACCCACCGGTTTCCACAGGATTACGTTGTTGATCCCATTTTGTTCACAATATATACATGCAATTTTTTTGCTAATCTTAATCATTGCAAGATTCATGCTTATGCAGATGATATTCATCTGTATTATTCTTTTAGACCAAGAGATTGGGAACTTACTGCTGACAATATTTTCAGATTTAAGTTATTTGTACCGAACATCTACGAAACATGGCCTGTCCATAATCTAGCAAATCAAAAGTGGTTCTCTTTGGTTCGACACGAACGTGTAAAAATATAAGAGCCTTACTCCTATTTTTAATTACCTATTCTTCTAATTGTGCAATTTGCGTTGATATTATTTGTTTGGTGTTATTGAATGCACGTCTTTGATATATCAAGGTCGTTTGATAATACTACACAGATAATAGCGACATTATTATTATTATTACTATTATAAAAAATGTGATTATACTTGTGAGTTCTGTCAAATGAAAAGCTTGAGAGACTTCTAATTTTAGAAAAAAAAATTTAAGAAATGGGTTCCAAGTAGGGGAAGTAGGGGCAGTGTGAAATACTTAATTTTTATATAAGCACATCGTCCTCAGAATTGATATCTCGTTTGTGATTTTTGGTAATATTGTTACTTCAATGTTATATTTCAAATTAAAAAGCATAATTTGTAACTAGGGTTGATATTTTTTCCTTAATTTTTTTTTTAAAATGTGTTGCAAATTTCACTTTGCCCCGTGTGTACGGGGCAAAGTGAAATTTATATTAAGGTAAATACATAAAAAAGGAAATTGTTAAGAACGCATAAATGTATTGAAAAATACAAAAAGAAAGTTATTACACATCAGTTTAAACATAAGAAGATATCTCTGGAATATCGAAAAAGCGCCTTTTTAGTTTTTTCGGGGTGCGAATCATTTTCTTTACCTGACTCCACTCGTAGAAGAGCTGGTCTTCCTTTTGTGGCCACTTGAAATATTTCTGTGTCTTTTCTAGACAACTTACAGACACTCCTTTATAATTCTTTGCCTTCACTTGGCCTGGGTACAACTGACAGTTATATTCCACAAGAACCCAGCTCTTAACTGCTAACATGTCTCCTGTGATTTTGTCAGGAGTTCTTTGTTCATTTTCATCAGGCGATAAATAGTCCAAATCACTGTCTGAGTCGTGCAGACTTAGGTTGCCATCGCTTTCCGAACTTGTATCCGTTTTGGCAGGCTCTTGAAATAATTTCGCTTTGACTTTCTTCTTGGCTTTGGATGTTTGTGCTGTCTTCGCCATTTCTGATGCTTTAAGTTGTTTTAGCTCTTCGAGATATGGTGAAGTTGTGAGTATCATTGACGTTCCCCTCTTTCGTTTCTTTTCCTCAGTGGATCTCATTGGAGCTTTAGGAACTGGCAAGATCTGGTGTGGTGAAACTGTTAAACCTAAATGTCTATCCGGTGTCGGAGCATCTGAATGTAGTGTTAACGTAGGATTTGAGTTACTAGATTCCGAGCCAGGCACTGGAGGTCGATTTGTTGTTTCAGCTGCTTCAAAAACATTATCAGGGAAATTTGGTTTGTACGGATAAATTCCAGTTTTCGAAAACCCAGACATTGCGTTATGAACTGTAGCAGCCCGGTTATAAGCCTCACCAAACAATTTTCCTACTTGAAGAACAGTCACAACCTTGCCTGGATTTTCACGCAACCAAACTCGAACAGCTTGTTCGTAATATGCCGACAGAGGAAACATGAACGTCACATCCAAGGGTTGGAGTCTATGCGACGTGTGGGGTGGTATAACTAAAATTTTTACATGCTTCTCCTTAGCCATTTCTATTAGCCGAATGTTTTTTACATGGGTGGCATGTCCATCCAGAATGAGCAGAACCGGATCCTCTTCAGAAGGTTTTGTATGTTTTAGAAAATGTTCAAACCACTGAACAAAAATGTCGGTCTGCATCCATCCGCTTTTGTGAGGCGCAACTACGGAATTTGGAGGTAGGCCAATTTCAAAAAGAGGATTATTTCTCACTCGTGGAAGAATCAGAAGAGGAGGGACATAATTTCCAGCAGCACTGAAGCAAATCGTTGCTGTAATCAGCGTCCCCCTTTCTGCCGAAGCTAAACTGCCAACCTGTTTTTTTCCTTTCTTCGATATTATTTTGGATGGCTTGTTGGGCACAGTTGATATCCCCGTCTCATCAACATTGTAAATGCGGCTTGCGGTAAAGTTGTGTTGATTGTATAATTCATTTAAGAGGTCAAAAAATCGTTTGACATTTGTTGCATTGAAAGCGGATGCTCTGGCTGCTGAAGTGTTTTCGGGTAAGCGAAGAGAAAGCTGTTGGTTTCTCTTCATGAATGCATGCACCCAATCCCAGCCAGCTTTCCTTGTTTCCTTATTAAAATAATTTGGAATGTGGTTTAGCTCGGCATATTGGAATGCAACTGATTTCAGGTCTTGGATCGTCAGGCCGAACAGACGTCGATCCATTTCAAGAAGATAAGCGGCCAACTCTTTTTCTTGCTCAGGTGTGAAGGTGGTTCGGTACCTCCCCAATTTCTTCTGAGCCAAAGTATCTAACTCTCCTTGCATTTTGCTCCTTCTAAAGAGAGTCGCTACAGGAACATTATGCTGTTTTGCCGCTGCATTTACGGACATTCCTTCTTTTACAGATGTTAGAGCAGCAATCATCGATTCCTCTTCCCAACTATGCTGTTTAGATTTTCTTACATAATTGCGCACCATCTTCAAACTGTAAGAAAAAAGATTAATGTATAATTGACTTCAAAATAAATTAAAAAATATTCAGTAACAGGACAAACTAAATATTTTTAACTGCGAGAAACCTAGGGGTAAAGTGAAATAATAATTCACTTTGCCCCAATTCCGATTTTTCACGTAGCCCCAAATCATGTCAATTATATGAAAAATTCTGTACAAAAAAAAATACAAGCCATCACTGAATTTTCTATCTCAAATATACCAAATAATGGCTTAATTACTTAAAAAAAATAAAACTCATTCACTGCATATAAAATAACTGAAATATTAAGACGCATAGGTACTTACAAAATTACAATTTTAGTTGCAAAATTCTTCTTTCATTGCAAACACTGCATTTACCAGGCAAATGTCAACCATTTGTAATGTCCCATGGTACCAACCGTTAAGCAGAAGGTTTTGATGTCACTAGAATTAAAGCGCGCGTTTTTGAAATTTTTTTAATTCAAAATTTCATTTTGCCCCACCATTTCACACTGCCCCCAGTTCCCCTACGTATCTTCTTTATCACTAGGGCGCGGACACGAGCGAGTCATGACTCATCGCCCATGGGCGCACTATTGATATGTTGTATTTTTAAAGAGGTTTTAATTTTATTTATATAATTGGATAACAAGTGGCTGGTGATCTATAAAATACAAAATACCTCATTATTTGTTCATTTTCTCTTCTGTGAGACTTGTTCTCTTTGAATTAAGTACATCCTTGAAGATAGAAAACGTCCTTTCTACATCGCAACTGGTTAGATGTGCGTACTAGAAATATTCTTTTATTTCAGCGTATTTAGCATACACAATTGCCGCAATGTTATTAAATCTGGATTTCTATTAAAAACTGCGTCTAACTTTTGCCAAAGGCCACATCCGAAGTCACTTGGAATACTTTTGAAATTATTAATCATCTAATGTGGTTAATCCATTTTTTAATTTGAGATTCGATTTTCAAAATATGTGATTAGTTTAGGCAAATTTCCAAAGTGTTCCTGTAGGAATAACAACTGATTTTTTAAATTTGGGATTTGTGTTAGTTTCTTGTACTCAGAAATACTTCGAGCATCGTCATTTAAATATGTAATGAAATTTTGTAAACTATCGAAATTCTCTGCATAAAAACTATTTATGTGTATGTTTTAGCAAAGCTAAGTGACGAACGTGCGATATTTTGGCATTCTGTAAAGATATTTTACAGACTTTGTAATAAATTTCGGAATCACTGACAATTCATTTTCATATTAGAAAAAGTAACATAAACAACGTTCTAGATCTAAATAAATGATAACTAAAAATGTACGCGTATGTTATTGAAACTAAATAACAGTAAGTACCACGCGATCATTTAAATTCTAAATTATAGCAGGCGGGATTTTTTTTATTAGGTTGTCCAGAATGTCAATTATTGATTAATTAACATTTTGAAACGTCACTTTGAAAATTCAAATTGTAAATAAGTACTTATATACCAACTTAATTTAAATTTCACAGCCTGCTATAATTTAGAATTTAAATGATCGCGCGGTACCTATATACATATTTACATTATTTATCTTGCGAAATATAAGGTAAATATAATAAACTTTAAAAACCCCTCTGGCTATCTACGCCGATGTAGAAAGAATTTTACTCATAAATTCCTTATTTTATGGCCATTTTTTGCTCTCATTTTCGAGCTCTTCTCGTGCGTAAACAGATGTTGCAGTTCACCATATGAATTAGTGCTATTCAGTAAATGTGTGTTGTTTACATTATTTCTTTGCTCCATTGTAACTCCGTCGTAGTTTAACTCGGTCATGTCCGCGCCCCCTATTTATCACATAGAAGTAGATGGATTTCGAGCGTTTTGAAAACAGTTTTTTAGTTAAAAGCCAAGAAATTAGAATATAAAAGTCTTTTTTGCAATCCTCTGAGGCTGTTTAGGTTGGCTTTTGTTGTTGATATTCTGGAACACCTATATATCTTGAATAATGGTTTGCATGGCCGCGATATTAATATAATAAGGGCCACGGAAAAATAATGGGTTTATTAAAAAGCTTGACTTCTTGAAATCTGACGAATTTTTATTCATTTCAGTGCGTTCAAAAACACATAGAAAACGGGGCTAAGAACAATATGAGTTTTTTTCGTACTCCACTTGTAAGCAGATATTTTGTTTTATTATTTAACCTCACTTTAACCATAAATTTGCAATCCTTAGTGTACCGTCTGATTATGCAATGAATTAAATGCGAAAGTTCAAGGAGACTTTTATTAGTTCATATAAATATCGTATTCCCCGAAAATCATTGCTTCTGTTGGCTTAACGTGTACGATCATTATTTTTCCTGTCATATCTACAGGAAAAATAATGGGATCCCATAAAGAAAAATATTTCAAATCTCAAAAAATCGATGCTCAATTATTTTTTGCGATCTTCTATCTTAATGGCCTAATTTAAACAATTATACAGAGTGTCCCAGAAATAAAAACACGGAGTAGCAGAAATCGGAAGATAGATTGTGTAAAAACGTACCCTCAAAATATCAGGTCTTTATTCGTGCGCAGACGGCAGAAAAAAAATAATAAAGAATTCAATTGGCCTTACGCCGACCCTGGACTAAATATCCACCTACTTCACTTTCACAATTGGTCCTTTTCAGGACCACCATATTACTTGTGTTAAAAAGAAAGGAGGAAGAATAGATACTTCATAATAAATATCAAACCATTAATTATTTTAATTTTACACCTGCTAGAATAAAATCATTACATTCTTGATATTTACTGTAATCTAGAAAAACTACCATTTATTGAATATTCTAAAATAATAATCAGCTGTTTCCGACTACAAACACATTAAAGAGCAACAACCTTCCTATTTTAAAAATAAAAACAATCTTTTATTGTCTGCAATAAAGTGGGTCGCCCATCTGGCAAAAAATATGTTTTATATGAATGAGTACGATTTAACGTTTTTTCCCGTTTTATACAAATAAAAGCGTATTTTTCTATGAATGCGTGTTCGATTCTATTTACAAATGTGCATTCTTACGTGTATTTATAAACATACATTCTGTGCCAGGTCCGTAATGTAATTTTTTTATCTAAAAAACAACATAGAAAATTAAATTTTTATTTTCTTCGTTATTGCGGTATATTTGGGCCTGTTTCTGTTCGGACTTTACATACCTGCTACTCCGTCTTTTTATTTCTGGGACACCCTGTATATCTTTAATAATAATAAAGTTATCAATGGTGGACAATTAATTTGAATCTATATTCTAGCACTTTGCTTTATGGTCTTGGAGATATATGAGCAAAAATTACTACAAGGAAGTCATTCGTATAAGATTCGCTATATCCAAAAAATAGATGCCGCTAACTAAAGAGTAAAATTAAAAAAATGCTTAAACACTTTTTTAGTGGTTTATACGCTGACAGTATCATAAAGCGATCAAACTTCTTAAAGATAATACCAAAAAGTCCGTGTTTTCCTTAAAAACAAGAAGTTCGTACTTCTAACTTCAATTTTTTCGATTGGGTTACAATATCTTATGGAAAATGGGAAACACATTGTTAGTTCTATTCGTTCAGAAGTTGCTGTATAAAGTACCTTACCACTTCTAATCCCAAAACATTCCCATGTAAATTTCCATATCGAAACAATCTAAGCCCTCCTGCATTTGTTGATATATTTCCTCCTATGTGACACGAACCTTTCGCACCTAAATCCAGGGGCATCATGAGACTCTTATCAGATAATTTGTTGTTTAAATGTTCTAAGATACATCCTGCCTCGCAAACTAATACACCTATAACATTACAAGCAATTATTATTTTTCTTTTCAACTTTTATTAATATAAGGCATTAGGAAATACCTGATATGTCATCCAAGCTAATTATTTTATTCAATAGATCAGTCGATAATATAATTTCGTCAAAAATTGGAACAGATCCTCCAACGATACTAGTATTACCTCCCTGCGGGCAAATCGCCAATCTATTTTCATTACAGAATTCTAAAATTTTCGAAACTTCCTCTGTCGTTTTGGGTTTCAACACCAGCCTACTGTAACCTCAAAAGAACACTGAAGTTTCAAATTTGGCTAGTTAAATGTGACATTAATTTAGACACAGATATGGGTGCTAATAATAAATTACTTCATCAAAGATATAACCTCTATGATAACGTACCTCTGAGATGATTCGTCCAATCCACGTTGTACTTTTCCAGATCAGATAAGTCCATTATCAATCTGTTCTCGCCCAAGAGATCGCGAAAGAAATTAATGTGTACTTCATCTAAAGTGTTGAAGTTGCCACGTTGGACTTTGTAATTATTCTGAAACAATCAATACTTCTTATGTATTTTTTATTTAATCCATTAATGCCCACCATTTATGAGGGCTCAAAATTTTTACATTACACCTACAGATGTCGATAATGACAACCTACGAGGAAAGAATAGAACAGGAGAGAGTCTCCTTAATAATAATATTTGTCCAAAGTGGTAACTCAATATGGCCGCCGCAATGCATAGGTGTGCATAAATATTTTGTATAGGGTATATGTACACTTCATATGTTCTCGAAAATCATTTAAAATAGGTTCTTAGTCCAACAATAATTAAAGTAATATCGTGAGTGCATTATCTTTTCAATACTTTTATTCTTTTTAATATAGTAACATTTATTCTAACTGTATTAAAGAAAACATAAAAAAACATGCCTAGAATATGTATGTTACGCCACTGAACACATAATCAAACATCCCGGATATGTGACAAGTTATTCAAAATACTCATTTTATAAATTATGATTGGTCAATATTGCCATAACTGACCTGCCTTAAAGTGGTAACTTCCGTCTAAATAATACCAATTCCCCCATCATATTTTCTCTCCTGTTCTATTCTTTCCTCGTAGATGACAACAAAAGGACAAAAAACGTAAATTTGACAGCCAGCTTGAAACTTCACTTACAACTTTTACATTTCTTCTTGCGAGTGTGTGAAACTAACCCTACTTGTCTTTTAGTATGTTTTTCGCAATATTCTAAAGCTGTTTACTGTTATTTTACAAAAAAATATTTTTGAAGGTTTTTGTACATCTACTAAATATTAAAGGGGTTTAAAAATTTGTAAAGGTAAGTTGTTAGTAGAGTGTTTAAATCAACGTATGATTTACCATACGCTTGGCAGTACCGCGTACATTGGTAAAATATATTGTAGTTATCATCATATACGAAATTACGTACAATTTAAGATGGCTTCGAAAAAGAAACATGATCCTACTGAACTCTCGAATATTTGGCAGCTTAGATGACGACGACATTGTTGCCCAACAAACAGACAAATGTGATAAACTGTAACTTACAGCTCACAGAGCGAGACGTGGCCGGTGAGATGCCCCTCCCACAAGGTGCGCAGTTGATTCCTATAATATTACGACAAGCACGAGCAATCTCGAAAAGATTGTCAAGCGTTACACATCGAATTGCAGTATGTACAATTTCTTATCTGCATTTACTCCTTCGTCCGGCTAATGTATGTGATGATGAACAAATGTTATTATTTCTTTTTTCCGAATACTTTCTCTGTCCGACACTGACCCATGCCTCGCGCAGCGACGATTTCTCCCACCGGTCACGTCTCGTTCTGTTTACTGTACATTACATTATCCTAGCGACGGAAATGATGCTGATTAGTGATGACTATTAGCTAGAGTATTGGAAGAGGTACTCTGACTGAGAGTATGGATAATATCGGCATATCGTACTTTAAAAATGCATAATTATCAGTTATTTCGTTCACATCTGCTGATTAATTCTTATTTTTTATTTTATCGTTTAATATGAACTAACTATAATTGGTCCGTATTTTTCTTTCTAACTTTATGTTCGAGTTTTTCGAAGATATTTCTTTGGAGGACCTGGACGTCATAATCTATAAGACGGCGCGCAGTGGTTCAAACTGACATATTCCCGGAAAACACTTCCTGCACATCAAAAGACGTACATTTCGAACTTCCTTAGATGCCATTTTCTCACAAAGTAGCAAAAAGAAGGATCTGAAAATTGTAGGGATAATATTGAATATTATAGGAATCGTATACGCACAATATGAACATATAGCTATCTGCTGATAAGCACTAAAAGCATATGTGAGTTGTATGTGTTTTATTGTGATAATCACAAATAATAAAATGTTTCACTTTCTTCCAAAATCGACTTTTGCCGACACTGACCATTGTGCGGTGTTCGTCCTTGAAATGTACAAATTATTACTGAAATTTTGAATAACGTATTTGCGGCTCAAATAGTAGGTTTGTTCAGACCTCCAGTTCTGAACGGTTCTAGAATGAGTGCGCATATCATTTGAAAAAGAAGCTGTTCGGACCATGCAGTTCTGGAACTACAAATATGAAAGCGACTGGTCGGCTCTTACAACAAACATACAGTAATATGACGCATACAAACATTTATTTCGTGAAAAACTGCAACATGGGCACATGGATATAAGCAGAATCCTATTATCATATACATACGACGTTCAAACTATTAACACAGCTACTTGATCCGAATGATGCTGTTTATTTTTTATATGCTCAACAAGCATTTATAAACCCAACTATTCTCGTAGATGTAGCCAATATTCATGGACATTATTCCAGAATACCTTTAGCCATCCGACCAACCCACAATATTCGATAACTAACGCCATGAATAGTCCTTTTCCAATTATCTGAAGCTGCTGTTGGTAATGTCAAACAAAAATTTGAAGTAGTTCTAAATAACAGTCCAGAAATTCGTACTGAACGCCGAACAGTTGACTTGTTTACTGGTAATGAAGTGGATTTTTTCGAACCGAGGACAAATGTGCCGACACTAAATTTTTTTTATGTACTTTAAATATGCCCCTATTACAACGGTAGATATTTAACGGTCATTTTCAATGTGTATAAATGTATTTGCGATGACAGACAATAAATTAACGTGTCTCAGAAGTTTCGGAAAAAAATTACATAAAATTAATTAATAGTAAACATGATGCGATACAGTAGTCGATGAAATGAAAATGTAGTAAAATGATTGATGCTTTAATATGACATATCATTTTTGTAAATAAAGTCAACAACAATGTCGTACAAACTTGATATTCGAGGAAGTAAGAAACTAAACTTGGAGTCTGTGGCTTGAAACTACACAAAAACACTAAAACACCTTCACCACACTAAAGCACAAAAATGGCTAAATACGTATTTCAACAACTAAGTTGTCATCATCAGTAGCACTGATTAAAAATCGCGCACTCAGTGTTGTTCTGTACGCTACGGTGTGTAGACAGCGCGATTTTTAATCAGTGCTACTGATGATGACAACTTAGTTGTTGAAATACGTATTTAGCCATTTTTGTGCTTTAGTGTGGTGAAGGTGTTTTAGTGTTTTTGTGTATTCGAGGAAGTATTTATCGGTTGGTTGGACGAGTATCTAAACCTTAGGATCTAGAGAGAGCAAGATATTTCTGTTTCGACAATCTGCCAGACAATAAAAGATTGGCTTGTATCAATTTACCTAAAAGTGGACGAACCAGAGTTTTAAGCCGACTTAATGAGCGAAGGCTGATAGAAAGAGCAAGAAACACAATGGGAATGTCAGCGAGTAAGTTAATCTCGAAGATGCCATATTTCACGCTCGATTACATTGGCCAGAAATAATCTAAATTATCGTAAAAGAAGAAATGCACCAAGATACATCGTGTTCATTTCCGTAGAAAAGTTAGTCCAACTCGAAGGTAATGACTGTTTCTAAACGAACAATGTACAAGACGCTCTTGACAATGTTAAATTCAAAGGCAAACTCAAGATAACATTTAGGTGTGGTGTGCCATATCAGAGGCAGGTGTTTCACGTCTTCATATTGGACGTGTTCGAGGTAAAGCCATCAGTGCAGACATTTACATACGAAAATGCCTCAAAACTTCGAAATTTTGTAAATACTCATCATTCCAACGACCAAATCATGTTCTGGCCTGACTTAGCATCGTGCCATCACGCCAGAAGAACAAGAGACTGGATAGCCACGCACGGCATCAGTTTTGTTCCGAAAACAGATAACCCTCCAAATGTTCATCAGGCGAGGCCAATTGAGGAATGTTGGTCTCATTTGAGCAGAAAGGTATATGATGGGGGTTGGGAAGCCCAAAATGAGGAGCAATGAAGAAGCAGAATTTTTCAGAAAATTCGGGAAGTCGACGTTGCTACCGTCCAAAGACTGATGGGCCATGTAGGAAATAAATTACGCGACATAGAAGAGCGCGGGCCTCTATCCGTCATGTAAATGTTATGTTTAGTTGAATTAAGGCTATGTAAGAAGAATAATATTGCTGTAAAATATAAAATAATAAAAAATAAAATACAGAAATTTGACTTTTACTTTATTCCGAAAATGTCTGAGTTATTAACACCTGAGCATATGGAACAATTAATGGTGATTTCCTTTCATCTGAACTCATGTGTGATATGTTTTACAAAACTCGCAATATGGCTTCTGGAGAAGATGTATTTACTGTTATTTGGTAGGTACTTGTTTCTCTGTACGTATTTTGACTCGCGTGTGAAAAACATTAACCCATTACTTGCCAAAGGTGCGTAAACGCAACCTTTTAAAAACATTTTTTTTGGCATCAAAAATATTTTTTTATACATTATGTCGCAAGGGTTGTGTTAAATTATGATCCAATAAAAAGTTAAATTTTTTAATTTTTTTTTTAATTAAAAAAAATCTGTATTTTTGGTTTTTGTGCACACCTTCAAATAATTATTCTTTTTGGTACTAATTATTTTTTTGTTATACATTTCTTCTCGCAGTGTATATTTAAAATATGTCTTCTTTGATATATACACATCTTTATATCTATAGTTTGAAAACGACAGCTAGAATGACAGGTATTTTGTAACGGATGCGTATACGCACCTTTGGCTAATACATAGGTAAAAGCGCGCGCCCGGTGGCAAGCTGCTCGACCGCCACAGGTTACTGCAGCATGGCCTTTTTGAAGGACGTGAGCGGTTTCATGCAGGTTGAGACACGATTCGCATGTTGACGGAAAATTATTTGACTCGTTGATACATCTCTCAGTTGGTTGCCAGCAATCGTAGCGGTACTTCTTAGTAGTGCTTTAGAGTTTTGAATTTGTGTTTTTAGATATCTATAGTCAAAATGAGGTAAGACATTTTTTGTTTAGGTATAATACAAGTGTGAAGTTCAAAATATATCTGGCAGCTAGGCTCTTCTCTTGCCTCTTTTGACAGTTTTGTGATTCTGTTTTTTTTTTCTTTTTTATATCTGGGTTAAAAAAAATATTCAAAATGGGAGATGAAAAGGCCGCTCACAGCCATAGAGCTAATGGCTGCGTTAGAAGAAGACTCAGATTGTGAATATGCTACATCGATTGATGTTGTTTATGTGCCTCCAGAACCTGACGAAATGACTGATAGGAAAATATCGACGAAAACGTAATTGAGGAAGACAATGTAGATAAGGACATTGCGGGGACATATGAAATTCAGACAAATCAGGAGGGTGATTTTGATTCGGAAGATGAGCGGCCACTTAGTGCTATTGCAAGCCGAAACAAGTTGATACCCAAAGAAACTCCAAAACTAAAACAAACTTCCGTGCCAAATTGAAAAAAACCACTTCAACTGCCTACATTACTGTTCCCGAAGAGTTTGATAACCATGGAATTGAAAATGTGGTATGTAAGCATGGTGGGAAGTCACCCTTGGAAATATTTTCGCTATTTTTTTGACACGGAAGTAATTAGCAATATTTTAAGTTTTTCGAATACTTACGCAGCACAAAATAACCGTCATGACTAAGAGCTTACTGAAATAAACCTAAAAAAATTTCTTGGTATACGGTACCTACTTATGCTATCAGGATATCATAAATTGCCACAAACTCACATGTACTGGTCAAAAGATGAAGACAAGGAAGTGCGTATTGTACGTGAAAGCATGAGTCGCAATAAATTTAGGACAATAAAACAAAACTTTCATTTGTCAAACAACACCTCGCTAAATAAGGGCGACAAGTTTGCGAAGCTTACACCAATTTTTGATATTATAAATAAAAAATGTATTCAATTTGGTATACTTGCAGAACATCTTTCAATCGATGAAGAAATGGTACCATATTTTGGCCTGCACTCATGCAAGATGTTTATTCGTGGAAAACCTGTGAGATATGGATTCAAGTTGTGGTGTCTGCTCCGATAACGGTTACCTATTTAAATTTATTCCATATGGTGTAAAGGTGGAGAAAACTGAAAACATGGGTCCATTAGGATCAAAAGTTGTATTAGAGCTTCTTTCTGTTGTAGAAAAGCCGCAACAGCATAAAATATTTTTTGATAATTTTTTCACATCATATTCTCTTTTTGAAAACTTAGGTGAAAAAGGGTTCTTTGCGACTGGAACGGTAAGAGACAACCGTACTGCAAAATGTCCAGTTGAAGATAACAAAATCATGTCAAAAAAGGAAAGAGGCTCTTTCACTTCCGCTTTTGATTCGAACTTGAAAGTTCTGGTTACTCGGTGGAATGACAACTCTGTAGTTACTGTTATGACGAATTTCTGTAGTGTCTTACCAGTCACTCAAGCCAAACGTTAGAAAGAGCGTAAAGAAATGCTTATCAATCAACCAAAAGTGATTCATGAGTACAACCAACACATGGGTGGGGTAGACCTTCACGACAATGGTATTGCCAATTATCTATCGCATTGGTATTAGAGGTAAAAAGTGGTGGTGCCCATTATTCACCAATGTTGTTGATACTATGGTTGTAAACAGTTGGAAAATATTCAATATCGCAAATGAAACCAAAATTTCCCAACTGGAATTTCGTTCAAGTTTAGCGCTGTCTCTGCTGAAAAACGAATGACAAAAAGAAGACACCCACAATGAGGCTTCCACTTCATCAAAATCCAACTCGTCTTATGGAAGACCTTCTAAATCAGCTTTACCAGGTGACATAAGATTTGACAATATCGGGCACATTATAATTCGAAATGCTAAGAGTGCAAGAAAAAAGTGTCGACTTTGCAAAAGTAAAACAATTTACTTGTGTAAGAAATGTAATGTGCATTTGCATCCTGATTGCTTTGATATTTTTCATACAAGAGACTAGTATTTTATTTTATAATAACCTGCTTTTCGCCAAAAGTGCGTACATGCACCCATATATTTTTTTGTTAAAAATAATACTTAATTTTCTTGTACCAAAAATGTATCTTAATTACTGTGTTCTGAGTTTTCTTTAATAGAAAAAAATTTTTTAAATGTTTTTTTCTTGTCTTGGCCAGTAATGGGTTAAATCGGTATGTTCCCGATGCTTTCCCAGAATTGACGTCATGTAAACCTAACTTCCGATCCCTAATAATTACAATTTCTCTTTCTAATTAGAAAATTAAGAAAATATTCCGTAAATTGTAGAAGTGAAATAACTAGGTATAATCAAATAAAACCACAATTTTCTGATGACGCGACTGATTTCATTGATACGCATAGCAAAGAACGGCGAGGTCATTCCGTTTAAGTAGATTGTTGTTGTTTACCAGAGCGCATAGTAATATTAACTTGTTTGTATTCTGAAGTATTACATATAGAACAACTATGTATGTATGTATATACGTACCTTTGTAAAATCCGGCCCTTTGTAGAGACACCGGCTACAATTCTTTTCGAAATTGTTTATCACGTTTCTATCGAAAATGCACCTGTATACTCTAGAAAACATCTCGTGTGTTTCTAATAATTTTCAGCTGTAAGACTACGCGAAGGCTGTAACAAACTTCGGCACAACATTCGAACTAAACGGTCAAACAGATAATCACACTCACATAACATGAGAACGTTGACCGATGTGTCGTGTTGGTTGACCGCGCTTGATAAAATGCCAGAGACTATATAGGTATATGACTGGCTCGTTGGTTGCTGTTACTGTTGGTATCACTATATGTATTCGTGAACTGTTGACTCTTGAGTAGTGGAATATGTCGTTCACAAAGCTTCGCGGTGATAAAACCATGAATCAAGAGGATGATATATAAGTATATTATATTTAGTGTGTTGTTTTATAATTAAATGATATTTTTAACCGCATACATATTTTTCGTAGACGATATAATATTTAACGATGTGACCTTGATGTATAACATAAATACCAAATGTCTGGTTGCTACAAAATTAGAAACCTTATCATCATTTAGCATGTCTGAAATCAGTGCAAAAATGCTGTTAAATCAATAACACTAATTACTTTGGTATTATCATGTTCATTGTGATTGTAATCTCATGTAATTCACATTTAATGAAGTGCAATTGTCAGAAATTACATCACGATAAAATAAGCATAGGTAAACAGAATTAAGAAGGTTGCATTTTGTATACACTGATGTCCAAAGTTTTAATACAATCAGCTATTTTATACAGGTTTTCTGTTATAATAAATGACAGAGCTTGTACAAATCTCTCATTATTAGACAGATTTTACAAGTTTTTCATTTTTGTTTAGACGTGATTAACTTAGGTTGGGGGTTCCCAAACTTAATCAGTCCGTGGCCCACTTACAGGTTTAGTATTTTGTACCCGCATTTTTGCCAAATGGGTGCACAAATGAAACCAACTTTTAAAGAAAACCTCACAATGTGAAGGTCATATTTATTAAAATTAAATCAAGAAGCATCAAACTAAAATATGTACCTAAATACAAAAAAATATTACATTAAATGGGGAAAACCTTTATCGACAAGTGAGCTCTTTCTTAAAACGTGGAATAGGATTTGGCACTACCGCTCTCATTTCCCGCTCACATCTATTTTTGAGCGATTTATATTACAGCTACAGCTAAAAATGGATCTTTGTATGAACAGGTTATTGCAAAGGGATGAGAATGCTTACAGCTTTGAACTCTAAGTTGAATATTCATTTTTGATTGATGCCAAGATTCCTCCAAATCGGAAGAATCAAATTTTGATTTCAGACTGTCGTCGCGGGAGTGTTCAATTAGACTTTTTCCTGCGAAATGAATTCTGATGAAATTTGAGCACGGAAAGGATGTTGGATCCACATAAATCTCTCCACGTTGTCTCGACGAAGTATTTTCCAAACTTAATCAGTGAGCTTTGAGAGGTGTTCCTTAAAAAGGGACAACAAGTCTATTGAAACAGCGACTTTATTAGAGGCAACGTATTTGTGCAATTTAAGGAAACAATGTTAGCCGCCATTCCCACCGCCATTGATTTTTCTTATCCACAACTTCTGTTTTTTCTTAAACATCGCAATCTTCTCCAAAAGGTTCTAAGTATGCATGTTGTTATTGACCTGCCCAGATAGATTCAAGGCATTCCGTTTCTCAAATACACAAATACGAAGTTTGAATTTCTTGACGTAGCTGGAATGCATAGGATAAGACGTAGCTACGTGAAAGCGATCGTAAACTATAGTAGTATAGCAGGGCCGTGTGTTCAGCTCTCATTTCTTAAAAAATCTGGCTTTCAGTTGCCTATTCTTTATGTACGATACTTTTTAATACCAAATTCAATTCAGCGTTCATCGACATTGATGCGAATGCTTCGCTATGGATGATGCAATTGGTCCACATAGCCTTTGATCGAGCTCTACCAGTACCGATGTAGATGCAGTTTTCCCAATCCAAAACATTTTCGGTTATAAAATTGTCAAGCATCTCAAATAATTTTTTAGCTTTTGCGCTTCCATTGATGCCTTACCAGAACAAAATGTCTTCAACGCTAATATTAGCAACCAAGAAACGTACATAACAAATAAGGTGTACATGTTTGTTACTGTCAGTAGCTTCATCAAGTTGCAAACCAAATTCCATGCTTTTCATTTTCTCTATTATGTGAATATTGAGATCCTGTGCTATATGGTGGATTTTACATATTGGACTGTTAGTCTCATTAGCATCCTCCTAACGAAACAAATTCAATTGTTCACTTATCCTTTCCCCAGTCAATTCATAGGAAGAAGACTGTTCAAGCTTGTTTAATTAGTCGCTTTACATTTATTTGCACGCTCTTTATATTGGAACGCCGTTTTTAGTGAAAGCACACGTTTCACTAGGAAAGATGACTTTGCCGCATGCTAATAGATGGCGAAAACAAGACTAAAAGGTGATAGGTTACCTTGTAACATTTGATGATGGAAGGGCGACGGCTATGTTGCGCTTCATAAAATGCCCAAGTCTTGTTTACCTATATGCTTTGCGTATATTATTGGTAAGTTATTAATTCGTGTGTATCAGTTCTGGTTTGCTATGTTATTTGTGTTCATTAAAATCTTTTTGGAATTTCATACTAGTGTCTTCAGGCTAATATACGTAGGGGAGAAGTGGTCTATTTGTTTCAAGGGCTAGTTGTCACATCAACTCGACCTCCATTTCTAAGCATTGATTAGACCAACATCACACGTGTAGGTTCTGCTATGATCATATGGAGTAGCGTGCGAAATGTCAGAGCTTGTGTGTTAAGTGTTTATAAGTTATTGAATCTAAAGTAAAATTATTGTCGGTAAGTATTTTTTTATAAAATTATTAATCTTCGTATATCTCTCTTGAATTGCATCGTCCAGTTTTGATATATACATTCTTGGATAGGCTGTTTCTTGTAGTTTTGCGATGTAAATATGTTTTGAGGTTATGGGCTTTAATTTATTTTTTCCTCTATTAAGAATCAATCACCGATATAAAATGCTAGTTGTCACCTAAGGAAAGGGGTTAGTAGTCACATGTGACAAGTACCCCCGTTTCAAGTAAGATTTTTGTTTACTAGTATAACAAACGTTGTGCCGTAAACGAAGTTAGAAAATGTGCATTAGACGCATAGCAAAAAACTATGGTATCAACTATAGAAGAACCCTAGCTAGATACTATAACAAGAAATAAAGTGGTCCCAATATGAATTTTCATGCGGGGAACAAAAAAATTCGTCAAGAACTGACGACCAGGAAGTTCAATTAACATCTGTCTGGGAAAAATTGTCCAATTAAAGAAGGCGCAAAAACGACTGAATGTGTATTTTTCCAAGTTTTGACAAAAATTATGTACAGAAGAGGAGATTGTGTTAGAAACATGAAAATAAATTGTAATTTAAAATCTTATTTTTTTTATTGACAATCACACTACTTACCATCTTGTCCTCGTTTTATGTATATATCTACTTATTGCCAATTCCAAGCTTGCAAAATTCGACAAAAACAAGGTCTTGTAGATAAATATTTTTAATAACATATAAAGTGTAACAAATTATAATCTATTAATATAATAATAAATAAAAATAGCCTATACAGGTGAAAACTCAGCCAATTCGGAGTCTAAAATCTCTTTAGAAGCAGGAAACCAATCCAACAGATAACTCCAATCCGCAGTTTTCAACGATATAATAATACACATAACTGCAGTTTTCGCAGATCGAGCGTGTTCAATGTTGTTTAGGGCCTGGTATTCCCCGAAACATCCACCCGTTCTCAGAACACATTGTTCGATTTCATTGTTGCCGTGTTTGTCCAAAATTCTAACTTCCCCCTTATGTATAAAATACATAGTACTATCTATGTCACCTTTTTCCATGATATATTCACCAGGAAGGTATACTTGGGGCACCATATGCACCAGCAATTGTCTGATAAAGTCGACGTGTGTTTTTGCAAATAGTATGTGATTAGTGATGTGATGGCCGTATAAAGCGTACATAATATCTTGCTTGAGATAAGCCGGAGCTTGCGCTATTAGAGTTGGCAGAGTTACACCAGAAAATCGTAGCCATAAGAAAACGAAGTACGTCTGAACCTTCTGTATGATTGGTCCAGATACGTTGGTATTCTGAAATATAGATCTGATTTAATGACCAAACAATATCCGCAAATTTAAGATGACTCAGAGCGAAATTTAGTTGTTAAATGTGTATAACTTTTATTTATCAATAATCATGGCGCAGTGAACATAGTGCATATATATATATATATATATATATATATATATGTTGTCACTGGATTCCGGGTTTTCTTCCGCGTTTCCACTGCTTGGTCTTTGGAAAGACCGATGCTGGTTTCTTGACGACGTTTCGGCAAAATCACACTTGCCATCTTCAGGTCTGCGATAACTGTCTGCTTCTGCTTCTTGTTATTCGTAAACTGACGTTTTCGGGATTCGGATGGTGGTTATATACTCCGTTAGCGTTTGGGTTGGTTGCCCTTGGATGAGTGTGGGCATGGTTCCGTGTCGTTGGGCTCGTGTTTGGAGTGTGTCGGATGGTTTGCGATGTAGATGTATTAGTTTGATGTTTTTTGTTGATATCTGATCTTGTTAGTGCTGGTTTCCATGCTGTTGGTAACCTCTGGGTATCATCTCGTGAATTCAGATTGTTCGGATGTTTTTCAATTTCGATGGCTTCCCTGATGATTCTGGTTTTAGTATGTTCGATGTTCGCTAATAGCTTGGTGTTACTGAAGTCTATCGTGTGGGATGTTTCTTTTACATGTTGAGCCAGGGATGAAGTTTTCTCGTCTTTTCTTACGGAATTTTTGTGTTCGTCTCTTCTTGCGTTTACCCTTCTGTTCGTTTGTCCAATGTAAGTTTTTTCACAGTTGAGGCACGGAATTTCATAAACTCCTTGGTTTTCTAAAGGTATTTTTGTTTTAGGGTTTCGAAGGACTGTACTGATTTTTCTGTCTGCTTTGAATGTTGTTTCAATGTTGTGTCTTCGTAGGATTTTGGATATTCTATCGGTGGTGCCTTTAACATAGGGTAAGTAGGTTTTGGCAGTTGGTGTATCTTTTTCCTCTTGTGGTGTTGTTGGTTTCGGTTTGGATGCTCTTTTGATAGCAGATTCACTGAAACCATTCTGCTGGAGTGCCTTGTGGAGTTTGTTCATTTCTTTGGTGATGTTATCTCACCACCACCCAGCTCAGTTACAATCAGTAGTGAAAACCCTAGTGACAAGATCGCAGAGATTAGCAGACGAAGATAACATCACCAAAGAAATGAACAAACTCCACAAGGCACTCCAGCAGAATGGTTTCAGTGAATCTGCTATCAAAAGAGCATCCAAACCGAAACCAACAACACCACAAGAGGAAAAAGATACACCAACTGCCAAAACCTACTTACCCTATGTTAAAGGCACCACCGATAGAATATCCAAAATCCTACGAAGACACAACATTGAAACAACATTCAAAGCAGACAGAAAAATCAGTACAGTCCTTCGAAACCCTAAAACAAAAATACCTTTAGAAAACCAAGGAGTTTATGAAATTCCGTGCCTCAACTGTGAAAAAACTTACATTGGACAAACGAACAGAAGGGTAAACGCAAGAAGAGACGAACACAAAAATTCCGTAAGAAAAGACGAGAAAACTTCATCCCTGGCTCAACATGTAAAAGAAACATCCCACACGATAGACTTCAGTAACACCAAGCTATTAGCGAACATCGAACATACTAAAACCAGAATCATCAGGGAAGCCATCGAAATTGAAAAACATCCGAACAATCTGAATTCACGAGATGATACCCAGAGGTTACCAACAGCATGGAAACCAGCACTAACAAGATCAGATATCAACAAAAAACATCAAACTAATACATCTACATCGCAAACCATCCGACACACTCCAAACACGAGCCCAACGACACGGAACCATGCCCACACTCATCCAAGGGCAACCAACCCAAACGCTAACGGAGTATATAACCACCATCCGAATCCCGAAAACGTCAGTTTACGAATAACAAGAAGCAGAAGCAGACAGTTATCGCAGACCTGAAGATGGCAAGTGTGATTTTGCCGAAACGTCGTCAAGAAACCAGCATCGGTCTTTCCAAAGACCAAGCAGTGGAAACGCGGAAGAAAACCCGGAATCCAGTGACAACACATACTACTACCCGCGAAAACCTGAAAGAGAACATATATATATATATATATATATACATATGGTATAATAGTTATAATCAAGTACTACAAATAAAACTATGGATAGGGACTATCGATTTTCATTTTATTGAAAGTTTAATTTAAAATTAACTGCTTTTTTAACCAGAAAGTCTACAATCCACTTGACAGAGTCATAGTCAATTTAGTGTTATAAGTAGCATCTAGATTCGTAAACACAATTAGTAGTATAGATATGCGGATTCTAGCCCAAAATCCCACGTATTTTCTTTTGAAGGTGCATTCTGCATTTTAAGGTCATTTGATACTTATACAGCGTCACTTTCAGATCCAAGGCAAGTGTGGCATATTTTAGAGCTCTTCTGCGGATCGGATTTTGTGTGTATTATACCTGTCATGAAAAAATTCACATCTGTTCAGCTTTTCTAGTATGTATGGCAAACATGTAACCCGATGTGATCCGAACGGCTGTTTAAACCTGTTCAAATGCATTTCTGTAGAGAAGCTGCTCAGGAGCTGATCATATCAATTCGGTATCTGTGCAGAGCGGTTAAAAAGCTATTCAAGAGCTGTTCAATACTGTTAAAAATCTGTTCAAAGTCATTTTATAGTCGTTTATATCACTTCGGTGTCTGCTTTGGGTAAGATCTGAAGTTTGTCACATATACTTCAAAAGATGAACAGTGTGAATAGTTTCATGACAGGTGCAATACACGTACAATCCGATCCGCAGGAGATCTCTGATGTTTATCACACTTCTCTCGTGCCCGAAATTGATTACATTCTGTATAAAAATCTCGACGACGCACAAAGGTCATTTTTTAAATTCTATGTGGAAATAAATATGGCATATGAGAAACTCCCTAACTAGCCCACATGCAATTCGATATTCACATTCAAATTGTAAATATATTCAATATAAATAAATTATTTATATATTGAGTATATTTACAAAATATAATATATACCGAGTGTCTTAAAAAAAAAAGACGAGTTAATTGGCCTTTATTTTTAGACGATTAGAATGAGTGATACACCAAATAAAATGAGTGAAAACAGACTATAAAAAAATAAAAACGAAATATAATAAAATATGAAGTATTATCGACAGATTGCTTCTTCATTTTTGATTGGCCCTAAGACCATAAATCGCTTAAGTGTTATGAATATATTTTTCAGTTCATTTTATAGCCTACATCTGACTATTTAACTTGCCTTTTAAATTATTAAAATCGATTTATACATAAAGCCCCTACAGACTCGTCTTTCTTAGACATCCTGTATATATTTTTGAACTGTTTTAGTTGTCACTCATAAGCCCATCTTAGTTTTTCAAACAGTTTCATGATATTCAAGAGATCTACATTCAAGACCATATCAGGTTCAGTATAACTAATTTTTATTAATGTTTTTAACAGGAAGAGCATACTTATTTCTGATTGTATTCTGTATTGTAAAGGAAAAAAATATTACAACCGAACGCAAAGTGTATTAGTTGCTATCATTGTCTCCCTCTTCTTCTTCATCTTTTTCTTCTTCTTCTTCTTCTTCTTCTTCTTCTTCTTCTTCTTCTTCTTCTTCTTCTTCTTCATCTTCTTCTTCTTCTTCATCATCATCGTTATTACTATTGCTATCCTCTGAAATATTTTTGGTCATGTGAGGATCTTTGAGCAATTTAAGGACAGCTTCAACTAGGGGCTCTGTATTGGAACGTGCACCTACATATTGCGATAAAGAGGAAATATAGGGATCCGACGATAATAATGTTTTTTTTTCAGTTCTTGGCAGCCAAGTCTGCCATGAATCAACAGATAATAAACTGAGCTAACAATAAAAAATATTATTCAAACAAACATGCGTAAACAGCGCATTCTGCATACTCGTTAAATTTGTTATTCCAAAAAAAAGAGCAGTTGTGATTTATAATATTTTTAGTATGTACAAGATTTGAAAATAACAATATTTGGTGTTTGGTGAGTGCTTAGCTTATGCCTTCTTACTGTACATTCACTATTTAGAAAATCTTTATAGAACCACCAAAATGAACCATGCAAATGCACTGATGGGATGGCTCTAAACTTATAAATCGCTCAAATTAAATATGTATGTCTAACTTTTTGTTTATTGTCACAGCGACGGGCTATGAGGTATAACAATTATTCTGGTACAAAAAACTGAAACACCGAAAATGTATGTGTTCATAATGAATATTGCGATTTTTTCCACCTAAATCATATTCTTAGTAATTACATTTACATTTTATTATATACCATCATTTATGTTTTGTAATATACTTATACCACATGTGTCAAATATCATTAACCATAGGGAATATGTGTATACGTATGTATGTATGTATGTATGTATGTATGTATGTATGTACGATGTATAGACACAGCGCTGCGACGTATTACATACATACTGCTGTAATACCTATTTATCTAATTGATACTAATAATGTAACACTTTTATTATCTATTTGTTCGTATCAGCATAAATTTTAAATTTTATTCATGAGTTCATGCAGTGTTTTACTTCTTCATCACAGGTCTTTTTCTTATTTAGTATTGTTCGGGGATAAGGTGAGGAAATTAATTTCATATTGAAGGTATATCTATATTTTTGAATAATAGTTGCTAACAATATCAACGTTTTGTAAATTTTTATTTTAAATTGAAAACATTTATGCTCTCTTTTGAGTCATAATGTGTTTAGAATATATATATATAATAATAAGAAACTAAACTTGGAGTCTGTGGCTTGAAACTACACAAAAAAACTAAAACACCTTACCACACTAAAGCACAAAAATAGCTAAATACGTATTTCAACAACTAAGTTGTCATCATCAGTAGCACTGATTAAAAATCGTGCTGTCTACACACCGTAGCGTACAGAAGAACACTGATTTCCAATTTACGGGGATGGTTTATTCTTTTACCTAGGCTATTAACTACTTCATTAAAAATACCTGATCGTTGTACCGTTAAATACGTCATACTTACTATTCTAATCCTATCCTTTAATTCTAATATTCTAAGAAAACCAACAATATAATTTCCTATTTACGGGGATGGTTTATATATTTTTACCTAAACTATTAACTACGTCATTAACAGTACCTGATCGCTGTATCGTTAAATTAGTCATGCTTAATACTATAATTCTATCATTTAATTCTAATGTACTATGAAAAACTAACGGTATCTAAAAGGTATTGTTTACACCACAAACTTATATAAACAAGATTGGGGAATTGGCCCGTTATCTGAATTCATTAATTTATTTTTATTTTTCTGAATGTATATACTCTCGTAACTATCTAGTTCTCTATAATTGCGCACTTGTTTTATAAGTTTGAGGCCGCTTGCTGGAATATCATGACCTGTGTCCGAAATATGTCGAGCTACACTAGACTTCTCTGTCCTATTAAACCGAAAATGAGCAATGTGCTCTTTATAGCGAGTTGCAATCGAACGTCTAGTTTGGGCGATATATTTTTTCTCGCATTTATTACAATTAATGTCATAAATTCCAGATTTTTGTTCTACCTCAATTTTATCTTTAGTACTGCTCAAAAGACTTTTCAACGAATTACATGATTTAAACGCGACTTGCAAACCAACATTTTTAAAAATATTATTTAAGTTTCTCGAAATATTATGAAAAGGTGGGACAACAAATTTCTTATCTATATCACTTTGAGGTCCTACCTTTTCATAATATTTCGAGAAACTTAAATAATATTTTTAAAAATGTTGGTTTGCAAGTCGCGTTTAAATCATGTAATTCGTTGAAAAGTCTTTTGAGCAGTACTAAAGATAAAATTGAGGTAGAACAAAAATCTGGAATTTATGACATTAATTGTAATAAATGCGAGAAAAAATATATCGCCCAAACTAGACGTTCGATTGCAACTCGCTATAAAGAGCACATTGCTCATTTTCGGTTTAATAGGACAGAGAAGTCTAGTGTAGCTCGACATATTTCGGACACAGGTCATGATATTCCAGCAAGCGGCCTCAAACTTATAAAACAAGTGCGCAATTATAGAGAACTAGATAGTTACGAGAGTATATACATTCAGAAAAATAAAAATAAATTAATGAATTCAGATAACGGGCCAATTCCCCAATCTTGTTTATATAAGTTTGTGGTGTAAACAATACCTTTTAGATACCGTTAGTTTTTCATAGTACATTAGAATTAAATGATAGAATTATAGTATTAAGCATGACTAATTTAACGATACAGCGATCAGGTACTGTTAATGACGTAGTTAATAGTTTAGGTAAAAATATATAAACCATCCCCGTAAATAGGAAATTATATTGTTGGTTTTCTTAGAATATTAGAATTAAAGGATAGGATTAGAATAGTAAGTATGACGTATTTAACGGTACAACGATCAGGTATTTTTAATGAAGTAGTTAATAGCCTAGGTAAAAGAATAAACCATCCCCGTAAATTGGAAATCGGTGTTGTTCTGTACGCTACGGTGTGTAGACAGCGCGATTTTTAATCAGTGCTACTGATGATGACAACTTAGTTGTTGAAATACGTATTTAGCCATTTTTGTGCTTTAGTGTGGTAAGGTGTTTTAGTGTTTTTGTATATATAATAATGTTTGAATGAATATTCACTATATTTTTTCGACCTTAAAAATATTTGGTACTTGTTAAATCTTATTAATACCATGCTGTCACTATTTTACTAAAACATAAATTCTCACATATTGCTTTAGTAAACTAGAATCTTGCTACTGAAATGCTTTGAAATTGGTTCATACTAACTGCTAGATGCAAACATTCTCACATTGTACCTCCAGTCATTTAGCATTTGCCCATCAAAAACATCCCAGTATATTCGTATTAATTTCTTTGAATTATAAATAAATGAACATTCGGTACTTAATAATGCCCAGTAATCCAGATAAAGGCAAATATTTGCACATAGTATCTTCATAGCATGTTGCACACCATTAAATATATTTATAATTTGTAATGACTAAACACAATGTACATAATCAAGTGAATATTCATTTGATATTCAATAAACTAAAGTATTTCTATATCATGACTTACTTCATTTTTATGTTTATAACGAGAAAAGAAAATTAATTTAATAGATTCTTTCAAAAGAAAATCTAACTAAAACTTAAATTCTATTGTTGAATATAAACTATGGAATTGTGAGTTAGTAAGCAGTGCTTATATGCCCTACTCTCACTTATTTTCTAGGAGTTTTTCTTTATAAATATTACGTCTTTACAATTTAAATTCCCGTCGTAAACTATGTGTGTCTTATCATGTTTTGCCCCGTATATATGCAAACAAATGACAATTGCCGCTTTAGCGCCCCCCTCATTCAATCAAATTTTAAGTTGGCATCTTTAAAAAATCTTCGCAGTAAAATTTAATTGATTCTAAACAGCAAAGGCTGTAGCTTTATTGTTACACCAAAAATTTAAAAAAGTTAATTAGGAGTCTTCCCGTTTTTAATTAAAGAAATTACCACTCATAATTTGTTTAAAAGCAGAATTAATAGGGCATTATATGTAAAGAATATTTATTCAGAGAACTAATTTCTCGATTCTCTGGTCTTCCTTGGCTTGTGCAGGGTATCTGTACCTTATGCTTTTGGACTTTGGACTTGGAAACTGAATGAAATTGTTGCATTATCCATACCTTCATGAAAGCATTCAAATGATTTATTTCCCTGTTGTAATTGTTCAGAACGTATTTGCCTAAACATAAAATGGTGGCGAATGCAGAAGTTAAGGTGTACACCATCAATTGTGATATGATTATTATAAATATCGATAAGATAATCTCGACCATTGTCATAGGCATCTGAGTTCTCACGCTGCTTGAACTAAAAATGCTGACCACGTATTGATACGAAATTTGGAAATTTTTGCCAGTAGTGTTGGAAGTTTCGAATACCAAAGATTCGTGACGAAGTTTAGGAGAAAACGTGCAAACGTTGTCTGGACATGATGTGAGCCACCTGAAAAAAAATAAACCAATAAAACAGCAATATGTATGGGGACTAGTTACTTTATTGATCGTTGTAGTTCTTGTTTAAATGGAGTTTAGAAACATAAGACGTAAGAAACATATTACAGACGTAAGATACACACAAGACATGCATAGACCATAAAATATAATTACCGTTTAAAATGAATATAAGCGAACATTAAACGTAAAGATTCGCGCATGCGCGGTTGTGATATTTATTATGGATGACAATGAGCAAGTTGACATTATTTATACCGACTTCTCCAAAGTATAAATCTTATCGATCACTATTCGATCACTATTTCACACTTATCTGATGAATAGGCTTCAGAATGTTAGTTATCCTGGGCATCAATCACCATATTTACTGTGACCTCAGAAGTTCCACAGGGTAGCAATCTGGGTCTTTATTGTTTTCAGTATTTATCAATGACATATTTTATGGTCTGGACTGGGGTGCTATAGTCTCTTATTAACAAATAATGTCAGGCTTTTCCTGAAAACACGTACCACTATGGATTGCTTGTTTCTGCACAGACAGATAGATGTCTTGGGAGCGTGGTGTACTCCAAATAATTTGCATGTGAATATCTCTAATTGCGATGTATTGACTACCTGCCGAAAACACGATCCTCCCTATTTCAATTACACATTTTTTCGTCGTTGCACTGTGGTCAAGGACTTAGGATTCTAAATTTATTTCTGACCACATCAATAACATTATTTACTCTGCTCGATAGTGTAAAATGCAGTCCATTCATACTAATTTCTGTTAAAATATTGAACAGGCGACAACCGGCATTAAGGGCTTTTGCTGACGAAAATTATCGAACCCTGTATGCCGGGTTGTCTGAAATACATGAAATATATTTGACAAGTTTGAAATGCATCCGATATGGAGCGTATGCCTGGTCAACTGTAAGCCGTAAATTTTAACACCAAATAAACAGAGATTGTATTCATTTTTTTCATACATAAGTCTGAGTATACCGATAGGTCCAGCCCGCGACGGGCCATACATAGGCAACAATATATGTATGGAACGTGCTATGTGGCAACGTGTGTACGATACCACTCCGCGTGCTCCTATTTTGAGTGACTTTCTTAAAATTTGAATTTATTTTGTAGAATTATTGATTTTTTTACTTTTATCTTTTAGAAAACGTTATTGTTTTTTTATTACTTAAAATTACTTTTCCGTAGCAGCTAAGAATACAATAATAATAATAAATTGGACCTTATTATGTCTGAAACAAATGGGCAAATTACGTATACAGAACGAATATGCAAACGACTATATCCTTGCGCGGTTTAAGTCTTACTAAATTCTTAACTGCAATGTGCTGCTGCTGCGGGTAGAGGGGTTTCGGTGGGGGTTTCGGTGTTGCCACTCATTGCTGACTATGGCCCGTTCCGAGCTGGACCTATCGGTATATTAAACAAGTTTGGATAGGAAAATACTTTCTTCTTTACTAGAACTATCTTATTGCTGTTCCTCAATATTCTTCTCATTGTATTTTATTGTTCGACAGATAGAATTAATGTTTTATTAACTCTGGTTGAGTATGAATAGCTATAGCTAGACTTCATCAGCCTTCACCAACGTAATGGTTCACTTTCTCTAATAAAGGCAATTTATTATTATTATTTGCTCCTCAGTAGGTAAGAATTTCACGTAGAATTATTCATAAATATGGTCTGGCTCGTTACTACGAAATAGCAAAATATTCAACGTAAATTTTCGCACTTATTACTTGTATTCTTTAATGTTCTGTCGTTATTTATTAGAGCTAAATTAATTACTTGAAGGGCGCCACTTTTAATTTGTATTCGCAATTATGACTACCCAAGCGACCCTTTATAACAAAATAAACATTCACATATTTTTTCTAAATTACGGGTAACTTTTATATGTAACTGTTTTTATTAGATTGCATGAGATGCTTATGCAACTTATCATGATTATTGATATAATTGGTTACATGCATCCAGCCAATCTTTTTTGCGTAATATTATTTAGAAATATTTTTAAAAACTTATTAAACTCTAAATAAACTTAATTCTAATTACATATTTAATTTAATTATAATTTTGCATTTCACTTTGTGTCATAAGCTAATTCATTCTAATATACAAGGTAGGTGCCATAAATTCTCGGCCTGGCAGGCTTATACAGGTTCAAACATGTTCAAACTCCGTCACGTCATGCATGCACATACGCGAGGTGTATATTATAAATAGGACGGTTCGGTTAGTTTTTAGTAATCAGCCAACCAACGTGACTAGCGCACGAAAATGTATCGTGCGGTCAATAAATTTTTAACAAAAGAAGGCCATACAAGTTATCACATTAAACAACGTTTGGACGGCGTTTACGGTGATTTATCTTCTTCGTATTCAACTGTAAAAAAGTGGGGAAAATGTTTCCGTTTGGGACAAGAATCCCTGGAAGATGCTGATCGGTCGGGTCGACCAATTGAAATGATAACGCCTCAACAAATTTCAAATATTGAACATTTAATGCTAGAAAATCGCCGCTTGAAAGTGAAGGAATTAGCAGCGATAACAAACATATCCGAAACAAGTGTTCGCCGAATTCTCCATGACCATTTGCGTATGAATAAAATTAGTGCTAGATGGGTACCGCGACTTCTTTCTGCTCTCCAACGTGAACGTCGAGTCGAATGTGCGCAGTCATTTTTAAACATGTTTGGAGACGACCCAAAACCGATTTTGAAGTTCATTGTCACAGGGGCTTTGTTTTACGATCCTCTATCGAAAAGGGAGTCCATGGAATGGCGGCGCTCTGATGAACCTCGTCTCAGAAAGGCGAAAGTCGTTCAATCAACGAAGAAGGTGATGGCCACAATATTCTGCATTGTGAGGGCATTTTGCTAATTGACTTTAAAGAGCGCAATACAAGTGTGAACGGCACATATTATGCGTCTTTATTGCATAAATTAAGGGACAGTATTAGTGCAAAACGTCGTGGAAAATTGACAAAAGGTGTGCACGACAATGCTCCCGTCCATACTGCCGCCATTTCACAAGCTGTCACCCGCGAATGCGGCTTTCAATAATTGGAACATCCACCGTATAGTCCGGATATGGCTCCTTGTGTTTTTTATTGTTTTTAATTTAAAATAATGAGGTGTGGCCACCACACGACTTATACGTTTAAGTGTTTCAAATGATACAATTTTAAGAATTTTCTTATATTAAAAACTATTCAAAATCCTTTTTTAAGTACTTTAATTCTCTTAATTATATGTATCTAAAGAATGCATACTTTGCAAGATATTCGAAAAAAGTGCTACTCCCTAAGAGTAAGAGTATTACTTCCGGTCTGAATTTTGACATTTCATATATATAAAAAATATTGCAAATCCAGTTCTAAATACTTTTGTACTCTTTATAAATATGCATAAAATGCATAAGGTAAGTGCGGGTAATAAGGCCCAGCAGGTAATAAATCCCAGCCGCCATTTTTCCTAGTGGCGTTAAGTTATAATACTGGTACCGCCACCTGTTTACTATATTACGTACAACATACTGGGTGGCATGTTCCCACACTGCAGAAATCGTTTTTCCCGAGTGTTATATTCAAAAGTGTTTCTTCGTTAAATTTTGCTGCTTCAGTTATAAAAATTGCGTCGTTTTGTCGAAGTTTTTTCAAGGGTATTTATCAGCCAATGACCACATAATTACAGGTACGTTTAAGTACATATGTAGGCAGTGTATTGCCAGAAACTTAATGATTTTGTTCAATGCATGTGGGACCGATAACCTAAAAATGAAGGAAGTGATGAAACATGAAATAAGGCCCACCAAAACATTAACTGGGCCTTATTTCTTGTCGTTGCTGGGTTACATTTTTTCATTCGTTTTTAAGGAAATATGGGTAAACCGTGTCGAGGTATCCGTGCTAAGTGGAGTACAGAAGACATGGATGAGGCTTTACGACTTCTTGGACAAGGAAAGTCACAGCGATACGTTGCACAACGTTGCGACATCTCTCGTCGCACATTGAGGAATCATATGAAATCTGGGACAACTTCCAGATCATTAGGAAGACCACCGGTGCTAACTCCTCAACTGGAAAATGAGTTGGAGAAAAAAATTGTTCGATTTGCAGAAAGAGGTTTTCCGTTAACTCCGAAATCTCTACGGAGATGTGTTTACTCTTTCGTAGATGAACAGAAAATTCCAATCAAATTTAACCAAGACTAAAAATTAGCAGGAAGAGAATGGTACAGATCATTTTTGAAGCGCCATAAGAAGCTGTCTCAAAGAAAAGCACAGAACATGAATCCTGCACGTGCTCAAAAACTTAACAGACCCATTGTAGAAGATTATTTCAAGAAGTTAGAAGCCCTGCTCAACAAGACAGGATTGAAACATAGCCCAGAGAAGCTGTATAACATGGACGAGAAAGGGTGTAGACTCACCCTGCATCACCAGCAAAAGGTTATTGCAAAAAAAGGAGCAAAGAGGGTTCATTTAGTTTCCTAGGAGCATGCCGAAAATGTAACTATCGTGGCGTGCGGGAATGCTATGGGGCATGTTATCCCTCCAATGATTTTGTTCAAAGGCCAACGAATGAAACCAACTTTTTCCGATGGACTTCCTCCTGGTTCTACTGTCCACATGACACATAAAGGGAGTATGACGACTGAGGTTTTCGTAAAGTGGCTTGATCATTTCGCAAAGTTCATGTCAGCTCCTCCAGTTATCTTAATTTTTGATGGAGCTTCTTGCCATCTCGACTTATACATTGTAGATAAGGCTGAACAGTTAGGTATCCACATGTTGTGTTTACCTAGTAACACAACGCATGAATTACAACCTATGGACAAGGCTGTATTTCGATCCTTCGAACATTCCTGGGATGAAGAACTTCTTCAATATTGGGAAAACTATCCTGGAAGAAATTTAAACAAAGAAAGATTTTCTGACATATTTACTCCTGTTTGGGAAGATCGATGACCATAAGCAACATATCCAGTGGATTCAGAGCAACTGGGATTTATCCTTTTAATAAAAATATTATCCCAGACTACGTTTACGCACCTAGTCTTCCCACCAACAGAGAAATTCCAAATGTTAACAGACAAACTCCAGACGTCGGCAGAATAAGCCCACAGGTCGAAGAATGGGAATCAGAGGATGAGCAACCATTGAGTCTTTTAAAAGAAAATTTGCAGAGTCAAAATAAAGCAGCTACCGATTCATTTTCAACAGTGTTAGTAACCCCCAATACCGAAACGTCAAAGAGAGCCACAATGAGGAAGAAGGCTTTAAACTATAAAGCCCAGGAGGTTACAAGAGATCTCTTCCAGAACAGGAATGACACTGGAAAAAGCTCCAAACCAATCCGCAGCAAACAAAAAACACGCAGCTGTGAACCAGAACCGATTCCAAGCACTTCACGAGAAAATGTCGAAGAAACTTGGTTTTGCAAATTATGTGAAACGCACAGCATAAGTGACATGCGTCAGTGCATTATGTGCCTCACTTGGGTGCATGAGAACTGCGTAGGGCTCACAGCTGAGGATGAGGAAGACTTTGTTTGCCCGGATTGTACACCTTAAATAAGTGGGCCTAATTACCTGCTGTACATGAAATAAGGCCCAGTTACATGTTTTTTTTTTAAATTAGAATTTTGTTTTTGTTTCTTTGTTCTTTGTTATAATTGGCACAATTTATAGTTTACTGATTATATATTCCATTACAATATAAAAACTGTGAAAAATATGTACATTTGTTTTTTTTTAATTTTCAATCCTTAGGTGGGCCTTATTACCCGCACTTACCTTAATTTACGATATATTTGCAAAAAATCGCTATTCGATAAGAGTAAAAGTGTTACTTCCGGTCCGAATTTTGAAATTTTTTTTATAGAAAAGGTATTGAAAATTATGTTTTAATGTACTTGCCTAGAAAGCATGACGTGCAAGATATTCGCAAATAACTGATTTTCAATAAGAATAAAAAACCTACTTCCGGTAGGAATTTCGAAAAAAAAAATTGTATCAAATTTTTTTTCAAATTTAATTTTGAATACATTTGAATTTTTTATAAATTTGTTTAAACTTAGTAATTGATGAAATATTGACGAAATTCAATTTTTTCACTGAAGTAAACTACTACCGGTATACCGATTTTACTAAAAAACTAATCAGATCTCAAGAGGAAGATTATACACGTAAATACAAAATTTGGAATTGATATCTACAGCGGTTTAACCGCTATCGTGATCACACACACAAGACATTTTTGCAAAACCACTTTTTCGGTATCAGGAGACTTCAAAACGTGGACATCTGTAAAAATCTCGAGGTCGAAAATTTTCATCACAATACTTCCTTATACTACGTATAAGAAAGTTAAAGACCTTAGGGGACGTAGTTTTAAGGACGACAGTGAGTTGCAAGCAGCTGTTATACCGGGTGTCCACACGAAAACTTTATATTGAATTATTTCTGGTGTTTTTGAAGACAAAAACTTGAAATTTTGGGTGGTTGTTCAGGATATAGGGGGACAATGAATAGTGTATTTCATACCGCCCCATCGGGTCACCCGCCGCCGCCGGCCACCCCCACTCCAATATTTTAAATGACACCATGTATTTTTTTTTGGTGATTTTGAAAGAACACAATTTTCTTGATATTCCTATGTGAAAAAACTAGTAACACACATTATGACATTTATGAGATATTTAAATTTAAAAGTTTCAGATATCAGAAATTATTAACTCCGAAAAATCATAAGTTAGTCATGGAAATAGTTTGCAATTTGAGCATTTAATTTAACTAAAATGTTGTGAATAAATCTTGTTTTAAGTATTTCCATGACTAACTTATGATTTTTCGGAGTTAATAATTTCTGATATCTGAAACTTTTAAATTTAAATATCTCATAAATGTCATAATGTGTGTTACTAGTTTTTTCACATAGGAATATCAAGAAAATTGTGTTCTTTCAAAACCACCAAAAAAAATACAGGGTGTCATTTAAAATATTGGAGTGGGGGTGGCCGGCGGCGGCGGGTGACCCGATGGGGCGGTATGAAATACACTATTCATTGTCCCCCTATATCCTGAACAACCACCCAAAATTTCAAGTTTTTGTCTTCAAAAACACCAGAAATAATTCAATATAAAGTTTTCGTGTGGACACCCGGTAGAACATGTGGACGGGGAAAACTTCAGATTATTTATACAAGGGTATCGAATTATTAATTAATCGTTGTAATAATTGTATAGTAGTGAGGGGAGATTACAATGAAAAATAAAAATTCATTTATTGTTCCAAGTTTCTTTTTTGTATATCAGACCTAGAATTTATGGCGCCTACCTCATATATTTCTGTAACTAATTCTTCTCAAATAGTTTTAAATATTATTTCTTTACGGTTCTTGTAATTTTAGTACTATTTCGGTCCGTAACAATATATATGACTTACTTAACGAACAATTCAAAAACTGAGAAACATACATAAAGAAATCAATAAAAAAAAATCACTCACCATATACAAGTCATAAAATGGATAAGAATAAGCATCATGTACATAAGATATGTCCATTTCAACATCTTACTAACGGTCAATTTATTTTTACAATTCTTATAATATACCATAAGGTGTATGAACCTCAAAGAGCGATTTATCCAGCAGCAAGCATCTAATATATAGTGTGTTATAGCTATACGTATCAACTCAACAGGAAAACAAGTAAAAATATCCAACCAAAATCCACTCCATTCTCTTAAGTATTTCTTCGCTATGTTCTTCAAATCGTTCACCAGTATTCCAGTTTCGGCGTCCACGTAAGTCAGATGAAAACCTACTATGATTTTAGTGAAGAAAACCACATCAAAAATATATAGTAAGTACTGGTAGGCACGAAGACTGCTCAACTTAACTACAAAAACTATGGCTATCATAGAAGTAATGGCAGATAAGTGAACGTTTAAGGTATAACTGTATAAAGTATACCACTTGTTATTGGGGTAGATCAAAAATTGTTGCCATTTTTTGATATAATTATTGTCTTGTATAAATGTCTTTCGTTTAGCTGAATCTACATATTTGGATCCCATGTATTCAGTTTTCAGGTATTGGGCTTTCTTAAGTCGTCTTCTCAAAACAGGAAACATTTGACTAATATTGTGCAAGAGGTCACTTTTGATGCAGATCAATTCAACGTGTACCATCGCTTTGGCAGAGATGGTTTGTCTGGTTTTCCCTATTTGATAACAACCAAAAGTTCCTCCCTGGTTTAGGTTTTTCAGTTTTGATCCGGCCACTGATATTTTTACCTAGAATTTATATTATTATAACAAAGGGAATTGGAAACAGTGGAGTAATTCTTTGAGTATTTCAGAGAGACATAGGTACTTGATCAAGAAATCTCCCAGAAGCAAAACCAGATAAATCTTATAATTTTTAATGACTTCGGATGTGGCCTTCGGCAAAAGTTAGGAGAAATTTTTAATAGAAATCCAGATTTAATAACATTGCGACAATTGTGTATAGGGACAATGACACACAATCTAATTGCTAAAAACGCTGAAATAAAAGAATATTTCCAGTACGCACATATAACCAGTTACAATGTAGAAAGGACGTTTTCTATCTACAAGGATGTACTTCATTCAAAGAGAACAAAACTTACAGAAGAGAACCTTGAGAAAGTAATGCTAGTAAATATTAATACTCCTTTACTCGACTTGAACTACAAACTGAACAAATAATAACGTATTTTGTATTTTATAGATCACCACCCACTTGTTATACATTTATGTAAATAAAATTAAAACTCTTTAAAAATAGAAAATTGCAATAGGGGGCCTTTTGCGAGGAGTCATCAACCTCTAGCGTCCGGTCTATAGTAATAAGTTTGTTTCTTTGCCTTATCATTCAGTCACACGAAATTTGAACAGCATTTTTAAAGAACAGGATCTTCAAATCACGTTTAAATCGGGCATTTCATTAAAATCACTCTTGGGGAACGCTAAAGATAAAATTGAGCTAGATCAAAATTCTGGTATTTATGAAATAACCTGTAAAGATTGTAACCAAAAATATGTAGGGCAAACTAGGAGTTCAATTTCAACTCGTTACAAAGAACACATTGCACATTTCAGATACAACAGACCGGAAAAATCAAGTGTTGGTCGACATATTTTTGACACAGACCACGGAATGCCTACAGATAGTCTACAGTTACGAAAGTATTTATATACATAGAAATAGGAGAGCGTATTTTTATGTTATCTACCTAGCCATGAAACAAAAGAGTGACGATGTCAAACAAATTATTGAAAAATTGCTGTCACTGTTAGAAGTACATGTGCTAAGTTGTGTTTAGTTTATGCTGTGTATAGAGATTTGAGACGGTCCATTTCTCGATAAAATGAGTGAAACTAAAGTTGAACATCGCAGCGTAATAAAGTTCCTGACAACTGCTGTATATGGGGAAGATACACCATCTTATTTCCAAGTAAAATATTGGTCTAAACTCTTTCGATGGGGCAGAGAGTCAATCAATGATGACCCAAAGTCGAAAGTTTGGTACTGAAAGATCGGCGTGTAAAGATCTCTGTGATTGCCAATGAAGTCTGTATATCCGAAACAAGTGTTCTCAAAATTTTGCATGACGATTTGGGTATGAAGAAGGTGTCTGCATGGTGGATACTCAGATTGCTTACACCTGAACAAAAACTGTGCAGAAAAGAAGTTTCTCAAGCAAATTTGGTCAAGTTGGAGAGGGACAAAACATTTTTATCTCGAATTATTACCGGGGATGAGACTTGGGTATATTACTGGGGCCCTCCTACTAAACAAGAATCTATGCAGTGGGTTCATAAGGGCTCTCCACCACCAAAGAAGGCCCAAGACACAATTTTCTGGAAAAAAACTGATGGCAACTGTTTTCTGGGATGCTGAAGGAGTTTTGCTTATTGGATATATGCCGAGAGGGTCTACCATAAATGGAGAGGCCTACTGAAACACAATTAAAAATTTAAAAACTGCTCTGGAGAAAAAACGCCCGCATTCTTATCCACAAAACAACTTATTGCTGCACGACAATTGTCGGGTTCATAAGGCAAACAAAGTTCAGCAGATAATCAATGACTGTGGGTTTATAGAGTTAAGGCATCCACCTTATAGCCCCGACCTAGCTCCGTCAGACTTCTTCTTATTCAAAAATTTAAAAAAGCATCTCAGAGGAAAGCGTTTTGCTTCTTCTGATGAAGAATATTTCTTATGTGCTTTTTTTCATGGCTAGGTAGATAACATAAAATTACGCCAAGTCCAGTTTGTACGGATTATTGTAATTTTAGGTGATTAGTCTGTCACGATTCACGGTTCCGTTATTGTCCCGCTAGATTTAGGTAGTATCGGGTAGTATACAGCAAGAGCGCGCGAGGTATGATCACCCGATGGTATACGTAAACTCGTATCTAAACGTGGTCCGATAATACATATTAGAGTTACGGCACAACATACTAGCATTGCCTGCTCATATTCGAACTCATAGTGATCTGATTATTTTTTCGCAGATTGACAAAAAGAACAAATTAAATTTTCTCTTTAAGTGATGACGATTGCTTAGATAACTAAGTCGATAATAACGCGAAGATTGTAATACTTATAACGTAATTATGATTATCCTTATGAAATTAAATAATAATGTAGTTGTGTAAAAAGTTATAGCAGTACAACTGGGTTTTAGAATGAAATAAAAACAACCCGCCTGAAACATCTGCAGAATAAACTAAGATGTCTAGAGAAAAATAAATAAATAGAAATTTCATGGTAAAAAAAAACTATAAATAAGTATAACAGAAATACCATAAAATAACATAAAAACGACCCTTTAAATAGACATTAAAATTAGAGATTCTCTCCAGTAAATATAACGAAATAACAACTTTGGAAAAATAAATCTATATATCTATATCTGGCGAACACAGCTGGCGGAGATCATTTGCCGAATATACGTCCGAAGAATATCGACTGGCATCGGGTGATCATACCGCGCGCGCTCAAGCTGTATGTATAGGGATGTTTGTTAAGAAATCAATGTTATCCCACTGGTGATTTGGTGGAGAGCATATCTTCTAAGGTTACACCTTAGCCAAAAATACTACGTTTAACACTCTTTTTTCTTTTTCTATAGATTTCTACTGAAGATGGGAACTTAGTTGACGAAATACTTATATAGGTTTTTTATATATTTTTTTGTAGTATGGGATTTTTCCTTTTGCATTTTATTTCAAAACTCTTTTAAATTACGCTTATGGGAATATATAGTATAATCAGTAAATCAATTACAGATACCCGTAATAGTTGTATCATTATCAGAGCATGAGGTTAATAAAGCCGTGCCATTTCCATTATGCGTAATTATAAATCAATAACTAATAATTGATTGAAGTGAAATATAAAAATGAATTAACTATACAAACCTTGCCTTTATACACCACAAAACAATAGTCCTGCACATCGTTGCACCTAATAATATCTGCGTCCTTCTTGTAATGGAGTTCATTAAAATATGAACATAAATAACGCAAGTCTGTCGCTCTGTTTTCACTGAACAACTCGGAAGTTTGTAATACTGGCCAGTATCGACTGTACGTAAAATCTGCCAACAAAACCACGAAAAACGATCCTATTGTGTAGTTCGCATCGTAGCCTTGGGTTTTGCTAAAAAGATTCTCGTAATGTTCCACTGCTTCCTTCACTAATGATTGCTGTACCAGATTCTTCTTCAGGAATTTCGACATTACATTCACATTGTGCTGGTACTCGATTAATTTCGTATTGCCCTTAATCTAAAGTTTACAAGAAAATAATATTAGAACGTAAAATAAATTCATTTATCCTGGAGTATATGTTTCCTATAAATAAGTGTAAAGATGAAAGTTTAAGATCAATATTAAAGAGACAAAAACACGTTTCTTTTTGGGGAATCACAAGTGTATACGAAGAACATAAATGAAGCAAAAAAATAAAATTACAAATTAATACATAAACAAAATAACAATTAATAATGCAAGAAATTTGTCAACATATTCTAAGTGGTTTTGAAGCAGTGCACATGTTGCACTAATAATGCTTTTTATGTCTGCTCCCATAATCGTGGTTACGTAGATTTTTTGAAAATTAGTTGAGTATTTGAAAACAAAACACAATACTTTGTGTGCCTGGCAATGTTAAGAGTTTCAACTTGTATAGTTCCTTGCCCAAGACTTTGTGTAATTTAACAGCGCGTTTCTGCAGAGAACATTCGTCCCACACCAGTATCGTATATTTGCGGCCAATACAATTGTCAAAAAAATATTTGTCATATATCTTTATAGTGTTATTATTAGTTTGTAAATTTGTTGTGAGTTGTGAAAATTGACAATTTTACTCATTCTGATGACCTAAACAATACAGGCGTCCCAAAAACATACCGACAAACATTAAGGGGCGGCTGGGGACATCAACACAAACCTTTTTTGTTTAATAAACATATGTCCACAAATGAGTCATATTAGCATAAAACAAGAAAAAATGTTTTGGTATCATTTTACAAAAAAAGTTTAAAGAATAATCCGGGAATAGCTTCTACATGTGAACAACTGGCCATTATTCTTGCAAGGAGATCTTTTTCATTACGAATAGGTGTTTTGTAAACTAAAGATTTCAGATAGCCCCAAAGGAAAAAGTCCAGGGGGTTGAGATCATGAGAACGCGTGCGCCAGGCCACGGGACCTAATCCAATTTCGGGGAAATTGCTGGTCCAGATACTGGCGCATGTTGAAACCACATGTTATATCTAATGTTTGAAGGAACATTTGCCAATAATTGAGGCAAAACATTTTGCAGAAAATTTAGATAAATGTTTGCGTTCAAACAAGCAGGCATCAAGTGAACTATTAGATTCTCTCCACCAATACTAGCCTACATATTAACAGTAAATTTTTGGTGGTGTCTTCTAAAGACCACAGCATGAGGGTCTTCATCATGCCAAATGTGACTGTTTCTACTATTAAAAAAAAACATCGCGTGTGAAGCATGCCTCATCAGAAAACAATACTACTCTCCCGAAATCAGGATCGTTGTGACCCAAAAACCATTGGCAAAAACCCAATCGATGCGGATACTTTTCAGGATTTCAAGCAAATGGTAGGAGTAGAGAAGTTGGTGATGAATGACACGGTGTACCGTCGACTTAGAGGTTCCCATATGGTAAGCAATTGCGCGAACACTTGTAGATTGGTTTTCTTCCTCACTGTGTACAACTTCTTTAAATTCATTCATTTTCATTTTAATTATTTTGCAATTTAAAAATGAGTGTTAGAAACCTCATAAATATAATGAAAAACAGATGTTGTTTAGTGATATGTGAGAGTTGTAAAATTACCTCAAACGTGATATGAAACTAAAATCAAGCCATAATTCCTATTTTTATAGGGTAAGTTTCTTGCTATGTATCCTAAAATTATTTTATTAATTCATTATACCTTAAAAAGGAAAGTTTGGTTAAAATAATTTTAAAATTGTACACATTCACTAATAGTTAGTAAAGTGATATATACATTTTTAGTATTTTAATGTTTTTAAAATTTTAATATATTTATTTGTGTCAAATGCTACAGCTTAACTGTTTTGTTAACAATATGCTTATTATAAAAACATTTAGCGTAACTATACTGTTTTTATAACAAAAAATGACATTGTTATAGAGTTTATTAAAAAATGTTCCAAAAAGACCAAAAATTATAAGGTCGAAATTTCAAATCAGAAAAAGAAAAATATTGGGTATAATCCGCAGTAGTGCAACCGTAGACACGTGTTTCTGACTAATTGGTCGTCATCGGTACGGTGTACCCAAGGAATAAGGTGGGATAACCTTGGAGATGTAAGCTAAACAGAAGACCATCAGGTGATAGACCACCATTTATAGCTTCAACTAGAAGATCCTCGGTTTTGAGGACAACAACTAACGTCGCCACGAGGAAGACAATGTCAACCTGTGTGCCATCCGAGACCCAGGAAATGTAAATAAAAGAATAAGGAATTATCGAGGATACATAAAATATCAGAAAAAATTACTTATTAGCTAAACTCATAATTCCGTGTTGAGCAGTAAAGAAACGTGTTTTCTATATACCGTGCAATTTTTTTTAACGCGGAACAAAGGGATTTGCGTGCTAAAAATTCTACCCCATGTTAACTTTTGTTGCGGATCAAATATGAAAGAAATTTGTGTATCATTTAATAAATCAAACATTTTTCTACCAATTGTACATTGTTTTAATGACATGAAGTTATTCTTTTTAATTATTTTTTCGTTTTCAGTTGTAATTAATTCGCACAAAATTGAGTGACAAAATCAAAGTGTCGTAAACATTTAAACATTTTATGCTAGATGACATCGCTTGTCACTTCGCTAGTGTCAAGTAAATTTACGAAAAAAAAATGTCTATGTACACACTTGCAGAACGAGTGGAAATTGTTGACAACTTTGCTGCAGTATAACCTAACCGCCCAGCTTTAAGTATTTCGATAGTGTCTCGAATTTACAATGAATTCCAGAGCACAGGCTGCGTAAATTGTGACCACACGAAACGTATTAAAAATCCATCGGCCGTTACAGAAGAAATCAAAATGAACATTTGTTTGATGGTTGAAAACGAGGGCTTCACAAGCTTAAATATGTTAGCCGATCAGTACCAAATTTCAAGAAGCAATTGCCATAAAGCGTTGAATACGGAAAAGTACATATCTTATAAGATTCAAAATGTTCACTAATTGTTACCAACCGACTTCTTCCCAAGAATGGAATTTTGCCAATTTTGGATGGAAAAAATAAATAATGATCCAAATCTGTTAACAAGAAATTTATTTACGATTATACGCTGAACATAGGAATTTGGGTGCTAACAGTTTTATCCCATGTTAACTTTTGTTGTGGTATAAATAATAAAAATAAATGTAATTTTACACACTGTGAGATAATTTATTGAATTAGTGAACTTAAAAATAATTTTTAAGAAATTGTTCAAAATGTTAGCCTTTAGCAGTTGCACAATATCCTAACCGATTGTAGAAATTTCTACGAGTGCACTGAGTGAAATATATTTATACTGTACGCTTAATATAAAATGTTGCTGTATATAGGACAGCAACGCGATTTTTTAAATTTAAAAAAAATTATATACTTAAACGTTAAACAAAAATTATATTTAATACGAATACACCTTTTTTTAAATCAAGTAAAAGCTAGTGCTCAAAAATAGCAAAATTTATTGTTATATTAATAAAGTTAAATGTTTGATTTTAAATAAAATATTATCAATGTTAAGCAAAGTTATTGTAGATACTAATAAAATTTAGTTTTATTGTAAATGTGAAGTATCCTCAATCCTAATAATCAATATATTAGAAAGAAGAATATTATTTTGTTAGCTTAAATAAACGAAATGTTAAACTTTAAAAAATTACACAGTGATGTTGAGAAAACTATTAACTGAAAATAGATCGGTTTCATACTTACTCTTAATAAACAATTTGTTTAGCTGAAGTATAAGTATTCTTTACGTCTACTATATACACATACATACTTTTAAATTAGTACAATGGAAAACAAAACTCAAAAAATTGTATCTTCCACAGTTCTCTTTGTTTTAAAAATTGCAAGTGGTATGGAAGTTAAAACAGCATCTTTGAGCTGAAAATAATTAAAAATTTGACATCAATGTTTAAAAAAGAATATATATAATATTTACAAATTTCATTAATAATGTAAAAAAAAGAAATTAAAATGTAGTTGCAAGACAAACACCATGAAAATTTGTTCATTGTTCATATTTTTTTAAGTAAATTTCTTTCTTTGCAATAGATAAGTTAAATACTTTGTGTACTGTATACAAAAGCACATCTTCTTTATTAGCCTTTGCTGACAAATCTTCAGTTAGTATTTCTCGATCTGAAAATGAAGGTTTTATCTATGAAAGTAGCTGCACTGGTTTTTAAAGTATAGAGGATTGTAAAAAAACACAAATCTTTAGAGTTCTATTTATCATACGACTATTTCACAAATAGATACAGCAGATTATTATTGAATGTTAATAAATGTAAGCCTCGCACTAATTAGTAGGAAAGAAAAAAAATCATTAAGATACAGTAACAGTGCAAAGATTTATTAGAAACTCAGAAATCCAGTTAGAACTTATGGAAATATTCAATAACAAAATAAAACGTGTGTTTTAGGTATAGTATCATATTATTTACTTAAAATGTAGTTGGTAAAGAACTAGCTTATAACAACAGTGTTTTCTATTTTTTTAACGACTACCTGCTCATCCACTCTTGATTGTAAATAGGCCATCAAACCCTAAAATAATAGAGTAAAATTACTGAATTAGTACTTACAATTGTTGAAGTATTAATGAGTAATTACTGAGTACAGGAAACTACTTACTCCCGGCAAAAGGCTATCATCATATTATTCGCATTCGGCAAGCTTCACTAAAACATAACTTTATAAAGAATGTAATAGTAAATTTACCACAAACTTACATCTTTTAGGTGGGCCCTGTTTTAAAGATAGCTCCATCTTTGTTTGCTACGCTTAATATTCTTTTTCCTCTTCGGTAATTCGATCTACAAATACAGACATTGTATACTTATAACTAATAACTATAACTAATGTTGTACTACTAAAGCATTAATACCGCGGAATAAGTCACTTTTGGAATGGGACCTGTTGTCTATGTCCATATAGACCCTTTCTTCAAACTCCTCACCAAACTCTCATTTGATGAAACTGTTATAGTCGATGGCGAAGAGTGAGCATCATCTTCTTTAAAGGACTAAGAAAATTTATGGTTGTTGCAATTAGTACTTGATGAAACATCATATACTTCAAAATAATAAAACATATACTAGGTTTATAGTTTTACAAAGTCTATTAAAATGTTAGGACAATATTATGTTACCTATTACTTTCATTCTTTACCTTACATTTACTTGTTAAACATTAAACATTCTTTTATTAAGGTATTCCATACTACACAACATAATAAAAGAAAGTAGGACATATTTTTAGGATTCTCGGTAAAATTATTTATAGAAAATATGCACGTACAAAATATTTTGCAGAAGACGTTTTCGTATGTGAACAAACCCAACTATTACAATGTGAGCATGCTCGAATCTGCGGACAGATTTTCAATGCAGATCAGCCATTTCAAAAGACGGCGATTGTGGCAAAGGAATTCCTATCTGAGTAAATTATCAAATATTTTTTTCCATCTATTTTAGAACCTAATAAGAGGGCCCCCCTAGCCTCAAGAAACCCCTACCTACATTTGACTTTGCACAAGAGCATTAGCGTACGTACCAACCTTCTATATTTGATTTCAATAATAATATTCTAACAAACACTAAACAAATTATTTTTCGAACAATCCTAAAACTGAGCCTTATTTTCTTATATATTATTGTGTTCTTTGACTTTGAACAACGGCCTTAATTACTAACTGCTGAAGAACTGACATACATTAGTGTAAGTACATACATCTCAACAATACGTGAATACTTTAACAGTTACTAGCCTCTAAATATGCATCGTACTTTTCTAGGAATTTTAGTCTAGACCGGCCTTGGGGAAAATTCCCTTAATAATTTCTTTTCTTTGTAGAGCAGTCGGAACAGTGAGCATCAATACCATTTGCTATATAAAAAAAGAAACAAAAATTAAACAGCAGCACCTTGATATCGTATATAAAAGGCAGTAGGTACAAGCACATAATACGTACATACAGAAGTTTATTATGTACATACATACCTACCTATGAAATTGTCCCCATATTCCCATACGCCAATCAGTAAGAGTACTAGACACATCCATTTTACATATTTTGTTTTGGGAGCCCTTTTTTTGCATCTTGCACAAATACACACACTTATAAATTTATAAAGCACCAATCTATCTAACAGTATTGTGATTATAACGGAAATTAACCTCTTCTTGTTCTTTATTCTTATTTAGTCGAAAATTACCGACTTTTTACGAAGGTTGAGAAACAAATACTTTATTGAAATACTTTATTTATTAAGCATACAACATGTGTGGTTGGATAAAAAAAAATTTTTTCATACAAGTATATTTTATGATCTTTTCTAATATATTATTTACTTGCCTCTTAAATATAAATTTATTTTTAAGTTAAATAAGAGACTACTTTTATATCAAATATAAATTTTGTTTACTATAAGTAAAATCAGTTCAATAAATAATTTTGCTGGAAATTTTTCTCAGTGTGTTTTGCAATTGTCGCACTGTAATTGAATTACAAGCGTCTGTGATTCTTGCTTTTAGCTCTTCCAAGTTTTCAGGTTTCTCTCGAACATTGTCGTAGACTTTACTTGATACATGACCCCACAAAAAAAATCGAGTGGGGTAAGATCTGGGCTTCTGGCAGGCCATCTAAATGGTCCATATCGTCCAATCCAACTTTTGGGGAAACTTTGATTCAAGAATTCCGTGATTGTGGCAGCACTATTAGCTGGTGCTCCGTCTTGCTGGAATATTATTTCCCCATTACCTCGCAACTCATCCAGACGGGGACCTACTTCCATCTCAAGTAGATCTAAATATTTCCGTTGATTTATATTCCCGTCTATAAGAAAACGGCTCCAACATGTTATTCCCCACTATTCCCACCCAAGCATTAACTTTCTGATGCCACTGAGTGTTAGCCTCTCGAATCTTATAAGGATTTTGTCGTGCCGAAATTATTTGGTTTTGCTTGTGTACCGTCCCATCCAGAGCATATGTGCACTCGTCAGAAAACAGTATTCTTGTTAAAACAGTTGGATCGTTATTTATTCTTTCATTCCAATATTGGCAAAATTCCATTTTTGGGAAGAAATCTTTTGGTAACAATTTGTGAACATTTCAATCTTACAAGATTTGTACTTTTCGATTGCAACGCTTTATGGCAACTGCTTCTTGAAATTTGGAACTGATCGGCAAGCATATTTAAGCTTGTGGAGCCCTCGTTTTCAATCATCAAACAAATGTGTATTTTGATCTCTTCTGTAACTGCAGATGGATTTCTAATTCGTTTTTTGTGGTCACAATTTACGCAGCCTGTGCTCTGGAATTCCTTGATAATTCGAGACACTGTCGAAATACTTAAAACTGGCCGATCAGGATATGCTGCAGCAAAGTTGTCAACAATATCTCTGAAGGACATTGCTTGGATACATGCCTTAACAATTTCCACTCGTTTTGCAACTGTGTACATAGACTTCTTTTCGTAAATTTACTTGTCAATAGCGAAATGACAAGCGATGTCATCTAACATAAAATGTTTAGATGTTTACGCTACGTTGATTTTGTCACTCAATTTTGTGCGAATTAATTACAACTGAAAACGAAAAAATAGTTAAAAAGAACAACTTCATGTCATTAAAACATTGTACAATTGGTAGAAAAATGTATGATTTATTAAATGAGACGCAAATTTCTTTCAAATTTGCTCGACAACAAAAGTTAACATGGGGTATATTTTTTAGCACGCAAATTCCTATGTTCCGCGTTAAAAAAAATACCCAGCATATATACATATGTTAAAATTCTTTGCCAATATACAATAAATGTATTAAAAATGAATATTTTTCGTGGTTTAGAGGCAATAAAAATTTGTTATATGACAGCTTATTGTCAAATTTGTCATTTTTATTGCCTCTAAACCACGAAAAATATTTATTTTTAATACATTTGTGTATATATATATATATATATATATATATATATATATATATATTGCTGAATTGATCTCAAAATTTTTTTTTGAATCAAACCAATATAAATTTTACTTACGGCTGAACTTATAATCTTGGCCAAGACGCACCATTTCAGTGCGAATAAGACGAAAATCAAAAACAGAGTTACTGTTGTTTCCCCGAAGGTCTTCATTGTGAAGAGTCCAACACCTGAGGTCGTGAATAGCGTCAGTACTAGGTAGTTAGCTATTAATACCATTTTGGGTTGGGTTATGTTCTTTGCGAATATAGAGCGCTCAATCCAACTGTAAGCGTCACATGTATACGATGACGTATTACTTTGTTTGTGAGAACATGTTACGTGTTCTAAAACACTGGCGCACGTACCAAAAACTATAAAAATCATCACCGTATACTTAAGTCTCTCCATCAGAATGGCCTTTTCCTCTTTCGATCGACTTTGAATGTATTCAATTCCGAAATATACTCTGTATATTTGAAACGGCCTTGTTACTAACATCAACATGATGGGTATTTTAGTTTTGAACGCGCCATGGAACATTTTGTCTATTTTCAGAAGGAAAAATGGAAAGTTACAGTACAGGTCCAATATAAAAGCGCCTGATATATAATGTGGTACTGTACACAGGGGATGAGTGATGAGGATTCCCTTCTGATCGTAGTACTGGCAGTGCATTCTGAAGTAGACGTCCACGACGGCGACCAGAAAAAAGAAAGTTTCAATATAATACTCTACTTTGAGTGCCATGCAATATTTCATTATTGACAATGTGTAAACAACATTCACGATTGAGACAGAGCAGCGTATTGACTCCCAAATTATATAGTACAATCCATCCGGAGGTATTGTTGATTTGAGGAACATGCGTTGTATCAGTTTCCACGTTCCTGGAACTTTAAATACGGAAATATAGTACAGGGTGATACGTCAGAACCTAAGGTTTTGCTGTAAATCGGATGCCTCGTATATACAGAGTGGTTGGATTTTCATTGTACACTCAATATTTTCATTGAGAGTATAATATTTAAAAAAAAACAAAATGTGTCTGATACTATTTTTTGCCCTCTTTCTAATCCTGTGAAATATGATAATGTCGTTTGAAAAACAAAAGATAATCTAATTTTTTTTTTAAATTGAACACCCTGTATATTATTGGATATTTTGATAGCTTATTCAATTCTGAATATAATATCATTTATTTATTTTTTTCGTTGGGCAATGAATAACGCCATAATAACAAAAAATAAAAAAACACATTATGTATTGGTTAAAAAAAAACAATGGAAAAAAATAACACAAAAAAGCAAATATCCTATTGAAGAAATTGTTCAAAATGGCCACCATTTTGGGTGATACATATCTGAGCTCGGTGCAATAAATTATTTTTGGATTTTCTTAACACATCCGGGGTAATTTCCTGTGCTGCCAATTGTATTTTATTTTTCAGTTCTTCTAGGGTATTCGACAGAGTGCAATATTTTTTATAAATCCCCAGACAAAAAAATCTAATATTGAGAGGTCAGGTGATCTCGGAGGCCATATATGTGGCCCTTTATTCCCAATCCACCTATTTTCAAATTCTAATTGTAGAAAATTCGTCACTGATTGTGCATTATGCGGTGGTGCGCCGTCATGTTGGAACCACATTTGTGTCCGGATAGCTAAAGGCAGATTGTCTAAATATTCTTGAAATTCAGTTTCAAGAAAGTTTAAAAATCGATTTTGAGTAGAAAAACGTATTTGGCATCGAGTTTACTGAATCCTACGAGGATTCACGTCATCCCAAAAATGACAATTGTGTTTATTAAACACACCATTCCTATGAAAATTTGCCTCGTCCGTCCATAAAATGTGTGACAAGACAAGTACTGCCTTCCAGCATTTAATACCCAATTACAAAAATTCATCCGTTCTTGCAGATCAAGCGGTTGTAAATTTTGCACTAAACGAATTTTATAGGGTTTCATTTTGTGTTTTTTAAGGACTTTAATGATTTTATACCTGTTGATGCCAAGCTCTTGTACAGCAATTCTAGTTGAAGAAGTGGGGTACGCTCTAAAATACGCCAAAATATTTACTTCATCATCTCCTACTGCATCGTTTTGATTTATATTTCTATTTCTTACATTTCTTATTTTTTTAAAACTTCCGTACCTCACTAATGAAGTGTGTAAATTTAGAAATGTATTCCAATGCGGTTGCCTTCGATCAGGGTATTGATTAACATACATATTTGCAGCTTGACGGCAGTTATCATTTGATAAATAAAAGCATCATAACATATCTGCTTTCTCTGCATTAGTAAATTCCATTTTCAATAAATAATCTAGAGAAAATATCACTAATGATTCACTAATCACTAAACTGTGTCACCTCATCAACTGGTATGCGAACTGACATTTAAATAATATTTTGTTTTTTAACCGGCCATACTTTCAAAGCATACTTTTTCTTTTTTATTTTTTGTTATTATGGCGTTATTCATTGCCCAACGAAAAAATAAATAAATGATATTATATTCAGAATTGAATAAGCTATCAAAATATCCAATAATATACAGGATGTTCAATTTACAAAAAAAAATTACATTATCTTTTGTTTTTCAAACGACATTATCCTATTTCACAGGATTAGAAAGAGGGCAAAAAATAGTATCAGGCACGTTTTGATTTTTTTTAAATATGATACTCTCAATGAAAATATTGAGTGCACAATGAAAATCCAACCACTCTGTATAATCATAAACGGAGTCATATAAAATATACAAATGCCAATAGTCGTTTAAATCTAAAATATGACAGTTATATAAATATTGCACCGGCTGTTTCATTCAATTTACTTTTACTTTCTTATACGTAGTATAAGGAAGTATTGTGATGACGAAAATTTTCGACCTCGAGATTTTTGCAGATGTCCACGTTTTGAAGTCCCCTGATACCAAAAAAAGTGGTTTTTAAAAAATGTCCGTGTGTCTGTGTGTGTCTGTCTGTCTGTGTGTGTGTGACCACGATAGCGGCCAAACCGCTGTAGATATCAATTCCAAATTTTGTATTTACGTGTATAATCTGCATCTTGAGATCTGATTAGTTTTTCAGTAAAATCGGTAGACCGGAAGTAGTACTTTACTTCAGTGAAAAAATCGAATTTTGCAAATATTTCGTCAACTACTATGTTTAAACAAATTTATAAAGAATTCATATGTACTTAAAATTAAAATTGAGAACCATTTTATTTAAAAAGTTTTTCGAAATTACTACCGGAAGTAGGTCTTTTACTCTTATCGAAAATCAGTTTTTTGCAAATATTTTGCAAGTCATGCTTTTTAGACAGGTACGCCACGAATATAAAAGTATTTAGAACTTAATTTCCAATATCTTTTGTATAAAGAAAATTTCAAAATTCGGACCGGAAGTATCAGTTTTACTCTTACCGAATAACGATTTTTGCAAATATGTCGTAAATTATGCATTCTATATATATTTATTAAGAGTACAAAAGTATTTAGATTTGGATTTGCAATATTTTTTGTATACATGAAACTTCAAAATTCGGACCGGAAGTAGCACTTTTATTCTTAGCGAGTCGCACTTTTTTTCGAATATCTTGCAAAGTATGCATTCTATAGCGATTTATTAAGAGAATGAAAGTATTAGAATAGGATTTTGAATAAGTTTTGTATAAAAAAATTCTTAAAATTGTATAGTTTGAAACGTTCATACGTATAAGAAAGTCGTGTGGTGGCCACACCTCATTTTTTACTTTCTTATACGTAGTATAAGGAAGTATTGTAATGATGAAAATTTTCGACCTCGAGATTTTTGCATATGACCACGTTTTGAAGTCCCCTGATACTTAAAAAGTGATTTTTAAAAAATGTCTGTGTCTGTGTGTAACCACGATAGCGGTCAAACCGCTGTAATTCAATTCCAAATTTTGTATTTACGTGTATAATCTCTCTCTTGAGATCTGATTAGTTTTTCAGTAAAATCGGTAGACCGGAAGTAGCAGTTTACTTCAGTGAAAAAATCGAATTTTGCCAATATTTCGTCAACTACTAAGTTTAAACAAATTTATATAGAATTTATATGTACTTAGAATTAAAATTGAGAACAATTTTATTTAAAAAGTTTTTCGAAATTCCTACCGGAAGTAGGTCTTTTACCCCTATCGGAAATCAGTTTTTTGCGAATATTTCGCAAATCATGCTTTTTAGACAGATACGTTACGAGTATAAAAGTATTTAGACAATAATTTTCAATCTTCTATATAAAAAAAATTTCAAAATTCAGACAGGAAGTACCACTTTTACTCTTATCGAGTAGCGATTTTTTGCAAATATGTCGTAAGTTTTGCATTCTATATATATTTATCAAGAGTACAAAAGTATTTAGTGCTAGATTTGCAATATTTTTTGTATGTGTGAAATTTCAAAATTCGGACCGGAGGTAACACTTTTTTTCGAATATCTAGCAAAGTATGTATTATATAGCGATTTATTAAGAGAATAGAAGTCTAAGTACTTTTATTCTCTTAATAAATCGCTATATAATACATACTTTGTTCACTTCGTGGGTACTTTCGGCAGTTAAATGAAAATGCTCCTGTAGAATAGGATGTAAATTTTTATTTTACATTTCGACCTTTAATCATTGGTCTTCTTCAGAAATTTTATTACATTCTGTAACAAGTTATATTTTTTTTCTCATAAAAGACAGTACAGTTACATCAAATTGTTTTTTTCATTCAGTATATTAATAGCAAATCAGTCAAATTATTTTTTAAGTTGAATTTAACATCTAACATTAATCACAAAACAAATAAGTTAAAATATTAAAACATTAGAAAAACAATAAAAATGTATATATTACGTTACACGTTATGTTCAAAGTAATAAAAAAAAAACTTATAATTTTAAAATAAATCATTTTTACCAAACTTTCTTTTTGAATAAAAGGGGGGGGGGCTTTTGTTATAGTGACTTAAAATAATTTTTAAAAAATTCTAAAAAACATAGCAAGACACTCACCTCATAAGTATAAGAATTATTGTTTGTTGTAGTTTCCATATCGCACTTGACTTAAAATAAAATTCTCACTACAACACTAAACCTTCTATATTTTTTTAAATTTAAAATATAAATAGTTTCTGTAACTCATTTTTATGTTTAATTAATATGCTATTTGCGATGTAAATGATATTTTTGCATGCATTGCATTTTCGTTGGAATATGCATCCCTTTTATTCAAAAAGAAAGTTTGGTAAGATGATTTATGTTCTCTTTCAGGTTTCGCGGGTAGTATATATAGTATGTGTTGTCACTGGATTCATGGTTTTCTTCCGCGATTCCACTTAAAAGACCGATGCTGGTTTCCTTACGACGTTACGGCAAAATCGCACTTGCCATCTTCAAGTCTGCGATAACTGTCTGCTTCTGCTTTTTGTTATACGTAAACTGACGTCGTGTTTGGATGGTAGTTATATACTCTACTCGTTTAGCGTTTTGGTTGGTTACCCTTAGATGAGTGTGTGCATGGTTCCGAGTCGTTTGGCCCGTGGCTGGAGTGTATCGCCTGATTTGCGATGCAGGTGTATTAGGTTTGGTGTTTCTTGTTGACATGTTTTCTTATTTGTGCTGGTTTCCATGCTGCTGGTAACCTCTGGGTATCATCTCGTGAATTCAGATTGTTCGGGTATTTTTCGATTTCAATGACTGTCCTGATAATTCTGGTTTTCGTATGTTCGGTTTCTTCTTCTTCTTCTTCTTCTCTCTCTATTCTAGGCAAATTGCCTGATCAAACTTCGCAGCGTGCCTTCAGTTCAATCAATTACGAGATTGTCACTCCATCTCTTTCGCGGCCTCCCCATAGTTCTTCTCCCCATTGGTGATTTGTCTCGTGCTATCCTTACTATTCTTCCTTCGTCCATTCGACCTATGTGTTCGTCCCACTCGTGCTTCCTGCCCAGAACCCACTCATTCACACTCTCCACCCCGCATGTTCGCCTTATGTCTTCGCTACGCTCTCTGTCTAGTAGCGTTTTCCCAGTAATTTTCCTTAGAATACTCATCTCGCTTGTTTCTAGGAGCCTTTTTGTATTTGTTGTGTTCGGTCGGGTCTCTGCTGTATAGGTCATTATGGGTCTGATGACAGTTTTGTATATTCTTGATTTGACCTCGACATCTATATATTTCTTTTTCCATATAGTGTCGTTGAGACATCCCGCTACTTTTAGTGCTTTTGTTGTCTGCTGTCTGACCTCTGTGTCAATGTTCGGTTTCTAAAGGTATTTTTGTTTTCTCAGATTTTTCTCCAGATCTTCCAGGTTTTTTCAGTTGAGAACATTCAATTGAATTATTTCCATACAGAGTGCATAACGAACAAAACAAAAAAAAAAGAATCAACCAAATATATAGTTCCTATCGTCAGTTATTATCGAGAGTGCATACAGAAATTATGATCATGTAATTGACACGAATTCTTTTTTCTGAAAACTTTTCGAAGACCATAACGAACAAAACCAAAAAAGAATTACGCATGTTCATCGTTCGAATTGTGAGTTATGGTCTTGAGTTCATACAAAAATCCTATATAAAAAAGCACTTTCAGTTTTTCCAGAATTTTCCAATTTTCAGGGCAACTTTTCCTATTTTTCTCTCCCTAGAAACCTTATTTGCACTATTATGAACATTTAGAAAAAGATAAGCAGAATTGGTTCAGCCGTTCTCAAGTGACAAGCTTTCCAACGAACAGCATTTCATTTTTATTTATATAGATATCTAGGCGCGACTCTGGTGGCACAACAAATGACGGAGATGATTCCAAGTTGCCGATTTAATAACATGAAAATGTCTAAATCACAATGCCTAAGTCAATTACAGATATGTTGGTGTTCAGTTTACCTACCCTTTTCAAGACACCCGACAGATATTCAGTGTTAACACTCGTAGACTTATCGTTACCTATATTCTCACCATAACTCATATTACGAAATATGCTGTTAATTTGACATAATATTTAACTTACACTCACCTACTGCTTTATAATTATTGTTCCTCTCGCAAGGAAGGACATCGTCAAACTTGTCATTGCTCTCATATGAAAAATATTCTCCTTTACCGGATG